>CM060449.1:178749984-180017079 GCA_030545235.1 Helianthus tuberosus | reverse complement strand
GATGCCGTCACTAAACACATTCCTTAAATTGTAACCATTTGTTGAGTGTTTTTTTTTGGTTTCTAATCCGCATATATATCACCATTGCCCTTGATTTTCTTGACTGTATATCTCTTAAATGTCAACATATACACGTGTTATTTAGTTTACGAAGATTTTTCAATGCCGAGAACCTCGACCAGAGAGTAAAAAAGCCGTAAGGTTCACAATGGTGTAAAATTAAAATAGGATATACCAGGATAGGATACGAGTTACAGGAACACGGGCCAAACCAACCACCCAATAATGGAATCGTCAAGCAAAAACACTTGACAACCTCCTAGAACTAGCTTTTCTTGCCACCAGACCTTTCTCCATCAATTAGGAATCTGATGCCGTCACTAAACACATTCCTTAAATTGTAGCTATTTGTTGAGTGTTTTTTTTGGTGTCTAATCCGCATATATATCACCATTGCCCTTGATTTTCTTGACTATATATCTCTTAAATGTCAACATACATACGTGTGATTTAGTTTACGAAGATTTTTCAATGCCGAGAACCTCGATCAGAGAGTAAAAAAGGCGTAAGGTTCACAAAGGTGTAAAATTAAAATGGGATATACCGGGCTAGGATTCGAGTTACAGAAACAAGGGCCAAACAAACCACCCAAGAATGGAATCGTCGAGCGAAAACACTTGACAACCTCCTAGAAGCAGCTTTTCTTGCCACCAGACCTTTCTTCATCAATTAGGAATCTGATGCCGTCACTAAACACATTCCTTAAATTGTAGCCATTTGTTGAGTGTTTTTTTGGTGTCTAATCCGCATACATATCACCATTGCCCTGATTTTCTTGACTGTATATCTCTTAAATGTCAACATATACACGTGTGATTTAGTTTACAAAGATTTTTCAATGCCGAGAACCTCGATCAGATAGTAAAAAAGGCGTAAGGTTCACAATTATGTAAAATTAAAATGGGAAATAACGGGCTAGGATTCGAGTTACAGGAACAAGGGCCAAACCAACCACCCAATAATGGAATCGTCGAGCGAAAACACTTGACAACCTCCTAGAACTAGCTTTTCTTGCCACCAGACCTTTCTCCATCAATTAGGAATCTGATGCCGTCACTAAACACATTCCTTAAATTGTAGCCATTTGTTGAGTGTTTTTTTTGGTGTCTAATCCGCATATATATCACCATTGCCCTTGATTTTCTTGACTATATATCTCTTAAATGTCAACATATACACGTGTGATTTAGTTTACGAAGATTTTTCAATGCCGAGAACCTCGATCAGAGAGTAAAAAAGGCGTAAGGTTCACAAAGGTGTAAAATTAAAATGGGATATACCGGGCTAGGATTCGAGTTACAGAAACAAGGGCCAAACAAACCACCCAAGAATGGAATCGTCGAGCGAAAACACTTGACAACCTCCTAGAAGCAGCTTTTCTTGCCACCAGACCTTTCTTCATCAATTAGGAATCTGATGCCGTCACTAAACACATTCCTTAAATTGTAGCCATTTGTTGAGTGTTTTTTTGGTGTCTAATCCGCATATATATCACCATTGCCCTTGATTTTCTTGACTGTATATCTCTTAAATGTCAACATATACACGTGTGATTTAGTTTACAAAGATTTTTCAATGCCGAGAACCTCGATCAGATAGTAAAAAAGGCGTAAGGTTCACAATTGTGTAAAATTAAAATGGGAAATAACGGGCTAGGATTCGAGTTACAGGAACAAGGGCCAAACCAACCACCCAAGAATGGAATTGTCGAGCGAAAACACTTGACAACCACCTAGAAGCAGCTTTTCTTGCCACCAGACATTTCTCCATCAATTAGGAATCTGATGCCGTCACTAAACACATTCCTTAAATTGTAGCCATTTGTTGAGTGTTTTTTTTTTTGTGTCTAATCCGCATATATATCATCATTGCCCTTGATTTTCTTGACTGTATATCTCTTAAATGTCAGCATATACACGTGTGATTTAGTTTACGAAGATTTTTCAAAGCCGAGAACCTCGACCAGAAAGTAAAAAAGCCGTAAGGTTCACAATGGTGTAAAATTAAAATGGGATATACCGGGATAGGATTCGAGTTACAGGAACAAGGGCCAAACCAACCACCCAATAATGGAATCGTCGAGCGAAAACACTTGACAACCACCTAGAAGCAGCTTTTCTTGCCACCAGACATTTCTCCATCAATTAGGAATCTGATGCCGTCACTAAACACATTCCTTAAATTGTAGCCATTTGTTGAGTGTTTTTTTTTGTGTCTAATCCGAATATATATCATCATTGCCCTTGATTTTCTTGACTGTATAGCTCTTAAATGTCAGCATATACACGTGTGATTTAGTTTACCAAGATTTTTCAATGCCGAGAACCTCGACCAGAATGTAAAAAAGCCGTAAGGTTCACAATGGTGTAAAATTAAAAAGGGATATACCGGGATAGGATTCGAGTTACAGGAACAAGGACCAAACCAACCACCCAAGAATGGAATCGTCGAGTGAAAACACTTGACAACCTCCTAGAAGCAGCTTTTCTTGCCACCAGACCTTTCTCCATCAATTAGGAATCTGATGCCGTCACTAAACACATTCCTTAAATTGTAGCCATTTGTTGAGTGTTTTTTTTGGTTTCTAATCCGCATATATATCACCATTGCCCTTGATTTTCTTGACTGTATATCTCTTAAATGTCATCATATACACGTGTGATTTAGTTTACGAAGATTTTTAAATGCCGAGAACCTCGACCAGAGAGTAAAAAAGCCGTAAGGTTCACAATGGTGTAAAATTAAAATAGGATATACCAGGATAGGATACGAGTTACAGGAACACGGGCCAAACCAACCACCCAATAATGGAATCGTCGAGCGAAAACACTTGACAACCTCCTAGAACTGGCTTTTCTTGCCACCAGACCTTTCTCCATCAATTAGGATTCTGTTGCCGTCACTAAACACATTCCTTAAATTGTAGCCATTTGTTGAGTGTTTTTTTTGGTTTCTAATCCGCATATATATCACCATTGCCCTTGATTTTCTTGACTGTATATCTCTTAAATGTCAACATATACACGTGTGATTTAGTTTACGAAGATTTTTCAATGCCGAGAACCTCGACCAGAGAGTAAAAAAGCCGTAAGGTTCACAATGGTGTAAAATTAAAATAGGATATACCAGGATAGGATAAGAGTTACAGGAACACGGGTCAAACCAACCACCCAAGAATGGAATCGTCGAGCGAAAACACTTGACACCTCCTAGAAGCAGCTTTTCTTGCCACCAGACCTTTCTCCATCAATTAGAAATCTGATGCCGTCACTAAACACATTCCTTAAATTGTAGCCATTTGTTGAGTGTTTTTTTTGTGTCTAATCCGCATATATATCACCATTGCCCTTGATTTTCTTGATTGTATATCTCTTAAATGTCAACATGTACACGTGTGATTTAGTTTACGAATATTTTTCAATACCGAGAACCTCGATCAGAGAGTAAAAAAGGCGTAAGGTTCACAATGGTGTAAAATTAAAATGGGATATACCGGGCTAGGATTCAAGTTACAGGAACAAGGGCCAAACCAACCACCCAAGAATGGAATCGTCGAGCGAAAACACTTGACACCTCCTAGAAGCAGCTTTTCTTGCCACCAGACCTTTCTCCATCAATTAGGAATCTGATGCCGTCACTAAACACATTCCTTAAATTGTAGCCATTTGTTAAGTGTTTTTTTTGGTGTCTAATCCGCATATATATCTCCATTGCCGTTGATTTTCTTGATTGTATATCTCTTAAATGTCAACATATACACGTGTGATTTAGTTTACGAAGATTTTTCAATGCCGAGAACCTCGACCAGAGAGTAAAAAAGCCGTAAGGTTCACAATGGTGTACAATTAAAATTGGATATACCGGGATAGGATTCGAGTTACAGGAACAAGGGCCAAACCAACCACCCAATAATGGAATCGTCGAGCGAAAACACTTGACAACCTCCTAGAACTAGCTTTTCTTGCCACCAGACCTTTCTCCATCAATTAGGAATCTGATGCCGTCACTAAACACGTTCCTTAAATTCTAGCCATTTGTTGAGTGTTTTTTTTGGTGTCTAAACCGCATATATATCACCATTGCCCTTGATTATCTTGACTGTATATCTCTTAAATGTCAACATATACACGTGTGATTTAGTTTACGAATATTTTTCAATGCCGAGAACCTCGATCAGAGAGTAAAAAAGGCGTAAGGTTCACAATGGTGTAAAATTAAAATGGGATATACCGGGCTAGGATTCGAGTTACAGGAACAAGGGCCAAACCAACCACCCAAGAATGGAATCGTCGAGCGAAAACACTTGACACCTCCTAGAAGCAGCTTTTCTTGCCACCAGACCTTTCTCCATCAATTAGGAATCTGATGCCGTCACTAAACACATTCCTTAAATTGTAGCCATTTGTTGAGTGTTTTTTTTTGGTGTCTAATCCGCATATATATCACCATTGCCCTTGATTTTCTTGACTGTATATCTCTTAAATGTCAACATATACACGTGTGATTTAGTTTACGAATATTTTTCAATGCCGAGAACCTCGATCAGAGAGTAAAAAAGGCGTAAGGTTCACAATGGTGTAAAATTAAAATGGGATATACCGGGCTAGGATTCGAGTTACAGGAACAAGGGCCAAACCAACCACCCAAGAATGGAATCGTCGAGCGAAAACACTTGACACCTCCTAGAAGCAGCTTTTCTTGCCACCAGACCTTTCTCCATCAATTAGGAATCTGATGCCGTCACTAAACACATTCCTTAAATTGTAGCCATTTGTTGAGTGTTTTTTTTGTGTCTAATCCGCATATATATCACCATTGCCCTTGATTTTCTTGACTGTATATCTCTTAAATGTCAACATATACACGTGTGATTTAGTTTACGAATATTTTTCAATGCCGAGAACCTCGATCAGAGAGTTAAAAAGGCGTAAAGTTCACAATGGTGTAAAATTAAAATGGGATATACCGGGCTAGGATTCGAGTTACAGGAACAAGGGCCAAACCAACCACCCAAGAATGGAATCGTCGAGGGAAAACACTTGACAACCTCCTAGAAGCAGATTTTCTTGCCACCAGACCTTTCTCCATCAATTAGGAATCTGATGCCGTCACTAAACACATTCCTTAAATTGTAGCCATTTGTTGAGTGTTTTTTTTGGTGTCTAATCCGCATATATATCACCATTGCCCTTGACTTTCTTGACTGTATATCTCTTAAATGTCAGCATATACACGTGTGATTAAGTTTACGAAAATTTTTCAAAGCCGAGAACCTCAATCAGAGAGTAAAAAAAGCGTAAGGTTCACAATGGTGTAAAACAAAAATGGGATATACCGGGCTAGGATTCGAGTTACAGGAACAAAGGCTAAACCAACCACCCAAGAATGGAATCGTCGAGTGAAAACACTTGACAACCTCCTAGAAGCAGCTTTTGTTGCCACCAGACCTTTCTCCATCAATTAGGAATCTGATGCCGTCACTAAACACATTCCTTAAATTGTAGCCATTTGTTGAGTGTTTTTTTTGGTGTCTAATCCGCATATATATCACCATTGCCCTTGATTTTCTTGACTGTATATCTCTTAAATGTCAACATATACACGTGTGATTTAGTTTACGAATATTTTTCAATGCCGAGAACCTCGATCAGAGAGTAAAAAAGGCGTAAGGTTCACAATGGTGTAAAATTAAAATGGGATATACCGGGCTAGGATTCGAGTTACAGGAACAAGGGCCAAACCAACCACCCAAGAATGGAATCGTCGAGCGAAAACACTTGACACCTCCTAGAAGCAGCTTTTCTTGCCACCAGACCTTTCTCCATCAATTAGGAATCTGATGCCGTCACTAAACACATTCCTTAAATTGTAGCCATTTGTTGAGTGTTTTTTTTGGTGTCTAATCCGCATATATATCACCATTGCCCTTGATTTTCTTGACTGTATATCTCTTAAATGTCAACATATACACGTGTGATTTAGTTTACGAATATTTTTCAATGCCGAGAACCTCGATCAGAGAGTAAAAAAGGCGTAAGGTTCACAATGGTGTAAAATTAAAATGGGATATACCGGGCTAGGATTCGAGTTACAGGAACAAGGGCCAAACCAACCACCCAAGAATGGAATCGTCGAGCGAAAACACTTGACACCTCCTAGAAGCAGCTTTTCTTGCCACCAGACCTTTCTCCATCAATTAGGAATCTGATGCCGTCACTAAACACATTCCTTAAATTGTAGCCATTTGTTGAGTGTTTTTTTTGTGTCTAATCCGCATATATATCACCATTGCCCTTGATTTTCTTGACTGTATATCTCTTAAATGTCAACATATACACGTGTGATTTAGTTTACGAATATTTTTCAATGCCGAGAACCTCGATCAGAGAGTTAAAAAGGCGTAAAGTTCACAATGGTGTAAAATTAAAATGGGATATACCGGGCTAGGATTCGAGTTACAGGAACAAGGGCCAAACCAACCACCCAAGAATGGAATCGTCGAGGGAAAACACTTGACAACCTCCTAGAAGCAGATTTTCTTGCCACCAGACCTTTCTCCATCAATTAGGAATCTGATGCCGTCACTAAACACATTCCTTAAATTGTAGCCATTTGTTGAGTGTTTTTTTTGGTGTCTAATCCGCATATATATCACCATTGCCCTTGACTTTCTTGACTGTATATCTCTTAAATGTCAGCATATACACGTGTGATTAAGTTTACGAAAATTTTTCAAAGCCGAGAACCTCAATCAGAGAGTAAAAAAAGCGTAAGGTTCACAATGGTGTAAAACAAAAATGGGATATACCGGGCTAGGATTCGAGTTACAGGAACAAAGGCTAAACCAACCACCCAAGAATGGAATCGTCGAGTGAAAACACTTGACAACCTCCTAGAAGCAGCTTTTGTTGCCACCAGACCTTTCTCCATCAATTAGGAATCTGATGCCGTCACTAAACACATTCCTTAAATTGTAGCCATTTGTTGAGTGTTTTTTTTGGTTTCTAATCCGCATATATATCACCATTGCCCTTGATTTTCTTGACTGTATATCTCTTAAATGTCAACATATACACGTGTGATTTAGTTTACGAAGATTTTTCAATGCCGAGAACCTCGACCAGAGAGTAAAAAAGCCGTAAGGTTCACAGTGGTGTAAAATTAAAATAGGATATACCAGGATAGGATAAGAGTTACAGGAACACGGGCCAAACCAACCACCCAATAATGGAATCGTCGAGCGAAAACACTTGACAACCTCCTAGAACTAGCTTTTCTTGCCACCAGACCTTTCTCCATCAATTAGGAATCTGATGCCGTCACTAAACACATTCCTTAAATTGTAGCCATTTGTTGAGTGTTTTTTTTTGGTGTCTAATCCGCATATATATCACCATTGCCCTTGATTATCTTGACTGTATATCTCTTAAATGTCAACATATACACGTGTGATTTAGTTTACGAATATTTTTCAATGCCGAGAACCTCGATCAGAGAGTAAAAAGGCGTAAGGTTCACAAAGGTGTAAAATTAAAATGGGATATACCGGGCTAGGATTCGTGTTACAGAAACAAGGGCCAAACAAACCACCCAAGAATGGAATCGTCGAGCGAAAACACTTGACAACCTCCTAAAAGCAGCTTTTCTTGCCACCAGACCTTTCTTCATCAATTAGGAATCTGATGCCGTCAATAAACACATTCCTTAAATTGTAGCCATTTGTTGAGTGTTTTTTTGGTGTCTAATCCGCATATATATCACCATTGCCCTTGATTTTCTTGACTGTATATCTCTTAAATGTCAACATATACACGTGTGATTTAGTTTACAAAGATTTTTCAATGCCGAGAACCTCGACCAGAAAGTAAAAAAGCCGTAAGGTTCACAATGGTGTAAAATTAAAATGGGATATACCGGGATAGGATTCGAGTTACAGGAACAAGGGCCAAACCAACCACCCAATAATGGAATCGTCGAGCGAAAACACTTGACAACCTCCTAGAACCAGCTTTTCTTGCCACCAGACCTTTCTCCATCAATTAGGAATCTGATGCCGTCACTAAACACATTCCTTAAATTGTAGCCATTTGTTGAGTGTTTTTTTTTGTGTCTAATCCGCATATATATCACCATTGCCCTTGATTTTCTTGACTATATATCTCTTAAATGTCAACATATACACTTGTGATTTAGTTTACGAAGATTTTTCAATGCCGAGAACCTCGATCAGAGAGTAAAAAAGGCGTAAGGGTCACAATGGTGTAAAACTAAAATGGGATATACCTAGCTAGGATTCGAGTTACAGGAACAAGGGCTAAACCAACCACCCAAGAATGGAATCGTCGAGCGAAAACACTTGACAACCTCCTAGAAGCTTCTTTTCTTGCCACCAGACGTTTTTCCATCAATTAGGAATCTGATGCCGTCACTAAACACATTCCTTAAATTGTAGTCATTTGTGGAGTGTTTTTTTTTTTGGTGTCTAATCCGCATATATATCACCATTGCCCTTGATTTTCTTGATTGTATATCTCTTAAATGTCAACATATACACGTGTGATTTAGTTTACGAAGATTTTTCATTGCCGAGAACCTCGATCAGAGAGTAAAAAAGGCGTAAGTTCACAAAGGTGTAAAATTAAAATGGGATATACCTGGCTAAGATTCGAGTTACAGGAACAAGGGCCAAACCAACCACCCAAGAATGGAATCGTCGAGCGAAAACACTTGACAACCTCCTAGAAGCAGCTTTTCTTTCCACCAGACCTTTCTTCATCAATTAGGAATCTGATGTCGTCACTAAACACATTCCTTAAATTGTAGCCATTTGTTGAGTGTTTTTTTTGGTGTCTAATCCGCATATATATCACCATTGCCCTTGATTTTCTTTACTGTATATCTCTTAAATGTCAACATATACACGTGTGATTTAGTTAACAAAGATTTTTCAATGCCGATAACCTCGATCAGAGAGTAAAAAAGGCGTAAGGTTCACAATGGTGTAAAATTAAAATGGGATATACCGGGCTATGAGTCGAGTTACAGGAACAAGGGCCAAACCAACCACCTAAGAATGGAATCGTCGAGCGAAAACACTTGACGACCTCCTAGAAGCAGCTTTTCTTGCCCCCAGACCTTTCTCCATCAATTAGGAATCTGATGCCGTCACTAAACACATTCCTTAAATTGTAGCCATTTATTGAGTGTTTTATTTGGTGTCTAATTCGCATATATATCACCATTGCCCTTGATTTTTTTGACTGTATATCTCTTAAATGTCATCATATACATGTGTGATTTAGTTTACGAAGATTTTTCAATGCCGAGAACCTCGATCAGAGAGTAAAAAAGGCGAAAACACTTGACAACCTCCTAGAAGCAGCTTTTCTTTCCACCAGACCTTTCTTCATCAATTAGGAATCTGATGTCGTCACTAAACACATTCCTTAAATTGTAGTCATTTGTGGAGTGTTTTTTTTTTTGGTGTCTAATCCGCATATATATCACCATTGCCCTTGATTTTCTTGATTGTATATCTCTTAAATGTCAACATATACACGTGTGATTTAGTTTACGAAGATTTTTCATTGCCGAGAACCTCGATCAGAGAGTAAAAAAGGCGTAAGTTCACAAAGGTGTAAAATTAAAATGGGATATACCTGGCTAAGATTCGAGTTACAGGAACAAGGGCCAAACCAACCACCCAAGAATGGAATCGTCGAGCGAAAACACTTGACAACCTCCTAGAAGCAGCTTTTCTTTCCACCAGACCGTTCTTCATCAATTAGGAATCTGATGTCGTCACTAAACACATTCCTTAAATTGTAGCCATTTGTTGAGTGTTTTTTTTTTGTGTCTAATCCGCATATATATCACCATTGCCCTTGATTTTCTTTACTGTATATCTCTTAAATGTCAACATATACACGTGTGATTTAGTTAACAAAGATTTTTCAATGCCGATAACCTCGATCAGAGAGTAAAAAAGGCGTAAGGTTCACAATGGTGTAAAATTAAAATGGGATATACCGGGCTAAGAGTCGAGTTACAGGAACAAGGGCCAAACCAACCACCCAAGAATGGAATCGTCGAGCGAAAACACTTGACAACCTCCTAGAAGCAGCTTTTCTTTCCACCAGACCTTTCTTCATCAATTAGGAATCTGATGTCGTCACTAAACACATTCCTTAAATTGTAGCCATTTGTTGAGTGTTTTTTTTTGGTGTCTAATCCGCATATATATCACCATTGCCCTTGATTTTCTTTACTGTATATCTCTTAAATGTCAACATATACACGTGTGATTTAGTTAACAAAGATTTTTCAATGCCGATAACCTCGATCAGAGAGTAAAAAAGGCGTAAGGTTCACAATGGTGTAAAATTAAAATGGGATATACCGGGCTAAGAGTCGAGTTACAGGAACAAGGGCCAAACCAACCACCTAAGAATGGAATCGTCGAGCGAAAACACTTGACGACCTCCTAGAAGCAGCTTTTTTTTGCCACCAGACCTTTCTCCATAAATTAGGAACCTGATGCCGTCACTAAACACATTCCTTAAATTGTAGCAATTTGTTGAGTGTTTTTTTTTTGTGTCTAATCCGCATATATATCACCATTGCCCTTGATTTTCTTACCTGTATATCTCTTAAATGTCAACATATACACGTGTGATTTAGTTTACGAAGATTTTTCAATGTCGAGAACCTCGATCAGAGAGTAAAAAAGGCGTAAGGTTCACAATGGTGTAAAATTAAAATGGGATATACCGGGCTAGAATTCGAGTTACAGGAACAAGGGCCAAACCAACCACCCAAGAATGGAATTGCCGAGCGAAAACACTTGACAACCTCCTAGAAGCAGCTTTTTTGCCACCAGACCTTTCTCCATCAATTAGGAATCTGATACCGTTACTAAACACATTCCTTAAATTGTAGCCATTTGTTAAGTGTTTTTTTGGTGTCTAATCCGCATATATATCACCATTGCCCTTGATTTTCTTGACTGTATATCTCTTAAATGTCAATATATACACGTGTGATTTAGTTTACAAAGATTTTTCAATGCCGAGAACCTCGATCAGATAGTAAAAAAGGCGTAAGGTTCACAATTGTGTAAAATAAAAATGGGAAATAACGGGCTAGGATTCGAGTTACAGGAACAAGGGCCAAACCAACCACCCAAGAATGGAATTGTCGAGCGAAAACACTTGACAACCACCTAGAAGCAGCTTTTCTTGCCACCAGACATTTCTCCATCAATTAGGAATCTGATGCCGTCATTAAACACATTCCTTAAATTGTAGCCATTTGTTGAGTGTTTTTTTTTTTGTGTCTAATCCGCATATATATCATCATTGCCCTTGATTTTCTTGACTGTATATCTCTTAAATGTCAGCATATACACGTGTGATTTAGTTTACGAAGATTTTTCAATGCCGAGAACCTCGATCAGAGAGTAAAAAAGGCGTAAGGGTCACAATGGTGTAAAACTAAAATGGGATATACCTGGCTAGGATTCGAGTTACAGGAACAAGGGCTAAACCAACCACCCAAGAATGGAATCGTCGAGCGAAAACACTTGACAACCTCCTAGAAGCTGCTTTTCTTGCCACCAGACGTTTTTCCATCAATTAGGAATCTGATGCCGTCACTAAACACATTCCTTAAATTGTAGTCATTTGTGGAGTGTTTTTTTTTTGGTGTCTAATCCGCATATATATCACCATTGCCCTTGATTTTCTTGACTGTATATCTCTTAAATGTCAACATATACACGTGTGATTTAGTTTACGAAGATTTTTCATTGCCGAGAACCTCGATCAAAGAGTAAAAAAGGCGTAAGTTCACAAAGGTGTAAAATTAAAATGGGATATACCGGGCTAAGATTCGAGTTACAGGAACAAGGGCCAAACCAACCACCCAAGAATGGAATCGTCGAGCGAAAACACTTGACAACCTCCTAGAAGCAGCTTTTCTTTCCACCAGACATTTCTTCATCAATTAGGAATCTGATGTCGTCACTAAACACATTCCTTAAATTGTAGCCATTTGTTGAGTGTTTTTTTTGGTGTCTAATCCGCATATATATCACCATTGCCTTTGATTTTCTTGACTGTATATCTCTTAAATGTCAACATAAACACGTGTGATTTAGTTAACAAAGATTTTTCAATGCCGATAACCTCGATGAGAGAGTAAAAAAGGCGTAAGGTTCACAATGGTGTAAAATTAAAATGGGATATACCGGGCTAAGATTCGAGTTACAGGAACAAGGGCCAAACCAACCACCTAAGAATGGAATCGTCGAGCGAAAACACTTGACGACCTCCTAGAAGCAGCTTTTCTTGCCCCCAGACCTTTCTCCATCCATTAGGAATCTGATGCCGTCACTAAACACATTCCTTAAATTGTAGCCATTTGTTGAGTGTTTTATTTGGTGTCTAATTCGCATATATATCACCATTGCCCTTGATTTTTTTGACTGTATATCTCTTAAATGTCATCATATACATGTGTGATTTAGTTTACGAAGATTTTTCAATGCCGAGAACCTCGATCAGAGAGTAAAAAAGGCGTAAGGTTCACTATGGTGTAAAGTTAAAATGGGATATACCGGGCTAGGATTCGAGTTACAGGAACAAGGGCCAAACCAACTACCCAAGAATGGAATCATCGAGCGAAAACACTAAACAACCTCCTTGAAGCAGCTTTTTTTTGCCACCAGACCTTTCTCCATAAATTAGGAACCTGATGCCGTCACTAAACCCATTCCTTAAATTGTAGCAATTTGTTGAGTGTTTTTTTTTTTGTGTCTAATCCGCATATATATCACCATTGCCCTTGATTTTCTTACCTGTATATCTCTTAAATGTCAACATATACACGTGTGATTTAGTTTACGAAGATTTTTCAATGTCGAGAACCTCGATCAGAGAGTAAAAAAGGCGTAAGGTTCCAAATGGTGTAAAATTAAAATGGGATATACCGGGCTAGAATTCGAGTTACAGGAACAAGGGCCAAACAACCACCCAAGAATGGAATCGCCGAGCGAAAACACTTGACAACCTCCTAGAAGCAGCTTTTTTGCCACCAGACCTTTCTCCATCAATTAGGAATCTGATACCGTTACTAAACACATTCCTTAAATTGTAGCCATTTGTTAAGTGTTTTTTTTGGTGTCTAATCCGCATATATATCACCATTGCCCTTGATTTTCTTGACTGTATATCTCTTAAATGTCAATATATACACGTGTGATTTAGTTTACAAAGATTTTTCAATGCCGAGAACCTCGATCAGATAGTAAAAAAGGCGTAAGGTTCACAATTGTGTAAAATTAAAATGGGAAATAACGGGCTAGGATTCGAGTTACAGGAACAAGGGCCAAACCAACCACCCAAGAATGGAATTGTCGAGCGAAAACACTTGACAACCACCTAGAAGCAGCTTTTCTTGCCCACCAGACATTTCTCCATCAATTAGGAATCTGATGCCCGTCACTAAACACATTCCTTAAATTGTAGCCCATTTGTTGAGTGTTTTTTTTTGGTGTCTAATCCGCATATATATCACCATTGCCTTTGATTTTCTTGACTGTATATCTCTTAAATGTCAACATAAAACACGTGTGATTTAGTTAACAAAGATTTTTCAATGCCAGATAACCTCGATGAGAGAGTAAAAAAGGCGTAAGGTTCACAATGGTGTAAAATTAAAATGGGATATACCGGGCTAAGATTCGAGTTACAGGAACAAGGGCTAAACAACCACCTAAGAATGGAATCGTCGAGCGAAAACACTTGACGACCTCCTAGAAGCAGCTTTTCTTGCCCCCAGACCTTTCTCCATCAATTAGGAATCTGATGCCGTCACTAAACACATTCCTTAAATTGTAGCCATTTGTTGAGTGTTTTATTTGGGTGTCTAATTCGCATATATAATCACCATTGCCCTTGATTTTTTTTGACTGTATATCTCTTAAATGTCATCATATACATGTGTGATTTAGTTTACGAAGATTTTTTCAATGCCGAGAACCTCGATCAGAGAGTAAAAAGGCGTAAGGTCACTATGGTGTAAAGTTAAAATGGGATATACCTGGCTAGGATTCGAGTTACAGGAACAAGGGCCAAACCAACTACCCAAGAATGGAATCATCGAGCGAAAACACTAAACAACCTCCTCGAAGCAGCTTTTTTTTGCCACCAGACCTTTCTCCATAAATTAGGAACCTGATGCCGTCACTAAACACATTCCTTAAATTGTAGCAATTTGTTGAGTGTTTTTTTTTTGTCTAATCCGCATATATATCACCATTGCCCTTGATTTTCTTACATGTATATCTCTTAAATGTCAACATATACACGTGTGATTTAGTTTACGAAGATTTTTCAATGTCGGAAACCTCGATCAGAGAGTAAAAAAGGCGTAAGGTTCACAATGGTGTAAAATTAAAATGGGAATATACCGGGCTAGAATTCGAGTTACAGGAACAAGGGCCAAACCAACCACCCAAGAATGGAATTGCCGAGCGGAAAACACTTGACAACCTCCTAGAAGCAGCTTTTTTGCCACCAGACCTTTCTCCATCAATTAGGAATCTGATACCGTTACTAAACACATTCCTTAAATTGTAGCCATTTGTTAAGTGTTTTTTTGGTGTCTAATCCGCATATATATCACCATTGCCCTTGATTTTCTTGACTGTATATCTCTTAAATGTCAATATATACACGTGTGATTTAGTTTACAAAGATTTTTCAATGCCGAGAACCTCGATCAGATAGTAAAAAAGGCGTAAGGTTCACAAATTGTGTAAAATAAAAATGGGAAATAACGGGCTAGGATTCGAGTTACAGGAACAAGGGGCCAAACCAACCACCCAAGAATGGAATTGTCGAGCGAAAACACTTGACAACCACCTAGAAGCAGCTTTTCTTGCCACCAGACATTTCTCCATCAATTAGGGAATCTGATGCCGTCATTAAACACATTCTTTAAATTGTAGCCATTTGTTGAGTGTTTTTTTTTTGTGTCTAATCCGCATATATATCATCATTGCCCTTGATTTTCTTGACTGTATATCTCTTAAATGTCAGCATATACACGTGTGATTTAGTTTACGAAGATTTTTCAATGCCGAGAACCTCGATCAGAGACGTAAAAAAGGCGTAAGGGGTCACAATGGTGTAAAACTAAAATGGGATATACCTGGCTAGGATTCGAGTTACAGGAACAAGGGCTAAACCAACCACCCAAGAATGGAATCGTCGAGCGAAAACACTTGACAACCTCCTAGAAGCTGCTTTTCTTGCCAACCAGACGTTTTTCCATCAATTAGGAATCTGATGCCGTCACTAAACACATTCCTTAAATTGTAGTCATTTGTGGAGTGTTTTTTTTTTGGTGTCTAATCCGCATATATATCACCATTGTCTTGACTTTATATCTCTTAAATGTCAACATATACACGTGTGATTTAGTTTACGAAGATTTTTCATTGCCGAGAACCTCGATCAAAGAGTAAAAAAGGCGTAAGTTCACAAAGGTGTAAAATTAAAATGGGATATACCGGGCTAAGATTCGAGATACAGGAACAAGGGCCAAACCAACCAACCAAGAATGGAATCGTCGAGCGAAAACACTTGACAACCACCTAGAAGCAGCTTTTCTTTCCACCAGACATTTCTTCATCAATTAGGAATCTGATGTCGTCACTAAACACATTCCTTAAATTGTAGCCATTTGTTGAGTGTTTTTTTTGGTGTCTAATCCGCATATATATCACCATTGCCTTTGATTTTCTTGACTGTATATCTCTTAAATGTCAACATAAACACGTGTGATTTAGTTAACAAAGATTTTTCAATGCCGATAACCTCGATGAGAGAGTAAAAAAGGCGTAAGGTTCACAATGGTGTAAAATTAAAATGGGATATACCGGGCTAAGATTCGAGTTACAGGAACAAGGGCCAAACCAACCACCTAAGAATGGAATCGTCGAGCGAAAACACTTGACGACCTCCTAGAAGCAGCTTTTCTTGCCCCCAGACCTTTCTCCATCCATTAGGAATCTGATGCCGTCACTAAACACATTCCTTAAATTGTAGCCATTTGTTGAGTGTTTTATTTGGTGTCTAATTCGCATATATATCACCATTGCCCTTGATTTTTTTGACTGTATATCTCTTAAATGTCATCATATACATGTGTGATTTAGTTTACGAAGATTTTTCAATGCCGAGAACCTCGATCAGAGAGTAAAAAAGGCGTAAGGTTCACTATGGTGTAAAGTTAAAATGGGATATACCGGGCTAGGATTCGAGTTACAGGAACAAGGGCCAAACCAACTACCCAAGAATGGAATCATCGAGCGAAAACACTAAACAACCTCCTTGAAGCAGCTTTTTTTTGCCACCAGACCTTTCTCCATAAATTAGGAACCTGATGCCGTCACTAAACCCATTCCTTAAATTGTAGCAATTTGTTGAGTGTTTTTTTTTTGTGTCTAATCCGCATATATATCACCATTGCCCTTGATTTTCTTACCTGTATATCTCTTAAATGTCAACATATACACGTGTGATTTAGTTTACGAAGATTTTTCAATGTCGAGAACCTCGATCAGAGAGTAAAAAAGGCGTAAGGTTCCAAATGGTGTAAAATTAAAATGGGATATACCGGGCTAGAATTCGAGTTACAGGAACAAGGGCCAAACCAACCACCCAAGAATGGAATCGCCGAGCGAAAACACTTGACAACCTCCTAGAAGCAGCTTTTTTGCCACCAGACCTTTCTCCATCAATTAGGAATCTGATACCGTTACTAAACACATTCCTTAAATTGTAGCCATTTGTTAAGTGTTTTTTTTGGTGTCTAATCCGCATATATATCACCATTGCCCTTGATTTTCTTGACTGTATATCTCTTAAATGTCAATATATACACGTGTGATTTAGTTTACAAAGATTTTTCAATGCCGAGAACCTCGATCAGATAGTAAAAAAGGCGTAAGGTTCACAATTGTGTAAAATTAAAATGGGAAATAACGGGCTAGGATTCGAGTTACAGGAACAAGGGCCAAACCAACCACCCAAGAATGGAATTGTCGAGCGAAAACACTTGACAACCACCTAGAAGCAGCTTTTCTTGCCACCAGACATTTCTCCATCAATTAGGAATCTGATGCCGTCACTAAACACATTCCTTAAATTGTAGCCATTTGTTGAGTGTTTTTTTTGGTGTCTAATCCGCATATATATCACCATTGCCTTTGATTTTCTTGACTGTATATCTCTTAAATGTCAACATAAACACGTGTGATTTAGTTAACAAAGATTTTTCAATGCCGATAACCTCGATGAGAGAGTAAAAAAGGCGTAAGGTTCACAATGGTGTAAAATTAAAATGGGATATACCGGGCTAAGATTCGAGTTACAGGAACAAGGGCCAAACCAACCACCTAAGAATGGAATCGTCGAGCGAAAACACTTGACGACCTCCTAGAAGCAGCTTTTCTTGCCCCCAGACCTTTCTCCATCAATTAGGAATCTGATGCCGTCACTAAACACATTCCTTAAATTGTAGCCATTTGTTGAGTGTTTTATTTGGTGTCTAATTCGCATATATATCACCATTGCCCTTGATTTTTTTGACTGTATATCTCTTAAATGTCATCATATACATGTGTGATTTAGTTTACGAAGATTTTTCAATGCCGAGAACCTCGATCAGAGAGTAAAAAAGGCGTAAGGTTCACTATGGTGTAAAGTTAAAATGGGATATACCTGGCTAGGATTCGAGTTACAGGAACAAGGGCCAAACCAACTACCCAAGAATGGAATCATCGAGCGAAAACACTAAACAACCTCCTCGAAGCAGCTTTTTTTTGCCACCAGACCTTTCTCCATAAATTAGGAACCTGATGCCGTCACTAAACACATTCCTTAAATTGTAGCAATTTGTTGAGTGTTTTTTTTTTGTCTAATCCGCATATATATCACCATTGCCCTTGATTTTCTTACATGTATATCTCTTAAATGTCAACATATACACGTGTGATTTAGTTTACGAAGATTTTTCAATGTCGAGAACCTCGATCAGAGAGTAAAAAAGGCGTAAGGTTCCAAATGGTGTAAAATTAAAATGGGATATACCGGGCTATAATTCGAGTTACAGGAACAAGGGCCAAACCAACCACCCAAGAATGGAATCGCCGAGCGAAAACACTTGACAACCTCCTAGAAGCAGCTTTTTTGCCACCAGACCTTTCTCCATCAATTAGGAATCTGATACCGTTACTAAACACATTCCTTAAATTGTAGCCATTTGTTAAGTGTTTTTTTTGGTGTCTAATCCGCATATATATCACAATTGCCCTTGATTTTCTTGACTGTATATCTCTTAAATGTCAATATATACACGTGTGATTTAGTTTACAAAGATTTTTCAATGCCGAGAACCTCGATCAGATAGTAAAAAAGGCGTAAGGTTCACAATTGTGTAAAATTAAAATGGGAAATAACGGGCTAGGATTCGAGTTACAGGAACAAGGGCCAAACCAACCACCCAAGAATGGAATTGTCGAGCGAAAACACTTGACAACCACCTAGAAGCAGCTTTTCTTGCCACCAGACATTTCTCCATCAATTAGGAATCTGATGCCGTCACTAAACACATTCCTTAAATTGTAGCCATTTGTTGAGTGTTTTTTTTTGTGTCTAATCCGCATATATATCATCATTGCCCTTGATTTTCTTGACTGTATATATCTTAAATGTCAGCATATACACGTGTGATTTAGTTTACGAAGATTTTTCAATGCCGAGAACCTCGACAAGAGAGTAAAAAAGGCGTCAGGTTCACAATGGTGTAAAATTAAAATGGGATATACCGGGATAGGATTCGAGTTACAGGAACAAGGGCCAAACCAACCACCCAATAATGGAATCGTCGAGCGAAAACACTTGTCAACCTCCTAGAACCAGCTTTTCTTGCCACCAGACCTTTCTCCATCAATTAGGAATCTGATGCCGTCACTAAACACATTCCTTAAATTGTAGCCATTTGTTGAGTGTTTTTTTTTGTGTCTAATCCGCATATATATCACCATTGCCCTTGATTTTCTTGACTATATATCTCTTAAATGTCAACATATACACATGTTATTTAGTTTACGAAGATTTTTCAATGCCGAGAACCTCGATCAGAGAGTAAAAAAGGCGTAAGGGTCACAATGGTGTAAAACTAAAATGGGATATACCTGGCTAGGATTCGAGTTACAGGAACAAGGGCTAAACCAACCACCCAAGAATGGAATCGACGAGCGAAAACACTTGACAACCTCCTAGAAGCTGCTTTTCTTGCCACCAGACGTTTTTCCATCAATTAGGAATCTGATGCCGTCACTAAACACATTCCTTAAATTGTAGTCATTTGTGGAGTGTTTTTTTTTGGTGTCTAATCCGCATATATATCACCATTGCCCTTGATTTTCTTGACTGTATATCTCTTAAATGTCAACATATACACGTGTTATTTAGTTTACGAAGATTTTTCAATTCCCAGAACCTCGAACAGAGACTAAAAAGGCGTAAGGTTCATAATGGTGTAAAATTAAAATGTGATATACCGGGCTAGGATTTGAGTTACAGGAACAAACGCCAAACCAACCACCCGAGAATGGAATCGTCGAGCGACAACATTTGACAACCTCCTAGAAGCAGCTTTTCTTGCCACCAGACCTTTCTCCATCAATTAGGAAACTGTTGCCGTCACTAAACACATTCCTTAAATTGTAGCCATTTGTTGAGTGTTTTTTTTGGTGTCTAATTCGCATATATATCACCATTGCCCTTGATTTTTTTGACTGTATATCTCTTAAATGTCATTATATACATGTGTGATTTAGTTTACGAAGATTTTTCAATGCCGAGAACCTCGATCAGAGAGTAAAAAAGGCGTAAGGTTCACAATGGTGTAAAGTTAAAATGGGATATACCGGGCTAGGATTCGAGTTACAGGAACAAGGGCCAAACCAACTACCCAAGAATGGAATCATCGAGCGAAAACACTAAACAACCTCCTTGAAGTAGCTTTTTTTTGCCACCAGACCTTTCTCCATAAATTAGGAACCTGATGCCGTCACTAAACACATTCCTTAAATTGTAGCCATTTGTTGAGTGTTTTTTTTTTGTGTCTAATCCGCATATATATCACCATTGCCCTTGATTTTCTTACCTGTATTTCTCTTAAATGTCAACATATACACGTGTGATTTAGTTTACGAAGATTTTTCAATGCCGAGAACCTCGATCAGAGAGTAAAAAAGGCGTAAGGTTCACAATGGTGTAAAATTAAAATGGGATATACCGGGCTAGGATTCGAGTTACAGGAACAAGGGCCAAACCAACAACCCAAGAATGGAATCGTCGAGCGAAAACACTTGACAACATCCTAGAAGCAGCTTTTCTTGCCACCAGACCTTTCTCCATCAATTAGGAATCAGATGCCGTCCCTAAACAAATTCCTTAAATTATTTCCATTTGTTAATTGTTTTTTTTTTTGTGTCTAATCCGCATATATCTCACCAATGCCCTTGATATTCTTGACTGTATATCTCTTAAATGTCAACATATACACGTGTTATTTAGTTTACGAAGATTTTTCAATTCCCAGAACCTCGAACAGAGACTAAAAAGGCGTAAGGTTCATAATGGTGTAAAATTAAAATGTGATATACCGGGCTAGGATTTGAGTTACAGGAACAAACGCCAAACCAACCACCCGAGAATGGAATCGTCGAGCGACAACATTTGACAACCTCCTAGAAGCAGCTTTTCTTGCCACCAGACCTTTCTCCATCAATTAGGAAACTGTTGCCGTCACTAAACACCTTCCTTAAATTGTAGCCATTTGTTGCGTGTTTTTTTTTTTGTCTCTAATCCACATTTATTTCACTATTGCCCATGATTTCCTTGACTGTATATCTCTTAAATGTCAACATATACACGTGTGATTTACTTTACGAAGATTTTTCAATGCCGAGAACCTCGATCAGAGAGTAAAAAAGGCGTAAGGTTCACAATGGTGTAAAATTAAAATGGGATATACCGGGATAGGATTCGAGTTACAGGAACAATGGCCAAACCAACCACCCAAGAAAGGAATCGTCGGGCGAAAACACTTGACAACCTCCTAGAAGCAGCTTTTCTTGCCACCAGACATTTCTCCATAAATTAGGAATCTGATGCCGTCACTAAACACATTCCTTAAATTGTAGCCATTTGTTGAGTGTTTTTTTTGTTTCTAATCTGCATATATATCAACATTGCCCTTGATTTTGTTGACTGTATATCTCTTAAATGTCAACATATACACGTCTGATTTAGTTTACGAAGATTTTTCAATGCCGAGAACCTCGATCAGAGAGTAAAAAAGGCGTAAGGTTCACAATGGTGTAAAATTAAAATGGGATATACTGGGCTAGGATTCGAGTCACAGGAACAAGGGCCAAACCAACCACCCAAGAATGGAATCGTCGGGCGAAAACACTTGACAACCTCCTAGAAGCAGCTTTTCTTGCAGCCAGACATTTCTCCATAAATTAGGAATCTGATGCCGTCACTAAACACATTCCTTAAATTGTAGCCATTTGTTGAGTGTTTTTTTTGGTGTCTAATCCACATATATTTCAACATTGCCCTTGATTTTCTTGACTGTATATCTCTTAAATGTCAACATATACACGTGTGATTTAGTTTACGAAGATTTTTCAATGCCGAGAACCTCGATCAGAGAATAAAAAGGCGTAAGGTTCACAATGGTGGAAAATTAAAATGGGATATACCGGGCTAGGATTCGAGTTACAGGAACAAGCGCTAAACCAACCACCCAAGAATGGAATCGTCGAGCGACAACACTTGACAACCGCCTAGAAGCAGCTTTTCTTCCCACCAGACCTTTCTCCATCAATTAGGAATCAGATGCCGTCACTAAAAAATTCCTTAATTATTGCCATTTGTTGATTGTTTTTTTTTTGTGTCTATTCCGCATATATATCACCATTGCCCTTTATTTTCTTGATTGTATATCTCTTAAATGTCAACAATTCCCAGAACCTCGATCAGAGAGTAAAAAGGCGTAAGGTTCACAATGGTGTAAAATTAAAATGGGATATACCGGGCTAGGATTTGAGTTACAGGAACAAGCGCTAAACCAACCACCCAAGAATGGAATCGTCGAGCGACAACACTTCACAATCGCCTAGAAGCAGCTTTTCTTGCCACCAGACCTTTCTCCATCAATTAGGAATCTGTTGCCATCACTAAACACATTCCTTAAATTGTAGCCATTTGTTGAGTGTTTTTTTTTTGGTGTCTAATCCACAGATATATCACTATTGCCCATGATTTCCTTGACTGTATATCTCTTAAATGTCAACATATACACGTGTGATTTACTTTATGAAGATTTTTCAATGCCGAGTACCTCGATCAGAGAGTAAAAAAGGCGTAAGGTTCACAATGGTGTAAAATTAAAATGGGATATACCGGGATAGGATTCGAGTTACAGGAACAAGGGCCAAACCAACCACCCAAGAAAGGAATCGTCGAGCGAAAACACTTGACAACCTCCTAGAAGCAGCTTTTCTTACCACCAGACCTTTCTCCATCAATTAGGAATCTGATGCCGTCACTAAACACATTCCTTAAATTGTAGCCATCTGTTGATTGTTTTTTTTTTTTGTGTCTAATCCGCATATATATCACCATTGCCCTTGATTTTCTTGACTGTATATCTCTTAAATGTCAACATATACACGTGTTATTTAGTTTACGAAGATTTTTCAATTCCCAGAAACTCGTTCAGAGAGTAAAAAGGCGTAAGGTTCACAATGGTGTAAAATTAAAATGGGATATACCGGGCTAGGATTTGAGTTACAGGAACAAGCGCCAAACCAACCACCCAAGAATGGAATCGTCGAGCGACAACACTTGACAACCGCCTAGAAGCAGCTTTTCTTGCCACCAGACTTTCTCCATCAATTAGGAATCTGTTGCCGTCACTAAACACATTCCTTAAAGTGTAGCCATTTGTTGAGTGTTTTTTTTTTGGTGTCTAATCCACATATATATCACTATTGCCCATGATTTCCTTGACTGTATATCTCTTAAATGTCAACATATACACCTGTGATTTACTTTATGAAGATTTTTCAATGCCGAGAACCTCGATCAGAGAGTAAAAAAGGCGTAAGGTTCACAATGGTGTAAAATTAAAATGGGATATACCGGGATAGGATTCGAGTTACAGGAACAAGGGCCAAACCAACCACCCAAGAAAGGAATCGTCGAGCGAAAACACTTGACAACCTCCTAGAAGCAGCTTTTCTTACCACCAGACCTTTCTCCATCAATTTGGAATCTGATGCCGTCACTAAACACATTCCTTTAATTGTCGCCATTTTTTGAGTGTTTTTTTTTGTTTCTAATCTGCATATATATCAACAATGCCCTTGATTTTCTTGACTGTATATCTCTTAAATGTCAACATATACAAGTGTGATTTAGTTTACGAAGATTTTTCAATGCCGAGAACCTCGATCAGAGAGTAAAAAAGGCGTAAGGTTCACAATGGTGTAAAATTAAAATGGGATATACTGGGCTAGGATTCGAGTTACAAGAACAAGGGCCAAACCAACCACCCAAGAATGGAATCGTCGAGCGAAAACACTTGACAACCTCCTAGAAGCAGCTTTTCTTGCCACCAGACATTTCTCCATAAATTAGGAATCTGATGCCGTCACTAAACACATTCCTTAAATTGTAGCCATTTGTTGAGTGTTTTTTTTTGTGTCTAATCCGCATATATATCACCATTGCCCTTGATTTTCTTGACTGTATATCTCTTAAATGTCAACATATACACGTGTGATTTAGTTTACGAAGATTTTACAATGCCGAGAACCTCGATCAGAGAGTAAAAAAGGCGTAAGGTTCACAATGGTGTAAAATTAAAATGGGATATACCGGGCTAGGATTCGAGTTACAGGAACTAGGGCCAAACCAACCACCCAAGAATGGAATCGTCGAGCGAAAACACTTGACAACCTCCTAGAAGCACCTTTTCTTGCCACCAGACCTTTCTCCATCAATTAGGAATCTGATGTCGTCACTAAATAAATTCCTTAAATTATAGCCATTTGTTGAATGTTTTGTTTTTGTGTCTAATCCGCATATATATCACCATTGCCCTTGATTTTCTTGACTGTATATCTCTTAATTGTAAACATATACACGTGTGATTTAGTTTACGAAGATTTTTCAATGCCGAGAACCTGGATCAGAGAGTAAAAAAGGCGTAAGGTTCACAATGGTGTAAAATTAAAATGGGATATTCCGGGCTAGGATTCGAGTTACAGGAAAAAGGGCCAAACCAACCACCCAAGAATGGAATCGTCGAGCGAAAAAACTTGACAACCTCCTAGAAGCAGCTTTTCTTGCCACCAGACCTTTCTCCATGAATTAGCAATCTGATGCCGTCATTAAACACATTCCTTAAATTGTAGCCATTTGTTGAGTGTTTTTTTTGGTGTCTAATCCGCATATATATCACCATTGCCCTTGATTTTCTTGACTGTATATCTCTTAAATGTCAACATATACACGTGTGATTTATTTTACGAAGATTTTTCAATGCCGAGAACCTCAATCAGAGAGTAAAAAAGGCGTAAGATTCACAATGGTGTAAAATTAAAATGGGATATACCGGGCTAGGATTCGAGTTACAGGAACAAGGGCCAAACCAACCACCCAAGAATGGAATCGTCGAGCGAAAACACTTGACAACCTCCTAGAAGCAGCTTTTCTTGCCACCAGACCTTTCTCCATCAATTAGGAATCTGATGCCTTCACTAAACACATTCCTTAAATTGTAGCCATTTGTTGAGTGTTTTTTTGTGTCTAATCCACATATATATCACTATTGCCCATGATATCCTTGACTGTATATCTCTTAAATGTCAACATATAAACGTGTGATTTACTTTACGAAGATTTTTCAATGCCGAGAACCTCGATCAGAGAGTAAAAAAGGCGTAAGGTTCACAATGGTGTAAAATTAAAATGGGATATACCGGGATAGGATTCGAGTTACAGGAACAAGGGCCAAACCAACCACCCAAGAATGGAATCGTCGAGCGAAAACACTTGACAACCTCCTAGAAGCAGCTTTTCTTGCCACCAGACATTTCTCCATCAATTAGGAATCTGATGCCGTCACTAAACACATTCCTTAAATTGTAGCCATTTGTTGAGTGTTTTTTTTGGTGTCGAATCCGCATATATATCACCATTGCCCTTGATTTTCTTGACTGTATATCTCTTAAATGTCAACATATACATGTGTGATTTAGTTTACGAAGATTTTTCAATGCCGAGAACCTTGATCAGAGAGTAAAAAAGGCGTAAGGATCACAATGGTGTAAAATTAAAATGGATATACCGGGCTAGGATTCGAGTTACAAGAACAAGGGCCAAACCATCCACCCAAGAATGGAATCGTCGAGCGAAAACACTTGACAACCTCCTAGAAGCAGCTTTTCTTGCCACCAGATCTTTCTCCATCAATTAGGAGTCTGATGCCGTCACTAAACACATTCCTTAAATTGTAGCCATTTGTTGAGTGTTTTTTTTGGTGTCTAATCCGCATATATATCACCATTGCCCTTGATTTTCTTGATTGTATATCACTTAAATGTAAACATATACACGTGTGATTTAGTTTACGAAGATTTTTCAATGCCGAGAACCTCGATCAGAGAGTAAAAAAGGCGTAAGGTTCACAATTGTGTAAAACTAAAATGGGATATACCAGGCTAGGATTCGAGTTACAGGAACACGGGCCAAACCAACCACCCAAGAATGGAATCGTCGAGCGAAAACACTTGACAACCTCCTAGAAGTAGCTTTTCTTGCCACTAGACCTTTCTCCATCAATTTGGAATCTGATGCCGTCACTAAACACATTCCTTAAATTGTAGCCATTTGTTAAGTGTTTTTTTTTGTGTCTATTCCACCTATATATCACCATTTCCCTTGATATTCTTGACTGTATATCTCTTAAATGTCAACATATACACGTGTCATTTAGTTGACGAAGATTTTCAATGCCGAGAACCTCGATCAGAGAGTAAAAAAGGCGTAAGGTTCACAATGGTGTAATATTAAAATGGGATATACCGGGCTAGGTTTCGAGTTACAGGAACTAGGGCCAAACCAACCACCCAAGAATGGAATCGTCGAGCGAAAACACTTGACAACCTCCTAGAAGCACCTTTTCTTGCCACCAGACCTTTCTCCATCAATTAGGAATCTGATGTCGTCACTAAATAAATTCCTTAAATTATAGCCATTTGTTGAATGTTTTTTTTTGTGTCTAATCCGCATATATATCACCATTGCCCTTGATTTTCTTGACTGTATATATCTTAATTGTAAACATATACACGTGTGATTTAGTTTACGAAGATTTTTCAATGCCGAGAACCTGGATCAGAGAGTAAAAAAGGCGTAAGGTTCACAATGGTGTAAAATTAAAATGGGATATTCCGGGCTAGGATTCGAGTTACAGGAAAAAGGGCCAAACCAACCACCCAAGAATGGAATCGTCGAGCGAAAACACTTGACAACCTCCTAGAAGCAGCTTTTCTTGCCACCAGACCTTTCTCCATGAATTAGCAATCTGATGCCGTCACTAAACACATTCCTTAAATTGTAGCTATTTGTTGAGTGTTTTTTTTGGTGCCTAATCCGCATATATCACAATTGCCCTTGATTTTCTTGACTGTATATCTCTTAAATGTCAACATATACACGTGTGATTTATTTTACGAAGATTTTTCAATGCCGAGAACCTCAATCAGAGAGTAAAAAAGGCGTAAGGTTCACAATGGTGTAAAATTAAAATGGGATATACCGGGCTAGGATTCGAGTTACAGGAACAAGGGCCAAACCAACCACCCAAGAATGGAATCGTCGAGCGAAAACACTTGACAACCTCCTAGAAGCAGCTTTTCTTGCCACCAGACCTTTCTCCATCAATTAGAAATCTTCACTAAACACATTCCTTAAATTGTAGCCATTTGTTGAGTGTTTTTTTTGTGTCTAATCCACATATATATCCCTATTGCCCATGATATCCTTGACTGTATATCTCTTAAATGTCAACATATAAACGTGTGATTTACTTTACGAAGATTTTTCCATGCCGAGAACCTCGATCAGAGAGTAAAAAAGGCGTAAGGTTCACAATGGTGTAAAATTAAAATGGGATATACCGGGATAGGATTCGAGTTACAGGAACAAGGGCCAAACCAACCACCAAGAATGGAATCGTCGAGCGAAAACACTTGACAACCTCCTAGAAGCAGCTTTTCTTGCCACCAGACATTTCTCCATCAATTAGGAATCTGATGCCGTCACTAAACACATTCCTTAAATTGTAGCCATTTGTTGAGTGTTTTTTTTGGTGTCGAATCCGCATATATATCACCATTGCCCTTGATTTTCTGGACTGTATATCTCTTAAATGTCAACATATACACGTGTGATTTAGTTTACGAAGATTTTTCAATGCCGAGAACCTTGATCAGAGAGTAAAAAAGGCGTAAGGATCACAATGGTGTAAAATTAAAACGGGATATACCGGGCTAGGATTCGAGTTACAAGAACAAGGGCCAAACCATCCACCCAAGAATGGAATCGTCGAGCGAAAACACTTGACAACCTCCTAGAAGCAGCTTTTCTTGCCACCAGATCTTTCTCCATCAATTAGGAATCTGATGCCGTCACTAAACACATTCCTTAAATTGTAGCCATTTGTTGAGTGTTTTTTTTTGGTGTCTAATCCGCATATATATCACCATTGCCCTTGATTTTCTTGACTGTATATCACTTAAATGTAAACATATACACGTGTGATTTAGTTTACGAAGATTTTTCAATGCGGAGAACCTCGATCAGAGAGTAAAAAAGGCGTAAGGTTCACAATGGTGTAAAACTAAAATGGGATATACCAGGCTAGGATTCGAGTTACAGGAACACGGGCCAAACCAACCACCCAAGAATGGAATCGTCGAGCGAAAAAACTTGACAACCTCCTAGAAGTATCTTTTCTTGCCACTAGACCTTTCTCCATCAATTAGGAATCTGATGCCGTCACTAAACACATTCCTTAAATTGTAGCCATTTGTTAAGTGTTTTTTTTTGTGTCTAAGCCACCTATATATCACCATTTCCCTTGATTTTCTTGACTGTATATCTCTTAAATGTCAACATATACACGTGTCATTTAGTTTACAAAGATTTTCAATGCCGAGAACCTCGATCAGAGAGTAAAAAAGGCGTAAGGTTCACAATGGTGTAATATTAAAATGGGATATACCGGGCTAGGATTCGAGTTACAGGAACTAGGGCCAAACCAACCACCCAAGAATGGAATCGTCGAGCGAAAACACTTGACAACCTCCTAGAAGCACCTTTTCTTGCCACCGGACCTTTCTCCATCAATTAGGAATCTGATGCCGTCACTAACCACATACCTTAAATTTTAGCCATTTGTTGAGTGTTTTTTTGGTGTCTAATCCGCATATATATCACCATTCCCCTTGATTTTCTTGACTGTATATCTCTTAAATGTCAACATATACACGTGTGATTTAGATTGCGAAGATTTTTCAATGCCGAGAACCTCGATCAGAGAGTAAAAAAGTCGTAAGGTTTACAATGGTGTAAAAATTAAAATGGGATATACCGGGCTAGGCTTCGAGTTACGGGAACATGGCCAAACCAACCACCCAAGAATGAATTGTCGAGCGAAAAACACTTGACAACCTCCTAGAAGCAGCTTTTCTTGCCACCTGACCTTTCTCCATCAATTAGGAATCTGATGCCGTCACTAAACACATTCCTTAAATTGTAGCCATTTGTTGAGTGTTTTTTTTGGTGTCTAATCCGCATATATATCACCATTGCCCTTGATTTTCTTGACTGTATATCTCTTAAATGTCAACATATACCACGTGTGATTTAGTTTATGAAGATTTTTCAATGCCGAGAACCTTGATCAGAGGGTAAAAAAGGCGTAAGGTTCACAATGGTGTAAAATTAAAATGGGATATACCGGGCTAGGATTCGAGTTACAGGACAAGGGCCAACCAACCACCCAAGAATGGAATCGTCGAGCGAAACACTTGACAACCTTCTAGAAGCAGCTTTTCTTGCACTAGACCTTTCTCCATCAATTAGGAATCTGATGCCGTCACTAACACATTCCTTAAATTGTAGCCATTTGTTGAGTGTTTTTTTTGGTGTCTAATCCGCATATATATCACCATTGCCCTTGATTTTCTTGACTGTATATCTCTTAAATGTCAACATATACACGTGTGATTTAGTTTATGAAGATTTTTCAATGCCGAGAACCTTGATCAGAGGGTAAAAAAGGCGTAAGGTTCACAATGGTGTAAAACTAAAATGGGATATACCCGGCTTGGATTCGAGTTATAGGAACAAGGGCCAAACCAACCACCCAAGAATGGAATCGTCGAGCGAAAACACTTGACAACCTCCTAGAAGTAGCTTTTCTTGCCTCTAGACCTTTCTCCGCCAATTAGGAATCTGATGCCGTCACTAAACACATTCCTTAAATTGTAGCCATTTGTTAAATGTTTTTTTTTTTGTGTCTAATCCACCTATATATCACCATTTCTTTTGATTTTCTTGACTGTATATCTCTTAAATGTCAACATATACACGTGTGATTTAGTTTACGAAGATTTTCAATACCGAGAACCTCGTTCAAAAGAGTAAAAAAAGGAGTAAGGTTAACAATGGTGGTAAAATTAAAATGGGATATACCGGGCTAGGATCGAGTTACATGAACTAGGGCCAAACCAACCACCCAAGAATGGAATCGTCGAGCGAAAACACTTGACAACCTCCTAGAAGCACCTTTTCTTGCCACCACGACCTTTCTCCATCAATTAGGAATCTGATGTCGTCACTAAATAAATTCCTTAAATTATAGCCATTTGTTGAATGTTTTTTTTGTGTCTAATCCGCATATATATCACCATTGCCCTTGATTTTCTTGACTGTATATATCTTAATTGTAAACATATACACGTGTGATTTAGTTTACGAAGATTTTTCAATGCCGAGAACCTGGATCAGAGAGTAAAAAAGGCGTAAGGTTCACAATGGTGTAAAAATTTAAATGGGATATTCCGGGCTAGGATTCGAGTTACAGGAAAAAGGGGCAAACCAACCACCCAAGAATGGAATCGTCGAGCGAAAACACTTGACAACCTCCTAGAAGCAGCTTTTCTTGCCACCAGACCTTTCTCCATGAATTAGCAATCTGATGCCGTCACTAAACACATTCCTTAAATTGTAGCCATTTTGTTGAGTGTTTTTTTTGGTGTCTAATCCGCATATATATCACCATTGCCCTTGATTTTCTTGACTGTATATCTCTTAAATGTCAACATATACACGTGTGATTTATTTTACGAAGATTTTTCAATGCCGTGAACCTCAATCAGAGAGTAAAAAAGGCGTAAGGTTCACAATGGTGTAAAATTAAAATGGGATATACCGGGCTAGGATTCGAGTTACAGGAACAAGGGCCAAACCAACCACCCAAGAATGGAATCGTCGAGCGAAAACACTTGACAACCTCCTAGAAGTAGCTTTTCTTGCCACCAGACCTTTCTCTATCAATTAGGAATCTGATGCCTTCACTAAACACATTCCTTAAATTGTAGCCATTTGTTAAGTGTTTTTTTGTGTCTAATCCACATATATATCACTATTGCCCATGATATCCTTAACTGTATATCTCTTAAATGTCAACATATAAACGTGTGATTTACTTTACGAAGATTTTTCAATGCCGAGAACCTCGATCAGAGAGTAAAAAAGGCGTAAGGATCACAATGTGGTAAAATTAAAATGGGATATACCGGGCTAGGATTCGAGTTACAAGAACAAGGGCCAAACCATCCACCCAAGAATGGAATCATCGAGCGAAAACACTTGACAACCTCCTAGAAGCAGCTTTTCTTACCACCAGATCTTTCTCCATCAATTAGGAATCTGATGCCGTCACTAAACACATTCCTTAAATTGTAGCCTTTTGTTGAGTGTTTTTTTTGGTGTCTAATCCGCATATATATCACCATTGCCCTTGATTTTCTTGACTGTATATCACTTAAATGTAAACATATACACGTGTGATTTAGTTTACGAAGATTTTTCAATGCCGAGAACCTCGATCAGAGAGTAAAAAAGGCGTAAGGTTCACAATGGTGTAAAACTAAAATGGGGTATACCAGGCTAGGATTCGAGTTACAGGAACACGGGCCAAACCAACCACCCAAGAATGGAATCGTCGAGCGAAAATACTTGACAACCTCCTAGAAGTAGCTTTTCTTGCCACTAGACCTTTCTCCATCAATTAGGAATCTGATGCCGTCACTAAACACATTCCTTAAATTGTAGCCATTTATTAAGTGTTTTTTTTTGTGTCTAATCCACCTATATATCACCATTTCCCTTGATTTTCTTGATTGTATATCTCTTAAATGTCAACATATACACGTGTGATTTATTTTACGAAGATTTTTCAATGCCGAGAACCTCAATCAGAGAGTAAAAAAGGCGTAAGGTTCACAATGGTGTAAAATTAAAATGGGATATACCGGGCTAGGATTCGAGTTACAGGAACAAGGGCCAAACCAACCACCCAAGAATGGAATCGTCGAGCGAAAACACTTGACAACCACCTAGAAGCAGCTTTTCTTGCCACCAGACCTTTCTCCATCAATTAGGAATCTGATGCCTTCACTAAACACATTCCTTAAATAGTAGCCATTTGTTGAGTGTTTTTTTTGTGTCTAATCCACATATATATCACTATTGCCCATGATATCCTTGACTGTATATCTCTTAAATGTCAACATATAAACGTGTGATTTACATTACGAAGATTTTTCAATGCCGAGAACCTCGATCAGAGAGTAAAAAAGGCGTAAGGTTCACAATGGTGTAAAATTAAAATGAGATATACCGGGATAGGATTCGAGTTACAGGAACAAGGGCCAAAACAACCACCCAAGAATGGAATCGTCGAGCGAAAACACTTGACAACCTCCTAGAAGCAGCTTTTCTTGCCACCAGACATTTCTCCATCAATTAGGAATCTGATGCCGTCACTAAACACATTCCTTAAATTGTAGCCATTTGTTGAGTGTTTTTTTTGGTGTCGAATCCGCATATATATCACCATTGCCCTTGATTTTCTTGACTGTATATTTCTTAAATGTCAACATATACACGTGTGATTTAGTTTACGAAGATTTTTCAATGCCGAGAACCTTGATCAGAGAGTAAAAAAGGCGTAAGGATCACAATGGTGTAAAATTAAAATGGGATATACCGGGCTAGGATTCGAGTTACAAGAACAAGGGCCAAACCATCCACCCAAGAATGGAATCGTCGAGCGAAAACACTTGACAACCTCCTAGAAGCAGCTTTTCTTGCCACCAGATCTTTCTCCATCAATTAGGAATCTGATGCCGTCACTAAACACATTCCTTAAATTGTAGCCATTTGTTGAGTGTTTTTTTTGGTGTCTAATCCGCATATATATCACCATTGCCCTTGATTTTCTTGACTGTATATCACTTAAATGTAAACATATACACGTGTGATTTAGTTTACGAAGATTTTTCAATGCCGAGAACCTCGATCAGAGAGTAAAAAAGGCGTAAGGTTCACAATGGTGTAAAACTAAAATGGGATATACCAGGCTAGGATTCGAGTTACAGGAACAAGGGCCAAACCAACCACCCAAGAATGGAATCGTCGAGAGAAAACACTTGACAACCTCCTAGAAGTAGCTTTTCTTGCCACTAGACCTTTCTCCATCAATTAGGAATCTGATGCCGTCACTAAACACATTCCTTAAATTGTAGCCATTTGTTAAGTGTTTTTTTTTTGTGTCTAATCCACCTATATATCACCATTTCCCTTGATTTTCTTGACTGTATATCTCTTAAATGTCAACATATACACGTGTCATTTAGTTTACGAAGATTTTCAATGCCGAGAACCTCGATCAGAGAGTAAAAAAGGCGTAAGGTTCACAATGGTGTAAAATTAAAATGGGATATACCGGGCTAGGATTCGAGTTACAGGAACTAGGGCCAAACCAACCACCCAAGAATGGAATCGTCGAGCGAAAACACTTGACAACCTCCTAGAAGCACCTCTTCTTGCCACCGGACCTTTCTCCATCAATTAGGAATCTGATGTCGTCACTAACCACATTCCTTAAATTTTAGCAATTTGTTGAGTGTTTTTTTTTTTGTGTCTAATCCGCATATATATCACCATTGCCCTTGATTTTCTTGACTGTATATCTCTTAAATGTCAACATATACACGTGTGATTTAGATTGCGAAGATTTTTCAATGCCGAGAACCTCGATCAGAGAGTAAAAAAGTCGTAAGGTTTACAATGGTGTAAAAATTAAAATGGGATATACCGGGCTAGGCTTCGAGTTACGGGAACAATGGGCCAAACCAACCACCCAAGAATGGAATTGTCGAGCGAAAACACTTGACAACCTACTAGAAGCAGCTTTTCTTGCCACCTGGCCTTTCTCCATCAATTAGGAATCTGATGGCTTCACTAAACACATTCCTTAAATTGTAGCCATTTGTTGAGTGTTTTTTTGGAGTCTAATCCGCATATATATCACCATTGCCCTTGATTTTCTTGACTGTATATCTCTTAAATGTCAACATATACACGTGTGATTTAGTTTATGAAGATTTTTCAATGCCGAGAACCTTGATCAGAGGGTAAAAAAGGCGTAAGGTTCACAATGGTGTAAAATTAAAATGGGATATACCGGGCTAGGATTCGAGTTACAGGAACAAGGGCCAAACCAACCACCCAAGAATGGAATCGTCGAGCGAAAACACTTGACAACCTTCTAGAAGCAGCTTTTCTTGCCACTAGACCTTTCTCCATCAATTAGGAATCTGATGCCGTCACTAAACACATTCCTTAAGTTGTAGCCATTTGTTGAGTGTTTTTTTTTCTGTCTAATCCACCTATATATCACCATTGACCTTGATTTTCTTGACTGTATATCTCTTAAATGTCAACATATACACGTGTGATTTAGTTTACGAAGATTTTTCAATGCCGAGAACCTCAATCAGAGAGTAAAAAGGCGTAAGGTTCACAATGGTGTAAAATTAAAATGGGATATACTGGGCTAGGATTCGAGTTACAGGAACAAGGGCCAAACCAACCGCCCAAGAATGGAATCGTCGAGCGAAAACACTTGACAACCTCCTAGAAGCAGTTTTTCTTGCCACCAGACATTTCTCCATCAATTAGGAATCTGATGCCGTCACTAAACACATTCCTTAAATTGTAGCCATTAGTTGAGTGTTTTTTTTTGTGTCGAATCCGCATATATATCACCATTGCCCTTGATTTTCTTGACTGTATATCTCTTAAATGTCAACATATACACGTGTGATTTAGTTTACGAAGATTTTTCAATGCCGAGAACCTTGATCAGAGAGTAAAAAAGGCGTAAGGTTCACAATGGTGTAAAATTAAAATGGGATATACCGGGTTAGGATTCGAGTTACAGGAACAAGGGCCAAACCATCCACCCAAGAATGGAATCGTCGAGCGAAAACACTTGACAACCTCCTAGAAGCAACTTTTCTTGCCACCAGATCTTTCTCCATCAATTAGGAATCTGATGCCGTCATGAAACACATTCCTTAAATTGTAGCCATTTGTTGAGTGTTTTTTTTTTGGTGTTTAATCCGCATATATATCACCATTGCCCTTGATTTTCTTGACTGTATATCACTTAAATGTCAACATATACACGTGTGATTTAGTTTACGAAGATTTTTCAATGCCGAGAACCTCGATCAGAGAGAAAAAAGGGCGTAAGGTTCACAATGGTGTAAAACTAAAATGGGATATACCAGGCTAGGATTCGAGTTATAGGAACAAGGGACAAACCAACCACCGAAGAATGGAATCGTCGAGCGAAAACACTTGACTACCTCCTAGAAGTAGCTTTTCTTACCTCTAGACCTTTCTCCGTCAATTAGGAATCTGATGCCGTCACTAAACACATTCCTTAAATTGTAGCCATTTGTTAAGTGTTTTTTTTTGTGTCTAATCCACCTATATATCACCATTTCCCTTGATTTTCTTGTCTGTATATCTCTTAAATGTCAACATATACACGTGTGATTTAGTTTACGAAGATTTTCAATACCGAGAACCTCGTTCAAAGAGTAAAAAAGGAGTAAGGTTCACACTGGTGTAAAATTAAAATGGCATATACCGGGCTAGGATTCGAGTTACAGGAACTAGGGCCAAACCAACCACCCAAGAATGGAATCGTCGAGCGAAAACACTTGACAACCTCCTAGAAGCACCTTTTCTTGCCACCAGACCTTTCTCCATCAATTAGGAATCTGATGCCGTCACTAACCACATTCCTTAAATTTTAGCCGTTTGTTGAGTGTTTTTTTTGGTGTCTAATCCGCATATATATCACCATTGCCCTTGATTTTCTTGACTGTATATCTCTTAAATGTCAACATATACACGTGTGATTTAGATTGCGAAGATTTTTCAATGCCGAGAACCTCGATCAGAGAGTAAAAAAGTCGTAAGGTTTACAATGGTGTAAAAATTAAAATGGGATATACCGGGCTAGGCTTCGAGTTACGGGAACAAGAGCCAAACCAACCACCCAAGAATGGAATTGTCGAGCGAAAACACTTGACAACCTCCTAGAAGCAGCTTTTCTTGCCACCTGACCTTTCTCCATCAATTAGGAATCTGATGCCGTCACTAAACACATTCCTTAAATTGTAGCCATTTGTTGAGTGTTTTTTTGGTGTCTAATCCGCATATATATCACCATTGCCCTTGATTTTCTTGACTGTATATCTCTTAAATGTCAACATATACACGTGTGATTTAGTTTATGAAGATTTTTCAATGCCGAGAACCTTGATCAGAGGGTAAAAAAGGCGTAATGTTCACAATGGTGTAAAATTAAAATGGGATATACTGGGCTAGGATTCGAGTTACAGGAACAAGAGCCAAACCAACCGCCCAAGAATGGAATCGTCGAGCGAAAACACTTGACAACCTCCTAGAAGCAGTTTTTCTTGCCACCAGACATTTCTCCATCAATTAGGAATCTGATGCCGTCACTAAACACATTCCTTAAATTGTAGCCATTAGTTGAGTGTTTTTTTTGGTGTCGAATCCGCATATATATCACCATTGCCCTTGATTTTCTTGACTGTATATCTCTTAAATGTCAACATATACACGTGTGATTTAGTTTACGAAGATTTTTCAATGCCGAGAACCTGGATCAGAGAGTAAAAAAGGCGTAAGGTTCACAATGGTGTAAAATTAAAATGGGATATACCGGGTTAGGATTCGAGTTACAGGAACAAGGGCCAAACCATCCACCCAAGAATGGAATCGTCGAGCGAAAACACTTGACAACCTCCTAGAAGCAGCTTTTCTTGCCACCAGATCTTTCTCCATCAATTAGGAATCTGATGCCGTCATGAAACACATTCCTTAAATTGTAGCCATTTGTTGAGTGTTTTTTTTGGTGTTTAATCCGCATATATATCACCATTGCCCTTGATTTTCTTGACTGTATATCACTTAAATGTCAACATATACAGGTGTGATTTAGTTTACGAAGATTTTTCAATGCCGAGAACCTCGATCAGAGAGAAAAAAAAGGCGTAAGGTTCACAATGGTGTAAAACTAAAATGGGATATACCAGGCTAGGATTCGAGTTATAGGAACAAGGGCCAAACCAACCACCCAAGAATGGAATCGTCGAGCGAAAACACTTGACAACCTCCTAGAAGCAGCTTTTCTTGCCACCTGACCTTTCTCCATCAATTAGGAATCTGATGCCGTCACTAAACACATTCCTTAAATTGTAGCCATTTGTTGAGTGTTTTTTTGGTGTCTAATCCGCATATATATCACCATTGCCCTTGATTTTCTTGACTGTATATCTCTTAAATGTCAACATATACACGTGTGATTTAGTTTATGAAGATTTTTCAATGCCGAGAACCTTGATCAGCGGGTAAAAAAGGCGTAAGGTTCACAATGGTGTAAAATTAAAATGGGATATACCGGGCTAGGATTCGAGTTACAGGAACAAGGGCCAAACCAACCACCCAAGAATGGAATCGTCGAGCGAAAACATTTGACAACCTTCTAGAAGCAGCTTTTCTTGCCACTAGACCTTTCTCCATCAATTAGGAATCTGATGCCGTCACTAAACACATTCCTTAAGTTGTAGCCATTTGTTGAGTGTTTTTTTTCTGTCTAATCCACCTATATATCACCATTGACCTTGATTTTCTTGACTGTATATCTCTTAAATGTCAACATATACACGTGTGATTTAGTTTACGAAGATTTTTCAATGCCGAGAACCCCGATCAGAGAGTAAAAAAGGCGTAAGGTTCACAATGGTGTAAAATTAAAATGGGATATACTAGGCTAGGATTCGAGTTACAGGAACAAGGGCCAAACCAACCGCCCAAGAATGGAATCGTCGAGCGAAAACACTTGACAACCTCCTAGAAGCAGTTTTTCTTGCCACCAGACATTTCTCCATCAATTAGGAATCTGATGCCGTCACTAAACACATTCCTTAAATTGTAGCCATTCGTTAAGTGTTTTTTTTGGTGTCGAATACGCATATATATCACCATTGCCCTTGATTTTCTTGACTGTATATCTCTTAAATGTCAACATATACACGTGTGATTTAGTTTACGAAGATTTTTCAATGCCGAGAACCTTGATCAGAGAGTAAAAAAGGCGTAAGGTTCACAATGGTGTAAAATTAAAATGGGATATACCGGGTTAGGATTCGAGTTACAGGAACGAGGGCCAAACCATCCACCCAAGAATGGAATCGTCGAGAGAAAACACTTGACAACCTCCTAGAAGCAGCTTTTCTTGCCACCAGATCTTTCTCCATCAATTAGGAATCTGATGCCGTCATGAAACACATTCCTTAAATTGTAGCCATTTGTTGAGTGTTTTTTTTTGGTGTTTAATCCGCATATATATCACCATTGCCCTTGATTTTCTTGACTGTATATCACTTAAATGTCAACATATACACGTGTGATTTAGTTTACGAAGATTTTTCAATGCCGAGAACCTCGATCAGAGAGAAAAAAGGCGTAAGGTTCACAATGGTGTAAAACTAAAATGGGATATACCAGGCTAGGATTCGAGTTATAGGAACAAGGGCCAAACCAACCACCCAAGAATGGAATCGTCGAGCGAAAACACTTGACAACCTCCTAGAAGTAGCTTTTCTTGCTTCTAGACCTCTCTCCGTCAATTAGGAATCTGATGCCGTCACTAAACACATTCCTTAAATTGTAGCCATTTGTTAAGTGTTTTTTTTTTGTGTCTAATCCACCTATATATCATCATTTCCCTTGATTTTCTTGACTGTATATCTCTTAAATGTCAACATATACACGTGTGATTTAGTTTACGAATATTTTCAATACCGAGAACCTCGTTCAGAGAGTAAAAAAGGAGTAAGGTTCACACTGGTGTAAAATTAAAATGGGATATACCGGGCTAGGATTCGAGTTACAGGAACTAGGGCCAAACCAACCACCCAAGAATGGAATCGTCGAGCGAAAACACTTGACAACCTCCTAGAAGCACCTTTTCTTGCCACCAGACCTTTCTCCATCAATTAGGAATCTGATGCCGTCACTAACCACATTCCTTAAATTTTAGCCGTTTGTTGAGTGTTTTTTTTGGTGTCTAATCCGAATATATATCACCATTGCCCTTGATTTTCTTGACTGTATATCTCTTAAATGTCAACATATACACGTGTGATTTAGTTTATGAAGATTTTTCAATGTCGAGAACCTTGATCAGAGGGTAAAAAAGGCATAAGGTTCACAATGGTGTAAAATTAAAATGGGATATACTGGGCTAGGATTCGAGTTACAGGAACAAGGGCCAAACCAACCACCCAAGAATGGAATCGTCGAGCGAAAACACTTGACAACCTTCTAGAAGCAGCTTTTCTTGCCACTAGACCTTTCTCCATCAATTAGGAATCTGATGCCGTCACTAAACACATTTCTTAAATTGTAGCCATTTGTTGAGTGTTTTTTTTTGTGTCTAATCCACCTATATATCACCATTGACCTTGATTTTCTTGACTGTATATCTCTTAAATGTCAACATATACACGTCTGATTTAGTTTACGAAGATTTTTCAATGCCGAGAACCTCCATCAGAGAGTAAAAAAGGCGTAAGGTTCACAATGGTGTAAAACTAAAATGGGATATACTGGGCTAGGATTCGAGTTATAGGAACAAGGTCCAAACTAACCACCCAAGAATGGAATCGTCGAGCGAAAACACTTGACAACCTCCTAGAAGTAGCTTTTCTTGCCTCTAGACCTTTCTCCTTCAATTAGGAATCTGATGCCGTCACTAAACACATTCCTTAAATTGTAGCCATTTGTTAAGTTTTTTTTTTTGGTGTCTAATCCACCTATATATCACCATTTCCCTTGATTTTCTTGACTGTATATCTCTTAAATGTCAACATATACACGTGTGATTTAGTTTACGAAGATTTTCAATGCCGAGAACCTCGATCAGAGAGTAAAAAAAGGCGTAAGGTTCACAATGGTGTAAAATTAAAATGGGATATACCGGGCTAGGATTCGAGTTATAGGAACTAGGGCCAAACCAACCACCCAAGAATGGAATGGTCGAGCGAAAACACTTGACAACGTCCTAGAAGCACCTTTTCTTGCCACCAGACCTTTCTCCATCAATTAGAAATCTGATACCGTCACTAACCACATTCCTTAAATTTTAGCCATTTGTTGAGTGTTTTTTTTGTGTCTAATCCGCATATATATAACCATTTCCCTTGATTTTCTTGTCTGTATATCTCTTAAATGTCAACATATACACGTATGATTTAGATTACGAAGATTTTTCAATGCCGAGAACCTCGATCAGAGAGTAAAAAAGTCGTAAGGTTTACAATGGTGTAAAAATTAAAATGGGATATACCGGGCTAGGCTTCGAGTTACGGGAACAAGAGCCAAACCAGCCACCCAAGAATGGAATTGTCGAGTGAAAACACTTGACAACCTCCTAGAAGCAGCTTTTCTTGCCACCAGACCTTTCTCCATCAATTAGGAATCTGATGCAGTCACTAAACACATTCCTTAAATTGTAGCCATTTGTTGAGTGTTTTTTTGGAGTCTAATCCGCATATATATCACCATTGCCCTTGATTTTCTTGACTGTATATCTCTTAAATGTCAACATATACACGTGTGATTTAGTTTATGAAGATTTTTCAATGCCGAGAACCTTGATCAGAGGGTAAAAAAGGCGTAAGGTTCACAATGGTGTAAAATTAAAATGAGATATACCGGGCAAGGATTCGAGTTACGGGAACAAGGGCCAAACCAGCCACCCAAGAATGGAATTGTCGAGCGAAAACACTTGACAACCTTCTAGAAGCAGCTTTTCTTGCCACTAGACCTTTATCCATCAATTAGGAATCTGATGCCGTCACTAAACACATTCCTTAAATTGTAGCCATTTTTTGAGTGTTTTTTTGTCTAATCCGCAAATATATCACCATTGCCCTTGATTTTCTTTACTGTATATCACTTAAATGTCAACATATACACGTGTGGTTTAGTTTACGAAGATTTTTCAATGCCGAGAACCTCGATCAGAGAGTAAAAAAGTCGTTAGGTTTACCATGCTGTAAAAATTAAAACGGGATATACCGGGCTAGGCTTCGAGTTACGGGAACAAGGGCCAAACCAACCACCCAAGAATGGAATCGTCGAGTGAAAACACTTGACAACCTCCTTGAACCAACTTTTCTTGCCACTAGACCTTTCTCCATCAATTAGGAATCTGATGCCGTCACTAAACACATTCCTTAAATTGTAGCCATTTGTTGAGTGTTTTTTTTGGTGTCTAATCCGCATATATATCACCATTGCCCTTGATTTTCTTGACTGTATATCTCTTAAATGTCAACATATACACGTGTGATTTAGTTTACGAAGATTTTTCAATGCCGAGAACCTTGATCAGAGAGTAAAAAAGTCGTAAGGTTCACAATGGTGTAAAATTAAAATGGGATATACCGGGCTAGGATTCGAGTTACAGGAACAAGGGCCAAACCAACAACCCAAGAATGGAATCGTCGAGTGAAAACACTTGATAACATCCTAGAAGCAGCTTTTCTTGCCACCAGACCTTTCTCCATCAATTAGGAATCTGATGCCATCACTAAACAAATTCCTTAAATCATAGCCATTTGTTGAGTATTTTTTTGTGTCTAATCCGCATATATATCACCATTGCCCTTGATTTTCTTGAATGTATATCTCTTAAATGTCAACATATACACGTGTGATTTAGTTTATGAAGATTTTTCAATGCCGAGAACCTTGATCAGAGGGTAAAAAAGGCGTAAGGTTCACAATGGTGTAAAATTAAAATGGGATACACCGGGCTAGGATTCGAGTTACAGGAACAAGGGCCAAACCAACCACCCAAGATTGGAATCGTCGAGCGAAAACACTTGACAACCTTCTAGAAGCAGCTTTTCTTGCCAATAGACCTTTCTCCATCAATTAGGAATCTGATGCCGTCACTAAACACATTCCTTAAATTGTAGCCATTTGTTGAGTGTTTTTTTTGGTGTTTAATCCGCATATATATCACCATTGCCCTTGATTTTCTTGACTGTATATCACTTAAATGTCAACATACACACGTGTGATTTAGTTTACGAAGATTTTTCAATGCCGAGAACCTCCATCAGAGAGTAAAAAAGGCGTAAGGTTCACAATGGTGTAAAACTAAAATGGGATATACCAGGCTAGCATTCGAGTTATAGGAACAAGGGCCAAACCAACCACCCAAGAATGGAATCGTCGAGCGAAAACACTTGACAACCTCCTAGAAGTAGCTTTTCTTGCCTCTAGACCTTTCTCCTTCAATTAGGAATCTGATGCCGTCACTAAACACATTCCTTAAATTGTAGCCATTTGTTAAGTTTTTTTTTTGGTGTCTAATCCACTTATATATCACCATTTCCCTTGATTTTCTTGACTGTATATCTCTTAAATGTCAACATATACACGTGTGATTTAGTTTACGAAGATTTTCAATGCCGAGAACCTCGATCAGAGAGTAAAAAAGGCGTAAGGTTCACAATGGTGTAAAATTAAAATGGGATATACCGGGCTAGGATTCGAGTTATAGGAACTAGGGCCAAACCAACCACCCAAGAATGGAATCGTCGAGCGAAAACACTTGACAACGTCCTAGAAGCACCTTTTCTTGCCACCAGACCTTTCTCCATCAATTAGAAATCTGATACCGTCACTAACCACATTCCTTAAATTTTAGCCATTTGTTGAGTGTTTTTTTGGTGTCTAATCCGCATATATATAACCATTTCCCTTGATTTTCTTGTCTGTATATCTCTTAAATGTCAACATATACACGTATGATTTAGATTACGAAGATTTTTCAATGCCGAGAACCTCAATCAGAGAGTAAAAAAGTCGTAAGGTTTACAATGGTGTAAAAATTAAAATGGGATATACCGGGCTAGGCTTCGAGTTACGGGAACAAGAGCCAAACCAGCCACCCAAGAATGGAATTGTCGAGTGAAAACACTTGACAACCTCCTAGAAGCAGCTTTTCTTGCCACCAGACCTTTCTCCATCAATTAGGAATCTGATGCAGTCACTAAACACATTCCTTAAATTGTAGCCATTTGTTGAGTGTTTTTTTGGAGTCTAATCCGCATATATATCACCATTGCCCTTGATTTTCTTGACTGTATATCTCTTAAATGTCAACATATGCACGTGTGATTTAGTTTATGAAGATTTTTCAATGCCGAGAACCTTGATCAGAGGGTAAAAAAGGCGTAAGGTTCACAATGGTGTAAAATTAAAATGAGATATATCGGGCAATGATTCGAGTTACGGGAACAAGGGCCAAACCAGCCACCCAAGAATGGAATTGTCGAGCGAAAACACTTGACAACCTTCTAGAAGCAGCTTTTCTTGCCACTAGACCTTTATCCATCAATTAGGAATCTGATGCCGTCACTAAACACATTCCTTAAATTGTAGCCATTTTTTGAGTGTTTTTTTTTGTCTAATCCGCAAATATATCACCATTGCCCTTGATTTTCTTTACTGTATATCACTTAAATGTCAACATATACACGTGTGGTTTAGTTTACGAAGATTTTTTAATGCCGAGAACCTCGATCAGAGAGTAAAAAAGTCGTTAGGTTTACCATGCTGTAAAAATTAAAACGGGATATACCGGGCTAGGCTTCGAGTTACTGGAACAAGGGCCAAACCAACCACCCAAGAATGGAATCGTCGAGTGAAAACACTTGACAACCTCCTTGAACCAACTTTTCTTGCCACCAGACCTTTCTCCATCAATTAGGAATCTGATGCCGTCACTAAACACATTCCTTAAATTGTAGCCATTTGTTGAGTGTTTTTTTTGGTGTCTAATCCGCATATATATCACCATTGCCCTTGATTTTCTTGACTGTATATCTCTTAAATGTCAACATATACACGTGTGATTTAGTTTATGAAGATTTTTCAATGCCGAGAACCTTGATCAGAGAGTAAAAAAGTCGTAAGGTTCACAATGGTGTAAAATTAAAATGGGATATACCGGGCTAGGATTCGAGTTACAGGAACAAGGGCCAAACCAACAACCCAAGAATGGAATCGTCGAGTGAAAACACTTGATAACATCCTAGAAGCTGCTTTTCTTGCCACCAGACCTTTCTCCATCAATTAGGAATCTGATGCCGTCACTAAACAAATTCCTTAAATCATAGCCATTTGTTGAGTATTTTTTTTGTGTCTAATCCGCATATATATCACCATTGCCCTTGATTTTCTTGACTGTATATCTCTTAAATGTCAACATATACACGTGTGATTTAGTTTATGAAGATTTTTCAATGCCGAGAACCTTGATCAGAGGGTAAAAAAGGCGTAAGGTTCACAATGGTGTAAAATTAAAATGGGATACACCGGGCTAGGATTCGAGTTACAGGAACAAGGGCCAAACCAAACACCCAAGAATGGAATCGTCGAGCGAAAACACTTGACAACCTTCTAGAAGCAGCTTTTCTTGCCAATAGACATTTCTCCATCAATTAGGAATCTGATGCCGTCACTAAACACATTCCTTAAATTGTAGACATTTGTTGAGTGTTTTTTTTTGTGTCTAATCCACCTATATATCACCATTGCCCTTGATTTTCTTGACTGTAAATCTCTTAAATGTCAACATATACACGTGTGATTTAGTTTACGAAGATTTTTCAATGCCGAGAACCTCGATCAGAGAGTAAAAAACGCGTAAGGTTCAAAATGGTGTAAAATTAAAATGGGATACAACGGGCTAGGATTCGAGTTACAGGAACAAGGGCCAAACCAACCGCCCAAGAATGGAATCGTGGAGCGAAAACACTTGACAACCTCCTAGAAGCACCTTTTCTTACCACCAGATCTTTCTCCATCAATTAGGAATCTCATGCCGTCACTAAACACATTCCTTAAATTGTAGCCATTTGTTGAGTGATTTTTTTGTGTCTAATCCGCAAATATATCACCATTGCCCTTGATTTTCTTTACTGTATATCACTTAAATGTCAACATATACACGTGTGATTTAGTTTACGAAGATTTTTCAATGCCGAGAACCTCGATCAGAGAGTAAAAAATGCCTAAGGTTCACAATGGTGTAAAATTAAAATGGGATATAAGGGGCTAGGATTCGAGTTACAGGAAAAACAAGGGCCAAACCAACCACCCAAGAATGGAATCGTCGAGTAAAAACACTTGACAACCTCCTAGAAGCAGCTTTTCTTGCCACTAAACCTTTCTCCATCAATTAGGAATCTGATGCCGTCACTAAACACAATCCTTAAATTGTAGCCATTTGTTGTATGTTTTTTTGTGTCTAATCCACCTATATATCACCATTGCCCTTGATTTTCTTGACTGTATATCTCTTAAATGTCAACATATACACGTGTGATTTAGTTTACAATGCCGAGAACCTCGATCAGAGAGTAAGAAAGGCGTAAGGTTCACAATGATGTAAATTTAAAATGGGATATATACCGGGCTTTTTTTTTTGGTGTCTAATCCACCTATATATCACCATTGCCCTTGATTTTCTTGACTGTATGTCTCTTTAATGTCAACATATACACGTGTGATTTAGTTTACAATGCCGAGAACCTCGATCAGAGAGTAAGAGAGGCGTAAGGTTCACAATGGTGTAAATTTAAAATGGGATATATACCGGGCTAGGATTCGAGTTACAGGAACTAGGTCCAAACTAACCACCCAAGAATGGAATCGTCGAGCGAAAACACTTGACAACCTCCTAGAAACACCTTTTCTTGCCAGCAGACCTTTCTCGATCAATTAGGAATCTAATGCCGTCACTAACCACATTCCTTAAATTGTAGCCATTTGTTAAGTGTTTTTTTTGGTGTCTAATCCGCATATATATCACCATTGCCCTTGATTTTCTTGACTGTATATCTCTTAAATGTCAACATATACACGTGTGATTTAGATTACGAAGATTTTTTAATGCCGAGAACCTCGATCAGAGAGTAAAAAAGTCGTTAGGTTTACCATGCTGTAAAAATTAAAATGGGATATACCGGGCTAGGCTTCGAGTTACGGGAACAAGGGCCAAACCAACCACCCAAGAATGGAATCGTCGAGTGAAAACACTTGACAACCTCCTAGAAGCAGCTTTTCTTGCCACCAGACCTTTCTCCATCAATTAGGAATCTGATGCCGTCACTAAACACATTCCTTAAATTGTAGCCATTTGTTGAGTGTTTTTTTGGTGTCTAATCCGCATATATATCACCATTTCCCTTGATTTTCTTGACTGTATATCTCTTAAATGTCAACATATATACGTGTGATTTAGTTTACGAAGATTTTTCAGTGCCGAGAACCTTGATCAGAGAGTAAAAAAGGCGTAAGGTTCACAATGGTGTAAAATTAAAATGGGATATACCGGGCTAGGATTCGAGTTACAGGAACATGGGCCAAACCAACCACCCATGAATGGAATCGTCAAGCAAAAACACTTGACAACATCCTAGAAGCAGCTTTTATTGCCACTAGACCTTTCTCCATCAACTAGGAATCTGATGCCGTCACTAAACACATTCTTTAAATTGTAGCCATTTGTTGAGTGTTTTTTTTGGTGTCTAATCCGCATATATATTACCATTGCCCTTGATTTTCTTGACTGTATATCTCTTAAATGTCAACATATACACGTGTGATTTAGTTTACGAAGATTTTTCAATGCCGAGAACATCGATCGGAGAGTAAAAAAGGAATAAGGTTCACAATGGTGTAAAATTAAAATGGGATATACTGGGCTAGTATTCGAGTTACCGGAACAAGGGCCAAACCAACCACCCAAGAAAGGAATCGTTGAGCGAAAACACTTGACAACCTCCTAGAAGCAGCTTTTCTTGCCACCAGAACTTTTTCCATCAATTAGGAATCTGATGCCCTCACTAAACACATTCCTTAAATTGTAGCCATTTGTTGAGTGTTTTTTTTGGTGTCTAATCTGCATATATATCACCATTGCCCTTGATTTTGTTGACTGTATATCTCTTAAATGTCAACATATACACATGTGATTTAGTTTACGAAGAGTTTTTCAATGCCGAGAACCTCGATCAGAGCGTAAAAAGGCGTAAGGTTCACAATGGTGTAAAATCAAAATGGGATATACCGGGCTAGGATTCGAGTTACAGGAACAAGGGCCAAACCAACCACCCATGAATGGAATCATCGAGCGAAAACACTTGACAACCTCCTAGAAGCAGCTTTTCATTCCGCCAGACCTTTTTCCATCAATTAGGAATCTGATGACGTCACTAAACACATTCCTTTAATTGTAGCCATTTGTTAAGTGTTTTTTTTGGTGTCTAATCCGCATATATATTACCATTGCCCTTGATTTTCTTGACAGTATATCTCTTAAATGTCAACTTATACACGTGTGATTTAGTTTACGAAGATTTTTCAATGCCGAGAACCTCGATCAGAGAGTAAAAAGGCGTAAGGTTCACAATGGTGTAAAATTAAAATGGGATATACCGGGCTAGGATTCGAGTTACTGGAACAAGGGCCAAACCAACCACCCAAGAATGGAATCGTTGAGTGAAAACACTTGACAACATCCTAGAAGCAGCTTTTCTTGCCACCAGACCTTTCTCCATCAATTAGGAATCTGATGCCGTCACTAAACAAATTCCTTAAATTATAGCCATGTGTTGAGTATTTTTTTTGTGTCTAATCCGCATATATATCACCATTGCCCTTGAATTTCTTGACTGTATATCTCTTAAATGTCAATATATACACGTGTGATTTAGATTACGAAGATTTTTCAATGCCGAGAACCTCGATCAGAGAGTAAAAAAGGCCTAAGGTCCACAATGGTATAAAATTAAAATGGGATATACCGGGCTAAGATTCGAGTTACAGGAACAAGGGCCAAACCAACCACCCAAGAATGGAATCGTCGAGCGAAAACACTTGACAACCTCCTAGAAGCACCTTTTCTTGCCACCAGACCTTTCTCTATCAATTAGGAATCTGATACCGTCACTAAACACATTCCTTAAATTGTAGCCATTTGTTGAGTGTTTTTTTTTGTGTCTAATCCACCTATATATCACCATTGCCCTTGATTTTCTTGACTGTATATCTCTTAAATGTCAACATATACACGTGTGATTTAATTTACGAAGATTTTTCAATGCCGAGAACCTCGATTAGAGAGTAAAAAAGGCCTAAGGTTCACAATGGTGTAAAATTAAAATGGGATATACTGGGCTAGGATTCGATTTATAGGAACAAGGGCCAAACCAACCACCCAAGAATGGAATCGTTGAGCGAAAACACTTGACAACCTCCTAGAAGCAGCTTTTCTTGCCACCAGACCTTTTTCCATCAATTAGGAATCTAATGCCGTCACTAAACGGATCCTTAAATTGTAGCCATTTGTTGAGTGTTTTTTTTTTGGTGTCTAATCTGCATATATATCAACATTGCCCTTGATTTTATTGACTGTATATCTCTTAAATGTCAACATATACACATGTGATTTAGTTTACGAAGATTTTTCAATGCCGAGAACCTCGATCAGAGAGTAAAAAAGGCGTAAAGTTCACAATGGTGTAAAATTAAAATGGGATATACCGGGCTAGGATTCGAGTTACAGGAACAAGGGCCAAACCAACCACCCAAGAATGGAATCGTCGAGCGAAAACACTTGACAACCTCCTAGAAGAAGCTTTTCTTGCCACCAGACCTTTTTCCATCAATTAGGAATCTGATGCCGTCACTAAACACATTCCTTAAATTGTAGCCATTTGTTGAATATTTTTTTTGGTGTCTTATCCGCATATATATCACCAATGCCCTTGAATTTGTTGACTGTATATCTCTTAAATGTCAACATATACACGTGTGATTTAGTTTACGAAGATTTTTCAATGATGAGAACCTCGATCAGAGAGTAAAAAAGGCGTAAGGTTTACAATGGTGTAAAATTAAAATGGGATATACCGGGCTAGGATTCGAGTTACAGGAACAAGGGCCAAACCAACCACCCAAGAATGGAATCGTCGAGCGAAAACACTTGACAACCTCCTAGAAGCAGCTTTTCTTGCCACCAGACCTTTCTCCATCAATTAGGAATCTGATGCCGTCACTAAACACATTCCTTAAATTGTAGCCATTTGTTGAGTGTTTTTTTTGTGACTAATCCGCATATATATCACCATTGCCCTTGATTTTCTTGACTGTATATCTCTTAAATGTCAGCATATACACATGTGATTTAGTTTACGAAGATTTTTCAATGCCGAGAACCTCGATCAGAGAGTAAAAAAGGCGTAAGGTTCAGAATGGTGTAAAATTAAAATGAGATATACCGGGCTAGGATTCGAGTTACAGGAACAAGGGCAAAACCAACCACCCAAGAAGGGAATCGTGGAGCGAAAACACTTGACAACCTCCTAGAAGCAGCTTTTCTTGCAACCAGACCTTTCTCCATCAATTAGGAATCTGATGCCGTCACTAAACGCGTTCCTTAAATTGTAGCCATTTGTTGAGTGTTTTTTTGGTGTCTAATCCGCATATATATCACCATTGCCCTTGATTTTCTTGACTGTATATCTCTTAAATATCAACATATACACGTGTGATTTAGTTTACGAGGATTTTTCAATGCCGAAAGTCTCGAACAGAGAGTAAAAAAGGCGTAAGGTTCACAATGGTGTAAAATTAAAATGGGTAATACTGGGCTAGGATTCGAGTTATAGAAACAAGGGCCAAACCAACCACCCAAGAATGGAATCGTCGAGCGAAAACACTTGATAACCTCCTAGAAGCAGGTTTTCTTGCCACCAGACCTTTTTCCATCAATTAGGAATCTGATGCCGTCACTAAACACATTCCTTAAATTGTAGCCATTTGTTGAGTGTTTTTTTTTTTGTCTAATCTGCATATATATCACCATTGCCCTTGATTTTGTTGACTGTATATCTCTTAAATGTCAACATATACACATGTGATTTAGTTTACGAAGATTTTTCAATGACGAGAACCTCGATCAGAGAGTAAAAAAGGCGTAAGTTTCACAATGGTGTAAAATTAAAATGGGATATACCGGGCTAGGATTCGAGTTACAGGAACAAGGGCCAAACTAACCACCCAAGAATGGAATCGTCGAGCGAAAACACTTGACAACCTCCTAGAAGCAGCTTTTCTTGCCACCAGACCTTTTTCCATCAATTAGGAATCTAATGCCGTCAGTAAACACATTCCTTAAATTGTAGCCATTTGTTGAGTGTTTTTTTTTTTTGAGTCTAATCTGCATATATATCACCATTGCCCTTGATTTTGTTGACTGTATATCTCTTAAATGTCAACATATACACATGTGATTTAGTTTACGAAGATTTTTCAATGACGAGAACCTTGATCAGAGAGTAAAAAAGGCGTAAGTTTCACAATGGTGTAAAATTAAAATGGGATATACCGGGCTAGGATTCGAGTTACAGGAACTAGGTCCAAACTAACCACCCAAGACTGGAATCGTCGAGCGAAAACACTTGACAACCTCCTAGAAGCACCTTTTCTTGCCAGCAGACCTTTCTCGATCAATTAGGAATCTAATGCCGTCACTAACCACATTCCTTAAATTGCAGCCATTTGTTAAGTGTTTTTTTTTTGGTGTCTAATCCGCATATATATCACCATTGCCCTTGATTTTCTTGACTGTATATCTCTTAAATGTCAACATATACACGTGTGATTCAGATTATGAAGATTTTTTAATGCCGAGAACCTCGATCAGAGAGTAAAAAAGTCGTTAGGTTTACCATGCTGTAAAAATTAAATCGGGATATACCGGGCTAGGCTTCGAGTTACGGGAACATGGGCCAAACCAACCACCCAAGAATGGAATCGTCGAGTGAAAACACTTGACAACCTCCTAGAAGCAGCTTTTCTTGCCACCAGACCTTTCTCCATCAATTAGGAATCTGATGCCGTCACTAAACACATTCCTTAAATTGTAGCCATTTGTTGAGTGTTTTTTTTGGTGTCTAATCTGCATATATATCACCATTGCCCTTGATTTTGTTGACTGTATATCTCTTAAATGTCAACGTATACACATGTGATTTAGTTTACGAAGATTTTTCAATGCCGAGAACCTCGATCATTGAGTAAAAAGGCGTAAGGTTCACAATGGTGTAAAATCAAAATGGGATATACCGGGCTAGGATTCGAGTTACAGGAACAAGGGCCAAACCAACCACCCATGAATGGAATCATCGAGCGAAAACACTTGACAACCTCCTAGAAGCAGCACCTTTTTCCATCAATTAGGAATCTGATGACGTCACTAAACACATTCCTTTAATTGTAGCCATTTGTTAAGTGTTTTTTTTTGTGTCTAATCCGCATATATATTACCATTGCCAATGATTTTCTTGACTGTATATCTCTTAAATGTCAACTTATACACGTGTGATTTAGTTTACGAAGATTTTTCAATGCCGAGAACCTCGATCAGAGAGTAAAAAGGCGTAAGATTCACAATGGTGTAAAATTAAAATGGGATATACCGGGCTAGGATTCGAGTTACAGGAACAAGGGCCAAACCAACCACCCAAGAATGGAATCGTTGAGTGAAAACACTTGACAACATCCTAGAGGCAGCTTTTCTTGCCACCAGACCTTTCTCCATCAATTAGGAATCTGATGCCGTCACTAAACAAATTCCTTAAATTATAGCCGTTTGTTGAGTATTTTTTTTGGTGTCTAATCCGCATATATATCACCATTGCCCTTGAATTTCTTGACTGTATATCTCTTAAATGTCAATATATACACGTGTGATTTAGATTACGAAGATTTTTCAATGCCGAGAACCTCGATCAGAGAGTAAAAAAGGCGTAAGGTTCACAATGGTGTAAAATTAAAATGGGATATAATGGGCTAGGATTCGAGTTACAGGAACAAGGGCCAAACCAACCACCCAAGAATGGAATCGTCGAGCGAAAACACTTGACAACCTCCTAGAAGCAGCTTTTCTTGCCACCAGACCTTTTTCCATCAATTAGGAATCTGATGCCGTCACTAAACACATTCCTTAAATTGTAGCCATTTGTTGAGTGTTTTTTTTTTGTGTCTAATCCGCATATATATCACCAATGCCCTTGAATTTGTTGACTGTATATCTCTTAAATGTCAACATATACACGTGTGATTTAGTTTACGAAGATTTTTCAATGCTGAGAACCTCGATCAGAGAGTAAAAAAGACGTAAGGTTTACAATGGTGTAAAATTAAAATGGGATATACCGGGCTAGGATTCGAGTTACAGGAACAAGGGCCAAACCAACCACCCAAGAATGGAATCGTCGAGCGAAAACACTTGACAACCTCCTAGAAGCAGCTTTTCTTGCCACCAGACCTTTCTCCATCAATTAGGAATCGGATGTCGTCACTAAACACATTCCTTAAATTGTAGCCATTTGTTGAGTGTTTTTTTTTGGTGTCTAATCCGCATATATATCACCATTGCCCTTGATTTTCTATACTGTATATCTCCTAAATGTCAACATATACACGTGTGATTTAGTTTACGAAGATTTTTCAATGCCGAGAACCTCGACCAGAGAGTAAAAAAGGCGTAAGGTTGACAATGGTGTAAAATTATAATGGGATATACCGAGCTAGGATTCAAGTTACAGGAACAAGGGCCAAACCAACCACCCAAGAATGGAATCTTCGAGCGAAAACACTTGACAACCTCCTAGAAGCAGCTTTTCTTGCCACCAGACCTTTCTCCATCAATTAGGAATCGGATGTCGTCACTAAACACATTCCTTAAATTGTAGCCATTTGTTGAGTGTTTTTTTTTTGTTTCTAATCCGCATATACATATCACCATTGCCCTTGATTTTCTTGACTATATATCTCTTAAATGTCAACATATACACGTGTGATTTAGTTTACGAGGATTTTTCAATGCCGAGAGTCTCGAACAGAGAGTAAAAAAGGCGTAAGGTTCACAATGGTGTAAAATTAAAATGGGTTATTCTGGGCAAGGATTCGAGTTATAGGAACAAGGGCCAAACCAATCACCCAAGAATGGAATCGTCCAGCGAAAACACTTAACTATCTCCTAGAAGCAGCTTTTCTTGCCACTAGACCTTTCTCCATCAATTAGGAATCTGATGCCGTCACTAAACGCATTCCTTAAATTGTAGCCATTTGTTGAGTGTTTTTTTTTGGTGTCTAATCCGCATATATATCACCATTGCCCTTGATTTTCTTGACTGTATATCTCTTAAATGTCAACATATACACGTGTGATATAGTTTACGAGGATTTTTCAATGCCGAGAGTCTCGAACAGAGAGTAAAAAATGCGTAAGGTTCACAATGGTGTAAAATTAAAATGGGTTATACTGGGCTAGGATTCGAGTTATAGGAACAAGGGCCAAACCAACCACTCAAGAATGGAATCGTCGAGCGAAAACACTTGACAACCTCCTAGAAGCAGCTTTTCGTGCCACCAGACCTTTCTCCATCAATTAGGAATCTGATGCCGTCACTTAACACATTCCTTAAATTGTAGCCATTTGTTGAGTGGTTTTTTTTGTGTCTAATCTGCATATATATCACCATTGCCCTTGATTTTCTTGACTGTATATCTCTTAAATGTCAACATATACACGTGTGATTTAGTTTACGAAGATTTTTCAATGCCGAGAACCTCGATCAGAGAGTAAAAAAGGCGTAAGGTTCACAATGGTGTAAAATTAAAATGGGATATATCGGGCTAGGATTCGAGTTACAGGAACAAGGGCAAAACCAACCACCCAAGAATGGAATCGTGGAGCGAAAACACTTGACAACCTCCTAGAAGCAGCTTTTCTTGCCACCAGACCTTTCTCTATCAATTAGGAATCTGATGCCGTCACTAAACGCATTCCTTAAATTGTAGCCATTTGTTGAGTGTTTTTTTTGGAGTCTAATCCGCATATATATCACCATTGCCCTTTATTTTCTTGACTGTATATCTCTTAAATGTCAACATATACACGTGTGATTTAGTTTACGATGATTTTTCAATGCCGAGAGTCTCGAACAGAGAGTAAAAAAGGCGTAAGGTTCACAATGGTGTAAAATTAAAATGGGTTATACTGGGCTAGGATTCTAGTTATATGAACAAGCGCCAAACCAACCACCCAAGAATGGAATCGTCGAGCGAAAACACTTGACAACCTCCTAGAAGCGGCTTTTCTTGCCACCAGATCTTTTTCCATCAATTAGGAATCTGATGCCGTCACTAAACAAATTCCTTAAATTATAGCCGTTTGTTGAGTATTTTTTTTGGTGTCTAATCCGCATATATATCACCATTGCCCTTGAATTTCTTGACTGTATATCTCTTAAATGTCAATATATACACGTGTGATTTAGATTACGAAGATTTTTCAATGCCGAGAACCTCGATCAGAGAGTAAAAAAGGCGTAAGGTTCACAATGGTGTAAAATTAAAATGGGATATAATGGGCTAGGATTCGAGTTACAGGAACAATGGCCAAACCAACCACCCAAGAATGGAATCGTCGAGCGAAAACACCTGACAACCTCCTAGAAGCAGCTTTTCTTGCCACCAGACCTTTTTCCATCAATTAGGAATCTGATGCCGTCACTAAACACATTCCTTAAATTGTAGCCATTTGTTGAGTGTTTTTTTTTGTGTCTAATCCGCATATATATCACCAATGCCCTTGATTTTCTTGACTGTATATCTCTTAAATGTCAACATATACACGTGTGATTTAGTTTACGAAGATTTTTCAATGCTGAGAACCTCGAACAGAGAGTAAAAAAGACGTAAGGTTTACAATGGTGTAAAATTAAAATGGGATATACCGGGCTAGGATTCGAGTTACAGGAACAAGGGCCAAACCAACCACCCAAGAATGGAATCGTCGAGCGAAAACACTTGACAACCTCCTAGAAGCAGCTTTTCTTGCCACCAGACCTTTCTCCATCAATTAGGAATCGGATGTCGTCACTAAACACATTCCTTAAATTGTAGCCATTTGTTGAGTGTTTTTTTTTGGTGTCTAATCCGCATATATATCACCATTGCCCTTGATTTTCTATACTGTATATCTCCTAAATGTCAACATATACACGTGTGATTTAGTTTACGAAGATTTTTCAATGCCGAGAACCTCGACCAGAGAGTAAAAAAGGCGTAAGGTTCACAATGGTGTAAAATTAAAATGGGATATACCGAGCTAGGATTCAAGTTACAGGAACAAGGGCCAAACCAACCACCCAAGAATGGAATCTTCGAGCGAAAACACTTGACAACCTCCTAGAAGCAGCTTTTCTTGCCACCAGACCTTTCTCCATCAATTAGGAATCGGATGTCGTCACTAAACACATTCCTTAAATTGTAGCCATTTGTTGAGTGTTTTTTTTTTGTTTCTAATCCGCATATACATATCACCATTGCCCTTGATTTTCTTGACTGTATATCTCTTAAATGTCAACATATACACGTGTGATTTAGTTTACGAGGATTTTTCAATGCCGAGAGTCTCGAACAGAGAGTAAAAAAGGCGTAAGGTTCACAATGGTGTAAAATTAAAATGGGTTATTCTGGGCAAGGATTCGAGTTATAGGAACAAGGGCCAAACCAATCACCCAAGAATGGAATCGTCGAGCGAAAACACTTAACTATCTCCTAGAAGCAGCTTTTCTTGCCACTAGACCTTTCTCCATCAATTAGGAATCTGATGCCGTCACTAAACGCATTCCTTAAATTGTAGCCATTTGTTGAGTGTTTTTTTTTGGTGTCTAATCCGCATATATATCACCATTGCCCTTGATTTTCTTGACTGTATATCTCTTAAATGTCAACATATACACGTGTGATATAGTTTACGAGGATTTTTCAATGCCGAGAGTCTCGAACAGAGAGTAAAAAATGCGTAAGGTTCACAATGGTGTAAAATTAAAATGGGTTATACTGGGCTAGGATTCGAGTTATAGGAACAAGGGCCAAACCAACCACTCAAGAATGGAATCGTCGAGCGAAAACACTTGACAACCTCCTAGAAGCAGCTTTTCGTGCCACCAGACCTTTCTCCATCAATTAGGAATCTGATGCCGTCACTTAACACATTCCTTAAATTGTAGCCATTTGTTGAGTGGTTTTTTTTGTGTCTAATCTGCATATATATCACCATTGCCCTTGATTTTCTTGACTGTATATCTCTTAAATGTCAACATATACACGTGTGATTTAGTTTACGAAGATTTTTCAATGCCGAGAACCTCGATCAGAGAGTAAAAAAGGCGTAAGGTTCACAATGGTGTAAAATTAAAATGGGATATATCGGGCTAGGATTCGAGTTACAGGAACAAGGGCAAAACCAACCACCCAAGAATGGAATCGTGGAGCGAAAACACTTGACAACCTCCTAGAAGCAGCTTTTATTGCCACCAGACCTTTCTCCATCAATTAGGAATCTGATGCCGTCACTAAACGCATTCCTTAAATTGTAGCCATTTGTTGAGTGTTTTTTTTGGAGTCTAATCCGCATATATATCACCGTTGCCCTTTATTTTCTTGACTGTATATCTCTTAAATGTCAACATATACACGTGTGATTTAGTTTACGAGGATTTTTCAATGCCGAGAGTCTCGAACAGAGAGTAAAAAAGGCGTAAGGTTCACAATGGTGTAAAATTAAAATGGGTTATACTGGGCTAGGATTCGAGTTATATGAACAAGCGCCAAACCAACCACCCAAGAATGGAATCGTCGAGCGAAAACACTTGACAACCTCCTAGAAGCGGCTTTTCTTGCCACCAGATCTTTTTCCATCAATTAGGAATCTGATGCCGTCACTAAACACATTCCTTAAATTGAAGCCATTTGTTGAGTGTTTTTTTTTTTTTGGTGTCTAATCTCCATATATATTACCATTGCCCTTGATTTTGTTGACTGTATATCTCTTAAATGTCAACATATACACATGTGATTTAGTTTACGAACATTTTTCAATGCCGAGAACCTCTATCAGAGAGTAAAAAAGGCGTAAGGTTCACAATGGTGTAAAATTAAAATGGGATATATCGGGCTAGGATTCGAGTTACAGGAACAATGGCCAAACCAACCACCCAAGAATGGAATCGTCGAGCGAAAACACCTGACAACCTCCTAGAAGCAGCTTTTCTTGCCACCAGACCTTTTTCCATCAATTAGGAATCTGATGCCGTCACTAAACGCATTCCTTAAATTGTAGCCATTTGTTGAGTGTTTTTTTTTTTGGTGTCTAATCCGCATATATATCACCATTGCCCTTGATTTTCTTGACTGTATATCTCTTAAATGTCAACATATACACGTGTGATATAGTTTACGAGGATTTTTCAATGCCGAGAGTCTCGAACAGAGAGTAAAAAATGCGTAAGGTTCACAATGGTGTAAAATTAAAATGGGTTATACTGGGCTAGGATTCGAGTTATAGGAACAAGGGCCAAACCAACCACTCAAGAATGGAATCGTCGAGCGAAAACACTTGACAACCTCCTAGAAGCAGCTTTTCGTGCCACCAGACCTTTCTCCATCAATTAGGAATCTGATGCCGTCACTTAACACATTCCTTAAATTGTAGCCATTTGTTGAGTGGTTTTTTTTGTGTCTAATCTGCATATATATCACCATTGCCCTTGATTTTCTTGACTGTATATCTCTTAAATGTCAACATATACACGTGTGATTTAGTTTACGAAGATTTTTCAATGCCGAGAACATCGATCAGAGATTAAAAAAGGCGTAAGGTTCACAATGGTGTAAAATTAAAATGGGATATATCGGGCTAGGATTCGAGTTACAGGAACAAGGGCAAAACCAACCACCCAAGAATGGAATCGTGGAGCGAAAACACTTGACATCCTCCTAGAAGCAGCTTTTCCTGCCACCAGACCTTTCTCCATCAATTAGGAATCTGATGCCGTCACTAAACGCATTCCTTAAATTGTAGCCATTTGTTGAGTGTTTTTTTTGGAGTCTAATCCGCATATATATCACCATTGCCCTTTATTTTCTTGACTGTATATCTCTTAAATGTCAACATATACACGTGTGATTTAGTTTACGAGGATTTTTCAATGCCGAGAGTCTCGAACAGAGAGTAAAAAAGGCGTAAGGTTCACAATGGTGTAAAATTAAAATGGGTTATACTGGGCTAGGATTCGAGTTATATGAATAAGCGCCAAACCAACCACCCAAGAATGGAATCGTCGAGCGAAAACACTTGACAACCTCCTAGAAGCAGCTTTTCTTGCCACCAGATCTTTTTCCATCAATTAGGAATCTGATGCCGTCACTAAACACATTCCTTAAATTGAAGCCATTTGTTGAGTGTTTTTTTTTTGGTGTCTAATCTCCATATATATTACCATTGCCCTTGATTTTGTTGACTGTATATCTCTTAAATGTCAACATATACATATGTGATTTAGTTTACGAACATTTTTCAATGCCGAGAACCTCTATCAGAGAGTAAAAAAGGCGTAAGGTTCACAATGGTGTAAAATTAAAATGGGATATATCGGGCTAGGATTCGAGTTACAGGAACAATGGCCAAACCAACCACCCAAGAATGGAATCGTCGAGCGAAAACACCTCACAACCTCCTAGAAGCAGCTTTTCTTGCCACCAGACCTTTTTCCATCAATTAAGAATCTGATGCCGTCACTAAACACATTCCTTAAATTGTAGCCATTTGTTGAGTGTTTTTTTTTTGTGTCTAATCCGCATATATATCACCGTTGCCCTTGAATTTGTTGACTGTATATCTCTTAAATGTCAACATATACACGTGTGATTTAGTTTACGAAGATTTTTCAATGCCGAGAACCTCGATCAGAGAGTAAAAAAGGCGTAAGGTTCACAATGGTGTAAAATTAAAATGGGATATATCGGGCTAGGATTCGAGTTACAGGAACAAGGGCAAAACCAACCACCCAAGAATGGAATCGTGGAGCGAAAACACTTGACAACCTCCTAGAAGCAGCTTTTCTTGCCACCAGACCTTTCTCCATCAATTAGGAATCTGATGCCGTCATTAAACGCATTCCTTAAATTGTAGCCATTTGTTGAGTGTTTTTTTTGGAGTCTAATCCGCATATATATCACCATTGCCCTTGATTTTCTTGACTGTATATCTCTTAAATGTCAACATATACACGTGTGATTTAGTTTACGAGGATTTTTCAATGCCGAGAGTCTCGAACAGAGAGTAAAAAAGGCGTAAGGTTCACAATGGTGTAAAATTAAAATGGGTTATACTAGGCTAGGATTCGAGTTATATGAACAAGGGCCAAACCAACCACCCAAGAATGGAATCGTCGAGCGAAAACACTTGACAACCTCCTAGAAGCAGCTTTTCTTGCCACCAGACCTTTTTCCATCAATTAGGAATCTGATGCCGTCACTAAACACATTCCTTAAATTGAAGCTATTTGTTGAGTGTTTTTTTTTTGGTGTCTAATCTCCATATATATTACCATTGCCCTTGATTTTGTTGACTGTATATCTCTTAAATGTCAACATATACACATGTGATTTAGTTTACGAACATTTTTCAATGCCGAGAACCTCTATCAGAGAGTAAAAAAGGCGTAAGGTTCACAATGGTGTAAAATTAAAATGGGATATATCGGGCTAGGATTCGAGTTACAGGAACAATGGCCAAACCAACCACCCAAGAATGGAATCGTCGAGCGAAAACACCTGACAACCTCCTAGAAGCAGCTTTTCTTGCCACCAGACCTTTTTCCATCAATTAAGAATCTGATGCCGTCACTAAACACATTCCTTAAATTGTAGCCATTTGTTGAGTGTTTTTTTTTTGTGTCTAATCCGCATATATATCACCGTTGCCCTTGAATTTGTTGACTGTATATCTCTTAAATGTCAACATATACACGTGTGATTTAGTTTACGAAGATTTTTCAATGCTGAGAACCTCGATCAGAGAGTAAAAAAGGCGTAAGGTTCACAATGGTGTAAAATTAAAATGGGATATACCGGGCTAGGATTCGAGTTACAGGAACAAGGGCCAAACCAACCACCCATGAATGGAATCGTCGAGCGAAAACACCTGACAACCTCCTAGAAGCAGCTTTTCTTGCCACCAGACCTTTCTCCATCAATTAGGAATCTGATGCCGTCACTAAACGCACTCCTTAAATTGTAGCCATTTGTTAAGTGTTTTTTTTGGTGTCTAATCCGCATATATATCACCATTGCCCTTGATTTTCTTGACTGTATATCTCTTAAATGTCAACATATACACGTGTGATTTAGTTTACGAGGATTTTTCAATGCCGAGAGTCTCGAACAGAGAGTAAAAAAGGCGTAAGGTTCACAATGGTGTAAAATTAAAATGGGATATACCGTGCTAGGATTCGAGTTACAGGAACAAGGGAAAAACCAACCACCCAAGAATGGAATCGTGGAGCGAAAACACTTGACAACCTCCTAAAAGCAGCTTTTTGTGCCACCAGACCTTTCTCCATCAATTTGGAATCTGGTGCCGCCACTAAACACATTCCTTAAATTGTAGCCATTTGTTGAGTGGTTTTTTTTTGTGTCTAATCTGCATATATATCACCATTTCCCTTGATTTTCTTGACTGTATATCTCTTAAATGTCAACATATACACGTGTGATTTAGTTTACGAAGATTTTTCAATGCCGAGAACCTCGATTAGAGAGTAAAAAAGGCGTAAGGTTCACAATGGTGTAAAATTAAAATGGGATATACCGTGCTAGGATTCGAGTTACAGGAACAAGGGAAAAACCAACCACCCAAGAATGGAATCGTGGAGCGAAAACACTTGACAACCTCCTAAAAGCAGCTTTTCGTGCCACCAGACCTTTCTCCATCAATTTAGAATCTGGTGCCGTCACTAAACACATTCCTTAAATTGTAGCCATTTGTTGAGTGTTTTTTTTGGTGTCTAATCCGCATATATATCACCATTGCCCTTGATTTTCTTGACTGTATATCACTTAAATGTCAACATATACACGTGTGATTTAGTTTACGAGGATTTTACAATGCCGAGAGTCTCGAACAGAGAGTCAAGAAGGCGTAAGGTTCACAATGGTGTAAAATTAAAATGGGATATACCGGGCTAGGATTCGAGTTACAGGAACAAGGGCAAATCCAACCACCCAAGAATGGAATCGTGGAGCGAAAACACTTGACAACCTCCTAGAAGCAGCTTTTCTTGCCACCAGGCCTTTCTCCATCAATTAGGAATCTGATGCCGTCACTAAACGCATTCCTTAAATTGTAGCCATTTGTTGAGTGTTTTTTTTTGGTGTCTAACCCGCATATATATCACCATTGCCCTTGATTTTCTTGACTGTATATCTCTTAAATGTCAACATATACACGTGTGATTTAATTTACGAGGATTTTTCAATGCCAAGAGTCTCGAACAAAGAGTAAAAAAGGCGTAAGGTTCACAATGGTGTAAAATTAAAATGGGTTATTCTGGGCTAGGATTCGAGTTATAGGAACAAGGGCCAAACCAACCACCCAAGAATGGAATCGTCGAGCGAAAACACTTAACAATCTCCTAGAAGCAGCTTTTCTTGCCGCTAGACCTTTCTCCATCAATTAGGAATCTGATGCCGTCACTAAACGCATTCCTTAAATTGTAGCCATTTGTTGAGTGTTTTTTTGGTGTCTAATCCGCATATATATTACCATTGCCCTTGATTTTCTTGACTGTATATCTCTTAAATGTCAACATATACACGTGTGATTTAGTTTACGAGGATTTTTCAATGCCGAGAGTCTCGAACAGAGAGTAAAAAAGGCGTAAGGTTCACAATGGTGTAAAATTAAAATGAGTTATACTGGGCTAGGATTCGAGTTATAGGAACAAGGGCCAAACCAACCACCCAAGAATGGAATCGTCGAGCGAAAACACTTGACAACCTCCTAGAAGCAGCTTTTCGTGCCACCAGACCTTTCTCCATCAATTAGGAATTTGATGCCGTCACTAAACACATTCCTTAAGTTGTAGCCATTTGTTGAGTGGTTTTTTTTTTGTGTCTAATCTGCATATATATCACCATTGCCCTTGATTTTCTTGACTGTATATCTCTTAAATGTCAACATATACACGTGTGATTTAGTTTACGAAGATTTTTCAATGCCGAGAACCTCGTTCAGAGAGTAAAAAAGGCGTAAGGTTCACAATGGTGTAAAATTAAAATGGGATATATCGGGCTAGGATTCGAGTTACAGGAACAAGGGCAAAACCAACCACCCAAGAATGGAATCGTGGAGCGAAAACACTTGACAACCTCCTAGAAGCAGCTTTTCTTGCCACCAGACCTTTCTCCATCAATTAGGAATCTGATGACGTCACTAAACGCATTCCTTAAATTGTAGCCATTTGTTGAGTGTTTTTTTTGGTGTCTAATCCTCATATATATCACCATTGCCCTTGATTTTCTTGACTGTATATCTCTTAAATGTCAACATATACACGTGTGATTTAGTTTACGAGGATTTTTCAATGACGAGAGTCTCGAACAGAGAGTAAAAAAGGCGTAAGGTTCACAATGGTGAAAAATTAAAATGGGTTATACTGGGCTAGGATTCGAGTTATAGGAACAAGGGCCAAACCAACCACCCAAGAATGGAATCGTCGAGCGAAAACACTTAACAACCTCCTAGAAGCAGCTTTTCTTGCCACCAGACCTTTTTCCATCAATTAGGAATCTGATGCCGTTACTAAACACATTCCTTAAATTGAAGCCATTTGTTGAGTGTTTTTTTTTTGTGTCTAATCTCCATATATATCACCATTGCCCTTGATTTTGTTGACTGTATATCTCTTAAATGTCAACATATACACATGTGATTTAGTTTACGAAGATTTTTCAATGCCGAGAACCTCTATCAGAGAGTTAAAAAGGCGTAAGGTTCACAATGGTGTAAAATTAAAATGGGATATACCGGGCTAGGATTCGAGTTACAGGAACAATGGCCAAATTAACCACCCAAGAATGGAATCGTCTAGCGAAAACACCTGACAACCTCCTAGAAGCAGCTTTTCTTGCCACCAGACCTTTTTCCATCAATTAAGAATCTGATGCCGTCACTAAACACATTCCTTAAATTGTAGCCATTTGTTGAGTGTTTTTTTTTGTGTCTAATCCGCATATATATCACCGTTACCCTTGAATTTGTTGACTGTATATCTCTTAAATGTCAACATATACACGTGTGATTTAGTTTACGAAGATTTTTCAATGCTGAGAACCTCGATCAGAGAGTAAAAAAGGCGTAAGGTTCACAATGGTGTAAAATTAAAATGGGATATACCGGGCTAGTATTCGAGTTACAGGAACAAGGGCCAAACCAACCACCCATGAATGGAATCTTCGAAAACACCTGACAACCTCCTAGAAGCAGCTTTTCTTGCCACCAGACCTTTCTCCATCAATTAGGAATCTGATGCCGTCACTAAACGCATTCCTTAAATTGTAGCCATTTGTTAAGTGTTTTTTTTGGAGTCTAATCCGCATATATATCTCCATTGCCGTTGATTTTCTTGACTGTATATCTCTTAAATGTCAACATATACACGTGTGATTTAGTTTACGAGGATTTTTCAATGCCGAGAGTCTCGAACAGAGAGTAAAAAAGGCGTAAGGTTCACAATGGTGTAAAATTAAAATGGGATATACCGGGCTAGGATTCGAGTTACAGGAACAAGGGCAAAACCAACCACCCAAGAATGGAATCGTGGAGCGAAAACACTTGACAACCTCCTAGAAGCAGCTTTTCGTGCCACCAGACCTTTCTCCATCAATTAGGAATCTGATGTCGTCACTAAACACATTCCTTAAATTGTAGCCATTTGTTGAGTGGTTTTTTTTGTGTCTAATCTGCATATATATCACCATTTCCCTTGATTTTCTTGACTGTATATCTCTTAAATGTCAACATATACACGTGTGATTTAGTTTACGAAGATTTTTCAATGCCGAGAACCTCGATCAGAGAGTAAAAAAGGCGTAAGGTTCACAATGGTGTAAAATTAAAATGGGATATATCGGGCTAGGATTCGAGTTACAGGAACAAGGGCAAAACCAACAACCCAAGAATGGAATCGTGGAGCGAAAACACTTGACAACCTCGTAGTAGCAGCTTTTCTTGCCACCAGACCTTTCTCCATCAATTAGGAATCTGATGCCATCACTAAACGCATTCCTTAAATTGTAGCCATTTGTTGAGTGTTTTTTTTTTGTGTCTAACCCGCATATATATCACCATTGCCCTTGATTTTCTTGACTGTATATCTCTTAAATGTCAACATATACACGTGTGATTTAATTTACGAGGATTTTTCAATGCCAAGAGTCTCGAACAAAGAGTAAAAAAGGCGTAAGGTTCACAATGGTGTAAAATTAAAATGGGATATATCGGGCGAGGATTCGAGTTACAGGAACAAGGGCAAAACCAACCACCCAAGAATGGAATCGTCGAACGAAAACACTTAACAACCTCCTAGAAGCAGCTTTTCTTGCCGCTAGACATTTCTCCATCAATTAGGAATCTGATGCCGTCACTAAACGCATTCCTTAAATTGTAGCCATTTGTTGAGTGTTTTTTTGGTGTCTAATCCGCATATATATCACCATTGCCCTTGATTTTCTTGACTGTATATCTCTTAAATGTCAACATATACACGTGTGATTTAGTTTACGAGGATTTTTCAATGCCGAGAGTCTCGAACAGAGAGTAAAAAAGGCGTAAGGTTCACAATGGTGTAAAATTAAAATGGGTTATACTGGGCTAGGATTCGAGTTATAAGAACAAGGGCCAAACCAACCACCCAAGAATGGAATCGTCGAGCGAAAACACTTGACAACCTCCTAGAAGCAGCTTTTCGTGCCACCAGACCTTTCTCCATCAATTAGGAATCTGATGCCGTCACTAAACACATTCCTTAAGTTGTAGCCATTTGTTGAGTGGTTTTTTTTTTGCGTCTAATCTGCATATATATCACCATTGCCCTTGATTTTCTTGACTGTATATCTCTTAAATGTCAACATATACACGTGTGATTTAGTTTACGAAGATCTTTCAATGCCGAGAACCTCGATCAGAGAGTAAAAAAGGCGTAAGGTTCACAATGGTGTAAAATTAAAATGGGATATATCGGGCTAGGATTCGAGTTACAGGAACAAGGGCAAAACCAACCACCCAAGAATGGAATCATGGAGCGAAAACACTTGACAACCTCTAAGAAGCAGCTTTTCTTGCCACCAGACCTTTCTCCATCAATTAGGAATCTGATGCCGTCACTAAACGCATTCCTTAAATTGTAGCCATTTGTTGAGTGTTTTTTTTGGTGTCTAATCCGCATATATATCACCATTGCCCTTGATTTTCTTGACTGTATATCTCTTAAATGTCAACATATACACGTGTGATTTAGTTTACGAAGATTTTTCAATGCCGAGAACCTCGATCAGAGAGTAAAAAAGGCGTAAGGTTCACAATGGTGTAAAATTAAAATGGGATATATCGGGCGAGGATTCGAGTTACAGGAACAAGGGCAAAACCAACCACCCAAGAATGGAATCGTCGAGCGAAAACACTTAACAACCTCCTAGAAGCAGCTTTTCTTGCCACCAGACCTTTTTCCATCAATTAGGAATCTGATGCCGTCACTAAACACATTCCTTAAATTGAAGCCCTTTGTTGAGTGTTTTTTTTGGTGTCTAATCTCCATATATATCACCATTGCCCTTGATTTTGTTGACTGTATATCTCTTAAATGTCAACATATACACATGTGATTTAGTTTACGAAGATTTTTCAATGCCGAGAACCTCTATCAGAGAGTTAAAAAGGCGTAAGGTTCACAATGGTGTAAAATTAAAATGGGATATACCGGGCTAGGATTCGAGTTACAGGAACAATGGCCAAATCAACCACCCAAGAATGGAATCGTCGAGCGAAAACACCTGACAACCTCCTAGAAGCAGCTTTTCTTGCCACCAGACCTTTTTCCATCAATTAAGAATCTGATGCCGTCACTAAACACATTCCTTAAATTGTAGCCATTTGTTGAGTGTTTTTTTTGGTGTCTAATCCGCATATATATCACCGTTGCCCTTGAATTTTTTGACTGTATATCTCTTAAATGTCAACATATACACGTGTGATTTAGTTTACGAAGATTTTTCAATGCTGAGAACCTCGATCAGAGAGTAAAAAATGCGTAAGGTTCAAAATGGTGTAAAATTAAAATGGGATATACCGGGCTAGGATTCGAGTTACAGGAACAAGGGCCAAACCAACCACCCATGAATGGAATCGTCGAAAACACCTGACAACCTCCTAGAAGCAGCTTTTCTTGCCACCAGACCTTTCTCCATCAATTAGGAATCTGATGCCGTCACTAAACGCATTCCTTAAATTGTAGCCATTTGTTGAGTGTTTTTTTTTGGTGTCTAATCCGCATATATATCACCATTGCCCTTGATTTTCTTGAGTGTATATCACTTAAATGTCAACATATACACGTGTGATTTAGTTTACGAGGATTTTTCAATGCCGAGAGTCTCGAACAGAGAGTCAAGAAGGCGTAAGGTTCACAATGGTGTAAAATTAAAATGGGATATACCGGGCTAGGATTCGAGTTACAGGAACAAGGGCAAATCCAACCACCCAAGAATGGAATCGTGGAGTGAAAACACTTGACAACCTCCTAGAAGCAGCTTTTCTTGCCACCAGGCCTTTCTCCATCAATTAGGAATCTGATGCCGTCACTAAACGCATTCCTTAAATTGTAGCCATTTGTTGAGTGTTTTTTTTTTGGTGTCTAACCCGCATATATATCACCATTGCCCTTGATTTTCTTGACTGTATATCTCTTAAATGTCAACATATACACCTGTGATTTAATTTACGAGGATTTTTCAATGCCAAGAGTCTCGAACAAAGAGTAAAAAAGGCGTAAGGTTCACAATGGTGTAAAATTAAAATGGGTTATTCTGGGCTAGGATTCGAGTTATAGGAACAAGGGCCAAACCAACCACCCAAGAATGGAATCGTCGAGCGAAAACACTTAACAATCTCCTAGAAGCAGCTTTTCTTGCCGTTAGACCTTTCTCCATCAATTAGGAATCGGATGCCGTCACTAAACGCATTCCTTAAATTGTAGCCATTTGTTGAGTGTTTTTTTGGTGTCTAATCCGCATATATATCACCATTGCCCTTGATTTTCTTGACTGTATATCTCTTAAATGTCAACATATACACGTGTGATTTAGTTTACGAGGATTTTTCAATGCGGAGAGTCTCGAACAGAGAGTAAAAAAGGCGTAAGGTTCACAATGGTGTAAAATTAAAATGGGTTATACTGGGCTAGGATTCGAGTTATAGGAACAAGGGCCAAACCAACCACCCAAGAATGGAATCGTCGAGCGAAAACACTTGACAACCTCCTAGAAGCAGCTTTTCGTGCCACCAGACCTTTCTCCATCAATTAGGAATCTGATGCCGTCACTAAACACATTACTTAAGTTGTAGCCATTTGTTGAGTGGTTTTTTTTTGTGTCTAATCTGCATATATATCACCATTACCCTTGATTTTCTTGACTGTATATCTCTTAAATGTCAACATATACACGTGTGATTTAGTTTACGAAGATTTTTCAATGCCGAGAACCTCGATCAGAGAGTAAAAAAGGCGTAAGGTTCACAATGGTGTAAAATTAAAATGGGATATATCGGGCTAGGATTCGAGTTACAGGAACAAGGGCAAAACCAACCACCCAAGAATGGAATCGTGGAGCGAAAACACTTGACAACCTCCTAGAAGCAGCTTTTCTTGCCACCAGACCTTTCTCCATCAATTAGGAATCTGATGCCGTCACTAAACGCATTCGTTAAATTGTAGCCATTTGTTGAGTGTTTTTTTTGGTGTCTAATCCGCATATATATCACCATTGCCCTTGATTTTCTTGACTGTATATCTCTTAAATGTCAACATATACACGTGTGATTTAGTTTACGAGGATTTTTCAATGACGAGAGTCTCGAACAGAGAGTAAAAAAGGCGTAAGGTTCACAATGGTGTAAAATTAAAATGGGTTATACTGGGCTAGGATTCGAGTTATAGGAACAAGGGCCAAACCAACCACCCAAGAATGGAATCGTCGAGCGAAAACACTTAACAACCTCCTAGAAGCAGCTTTTCTTGCCACCAGACCTTTTTCCATCAATTAGGAATCTGATGCCGTCACTAAACACATTCCTTAAATTGAAGCCATTTGTTGAGTGTTTTTTTTGGTGTCTAATCTCCATATATATCACCATTGCCCTTGATTTTGTTGACTGTATATCTCTTAAATGTCAACATATACACATGTGATTTAGTTTACAAAGATTTTTCAATGCCGAGAACCTCTATCAGAGAGTTAAAAAGGCGTAAGGTTCACAATGGTGTAAAATTAAAATGGGATATACCGGGCTAGGATTCGAGTTACAGGAACAATGGCCAAATCAACCACCCAAGAATGGAATCGTCGAGCGAAAACACCTGACAACCTCCTAGAAGCAGCTTTTCTTGCCACCAGACCTTTTTCCATCAATTAAGAATCTGATGCCGTCACTAAACACATTCCTTAAATTGTAGCCATTTGTTGAGTGTTTTTTTTGGTGTCTAATCCGCATATATATCACCGTTGCCCTTGAATTTGTTGACTGTATATCTCTTAAATGTCAACATATACACGTGTGATTTAGTTTACGAAGATTTTTCAATGCTGAGAACCTCGATCAGAGAGTAAAAAAGGCGTAAGGTTCACAATGGTGTAAAATTAAAATGGGATATACCGGGCTAGGATTCGAGTTACAGGAACAAGGGCCAAACCAACCACCCATGAATGGAATCGTCGAAAACACCTGTTAACCTCCTAGAAGCAGCTTTTCTTGCCACCAGACCTTTCTCCATCAATTAGGAATCTGATGCCGTCACTAAACGCATTCCTTAAATTGTAGCCATTTGTTAAGTGTTTTTTTTGGTGTCTAATCCGCATATATATCTCCATTGCCATTGATTTTCTTGACTGTATATCTCTTAAATGTCAACATATACACGTGTGATTTAGTTTACGAGGATTTTTCAATGCCGAGAGTCTCGAACAGAGAGTAAAAAAGGCGTAAGGTTCACAATGGTGTAAAATTAAAATGGGATATACCGGGCTAGGATTCGAGTTACAGGAACAAGGGCAAAACCAACCACCCAAGAATGGAATCATGGAGCGAAAACACTTGACAACCTCCTAGAAGCAGCTTTTCTTGCCACCAGACCTTTCTCCATCAATTAGGAATCTGATGCCGTCACTAAACGCATTCCTTAAATTGTAGCCATTTGTTGAGTGTTTTTTTTTTGGTGTCTAATCCGCATATATATCACCATTGCCCTTGATTTTCTTGACTGTATATCTCTTAAATGTCAACATATACACGTGTGATTTAGTTTACGAGGATTTTTCAATGACGAGAGTCTCGAACAGAGAGTAAAAAAGGCGTAAGGTTCACAATGGTGTAAAATTAAAATGGGTTATACTGGGCTAGGATTCGAGTTATAGGAACAAGGGCCAAACCAACCACCCAAGAATGGAATCGTCGAGCGAAAACACTTAACAACCTCCTAGAAGCAGCTTTTCTTGCCACCAGACCTTTTTCCATCAATTAGGAATCTGATGCCGTCACTAAACACATTCCTTAAATTGAAGCCATTTGTTGAGTGTTTTTTTTGGTGTCTAATCTCCATATATATCACCATTGCCCTTGATTTTGTTGACTGTATATCTCTTAAATGTCAACATATACACATGTGATTTAGTTTACGAAGATTTTTCAATGCCGAGAACCTCTATCAGAGAGTTAAAAAGGCGTAAGGTTCACAATGGTGTAAAATTAAAATGGGATATACCGGGCTAGGATTCGAGTTACAGGAACAATGGCCAAATCAACCACCCAAGAATGGAATCGTCGAGCGAAAATACATGACAACCTCCTAGAGGCAGCTTTTCTTGCCACCAGACCTTTTTCCATCAATTAAGAATCTGATGCCGTCACTAAACACATTCCTTAAATTGTAGCCATTTGTTGAGTGTTTTTTTTGGTGTCTAATCCGCATATATATCACCGTTGCCCTTGAATTTGTTGACTGTATATCTCTTAAATGTCAACATATACACGTGTGATTTTGTTTACGAAGATTTGTCAATGCTGAGAACCTCGATCAGAGAGTAAAAAAGGCGTAAGGTTCACAAGGGTGTAAAAGTAAAACGGAATATACCGGGCTAGGATTCGAGTTACAGGAACAAGGGCCAAACCAACCACCCATGAATCGAATCGTCGAGCGAAAACACCTGACAACCTCCTAGAAGCAGCTTTTCTTGCCACCAGACCTTTCTCCATCAATTAGGAATCTGATGCCGTCACTAAACGCATTCCTTAAATTGTAGCCATTTGTTAAGTGTTTTTTTTTTGTGTCTAATCCGCATATATATCACCATTGCCCTTGATTTTCTTGACTGTATATCTCTTAAATGTCAACCTATACATGTGTGATTTAGTTTACGAGGATTTTTCAATGCCGAGAGTCTCGAACAGAGAGTAAAAAAGGCGTAAGGTTCACAATGGTGAAAAATTAAAATGGGATATACCGGGCTAGGATTCGAGTTACAGGAACAAGGGCAAAACCAACCACCCAAGAATGGAATCGTTGAGCGAAAACACTTGACAACCTCCTAGAAGTAGCTTTTCGTGCCACCAGACCTTTCTCCATCAATTAGGAATATGATGCCGTCACTAAACACATTCCTTAAATTGTAGCCATTTGTTGAGTGGTTTTTTTTTTTGTGTCTAATCTGCATATATATCACCATTGCCCTTGATTTTCTTAACTGTATATCTCTTAAATGTCAACATATACACATGTGATTTAGTTTACGAAGATTTTTAAATGCCGAGAACCTCGATCAGAGAGTAAAAATGGCGTAAGGTTAACATTGGTGTAAAATTAAAATGGGATATATCGGGCTAGGATTCGAGTTACAGGAACAAGGGCAAAACCAACCACCCAAGAATGGAATCGTGGAGCGAAAACACTTGACAACCTCCTAGAAGCAGCTTTTCTTGCCACCAGACCTTTCTCCATCAATTAGGAATCTGATGCCGTCACTAAACGCATTCCTTAAATTGTAGCCATTTGTTGAGTGTTTTTTTTGGTGTCTAATCCGCATATATATCACCATTGCCCTTGATTTTCTTGACTGTATATCTCTTAAATGTCAACATATACACGTGTGATTTAGTTTACGAGGATTTTTCAATGCCGAGAGTCTCGAACAGAGAGTAAAAAAGGCGTAAGGTTCACAATGGTGTAAAATTAAAATGGGTTATACTGGGCTAGGATTCGAGTTATAGGAACAAGGGCCAAACCAACCACCCAAGAATGGAATCGTCGAGCGAAAACACTTGACAACCTCCTAGAAGCAGATTTTCTTGCCACCAGACCTTTTTCCATCAATTAGGAATCTGATGCCGTCACTAAACACATTCCTTAAATTGAAGCCATTTGTTGAGTGTTTTTTTTGGTGTCTAATCTCCATATATATCACCATTGCCCTTGATTTTGTTGACTGTATATCTCTTAAATGTCAACATATACACATGTGATTTAGTTTACGAACATTTTTCAATGCCGAGAACCTCTATCAGAGAGTAAAAAAGGCGTAAGGTTCACATTGGTGTAAAATTAAAATGGGATATATCGGGCTAGGATTCGAGTTACAGGAACAATGGCCAAACCAACCACCCAAGAATGGAATCGTCGAGCGAAAACACCTGACAACCTCCTAGAAGCAGCTTTTCTTGCCACCAGACCTTTTTCCATCAATTAAGAATCTGATGCCGTCACTAAACACATTCCTTAAATTGTAGCCATTTGTTGAGTGTTTTTTTTTGTGTCTAATCCGCATATATATCACCGTTGCCCTTGAATTTGTTGACTGTATATCTCTTAAATGTCAACATATACACGTGTGATTTAGTTTACGAAGATTTTTCAATGCTGAGAACCTCGATCAGAGAGTAAAAAAGGCGTAAGGTTCACAATGGTGTAAAATTAAAATGGGATATACCGGGCTAGGATTCGAGTTACAGGAACAAGGGCCAAACCAACCACCCATGAATGGAATCGTCGAGCGAAAACACCTGACAACCTCCTAGAAGCAGCTTTTCTTGCCACCAGAACTTTCTCCATCAATTAGGAATCTGATGCCGTCACTAAACGCACTCCTTAAATTGTAGCCATTTGTTAAGTGTTTTTTTTTTTGTGTCTAATCCGCATATATATCACCATTGCCCTTGATTTTCTTGACTGTATATCTCTTAAATGTCAACATATACACGTGTGATTTTGTTTACGAGGATTTTTCAATGCCGAGAGTCTCGAACAGAGAGTAAAAAAGGCGTAAGGTTTACCATGCTGTAAAAATTAAAACGGGATATACCGGGCTAGGCTTCGAGTTACGGGAACATGGGCCAAACCAACCACCCAAGAATGGAATCGTCGAGTGAAAACACTTGACAACCTCCTAGAAGCAGCTTTTCGTGCCACCAGACCTTTCTCCATCAATTTGGAATCTGGTGCCGCCACTAAACACATTCCTTAAATTGTAGCCATTTGTTAAGTGTTTTTTTTTTGTGTCTAATCCGCATATATATCACCATTGCCCTTGATTTTCTTGACTGTATATCTCTTAAATGTCAACCTATACACGTGTGATTTAGTTTACGAGGATTTTTCAATGCCGAGAGTCTCGATCAGAGAGTAAAAAAGGCGTAAGGTTCACAATGGTGTAAAATTAAAATGGGATATACCGGGCTAGGATTCGAGTTACAGCAACAAGGGCCAAACCAACCACCCATGAATGGAATCGTTGAGCGAAAACACTTGACAACCTCCTAGAAGCAGCTTTTCTTGCCACCAGACCTTTCTCCATCAATTAGGAATCTGATGCCGTCACTAACCACATTCCTTAAATTGCAGCCATTTGTTAAGTGTTTTTTTTGGTGTCTAATCCGCATATATATCACCATTGACCTTGATTTTGTTGACTGTATATCTCTTAAATGTCAACATATACACGTGTGATTTAGATTACGAAGATTTTTTAATGCCGAGAACCTCGATCAGAGAGTAAAAAAGTCGTTAGGTTTACCATGCTGTAAAAATTAAATCGGGATATATCGGGCTAGTCTTCGAGTTACGGGAACATGGGCCAAACCAACCATCCAAGAATGGAATCGTCGAGTGAAAACACTTGACAACCTCCTAGAAGCAGCTTTTCTTGCCACCAGACCTTTCTCCATCAATTAGGAATCTGATGCCGTCACTAAACACATTCCTTAAATTGTAGCCATTTGTTGAGTGTTTTTTTTTTGTGTCTAATCCGCATATATATCACCATTGCCCTTGATTTTCTTGACTGTATATCTCTTAAATGTCAACATATATACGTGTGATTTAGTTTACGAAGATTTTTCAATGCCGAGAACATTGATCAGAGAGTAAAAAAGGCGTAAGGTTCACAATGGTGTAAAATTAAAATAGGATATACCGGGCTAGGATTCGAGTTACAGGAACATGGGCCAAACCAACCACCCATGAATGGAATCGTCGAGCAAAAACACTTGACAACATCCTAGAAGCAGCTTTTCTTGCCACTAGACCTTTCTCCATCAACTAGGAATCTGATGCCGTCACTAAACACATTCTTTAAATTGTAGCCATTTGTTGAGTGTTTTTTTTTTGTGTCTAATCCGCATATAGATCACCATTGCCCTTGATTTTCTTGACTGTATATCTCTTAAATGTCAACATATACACGTGTGATTTAGTTTACGAAGATTTTTCAATGCCGAGAACATCGATCGGAGAGTAAAAAAGGAATAAGGTTCACAATGGTGTAAAATTAAAATGGGATATACCGGGCTAGTATTCGAGTTACCGGAACAAGGGCCAAACCAACCACCCTAGAATGGAATCGTTGAGCGAAAACACTTGACAACCTCCTAGAAGCAGCTTTTCTTGCCACCAGACCTTTTTCCATCAATTAGGAATCTGATGCCCTCACTAAACACATTCCTTAAATTGTAGCCATTTGTTGAGTGTTTTTTTTGGTGTCTAATCTGCATATATATCACCATTGCCCTTGATTTTGTTGACTGTATATCTCTTAAATGTCAACATATACATATGTGATTTAGTTTACGAAGATTTTTCAATGCCGAGAACCTCGATCAGAGAGTAAAAAGGCGTAAGGTTCACAATGGTGTAAAATCAAAATGGGATATACCGGGCTAGGATTCGAGTTACAGGAACAAGGGCCAAACCAACCACCCATGAATGGAATCGTCGAGCGAAAACACTTGACAACCTCCTAGAAGCAGCTTTTCATTCCACCAGACCTTTTTCCATCAATTAGGAATCTGATGACGTCACTAAACACATTCCTTTAATTGTAGCCATTTGTTAAGTGTTTTTTTTGGTGTCTAATCCGCATATATATTACCATTGCCAATGATTTTCTTGACTGTATATCTCTTAAATGTCAACTTATACACGTGTGATTTAGTTTACGAAGATTTTTCAATGCCGAGAACCTCGATCAGAGAGTAAAAAGGCGTAAGGTTCACAATGGTGTAAAATTACAATGGGATATACCGGGCTAGGATTCGAGTTACAGGAACAAGGGCCAAACCAACCACCCAAGAATGGAATCGTTGAGTGAAAACACTTGACAACAATCTAGAGGCAGCTTTTCTTGCCACCAGACCTTTCTCCATCAATTAGGAATCTGATGCCGTCACTAAACAAATTCCTTAAATTATAGCCATTTGTTGAGTATTTTTTTTGGTGTCTAATCCGCATATATATCACCATTGCCCTTGAATTTCTTGACTGTATATCTCTTAAATGTAAATATATACACGTGTGATTTAGATTACGAAGATTTTTCAATGCCGAGAACCTCGATCAGAGAGGAAAAAGTCCTAAGGTTCACAATGGTGTAAAATTAAAATGGGATATACCGGGCTAGGATTCGAGTTACAGGAACAAGGGCCAAACCAACCACCCAAGAATGGAATCGTTGAGTGAAAACACTTGACAACAATCTAGAGGCAGCTTTTCTTGCCACCAGACCTTTCTCCATCAATTAGGAATCTGATGCCGTCACTAAACAAATTCCTTAAATTATAGCCATTTGTTGAGTATTTTTTTTTGGTGTCTAATATGCATATATATCAACATTGCCCTTGATTTTATTGACTGTATATCTCTTAAATGTCAACATATACACATGTGATTTAGTTTACGAAGATTTTTCAATGCCGAGAACCTCGATCAGAGAGTAAAAAAGGCGTAAGGTTCACAATGGTGTAAAATTAAAATGGGATATACCAGGCTAGGATTCGAGTTACAGGAATAAGGGCCAAACCAACCACCCAAGAATGGAATCGTCGAGCGAAAACACTTGACAACCTCCTAGAAGCAGCTTTTCTTGCCACCAGACCTTTTTCCATCAATTAGGAATCTGATGCCGTCACTAAACACATTCCTTAAATTGTAGCCATTTGTTGAGTGTTTTTTTTTTGTGTCTAATCCGCATATATATCACCAATGCCCTTGAATTTGTTGACTGTATATCTCTTAAATGTCAACATATACACGTGTGATTTAGTTTACGAAGATTTTTCAATGCCGAGAACCTCGATCAGAGAGTAAAAAAGGCGTAAGGTTCACAATGGTGTAAAATTAAAATGGGATATACCGGGCTAGGATTCGAGTTACAGGAACAAGGGCCAAACCAACCACCCAAGAATGGAATCGTCGACCGAAAACACTTGACAACCTCCTAGAAGCAGCTTTTCTTGCCACCAGACCTTTCTCCATCAATTAGGAATCGGATGTCGTCACTAAACACATTCCTTAAATTGTAGCCATTTGTTGAGTGTTTTTTTTTTGGTGTCTAATCCGCATATATATTACCATTGCCCTTGATTTTCTGTACTGTATATCTCCTAAATGTCAACATATACACGTGTGATTTAGTTTACGAATATTTTTCAATGCCGAGAACCTCGACCAGAGAGTAAAAAAGGCGTAAGGTTGACAATTGTGTAAAATTATAATGGGATATACCGAGCTAGGATTCAAGTTACAGTAACAAGGGCCAAACCAACCACCCAAGAATGGAATCTTCGAGCGGAAACACTTGACAACCTCCTAGAAGCAGCTTTTCTTGCCACCAGACCTTTCTCCATCAATTAGGAATCGGATGTCGTCACTAAACACATTCCTTAAATTGTAGCCATTTGTTGAGTGTTTTTTTTTTGTGTCTAATCCGAATATATATATCACCATTGCCCTTGATTTTCTTGACTGTATATCTCTTAAATGTCAACATATACACGTGTGATTTAGTTTACGAAGATTTTTCAATGCCGAGAACCTCGATCAGAGATTAAAAAAGGAGTAAGGTTGACAATGGTGTAATATTAAAATGGGATATACCGGGCTAAGATTCGAGTTACAGGAACAAGGGCCAAACCAACCACCCAAGAATGGAATCGTCGAGCGAAAACACTTGGCAACCTCCTAGAAGCAGTTTTTCTTGCCACCAGACCTTTCTCCATCAATTAGCAATCTAATGCCGTCACTAAACACATTCCTTAAATTGTAGCCATTTGTTGAGTGTTTTTTTTTTGGTGTCTAATCCGCATATATATCACCATTGCCCTTGATTTTCTTGACTGTATAACTCTTAAATGTCAACATATACACATGTGATTTAGTTTACGAAGATTTTTCAATGCCGAGAACCTCGATCAGAGAGTAAAAAAGGCGTAAGATTCACAATGGTGTAAAATTAAAATGGGTTATACCGGGCTTGGATTCGAGTTACAGGAACAAGGGCCAAACCAACCACCCAAGAATGGAATCGTCGAGCAAAAACACTTGACAACATCCTAGAAGCAGCTTTTCTTGCCACCAGACCTTTCACCATCAATTAGGAATCTGATGCCGTCACTAAACACATTCCTTAAATTGTAGCCATTTGTTGAGTGGTTTTTTTTTGTGTCTAATCCGCATATATATCACCATTGCCCTTGATTTTCTTGACTGTATATCTCTTAAATGTCAACACATACACGTGTGATTTAGTTTACGAATATTTTTCAATGCCGAGAACCTCGATCGGAGAGTAAAAAAGGAATAAGGTTCACAATGGTGTAAAATTAAAATGGGATATACCGGGCTAGTATTCGAGTTACCGGAACAAGGGCCAAACCAACCACCCAAGAATGGAATCGTTGAGCGAAAACACTTGACAACCTCCTAGAAGCAGCTTTTCTTGCCACCAGACCTTTCTCCATCAATTAGGAATCTGATGCCGTCACTAAACACATTCCTTAAATTGTAGCCATTTGTTGAGTGTTTTTTTTGGTGTCTAATCCGCATATATATCACCATTGCCCTTGATTTTGTTGACTGTATATCTCTTAAATGTCAACATATACACATGTGATTTAGTTTACGAAGATTTTTCAATGCCGAGAACCTCGATCAGAGAGTAAAAAAGGCGTAAGGTTCACAATGGTGTAAAATCAAAATGGGATATACCGGGCTAGGATTCGAGTTACAGGAACAAGGGCCAAACCAACCACCCATGAATGGAATCATCGAGCGAAAACACTTGACAACCTCCTAGAAGCAGCTTTTCATTCCACCAGACCTTTTTCCATCAATTAGGAATCTGATGACGTCACTAAACACATTCCTTTAATTGTAGCCATTTGTTAAGTGTTTTTTTTTGTGTCTAATCCGCATATATATCACCACTGCCCTTGATTTTCTTGACTGTATATCTCTTAAATGTCAACATATACACGTGTGATTTAGTTTACGAAGATTTTTCAATGCCGAGAACCTCGATCAGAGATTAAAAAAGGAGTAAGGTTGACAATGGTGTAAAATTAAAATGGGATATACCGGGCTAAGATTCGAGTTACAGGAACAAGGGCCAAACCAACCACCCAAGAATGGAATCGTCGAGCGAAAACACTTGGTAACCTCCAAGAAGCAGCTTTTCTTGCCACCAGACCTTTCTCCATCAATTAGGAATCTGATGTCGTCACTAAACACATTCCTTAAATTGTAGACATTTGTTGAGTGTTTTTTTTTGTGTCTCATCCGCATATATATCACCATTGCCCTTGATTTTCCTGACTGTATATCTCTTAAATGTCAACATATACACATGTGATTTAGTTTACGAATATTTTTCAATGCCGAGAACCTCGATCAGAGTGTAAAAAAGGCGTAAGGTTCACAATGGTGTAAAATTAAAATGGGATATACCGGGCTTGGATTCGAGTTACAGGAACAAGGGCAAAACCAACCACCCAAGAATGGAATCGTGGATCGAAAACACTTGACAACCTCCTAGAAGCAGCTTTTCTTGCCACCAGACCTTTCTCCATCAATTAGGAATCTGATGTCGTCACTAAACGCATTCCTTAAATTGTAGCCATTTGTTGAGTATTTTTTTTTGGTGTCTAATCCGTATATATATCACCATTACCCTTGATTTTCTTGACTGTATATCTCTTAAATGTCAACATATACACGTGTGATTTAGTTTACGAGGATTTTTCAATGCCGAGAGTCTCGAACAGAGAGTAAAAAAGGCGTAAGGTTCACAATGGTGTAAAATTAAAATGGGTTATACTGGGCTAGGATTCGAGTTATAGGAACAAGGGCCAAACCAAACACCCAAGAAGGGAATCGTCGAGCGAAAACACTTGACAACCATCTAGAAGCAGCTTTTCGTGCCACCAGACCTTTCTCCATCAATTAGGAATCTGATGCCGTCACTAAACACATTCCTTAAATTGTAGCCATTTGTTGAGTGGTTTTTTTTGTGTCTAATCTGCATATATATCACCATTGCCCTTGATTTTCTTGACTGTATATCTCTTAAATGTCAACATATACACGTGTGATTTAGTTTACGAAGATTTTTCAATACCGAGAACCTCGATAGAGAGTAAAAAAGGCGTTAGGTTCACAATGGTGTAAAATTAAAATGGGATATACCGGGCTAGGATTCGAGTTACAGGAACAAGGGCAAAACCAACCACCCAAGAATGGAATCGTGGAGCGAAAACACTTGACAACCTCCTAGAAGCAGTTTTTCTTGCCACCAGACCTTTCTCCATTAATTAGGAATCTGATGCCTTCACTAAACACATTCCGTGAATTGTAGCCAGTTGTTGAGTGGTTTTTTTTTGTGTCTAATCTGCATATATATCACCATTGCCCTTGATTTTATTGACTGTATATCTCTTAAATGTCAACATATACACATGTGATTTAGTTTACGAAGATTTTTCAATGCCGAGAACCTCGATCAGAGAGTAAAAAAGGCGTAAGGTTCACAATGGTGTAAAATTAAAATGGGATATACCGGGATAGGATTCGAGTTACAGGAACAAGGGCAAAATCAACCACCCAAGAATGGAATCGTGGAGCGAAAACACTTGACAACCTCCTAGAAGCAGCTTTTCTTGCCACTAGACATTTCTCCATCAATTAGGAATCTGATGCCGTCACTAAACGCATTCCTTAAATTGTAGCCATTTGTTGAGTGTTTTTTTTGGTGTCTAATCCGCATATATATCACCATTGCCCTTGATTTTCTTGACTGTATATCTCTTAAATGTCAACATATACACGTGTGATTTAGTTTACGAGGATTTTTCAATGCCGAGAGTCTCGAACAGGGAGTAAAAAAGGCGTAAGGTTCACAATGGTGTAAAATTAATATGGGTTATTCTGGGCTATGATTCGAGTTATAGGAACAAGGGACAAACCAACCACCCAAGAATGGAATTGTCGAGCAAAAACACTTGACAACCTCCTAGAAGCAGCTTTTCTTGCCACCAGACCTTTCTCCATCAATTAGGAATCTGATGCCGTCACTAAACACATTCCTTAAATTGTAGCCATTTGTTGAGTGGTTTTTTTATTGTGTCTAATCTGCATATATATCACCATTGCCCTTGATTTTCTTGACTGTATATCTCTTAAATGTCAACATATACACGTGTGATTTACTTTATGAAGATTTTTCAATGCCGAGAACCTCGATCAGAGAGTAAAAAAGGCGTAAGGTTCACAATGTTGTAAAATTAAAATGGGATATACCGGGCTAGGATTCGAGTTACAGGAACAAGGGCAAAACCAACCACCCAAGAATGGAATCGTGGAGCGAAAAAACTTGACAACCTCCTAGAAGCAGCTTTTCTTGCCACCAGACCTGTGACAACTCGGGTTTTCAAGGTCTCTATTCGATTTAATTTGTACTTGTTTACTAAGCGTGCTTTTATTATGATTGAGGTGCAATATAAATGTATAACTGTGATACGTAGTATGTGTGTTATACATATTTGATAATTGTGATATGTAATATGTGTGTTTTACATATTTAGATTGTGAGTGTGCATATCATGCATTTTTGGAATGTTTAATCATTTTATAATGTGAGACTCTACTAAACTAGCCTAGCCGAAAACCCCACCACATAAAACCCCCATCGAAAACACCTTCATGGATGAAAACACCTAAGTGTTTTCGTCCATGTGTAGTTGCCGAAAAATCAAATGGGCTTTGGCCCAGTTGTGAGTTGATAAGTATCTGTTTAACTCTTACGTGAATATTATTTGGCAAACCCTAATCACAAATCACACACTCTCTCTCTCTACCCTTGGAACTTGACGGCAGCCCCTCTCAATCGTAACCAAACCCTTCTTGTTTGGTCTTTTGTTAGTGATTTACATACTCTGTTGATCTAGATGTTTATTGTATGATTATGATGTTAATCGATAGGTATGTAAACCTATGTGGTTGTTCATGAACTGCCTGGTATATGGAATGTAATATGATCGGTCATGTGTGCTTGGCAATAATGATTCTGTCTTTGTGATCGCATGTTATTCCTATGATTTGATTGTTGTATGCTGTTGATTAAACAATTAGAGGTGCATAGGTACTCTATTAATATTGTAGGTATCATGTGATGATAATGGCAGCCCACTACATGTTGTGGTCCAATGATAACATGAAAACATTAACAATTGTCGGCTGGAATTGATAAGAGCACATGATTAGGTTGTTTGACCTTGGGAAGTGATGTAGGTGAATTGAACAATTTAAGATGTTAGTGCATATAATAATGATAAGGCATGTGTTGATGACAGTAAACATGTAATTTTGATATGAATATGTATACATGTCTAAATGGTGATTTGAATAATGGATCTGCTGCATGATGATTGGAACGATGATTCTCAATTGTAGATAAGATTAAGTAAATATATGTGATCATTCAGATTTGTTGATAATACGTAACTGATATGATGATGATGATGGTGATGGAACTGGCGAAAACACCCCATCCAAAGAAATCGCTACACCAACGAAATCACCTTAGGTGATTTCGGCTTAAGGGATTTCGGCTCCTTAAGGGCTTTCGGCCCAAATATGTTTTCGGCCCAAGGTTGATTGGCCTAATAATTATATCTGTTAAATAAGTTAACTTTATTAACTTGTTAACCGGGTTAGTTGTTAACTCTGTTAGTCCGTTAACTTCGCTAGTTTATTAACTCTACTAGCTTATTGACTCTGTTATATATGTTAATTCAGTTAAACATGTTAATTCGGTTAAAGTGTGTTATCAGTTAACAACTTTAGATTGAATGAAAATTTGCATGAATTGGATTTAACTGTTTACATGATACACGCTGCTAAGTGCAAGACACACTCTGCGATATTATTTGTGATGCTAGTTACATGAGAAACATTACGAATGTTAACTAATTGAGTATACGTGCACACTATAGGACGTGATTGATTACTTGCGAGCACTTAACTTAGCATACCGAGCAAACCAAGGTGAGTTCACACTCTTACCAAGGCATGGGATTCCCCGGTGGGTTGGGAATGGGATTGAATGATTACTTGTACTTACGTCACTACTAGACTACTTACCACGGTCCTCGGATTGGGAAGGATGCCTGTGCCAAACTCTACGTAAAGCCTACGTACTGTCCTCGGTTTGGGAAGGACACTAGTGTTAAAACCTACGTAAATCCTACGTACCGTTGTCCTCGGATTGGGAAGGACACCAGCACTAAACCTACGTAAAACCTACGTACTACCGTCCTCGGATTGGGAAGGACGCCAGCGCTAAATCTACGTACTCGCTACGTACCACTGTCCTCGGTTGGGAATGGCACTTACGTAAAACCTACGTAAACTTATGCTTACTACTATCCTCGGATTGGGAAGGATACTTATGGATACAGCTAGTCTAGTAAATTACAGCATGGGAAGCCCCCACTAATTGGACTTATAACATGGGAAGCCCCCACTAGATGAACATACAAATGGCCTAGTGATACACGGCATGGTTATAAACGAACTTACGATTTGTTAAACGAACTTATTACTGAGCAACCAACTGTGAACTCGCTCAACTAGTTGTTGACTCTCTGTTACATGCCTTGCAGGACCATAGGTACTCTTGGAGCTTGCACGGGAGGCGCGGTCGTTGTGGACAAGGATCGTGAATGCTTTGATTAAACACTATGACATTTCATACTTTACTTATGTTGGGCTTTTACTTATATGCTTCCGCTAAATATTGATGTTATACTTTGGTTGTTGAACACCTTTCATATCGTTTGGTTTAAATTACATCTATTACTTATTAGGTTCGATATGATTGGTGGCTTGATCCTGGTCAGTCACGCCTCCAAGCGGTGGTATTCCGCGTGTGGATTTTGGGGGTGTGACAGATTGGTATCAGAGCCATTGGTTATAGAGAACTCGGTTTTAATATGGGGAAAACGTTTTTATTAAAACCAGACTATAACCAGAACAGTGCTCAACGATCCACAACGACGCTTCGCTCCACGTGCAAGACTCGACATTCTAGGTGATATGATTTATGTTTACATTGCCTACTTACTAGATTACATAGAACTTTGCTCATGGTATGCTTAGATAAACGTAACAACTGTTGATTGAAACACTTATGTGCTTACTCTCTCCTGTCATCGCACTTTCGCGAACCTCTCTCACTCATGTTCTCCTTGATATCAAGATCATGAGCGGACAAGTTAACCTAACTCAAGCCCAGTTGGCGGCTTCGATCACTGAACAAGTTACTACAGCACTCGCAGCTGCTCAGGCAGGAGGTGTAACCTGCCATCACCACCTACTCTAGGATCTTTAGATCCTACTCTCGTAAACCAACACTCGTGCTTAAGTATGTTTACTCTTACGCACACGACAGGTCAACACACTCAGCCACCTGTGTGCACGTTCAAAACTTTCATGGACTGTCGTCCTAATACTTTCAGTGGCATTGAAGGAGCCGTTGGACTCCTCCATTGGTTTGAAAAGCTCGAGTCTGTCTTCGAGATGTGTGAATGCCCTGAGGCTCATAGGGTGAAGTACGCCACTGGTACTCTCGAAGGCACTGCGCTAACTTGGTGGAACGCGCAAGTTCAGATGCTGGGGCTGGCGGCTGCTAATGCCACCCCATGGAATGATTTTAAGGAACTGATCAAATGTGAATACTGTAGTCGGGATGACATCCACAAGCGGGAAATGGAGTTCTTTAACCAGAAGATGACGGGGTCAGAGATAGAAGTGTATACGAAACGATCCAACGAACTGGCAGTGTTAGGCCCAACTATGGTGGATCCTCCCATCAAACACATTGAGCTGTACCTCAAAGGCTTAGTACCAGAAATTCAAAGCCATGTGACTTCGACTAATCTTGCTACCATTCAAGATGTTACTCGTTTTGCTCATCGTCTCACGGACCAGGCGGTGGAACAGAACAAACTGCCTAAGCGTATCGGTGCTACTGCTACTACTACTTCTGCGATTCCCAGTGACAATAAACGAAAGTGGGATGGAACCTCCAGCAAGGGTTCGACTACGGTTCAGTTACAGGCACAGCAGCGAAAGATCGATGACTATCAGAGCCCTGGTCAGCAATCTTCGAGTAGTCAAGGGTTGTAACCTCGTCTTAGCTGGTCAGACATTCTCCACCAACCTCATTCCTATAGTCTTGAGTAGTTTCGACATCGTCATTGGGATGGATTGGTTATCCCAACAACAAGCAGAGATCCTATGCAAGGAGAAGATCATTCGCATTCCCCGTACTGGAAAAGAACCTCTCGAAGTTCAAGGCGACAAGAGTGGTGTCGTGAGTGGCATTATCTCCTTCTTGAAGGCACATAAGTGTTTGCGAAAGGGCCACACAGCTATTTTAGCACTCGTTACAGATACATCGACGAAAGAGAAGAAGTTAGAGGATATTTTCTGTTGTACGCGACTTTCCTTAAGTGTTTCCTGAGGAATTACCTGGGTTACCGCCTCATCGCCAGGTCGAATTTCAGATCGAGCTAGCTCCAGGAGCAGCACCTATAGCTCGAGCACCTTATCGCTTAGCTCCAACTGAACTGGAAGAACTATCAAAGCAATTGCAAGAACTTTTGGAAAAGGGTTTCATACGACCTAGCTCTTCGCCCTGGGGAGCTCCAGTGCTATTCGTGAAGAAGAAAGACGGTACATTCAGAATGTGCATTGACTACCGTGAACTGAACAAGGTTACTGTGAAGAATCGCTATCCACTTCCGCGTATCGACGACTTATTCGACCAGTTGCAAGGGTCGAGCTACTACTCCAAGATAGACCTGAGGTCAGGTTACCATCAGCTGAGAGTCCGGGATGAGGACGTCTCCAAAACAGCTTTCAGAACACGCTACGGCCATTACGAGTTTTTGGTCATGCCTTTCGGGCTAACGAACGCGCCTGCAGTTTTCATGGATCTTATGAACAGGGTGTGCAAACCTTACCTTGACAAGTTCGTCATTGTTTTCATCGAAGACGTTCTGATCTACTCGAAGAGTCAGGAGGAACACGAGCAGCATTTACGACTTATTTTGGAACTTCTTCGAACGGGACAGCTGTACGCCAAATTTTCAAAATGCGACTTCTGGCTTCGTGAAGTCCATTTCCTAGGTCATGTGGTAAACAAGGATGGGATTCATGTCGATCCATCCAAGGTAGATTCGATCAAAAACTGGCCTGCACCTCGCACACCAACTGAAATACGCCAATTCTTGGGTTTGGCGGGTTATTACAGACGGTTCATCAAGGACTTCTCAAAGATTGCACAGCCGCTTACACTACTAACGCAGAAAGGTGTTGTTTATCGTTGGGGTAATACACAGGAAACAGCGTTTCAGCACTTAAAGGATAGACTTTGTAGCGCACCTATCCTCTCATTGCCTGAAGGCACGGACGATTTTGTAGTCTACTGCGATGCATCGATCCAAGGTCTTGGATGTGTGTTGATGCAGCGGGATAAAGTTATAGCGTACGCCTCACGCCAACTCAAAGTTCATGAAAAGAACTACACTACTCACGATTTAGAGCTGGGAGCGGTTGTTTTTGCACTTAAGATATGGAGACACTACCTGTACGGTACCAAATGTGCTATCTACACTGACCACAGAAGCCTCGAACATATCTTCAAACAGAAGGAACTGAATATGCGACAACGACGATGGGTCGAACTGCTAAATGACTACGAATGCTCGATCAGGTACCACCCAGGCAAAGCCAATGTTGTGGCTGACGCCATCAGTCGAAAGGACACCGCGCCTAAACGCGTGCGAGCTTTACAACTCACTATACAGTCTAGTCTTCCTTCTCAGATACGAGATGCTCAGGTAGAAGCATTGAAACCAAAAAACGTCAGGGCTGAAGCCCTACGCGGCTCAAGGCAACGCTTAGAACAGAAGGAAGATGGTGCTTACTACGTCACAGGACGCATTTGGGTCCCACTTTATGGCAGCCTACGAGAGCTTGTGATGGATGAGGCACACAAGTCTCGCTACTCAGTACATCCTGGTTCGGATAAGGTGTACCACGACTTGAGAACTACATATTGGTGGCCTAGCATGAAAGCGCACATAGCAACTTACGTTAGCAAGTGTTTGACTTGTGCGAGAGTCAAAGCGGAATATCAGAAACCTTCAGGCCCACTCCAACAACCTGAGATACCACAATGGAAATGGGAACAAATTTCCATGGATTTTGTTACTGGCCTGCCTAGATCTCAGCGCGGAAATGATACTATTTGGGTGATCGTGGATCGACTCGCAAGGTCTGCTCACTCTTGGCTATCAAGAAACGGATAAGTTCTCCACTCTAGCAGACGTATACCTTAAGGAAGTTGTCTCGAGGCACGGGGTGCCCACCTCTATTATCTCTGATCGTGATGCACGATTTACTTCAGAACTGTGGTGAGCAATGCACAAATCTTTTGGCTCTCGTTTAGACATAAGCACAGCTTATCACCCTCAGACGGATGGGCAGTCTGAGCGCACTATTCAAACTTTAGAAGACATGCTTCGTGCATGTGTAATCGATTTCGGCAACGGCTGGGAAAAACATCTTCCGTTAGTGGAGTTCTCGTACAACAACAGCTACCACACCAGCATTAAAGCCGCTACATTCGAGGCATTGTACGGGCGTAAATGTCGGTCACCTCTTTGTTGGGCAGAGGTGGGTGATAGTCAGATCACAGGTCCATAAATGGTAGTTGATACTACTGAAAAGATTGCTCAAATACGACAACGCATGGCGGCAGCTCGTGACCGTCAGAAAGCATACGCAGATAAAGACAGGAAACTACTCGAATTCCAGGTTGGGGATCGAGTGCTACTCAAAGTTTCACCCTGGAAGGGTGTTGTTCGTTTTGGCAAACGCGGCAAACTTAATCCACGATACGTCGGACCATTCGAAATCATTGAGAAGATAGGTAGGGTGGCCTACAGATTGAACTTACCAGCTGAACTCAGTGCAGTTCACAACGTCTTTCACGTGTCGAATCTGAAGAAGTGTCTGTCAGATGAGACCCTCATAGTTCCTTTAAAAGAGCTCACTATCGACGAACAGTTACATTTCGTCGAGGAACCAGTTGAAATCACGGACCGGGATGTTAAGGTCCTCAAGAACACGAGAATCCCTCTTGTACGAGTCCGTTGGAACTCCCGTCGCGGCCCAGAGTTCACCTGGGAGCGTGAAGATCAAATGAAACTTAAGTATCCCCAGTTATTCGGAACCAGTGCAACCACTACTGAGGCTGAAGCTACTACAGAATTTCGGGACGAAATTCCAAATCAACGGGGGGATGATGTGACACCCCAGGAAAACCAGTAAACGACACAACACAACTAGCTTCCTCAGTAACCGCATGCTAAATTTCGGGACGAAATTTCTTTCAAGTTGGGAATAATGTGACAACTCGGGTTTTCAAGGTCTCTATTCGATTTAATTTGTACTTGTTTACTAAGCGTGCTTTTATTATGATTGAGGTGCAATATAAATGTATAACTGTGATACGTAGTATGTGTGTTATACATATTTGATAATTGTGATATGTAATATGTGTGTTTTACATATTTAGATTGTGAGTGTGCATATCATGCATTTTTGGAATGTTTAATCATTTTATAATGTGAGACTCTACTAAACTAACCTAGCCGAAAACCCCACCACATAAAACCCCCATCGAAAACACCTTCATGGATGAAAACACCTAAGTGTTTTCGTCCATGTGTAGTTGCCGAAAAATCAAATGGGCTTTGGCCCAGTTGTGAGTTGATAAGTATCTGTTTAACTCTTACGTGAATATTATTTGGCAAACCCTAATCACAAATCACACACTCTCTCTCTCTACCCTTGGAACTTGACGGCAGCCCCTCTCAATCGTAACCAAACCCTTCTTGTTTGCTCTTTGGTTAGTGATTTACATACTCTGTTGATCTAGATGTTTATTGTATGATTATGATGTTAATCGATAGGTATGTAAACCTATGTGGTTGTTCATGAACTGCCTGGTATATGGAATGTAATATGATCGGTCATGTGTGCTTGGCAATAATGATTCTGTCTTTGTGATCGCATGTTACTCCTATGATTTGATTGTTGTATGCTGTTGATTAAACAATTAGAGGTGCATAGGTACTCTATTAATATTGTAGGTATCATGTGTTGATAATGGCAGCCCACTACATGTTGTGGTCCAATGATAACATGAAAACATTAACAATTGTCGGCTGGAATTGATAAGAGCACATGATTAGGTTGTTTGACCTTGGGAAGTGATGTAGGTGAATTGAACAATTTAAGATGTTAGTGCATATTATAATGATAAGGCATGTGTTGATGACAGTAAACATGTAATTTTGATATGAATATGTATACATGTCTAAATGGTGATTTGAATAATGGATCTGCTGCATGATGATTGGAACGATGATTCTCAATTGTAGATAAGATTAAGTAAATATATGTGATCATTCAGATTTGTTGATAATACGTAACTGATATGATGATGATGATGGTGATGGAACTGGCGAAAACACCCCATCCAAAGAAATCGCTACACCAACGAAATCACCATAGGTGATTTCGGCTTAAGGGATTTCGGCTCTTTAAGGGCTTTCGGCCCAAATATGTTTTCGGCCCAAGGTTGATTGGCCTAATAATTATATCTGTTAAATAAGTTAACTTTATTAACTTGTTAACCGGGTTAGTTGTTAACTCTGTTAGTCCGTTAACTTCGCTAGTTTATTAACTCTACTAGCTTATTGACTCTGTTATATATGTTAATTCAGTTACACGTGTTAATTCGGTTAAAGTGTGTTATCAGTTAACAACTTTAGATTGAATGAAAATTTGCATGAATTGGATTTAACTGTTTACATGATACACGCTGCTAAGTGCAAGACACACTCTGCGATATTATTTGTGATGCTAGTTACATGAGAAACATTACGAATGTTAACTAATTGAGTATACGTGCACACTATAGGACGTGATTGATTACTTGCGAGCACTTAACTTAGCATACCGAGCAAACCAAGGTGAGTTCACACTCTTACCAAGGCATGGGATTCCCCGGTGGGTTGGGAATGGGATTGAATGATTACTTGTACTTACGTCACTACTAGACTACTTACCACGGTCCTCGGATTGGGAAGGATGCCTGTGCCAAACTCTACGTAAAGCCTACGTACTGTCCTCGGTTTGGGAAGGACACTAGTGTTAAAACCTACGTAAATCCTACGTACCGTTGTCCTCGGATTGGGAAGGACACCAGCACTAAACCTACGTAAAACCTACGTACTACCGTCCTCGGATTGGGAAGGACGCCAGCGCTAAATCTACGTACTCGCTACGTACCACTGTCCTCGGTTGGGAATGGCACTTACGTAAAACCTACGTAAACTTATGCTTACTACTATCCTCGGATTGGGAAGGATACTTATGGATACAGCTAGTCTAGTAAATTACAGCATGGGAAGCCCCCACTAATTGGACTTATAACATGGGAAGCCCCCACTAGATGAACATACAAATGGCCTAGTGATACACGGCATGGTTATAAACGAACTTACGATTTGTTAAACGAACTTATTACTGAGCAACCAACTGTGAACTCGCTCAACTAGTTGTTGACTCTCTGTTACATGCCTTGCAGGACCATAGGTACTCTTGGAGCTTGCACGGGAGGCGCGGTCGTTGTGGACAAGGATCGTGAATGCTTTGATTAAACACTATGACATTTCATACTTTACTTATGTTGGGCTTTTACTTATATGCTTCCGCTAAATATTGATGTTATACTTTGGTTGTTGAACACCTTTCATATCGTTTGGGTTAAATTACATCTATTACTTATTAGATTCGATATGATTGGTGGCTTGATCCTGGTCAGTCACGCCTCCAAGCGGTGGTATTCCGCGTGTGGATTTTGGGGGTGTGACAAGACCTTTCTCCATCAATGAGGAATCTGATGCCGTCACTAAACGCATTCCATAAATTGTAGCCATTTGTTGAGAGTTTTTTTTTTGTGTCTAATCCGCATATATATCACCATTGCCCTTGATTTTCTTGACTGTATATCTCTTAAATATCAACATATAAACGTGTGATTTAGTTTACGAGGATTTTTCAATACCGAGAGTCTCGAACAGAGAGTAAAAAAGGCGTAAGGTTCACAATGGTGTAAAATTAAAATGGGTTATACTGGGCTACGATTCGAGTTATAGGAACAAGGGCCAAACCAACCACCCAAGAATGGAATCGTCGAGCGAAAACACTTGACAACCTCCTAGAAGCAGCTTTTCTTGCCACCAGAGCTTTTTCCCAACAATTAGGAATCTGATGCCGTCACTAAACACATTCCTTAAATTGACGCCATTTGTTGAGTGTTTTTTTTGGTGTCTAATCCGCATATATATCACCATTGCCCTTGATTTTCTTGACTGTATATCTCTTAAATGTCAACATATACACGTGTGATTTAGTTTACGAGGATTTTTCAATGCCGAGAGTCTCGGATAGAGAGTAAAAAAGGCGTAAGGTTCACAATGGTGTAAAATTAAAATGGGTTATACTGGGCTACGATTCGAGTTATAGGAACAAGGGCCAAACCAACCACCCAAGAATGGAATCGTCGAGCGAAAACACTTGACAACCTCCTAGAAGCAGCTTTTCTTGCCACCAGAGCTTTTTTCCAACAATTAGGAATCTGATGCCGTCACTAAACACATTCCTTAAATTGAAGCCATTTGTTGAGTGTTTTTTTTGGTGTCTAATCTCCATATATATCACCATTGCCCTTGATTTTGTTGACTGTGTATCTCTTAAATGTCAACATATACACATGTGATTTAGTTTACGAAGATTTTTCAATGCCGAGAACCTCTATCAGAGAGTAAAAAAGGCGTAAGGTTCACAATGGTGTAAAATTAAAATGGGATATACCGGGCTAGGATTCGAGTTACAGGAACAAGGGCCAAACCAACCACCCATGAATGGAATCGTCGAGCGAAAACACTTGACAACCTCCTAGAAGCAGCTTTTTTTGCCACCAGACCTTTCTCCATCAATTAGGAATCTGATGCCGTCACTAAACGCACTCCTTAAATTGTAGCCATTTGTTAAGTGTTTTTTTTTTTGTGTCTAATCCGCATATATATCACCATTGCCCTTGATTTTCTTGACTGTATATCTCTTAAATGTCAACATATACACGTGTGATTTAGTTTACGAGGATTTTTCAATGCCGAGAGTCTCGAACAGAGAGTAAAAAAGGCGTAAGGTTCACAATGGTGTAAAATTAAAATGGGATATACCGGGCTAGGATTCGAGTTACAGGAACAAGGGCAAAACCAACCACCCAAGAATGGAATCGTGGAAAGAAAACACTTGACAACCTCCTAGAAGCAGCTTTTTGTGCCACCAGGCCTTTCTCCATCAATTAGGAATCTGATGCCGTCACTAAACACATTCCTTAAATTGTAGACATTTGTTGAGTGGTTTTTTTTTGTGTCTAATCTGCATATATATCACCATTTCCCTTGATTTTCTTGACTGTATATCTCTTAAATGTCAACATATACACGTGTGATTTAGTTTACGAAGATTTTTCAATGCCGAGAACCTCAATCAGAGAGTTAAAAAGGCGTAAGGTTCACAATGGTGTAAAATTAAAATGGGATATATCGGGCTAGGATTCGAGTTACAGGAACAAGGGCAAAACCAACCACCCAAGAATGGAATCATGGAGCGAAAACACTTGACAACCTCCTAGTAGCAGCTTTTCTTGCCACCAGACCTTTCTCCATCAATTAGGAATCTGATGCCGTCACTAAACGCATTCCTTAAATTGTTGCCATTTGTTGAGTGTTTTTTTTGGTGTCTAATCCGCATATATATCACCATTGCCCTTGATTTTCTTGACTGTATATCTCTTAAATGTCAACATATACACGTGTGATTTTGTTTACGAGGATTTTTCAATGCCGAGAGTCTCGAACAGAGAGTAAAAAAGGCGTAAGGTTCACAATGGTGTAAAATTAAAATGGGATATACCGGGCTAGGATTCGAGTTACAGGAACAAGGGCAAATCCAACCACCCAAGAATGGAATCGTGGAGCGAAAACACTTGACAACCTCCTAGAAGCAGCTTTTCTTGCCACCAGGCCTTTCTCCATCAATTAGGAATCTGATGCCGTCACTAAACGCATTCCTTAAATTGTAGCCATTTGTTGAGTGTTTTTTTTTTGGTGTCTAATCCGCATATATATCACCATTGCCCTTGATTTTCTTGACTGTATATCTCTTAAATGTCAACATATACACGTGTGATTTAGTTTACGAGGATTTTTCAATGCCGAGAGTCTCGAACAGAGAGTAAAAAAGGCGTAAGGTTCACAATGGTGTAAAATTAAAATGGGTTATTCTGGGCAAGGATTCGAGTTATAGGAACAAGGGCCAAACCAATCACCCAAGAATGGAATCGTCGAGCGAAAACACTTAACTATCTCCTAGAAGCAGCTTTTCTTGCCACTAGACCTTTCTCCATCAATTAGGAATCTGATGCCGTCACTAAACGCATTCCTTAAATTGTAGCCATTTGTTTAGTGTTTTTTTTGGTGTCTAATCCGCATATATATCACCATTGCCCTTGATTTTCTTGACTGTATATCTCTTAAATGTCAACATATACACGTGTGATTTAGTTTACGAGGATTTTTCAATGCCGAGAACCTCGATCAGAGAGTAAAAAAGGCGTAAGGTTCACAATGGTGTAAAATTAAAATGTGATATATCGGGCTAGGATTCGAGTTACAGGAACAAGGGCAAATCCAACCACCCAAGAATGGAATCGTGGAGCGAAAACACTTGACAACCTCCTAGAAGCAGCTTTTCATGCCACCAGACCTTTCTCCATCAATTAGGAATCTGATGCCGTCACTAAACGCATTCCTTAAATTGTAGCCATTTGTTGAGTGTTTTTTTTTGGTGTCTAATCCGCATATATATCACCATTGCCCTTGATTTTCTTGACTGTATATCTCTTAAATGTCAACATATACCCGTGTGATTTAGTTTACGAGGATTTTTCAATGCCGAGAGTCTCGAACAGAGAGTAAAAAAGGCGTAAGGTTCACAATGGTGTAAAATTAAAATGGGTTATACTGGGCTAGGATTCGAGTTATATGAACAAGGGCCAAACCAACCACCCAAGAATGGAATCGTCGAGCGAAAACACTTGACAACCTCCTAGAAGCAGCTTTTCTTGCCACCAGACCTTTTTCCATCAATTAGGAATCTGATGCCGTCACTAAATACATTCCTTAAATTGAAGCCATTTGTTGAGTGTTTTTTTTTTTTTTGGTGTCTAATCTCCATATATATCACCATTGCCCTTGATTTTGTTGACTGTATATCTCTTAAATGTCAACATATACACATGTGATTTAGTTTACGAACATTTTTCAATGCCGAGAACCTCTATCAGAGAGTAAAAAAGGCGTAAGGTTTACAATGGTGTAAAATTAAAATGGGATATATCGGGCTAGGATTCGAGTTACCGGAACAATGGCCAAACCAACCACCCAAGAATGGAATCGTCGAGCGAAAACACCTGACAACCTCCTAGAAGCAGCTTTTCTTGCCACCAGACCTTTTTCCATCAATTAAGAATCTGATGCCGTCACTAAACACATTCCTTAAATTGTAGCCATTTGTTAAGTGTTTTTTTTTTGTGTCTAATCCGCATATATATCACCGTTGCCCTTGAATTTGTTGACTGTATATCTCTTAAATGTCAACATATACACGTGTGATTTAGTTTACGAAGATTTTTCAATGCTGAGAACCTCGATCAGAGAGTAAAAAAGGCGTAAGGTTCACAATGGTGTAAAATTAAAATGGGATATACCGGGCTAGGATTCGAGTTACAGGAACAAGGGCCAAACCAACCACCCATGAATGGAATCATCGAGCGAAAACACCTGGCAACCTCCTAGAAGCAGCTTTTCTTGCCACCAGACCTTTCTCCATCAATTAGGAATCTGATGCCGTCACTAAACGCACTCCTTAAATTGTAGCCATTAGTTAAGTGTTTTTTTTGGTGTCTAATCCGCATATATATCACCATTGCCCTTGATTTTCTTGACTGTATATCTCTTAAATGTCAACATCTACACGTGTGATTTAGTTTACGAGGATTTTTCAATGCCGAGAGTCTCGAACAGAGAGTAAAAAAGGCGTAAGGTTCACAATGGTGTAAAATTAAAATGGGATATACCGGGCTAGGATTCGAGTTACAGGAACAAGGGCAAAACCAACCACCCAAGAATGGAATCGTGGAGCGAAAACACTTGACAACCTCCTAAAAGCAGCTTTTCGTGCCACCAGACCTTTCTCCATCAATTTGGAATCTGGTGCCGCCACTAAACACATTCCTTAAATTGTAGACATTTGTTGAGTGGTTTTTTTTTTGTGTCTAATCTGCATATATATCACCATTTCCCTTGATTTTCTTGACTGTATATCTCTTAAATGTCAACATATACACGTGTGATTTAGTTTACGAAGATTTTTCAATGCCGAGAACCTCGATTAGAAAGTAAAAAAGGCGTAAGGTTCACAATGGTGTAAAATTAAAATGGGATATATCGGGCTAGGATTCGAGTTACAGGAACAAGGGCAAAACCAACCACCCAAGAATGGAATCGTGGAGCGAAAACACTTGACAACCTCCTAGTAGCAGCTTTTCTTGCCACCAGACCTTTCTCCATCAATTAGGAATCTGATGCCGTCACAAAACGCATTCCTTAAATTGTAGCCATTTGTTGTGTGTTTTGTTTGGTGTCTAATCCGCATATATATCACCATTGCCCTTGATTTTCTTGACTGTATATCACTTAAATTTCAACATATACACGTGTGATTTAGTTTACGAGGATTTTTCAATGCCGAGAGTCTCGAACAGAGTGTCAAGAAGGCGTAAGGTTCACAATGGTGTAAAATTAAAATGGGATATACCGGGCTAGGATTCGAGTTACAGGAACAAGGGCAAATCCAACCACCCAAGAATGGAATCGTGGAGCGAAAACACTTGACAACCTCCTAGAAGCAGCTTTTCTTGCCACCAGGCCTTTCTCCATCAATTAGGAATCTGATGCCGTCACTAAACGCATTCCTTAAATTGTAGCCATTTGTTGAGTGTTTTTTTTTGGTGTCTAATCCGCATATATATCACCATTGCCCCTGATTTTCTTGACTGTATATCTCTTAAATGTCCACATATGCACGTGTGATTTAGTTTACGAGGATTTTTCAATGCCGAGAGTCTCAAACAGAGAGTAAAAAAGGCGTAAGGTTCACAATGGTGTAAAATTAAAATGGGATATACCGGGCTAGGATTCGAGTTACAGGAACAAGGGCAAATCCAACCACCCAAGAATGGAATCGTGGAGCGAAAACACTTGACAACCTCCTAGAAGCAGCTTTTCTTGCCACCAGGCCTTTCTCCATCAATTAGGAATCTGATGCCGTCATTAAACGCATTCCTTAAATTGTAGCCATTTGTTGAGTGTGTTTTTTTTGGTGTCTAATCCGCATATATATCACCATTGCCCTTGATTTTCTTGACTGTATATCTCTTAAATGTCAACATATACACGTGTGATTTAGTTTACGAGGATTTTTCAATGCCGAGAGTCTCGAACAGAGAGTAAAAAAGGCGTAAGGTTCACAATGGTGTAAAATTAAAATGGGTTATTCTGGGCAAGGATTCGAGTTATAGGAACAAGGGCCAAACCAATCACCCAAGAATGGAATCGTAAAGCGAAAACACTTAACTATCTCCTAGAAGCAGCTTTTCTTACCACTAGACCTTTCTCCATCAATTAGGAATCTGATGCCATCACTAAACGCATTCCTTAAATTGTAGCCATTTGTTGAGTGTTTTTTTTGGTGTCTAATCCGCATATATATCACCATTGCCCTTGATTTTCTTGACTGTATATCTCTTAAATGTCAACATATACACGTGTGATTTAGTTTACGAGGATTTTTCAATGCCGAGAGTCTCGAACAGAGAGTAAAAAATGCGTAAGGTTCACAATGGTGTAAAATTAAAATGGGTTATATTGGGCTAGGATTCGAGTTATAGGAACAAGGGCCAAACCAACCACCCAAGAATGGAATCGTCGAGCGAAAACACTTGACAACCACCTAGAAACAGCTTTTCGTGCCACCAGACCTTTCTCCATCAATTAGGAATCTGATGCCGTCACTTAACACATTCCTTAAATTGTAGCCATTTGTTGAGTGGTTTTTTTTTGTGTCTAATCTGCATATATATCACCATTGCCCTTTATTTTCTTGACTGTATATCTCTTAAATGTCAACATATACACGTGTGATTTAGTTTACGAAGATTTTTCAATGCCGAGAACCTCGATCCGAGAGTAAAAAAGGCGTAAGGTTCACAATGGTGTAAAATTAAAATGGGATATATCGGGCTAGGATTCGAGTTACAGGAACAAGGGCAAAACCAACCACCCAAGAATGGAATCGTGGAGCGAAAACACTTGACAACCTCCTAGAAGCAGCTTTTCTTGCCACCAGACCTTTCTCCATCAATAAGGAATCTGATGCCGTCCCTAAACGCATTCCTTAAATTGTAGCCATTTGTTGAGTGTTTTTTTGGTGTCTAATCTGCATATATATCACCATTGCCCTTGATTTTCTTGACTGTATATCTCTTAAATGTCAACATATACACGTGTGATTTAGTTTACGAGGATTTTTCAATGCCGAGAGTCTCGAACAGAGAGTAAAAAAGGCGTAAGGTTCACAATGGTGTAAAATTAAAATGGGTTATACTGGGCTAGGATTCGAGTTATATGAACAAGGGCCAAACCAACCACCCAAGAATGGAATCGTCGAGCGAAAACACTTGACAACCTCCTAGAAGCAGCTTTTTTTGCCACCAGACCTTTTTCCATCAATTAGGAATCTGATGCCGTCACTAAATACATTCCTTAAATTGAAGCCATTTGTTGAGTGTTTTTTTTGGTGTCTAATCTCCATATATATCACCATTGCCCTAGATTTTGTTGACTGTATATCTCTTAAATGTCAACATATACACATGTGATTTAGTTTACGAACATTTTTCAATGCCGAGAACCTCTATCAGAGAGTAAAAATGGCGTAAGGTTCACAATGGTGTAAAATTAAAATGGGATATATCGGGCTAGGATTCGAGTTACAGGAACAATGGCCAAACCAACCACCCAAGAATGGAATCGTCGAGCGAAAACACCTGACAACCTCCTAGAAGCAGCTTTTCTTGCCACCAGACCTTTTTCCATCAATTAAGAATCTGATGCCGTCACTAAACACATTCCTTAAATTGTAGCCATTTGTTGAGTGTTTTTTTTTTGTCTAATCCGCATATATATCACCGTTGCCCTTGAATTTGTTGACTGTATATCTCTTAAATGTCAACATATACACGTGTGATTTAGTTTACGAAGATTTTTCAATGCTGAGAACCTCGATCAGAGAGTAAAAAAGGCTCAAGGTTCACAATGGTGTAAAATTAAAATGGGATATACCGGGCTAGGATTCGAGTTACAGGAACAAGGGCCAAACCAACCACCCATGAATGGAATCATCGAGCGAAAACACCTGACAACCTCCTAGAAGCAGCTTTTCTTGCCACCAGACCTTTCTCCATCAATTAGGAATCTGATGCCGTCACTAAACGCACTCCTTAAATTGTAGCCATTTGTTAAGTGTTTTTTTTTGTGTCTAATCCGCATATATATCACCATTGCCCTTGATTTTCTTGACTGTATATCTCTTAAATGTCAACATATACACGTGTGATTTAGTTTACGAGGATTTTTCAATGCCGAGAGTCTCGAACAGAGAGTAAAAAAGGCGTAAGGTTCACAATGGTGTAAAATTAAAATGGGATATACCGGGCTAGGATTCGAGTTACAGGAACAAGGGCAAAACCAACCACCCAAGAATGGAATCGTGGAGCGAAAACACTTGACAACCTCCTAAAAGCAGCTTTTCGTGCCACCAGACCATTCTCCATCAATTTGGAATCTGCTGCCGCCACTAAACACATTCCTTAAATTGTAGCCATTTGTTGAGTGGTTTTTTTTTTGTGTCTAATCTGCATATATATCACCATTTCCCTTGATTTTCTTGACTGTATATCTCTTAAATGTCAACATATACACGTGTGATTTAGTTTACGAAGATTTTTCAAGGCCGAGAACCTCGATTAGAGAGTAAAAAAGGCGTAAGGTTCACAATGGTGTAAAATTAAAATGGGATATATCGGGCCAGGATTCGAGTTACAGGAACAAGGGCAAATCCAACCACCCAAGAATGGAATCGTGGAGCGAAAACACTTGACAACCTCCTAGTAGCAGCTTTTCTTGCCACCAGACCTTTCTCCATCAATTAGGAATCTGATGCCGTCACTAAACGCATTCCTTAAATTGTAGCCATTTGTTGAGTGTTTTTTTTGGTGTCTAATCCGCATATATATCACTATTGCCCTTGATTTTCTTGACTGTATATCACTTAAATGTCAACATATACACGTGTGATTTAGTTTACGAGGATTTTTCAATGCCGAGAGTCTCGAACAGAGAGTCAAGAAGGCGTAAGGTTCACAATGGTGTAAAATTAAAATGGGATATACCGGGCTAGGATTCGAGTTACAGGAACAAGGGCAAATCCAACCACCCAAGAATGGAATCGTGGAGCGAAAACACTTGACAACCTCCAAGAAGCAGCTTTTCTTGCCACCAGGCCTTTCTCCATCAATTAGGAATCTGATGCCGTCACTAAACGCATTCCTTAAATTGTAGCCATTTGTTGAGTGATTTTTTTGGTGTCTAACCCGCATATATATCACCATTGCCCTTGATTTTCTTGACTGTATATCTCTTAAATGTCAACATATACACGTGTGATTTAATTTACGAGGATTTTTCAATGCCAAGAGTCTCGAACAAAGAGTAAAAAAGGCGTAAGGTTCACAATGGTGTAAAATTAAAATGGGTTATTCTGGGCTAGGATTCGAGTTATGGGAACAAGGGCCAAACCAACCACCCAAGAATGGAATCGTCGAGCGAAAACACTTAACAATCTCCTAGAAGCAGCTTTTCTTGCCGCTAGACCTTTCTCCATCAATTAGGAATCAGATGCCGTCACTAAACGCATTCCTTAAATTGTAGCCATTTGTTGAGTGTTTTTTTGGTGTCTAATCCGCATATATATCACCATTGCCCTTGATTTTCTTGACTGTATATCTCTTAAATGTCAACATATACACGTGTGATTTAGTTTACGAGGATTTTTCAATGCCGAGAGTCTCGAACAGAGAGTAAAAAAGGCGTAAGGTTCACAATGGTGTAAAATTAAAATGGGTTATACTGGGCTAGGATTCGAGTTATTGGAACAAGGGCCAAACCAACCACCCAATAATGGAATCGTCGAGCGAAAACACTTGACATCCTCCTAGAAGCAGCTTTTCGTGCCACCAGACCTTTCTCCATCAATTAGGAATCTGATGCCGTCACTAAACACATTCCTTAAGTTGTAGCCATTTGTTGAGTGGTTTTTTTTTTTGTGTCTAATCTGCATATATATCACCATTGCCCTTGATTTTCTTGACTGTATATCTCTTAAATGTCAACATATACACGTGTGATTTAGTTTACGAAGATTTTTCAATGCCGAGAACCTCGATCAGAGAGTAAAAAAGGCGTAAGGTTCACAATGGTGTAAAATTAAAATGGGATATATCGGGCTAGGATTCGAGTTACAGGAAAAAGGGCAAAACCAACCACCCAAGAATGGAATCGTGGAGCGAAAACACTTGACAACCTCCTAGAAGCAGCTTTTCTTGCCACCAGACCTTTCTCCATCAATTAGGAATCTGATGCCGTCACTAAACGCATTCCTTAAATTGTAGCCATTTGTTGACTGTTTTTTTTGGTGCCTAATCCGCATATATATCACCATTGCCCTTGATTTTCTTGACTGTATATCTCTTAAATGTCAACATATACACGTGTGATTTAGTTTACGAGGATTTTTCAATGACGAGAGTCTCGAACAGAGAGTAAAAAAGGCGTAAGGTTCACAATGGTGTAAAATTAAAATGGGTTATACTGGGCTAGGATTCGAGTTATAGGAACAAGGGCCAAACCAACCACCCAAGAATGGAATCGTCGAGCGAAAACACTTAACAACCTCCTAGAAGCAGCTTTTCTTGCCACCAGACCTTTTTCCATCAATTAGGAATCTGATGCCGTCACTCAACACATTCCTTAAATTGAAGCCATTTGTTGAGTGTTTTTTTTGGTGTCTAATCTCCATATATATCACCATTGCCCTTGATTTTGTTGACTGTATATCTCTTAAATGTCAACATATACACATGTGATTTAGTTTACGAAGATTTTTCAATGCCGAGAACCTCTATCAGAGAGTTAAAAAGGCGTAAGGTTCACAATGGTGTAAAATTAAAATGGGATATACCGGGCTAGGATTCGAGTTACAGGAACAATGGCCAAATCAACCACCCAAGAATGGAATCGTCGAGCGAAAACACCTGACAACCTCCTAGAAGCAGCTTTTCTTGCCACCAGACCTTTTTCCATCAATTAAGAATCAGATGCCGTCACTAAACACATTCCTTAAATTGTAGCCATTTGTTGAGTGTTTTTTTTTTGTGTCTAATCCGCATATATATCACCGTTGCCCTTGAATTTGTTGACTGTATAACTCTTAAATGTCAACATATACACATGTGATTTAGTTTACGAAGATTTTTCAATGCCGAGAACCTCTATCAGAGAGTTAAAAAGGCATAAGGTTCACAATGGTGTAAAATTAAAATGGGATATACCGGGCTAGGATTCGAGTTACAGGAACAAGGGCCAAACCAACCACCTATGAATGGAATCGTCGAAAACACCTGACAACCTCCTAGAAGCAGCTTTTCTTGCCACCAGACCTTTCTCCATCAATTAGGAATCTGATGCCGTCACTAAACGCATTCCTTAAATTGTAGCCATTTGTTAAGTGTTTTTTTTGGTGTCTAATCCGCATATATATCTCCATTGCCGTTGATTTTCTTGACTGTATATCTCTTAAATGTCAACATATACACGTGTGATTTAGTTTACGAGGATTTTTCAATGCCGAGAGTCTCGAACAGAGAGTAAAAAAGGCGTAAGGTTCACAATGGTGTAAAATTAAAATGGGATATATCGGGCTAGGATTCGAGTTACAGGAACAAGGGCAAAACCAACCACCCAAGAATGGAATCGTGGAGCGAAAACACTTGACAACCTCCTAGAAGCAGCTTTTCGTGCCACCAGCCCTTTCTCCATCAATTAGGAATCTGATGCCGTCACTAAACACATTCCTTAAATTGTAGCCATTTGTTGAGTGGTTTTTTTTTGTCTAATCTGCATATATATCACCATTTCCCTTGATTTTCTTGACTGTATATATCTTAAATGTCAACATATACACGTGTGATTTAGTTTACGAAGATTTTTCAATGCCGAGAACCTCGATCAGAGAGTAAAAAAGGCGTAAGGTTCACAATGGTGTAAAATTAAAATGGGATATACCGGGCTAGGATTCGAGTTACAGGAACAAGGGCCAAACCAACCACCCAAGAATGGAATCGTGGAGCGAAAACACTTGACAACCTCCTAGTAGCAGCTTTTCTTGCCACCAGACCTTTCTCCATCAATTAGGAATCTGATGCCGTCACTAAACGCATTCCTTAAATTGTAGCCATTTGTTGAGTGTTTTTTTTGGTGTCTAATCCGCATATATATCACCATTGCCCTTGATTTTCTTGACTGTATATCTCTTAAATGTCAACATATACACGTGTGATTTAGTTTACGAGGATTTTTCAATGCCGAGAGTCTCGAACAGAGAGTCAAGAAGGCGTAAGGTTCACAATGGTGTAAAATTAAAATGGGATATACCGGGCTAGGATTCGAGTTACAGGAACAAGGGCAAATCCAACCACCCAAGAATGGAATCGTGGAGCGAAAACACTTGACAACCTCCTAGAAGCAGCTTTTCTTGCCACCAGGCCTTTCTCCATCAATTAGGAATCTGATGCCGTCACTAAACGCATTCCTTAAATTGTAGCCATTTGTTGAGTGTTTTTTTTGGTGTCTAATCCGCATATATATCACCGTTGCCCATGAATTTGTTGACTGTATATCTCTTAAATGTCAACATATACACGTGTGATTTAGTTTACGAAGATTTTTCAATGCTGAGAACCTCGATCAGAGAGTAAAAAAGGCGTAAGGTTCACAAGGGTGTAAAAGTAAAATGGAATATACCGGGCTAGGATTCGAGTTACAGGAACAAGGGCCAAACCAACCACCCATGAATGGAATCGTCGAGCGAAAACACCTGACAACCTCCTAGAAGCAGCTTTTCTTGCCACCAGACCTTTCTCCATCAATTAGGAATCTGATGCCGTCACTAAACGCATTCCTTAAATTGTAGCCATTTGTTAAGTGTTTTTTTTGGTGTCTAATCCGCATATATATCACCATTGCCCTTGATTTTCTTGACTGTATATCTCTTAAATGTCAACCTATACATGTGTGATTTAGTTTACGAGGATTTTTCAATGCCGAGAGTCTCGAACAGAGAGTAAAAAAGGCATAAGGTTCACAATGGTGTAAAATTAAAATGGGATATACCGGGCTAGGATTCGAGTACAGGAACAAGGGCAAAACCAACTACCCAAGAATGGAATCGTGGAGCGAAAACACTTGACAACCTCCTAGTAGCAGCTTTTCTTGCCATCAGACCTTTCTCCATCAATTAGGAATCTGATGCCGTCACTAAACACATTCCTTAAATTGAAGCCATTTGTTGAGTGTTTTTTATGGTGTCTAATCCGCATATATATCACCATTGCCCTTGATTTTCTTGACTGTATATCTCTTAAATGTCAACGTAGACACGTGTGATTTAGTTTACGAGGATTTTTCAATGCCGAGAGTCTCGAACAGAGAGTCAAGAAGGCGTAAGGTTCACAATGGTGTAAAATTAAAATGGGATATACCGGGCTAGGATTCGAGTTACAGGAACAAGGGCAAATCCAACCACCCAAGAATGGAATCGTAGAGCGAAAACACTTGACAACCTCCTAGAAGCAGCTTTTCTTGCCACCAGGCATTTCTCCATCAATTAGGAATCTGATGCCGTCACTAAACGCATTCCTTAAATTGTAGCCATTTGTTGAGTGTTTTTTTTGGTGTCTAATCCGCATATATATCACCATTGCCCTTGATTTTCTTGACTGTATATCTCTTAAATGTCAACATATACACGTGTGATTTAGTTTACGAGGATTTTTCAATGCCGAGAGTCTCGAACAGAGAGTCAAGAAGGCGTAAGGTTCACAATGGTGTAAAATTAAAATGGGATATACCGGGCTAGGATTCGAGTTACAGGAACAAGGGCAAATCCAACCACCCAAGAATGGAATCGTGGAGCGAAAACACTTGACAACCTCCTAGAAGCAGCTTTTCTTGCCACCAGGCCTTTCTCCATCAATTAGGAATCTGATGCCGTCACTAAACGCATTCCTTAAATTGTAGCCATTTGTTGAGTGTTTTTTTTGGTGTCTAATCCGCATATATATCACCGTTGCCCTTGAATTTGTTGACTGTATATCTCTTAAATGTCAACATATACACGTGTGATTTTGTTTACGAAGATTTTTCAATGCTGAGAACCTCGATCAGAGAGTAAAAAAGGCGTAAGGTTCACAAGGGTGTAAAAGTAAAATGGAATATACCGGGCTAGGATTCGAGTTACAGGAACAAGGGCCAAACCAACCACCCATGAATGGAATCGTCGAGCGAAAACACCTGACAACCTCCTAGAAGCAGCTTTTCTTGCCACCAGACCTTTCTCCATCAATTAGGAATCTGATGCCGTCACTAAACGCATTCCTTAAATTGTAGCCATTTGTTAGGTGTTTTTTTGGTGTCTAATCCGCATATATATCACCATTGCCCTTGATTTTCTTGACTGTATATCTCTTAAATGTCAACCTATACATGTGTGATTTAGTTTACGAGGATTTTTCAATGCCGAGAGTCTCGAACAGAGAGTAAAAAAGGCATAAGGTTCACAATGGTGTAAAATTAAAATGGGATATAACGGGCTAGGATTCGAGTACAGGAACAAGGGCAAAACCAACCACCCAAGAATGGAATCGTGGAGCGAAAACACTTGACAACCTCCTAGTAGCAGCTTTTCTTGCCACCAGACCTTTCTCCATCAATTAGGAATCTGATGCCGTCACTAAACACATTCCTTAAATTGAAGCCATTTGTTGAGTGTTTTTTTTGTTGTCTAATCCGCATATATATCACCATTGCCCTTGATTTTCTTGACTGTATATCTCTTAAATGTCAACGTATACACGTGTGATTTAGTTTACGAGGATTTTTCAATGCCGAGAGTCTCGAACAGAGAGTCAAGAAGGCGTAAGGTTCACAATGGTGTAAAATTAAAATGGGATATACCGGGCTAGGATTCGAGTTACAGGAACAAGGGCAAATCCAACCACCCAAGAATGGAATCGTCGAGCGAAAACACTTGACAACCTCCTAGTAGCAGCTTTTCTTGCCACCAGACCTTTCTCCATCAATTAGGAATCTGATGCCGTCACTAAACGCATTCCTTAAATTGTAGCCATTTGTTGAGTGTTTTTTTTGGTGTCTAATCCGCATATATATCACCATTGCCCTTGATTTTCTTGACTGTATATCTCTTAAATGTCAACATATACACGTGTGATTTAGTTTACGAGGATTTTTCAATGCCGAGAGTCTCGAACAGAGAGTCAAGAAGGCGTAAGGTTCACAATGGTGTAAAATTAAAATGGGATATACCGGGCTAGGATTCGAGTTACAGGAACAAGGGCAAATCCAACCACCCAAGAATGGAATCGTGGAGCGAAAACACTTGACAACCTCCTAGAAGCAGCTTTTCTTGCCACCAGGCCTTTCACCATCAATTAGGAATCTGATGCCGTCACTAAACGCATTCCTTAAATTGTAGCCATTTGTTGAGTGTTTTTTTTGGTGTCTAATCCGCATATATATCACCGTTGCCCTTGAATTTGTTGACTGTATATCTCTTAAATGTCAACATATACACGTGTGATTTAGTTTACGAAGATTTTTCAATGCTGAGAACCTCGATCAGAGAGTAAAAAAGGCGTAAGGTTCACAAGGGTGTAAAAGTAAAATGGAATATACCGGGCTAGGATTCGAGTTACAGGAACAAGGGCCAAACCAACCACCCATGAATGGAATCGTCGAGCGAAAACACCTGACAACCTCCTAGAAGCAGCTTTTCTTGCCACCAGACCTTTCTCCATCAATTAGGAATCTGATGCCGTCACTAAACGCATTCCTTAAATTGTAGCCATTTGTTAAGTGTTTTTTTTTGGTGTCTAATCCGCATATATATCACCATTGCCCTTGATTTTCTTGACTGTATATCTCTTAAATGTCAACCTATACATGTGTGATTTAGTTTACGAGGATTTTTCAATGCCGAGAGTCTCGAACAGAGAGTAAAAAAGGCATAAGGTTCACAATGGTGTAAAATTAAAATGGGATATACCGGGCTAGGATTCGAGTACAGGAACAAGGGCAAAACCAACCACCCAAGAATGGAATCGTGGAGCGAAAACACTTGACAACCTCCTAGTAGCAGCTTTTCTTGCCACCAGACCTTTCTCCATCAATTAGGAATCTGATGCCGTCACTAAACACATTCCTTAAATTGAAGCCATTTGTTGAGTGTTTTTTTTGGTGTCTAATCCGCATATATATCACCATTGCCCTTGATTTTCTTGACTGTATATCTCTTAAATGTCAACGTATACACGTGTGATTTAGTTTACGAGGATTTTTCAATGCCGAGAGTCTCGAACAGAGAGTCAAGAAGGCGTAAGGTTCACAATGGTGTAAAATTAAAATGGGATATACCGGGCTAGGATTCGAGTTACAGGAACAAGGGCAAATCCAACCACCCAAGAATGGAATCGTCGAGCGAAAACACTTGACAACCTCCTAGTAGCAGCTTTTCTTGCCACCAGACCTTTCTCCATCAATTAGGAATCTGATGCCGTCACTAAACGCATTCCTTAAATTGTAGCCATTTGTTGTGTGTTTTTTTTGGTGTCTAATCCGCATATATATCACCATTGCCCTTGATTTTCTTGACTGTATATCTCTTAAATGTCAACATATACACGTGTGATTTAGTTTACAAGGATTTTTCAATGCCGAGAGTCTCGAACAGAGAGTCAAGAAGGCGTAAGGTTCACAATGGTGTAAAATTAAAATGGGATATACCGGGCTAGGATTCGAGTTACAGGAACAAGGGCAAATCCAACCACCCAAGAATGGAATCGTGGAGCGAAAACACTTGACAACCTCCTAGAAGCAGCTTTTCTTGCCACCAGGCCTTTCTCCATCAATTAGGAATCTGATGCCGTCACTAAACGCATTCCTTAAATTGTAGCCATTTGTTGAGTGTTTTTTTTGGTGTCTAATCCGCATATATATCACCGTTGCCCTTGAATTTGTTGACTGTATATCTCTTAAATGTCAACATATACACGTGTGATTTAGTTTACGAAGATTTTTCAATGCTGAGAACCTCGATCAGAGAGTAAAAAAGGCGTAAGGTTCACAAGGGTGTAAAAGTAAAATGGAATATACCGGGCTAGGATTCGAGTTACAGGAACAAGGGCCAAACCAACCACCCATGAATGGAATCGTCGAGCGAAAACACCTGACAACCTCCTAGAAGCAGCTTTTCTTGCCACCAGACCTTTCTCCATCAATTAGGAATCTGATGCCGTCACTAAACGCATTCCTTAAATTGTAGCCATTTGTTAAGTGTTTTTTTTGGTGTCTAATCCGCATATATATCACCATTGCCCTTGATTTTCTTGACTGTATATCTCTTAAATGTCAACCTATACATGTGTGATTTAGTTTACGAGGATTTTTCAATGCCGAGAGTCTCGAACAGAGCGTAAAAAAGGCATAAGGTTCACAATGGTGTAAAATTAAAATGGGATATACCGGGCTAGGATTCGAGTACAGGAACAAGGGCAAAACCAACCACCCAAGAATGGAATCGTGGAGCGAAAACACTTGACAACCTCCTAGTAGCAGCTTTTCTTGCCACCAGACCTTTCTCCATCAATTAGGAATCTGATGCCGTCACTAAACACATTCCTTAAATTGAAGCCATTTGTTGAGTGTTTTTTTTGGTGTCTAATCCGCATATATATCACCATTGCCCTTGATTTTCTTGACTGTATATCTCTTAAATGTCAACGTATACACGTGTGATTTAGTTTACGAGGATTTTTCAATGCCGAGAGTCTCGAACAGAGAGTCAAGAAGGCGTAAGGTTCACAATGGTGTAAAATTAAAATGGGATATACCGGGCTAGGATTCGAGTTACAGGAACAAGGGCAAATCCAACCACCCAAGAATGGAATCGTCGAGCGAAAACACTTGACAACCTCCTAGTAGCAGCTTTTCTTGCCACCAGACCTTTCTCCATCAATTAGGAATCTGATGCCGTCACTAAACGCATTCCTTAAATTGTAGCCATTTGTTGAGTGTTTTTTTTGGTGTCTAATCCGCATATATATCACCATTGCCCTTGATTTTCTTGACTGTATATCTCTTAAATGTCAACATATACACGTGTGATTTAGTTTACGAGGATTTTTCATTGCCGAGAGTCTCGAACAGAGAGTCAAGAGGCGTAAGGTTCACAATGGTGTAAAATTAAAATGGGATATACCGGGCTAGGATTCGAGTTACAGGAACAAGGGCAAATCCAACCACCCAAGAATGGAATCGTGGAGCGAAAACACTTGACAACCTCCTAGAAGCAGCTTTTCTTGCCACCAGGCCTTTCTCCATCAATTAGGAATCTGATGCCGTCACTAAACGCATTCCTTAAATTGTAGCCATTTGTTGAGTGTTTTTTTTGGTGTCTAATCCGCATATATATCACCGTTGCCCTTGAATTTGTTGACTGTATATCTCTTAAATGTCAACATATACACGTGTGATTTAGTTTACGAAGATTTTTCAATGCTGAGAACCTCGATCAGAGAGTAAAAAAGGCGTAAGGTTCACAAGGGTGTAAAAGTAAAATGGAATATACCGGGCTAGGATTCGAGTTACAGGAACAAGGGCCAAACCAACCACCCATGAATGGAATCGTCGAGCGAAAACACCTGACAACCTCCTAGAAGCAGCTTTTCTTGCCACCAGACCTTTCTCCATCAATTAGGAATCTGATGCCGTCACTAAACGCATTCCTTAAATTGTAGCCATTTGTTAAGTGTTTTTTTTGGTGTCTAATCCGCATATATATCACCATTGCCCTTGATTTTCTTGACTGTATATCTCTTAAATGTCAACCTATACATGTGTGATTTAGTTTACGAGGATTTTTCAATGCCGAGAGTCTCGAACAGAGAGTAAAAAAGGCATAAGGTTCACAATGGTGTAAAATTAAAATGGGATATACCGGGCTAGGATTCGAGTACAGGAACAAGGGCAAAACCAACCACCCAAGAATGGAATCGTGGAGCGAAAACACTTGACAACCTCCTAGTAGCAGCTTTTCTTGCCACCAGACCTTTCTCCATCAATTAGGAATCTGATGCCGTCACTAAACACATTCCTTAAATTGAAGCCATTTGTTGAGTGTTTTTTTTGGTGTCTAATCCGCATATATATCACCATTGCCCTTGATTTTCTTGACTGTATATCTCTTAAATGTCAACGTATACACGTGTGATTTAGTTTACGAGGATTTTTCAATGCCGAGAGTCTCGAACAGAGAGTCAAGAAGGCGTAAGGTTCACAATGGTGTAAAATTAAAATGGGATATACCGGGGTAGGATTCGAGTTACAGGAACAAGGGCAAATCCAACCACCCAAGAATGGAATCGTAGAGCGAAAACACTTGACAACCTCCTAGAAGCAGCTTTTCTTGCCACCAGGCCTTTCTCCATCAATTAGGAATCTGATGCCGTCACTAAACGCATTCCTTAAATTGTAGCCATTTGTTGAGTGTTTTTTTTGGTGTCTAATCCGCATATATATCACCGTTGCCCTTGAATTTGTTGACTGTATATCTCTTAAATGTCAACATATACACGTGTGATTTAGTTTACGAAGATTTTTCAATGCTGAGAACCTCGATCAGAGAGTAAAAAGGCGTAAGGTTCACAAGGGTGTAAAAGTAAAATGGAATATACCGGGCTAGGATTCGAGTTACAGGAACAAGGGCCAAACCAACCACCCATGAATGGAATCGTCGAGCGAAAACACCTGACAACCTCCTAGAAGCAGCTTTTCTTGCCACCAGACCTTTCTCCATCAATTAGGAATCTGATGCCGTCACTAAACGCATTCCTTAAATTGTAGCCATTTGTTAAGTGTTTTTTTTGGTGTCTAATCCGCATATATATCACCATTGCCCTTGATTTTCTTGACTGTATATCTCTTAAATGTCAACCTATACATGTGTGATTTAGTTTACGAGGATTTTTGAATGCCGAGAGTCTCGAACAGAGAGTAAAAAAGGCGTAAGGTTCACAATAGTGTAAAATTAAAATGGGATATACCGGGCTAGGATTCGAGTTACAGGAACAATGGCCAAACCAACCACCCAAGAATGGAATCGTCGAGCGAAAACACCTGACAACCTCCTAGAAGCAGCTTTTCTTGCCACCAGACCTTTTTCCATCAATTAAGAATCTGATTCCGTCACTAAACACATTTCTTTAAATTGTAGCCATTTGTTGAGTGTTTTTTTTTGGTGTCTAATCCGCATATATATCACCGTTGCCCTTGAATTTGTTGACTGTATATCTCTTAAATGTCAACATATACACGTGTGATTTAGTTTACGAAGATTTTTCAATGCTGAGAACCTTGATCAGAGAGTAAAAAAGGCGTAAGGTTCACAAGGGTGTAAAATTAAAATGGAATATACCGGGCTAGGATTCGAGTTACAGGAACAAGGGCCAAACCAACCACCCATGAATGGAATCGTCGAGCGAAAACACCTGACAACCTCCTAGAAGCAGGTTTTCTTGCCACCAGACCTTTCTCCATCAATTAGGAATTTGATGCCGTCACTAAACGCATTCCTTAAATTGTAGCCATTTGTTAAGTGTTTTTTTTTGGTGTCTAATCCGCATATATATCACCATTGCCCTTGATTTTCTTGACTGTATATCTCTTAAATGTCAACCTATACACGTGTGATTTAGTTTACGAGGATTTTTCAATGCCGAGAGTCTCGAACAGAGAGTAAAAAAGGCGTAAGGTTCACAATGGTGTAAAATTAAAATGGGATATACCGAGCTAGGATTCGAGTTACAGGAACAAGGGCAAAACCAACCAACCAAGAATGGAATCGTGGAGCGAAAACACTTGACAACCTCCTAGAAGCAGCTTTTCGTGTCACCAGACCTTTCTCCATCAATTAGGAATATGATGCCGTCACTAAACACATTCCTTAAATTGTAGCCATTTGTTGAGTGGTTTTTTTTTTGTGTCTAATCTGCATATATATCACCATTGCCCTTGATTTTCTTGACTGTATATCTCTTAAATGTCAACATATACACGTGTGATTTAGTTTACGAAGATTTTTCAATGCCGAGAACCTCGATCAGAGAGTAAAAAAGGCGTAAGGTTAACAATGGTGTAAAATTAAAATGGGATATATCGGGCTAGGATTCGAGTTACAGGAACAAGGGCAAAACCAACCACCCAAGAATGGAATCGTGGAGCGAAAACACTTGAAAACCTCCTAGAAGCAGCTTTTCTTGCCACCAGACCTTTCTCCATCAATTAGGAATCTGATGCCGTCACTAAACGCATTCCTTAAATTGTAGCCATTTGTTGAGTGTTTTTTTTGTGTCTAATCCGCATATATATCACCATTGCCCTTGATTTTCTTGACTGTATATCTCTTAAATGTCAACATATACACGTGTGATTTAGTTTACGAGGATTTTTCAATGCCGAGAGTCTCGAACAGAGAGTAAAAAAGGCGTAAGGTTCACAATGGTGTAAAATTAAAATGGGTTATACTGGGCTAGGATTCGAGTTATAGGAACAAGGGCCAAACCAACCACCCAAGAATGGAATCGTCGAGCGAAAACACTTGACAACCTCCTAGAAGCAGCTTTTCTTGCCACCAGACCTTTTTCCATCAATTAGGAATCTGATGCCGTCACTAAACACATTCCTTAAATTGAAGCCATTTGTTGAGTGTTTTTTTTGGTGTCTAATCTCCATATATATCACCATTGCCCTTGATTTTGTTGACCGTATATCTCTTAAATATCAACATATACACATGTGATTTAGTTTACGAAGATTTTTCAATGCCGAGAACCTCTATCAGAGAGTAAAAAAGGCGTAAGGTTCACAATGGTGTAAAATTAAAATGGGATATACCGGGCTAGGATTCGTGTTACAGGAACAATGGCCAAACCAACCACCCAAGAATGGAATCGTCGAGCGAAAACACCTGACAACCTCCTAGAAGCAGCTTTTCTTGCCACCAGACCTTTTTCCATCAATTAAGAATCTGATTCCGTCACTAAACACATTCCTTAAATTGTAGCCATTTGTTGAGTGTTTTTTTTGGTGTCTAATCCGCATATATATCACCGTTGCCCTTGAATTTGTTGACTGTGTATCTCTTAAATGTCAACAAATACACGTGTGATTTAGTTTACGAAGATTTTTCAATGCTGAGAACCTCGATCAGAGAGTAAAAAAGGCGTAAGGTTCACAAGGGTGTAAAATTAAAATGGAATATACCGGGCTAGGAATCGAGTTACAGGAACAAGGGCCAAACCAACCACCCATGAATGGAATCGTCGAGCGAAAACACCTGACAACCTCCTAGAAGCAGCTTTTCTTGCCACCAGACCTTTCTCCATCAATTAGGAATCTGATACCGTCACTAAACGCACTCCTTAAATTGTAGCCATTTGTTAAGTCTTTTTTTGGTGTCTAATCCACATATATATCACCATTGCCCTTGATTTTCTTGACTGTATATCTCTTAAATGTCAACCTATACACCTGTGATTTAGTTTACGAGGATTTTTCAATGCCGAGAGTCTCGAACAGAGAGTAAAAAAGGCGTAAGGTTCACAATGGTGTAAAATTAAAATGGGATATACCGGGCTAGGATTCGAGTTACAAGAACAAGGGCAAAACCAACCACCCAAGAATGGAATGGTGGAGCGAAAACACTTGACAACCTCCTAGAAGCAGCTTTTCGTGCCACCAGACCTTTCTCCATCAATTAGGAATATGATGCCGTCACTAAACACATTCCTTAAATTGTAGCCATTTGTTGAGTGGTTTTTTTTTGTGTCTAATCTGCATATATATCACCATTGCCCTTGATTTTCTTGACTGTATATCTCTTAAATGTCAACATATACACGTGTGATTTAGTTTACGAAGATTTTTCAATGCCGAGAACCTCGATCAGAGAGTAAAAAAGGCGTAAGGTTAACAATGGTGTAAAATTAAAATGGGATATATCGGGCTAGGATTCGAGTTACAGGAACAAGGGCAAAACCAACCACCCAAGAATGGAATCGTGGAGCGAAAACACTTGACAACCTCCTAGAAGCAGCTTTTCTTGCCACCAGACCTTTCTCCATCAATTAGGAATCTGATGCCGTCACTAAACGCATTACTTAAATTGTAGCCATTTGTTGAGTGTTTTTTTTGTGGTGTCTAATCCGCATATATATCACCATAGCCCTTGATTTTCTTGACTGTATATCTCTTAAATGTCAACATATACACGTGTGATTTAGTTTACGAGGATTTTTCAATGCCGAGAGTCTCGAACAGAGAGTAAAAAAGGCGTAAGGTTCACAATGGTGTAAAATTAAAATGGGTTATACTGGGCTAGGATTCGAGTTATAGGAACAAGGGCCAAACCAACCACCCAAGAATGGAATCGTCGAGCGAAAACACTTGACAACCTCCTAGAAGCAGCTTTTCTTGCCACCAGACCTTTTTCCATCAATTAGGAATCTGATGCCGTCACTAAACACATTCCTTAAATTGAAGCCATTTGTTGAGTGTTTTTTTTTTTGTGTCTAATCTCCATATATATCACCATTGCCCTTGATTTTGTTGACTGTATATCTCTTAAATGTCAACATATACACATGTGATTTAGTTTACGAAGATTTTTCAATGCCGAGAACCTCTATCAGAGAGTAAAAAAGGCGTAAGGTTCACAATGGTGTAAAATTAAAATGGGATATACCGGGCTAGGATTCGAGTTACAGGAACAATGGCCAAACCAACCACCCAAGAATGGAATCGTCGAGCGAAAACACCTGACAACCTCCTAGAAGCAGCTTTTCTTGCCACCAGACCTTTTTCCATCAATTAAGAATCTGATTCCGTCACTAAACACATTCCTTAAATTGTAGCCATTTGTTGAGTGTTTTTTTTTTGTGTCTAATCCGCATATATATCACCGTTGCCCTTGAATTTGTTGACTGTGTATCTCTTAAATGTCAACATATACATGTGTGATTTAGTTTACGAAGATTTTTCAATGCTGAGAACCTCGATCAGAGAGTAAAAAAGGCGTAAGGTTCACAAGGGTGTAAAATTAAAATGGAATATACCGGGCTAGGATTCGAGTTACAGGAACAAGGGCCAAACCAACCACCCATGAATGGAATCGTCGAGCGAAAACACCTGACAACCTCCTAGAAGCAGCTTTTCTTGCCACCAGACCTTTCTCCATCAATTAGGAATCTGATGCCGTCACTAAACGCATTCCTTAAATTGTAGCCATTTGTTAAGTCTTTTTTTTTTGTGTCTAATCCAGATATATATCACCATTTCCCTTGATTTTCTTGACTGTATATCTCTTAAATGTCAACCTATACACGTGTGATTTAGTTTACGAGGATTTTTCAATGCCGAGAGTCTCGAACAGAGAGTAAAAAAGGCGTAAGGTTCACAATGGTGTAAAATTAAAATGGGATATACCGGGCTAGGATTCGAGTTACAGGAACAAGGGCAAAACCAACTACCCAAGAATGGAATCGTGGAGCGAAAACACTTGACAACCTCCTAGAAGTAGCTTTTCGTGCCACCAGACCTTTCTCCATCAATTAGGAATATGATGCCGTCATTAAACACATTCCTTAAATTGTAGCCATTTGTTGAGTGGTTTTTTTTTGTGTCTAATCTGCATATATATCACCATTGCCCTTGATTTTCTTGACTGTATATCTCTTAAATGTCAACATATACACGTGTGATTTAGTTTACGAAGATTTTTCAATGCCGAGAACCTCGATCAGAGAGTAAAAAAGGCGTAAGGTTAACAATGGTGTAAAATTAAAATGGGATATATCGGGCTAGGATTCGAGTTACAGGAACAAGGGCAAAACCAACCACCCAAGAATGGAATCGTGGAGCGAAAACACTTGACAACCTCCTAGAAGCAGCTTTTCTTGCCACCAGACCTTTCTCCATCAATTAGGAATCTGATGTCGTGACTAAACGCATTCCTTAAATTGTAGCCATTTGTTGAGTGTTTTTTTTGGTGTCTAATCCGCATATATATCACCATAGCCCTTGATTTTCTTGACTGTATATCTCTTAAATGTCAACATATACACGTGTGATTTAGTTTACGAGGATTTTTCAATACCGAGAGTCTCGAACAGAGAGTAAAAAAGGCGTAAGGTTCACAATGGTGTAAAATTAAAATGGGTTATACTGGGCTAGGATTCGAGTTATAGGAACAAGTGCCAAACCAACCACCCAAGAATGGAATCGTCGAGCGAAAACAGTTGACAACCTCCTAGAAGCAGCTTTTCTTGCCACCAGACCTTTTTCCTTCAATTAGGAATCTGATGCCGTCACTAAACACATTCCTTAAATTGAAGCCATTTGTTGAGTGTTTTTTTTGTGTCTAATCTCCATATATATCACCATTGCCCTTGATTTTGTTGACTGTATATCTCTTAAATGTCAACATATACACATGTGATTTAGTTTACGAAGATTTTTCAATGCCGAGAACCTCTATCAGAGAGTAAAAAAGGCGTAAGGTTCACAATGGTGTAAAATTAAAATGGGATATACCGGGCTAGGATTCGAGTTACAGGAACAATGGCCAAACCAACCACCCAAAAATGGAATCGTCGAGCGAAAACACCTGACAACCTCCTAGAAGCAGCTTTTCTTGCCACCAGACCTTTTTCCATCAATTAAGAATCTGATTCCGTCACTAAACACATTCTTTAAAATGTAGCCATTTGTTGAGTGTTTTTTTTGGTGTCTAATCCGCATATATATCACCGTTGCCCTTGAATTTGTTGACTGTATATCTCTTAAATGTCAACATATACACGTGTGATTTAGTTTACGAAGATTTTTCAATGCTGAGAACCTCGATCAGAGAGTAAAAAAGGCGTAAGGTTCACAAGGGTGTAAAATTAAAATGGAATATACCGGGCTAGGATTCGAGTTACAGGAACAAGGGCCAAACCAACCACCCATGAATGGAATCGTCGAGCGAAAACACCTGACAACCTCCTAGAAGCAGCTTTTCTTGCCACCAGACCTTTCTCCATCAATTAGGAATCTTATGCCGTCACTAAACGCATTCCTTAAATTGTAGCCATTTGTTAAGTGTTTTTTTTTGTGTCTAATCCGCATATATATCACCATTGCCCTTGATTTTCTTGACTGTATATCTCTTAAATGTCAACCTATACACGTGTGATTTAGTTTACGAGGATTTTTCAATGCCGAGAGTCTCGAACAGAGAGTAAAAAAGGCGTAAGGTTCACAATGGTGTAAAATTAAAATGGGATATTCCGGGCTAGGATTCGAGTTACAGGAACAAGGGCAAAACCAACCACCCAAGAATGGAATCGTGGAGCGAAAACACTTGACAACCTCCTAGAAGCAGCTTTTCGTGGCACCAGACCTTTCTCCATCAATTAGGAATATGATGCCGTCACTAAACACATTCCTTAAATTGTAGCCATTTGTTGAGTGGTTTTTTTTTGTGTCTAATCTGCATATATATCACCATTGCCCTTGATTTTCTTGACTGTATATCTCTTAAATGTCAACATATACACGTGTGATTTAGTTTACGAAGATTTTTCAATGCCGAGAACCTCGATCAGAGAGTAAAAAAGGCGTAAGGTTAACAATGGTGTAAAATTAAAATGGGATATATCGGGCTAGGATTCGAGTTACAGGAACAAGGGCAAAACCAACCACCCAAGAATGGAATCGTGGAGCGAAAACACTTGACAACCTCCTAGAAGCAGCTTTTCTTGCCACCAGACCTTTCTCCATCAATTAGGAATCTGATGCCGTCACTAAACGCATTCCTTAAATTGTAGCCATTTGTTGAGTGTTTTTTTTGTGTCTAATCCGCATATATATCACCATTGCCCTTGATTTTCTTGACTGTATATCTCTTAAATGTCAACATATACACGTGTGATTTAGTTTACGAGGATTTTTCAATGCCGAGAGTCTCGAACAGAGAGTAAAAAAGGCATAAGGTTCACAATGGTGTAAAATTAAAATGGGTTATACTGGGCTAGGATTCGAATTATAGGAACAAGGGCCAAACCAACCACCCAAGAATGGAATCGTCGAGCGAAAACACTTGACAACCTCCTAGAAGCAGCTTTTCTTGCCACCAGACCTTTTTCCATCAATTAGGAATCTGATGCCGTCACTAAACACATTCCTTAAATTGAAGCCATTTGTTGAGTGTTTTTTTTGGTGTCTAATCTCCATATATATCACCATTGCCCTTGATTTTGTTGACTGTATATCTCTTAAATGTCAACATATACACATGTGATTTAGTTTACGAAGATTTTTCAATGCCGAGAACCTCTATCAGAGAGTAAAAAAGGCGTAAGGTTCACAATGGTGTAAAATTAAAATGGGTTATACTGGGCTAGGATTCGAGTTATAGGAACAAGGTCCAAACCAACCACCCAAGAATGGAATCGTCGAGCGAAAACACTTGACAACCTCCTAGAAGCAGCTTTTCTTGCCACCAGACCTTTTTCCATCAATTAGGAATCTGATTCCGTCACTAAACAAATTCCTTAAATTGAAGCCATTTATTGAGTGTTTTTTTTTGTGTCTAATCTCCATATATATCACCATTGCCCTTGATTTTGTTGACTGTATATCTCTTAAATGTCAACATATACACATGTGATTTAGTTTACGAAGATTTTTCAAGGCGTAAGGTTCACAATGGTGTAAAATTAAAATGGGATATACAGGGCTAGGATTCGAGTTACAGGAACAATGGCCAAACCAACCACCCAAGAATGGAATCGTCGAGCGAAAACACCTGACAACCTCCTAGAAGCAGCTTTTCTTGCCACCAGACCTTTTTCCATCAATTAAGAATCTGATTCCGTCACTAAACACATTCTTTAAATTGTAGCCATTTGTTGAGTGTTTTTTTTTGGTGTCTAATCCGCATATACATCACCGTTGCCCTTGAATTTGTTGACTGTATATCTCTTAAATGTCAACATATACACGTGTGATTTAGTTTACGAAGATTTTTCAATGCTGAGAACCTCGATCAGAGAGTAAAAAAGGCGTAAGGTTCACAAGGGTGTAAAATTAAAATGGAATATACCGGGCTAAGATTCAAGTTACAGGAACAAGGGCCAAACCAACCACCCATGAATGGAATCGTCGAGCGAAAACACCTGACAACCTCCTAGAAGCAGCTTTTCTTGCCACCAGACCTTTCTCCATCAATTAGGAATCTGATTCCGTCACTAAACACATTCTTTAAATTGTAGCCATTTGTTGAGTGTTTTTTTTTGGTGTCTAATCCGCATATATATCACCATTGCCCTTGATTTTCTTGACTGTATATCTCTTAAATGTCAACCTATACACGTGTGATTTAGTTTACGAGGATTTTTCAATGCCGAGAGTCTCGAACAGAGAGTAAAAAAGGCGTAAGGTTCACAATGGTGTAAAATTAAAATGGGATATACCGGGCTAGGATTCGAGTTACAGGAACAAGGGCAAAACCAACCACCCAAGAATGGAATCGTGGAGCGAAAACACTTGACAACCTCCTAGAAGCAGCTTTTCGTGCCACCAGACCTTTCTCCATCAATTAGGAATATGATGCCGTCACTAAACACATTCCTTAAATTGTAGCCATTTGTTGAGTGGTTTTTTTTTGTGTCTAATCTGCATATATATCACCATTGCCCTTGATTTTCTTGACTGTATATCTCTTAAATGTCAACATATACACGTGTGATTTAATTTACGAAGATTTTTCAATGCCGAGAACCTCGATCAGAGAGTAAAAAAGGCGTAAGGTTAACAATGGTGTAAAATTAAAATGGGATATATCGGGCTAGGATTCGAGTTACAGGAACAAGGGCAAAACCAACCACCCAAGAATGGAATCGTGGAGCGAAAACACTTGACAACCTCCTAGAAGCAGCTTTTCTTGCCACCAGACCTTTCTCCATCAATTAGGAATCTGATGCCGTCACTAAACGCATTCCTTAAATTGTAGCCGTTTGTTGAGTGTTTTTTTTGTGTCTAATCCGCATATATATCACCATTGCCCTTGATTTTCTTGACTGTATATCTCTTAAATGTCAACATATACACGTGTGATTTAGTTTACGAGGATTTTTCAATGCCGAGAGTCGCGAACAGAGAGTAAAAAAGGCGTAAGGTTCACAATGGTGTAAAACTAAAATGGGTTATACTGGGCTAGGATTCGAATTATAGGAACAAGGGCCAAACCAACCACCCAAAAATGGAATCGTCGAGCGAAAACACTTGACAACCTCCTAGAAGCAGCTTTTCTTGCCACCAGACCTTTTTCCATCAATTAGGAATCTGATGCCGTCACTAAACACATTCCTTAAATTGAAGCCATTTGTTGAGTGTTTTTTTTGGTGTCTAATCTCCATATATATCACCATTGCCCTTGATTTTGTTGACTGTATATCTCTTAAATGTCAACATATACACATGTGATTTAGTTTACGAAGATTTTTCAATGCCGAGAACCTCTATCAGAGAGTAAAAAAGGCGTAAGGTTCACAATGGTGTAAAATTAAAATGGGATATAACGGGCTAGGATTCGAGTTACAGGAACAATGGCCAAACCAACCACCCAAGAATGGAATCGTCGAGCGAAAACACCTGACAACCTCCTAGAAGCAGCTTTTCTTGCCACCAGACCTTTTTCCATCAATTAAGAATCTGATTCCGTCACTAAGCACATTCCTTAATTTGTAGCCATTTGTTGAGTGTTTTTTTTTTGTGTCTAATCCGCATATATATCACCGTTGCCCTTGAATTTGTTGACTGTATATCTCTTAAATGTCAACATATACACGTGTGATTTAGTTTACGAAGATTTTTCAATGCTGAGAACCTCGATCAGAGAGTAAAAAAGGCGTAAGGTTCACAAGGGTGTAAAATTAAAATGGAATATACCGGGCTAGGATTCGAGTTACAGGAACAAGGGCCAAACCAACCACCCATGAATGGAATCGTCGAGCGAAAACACCTGACAACCTCCTAGAAGCAGCTTTTCTTGCCACCAGACCTTTCTCCATCAATTAGGAATCTGATGCCGTCACTAAACGCATTCCTTAAATTGTAGCCATTTGTTAAGTGTTTTTTTGCTGTCTAATCCGCATATATATCACCATTGCCCTTGATTTTCTTGACTGTATATCTCTTAAATGTCAACCTATACATGTGTGATTTAGTTTACGAGGATTTTTCAATGCCGAGAGTCTCAAACAGAGAGTAAAAAAGGCGTAAGGTTCACAATGGTGTAAAATTAAAATGGGATATACCGGGCTAGGATTCGAGTTACAGGAACAAGGGCAAAACCAACCACCCAAGAATGGAATCGTGGAGCGAAAACACTTGACAACCTCCTAGAAGCAGCTTTTCGTGCCACCAGACCTTTCTCCATCAATTAGGAATATGATGCCGTCACTAAACACATTCCTTAAATTGTAGCCATTTGTTGAGTGGTTTTTTTTTTGTGTCTAATCTGCATATATATCACCATTGCCCTTGATTTTCTTGACTGTATATCTCTTAAATGTCAACATATACACGTGTGATTTAGTTTACGAAGATTTTTCAATGCCGAGAACCTCGATCAGAGAGTAAAAAAGGCGTAAGGTTAACAATGGTGTAAAATTAAAATAGGATATATCGGGCTAGGATTCGAGTTACAGGAACAAGGGCAAAACCAACCACCCAAGAATGGAATCGTGGAGCGAAAACACTTGACAACCTCCTAGAAGCAGCTTTTCTTGCCACCAGACCTTTCTCCATCAATTAGGAATCTGATGCCGTCACTAAACGCATTCCTTAAATTGTAGCCATTTGTTGAGTGTTTTTTTTGGTGTCTAATCCGCATATATATCACCATAGCCCTTGATTTTCTTGACTGTATATCTCTTAAATGTCAACATATACACGTGTGATTTAGTTTACGAGGATTTTTCAATGCCGAGAGTCTCGAACAGAGAGTAAAAAAGGCGTAAGGTTCACAATGGTGTAAAATTAAAATGGGTTATACTGGGCTAGGATTCGAGTTATAGGAACAAGGGCCAAACCAACCACCCAAGAATGGAATCGTCGAGCGAAAACACTTGACAACCTCCTAGAAGCAGCTTTTCTTACCACCAGACCTTTTTCCATCAATTAGGAATCTGATGCCGTCACTAAACACATTCCTTAAATTGAAGCCATTTGTTGAGTGTTTTTTTTTTGTCTCTAATCTCCATATATATCAGCATTGCCCTTGATTTTGTTGACTGTATATCTCTTAAATGTCAACATATACACATGTGCTTTAGTTTATGAAGATTTTTCAATGCCGAGAACCTCTATCAGAGAGTAAAAAAGGCGTAAGGTTCACAATGGTGTAAAATTAAAATGGGATATACCGGGCTAGGATTCGAGTTACAGGAACAATGGCCAAACCAACCACCCAAGAATGGAATCGTCGAGCGAAAACAATTGACAACCTCCTAAAAGCAGCTTTTCTTGCCACCAGACCTTTTTCCATCAATTAAGAATCTGATTCCGTCACTAAACACATTCTTTAAATTGTAGCCATTTGTTGAGTGTTTTTTTTTTGTGTCTAATCCGCATATATATCACCGTTGCCCTTGAATTTGTTGACTGTATATCTCTTAAATGTCAACATATACACGTGTGATTTAGTTTACGTAGATTTTTCAATGCCGAGAACCTCGATCAGAGAGTAAAAATGGCGTAAGGTTAACAATGGTGTAAAATTAAAATGGGATATATCGGGCTAGGATTCGAGTTACAGGAACAAGGGCAAAACCAACCACCCAAGAATGGAATCGTGGAGCGAAAACACTTGACAACCTCCTAGAAGCAGCTTTTCTTGCCACCAGACCTTTTTCCATCAATTAGGAATCTGATGCCGTCACTAAACGCATTCCTTAAATTGTAGCCATTTGTTGAGTGTTTTTTTTGGTGTCTAATCCGCATATATATCACCATTGCCCTTGATTTTCTTGACTGTATATCTCTTAAATGTCAACATATAAACGTGTGATTTAGTTTACGAGGATTTTTCAATGCCGAGAGTCTCGAACAGAGAGTAAAAAAGGCGTAAGGTTCACAATGGTGTAAACTTAAAATGGGTTATACTGGGCTAGGATTCGAGTTATAGGAACAAGGGCCAAACCAACCACCCAAGAATGGAATCGTCGAGCAAAAACACTTGACAACCTCCTAGAAGCAGCTTTTCTTGCCACCAGACCTTTTTCCATCAATTAGGAATCTGATGCCGTCACTAAACACATTCCTTAAATTGAAGCCATTTGTTGAGTGTTTTTTTTGGTGTCTAATCTCCATATATATCACCATTGCCCTTGATTTTGTTGACCGTATATCTCTTAAATGTCAACATATACACATGTGATTTAGTTTACGAAGATTTTTCAATGCCGAGAACCTCTATCAGAGAGTAAAAAAGGCGTAAGGTTCACAATGGTGTAAAATTAAAATGGGATATACCGGGCTAGGATTCGAGTTACATGAACAATGGCCAAACCAACCACCCAAGAATGGAATCGTCGAGCGAAAACACCTGACAACCTCCTAGAAGCAGCTTTTCGTGCCACCAGACCTTTCTCCATCAATTAGGAATATGATGCCGTCACTAAACACATTCCTTAAATTCTAGCCATTTGTTGAGTGGTTTTTTTTTTGTGTCTAATCCGCATATATATCACCATTGCCCTTGATTTTCTTGACTGTATATCTCTTAAATGTCAACATATACACGTGTGATTTAGTTTACGAAGATTTTTCAATGCCGAGAACCTCGATCAGAGAGTAAAAATGGCGTAAGGTTAACAATGGTGTAAAATTAAAATGGGATATATCGGGCAAGGATTCGAGTTACAGGAACAAGGGCAAAACCAACCACCCAAGAATGGAATCGTGGAGCGAAAACACTTGACAACCTCCTAGAAGCAGCTTTTCTTGCCACCAGACCTTTTTTCCATCAATTAGGAATCTGATGCCGTCACTAAACGCATTCCTTAAATTGTAGCCATTTGTTGAGTGTTTTTTTTGGTGTCTAATCCGTATATATATCACCATTGCCCTTGATTTTCTTGACTGTATATCTCTTAAATGTCAACATATACACGTGTGATTTAGTTTACGAGGATTTTTCAATGCCGAGAGTCTCGAACAGAGAGTAAAAAGGCGTAAGGTTCACAATGGTGTAAAATTAAAATGGGTTATACTGGGCTAGGATTCGAGTTATAGGAACAAGGGCCAAACCAACCACCCAAGAATGGAATCGTCGAGCAAAAACACTTGACAACCTCCTAGAAGCAGCTTTTCTTGCCACCAGACCTTTTTCCATCAATTAGGAATCTGATGCCGTCACTAAACACATTCCTTAAATTGAAGCCATTTGTTGAGTGTTTTTTTTGGTGTCTAATCTCCATATATATCACCATTTCCCTTGATTTTGTTGACCGTATATCTCTTAAATGTCAACATATACACATGTGATTTAGTTTACGAAGATTTTTCAATGCCGAGAACCTCTATCAGAGAGTAAAAAAGGCGTAAGGTTCACAATGGTGTAAAATTAAAATGGGATATACCGGGCTAGGATTCGAGTTACAGGAACAATGGCCAAACCAACCACCCAAGAATGGAATCGTCGAGCGAAAACACCTGACAACCTCCTAGAAGCAGCTTTTCTTGCCACCAGACCTTTCTCCATCAATTAAGAATCTGATTCCGTCACTAAACACATTCCTTAAATTGTAGCCATTTGTTGAGTGTTTTTTTTGGTGTCTAATCCGTATATATATCACCGTTGCCCTTGAATTTGTTGACTGTGTATCTCTTAAATGTCAACATATACACGTGTGATTTAGTTTACGAAGATTTTTCAATGCTGAGAACCTCGATCAGAGAGTAAAAAAGGCGTAAGGTTCACAAGGGTGTAAAATTAAAATGGAATATACCGGGCTAGGATTCGAGTTACAGGAACAAGGGCCAAACCAACCACCCATGAATGGAATCGTCGAGCGAAAACACCTGACAACCTCCTAGAAGCAGCTTTTCTTGCCACCAGACCTTTCTCCATCAATTAGGAATCTGATGCCGTCACTAAACGCATTCCTTAAATTGTAGCCATTTGTTAAGTGTTTTTTTTGCTGTCTAATCCGCATATATATCACCATTGCCCTTGATTTTCTTGACTGTATATCTCTTAAATGTCAACCTATACACGTGTGATTTAGTTTACGAGGATTTTTCAATGCCGAGAGTCTCGAACAGAGAGTAAAAAAGGCGTAAGGTTCACAATGGTGTAAATTTAAAATGTGATATACCGGGCTAGGATTCGAGTTACAGGAACAAGGGCAAAACCAACCACCCAAGAATGGAATCGTGGAGCGAAAACACCTGACAACCTCCTAGAAGCAGCTTTTCTTGCCACCAGACCTTTTTCCATCAATTAAGAATCTGATTCCGTCACTAAACACATTCCTTAAATTGTAGCCATTTGTTGAGTGTTTTTTTTGGTGTCTAATCCGCATATATATCACCGTTGCCCTTGAATTTGTTGACTGTATATCTCTTAAATGTCAACATATACACGTGTGATTTAGTTTACGAAGATTTTTCAATGCTGAGAACCTCGATCAGAGAGTAAAAAAGGCGTAAGGTTCACAAGGGTGAAAATTAAAATGGAATATACCGGGCTAGGATTCGAGTTACAGGAACAAGGGCCAAACCAACCACCCATGAATGGAATCGTTGAGCGAAAACACTTGACAACCTCCTAGAAGCAGCTTTTCTTGCCACCAGACCTTTCTCCATCAATTAGGAATCTGATGCCGTCACTAAACGCATTCCTTAAATTGTAGCCATTTGTTAAGTGTTTTTTTTGGTGTCTAATCCGCATATATATCACCATTTCCCTTGATTTTCTTGACTGTGTATCTCTTAAATGTCAACCTATACACGTGTGATTTAGTTTACGAGGATTTTTCAATGCCGAGAGTCTCGAACAGAGAGTAAAAAAGGCGTAAGGTTCACAAGGGTGTAAAATTAAAATGGGTTATACCGGGCTAGGATTCGAGTTACAGGAACAAGGGCTAAACCAACCACCCATGAATGGAATCGTCGAGCGAAAACACCTGACAACCTCCTAGAAGCAGCTTTTCTTGCCACCAGACCTTTCTCCATCAATTAGGAATCTGATGCCGTCACTAAACGCATTCCTTAAATTGTAGCCATTTGTTAAGTGTTTTTTTTGCTGTCTAATCCGCATATATATCACCATTGCCCTTGATTTTCTTGACTGTATATCTCTTAAATGTCAACCTATACACGTGTGATTTAGTTTACGAGGATTTTTCAATGCCGAGAGTCTCGAACAGAGAGTAAAAAAGGCGTAAGGTTCACAATGGTGTAAAATTAAAATGGGATATACCGGGCTAGGATTCGAGTTACAGGAACAAGGGCAAAACCAACCACCCAAGAATGGAATCGTGGAGCGAAAACACTTGACAACCTCCTAGAAGCAGCTTTTCGTGCCACCAGACCTTTCTCCATCAATTAGGAATATGATGCCGTCACTAAACACATTCCTTAAATTGTAGCCATTTGTTGAGTGGTTTTTTTTGTGTCTAATCTGCATATATATCACCATTGCCCTTGATTTTCTTGACTGTATATCTCTTAAATGTCAACATATACACGTGTGATTTAGTTTACGAAGATTTTTCAATGCCGAGAACCTCGATCAGAGAGTAAAAAAGGCGTAAGGTTAACAATGGTGTAAAATTAAAATGGGATATATCGGGCTAGGATTCGAGTTACAGGAACAAGGGCAAAACCAACCACCCAAGAATGGAATCGTGGAGCGAAAACACTTGACAACCTCCTAGAAGCAGCTTTTCTTGCCACCAGACCTTTCTCCATCAATTAGGAATCTGATGCCGTCACAAAACGCATTCCTTAAATTGTAGCCATTTGTTAAGTGTTTTTTTTGCTGTCTACTCCGCACATATATCACCATTGCCCTTGATTTTCTTGACTGTATATCTCTTAAATGTCAACCTATACACGTGTGATTTAGTTTACGAGGATTTTTCAATGCCGAGAGTCTCGAACAGAGAGTAAAAAAGGCGTAAGGTTCACAATGGTGTAAAATTAAAATGGGATATACCGGGCTAGGATTCGAGTTACAGGAACAAGGGCAAAACCAACCACCCAAGAATGGAATCGTGGAGCGAAAACACTTGACAACCTCCTAGAAGCAGCTTTTCGTGCCACCAGACCTTTCTCCATCAATTAGGAATATGATGCCGTCACTAAACACATTCCTTAAATTGTAGCCATTTGTTGAGTGGTTTTTTTTTGTGTCTAATCTGCATATATATCACCATTGCCCTTGATTTTCTTGACTGTATATCTCTTAAATGTCAACATATACACGTGTGATTTAGTTTACGAAGATTTTTCAATGCCGAGAACCTCGATCAGAGAGTAAAAAAGGCGTAAGGTTAACAATGGTGTAAAATTAAAATGGGATATATCGGGCTAGGATTCGAGTTACAGGAACAAGGGCAAAACCAACCACCCAAGAATGGAATCGTGGAGCGAAAACACTTGACAACCTCCTAGAAGCAGCTTTTCTTGCCACCAGACCTTTCTCCATCAATTAGGAATCTGATGCCGTCACTAAACGCATTCCTTAAATTGTAGCCATTTGTTGAGTGTTTTTTTTGGTGTCTAATCCGCATATATATCACCATAGCCCTTGATTTTCTTGACTGTATATCTCTTAAATGTCAACATATACACGTGTGATTTAGTTTACGAGGATTTTTCAATGCCGAGAGTCTCGAACAGAGAGTAAAAAAGGCGTAAGGTTCACAATGGTGTAAAATTAAAATGGGTTATACTGGGCTAGGATTCGAGTTATAGGAACAAGGGCCAAACCAACCACCCAAGAATGGAATCGTCGAGCGAAAACACTTGACAACCTCCTAGAAGCAGCTTTTCTTGCCACCAGACCTTTTTCCATCAATTAGGAATCTGATGCCGTCACTAAACACATTCCTTAAATTGAAGCCATTTGTTGAGTGTTTTTTTTGGTGTCTAATCTCCATATATATCACCATTGCCCTTGATTTTGTTGACTGTATATCTCTTAAATGTCAACATATACACATGTGATTTAGTTTACGAAGATTTTTCAATGCCGAGAACCTCTATCAGAGAGTAAAAAAGGCGTAAGGTTCACAATGGTGTAAAATTAAAATGGGATATACCGGGCTAGGATTCGAGTTACAGGAACAATGGCCAAACCAACCACCCAAGAATGGAATCGTCGAGCGAAAACACCTGACAACCTCCTAGAAGCAGCTTTTCTTGCCACCAGACCTTTTTCCATCAATTAAGAATCTGATTCCGTCACTAAACACATTCCTTAAATTGTAGCCATTTGTTGAGTGTTTTTTTTGGTGTCTAATCCGCATATATATCACCGTTGCCCTTGAATTTGTTGACTGTATATCTCTTAAATGTCAACATATACACGTGTGATTTAGTTTACGAAGATTTTTCAATGCTGAGAACCTCGATCAGAGAGTAAAAAAGGCGTAAGGTTCACAAGGGTGAAAATTAAAATGGAATATACCGGGCTAGGATTCGAGTTACAGGAACAAGGGCCAAACCAACAACCCATGAATGGAATCGTTGAGCGAAAACACCTGACAACCTCCTAGAAGCAGCTTTTCTTGCCACCAGACCTTTCTCCATCAATTAGGAATCTGATGCCGTCACTAAACGCATTCCTTAAATTGTAGCCATTTGTTAAGTGTTTTTTTTGGTGTCTAATCCGCATATATATCACCATTTCCCTTGATTTTCTTGACTGTATATCTCTTAAATGTCAACCTATACACGTGTGATTTAGTTTACGATGATTTTTCAATGCCGAGAGTCTCGAACAGAGAGTAAAAAAGGCGTAAGGTTCACAATGGTGTAAAATTAAAATGGGATATACCGGGCTAGGATTCGAGTTACAGGAACAAGGGCAAAACCAACCACCCAAGAATGGAATCGTGGAGCGAAAACACTTGACAACCTCCTAAAAGCAGCTTTTCGTGCCACCAGACCTTTCTCCATCAATTAGGAATATGATGCCGTCACTAAACACATTCCTTAAATTCTAGCCATTTGTTGAGTGGTTTTTTTTTGTGTCTAATCTGCATATATATCACCATTGCCCTTGATTTTCTTGACTGTATATCTCTTAAATGTCAACATATACACGTGTGATTTAGTTTACGAAGATTTTTCAATGCCGAGAACCTCGATCAGAGAGTAAAAATGGCGTAAGTTTAACAATGGTGTAAAATTAAAATGGGATATATCGGGCTAGGATTCGAGTTACAGGAACAAGGGCAAAACCAACCACCCAAGAATGGAATCGTGGAGCGAAAACACTTGACAACCTCCTAGAAGCAGCTTTTCTTGCCACCAGACCTTTCTCCATCAATTAGGAATCTGATGCCGTCACTAAACGCATTCCTTAAATTGTAGCCATTTGTGGAGTGTTTTTTTTGGTGTCTAATCCGCATATATATCACCATTGCCCTTGATTTTCTTGACTGTATATCTCTTAAATGTCAACATATACACGTGTGATTTAGTTTACGAGGATTTTTCAATGCCGAGAGTCTCGAACAGAGAGTAAAAAAGGCGTAAGGTTCACAATGGTGTAAAATTAAAATGGGATATACCGGGCTAGGATTCGAGTTACAGGAACAAGGGCAAAACCAACCACCCAAGAATGGAATCGTGGAGCGAAAACACTTGACAACCTCCTAGAAGCAGCTTTTCGTGCCACCAGACCTTTCTCCATCAATTAGGAATATGATGCCGTCACTAAACACATTCCTTAAATTGTAGCCATTTGTTGAGTGGTTTTTTTTGTGTCTAATCTGCATATATATCACCATTGCCCTTGATTTTCTTGACTGTATATCTCTTAAATGTCAACATATACACGTGTGATTTAGTTTACGAAGATTTTTCAATGCCGAGAACCTCGATCAGAGAGAAAAAAGGCGTAAGGTTAACAATGGTGTAAAATTAAAATGGGATATATCGAGCTAGGATTCGAGTTACATGAACAAGGGCAAAACCAACGACCCAAGAATGGAATCGTGGAGCGAAAACACTTGACAACCTCCTAGAAGCAGCTTTTCTTGCCACCAGACCTTTCTCCATCAATTAGGAATCTGATGCCGTCACTAAACGCATTCCTTAAATTGTAGCCATTTGTTAAGTGTTTTTTTTGCTGTCTAATCCGCACATATATCACCATTGCCCTTGATTTTCTTGACTGTATATCTCTTAAATGTCAACCTATACACGTGTGATTTAGTTTACGAGGATTTTTCAATGCCGAGAGTCTCGAACAGAGAGTAAAAAAGGCGTAAGGTTCACAATGGTGTAAAATTAAAATGGGATATACCGGGCTAGGATTCGAGTTACAGGAACAAGGGCAAAACCAACCACCCAAGAATGGAATCGTGGAGCGAAAACACTTGACAACCTCCTAGAAGCAGCTTTTCGTGCCACCAGACCTTTCTCCATCAATTAGGAATATGATGCCGTCACTAAACACATTCCTTAAATTGTAGCCATTTGTTGAGTGGTTTTTTTTTGTGTCTAATCTGCATATATATCACCATTGCCCTTGATTTTCTTGACTGTATATCTCTTAAATGTCAACATATACACGTGTGATTTAGTTTACGAAGATTTTTCAATGCCGAGAACCTCGATCAGAGAGTAAAAAAGGCGTAAGGTTAACAATGGTGTAAAATTAAAATGGGATATATCGGGCTAGGATTCGAGTAACAGGAACAAGGGCAAAACCAACCACCCAAGAATGGAATCGTGGAGCAAAAACACTTGACAACCTCCTAGAAGCAGCTTTTCTTGCCACCAGACCATTCTCCATCAATTAGGAATCTGATGCCGTCACTAAACGCATTCCTTAAATTGTAGCCATTTGTTGAGTGTTTTTTTTGGTGTCTAATCCGCATATATATCACCATAGCCCTTGATTTTCTTGACTGTATATCTCTTAAATGTCAACATATACACGTGTGATTTAGTTTACGAGGATTTTTCAATGCCGAGAGTCTCGAACAGAGAGTAAAAAAGGCGTAAGGTTCACAATGGTGTAAAATTAAAATGGGTTATACTGGGCTAGGATTCGAGTTATAGGAACAAGGGCCAAACCAACCACCCAAGAATGGAATCGTCGAGCGAAAACACTTGACAACCTCCTAGAAGCAGCTTTTCTTGCCACCAGACCTTTTTCTATCAATTAGGAATCTGTTGCCGTCACTAAACACATTCCTTAAATTGAAGCCATTTGTTGAGTGTTTTTTTTGGTGTCTAATCTCCATATATATCACCATTGCCCTTGATTTTGTTGACTGTATATCTCTTAAATGTCAACATATACACATGTGATTTAGTTTACGAAGATTTTTCAATGCCGAGAACCTCTATCAGAGAGTAAAAAAGGCGTAAGGTTCACAATGGTGTAAAATTAAAATGGGATATACCGGGCTAGGATTCGAGTTACAGGAACAATGGCCAAACCAACCACCCAAGAATGGAATCGTCGAGCGAAAACACCTGACAACCTCCTAGAAGCAGCTTTTCTTGCCACCAGACCTTTTTCCATCAATTAAGAATCTGATTCCGTCACTAAACACATTCCTTAAATTGTAGCCATTTGTTGAGTGTTTTTTTTTGTGTCTAATCCGCATATATATCACCGTTGCCCTTGAATTTGTTGACTGTATATCTCTTAAATGTCAACATATACACGTGTGATTTAGTTTACGAAGATTTTTCAATGCTGAGAACCTCGATCAGAGAGTAAAAAAGGCGTAAGGTTCACAAGGGTGAAAATTAAAATGGAATATACCGGGCTAGGATTCGAGTTACAGGAACAAGGGCCAAACCAACCACCCATGAATGGAATCGTTGAGCGAAAACACCTGACAACCTCCTAGAAGCAGCTTTTCTTGCCACCAGACCTTTCTCCATCAATTAGGAATCTGATGCCGTCACTAAACGCATTCCTTAAATTGTAGCCATTTGTTAAGTGTTTTTTTTGGTGTCTAATCCGCATATATATCACCATTTCCCTTGATTTTCTTGACTGTATATCTCTTAAATGTCAACCTATACACGTGTGATTTAGTTTACGAGGATTTTTCAATGCCGAGAGTCTCGAACAGAGAGTAAAAAAGGCGTAAGGTTCACAATGGTGTAAATTTAAAATGGGTTATACCGGGCTAGGATTCGAGTTACAGGAACAAGGGCAAAACCAACCACCCAAGAATGGAATCGTGGAGCGAAAACACTTGACAACCTCCTAGAAGCAGCTTTTCGTGCCACCAGACCTTTCTCCATCAATTAGGAATATGATGCCGTCACTAAACACATTCCTTAAATTGTAGCCATTTGTTGAGTGGTTTTTTTTGTGTCTAATCTGCATATATATCACCATTGCCCTTGATTTTCTTGACTGTATATCTCTTAAATGTCAACATATACACGTGTGATTTAGTTTACGAAGATTTTTCAATGCCGAGAACCTCGATCAGAGAGAAAAAAGGCGTAAGGTTAACAATGGTGTAAAATTAAAATGGGATATATCGAGCTAGGATTCGAGTTACATGAACAAGGGCAAAACCAACGACCCAAGAATGGAATCGTGGAGCGAAAACACTTGACAACCTCCTAGAAGCAGCTTTTCTTGCCACCAGACCTTTCTCCATCAATTAGGAATCTGATGCCGTCACTAAACGCATTCCTTAAATTGTAGCCATTTGTTAAGTGTTTTTTTTGCTGTCTAATCCGCACATATATCACCATTGCCCTTGATTTTCTTGACTGTATATCTCTTAAATGTCAACCTATACACGTGTGATTTAGTTTACGAGGATTTTTCAATGCCGAGAGTCTCGAACAGAGAGTAAAAAAGGCGTAAGGTTCACAATGGTGTAAAATTAAAATGGGATATACCGGGCTAGGATTCGAGTTACAGGAACAAGGGCAAAACCAACCACCCAAGAATGGAATCGTGGAGCGAAAACACTTGACAACCTCCTAGAAGCAGCTTTTCGTGCCACCAGACCTTTCTCCATCAATTAGGAATATGATGCCGTCACTAAACACATTCCTTAAATTGTAGCCATTTGTTGAGTGGTTTTTTTTTGTGTCTAATCTGCATATATATCACCATTGCCCTTGATTTTCTTGACTGTATATCTCTTAAATGTCAACATATACACGTGTGATTTAGTTTACGAAGATTTTTCAATGCCGAGAACCTCGATCAGAGAGTAAAAAAGGCGTAAGGTTAACAATGGTGTAAAATTAAAATGGGATATATCGGGCTAGGATTCGAGTAACAGGAACAAGGGCAAAACCAACCACCCAAGAATGGAATCGTGGAGCAAAAACACTTGACAACCTCCTAGAAGCAGCTTTTCTTGCCACCAGACCATTCTCCATCAATTAGGAATCTGATGCCGTCACTAAACGCATTCCTTAAATTGTAGCCATTTGTTGAGTGTTTTTTTTGGTGTCTAATCCGCATATATATCACCATAGCCCTTGATTTTCTTGACTGTATATCTCTTAAATGTCAACATATACACGTGTGATTTAGTTTACGAGGATTTTTCAATGCCGAGAGTCTCGAACAGAGAGTAAAAAAGGCGTAAGGTTCACAATGGTGTAAAATTAAAATGGGTTATACTGGGCTAGGATTCGAGTTATAGGAACAAGGGCCAAACCAACCACCCAAGAATGGAATCGTCGAGCGAAAACACTTGACAACCTCCTAGAAGCAGCTTTTCTTGCCACCAGACCTTTTTCTATCAATTAGGAATCTGTTGCCGTCACTAAACACATTCCTTAAATTGAAGCCATTTGTTGAGTGTTTTTTTTGGTGTCTAATCTCCATATATATCACCATTGCCCTTGATTTTGTTGACTGTATATCTCTTAAATGTCAACATATACACATGTGATTTAGTTTACGAAGATTTTTCAATGCCGAGAACCTCTATCAGAGAGTAAAAAAGGCGTAAGGTTCACAATGGTGTAAAATTAAAATGGGATATACCGGGCTAGGATTCGAGTTACAGGAACAATGGCCAAACCAACCACCCAAGAATGGAATCGTCGAGCGAAAACACCTGACAACCTCCTAGAAGCAGCTTTTCTTGCCACCAGACCTTTTTCCATCAATTAAGAATCTGATTCCGTCACTAAACACATTCCTTAAATTGTAGCCATTTGTTGAGTGTTTTTTTTTGTGTCTAATCCGCATATATATCACCGTTGCCCTTGAATTTGTTGACTGTATATCTCTTAAATGTCAACATATACACGTGTGATTTAGTTTACGAAGATTTTTCAATGCTGAGAACCTCGATCAGAGAGTAAAAAAGGCGTAAGGTTCACAAGGGTGAAAATTAAAATGGAATATACCGGGCTAGGATTCGAGTTACAGGAACAAGGGCCAAACCAACCACCCATGAATGGAATCGTTGAGCGAAAACACCTGACAACCTCCTAGAAGCAGCTTTTCTTGCCACCAGACCTTTCTCCATCAATTAGGAATCTGATGCCGTCACTAAACGCATTCCTTAAATTGTAGCCATTTGTTAAGTGTTTTTTTTGGTGTCTAATCCGCATATATATCACCATTTCCCTTGATTTTCTTGACTGTATATCTCTTAAATGTCAACCTATACACGTGTGATTTAGTTTACGAGGATTTTTCAATGCCGAGAGTCTCGAACAGAGAGTAAAAAAGGCGTAAGGTTCACAATGGTGTAAATTTAAAATGGGTTATACCGGGCTAGGATTCGAGTTACAGGAACAAGGGCAAAACCAACCACCCAAGAATGGAATCGTGGAGCGAAAACACTTGACAACCTCCTAGAAGCAGCTTTTCGTGCCACCAGACCTTTCTCCATCAATTAGGAATATGATGCCGTCACTAAACACATTCCTTAAATTGTAGCCATTTGTTGAGTGGTTTTTTTTGTGTCTAATCTGCATATATATCACCATTGCCCTTGATTTTCTTGACTGTATATCTCTTAAATGTCAACATATACACGTGTGATTTAGTTTACGAAGATTTTTCAATGCCGAGAACCTCGATCAGAGAGAAAAAAGGCGTAAGGTTAACAATGGTGTAAAATTAAAATGGGATATATCGAGCTAGGATTCGAGTTACATGAACAAGGGCAAAACCAACGACCCAAGAATGGAATCGTGGAGCGAAAACACTTGACAACCTCCTAGAAGCAGCTTTTCTTGCCACCAGACCTTTCTCCATCAATTAGGAATCTGATGCCGTCACTAAACGCATTCCTTAAATTGTAGCCATTTGTTAAGTGTTTTTTTTGCTGTCTAATCCGCACATATATCACCATTGCCCTTGATTTTCTTGACTGTATATCTCTTAAATGTCAACCTATACACGTGTGATTTAGTTTACGAGGATTTTTCAATGCCGAGAGTCTCGAACAGAGAGTAAAAAAGGCGTAAGGTTCACAATGGTGTAAAATTAAAATGGGATATACCGGGCTAGGATTCGAGTTACAGGAACAAGGGCAAAACCAACCACCCAAGAATGGAATCGTGGAGCGAAAACACTTGACAACCTCCTAGAAGCAGCTTTTCGTGCCACCAGACCTTTCTCCATCAATTAGGAATATGATGCCGTCACTAAACACATTCCTTAAATTGTAGCCATTTGTTGAGTGGTTTTTTTTTGTGTCTAATCTGCATATATATCACCATTGCCCTTGATTTTCTTGACTGTATATCTCTTAAATGTCAACATATACACGTGTGATTTAGTTTACGAAGATTTTTCAATGCCGAGAACCTCGATCAGAGAGTAAAAAAGGCGTAAGGTTAACAATGGTGTAAAATTAAAATGGGATATATCGGGCTAGGATTCGAGTAACAGGAACAAGGGCAAAACCAACCACCCAAGAATGGAATCGTGGAGCAAAAACACTTGACAACCTCCTAGAAGCAGCTTTTCTTGCCACCAGACCATTCTCCATCAATTAGGAATCTGATGCCGTCACTAAACGCATTCCTTAAATTGTAGCCATTTGTTGAGTGTTTTTTTTGGTGTCTAATCCGCATATATATCACCATAGCCCTTGATTTTCTTGACTGTATATCTCTTAAATGTCAACATATACACGTGTGATTTAGTTTACGAGGATTTTTCAATGCCGAGAGTCTCGAACAGAGAGTAAAAAAGGCGTAAGGTTCACAATGGTGTAAAATTAAAATGGGTTATACTGGGCTAGGATTCGAGTTATAGGAACAAGGGCCAAACCAACCACCCAAGAATGGAATCGTCGAGCGAAAACACTTGACAACCTCCTAGAAGCAGCTTTTCTTGCCACCAGACCTTTTTCTATCAATTAGGAATCTGTTGCCGTCACTAAACACATTCCTTAAATTGAAGCCATTTGTTGAGTGTTTTTTTTGGTGTCCAATCTCCATATATATCACCATTGCCCTTGATTTTGTTGACTGTATATCTCTTAAATGTCAACATATACACATGTGATTTAGTTTACGAAGATTTTTCAATGCCGAGAACCTCTATCAGAGAGTAAAAAAGGCGTAAGGTTCACAATGGTGTAAAATTAAAATGGGATATACCGGGCTAGGATTCGAGTTACAGGAACAATGGCCAAACCAACCACCCAAGAATGGAATCGTCGAGCGAAAACACCTGACAACCTCCTAGAAGCAGCTTTTCTTGCCACCAGACCTTTTTCCATCAATTAAGAATCTGATTCCGTCACTAAACACATTCCTTAAATTGTAGCCATTTGTTGAGTGTTTTTTTTTGTGTCTAATCCGCATATATATCACCGTTGCCCTTGAATTTGTTGACTGTATATCTCTTAAATGTCAACATATACACGTGTGATTTAGTTTACGAAGATTTTTCAATGCTGAGAACCTCGATCAGAGAGTAAAAAAGGCGTAAGGTTCACAAGGGTGAAAATTAAAATGGAATATACCGGGCTAGGATTCGAGTTACAGGAACAAGGGCCAAACCAACCACCCATGAATGGAATCGTTGAGCGAAAACACCTGACAACCTCCTAGAAGCAGCTTTTCTTGCCACCAGACCTTTCTCCATCAATTAGGAATCTGATGCCGTCACTAAACGCATTCCTTAAATTGTAGCCATTTGTTAAGTGTTTTTTTTGGTGTCTAATCCGCATATATATCACCATTTCCCTTGATTTTCTTGACTGTATATCTCTTAAATGTCAACCTATACACGTGTGATTTAGTTTACGAGGATTTTTCAATGCCGAGAGTCTCGAACAGAGAGTAAAAAAGGCGTAAGGTTCACAATGGTGTAAAATTAAAATGGGTTATACCGGGCTAGGATTCGAGTTACAGGAACAAGGGCAAAACCAACCACCCAAGAATGGAATCGTGGAGCGAAAACACTTGACAACCTCCTAGAAGCAGCTTTTCGTGCCACCAGACCTTTCTCCATCAATTAGGAATATGATGCCGTCACTAAACACATTCCTTAAATTCTAGCCATTTGTTGAGTGGTTTTTTTTTTGTGTCTAATCTGCATATATATCACCATTGCCCTTGATTTTCTTGACTGTATATCTCTTAAATGTCAACATATACACTTGTGATTTAGTTTACGAAGATTTTTCAATGCCGAGAACCTCGATCAGAGAGTAAAAATGGCGTAAGGTTAACAATGGTGTAAAAGTAAAATGGGATATATCGGGCTAGGATTCGAGTTACAGGAACAAGGGCAAAACCAACCACCCAAGAATGGAATCGTGGAGCGAAAACACTTGACAACCTCCTAGAAGCAGCTTTTCTTGCCACCAGACCTTTCTCCATCAATTAGGAATCTGATGCCGTCACTAAACGCATTCCTTAAATTGTAGCCATTTGTGGAGTGTTTTTTTTGGTGTCTAATCCGCATATATATCACCATTGCCCTTGATTTTCTTGACTGTATATCTCTTAAATGTCAACATATACACGTGTGATTTAGTTTACGAGGATTTTTCAATGCCGAGAGTCTCGAACAGAGAGTAAAAAAGGCGTAAGGTTCACAATGCTGTAAAATTAAAATGGGATATACCGGGCTAGGATTCGAGTTACAGGAACAAGGGAAAAACCAACCACCCAAGAATGGAATCGTGGAGCGAAAACACTTGACAACCTCCTAGAAGCAGCTTTTCGTGCCACCAGACCTTTCTCCATCAATTAGGAATAAGATGCCATCACTAAACACATTCCTTAAATTGTAGCCATTTGTTGAGGGGTTTTTTTGTGTCTAATCTGCATATATATCACCATTGCCCTTGATTTTCTTGACTGTATATCTCTTAAATGTCAACATATACACGTGTGATTTAGTTTACGAAGATTTTTCAATGCCAAGAACCTCGATCAGAGAGTAAAAAAGGCGTAAGGTTAACAATGGTGTAAAATTAAAATGGGATATATCGGGCTAGGATTCGAGTTACAGGAACAAGGGCAAAACCAACCACCCAAGCATGGAATCGTGGAGCGAAAACACTTGACAACCTCCTAGAAGCAGCTTTTCTTGCCACCAGACCTTTCACCATCAATTAGGAATCTGATGCCGTCACTAAACGCATTCCTTAAATTGTAGCCATTTGTTGAGTGTTTTTTTTGTGTCTAATCCGCATATATATCACCATTGCCCTTGATTTTCTTGACTGTATATCTCTTAAATGTCAACATATACACGTGTGATTTAGTTTACGAGGATTTTTCAATGCCGAGAGTCTCGAACAGAGAGTAAAAAAGGCGTAAGGTTCACAATGGTGTAAAATTAAAATGGGTTATACTGGGCTAGGATTCGAATTATAGGAACAAGGGCCAAACCAACCACCCAAGAATGGAATCGTCGAGCGAAAACACTTGACAACCTCCTAGAAGCAGCTTTTCTTACCACCAGACCTTTTTCCTTCAATTAGGAATCTGATGCCGTCACTAAACACATTCCTTAAATTGAAGCCATTTGTTGAGTGTTTTTTTTGGTGTCTAATCTCCATATATATCACCATTGCCCTTGATTTTGTTGACTGTATATCTCTTAAATGTCAACATATACACATGTGATTTAGTTTACGAAGATTTTTCAATGCCGAGAACCTCTATCAGAGAGTAAAAAAGGCGTAAGGTTCACAATGGTGTAAAATTAAAATGGGATATACCGGGCTAGGATTCGAGTTACAGGAACAATGGCCAAACCAACCACCCAAGAATGGAATCGTCGAGCGAAAACACCTGACAACCTCCTAGAAGCAGCTTTTCTTGCCACCAGACATTTTTCCATCAATTAAGAATCTGATTCCGTCACTAAACACATTCCTTAAATTGTAGCCATTTGTTGAGTGTTTTTTTTGGTGTCTAATCCGCATATATATCACCGTTGCCCTTGAATTTGTTGACTGTATATCTCTTAAATGTCAACATATACACGTGTGATTTAGTTTACGAAGATTTTTCAATGCTGAGAACCTCGATCAGAGAGTAAAAAAGGCGTAAGGTTCACAAGGGTGAAAATTAAAATGGAATATACCGGGCTAGGATTCGAGTTACAGGAACAAGGGCCAAACCAACCACCCATGAATGGAATCGTTGAGCGAAAACACCTGACAACCTCCTAGAAGCAGCTTTTCTTGCCACCAGACCTTTCTCCATCAATTAGGAATCTGATGCCGTCACTAAACGCATTCCTTAAATTGTAGCCATTTGTTAAGTGTTTTTTTTGGTGTCTAATCCGCATATATATCACCATTTCCCTTGATTTTCTTGACTGTATATCTCTTAAATGTCAACCTATACACGTGTGATTTAGTTTACGAGGATTTTTCAATGCCGAGAGTCTCGAACAGAGAGTAAAAAAGGCGTAAGGTTCACAATGGTGTAAAATTAAAATGGGATATACCGGGCTAGGATTCGAGTTACAGGGACAAGGGCAAAACCAACCACCCAAGAATGGAATCGTGGAGCGAAAACACTTGACAACCTCCTAGAAGCAGCTTTTCGTGCCACCAGACCTTTCTCCATCAATTAGGAATATGATGCCGTCACTAAACACATTCCTTAAATTGTAGCCATTTGTTGAGTGGTTTTTTTTTGTGTCTAATCTGCATATATATCACCATTGCCCTTGATTTTCTTGACTGTATATCTCTTAAATGTCAACATATACACGTGTGATTTAGTTTACGAGGATTTTTCAATGCCGAGAGTCTCGAACATAGAGTAAAAAAGGCGTAAGGTTCACAATGGTGTAAAATTAAAATGGGATATACCGGGCTAGGATTCGAGTTACAGGAACAAGGGCAAAACCAACCACCCAAGAATGGAATCGTGGAGCGAAAACACTTGACAACCTCCTAGAAGCAGCTTTTCGTGCCACCAGACCTTTCTCCATCAATTAGGAATAAGATGCCGTCACTAAACACATTCCTTAAATTGTAGCCATTTGTTGAGGGGTTTTTTTGTGTCTAATCTGCATATATATCACCATTGCCCTTGATTTTCTTGACTGTATATCTCTTAAATGTCAACATATAAACGTGTGATTTAGTTTACGAAGATTTTTTAATGCCGAGAACCTCGATCAGAGAGTAAAAAAGGCGTAAGGTTAACAATGGTGTAAAATTAAAATGGGATATATCGGGCTAGGATTCGAGTTACAGGAACAAGGGCAAAACCAACCACCCAAGAATGGAATCGTGGAGCGAAAACACTTGACAACCTCTTAGAAGCAGCTTTTCTTGCCACCAGACCTTTCACCATCAATTAGGAATCTGATGCCGTCACTAAACGCATTCCTTAAATTGTAGCCATTTGTTGAGTGTTTTTTTTGTGTCTAATCCGCATATATATCACCATTGCCCTTGATTTTCTTGACTGTATATCTCTTAAATGTCAACATATACACGTGTGATTTAGTTTACGAGGATTTTTCAATGCCGAGAGTCTCGAACAGAGAGTAAAAAAGGCGTAAGGTTCACAATGGTGTAAAATTAAAATGGGTTATACTGGGCTAGGATTCGAATTATAGGAACAAGGGCCAAACCAACCACCCAAGAATGGAATCGTCGAGCGAAAACACTTGACAACCTCCTAGAAGCAGCTTTTCTTGCCACCAGACCTTTTTCCTTCAATTAGGAATCCGATGCCGTCACTAAACACATTCCTTAAATTGAAGCCATTTGTTGAGTGTTTTTTTTGGTGTCTAATCTCCATATATATCACCATTGCCCTTGATTTTGTTGACTGTATATCTCTTAAATGTCAACATATACTCATGTGATTTAGTTTACGAAGATTTTTCAATGCCGAGAACCTCTATCAGAGAGTAAAAAAGGCGTAAGGTTCACAATGGTGTAAAATTAAAATGGGATATACCGGGCTAGGATTCGAGTTACAGGAACAATGGCCAAACCAACCACCCAAGAATGGAATCGTCGAGCGAAAACACCTGACAACCTCCTAGAAGCAGCTTTTCTTGCCACCAGACATTTTTCCATCAATTAAGAATCTGATTCCGTCACTAAACACATTCCTTAAATTGTAGCCATTTGTTGAGTGTTTTTTTTTGGTATCTAATCCGCATATATATCACCGTTGCCCTTGAATTTGTTGACTGTATATCTCTTAAATGTCAACATATACACGTGTGATTTAGTTTACGAAGATTTTTCAATGCTGAGAACCTCGATCAGAGAGTAAAAAAGGCGTAAGGTTCACAAGGGTGAAAATTAAAATGGAATATACCGGGCTAGGATTCGAGTTACAGGAACAAGGGCCAAACCAACCACCCATGAATGGAATCGTTGAGCGAAAACACCTGACAACCTCCTAGAAGCAGCTTTTCTTGCCACCAGACCTTTCTCCATCAATTAGGAATCTGATGCCGTCACTAAACGCATTCCTTAAATTGTAGCCATTTGTTAAGTGTTTTTTTTGGTGTCTAATCCGCATATATATCACCATTTCCCTTGATTTTCTTGACTGTATATCTCTTAAATGTCAACCTATACACGTGTGATTTAGTTTACGAGGATTTTTCAATGCCGAGAGTCTCGAACAGAGAGTAAAAAAGGCGTAAGGTTCACAATGGTGTAAAATTAAAATGGGATATACCGGGCTAGGATTCGAGTTACAGGAACAAGGGCAAAACCAACCACCCAAGAATGGAATCGTGGAGCGAAAACACTTGACAACCTCCTAGAAGCAGCTTTTCGTGCCACCAGACCTTTCTCCATCAATTAGGAATATGATGCCGTCACTAAACACATTCCTTAAATTCTAGCCATTTGTTGAGTGGTTTTTTTTTGTGTCTAATCTGCATATATATCACCATTGCCCTTGATTTTCTTGACTGTATATCTCTTAAATGTCAACATATACACGTGTGATTTAGTTTACGAAGATTTTTCAATGCCGAGAACCTCGATCAGAGAGTAAAAATGGCGTAAGGTTAACAATGGTGTAAAATTAAAATGGGATATATCGGGCTAGGATTCGAGTTACAGGAACAAGGGCAAAACCAACCACCCAAGAATGGAATCGTGGAGCGAAAACACTTGACAACCTCCTAGAAGCAGCTTTTCTTGCCACCAGACCTTTCTCCATCAATTAGGAATCTGATGCCGTCACTAAACGCATTCCTTAAATTGTAGCCATTTGTGGAGTGTTTTTTTTGGTGTCTAATCCGCATATATATCACCATTGCCCTTGATTTTCTTGACTGTATATCTCTTAAATGTCAACATATACACGTGTGATTTAGTTTACGAGGATTTTTCAATGCCGAGAGTCTCGAACAGAGAGTAAAAAAGGCGTAAGGTTCACAATGGTGTAAAATTAAAATGGGTTATACTGGGCTAGGATTCGAGTTATAGGAACAAGGGCCAAACCAACCACCCAAGAATGGAATCGTCGAGCAAAAACACTTGACAACCTCCTAGAAGCAGCTTTTCTTGCCACCAGACCTTTTTCCATCAATTAGGAATCTGATGTCGTCACTAAACACATTCCTTAAATTGAAGCCATTTGTTGAGTGTTTTTTTTTGGTGTCTAATCTCCATATATATCACCATTGCCCTTGATTTTGTTGACCGTATATCTCTTAAATGTCAACATATACACATGTGATTTAGTTTACGAAGATTTTTCAATGCCGAGAACCTCTATCAGAGAATAAAAAAGGCGTAAGGTTCACAATGGTGTAAAATTAAAATGGGATATACCGGGCTAGGATTCGAGTTACAGGAACAATGGCCAAACCAACCACCCAAGAATGGAATCGTCGAGCGAAAACACCTGACAACCTCCTAGAAGCAGCTTTTCTTGCCACCAGACCTTTTTCCATCAATTAAGAATCTGATTCCGTCACTAAACACATTCCTTAAATTGTAGCCATTTGTTGAGTGTTTTTTTTTGTGACTAATCCGCAGATATATCACCGTTGCCCTTGAATTTGTTGACTGTGTATCTCTTAAATGTCAACATATACACGTGTGATTTAGTTTACGAAGATTTTTCAATGCTGAGAACCTCGATCAGAGAGTAAAAAAGGCGTAAGGTTCACAAGGGTGTAAAATTAAAATGGGATATACCGGGCTAGGATTCGAGTTACAGGAACAAGGGCCAAACCAACCACCCATGAATGGAATCGTCGAGCGAAAACACCTGACAACCTCCTAGAAGCAGCTTTTCTTGCCACCAGACCTTTCTCCATCAATTAGTAATCTAATGCCGTCATTAAACGCATTCCATAAATTGTAGCCATTTGTTAAGTGTTTTTTTTGGTGTCTAATCCGCATATATATCACCATTGCCCTTGATTTTCTTGACTGTATATCTCTTAAATGTCAACCTATACACGTGTGATTTAGTTTACGAGGATTATTCAATGCCGAGAGTCTCGAACAGAGAGTAAAAAAGGCGTAAGGTTCACAATGGTGTAAAATTAAAATGGGATATACCGGGCTAGGATTCGAGTTACAGGAACAAGGGCAAAACCAACCACCCAAGAATGGAATCGTGGAGCGAAAACACTTGACAACCTCCTAGAAGCAGCTTTTCGTGCCACCAGACCTTTCTCCATCAATTAGGAATCTGATGCCGTCACTAAACACATTCCTTAAATTGTCGCCATTTGTTGAGTGGTTTTTTTTTGTGTCTAATCTAAATATATATCACCATTGCCCTTGATTTTCTTGATTGTATATCTCTTAAATGTCAACATATACACGTGTGATTTAGTTTACGAAGATTTTTCAATGCCGAGAACCTCGATCAGAGAGTAAAAAAGGCGTAAGGTTCACAATGGTGTAAAATTAAAATGGGATATATCGGGCTAGGATTCGAGTTACAGGAACAAGGGCAAAACCAACTACCCAAGAAAGGAATCGTGGAGCGAAAACACTTGACAACCTCCTAGAAGCAACTTTTCTTGCCACCAGACCTTTCTCCATCAATTAGGAATCTGATGCCGTCACTAAACACATTCCTTAAATTGTAGCCATTTGTTGAGTGTTTTTTTTTTGTGTCTAATCCGCATATATATCACCATTGCCCTTGATTTTCTTGACTGTATATATCTTAAATGTCAACATATACACGTGTGATTTAGTTTACGAGGATTTTTCAATGCCGAGAGTCTCGAACAGAGAATAAAAAAGGTGTAAGGTTCACAATGGTGTAAAATTAAAATGGGATATACCGGGCTAGGATTCGAGTTACAGGAACAATGGCCAAACCAACCACCCAAGAATGGAATCGTCGAGCGAAAACACCTGACAACCTCCTAGAAGCAGCTTTTCTTGCCACCAGACCTTTTTCCATCAATTAAGAATCTGATTCCGTCACTAAACACATTCTTTAAATTGTAGCCATTTGTTGAGTGTATTTTTTTGGTGTCTAATCCGCATATATATCACCGTTGCCCTTGAATTTGTTGACTGTATATCTCTTAAATGTCAACATATACACGTGTGATTTAGTTTACGAGGATTTTTCAATGCCGAGAACCTCGATCAGAGAGTAAAAAAGGCGTAAGGTTCACAATGGTGTACAATTAAAATGGGATATACCGGGCTAGGATTCGAGTTACAGGAACAAGGGCAAATCCAACCACCCAAAAATGGAATCGTGGAGCGAAAACACTTGACAACCTCCTAGAAGCAGCTTTTCTTGCCACCAGACCTTTCTCCATCAATTAGGAATCTGATGCCGTCACTAAACGCATTCCTTAAATTGTAGCCATTTGTTGAGTGTTTTTTTTGTGTCTAATCCGCATATATATCACCATTGCCCTTGATTTTCTTGACTGTATATCTCTTAAATGTAAACATATACACGTGTGATTTAGTTTACGAGGATTTTTCAATGCCGAGAACCTCGATCAGAGAGTAAAAAAGGCGTAAGGTTCACAATGGTGTACAATTAAAATGGGATATACCGGGCTAGGATTCGAGTTACAGGAACAAGGGCAAATCCAACCACCCAAAAATGGAATCGTGGAGCGAAAACACTTGACAACCTCCTAGAAGCAGCTTTTCTTGCCACCAGACCTTTCTCCATCAATTAGGAATCTGATGCCGTCACTAAACGCATTCCTTAAATTGTAGCCATTTGTTGAGTGTTTTTTTTGTGTCTAATCCGCATATATATCACCATTGCCCTTGATTTTCTTGACTGTATATCTCTTAAATGTCAACATATACACGTGTGATTTAGTTTACGAGGATTTTTCAATGCCGAGAGTCTCGAACAGAGAGTAAAAAAGGCGTAAGGTTCACAATGGTGTAAAATTAAAATGGGTTATTCTGGGCTAGGATTCGAGTTATAGGAACAAGGGCCAAACCAACCACCCAAGAATGGAATCGTCGAGCGAAAACACTTAACAATCTCCTAGAAGCAGCTTTTCTTGCCACTAGACATTTCTCCATCAATTAGGAATCTGATGCCGTCACTAAACGCATTCCTTAAATTGTTTCCATTTGTTGAGTGTTTTTTTTGGTGTCTAATCCGCATATATATCACCATTGCCCTTGATTTTCTTGACTGTATATCTCTTAAATGTCAACATATACACGTGTGATTTAGTTTACGAGGATTTTTTAATGCCGAGAGTCTCGAACAGAGAGTAAAAAAGGCCTAAGGTTCACAATGGTGTAAAATTAAAATGGGTTATACTGGGCTAGGATTCGAGTTATAGGAACAAGGGCCAAACCAACCACCCAAGAATGGAATCGTCGAGCGAAAACACTTGACAACCTCCTAGAAGCAGCTTTTCGTGCCACCAGACCTTTCTCCATCAATTAGGAATCTGATGCCGTCACTAAACACATTCCTTAAATTGTAGCCATTTGTTGAGTGGTTTTTTTTGTGTCTAATCTGCATATATATCACCATTGCCCTTGATTTTCTTGACTGTATATCTCTTAAATGTCAACATATACACGTGTGATTTAGTTTACGAAGATTTTTCAATGCCGAGAGTCTCGATCAGAGAGTAAAAAAGGCGTAAGGTTCACAATGGTGTAAAATTAAAATGGGTTATTCTGGGCTAGGATTCGAGTTACAGGAACAAGGGCCAAACCAACCACCCAAGAATGGAATCGTCGAGCGAAAACACTTAACAACCTCCTAGAAACAGCTTTTCTTGCCACCAGACCTTTCTCCATCAATTTGGAATCTGATGCCGTCACTAAACACATTCCTTAAATTGTAGCCATTTGTTGAGTGTTTTTTTTGGTGTCTAATCCGCATATATATCACCGTTGCCCTTGAATTTATTGACTGTATATCTCTTAAATGTCAACATATACACATGTGATTTAGTTTACGAAGATTTTTCAATGCTGAGAACCTCGATCAGAGATTAAAAAAGGCGTAAGGTTCACAATGGTGTAAAATTAAAATGGGATATATCGGGCTAGGATTCGAGTTACAGGAACAAGGGCAAAACCAACCACCCAAGAATGGAATCGTCGAGCGAAAACACTTGACAACCTCCTAGAAGCAGCTTTTCTTGCCACCAGACCTTTCTCCATCAATTAGGAATCTGATGCCGTCACTAAACGCATTCCTTTAAATGTAGCCATTTGTTGAGTGTTTTTTTTGGTGTCTAATCCGCATATATATCACCATTGCCCTTAATTTTCTTGACTGTATATCTCTTAAATGTCAACATATACACGTGTGATTTAGTTTACGAGGATTTTTCAATGCCGAGAGTCTCGAACAGAGAATAAAAAAGGCGTAAGGTTCACAATGGTGTAAAATTAAAATGGGTTATACTGGGTTAGGATTCGAGTTATAGGAACAAGGGCCAAACCAACCACCCAAGAATGGAATCGTCGAGCGAAAACACTTGACAACCTCCTAGAAGCAGCTTTTCTTGCCACCAGACCTTTTTCCATCAATTAGGAATCTGATGCCGTCACTAAACACATTCCTTAAATTGAAGCCATTTGTTGAGTGTTTTTTTTTGTGTCTAATCTCCATATATATCACCATTGCCCTTGATTTTGTTGACTGTATATCTCTTAAATGTCAACATATACACATGTGATTTAGTTTACGATGATTTTTCAATGCCGAGAACCTCTATCAGAGAGTAAAAAAGGCGTAAGGTTCACAATGGTGTAAAATTAAAATGGGATATACCGGGCTAGGATTCGAGTTACAGGAACAAGGGCCAAACCAACCACCCAAGAATGGAATCATCGAGCGAAAACACCTGACAACCTCCTAGAAGCAGCTTTTCTTGCCACCACACATTTTTCCATCAATTAAGAATCTGATGCCGTCACTAAACACATTCCTTAAATTGTAGCCATTTGTTGAGTGTTTTTTTTGGTGTCTAATCCGCATATATATCACCATTGCCCTTGAATTTGTTGACTGTATATCTCTTAATTGTCAACATATACACGTGTGATTTAGTTTACGAAGATTTTTCAATGCTGAGAACCTCGATCAGAGAGTAAAAAAGGCGTAAGGTTTACCATGGTGTAAAATTAAAATGGGATATACCGGGCTAGGATTCGAGTTACAGGAACAATGGCCAAACCAACCACCCAAGAATGGAACCGTTGAGCGAAAACACTTGACAACCTCCTAAAAGCAGCTTTTCTTGCCACCAGACCTTTCTCCATCAATTAGGAATCTGATGCCGTCACTAAACACATTCCTTAAATTTTAGCCATTTGTTGAGTGTTTTTTTTTTGTGTCTAATCCGCATATATATCACCATTGCTCTTGATTTTCTTCACTGTATATCTCTTAAATGTCAACATATACACATGTGATTTAGTTTACGAAGATTTTTCAATGCCGAGAACCTCGATCAGAGAGTAAAAAAGGCGTAAGGTTCACAATGGTGTAAAATTAAAATGGGATATGCCGGGCTAGGATTCGAGTTACAGGAACAAGGGCAAAGCCAACCACCCAAGAATTGAATCGTGGAGCGAAAACACTTGACAACCTCCTAGAAGCAGCTTTTCTTGCCACCAGACCTTTCTCCATCAATTAGGAATCTGGTGCCGTCACTAAACACATTCCTTAAATTGTAGCCATTTGTTGAGTGTTTTTTTTTTGGTGTCTAATCCGCATATATATCACCATTACCCTTGATTTTCTTGCCTGTATATCTCTTAAATGTCAACATATACACGTGTGATTTAGTTTACGAAGATTTTTCAATGCCGAGAACCTCGATCAGAGATTAAAAAAGGCGTAAGGTTCACAATGGTGTAAAATTAAAATGGGATATACCGGGCTAGGATTCGAGTTACACGAACAAGGGCTAAACCAACCACCCAAGAATGGAATCGTCGAGCGGAAACACTTGACAACCTCCTAGAAGCTGCTTTTCTTGCCACCAGACCTTTCTCCGTCAATAAGGAATCTGATGCCGTCACTAAACACATTCCTTAAATTGTAGCCATTTGTTGAGTGTTTTTTTTTTGTGTCTAATCCGCATATATATCACCATTGCCCTTGATTTTCTTGACTGTATATCTCTTAAATGTCAACATATACACGTGTGATTTAGTTTACGAAGGTTTTTCAATGTCAAGAACCTCGATCAGAGAGTAAAAAAGGCGTAAGGTTCACGATGGTGTAAAATTAAAATGGGATATACCGGGCTAGGATTCGAGTTACAGGAACAAGGGCCAAACCAACCACCCAAGAATGGAATCGTCGAGCGAAATCACTTGACAACCTCCTAGAAGCAGCTTTTCTTGCACCAGACCTTTCTCCATCAATTAGGAATCTGATGCCGTCACTAAACACAATCCTTAAATTGTAGCCATTTGTTGAGTGTTTTTTTTGGTGTCTAATCCGCATATATATCACCATTGCCCTTGATTTTCTTGACTTAATATCTCTTAAATGTCAACATATACACGTGTGATTTAGTTTCCGAGGATTTTTCAATGCCGAGAATCTCGATCATAGAGTAAAAAAAGCGTAAGGTTGACAATGGTGTAAAATTAAAACAGGATATACCGGGCTAGGATTCGAGTTACATGAACAAGGGCCAAACCAACGACCCAAGAATGGAATCGTCGAGCGAAAACACTTGACAACCTCCTAGAAGCAGCTTTTCTTGCCACTAGACCTTTCTCCATCAATTAGGAATCTGATGCCGTCACTAAACACAATCCTTAAATTGTAGCCATTTGTTGAGTGTTTTTTTTTGGTGTCTAATCCACCTATATATCACCATTGCCCTTGATTTTTTTGACTGTATATCTCTTAAATGTCTGATTTAGTTTACGAAGATTTTTCAATGCCGAGAAACTCGATCAGAGAGTAAGAAAGGCGTAAGGTTTACAATGGTGTAAATTTAAAATGGGATATAACGGGCTAGGATTCGAGTAACAGGAACTAGGTCCAAACCAACCACCCAAGAATGGAATCGTCGAGCAAAAACACTTGACAACCTCCTAGAAGCACCTTTTCTTGCCAGCAGACCTTTCTCCATCAATTAGGAATCTGATGCCGTCACTAACCTCATTCCTTAAATTGTAGCCATTTGTTGAGTGTTTTTTTTTGTGTCTAATCAGCATATATATCACCATTGCCCTTGATTTTCTTGACTGTATATCTCTTAAATGTCAACATATACATGTGTGATTTAGATTACGAAGATTTTTCTATGCCGAGAACCTCGATCAGAGAGTAAAAAAGTCGTAAGGTTTACCATGGTGTAAAAATTAAAACGGGATATACTGGGCTAGGCTTCGAGTTACGGGAACAAGGGCCAAACCAACCACCCAAGAATGGAATCGTCGAGTGAAAACACTTGACAACCTCCTAGAAGCAGCTTTTCTTTCCACCAGACCTTTCTCCATCAATTAGGAATCTGATGCCGTCACTAAACACATTCCTTAAATTGTAGCCATTTGTTGAGTGTTTTTTTTTTGGTGTCTAATCCGCATATATATCACCATTACCCTTGATTTTCTTGCCTGTATATCTCTTAAATGTCAACATATACACGTGTGATTTAGTTTACGAAGATTTTTCAATGCCGAGAACCTCGATCAGAGATTAAAAAAGGCGTAAGGTTCACAATGGTGTAAAATTAAAATGGGATATACCGGGCTAAGATTCGAGTTATAGGAACAAGGGCCAAACCAACCACCCAAGAATGGAATCGTGGAGCGAAAATACTTGACAACCTTCTAGAAGCAGCTTTTCTTGCCACCAGACCTTTCTCCGTCAATAAGGAATCTGATGCCGTCACTAAACACATTCCTTAAATTGTAGCCATTTGTTGAGTGTTTTTTTTTTGTGTCTAATCCGCATATATATCACCATTGCCCTTGATTTTCTTGACTGTATATCTCTTAAATGTCAACATATACACGTGTGATTTAGTTTACGAAGGTTTTTCAATGTCAAGAACCTCGATCAGAGAGTAAAAAAGGCGTAAGGTTCACGATGGTGTAAAATTAAAATGGGATATACCGGGCTAGGATTCGAGTTACAGGAACAAGGGCCAAACCAACCACCCAAGAATGGAATCATCGAGCGAAAACACTTGACAACCTCCTAGAAGCAGCTTTTCTTGCCACCAGACCTTTCTCCATCAATTACGAATCTGATCTCATCACTAAACACATTCATTAAATTGTAGCCATTTGTTGAGTGTTTTTTTTTGTGACTAATCCGCATATATATCACCATTGCCCTTGATTTTCTTGACTGTATATCTCTTAAATGTCAACATATACACGTGTGATTTAGTTTACGAAGATTTTTCAATGCCGAGAACCTCGATCAGAGATTAAAAAAGGCGTAAGGTTCACAATGGTGTAAAATTAAAATGGGATATATCGGGCTAAGATTCGAGTTATAGGAACCAGGGCCAAACCAACCACCCAAGAATGGAATCGTCGAGCGAATATATTTGACAACTTTCTAGAAGCAGCTTTTCTTGCCACCAGACCTTTCTCCATCAATAAGGAATCTGATGCCGTCACTAAACACATTCCTTAAATTGTAGCCATTTGTTGAGTGTTTTTTTGTGTCTAATCCGCATATATATCACCATTGCCCTTGATTTTCTTGACTGTATATCTCTTAAATGTCAACATATACACGTGTGATTTAGTTTACGAAGGTTTTTCAATGTCAAGAACCTCGATCAGAGAGTAAAAAAGGCGTAAGGTTCACGATGGTGTAAAATTAAAATGGGATATACCGGGCTAGGATTCGAGTTACGGGAACAAGGGCCAAACCAACCATCCAAGAATGGAATCGTCGAGCGAAAACACTTGACAACCTCATAGAAGCAGCTTTTCTTGCCACCAGACCTTTCTCCATCAATTACGAATCTGATCTCATCACTAAACACATTCATTAAATTGTAGCCATTTGTTGAGTGTTTTTTTTGTGACTAATCCGCATATATATCACCATTGCCCTTGATTTTCTTGACTGTATATCTCTTAAATGTCAACATATACACGTGTGATTTAGTTTACGAAGGTTTTTCAATGTCAAGAACCTCGATCAGAGAGTAAAATAGGCGTAAGGTTCACGATGGTGTAAAATTAAAATGGGATATATCGGGCTAGGATTCGAGTTACAGGAACAAGGGCCAAACCAACCACCCAAGAATGGAATCGTCGAACGAAAACACTTGACAACCTCCTAGAAGCAGCTTTTCTTGCCACCAGACCTTTCTCCATCAATTAGGAATCTGATGCAGTCACTAAACCCATTCCTTAAATTGTAGCCATTTGTTTAGTGTTTTTTTTTGTGTCTAATCCGCATATATATTACCATTGCTCTTGATTTTCTTGACTATATATCTTTTAAATGTCAACATATACACGTGTGATTTAGTTTACGAAGGTTTTTCAATGTCAAGAACCTCGATCAAAGAGTAAAAAAGGCGTAAGGTTCACGATGGTGTTAAATTAAAATGGGATATACCGGGCTAGGATTCGAGTTACAGGAACAAGGGCCAAACCAGCCACCCAAGAATGGAATCGTCGAGCGAAAACACTTGACAACCTCCTAGAAGCAGCTTTTCTTGCCACCAGACCTTTCTCCATCAATTAGGAATCTGATGCCGTCACTAAACACATTCCTTAAATTGTAACCATTTGTTGAGTGTTTTTTTGGTGTCTAATCCGCATATATATCACCATTGCCCTTGATTTTCTTGACTGTATATCTCTTAAATGTCAACATATACACGTGTGATTTAGTTTATGAAGGTTTTTCAATGTCAAGAACCTCGATCAGAGAGTAAAAAATGCGTAAGGTTCACGATGGTGTAAAATTAAAATGGGATATACCGGGCTAGGATTCGAGTTACAGGAACAAGGGTCAAACCAACCACCCAAGAATGGAATCATCGAGCGAAAACACTTGAAAACCTCCTAGAAGCAGCTTTTCTTGCCACCAGACCTTTCTCCATCAATTACGAATCTGATCTCATCACTAAACACATTCATTAAATTGTAGCTATTTGTTGAGTGTTTTCTTTGTGACTAATCCGCATATATATCACCATTGCCCTTGATTTTCTTGACTGTATATCTCTTAAATGTCAACATATACACGTGTGATTTAGTTTACGAAGATTTTTCAATGCCGAGAACCTCGATCAGAGATTAAAAAAGGCATAAGGTTCACAATGGTGTAAAATTAAAATGGGATATACCGGGCTAAGATTCGAGTTATAGGAACAAGGGCCAAACCAACCACCCAAGAATGGAATCGTCGAGCGAATATATTTGACAACCTTCTAGAAGCAGCTTTTCTTGCCACCAGACCTTTCTCCATCAATAAGGAATCTGATGCTGTCACTAAACACATTCATTAAATTGTAGCTATTTGTTGAGTGTTTTTTTTGTGTCTAATCCGCATATATATCACCATTGCCCTTGATTTTCTTGACTGTATATCTCTTAAATGTCAACATATACACGTGTGATTTAGTTTACGAAGGTTTTTCAATGTCAAGAACCTCGATCAGAGAGTAAAAAAGGCGTAAGGTTCACGATGGTGTAAAATTAAAATGGGATATACCGGGCTAGGATTCGAGTTACAGGAACAAGGGCCAAACCAACCACCCAAGAATGGAATCGTCGAGCGAAAACACTTGACAACCTCATAGAAGCAGCTTTTCTTGCCACCAGACCTTTCTCCATCAATTACGAATCTGATCTCATCACTAAACACATTCATTAAATTGTAGCCATTTGTTGAGTGTTTTTTTTGTGACTAATCCGCATATATATCACCATTGCCCTTGATTTTCTTGACTGTATATCTCTTAAATGTCAACATATACACGTGTGATTTAGTTTACGAAGGTTTTTCAATGTCAAGAACCTCGATCAGAGAGTAAAATAGGCGTAAGGTTCACGATGGTGTAAAATTAAAATGGGATATACCGGGCTAGGATTCGAGTTACAGGAACAAGGGCCAAACCAACCACCCAAGAATGGAATCGTCGAGCGAAAACACTTGACAACCTCCTAGAAGCAGCTTTTCTTGCCACCAGACATTTCTCCATCAATTAGGAATCTGATGCAGTCACTAAACACATTCCTTAAATTGTAGCCATTTGTTTAGTGTTTTTTTTTTGTGTCTAATCCGCATATATATCACCATTGCTCCTGATTTTCTTGACTATATATCTTTTAAATGTCAACATATACACGTGTGATTTAGTTTACGAAGGTTTTTCAATGTCAAGAACCTCGATCAAAGAGTAAAAAAGGCGTAAGGTTCACGATGGTGTAAAATTAAAATGGGATATACCGGGCTAGGATTCGAGTTACAGGAACAAGGGCCAAACCAGCCACCCAAGAATGGAATCGTCGAGCGAAAACACTTGACAACCTCCTAGAAGCAGCTTTTCTTGCCACCAGACCTTTCTCCATCAATTAGGAATCTGATGCCGTCACTAAACACATTCCTTAAATTGTAACCATTTGTTGAGTGTTTTTTTGGTGTCTAATCCGCATATATATCACCATTGCCCTTGATTTTCTTGACTGTATATCTCTTAAATGTCAACATATACTCGTGTGATTTAGTTTCTGAAGGTTTTTCAATGTCAAGAACCTCGATCAGAGAGTAAAAAATGCGTAAGGTTCACGATGGTGTAAAATTAAATTGGGATTACCGGGCTAGGATTCGAGTTACAGGAACAAGGGCCAAACCAACCACCCAAGAATGGAATCGTCGAGCGAAAACACTTGACAACCTCCTAGAAGCAGCTTTTCTTGCCACCAGACCTTTCTCCATCAATTAGGAATCCGATGCCGTCACTAAACACATTCCTTAAATTGTAGCCATTTGTTGAGTGTTTTTTTTTGTGTCTCATCCGCATATATATCACCATTGCCCTTGATTTTCGTGACTGTATATCTCTTAAATGTCAACATATACATTGTGATTTAGTTTACGAAGATTTTTCAGTGCCAAGAACCTCGATCAGAGAGTAAAAAAGGCGTAAGGTTCACAATGGTGTAAAATTAAAATGGGGTATTCCGGGCTAGGATTCGAGTTACAGGAACAAGGGCCAAACGAACTACCCAAGAATTGAATCGTCGAGCGAAAACACTTGACAACCTCCTAGAAGCAGCTTTTCTTGCCACTAGACCTTTCTCCATCAATTAGGAATCTGATGCCGTCACTAAACACAATCCTTAAATTGTAGCCATTTGTTGAGTGTTTTTTTTTTGGTGTCTAATCCACCTATATATCACCATTGCCCTTGATTTTCTTGACTGTATATCTCTTAAATGTCTGATTTAGTTTACGAAGATTTTTCAATGCCGAGAAACTCGATCAGAGAGTAAGAAAGGCGTAAGGTTTACAATGGTGTAAATTTAAAATGGGATATAACGGGCTAGGATTCGAGTAACAGGAACTAGGTCCAAACCAACCACCCAAGAATGGAATCGTCGAGCAAAAACACTTGACAACCTCCTAGAAGCACCTTTTCTTGCCAGCAGACCTTTCTCCATCAATTAGGAATCTGATGCCGTCACTAACCTCATTCCTTAAATTGTAGCCATTTGTTGAGTGTTTTTTTTTTTTGTCTAATCAGCATATATATCACCATTGCCCTTGATTTTCTTGACTGTATATCTCTTAAATGTCAACATATACTTGTGTGATTTAGATTACGAAGATTTTTCTATGCCGAGAACCTCGATCAGAGAGTAAAAAAGTCGTAAGGTTTACCATGGTGTAAAAATTAAAACGGGATATACTGGGCTAGGCTTCGAGTTACGGGAACAAGGGCCAAACCAACCACCCAAGAATGGAATCGTCGAGTGAAAACACTTGACAACCTCCTAGAAGCAGCTTTTCTTTCCACCAGACCTTTCTCCATCAATTAGGAATCTGATGCCGTCACTAAACACATTCCTTAAATTGTAGCCATTTGTTGAGTGTTTTTTTTTGGTGTCTAATCCGCATATATATCACCATTACCCTTGATTTTCTTGCCTGTATATCTCTTAAATGTCAACATATACACGTGTGATTTAGTTTAAGAAGATTTTTCAATGCCGAGAACCTCGATCAGAGATTAAAAAAGGCGTAAGGTTCACAATGGTGTAAAATTAAAATGGGATATACCGGGCTAAGATTCCAGTTATAGGAACAAGGGCCAAACCAACCACCCAAGAATGGAATCGTGGAGCGAAAATACTTGACAACCTTCTAGAAGCAGCTTTTCTTGCCACCAGACCTTTCTCCGTCAATAAGGAATCTGATGCCGTCACTAAACACATTCCTTAAATTGTAGCCATTTGTTGAGTGTTTTTTTTTGTGTCTAATCCGCATATATATCACCATTGCCCTTGATTTTCTTGACTGTATATCTCTTAAATGTCAACATATACACGTGTGATTTAGTTTACGAAGGTTTTTCAATGTCAAGAACCTCGATCAGAGAGTAAAAAAGCGTAAGGTTCACAATGGTGTAAAATTAAAATGGGATATACCGGGCTAGGATTCGAGTTACAGGAACAAGGGCCAAACCAACCACCCAAGAATGGAATCATCGAGCGAAAACACTTGACAACCTCCTAGAAGCAGCTTTTCTTGCCATCAGACCTTTCTCCATCAATTACGAATCTGATCTCATCACTAAACACATTCATTAAATTGTAGCCATTTGTTGAGTGTTTTTTTTGTGACTAATCCGCATATATATCACCATTGCCCTTGATTTTCTTGACTGTATATCTCTTAAATGTCAACATATACACGTGTGATTTAGTTTACGAAGATTTTTCAATGCCGAGAACCTCGATCAGAGATTAAAAAAGGCGTAAGGTTCACAATGGTGTAAAATTAAAATGGGATATACCGGGCTAAGATTCGAGTTATAGGAACAAGGGACAAACCAACCACCCAAGAATGGAATCGTCGAGCGAATATATTTGACAACTTTCTAGAAGCAGCTTTTCTTGCCACCAGACCTTTCTCCATCAATAAGGAATCTGATGCCGTCACTAAACACATTCCTTAAATTGTAGCCATTTGTTGAGTGTTTTTTTTTGTGTCTAATCCGCATATATATCACCATTTCCCTTGATTTTCTTGACTGTATATCTCTTAAATGTCAACATATACACGTGTGATTTAGTTTACGAAGGTTTTTCAATGTCAAGAACCTCGATCAGAGAGTAAAAAAGGCGTAAGGTTCACGATGGTGTAAAATTAAAATGGGATATACCGGGCTAGGATTCGAGTTACGGGAACAAGGGACAAACCAACCACCCAAGAATGGAATCGTCGAGCGAAAACACTTGACAACCTCATAGAAGCAGCTTTTCTTGCCACCAGACCTTTCTCCATCAATTACGAATCTGATCTCATCACTAAACACATTCATTAAATTGTAGCCATTTGTTGAGTGTTTTTTTTGTGACTAATCCACATATATATCACCATTGCCCTTGATTTTCTTGACTGTATATCTCTTAAATGTCAACATATACACGTGTGATTTAGTTTACGAAGGTTTTTCAATGTCAAGAACCTCGATCAGAGAGTAAAATAGGCGTAAGGTTCACGATGGTGTAAAATTAAAATGGGATATACCGGGCTAGGATTCGAGTTACAGGAACAAGGGCCAAACCAACCACCCAAGAATGGAATCGTCGAACGAAAACACTTGACAACCTCCTAGAAGCAGCTTTTCTTGCCACCAGACCTTTCTCCATCAATTAGGAATCTGATGCAGTCACTAAACACACTCCTTAAATTGTAGCCATTTGTTTAGTGTTTTTTTTTTGTGTCTAATCCGCATATATATCACCATTGCTCTTGATTTTCTTGACTATATATCTTTTAAATGTCAACATATACACGTGTGATTTAGTTTACGAAGGTTTTTCAATGTCAAGAACCTCGATCAAAGAGTAAAAAAGGCGTAAGGTTCACGATGGTGTAAAATTAAAATGGGATATACCGGGCTAGGATTCGAGTTACAGGAACAAGGGCCAAACCAGCCACCCAAGAGTGGAATCGTCGAGCGAAAACACTTGACAACCTCCTAGAAGCAGCTTTTCTTGCCACCAGACCTTTCTCCATCAATTAGGAATCTGATGCCGTCACTAAACACATTCCTTAAATTGTAACCATTTGTTGAGTGTTTTTTTGGTGTCTAATCCGCATATATATCACCATTGCCCTTGATTTTCTTGACTGTATATCTCTTAAATGTCAACATATACACGTGTGATTTAGTTTACGAAGGTTTTTCAATGTCAAGAACCTCGATCAGAGAGTAAAAAAGGCGTAAGGTTCACGATGGTGTAAAATTAAAATGGGATATACCGGGCTAGGATTTGAGTTACAGGAACAAGGGCCAAACCAACCACCCAAGAATGGAATCGTCGAGCGAAAACACTTGACAACCTCATAGAAGCAGCTTTTCTTGCCACCAGACCTTTCTCCATCAATTACGAATCTGATCTCATCACTAAACACATTCATTAAATTGTAGCCATTTGTTGAGTGTTTTTTTTGTGACTAATCCGCATATATATCACCATTGCCCTTGATTTTCTTGACTGTATATCTCTTAAATGTCAACATATACACGTGTGATTTAGTTTACGAAGGTTTTTCAAAGTCAAGAACCTCGATCAGAGAGTAAAATAGGCGTAAGGTTCACGATGGTGTAAAATTAAAATGGGATATACCGGGCTAGGATTCGAGTTACAGGAACAAGGGCCAAACCAACCACCCAAGAATGGAATCGTCGAGCGAAAACACTTGACAACCTCCTAGAAGCAGCTTTTCTTGCCACCAGACATTTCTCCATCAATTAGGAATCTGATGCAGTCACTAAACACATTCCTTAAATTGTAGCCATTTGTTTAGTGTTTTATTTTTTGTGTCTAATCCGCATATATATCACCATTGCTCTTGATTTTCTTGACTATATATCTTTTAAATGTCAACATATACACGTGTGATTTAGTTTACGAAGGTTTTTCAATGTCAAGAACCTCGATCAAAGAGTAAAAAAGGCGTAAGGTTCACGATGGTGTAAAATTTAAATGGGATATACCGGGCTAGGATTCGAGTTACAGGAACAAGGGCCAAACTAGCCACCCAAGAATGGAATCGTCGAGCGAAAACACTTGACAACCTCCTAGAAGCAGCTTTTCTTGCCATCAGACCTTTCTCCATCAATTAGGAATCTGATGCCGTCACTAAACACATTCCTTAAATTGTAACCATTTGTTGAGTGTTTTTTTGGTGTCTAATCCGCATATATATCACCATTGCCCTTGATTTTCTTGACTGTATATCTCTTAAATGTCAACATATACACGTGTGATTTAGTTTATGAAGGTTTTTCAATGTCAAGAACCTCGATCAGAGAGTAAAAAATGCGTAAGGTTCACGATGGTGTAAAATTAAAATGGGATTACCGGGCTAGGATTTGAGTTACAGGAACAAGGGCCAAACCAACCACCCAAGAATGGAATCGTCGAGCGAAAACACTTGACAACCTCCTAGAAGCAGCTTTTCTTGCCACCAGACCTTTCTCCATCAATTAGGAATCCGATGCCGTCACTAAACACATTCCTTAAATTGTAGCCATTTGTTGAGTGTTTTTTTTGTGTCTAATCCGCATATATATCACCATTGCCCTTGATTTTCGTGACTGTATATCTCTTAAATGTCAACATATACATTGTGATTTAGTTTACGAAGATTTTTCAGTGCCAAGAACCTCGATCAGAGAGTAAAAAAGGCGTAAGGTTCACAATGGTGTAAAATTAAAATGGGGTATTCCGGGCTAGGATTCGAGTTACAGGAACAAGGGCCAAACCAACTACCCAAGAATTGAATCGTCGAGCGAAAACACTTGACAACCTCCTAGAAGCAGCTTTTCTTGCCACAAGACCTTTCTCCATCAATTAGGAATATGATGCCGTCACTAAACACATTCCTTAAATTGTAGCCATTTGTTGAGTGTTTTTTTTTGTGTCTAATCCGCATATATATCTCCATTGCCCTTGATTTTCTTGACTGTATATCTCTTAAATGTGAACATATACACGTGTGATTTAGTTTACGAGGATTTTTCAATGCCGAGAATCTCAATCAGAGAGTAAAAAAGGCGTAAGGTTGACAATGGTGTAAAATTAAAACGGGATATACCGGGCTAGGATTCGAGTTACAGGAACAAGGGCCAAACCAACTACCCAAGAATGGAATCGTCGAGAGAAAACACTTGACAACCTCCTAGAAGCAACTTTTCTTGCCACTAGACCTTTCTCCATCAATTAGGAATCTGATGCCGTCACTAAACACAATCCTTAAATTGTAGCCATTTGTTGAGTGTTTTTTTTTGTGTCTAATCCACCTATATATCACCATTGCCCTTGATTTTCTTGACTGTATATCTCTTAAATGTCAACATATACACGTGTGATTTAGTTTACGAAGATTTTTCAATGCCGAGAACCTCGATCAGAGAGTAGGAAAGGCGTAAGGTTCACAATGGTGTAAAATTAAAATGGGATATACCGGGCTAGGATTCGAGTTACAGGAACTAGGTCCAAACCAACCACCCAAGAATGGAATCGTCGATCGAAAACACTTGACAACCTCCTAGAAGCACCTTTTCTTGTAAGCAGACCTTTCTCCATCAATTAGGAATCTGATGCCGTCACTAACCACATTCCTTAAATTGTAGGCATTTGTTGAGTGTTTTTTTTTTTTGTCAAATCCGCATATATATCACCATCGCCCTTGATTTTCTTGACTGTATATCTCTTAAATGTCAACATATACACGTGTGATTTAGATTATGAAGATTTTTCAATGCCGATAAACTCGATCAGAGAGTAAAAAAGTCGTAAGGTTTACCATGGTGTAAAAATTAAAACGGGATATACCGGGCTAGGCTTCGAGTTACGGGAACAAGGGCTAAACCAACCACCCAAGAATGGAATCGTCGAGTGAAAACACTTGACAACCTCCTAGAAGCAGCTTTTCTTGCCACCAGACGTTTCTCCATCAATTAGGAATCTGATGTCGTCACTAAACACATTCCTTAAATTGTAGCCATTTGTTGAGTGTTTTTTTGGTGTCTAATCCGCATATATATCACCATTGCCCTTGATTTTCTTGACTGTATCTCTCTTAAATGTCAACATATACACGTGTAATTTAGTTTACAAAGATTTTTCAATGCCGAGAACCTCGATCAGAGATTAAAAAAGGCGTAAGGTTCACAATGGTGTAAAATTAAAATGGGATATACCGGGCTAAGATTCGAGTTATAGGAACAAGGGCCAAACCAACCACCCAAGAATATAATCGTCTAGCGAAAACACTTGACAACCTTCTAGAAGCAGTTTTTCTTGCCACCAGGCCTTTCTCCATCAATTAGGAATCTGATGCCGTCACTAAACACATTCCTTAAATTGTAGCCATTTGTTGAGTGTTTTTTTTTGGTGTCTAATCCGCATATTTATCACCATTGCCCTTGATTTTCTTGATTGTATATCTCTTAAATGTCAACATATACACGTGTGATTTAGTTTACGAAGATTTTTCAGTGCCGAGAACCTCGATCAGAGAGTAAAAAAGGCGTAAGGTTAACAATGGTGTAAAATTAAAATGGGATATACCGGGCTAGGATTCGAGTTACAGGAACAAGGGCCAAACCAATCAACCAAGAATGGAATCGCCGAGCGAAAACACTTGACAACCTCCTAGAAGCAGCTTTTCTTGCCACCAAACCTTTCTCCATCAATTAGGAATCTGATGACGTCACTAAACACATTCCTTAAATTGTAGCCATTTGTTGAGTGTTTTTTTTGGTGTCTAATCCGCATATATATCACCATTTCCCTTGATTTTCTTGACTGTGTATCTCTTAAATGTCAACATATACACGTGTGATTTAGTTTACGAAGGTTTTTCAATGTCAAGCACCTCGATCAGAGAGTAAAAAAGGCGTAATGTTCACGATGGTGTAAAATTAAAATGGGATATACTGGGCTAGGATTCGAGTTACAGGAACAACGGCCAAACCAACCACCCAAAAATGGAATCGTCGAGCAAAAACACTTGACAACCTTCTAGAAGCAGCTTTTCTTGCCACCAGACCTTTCTCCATCAATTAAGAATCTGATGTCATCACTAAACACATTCATTAAATTGTAGCCATTTGTTGAGTGTTTTTTTGTGACTAATCCGCATATATATCACCATTGCCCTTGATTTTCTTTACTTTATATCTCTTAAATGTCAACATATACACGTGTGATTTAGTTTACGAAGGTTTTTCAATGTCAAGCACCTCGATCAGGGAGTAAAAAAGGCGTAATGTTCACGATGGTGTAAAATTAAAATGGGATATACCGGGCTAGGATTCGAGTTACAGGAACAAGGGCCAAACCAACCACCCAAGAATGGAATCGTCGAGCGAAAACACTTGACAACCTCCTAGAAGCAGCTTTTCTTGCCACCAGACCTTTCTCCATCAATTAGGAATCTGATGCCGTCACTAAACACATTCCTTAAATTGTAGCCATTTGTTGAGTGTTTTTTTTGTGTCTAATCCGCATATATATCACCATTGTCCTTGATTTTCTTGACTGTATATCTCTTAAATGTCAACATATACACGTGATATTTAGTTTACGAAGGTTTTTCAATGTCAAGAACCTAGATCAGAGAGTAAAAAAGGCGTAAGGTTCACGATGGTGTAAAATTAAAATGGGATATACCGGGCTAGGATTCGAGTTACAGGAACAAGGGCCAAACCAACCACCCAAGAATAGAATCGTCGAGCGAAAACACTTGTCAACATCCTAGAAGCAGCTTTTCTTGCCACCAGACCTTTCTCCATAATTAGGAATCTGATGTTGTCACTAAACACATTCCTTAAATTGTAGCCATTTGTTGAGTGTTTTTTTTTGTGTGTCTAATCCGCATATATATCACCATTGCCCTTGATTTTCTTAACTGTATATCTCTTAAATGTCAACATATACATGTGTGATTTAGTTTACGAGGCTTTTTCAATGCCGAGAATCTCGATCAGAGAGTAAAAAAGGCGTAAGGTTGACAATGGTGTAAAATTAAAACGGGATATACCGGGCTAGGATTCGAGTTACAAGAACAAGGGCCAAACCAACTACCCAAGAATGGAATCGTCGAGCGAAAACACTTGACAACCTCCTAGAAGCAGCTTTTCTTGCCACTAGACCTTTCTCCATCAATTAGGATTCTGATGCCGTCACTAAACACAATCCTTAAATTGTAGCCATTTGTTGAGTGTTTTTTTTGTGTCTAATCCTCCTATATATCACCATTGCCCTTGATTTTCTTGACTGTATATCTCTTAAATGTCAACATATACACGTGTGATTTAGATTACGAAGATTTTTCAATGCCGAGAACCTCGATCAGAGAGTAAAAAAGTCGTAAGGTTTACCATGGTGTAAAAATTAAAACGGGATATACCGGGCTAGGCTTCGAGTTACGGGAACAAGGGCCAAACCAACCACCCAAGAATGGAATCGTCGAGTGAAAACACTTGACAACCTCCTAGAAGTAGCTTTTCTTGCCACCATACCTTTCTCCATCAATTAGGAATCTGATGCCGTCACTAAACACATTACTTAAATTGTAGCCATTTCTTAAGTGTTTTTTTTGGTGTCTAATCCGCATATATATCACCATTGCCCTTGATTTTCTTGACTGTATATCTCTTAAATGTCAACATATACACGTGTGATTTAGTTTACGAAGATTTTTCAATGCCGAGAACCTCGATCAGAGATTAAAAAGGCGTAAGGTTCACAATGGTGTAAAATTAAAATGGGATATACCGGGCTAAAATTCGAGTTATAGGAACAAGGGCCAAACCAACCACCCAAGAATGGAATCGTCGAGCGAAAACACTTGACAACCTTCTAGAAGCAGCTTTTCTTGCCACCAGACCTTTCTCCATCAATTAGGAATCTGATGCCGTCACTAAACACATTCCTTAAATTGTAGCCATTTGTTGCGTGTTTTTTTTGGTGTCTAATCCGCTTATATATCACCGTTGCATTTGATTTTCTTGATTGTATATCTCTTAAATGTCAACATATACATGTGTGATTTAGTTTTCGAAGATTTTTCAGTGCCGAGAACCTCGATCAGAGAGTAAAAAAGGCGTAAGGTTCACGATGGTGTAAAATTAAAATGGGATATACCGGGCTAGGATTCGAGTTACAGGAACAAGGGCCAAACCAACCACCCAAGAATGGAATCGTCGAGCGAAAACACTTGACAACCTCCTAGAAGCAGCTTTTCTTGCCAACAGACCTTTCTCCATCAATTAGGAATCTGATGTCATCACTAAACACATTCATTAATGTGACACCCCAGGAAAATCAGGAAAACAACGCAACTTAACTAGCTTCCTCAGTAACCACGCGCTAAATTTGGGGATGAAATTCTCTGAACAGGGGGAGAATGTGACAACCCTCAAATCTACATGTATTCCGTACAATTGATTAATGACAATTAAAGTGCTTGACGACTGTGTGGAACTACGTAACTGCTTACTGATATCTGTGTTATACTTACATGTGCATGTTAACACAATAGTAGTGTACAGAAAAGTCATTAAATAGTCTGTTATGACTTCCTGAGTGTTAAAAATTAAAAACGTTGCAAAAATATATATATAAGACACTTTACGGATTAATTAAGCACTTTAACGGAACAGTGTCAAACCGAACAACCGGACTTTACCCGGGATATGAAAATATTGTCAATGACATTGTTTTTCTTTTTCTGAGCTAGTTAGGGTACCCGAACACCCTAACACCCGTTATAATTCATGACACACTAGTAACTAACTTAAATCCCTAACTACACATAACTAGTTACTAACTAATCAATTGAAACCAAACCATATACCCACCCCCCATGAACCAAACGGTTCCCTCATGTGGGACACCCACCCTCATTTGTTTGATTTTTTTAATCACATTGCTAAATATCTAGGGGACACTTTGTATAATGGTTAATAGGAAATTGGTTATAAATAAAACACCAAAGTCAAGAACTCTCATTCAATCAACAACTCAAACTTGCAACTCTCTCTCTCCTTCTTCCTTTGATTCGGCAGCCATCAACCACCACCATACTACCACCCTCACTTCATTTTCTAAGCAATCCACATACATCTAGAGGTGCAAGAGCTCATACAACAACGCTCGGTGCTCTCGGAAGTGGAAGGACCTTCTCTATTCGCTTTTAACCACCACTTTTCTACACTCGAACTCCCCTAGCCTTGAGCTAGTGGTAAGAACTTAGATCCGTTTATTCTTCATGTTATTTAAGTGGTTAATAGGTGATTTGATGATTAAAGTTATGAAACACTAAAGAACTTGCACTAAAGTCTTGAACATATGGAATAAAAGATGGATAAAGAGACGACATGTGTGTAAATCATGTAGATCTTGTGTTGTTATGATTCTTGCTGATTTTCTGATGATTTTGCTGGTTAGTATTGATGTTTGATGTTGTTGTGATCAATAAACTTGTTAACGGAATTAATCGAACACAAATTAGAGAGTTAAAAGCTGAAACAGAAAGATGTTTGATTTTTACAGCCAACTTCAGTTGGCTGTAACAGGACTGCAACTTAATAGAAAATGTATTTTCTGAAGTCTAGGGTCATGTATTATGAAATACGGTTCTAATGGCACCGGAATCATAATTTTTAGACTCCGTTTACTATTTTTAAGGCGTCATTTCGTAACAGCAGCTAGAGCTGCATTTTTCTGCTGAAAATATGTGTTTTGTTTTCTGTTATAACGTGAGTTCTGCATAAAGTTAGATCATGAAAATTGTACTGTAGATGGAAACTGAAGTATATGTAATTACCCCACTGGAATTTCGTAAATCGGACTTACGATGAATTTTTAATAAATTGTTCCGTGGACTGTGGTCAGAAAAAGATAAATCTGAGTTCAGTCCGGAAAATGAATTTTTATAAAATATTAGCAATGAACTGGACCCCGATATTTTTACACAATAAAATTTAGAATGTTTAAGACAATATGTAAAAATTTGGAAATTTTTGGAATAAGTTAACTATTTTATTAAAATGTCCGAAAACAGCCGGTTTTGAATATTAATGCTGAAATGACATAAGTTGTAATTTGCATGTCTTAATGCCGGGTAGGTTATCTGTGAATGATATAACATGTTATATGTGTTATGTGCATCATCGTATGTTTGTTTATGAGTGGGGAATGGATGGGAAACTTATATGGGCATAAACCGTTAAAGTGATGCATGTTATGTGATAGATACGTGTAGGAACTTTGTGCTCTATTTGAAAATCAATAAATGACTAACTGGTAATCGTATTAGGACGTGATTGACCGACCTTGACTGTTAGCTATATTTGAGAACCTAACCGAGCAAACCGAGGTGAGTTCACACTTTCTACAAGGCATGGGATTCCCGGTGGTTTGAGAATGGGTTAAAGAATTTAAAACTAAATCTACATATCCCCTTGGGAAGATATGTACGGCCATCCTCCATAGATAGGATGCCATTATTAATCCTACGAATTCTCCTGGTGCAGAATACGTACGTTCGTCCTCCTGGTGCAGGACAACAACCTTAAAACTAGCTAGACAAAACTCTATCATGAAGTCCCTCAAATTATATCGACTTAATCACCGAGGCCAATGGCGAGCGGGTCATTAGTTAATAGCGCTATTAGGTTTAACAAACCTCACACCGTGCCAGTCGGACGGGCGTGTACTAATGGACTATGGCAAACTGTCAGTGATGATAGACACTGATGTAGGGCACAACTATTGTTCGTAGTAGTCGATATCATACCGTCTAGTAGTTCAAAACGGGGAAAGCCCCCACTGATTATGGTTATGGTTTGGGTAATGAAAAAGGAACTGGTTAAACATACTTTCAACTACGGGGTAACCCCCACGGCAATTAAGCCAACGAAAGTCAAACCACATTTTTCAGAAACAACTTAAAACTAAACAACCAAACGTAAACTCACTCAACTTTGTTGTTGACTCGTTGTTACATGCCTTACAGGTCGCTAAACAGATGGAGCTTGCACAAGGAGGAGGTTGTTGTGGAATACGGATTGTTAAGTCCCGTACTAAACTTTTAAACCTTATGAACTTACTAAACCTACGTTATGGACTTTAAACTTATGGACTACGGGACTTATGTTTTGGTTTCATGTTTTATGCTTCCGCTGTTTAAAACTGAACTTTGTTAACCTAAAGTCGGTCTACTTCCTTTTGGTCACCAATCGTATTGTGTTTGGTTTTATTTACTTGATTGTGTTGTTCAATATGATTGGTGGCTCGATCCTGGTCATGTCACGCCTCCAAGCGGTGATACTCCGCATGGTGGATTTTGGGGGGTGTGACAATTAAATTGTAGCCATTTGTTGAGTGTTTTTTTTTGTGACTAATCCGCATATATATCACCATTGCCCTTGATTTTCTTGATTGTATATCTCTTAAATGTCAACATATACACGTGTGATTTAGTTTACGAATATTTTTCAATGCCGAGAACCTCGATCAGAGAGTAAAAAAGGCGTAAGGTTCACAATGGTGTAAAATTAAAATGGGATATACCGGGCTAGGATTCGAGTTACAGGAACAAGGGCCAAACGAACCACCCAAGAATGGAATCATTGAGCGAAAACACTTGACAACCTCCTATGTAACACCTTGTAAAATCACGACCAGTATAATGAAGACACGTGTCATGGACTTTAAACGTGTAAGGATTTGATTATGAGGGACTAAAGTTGTCAAACGATGTAAATATATAAGTAAAGGGATCCAAAGTGTCAACATGCCATTCTTGTGCCTCTGATTGACCTCACTCAACGTTCGTATTCTTTAATGAATAAATTATCGAACTTAGAAAGTCGATTGTGCTTAAATTGAAAAGTTTACAAAGCGTAAGGGTTAAATGTGTCAACATGTTTAAAGTTACCTCTGAATGACCTTTTTACATTTCTGAGGCTTTGTAATACTTCCCTATACTTCCATGAATATCGAATATTAATTTCGTGAAGTCTCGACGCACATAAATAATCAAAGTGTTAAATCCAAGAAATAAGGGTCAAATTTGTCAACGTTGAAATTCAAGGCTTTTCGGGTGATTGTGCAACTAACCGGGAGATTAACGAAGTTAAATAAAGACCCTTGGTCCTTAAAAGTTAACTATGGGGGTCATAAGTGCAAAAATGGAAGTAAAATAAAATTTATATGGACCAGGGACGAAAACTGCCAAGTTTGAAAGTTTGTTTCCGGTCATAGGGGAGTGTCGCGGCCCGTGTAGACTCCTTATGAGTCTTACAAAGCCTCTCACATGTTCAACCTGACAATTCTGAGTTTAGGCTCGGTTCACAACCGAAAGTCGCAAAAGTAGACTTTTGCTTTGACTTTCAGTTCTAACCCGATTTAGCTTAGTTTAGATATGCCTTAGGGTTCCTTTAGGACCATTACATGTTTCCGTTAATTGCTTAAAAGTTTACCATTATGCCCTTTTGATATAAAAATGAGATTTTTGAAAATGTGAGAGGACAAAAACCTTTATTACTGATTTATAAACATGTCCTAAAAATTTGACATCAGTTTGAAGTCTAAATTAGGAGTTATGCTCGATATCGTAAATTGAAGCCTTTTTATTAATTAAACGACATTTTTGGCATAAAACCTATTTAAACCCAAATTTTGACACCAAAATTTCTACCCACTGATGTAATATAATATTTTGGGATTTTTGGAAATTTTTATTAAATTTTAAACTGATCATAACATAGGGTTCTTGCATTGATTCGGTAATTGAAGATTATGCCCTTTTTGCTAATAAAATGAGTTTTACACATCCTTTACATACCAAACCTTTTTCTACTAATTTTATATAATAAATAAGTTATTTTAAACAGTAAAGGCTGATCAAAATCTCAGATTTCCTTAATTAACCCGAATATCATCAAATACCGACTTTTATGCGATTTAGGCGCATAGTATGGTTTAAAACCATATTTGGAACCTAAGACTTATTACCTACTGATGTTATGAGTAAAATTTTATACTTTAACAGTAAGTAAAAGTTTTGAAATCAGATTTCCAAATTTGACCCTTAAAGCTTATGTGAAATGACCAAAATGCCCCTACTGTGCATAGTTTGGTCATAAATGATAAATTTCACATATGTACAATATCTTACTAATATAACTTATTAAATTAAATATTTTTACTGATCATTTTAGACCAGAACCTCAGATTATTATTTAACCTCTTTTATAATCTTTAAAATGACCAAAATACCCATACGGGGCTTAAATTGAGTTTAAATTCGTTTTGGGCATAATGGAAGGAATCCTACTGATATCATAACACATTTTAAGCATATTAATTTAGGGAACCTGTTCATGACTCATTTGGTTACACGTTATGCATTTTTCGCATTCGGTGTGGTTTATGTAACTAGTTTGCATAAATTAACCGAAACGGGTCAAACCTTGTCATTTTTACCTCAAAATCCAGAATGTGTTTAGTTTACCCATATTACACAAGTCTTCATACTTGTCGGGTCTAAATCACAATCTAATCTGGTCTTCGCTTAATCTTGCGTTTTCAACCGTATACCTTTCTTTAAAACTAACCGGTCTAAGTTTAAACTTAAATAAGACCCGTTAGGAATCTAATAGGTTATTAAAACCTTCGTTCCAGATTTAGGAGCCCAGTAAAAGATAATTGCACTTGCTGATTGTTATACGGCTGAGATAAATTTGTATTTTTGCTCAGGTAAATACTTTTAACTTATTTTTCCTTATACAAACTTGGGGTACGGTATATAAAATACCGCTTGGTCGGGTATTGAATTTTTAATCGAATAATGGTTAAATCATTGAGATAACCCATTTAATCTGTTTTGTTTGTTTTAATCCTTGGGGGGGTAATGACCATGTCCTGGATATCCTCGGCTCATTCATTGAAATGGCCATGACTTAAGCACGGGGTGTAGGCATACACCTGCCGGTGCGTATGTAAAATGATATACCCGCTTGTTCGAGAATAACTCGTCGTGGGTTATATTATGTGGTGTGTCTATTAATCTTTAACCTGGTATTTCTAACCCGGGTTACTGAACGTATAACAAACATATAATTCTTTTACAAGATTATTTTTAAATAATCATCCCAAGTTATAAAAGAATATTTGTGCCTTGTGCATTTAAATCAATTTTCTTAAACGCTTTTCAAAAGAGTCGGTTAATTGTATTTACCAGTGTAAACTGACGTATCTTCCAAAAACGTTAAGTGCAGGTACTAAGCGAAATAGGCTGGCTACTCCTAGTATCAAATAAAGAGTCTTGCAAGCTTTTGATGCTTAAACCTGTTGAACAATATTTCTTTTACCTTTGATCCGCCTGTGGATCTTTTTACAACCCGTTATGTAATACTTTATGTTACTTTTGAATCGGTTTGTAATATTTTTACTTTAGACTTCCGTTGTGCATTGAACCGTGGTAAATTGACTATGATGATATCAACTACGTCACGATACTCCCCACCGGGCCCACCGGTAATACGTGGAAATATCGGGGTGTGACCTGTTGGTATCAGAGCCAACATTGAGTGAATTAAACACTAGCCTTTTGTGTTTAATCTCAATGACGCAGTTGCACATTCCTTGACTTCCGAGTCTAGACAAAGGACTTAGGACTAATCCTAATCTTTTATTTCGTCCTTTATTGTTTTCCTTTGTTTGTTTTGATAGGAACAAGAAAAATGCCGCCCTGTATCAGAGGAAGAGGTAGAGGCGGAAAAGCCCCAATTTTCACAAGTCATGACCATGAGGCCAGGCCATCACACCGGCGAACTCCTTCAGCAACCATGAGCACTAGTCCTCAAGAAGACTGGAGGACGTATTTGGAACCCGCGAGGCGTTTAGTCTCGCTAAGCTCTTCACCCTCGTTTCACCACTCCTTTGGGCCACAGTCAGAAAATGAGCCCAATGACTCACACCACTCCTACTTGCCATTGCAGCGGTCGGGTTCACACCGCGCCTTTCAGGACCCGACCCCGTACTTTCAGAGTCGGTTCAATCCGGTGAATTAGGTGCAAGAACCAGTGGGTTTTAACCCATTGGGACCAGAAGATCATTTTTCCGGTGACCAAGACACGGATATGGATGAAGATCCAGATCCTGTTGAACCACCATCAGGGGCGCCCACGCATCCCATCGAGATTTCGGACGAATCATCTTTTCATGGTTCGCCGTACCGGGGCCCAGACAGCTATGAAGCAAGGTTTGCCTCATACCCTTGGGAGTTCACTCCTCCTTTTAACCCACCTCAACAGGGAGGATTCGCGTTTCCAGGTTGTTACGCCACCGCCACCGCCGCCGCCAGAGCAGCAACCGCCTCCGGAGCTGTTGGTGCATAAATGTCTATTAACTTCGTCTTTATCGAGTCTTGTATCTAGATTGGATAGAATGGGGCTTGGTATTCTAGAAATTAGGGTTTGAGTGTCAACAGACCATTTCGCACGAAATGGACATTGTCCATTTCGCACAAAATGGATCTTGATCAATTCGTACGAAATGGCTCATCTATAAATACCGAGCATGCCATTTCATTTGTAATATTCGGGATTTCAAAGTCAAGGTGCTGCCAAATTGTCAACTGATCTGTATTGCTTTGAAATCAATAAAAACAAGATAATTAAGGAGAATCAAGCTGTAATCAAGTCCGTATCATCGAATTCCGCCTTTTGATATGGATTAAAACTCTTCTGATCGACTCATTCAGGTCGTACAATGATCCAACAAGTGGTATCAGAGCTCAGGAGGAAGAGTTCATACCGATTCAGCTTGTTTTCACCGGAATTTCTCACTTCTACTCATTCTTCTTCACAATTTTTCAAAATTAATCAGGATTTAACGGTTAAAATGGCTTGAATTTCACATATATCACATAAAACACAGTTTTAACAAATCCTTGAAAGAATTGGACCTAAAAACGACCTAAAACCAGATCAATTTGACAAAAATATGGCCGATTGGGTGATGTCATTTTCATTTCGCACGGAATAGACATTGTGATCTTCATTTCGTACGAAATAGACCCCATTTCGCATCAAGGTGTCATTTCGTTTGTAGGATTCATCCATTTCGCATGAATTGGATAAAAGGTTCGTCCATTTCGTACGAATCAGACATTGTTGGTCCATTTCGCTTGAAGTTCATTCCGTGTGAAGTTCATTCCGCTTGAAGATCATTTCGTTTGAAGATACACATACCATTTCGCATGAATTGAGATATTAGTGGTCCATTTCGCTTGAAGACCATTCCGTTTGAAGTTCATTTCATGTGAAGTCCATTTCGCACCAAAGGGTTAAATTCGTTTGAGTTGTTTTTAAAATTTCAAAAATCTGTCTAAGTATTTTTTTAATTGTTTCAGGTACTTAAAAGATGGATGCTTTTCTGAATCCGTTTTGTGATGGTTTTGCTTACACTGGAAGTTCAGGAGATGGCACAACAAGCCACACAAATGAAAATGCACCAAACCTTAGTCCGAAGAAAACCATTGCTTATTCTTTGAGTGTTGATAATGCCTACGACACCTACAACAAACCGCCCAAGCTAATGGCCATAGAGGACTACAACAGATGGGCAAGTAGATTTGAGGAATGGCTACAGGCATTTGCATATCAAAGTTGGAAGAGTATGAGAAGTGGTTTTAACATCGGAAGAACTCACTATGAAAATTTAACTGATACTCCACAAGAGAATTTCATTGCAGAACAGAAATGCATCGCTTTACTTCATCAATCAGTGAGAGATGATATTATATCATTACTTGATTACAAAGATTCCAGAGATCTATGGGAGAAATTAAAGATGAAGTGTGTGGGTGGTGCTGAAATTGTTAAAAATAAGAAAAAATTGTTGAAAAAGGAATTCGATCTGTTTAGGTGTCTAAAAAATGAGTCTGTGTCAAAAATGATAGAAAGATTTGGTCACTTAAAGTTGGAACTTGCAAGACATGGAATTGTGTATACTCAGGAAGAATTGGTTAATAAGCTGTTTGACTCATTGCCTGATGAGAAAGATTGGCAGTACTTTGCTTTAATGCTGAAGAACACAGTGAAGTCGACTGATCTGACAGTTGATTTACTAATCGAAAGGTTGGAGAGTCATGAATTAGAGATCAGGAAAACTAACAAAGTCAACAATTCCTTGTTTCAGCAAAATGTTAACTTATATTATCGAGGAAGTATGATTCCTAAAACTGTGTCTCCGAAGACTGCTTTCTCAGCAGAAAATTCAAACATGTCAAATCAAGAAAGTCCAAGCAGTGGTTATCATGGAGGATCATCTTCAACTGCTCCAAGACAACAACAACAACAGTAAATTCCGAAAAACATGTTCCAATGCAATATTGCTGTAGACCTCAACAATGCACAAAACTTCAGTGAAGAAGCAGCCAAGCAACAGATGGTATTTTTGGCATTCGTCTTAGAATCTTTTGAGAGTCTTGTTGCTGGAAAGATCGGAAACACCAACCTCACCAAGGAAGATTATGATCAAATCAACCCCGAAGAGATGGAGTTGATAGATATAAGATGGTGTATGGCGAGTGCGGTCAGAAGGGCACAGAGATTCATGGAGATAACAGGCAGACACTCCATTGGCGGACCTTCAACAAAGCTAGGTTTTGATAAATCGAAGGTTACATGCTTTAAATGCAAGCAAAAGGGGCATTTTAAACGAGAATGTCGAAATACAGCTGCTGATGAAACTGCCAACCCTTTCCGTGAAGACTATTATAAAAGAGCCATCTATCATCAAAACAAATCCGAACCTCCACGAATGAAACAGATAGAAGAAAATCCCAAAGAAAAGTCAAGAGCATTAGCCGTCATTCATGATGATGAGGGATTCGATTGGAGTGATGTGTTACCGGAGGAAGATGCAGTGGGTTATGCCTTTATGGCAAAAATCATTCCTTTCAAGGATACACGAACAGAGGAAGTAAAATATGTCAACAGGAAGATGTTAGCTCAAACAATGAAAGACAGACATTATCGTGCATGGAAAAAAGCAAAAAGTGCAAAGAGATGGGACGCTGACAGAGAATGTTATTTGGATCCTAAGGGAAATATACTTGTGGAACCATCAACACTTCTTGTCGAGACTCTGATCGAGCAAATAGCAGAAGAGGAAGAAGAGAGACAGAGAATGTGGTGGGGAAGTGAAGAAGAAGAGAAAGAAAAGGAGCTACAGTCGAAAAAGGTCGATGATGGGATAATCGACATGACGAAAGAATTCACAGCAGAAAATTTGAAGAAAATGGCTGACAAAGTTCTTGCAGCAAAAGAGTTAGAGTTAGAGTCTAAGTCCAGAACTGAGTCAAAGAGCAAGGTCAGTTCTAATGATTCAACAAATGAGTCAGGTAAGACTGATAAAGCCAAAAGTGAAAGTGACTGCAAAAATTGCATGAAAGACTGCAAGGTTTGTAGCACACTTGCTTACCTTAGTGGTAAAAAGACTGAAGAGCTGACAGAAAGAGTCAGAGAAGTTGAAAATCAGATCCTAAGTCATGACAAGTTGGTAAAAGCTTCAAATGATAGAATAAAAGAATTAACTGATAAACTTGAAAAAGATAAAATTGATGTAGAACGAATCAGGAAAGAAAATGAAAAGTTAATTCATGAAAATTGTCAACTTTCAGAAAATTATGAGAAGCTAAAAAGAACGACAAAAGATTCTGATGAAAGAAACGATAAAACAGTCAAAGAAAATTTTCAACTGATAGGAGTACTTCAGTCAAAAGAGAAGCAAATCAACCAACAGTTGGATGAGATTGCTAATTTGAAGCTTCAGTTTCAGGAAGCTAAGATTGAGAATGAACGCATTAATCTAAAACTCAACAGTTACAACTCCACAAGTTTTGTTCTTCAACATATCGTTCCTAAACCAATTGGGAAGAACAAAGCTGGCGAAGATGTTTACTCGGATGGAACTGGGGTTGGGTATCATCAGGTTCCACCGCCAGTGTTAAATAACTTTTCAAAGAAAAAGTCTGGGTTGGTTAATGATGAAGAAATAACTGAGGTTAAACTTCCAGAATCAATCGATGTCACATTCACTTCATCATCCGATGAAGACAGTGTCCAGTCAGAAGTTGTTAAAAGTATGATTGAAAATGTTTTAAAATCTGAAAGTGACACAACTGAGGATAAAGAATGCTTTTTTGATAAATATATTCCGAAATCAGCATCCAAAAACAACTTAAGTGAAGAACCTAATCTTGTGATGTACAAGATGTCGGGATCAGATAAGTTGTATTCGGATCTTGATTTTCCTTTGGAGAATGTGAATGTTGATAAATTGAAAAATGTGTTCAAGTTGGTCGAAATTGATGTTTGTGAAATTGAACGTTTAAAACGTTCCAAGAGGCAATTAAACTTTGAAAAAGACAAATCTTACTACAAAAAACCTGCTATTCAACCACGTTTTTCTAACAACAATCAAAACAAATGGTCGGGTGGATATCAGGGTGGTAAGAATTATCAAAGAAGGAATGTTCAAAACAAAAAGTTTGTTGAGAAAAAGGTTTTTGTGAAAAGTTCAAGTTCAAGCTCACTTTCTGAGCAAGAATCTGAAATTCTTTCAAAATCAAATGAAGAGTTCTTTGAGAAGAAGGCCTCACAGCCTCAGACTGAAGGCACAAGTTGGGAAGTTGATACCCGTATATGCTTCAAGTGCAACAAAGTTGGATACATTGCACGAAAGGGCACCAACTCAAAGCCTAAGTCTGAAGCTGTTGAGAGTCAGAAAAAGAAAGTTGATGCAAAAGGAAAAGCTCCAATGGTTGTTGAGAAGAAGGTTTTGAAAAATAAAAACACCAAATCCAAAACTGAACCCGTAAAGAATGTGGTAACTAAAACCGATAAATTTTACAAACGGGTTGCTTCATCTCAACAAAACCAAAGGTGTCAAAGGTGTCTGAGACTGTAAAATCATTATCTTCAACTGAGAAGATGTATGTACCTTTGGATTACTATGAGAAACTTGAAAAACAAATGTCCACCTCAGAAAAGAAGAATGCACCAAAGAAAGACCAATCATGGAGTCAACCTAAAAATGATTTCTTCTTATACAAAGAGGTTGAGATTGGGTCTGTAGAGAGCTTGAAGATGAATGACAAGAATTTTCCGCCACTATATACTACAAAAACTTACCTTATGACGTGCTGTCGTAGGTACACGCAAATTTAATCCCAATAACAACTATAGATAGTGGTAAAAGGGTATCGAACTCAGGGAGTATGTGGAAAATATGTCGATTATATAGCTTTGCAATTAAACTACAATTAACCTAATTTGCAGAAAATAAAGATCAATAATTTGGATTGTTGTTTTAGAAAACTAAATTAATAACTAATTGCAAATCAAATGTTGGTTGTAAAACAGATTAGGAGAGAACAATGACCATCTTAGGATTCAGTTTCTTTAAACAATTGTGTGAAATTCCAACTAGAAAGAGTTACATAGACATAACTCGTGCATAAATAATCGAAGTGATAAAAGGGAACAAAGTACTCGGATTTATAAACGCGAGGTTGTTTCCCGATGATCAATTAATCAATAACCAACCCTAACCCTTCCCGTGATATCTCGATTGCCAATGGCACCAAGAACGTACGACTGAGACTAGGAATTGCACTATCGATTAACAAGCTACAAACAATTATGCATACACCATGATAATCAAGCAACACAAGTTATCATTCTAGAAATTCAGAAATAACCACACAAAAGTTCAAGAGAAACCTGCACCTAAGATGATCACCGAAAGTTTTAGCCACACATAGCTTGGTGAATCATCATAGCAATCAATTCAATGTTCATACAAATCGAAATCACAAAACCGAATGTTAGCAATTGTTCAAAACCAAGCCAAGATAGCCAAAATCGCCCCTAGTGTGTTCTCTAACCGACCAATGATGAGAATAACCCAAAAGACACCATAAAACTGCATAAATGATGGCAGTTACAAGTTGTTCGCTGACTCCACCGTAACTTACGGTGACACCGTAAGTTACGGTGCACATAATAGTGTTACGGTGGCTGTTGTCTGAGTTACGGTAGGATCCAGGTAGAATTCAGGTCCACCATAAATTATGGTGGAACCGTAAATTACGGTGGAAACCTGGATTTTGCACTTTGTTTCATCTTTCGTTTCGCGCACGACCCGTTCAACTCCAAACCGTCCCAAAGCTGCGTTTTCTCCACTTTAATCTCCCGAACCACACCTGAAACATAAGCAACCGTAGTCATCTAATTCAAGATAATTACGCGGTTAAATGAAGGATTAATTCGTCTTTTAACATGATTAAGGGTTGTCCTATGGACCACCCGTCACATCCCCACACTTAACCGTTGCTTGTCCCAAGCAACTCATCAAATCCATTTCTAAACAAGCGATCAATTTAAACCAAACAAAAACATGCAATCCTTTTACTAACCCCTTTTTAACACCCAAAACAATACACCCCTCTCTAAATCTCTCCTCTCGGCTACAAGTGAATACTATCAAAGATAAGCTAGACACACAATAGGCAAACGGTTGGTTGCACAACTATAAGCTTGTACCTAAATCAATTCTTCTCCTAAAATGTGTCAAACATGAATGCAAATCAAAGAGACTTTCAAGGTTGTAACGTGGCTAGGTGTATGGGTAGGAAATGGAATATATATGAAGTAACGAAAACTTAACCCGGCCTTTTTATTACACAATAAAGTAAACTAATAACTACCAATCTAAACTACTATGTACAAGACAACTAAACATCCTTTCTTTTTTTCATTTTTCATTGCTTTTTCTCTTTTTTTTTCATCAAGACAAAGCAAACAAATATACAATGAAACATCAAACATATCTACATCATACTACTCAAACCATTACTACTAACACTATAAGACCGGGTCAAATTGGGTACATTTTTAGGTAAGTAGCTAGGGGTAACAAATGATAAGCTTTTAGGCACAAAATTGGGCAACTAAATGTCCAAACCCCCACCCCTCTCACAACCATGCTCATATATATAACTTATGAGGTCCAACCCCCCAAATCCCACACTCACACACACTAAAGACGAGGCTACCTAGATGCCCTTATCCTTTTCGCATTCATGTCTAACTAAGGACTCAAATCGTATCAAGGCACAAGTTCTAATGCACCCCCACCCGCAGCCACTCTCATCAAAGATAAGCATTATTTATTTACAAATGGCTTCAACTCTCACCAAGAATAAAAGGGGTATCAAGGGTTGCCGGTGCATCAATTTGGGGTTAATCTAGGGTGTTCAAATTCTCACAATGTTTTGCTTGATTTAAAAATTTTCAAAAACTTCAAAATTTCCCCCATCCCCACACTTGGGATACATTGACCCCAATGTATGGTTTTGGGAAGAAGTGATCGCTAAAACCATTCAACATCAACCAAAAGCTCAAAATCTCAAACCACAAATTTCAAAGGTTTTTTTTTTAATTTTTATATATATATATTTTTTTTTATATTTTTCTTATATTCTTAAAAACATCAACACCACCAACTAGCACAACCCAACACAAAACATCAAACTAATACACCCCCCAAACCTCCCAACCATAAACAAAAGCAAACAACTAACTACCAATATTTCAAAGCTAAAGAACACAACAAGACTAAGGAAAGAGTACATTGACCTAGTGAAGTTTGCCACAACAGATGTTGTAGATAATCCGACTTCCTATCACCACCTTCACCCAAATATCCGTACATCTTCCCCACACTTGAATGTCGCCATGGCCCTGAAACATAGAAAGATAAAAACAACAAGAACAATATAAAACCCCGGGTTGCCTCCCGAACAGCGCTAAGTTTCGAGTCTTCAGCCAGACCGTGCCACCCCCCATTTATGGTGGCACAAAGAAGCGGTTCCTGCCATCTCCATCACTTCCTCGTGCCATTGAGCAAAATGCATCCGTCTCATTTTGACTCGGTGGGTAATCAACTACACTCCTGTTCGAACCCATATGTGTTTCTTCACGGCCCGGTGGTTGCTTTTTTCTCATTCTTTGAAACACATTTTTCATACAATCACTAGACTCACCACCCTTCCTCTCAATGGACTCATAACTAATCATTCTAGTTTGAACATCAAAGTACAACCTACGGTTTTTTCGGTCATGATAATAATCTCGTCTCTACAATTAATTTGAGCATTTGCTGTGTATAGAAACGGTCGACCTAAGATTACCCTTTGTTGTGATGCCATGTTGGTAGAAGCATAGTCCAAAACTAGAAAATCCACCGGGTATTCAAACTCTCCCAACTGAATCTTAACATTCCTAACCATTCCCCGTGGACGCCTCCAACTTCCATCCGCCAAGCTCACCATGGTGTCTATACCTTCAAGTGGACCAAAGTCGTACATATCGTATAGATCGCTTGGTAGCACACTCATGCTTGCCCCGTAGTCCAACAATGCGTGAGGAATTTTTAATTTTCCCACACGGATAGGCACGACTGGCGCTTCATACTCTTTATCATTCTCGACTTCGGCATCTTTTTCCAAACCTGCATTCACTTGATACGAAGAAGTTAGCAATGTTTCATTAAATTTAGTATTTGTAACAGTGCTTACCACATTGATGTTAACACTCTTTATGCTCTTGGGGTTTGTCACCGTGTCACTTGGTAATTGACCTTTTGCTTTCTTCAATATCGCCACGTCACTCGCAAGTTGACCCATTTGAGTGGTCAACGATTGGATAGCTTTGTCACGGATTTCATCTTTTTGCATACGAACATCATCTAATTGATTTCTTCGTTGCATCTCCATTTGCATCGCTTTCAACATCTCCATGACCTCATTCCCACTTGATGAAGTTTGACCCAAAGGACCACTTTGACCCGTTTGTTGACTTTGCCCTTGATAACCATAGTTGCTTCCACCCCGATAATTCCCTTGATTGTATTGTTGACGAAGTGCAAAGTTACCTTGAGCTCCTTGAAAGTTTGGGTTAGCTTGGTTCGATGGATTTCCATAACGGAAATTTGGGTGGTTCCTCAAACCTGGGTGATAGGTGTTGGAATTCATGTTGTTGTAATTCCTATCACCCCCTCCTTGTCCTTACACATCATTCACCTCCTCATATTGCCCTTCCACTCTTTGGCAATTTTCAGCCGCATGACCTATTTCATTACACAAAGCACAAACGTCATAAATTTGATTAGTGGTTTGAACATTACCATCATCTATTGCATGCACTTGAGGTCGGGCAATGGCCGGTCGCGCTCTCCTCGATGCTTGAGCTTTTCTTTTTGAGGTAATTGCCATATTCTCTAAGAACTCCCAATCATCATTTTCATAATTTGTGCCAAAAGTCCCACCGGTAATGGACATTAAATCACGAGCATCTTCGGCACTCAACCCCTCATGGAAGGCATTCATCAACTCCCAAAGTTCAATCCCATGGTGAGGGCAATTCTTTATCATCATATTAAATCGTTCAAATGCCTCATGGAACATTTCACCATGTTGTTGTTGGAAACTCCTCAACCCCTTCCTAGCATCGTTGGTCTTTTGAGCGGTATAAAATTCGTCTAAGAAAATTTGTTGCATCTCCGCCCAAGTATAAATAGATGCTGAAGGCAAAGTGTAGAACCACTTCTTTGCCTTGTCCTCCAAAGAAAACTAAAATAGGACCAACTTGACATCATCGGCCGAAAAACCTTGACTCCCAAAAGTATTGCAAATTGAGTCATAGGCCTCTAAATGGAATACGGTTCCTCCGTTGCTAGCCCTTTGTATTTCAGCAAACTTTGCAAAGAATTTGTTCTTACTTCAAAGGTTCTCCCTTGGTTGTTGTGAGGGATAACCACCGGTGAAGGGTTTTGAGTAATTATCGGCCTGAAATGTGCTTCTATTCCCCGTGCTTGTTCCCTAAGATGCCTTCTTGGAACACCAAATCGACCCCTTGGACGAATAGGACCCATAGGTCTTGGTATATGCCCTTGTGGTACGAACGGTGGTTGAAATTGTTGTTGTGGCATCGGTGGTTGTTGAATTGGCCTTTGAAATTGTGGTTGTACATTTTGTGGTCGAACTTGTTGCAATGGAATAGGGCGTTGCATTAGTGGCCCTTGTGGCCTTGGCCTAATGTGTTGTGGTATGAGTTGTTGTTGCAGTATTCCACCAACACTTGCCATCCCTTGAGATTGACTTTGCACATAACCGAACTCTCCTTGATCACCATAACCTTCATAAGCATGCCCATCTTCATCATAGCCCTCAAAATCTTCGTATCCTTCCTCATATCCATCTCCCCCTATACCCGAAGTTTGCCCAAATGGAAGGGTTGAGTATTGAAATCCCGCTTGGTTCGATGGTCTGAATGTTGAAGTTGCATGGACAATGGTTGTATTTGGTGGTATTGAATAATGGGAAGATAATTGACCGGAAACTGGGAAGAAATGAGTGAGTGGTGGAATCGTAGTAGATGGGCTAAAGGAAAGATTAGGTTCATTTTGAGTAGTAATCGGCTGTGTGGTGTTAGATGGTGTAGTGTCATGAGGTGGAGTAGGAATTGTAGTGGAATTTGGTATGGTTGTGTTTGGTGATGGTTGTGTGGAAGTAGGTATAAATGATGAGGTTGTTTGACCCGTTGTGGGTGCTACTTATGTTTCGTCCATGATATTTCTTGGTGTAATGGGTGAAGTGGGTGAACCGATGATTCTGTTTTCTCGTAATAAAACTCTGTTTTGCCTTAGCGTTCTTTTGATTTCCGGATCAAATGACAATGGTGACGCTTTGTGAGAGCCTCTAGTATGCATGCACCTGTAGAACCTGCACACTAAACACACCAGTGTAAACCCGAAAATAACAAAGCAAAACTAACAAACTGACACACGTTGCGCACTACTCCCCGGCAACGGCGCCAAAATTTGACGTGCTGTCATAGGTACACGCAAATTTAATCCCAATAACAACTATAGATAGTGGTAAAAGGGTATCGAACTCAGGGAGTATGAGGAAAATATGTCGATTATATAGCTTTGCAATTAATCTACAATTAACCTAATTTGCAGAAAATAAAGATCAATAATTTGGATTGTTGTTTTAGAAAACTAAATTAATAACTAATTGCAAATCAAATGTTGGTTGTAAAACATATTAGGAGAGAACAATGACCATCTTAGGATTCAGTTTCTTTAAACAATTGTGTGAAATTCCAACTAGAAAGAGTTACATAGACATAACTCGTGCATAAATAATCGAAGTGATAAAAGGGAACAAAGTACTCGGATTTATAAACGCGAGGTTGTTTCCCGATGATCAATTAATCAATAACCAACCCTAACCCTTCCCGTGATATCTCGATTACCAACAGCACCAAGAACGTACGATTGAGACTAGGAATTGCACTATCGATTAACAAGCTACAAACAATTATACATACACCATGATAATCAAGCAACACAAGTTATCATTCTAGAAATTCAGAAATAACCACACAAAAGTTCAAGAGAAACCTGCACCTAAGATGATCACCGAAAGTTTTAGCCACACATAGCTTGGTGAATCATCATAGCAATCAATTCAATGTTCATACAAATCGAAATCACAAAACCGAATGTTAGCAATTGTTCAAAACCAAGCCAAGATAGCCAAAATCGCCCCAAGTGTGTTCTCTAACCGACCAATGATGAGAATAACCCAAAAGACACCATAAAACTGCATAAATGATGGCAGTTACAAGTTGTTCGCTGACTCCACCGTAACTTACGGTGACACCGTAAGTTACGGTGCACATAATAGTGTTACGGTGGCTGTTGTCTGAGTTACGGTAGGATCCAGGTAGAATTCAGGTCCACCGTAAATTACGGTGGAAACCTGGATTTTGCACTTTGTTTCATCTTTCGTTTTGCGCACGACCCGTTCTACTCCAAACCGTCCCAAAGCTGCGTTTTCTCCACTTTCATCTCCCGAACCACACCTGAAACATAAGCAACCGTAGTCATCTAATTCAAGATAATTACGCGGTTAAATGAAGGATTAATTCGTCTTTTAACATGATTAAGGGTTGTCCTACGGACCACCCGTCACCTTAACGTCAAGCTACCTGAGTCAAAAGAGGCTTGGGTGGCATCAAAATCTAACTAAGTGTTTGTGATATGTGCAGGAGCTTCCAAGATCCGTTTCACGTTGGATTATGGATAGTGGAGCTTCTCGGCACATGACGGGGAAGAAAACCCTACTGTACGATGTTCGAGGGTTTAATGGAGGATATGTGGGATTTGCAGTCAATCAAGGTGGTCGAATGGTTGGGAAGGAACTCTATCTAATGGTATTGTCACGTTTGAAAGAGTGAACTACATCGCTGAGCTTGAGAACAATCTTCTGAGCATCTCTCAAATCTGTGATCGCATGTATACAACGCACTTTACAGATAAGGAATGTTTGATTTTGAAACCAGGGTTTGTTGTTCCTGATGAATGGGTTATCATGAGAGCACCAAGAGTCAATGATCTGTACGTGTTGGATATGAGCGTAGCCACTACTACCACGGGTCAGGCTCACTGCTTCATGTCACGAGCCACTGAAAAAGAGTCACAATTATGGCATCGAAAGATGGGCCATATTCACCTACGAAAAATGAACTACTTGGTCCACAATGACTTAGTGAATGGTGTTCATTTAAAAGGTTTCCATCTGGAAGGGGAGTGCATTAGCTGCATCAAAGGCAAGCAAAATAAGAAATCACATCCTCAAAAGAAAGTTAACTCAGTCTCAAGACCGTTAGAGAGACTTCATATGGATCTTTTTGGTCCGGTGAACATCAAAAGCATAACTGGTGATCTCTATTGTCTTGTAGTAACTGACGATTACTCCAGATTTTCGTGGGTATCATTTCTGAAGACAAAAGATGAGACATTTGAAAGTTTGATGACGCTGTTTAGAAAAATTGAAAATTTGTACCAAACTCGAATCAGAAGAATCAGAAGTGACAACGGTACAGAGTTTAAGAACAACAAAATGGAAGAGTTTTGTGATGAGAGAGGTATATTGCAAGAATTTAGTGCTCCTTACACTCCACAACAAAATGGAGTAGCTGAACGAAAGAATAGGACGCTAATTGAAACGACCAGGACGATGCTTGCTGATTCGAAATTACCTGTTAACTTTTGGGCAGAAGCAGTGCCAGCCGCTTGCTATACACTCAACCAGGTTCTTGCAGTGAAGAAATTCAACAAGACGTGTTTCGAGCTGGTCAACAACCGCAAATCGAACCTGAAGTATCTGGAACCGTTTGGGTCTCCCTGTACTGTTCTAGAACCTTTTGGAAAGTTTGGTCCAAAGAGCATCGAAGGAATATTCGTGGGATACTCAAGTCCACTAAAACAAGTCTTTGTTCCAAGCTTGAAGCGGATCATTGAAGAACATAATGTTGAATGCCAAGGTTATACAATGCCACCTCAGAATCCCGATGACTCGTGGCGCTTCAATTATGATACTCTGTGGGACTCTTTCGACATGGAGGAAGAACCAGAGTTCTTTGATGAGTTGGATATTCTAAGAGAATGTGAATCATCACAAGAAAGGTTTCCAGTAGAATCTTCTAGACGTCAATGTCAAACTTCTAATGACCATGAAGCTGGTCCAAGTAATGCTGGAGAACATGATGATATTCAGGAAACTCCATCATCTTCAGAACGTGAACATGCTCCTGACAATCAGACGGCAGTCAACGATAATCTAGAATCTGATGATAGGCCAACATTTGATCGTGGTGATTCAGAGTCTGAGGGGGAGCAGATGCAGATTTCAAGTCAAACAATTCCAGTCAGTGAACAAGGTGCAAATCAGAATGTCACAAATTTGGAAGGCGAGGTAGATGTTCCAGGCGAGGTGATGCCGAGAACTCTTTCGTACCATCCAGAAGAGCTGATTATTGGAGAATTGCAATCAGGCGTCCGCACCAGACGACAAATTGACCAAGGGCTTACTTGTTTTTATTCTACAGTTGCTCCTTTACAAACAGAGTTTTCACTTAGTTATTTTATTTCGCAGATTGAACCGAGAACATATAAGGAAGCACTAACTGAAGATTCTTGGGTCAACGCGATGCAGGAGGAGCTAAGTCAGTTTGAGAAGTTGGGAGTGTGAAAATTGGTAGACTTGCCTGATGGTCACAGGAAGATAAACACCAAGTGGGTGCTTAAGTGCAAAAGAGACGACCGAGGGGTTATTATTCGTAATAAAGCTCGACTCGTAGTCCAGGGCTTTAGTCAGCAGGAGGGTATAGATTTCACCGAAGTATATGCTCCCGTTGCTAGACTTGAAGCGATTAGAATCTTCCTAGCATTTGCATCTTGGAAAGGATTTAAAGTTTTTCAGTTAGATGTTAAATCGGCTTTTCTCTACGGGAAGGTAAAAGAGGAGGTATATGTCGGGCAGCCACCAGGCTTCACCGACCCAATCCACAAAGACAAGGTCTATTTACTGGATGCTGTATGGTTTACACCAGGCCCCGAGAGCCTGGTACGAGACATTGTCTCAACATCTGCTTGTCAACAGCTTCATCCGTGGAAAAGTGGATGCCACTCTCTTCGCCAAAGAAGTCGACGGACATCTTCTGATAGTTCAGATATACGTGGACGACATCATATTTGGGTCAACAAATGAAGATCTATGCAAAGATTTTGAAAGAGTTATGAAGCAAAAGTTTGAAATGTCATCGATGGGTGAGATGAAGTATGTTCAACTGCCCAAGGGAATATTCATACATCAGACGAAGTATGTTCATGATATCTTAGAGAAATTTGGGATGTCCGGGACTACTCCAGCTTCCACCCCGTTAGCAACGAACCATGGGATAAACCCTGATCTCACCAGAGAGAAGGTAGATGAAATGATGTATCGTTCCGTGATCGGATCGCTAATGTATTTGACAGCTTCAAGACCCGATATCATGTATCCAACCTGCCTCGCAGCAAGGTTTCAGTCAAACCCCAGAGCTTCGCATATGGTGATTGTGAAACGGATATTGCGCTACCTGAAAGGAACTCCATCTTTGGGGATGTGGTATCCAAAAGAAGACGACTTCACGCTCGAAGGGTATTCTGATTCTGACTTCGGATGCTGCAAAGTTAACGCTAAATCAACAACTGCGGGATGTCAGTTTTTCGGATCACGATTGGTCACCTGGCAATGTAAGAAGCAAACCTCTGTCGCTTTATCCACATGTGAAGCCGAGTATGTATCTGCTAGCAGCTGCTGCTCTCAGATCTTGTGGATCCAGCAACAGATGCGAAACTACGGTTTGCAATTTCTTAACATCCCTATCTTTGTTGATAATGAGGCAGCTATAAATATAACTAAAAAACCTGTTCATCACGCTAAAACGAAACATATTGAAATTCGTCATCACTTCATCCGAGATTGTTTCGAGAAGAAGTTGATACGAATTGAGAAAATCCACACTGACGAACAAAAAGCTGATTTACATACCAAAGCGTTTGATAAAACTCGTTTTCAATATTTGTTAAAATTGAACGGTATGAAGGTTTTATCGGTGTTGGAGGAAATTCTTGGCGTATATGAAGGTACCACTGTAGATGATGTTGAAAAGAAATCTGCAATGGTTTGTCGATTTTTACTTGTTTTGGTATTTAGGGGGAGGTAGGTTATATTTTCAGAAAATTCAAAAACAATAAAAAATTCAAAAATTCAAAACCATGAAATATTTCAAAAATCCAAAAACAATAGAAAACTGAAAAAGAGCTTGTGAATAAAGGGAAAATGATAGTACATCAGCTAGACAGTTACGGTACGCTAAAGATTTGTAATGATTAAAGTATTAAACAGTTTCGCTGATGATATGTCGATAGGTTTTTATACATTTAGTAAGTTTGTTCGGGATATAAACCTAAATCATCACTTGCTTATTTCGTGGGGAACATCTCTCGAATATATAGGTAACTCCTGAAATCCTGTTTGAAAGATTCTATTTCTGACATACTAGGTCTTTGTACGTGATGATATCTGGGGTATTATACCAGGACTTCTGATTTTGCGGAAGCAATAGCCTAGTCCTCGTATAATATTCTGCACTGCTTTGTTCTTAAAAGCTCACCCTCAGCATAAAAAATGATGAAACATTGCAAAATGCTAATCATGTGCTGTTGAAAAGAAGATCCCCAAAGGGGACCCACCTAAAGTCGAGCCATCATCTCTCTGTACGAACGGAAGTTCTAGCCTGAGCTCTCATGGTCTCGCATTTACCCCTTACAGATATCATTAGTGTGCACTCACCTGTAAGACTGAATATAGTAGTCTGGATACGGGAGTATATTATGAGATGGTACACGCGTATAAGCTAAGTCTTTAATTCACTAATTCGTATCCTGAACAGATTGAAATTTGTATGAAAATTTAAAATGGATCAGTATATCGACAATCAATGTGAATTGTTTAATTCTTAGTTTGTTATCAAGCTTAACGGTGCTAGTAACTTGTCGATAGCTGATATGATTCCCTAACACACTCACCAAAAATATGTTTGTAAATAGCTTACATTTACTGTATTTTATTTTTTGTTTAAGCATTCTAGTTTAGAAACTTTATTAAAAATCCAAAAAGATTTTTCATTTCTGATTTGTTTTCTTCGACAAACCAAAGTGGAAAGCTGATCTTCAGATTCACAGTTTGTAGCAGATGCAGGATGTTTCTGAGCTGGAAGATGAGTTGGGAGCTTATTATATTAAACCTGTGAAATTGAAATGTCAAAACAAGTTCATTAATTTGAAACTTGTAAATTTCAGAATAATGTTTTGAAATATGTTGAACAAAAATCATTTTTTTTTGTCTCAGGTCAACCAAGGTCATTAAGTTGGACTTGGTAGATAAATTAAGTACTCAGGGTCATTAACTTGGATCTGGATACTTAAGTGGATTATTAAAAACTGATAAAAACAACAAAAGAAGTAAAAAAAGTTAATAGATTGTAATGTCAGATTTCTGAGAAGCAGGAAACAGTTTTGAACCTGTGAAAGCAGCAAAGCAAGATCCCCATGGCTAAGTCTGAGCGAAGTTTGAGCCAGAATACAATTCAAGAATGAGAGTTATTCAAGACTGCGATCCCAGCTTGTTGAGAGGGGGAGTCTGTAGACGTGATATGGATTAACATTCAAGGGGGAGTTTGAAGATTGAAAAAAAACAGATTCGAATGCTAGTTGCTGATGCTGTTAAATTTAAGGAAGCAAGAGATCTGATCAAGAGAATTAGAAGAAAAAGAGATTGAAGGATGCTTACAGTGTCAAACAGTTTGGAAAAAGAGAAAAGACTGATCAAGACTGAAGACTCGATGCCGAAGATTTCGTCAACATCCAAGGGGGAGTCTGTTGGTGCATAAATGTCTGTTAACTTCGTCTTTATCGAGTCTTGTATCTAGATTGGATAGAATGGGCTCGGTATTCTAGAAATTAGGGTTTGAGTGTCAACAGACCATTTCGCACGAAATGGATCTTGATCAATTCGTACGACATGGCTCATCTATAAATACCGAGCATGCCATTTCATTTGTAATGTTCGGGATTTCAGAGCCGAGGTGCTGCCAAATTGTCAACTGATCTGTATTGCTTTGAAATCAATAAAAACAAGATAATTAAGGAGAATCATGCTGTAATCAAGTCTGTATCATCGAATTCCGACTTTGATATGGATTAAAACTCTTATGATCGACTCATTCAGGTCGTACAACGATCCAACAGGAGCCACCGAGGCGGAGAAGATCAGGAGCACGGATGTCCGTGCGAGGGGGATTCCACTTTAGCACCCCCCAACACTCCAGTGGCAGTCACTACCCGCCACTATATGAAGACCCGCAGATGGGTGGGCCTTCGAACCCAGTTTCTGAGGTGGACTCTGCGCCAGTCGCACCACCACCATCACAAATGGGTTTTGATAACCCAATTCCTTCATACGCCGGTGCAGCGGTGTATAACCCTTTCGAGCAGCCAGCATACCCAGGTTTTAACTACTACAATGCCCCCGATGTTGACCCATATCTTGTAGCGGCCATCTACAATGCTCTTCATCCTGAAGGGCCCTACGCAACCTCCTACCAGACTAGATACCCAGATTATGGGTATCAATACCCGCCACCTCCTAAACCTCCGTCGCAGCAGCAGCTGCAGCCACCGCAGATCCAACCACCGCAGCAACAGGAGATCCTTTAGAGGTTGAACCAGGTGGAGCGGGATGTGCAGGAGGAGCGTAGAAGCCGCCGGGGTCTGCTTAAGGGATTGGCTGATTTTATCAAGGGAAAGAAAAAAGGGATTATTGAAATTCCTTATTTTATTTGTTTTGTCATTTTTAATTTCAATTAAGTCCCTGCGTGGACATCTATTTATGTATTCAGTCCCTGCGAGGACTTGTATTTCCTTTTTAGTCCCTATGTGGACAATTTGTTTGTTTAAAAGTCCCGTTTAGGGCATCTATGTACTCCTTTTAAATTTAATGGAATGTTTTAATTTTAAATTTCATTTGTCATTATATGCATGAATATAATATATGAAATAAAACAAAATATCATTCCTTTTTGTCAGTAATCTGCCATTAAAATATTAAACAAAATCTTAAAGGCAAAACCTAGCCCATGTGTCATTTTAAGACAGGGCCATGATGGTAGATCCTTGTTAAGATTCAAATCCTTCCTAACATCTGAAAACATGTTAACACTCCTGGCAAACGTGATTCGATAAAATCACACAAGCCATCCTTATATTGGATTCTTCCAATTCCTTTTTCTTTATTTATTATTTAAACATCCATTAGTGATGAAGTGCCTACGGGCCATATTTATTGTCCTTTGAGACAAAAGACAGTTGTAGTCTACGACTCCCTGTCAAGAAAAGGTGATGAACTATATTCAAGCCTTAATGCCTCGATCCTATAAGATCATGGCTTATAATTTAAAATTTGTCCTTGTGACTGGGCCTTTTGTGCCACTCTAATATTTTAATAAATTATAACTAAGGATAATTATAATGAAAAATCCTGAATAAATATGCTTAACAAATTAACCAATATGGTTTATTAATACCATGGTTAATAAATCATCAAGAATGACAATTCTGTTATAGACTTCTGAATAAATCATTGTCATTATCTTATGTAGCAATCAAGCTACATGGCAGAATCAGAAGAAGTCAACAGTCATCCGAGGGAGAATCATGATACTACCAGAATCAACGTAACCGGTGCGGATCTTCAAGGATTGATTGACAATGCTGTTACTAAAGCCATGGACAGGCAGTTTAGAGAATCAAGTGGTACTAGGAGCAAGACCTTATCTGTACCTCATTCAAAACCACCCTCCAAAACTCATACAGCTCACAAGAACGATACTCATCATTCATCAAACCAGAGAAGTGTTCCGTCTAGACAGGTTGTGCTCACTCAAGAGCCACGTGCTAAAACTTGTTCATATAAGTATTTCTTCTCCTGCAAGCCCAGGGACTTCATAGGGGAGAAAGGATCCATCGATTGTATGACGTGGCTCGACGAGATGGATACCGTGGTTGATATCAGTGGTTGTGCTGATAAGGATATTGTAAAGTTTGTGTCACAATCATTCAAAGGTGAGGCTCTAGCTTGGTGGAAGTCGCTAATCCAAGCTACTGGGAAGATCCCGTTATATAATCTGACTTGGGATCAGTTTGTTGCTCTTATTAAAGAAAATTTCTGTCCTCAACATGAAGTTGAGAAAATTGAGACAGATTTCTTAACCTTGGTTATGAAGAACTTAGACTGCCAGGCATATCTTACGAGCTTCAACACTATGTCACGATTGGTTCCATACTTGGTCACACCGAAACCAAAACGCATAGCTCGTTTTATTGGAGGTTTAGCTCCGGAAATTAAGGCAAGTGTGAAAGCATCAAGACCTACCACCTTTAGGTTAGTGGCTGATCTGTCATTATCTCTTACTTTTGATGCGGTCAGGCAGAGATCGCTTAGGAGTTCTGATGAGGGGAAAAGGAAACGTGAGGATGAGAACTCACGCCGTTCTGATAAGAAACATAAAGGGAACTCAGATCACAAGAAGAGTTCGGGATTTAAAAAGGATGACCAACAGTCGGGTGAGATGCCCAAATGTAAGACTTGCAAGAAGCGCCATCTAGGAAAGTGCAGGATCGAGTCAAAATCCCAATCGCAGCCTAGAGCTTGTGGGATCTACAAATCAAACGAGCATAAAACACTGGATTGTAAGAAGATAAAGGATGTGACTTGTTACAACTGTAACGAGAAGGGGCATATCAAGTCCAACTTCCCAAAGTATGTAAAGAAACCTGAAAAGGGTAAAAAGACCAATGCTCGGGTCTTTCAAATGAATGCTCAAGAAGCGATTCAGAATGACAACGTGATAACAGGTACCTTTCTTATCAATGATGTTTATGCAAGGGTATTGTTTGATTCGGGTACAGATAATTCGTTTGTGGATAATAAATTTTGTAAGTTATTAAATCTGCCTGTTAGAACCCTAAGCATAAAATATGAAGTAGAATTGGCCGACGGTACAATAGAGACTGCTTCAACCATATTAGATGGATGTTTTAAATCCATTAGGAACCACTCTTTTCCACTGTCTTTGCTTCCTTTGAAATTAGCTGGATTCGACATAGTGATAGGCATGGATTGGTTGTCTTCTAATCAAGCTCAGATTGTGTGCGATAAGAAGCAAGTGGTTATTAAAACTCCTCATGGTGAGCCACTCACAATTCAAGGAGATACTCAGTATGGGTTGCCTAAGCAAATGTCTATGCTTAAGGCATCGAGGTGTATGAAGAAAGGTCGTGTCATTTATTTGGCACAGGTAACTATTGATGAACCAAAGCCCAAGGTTGAAGACATCCCCGTTATTTCTGAATATCCAGACGTATTCCCTAAAGAACTACTTGGTTTACCCCCAGATAGGCAAGTGGAGTTCAGAATTGACATTATTCCTGGAGCAGCACCAGTTGCAAGAGCACCTTACCGGTTGGCGCCGACTGAGATGAAAGAGTTGAGGACTCAGTTGGATGATTTGTTGGCGAAAGGTTTTATTAGACCTAGCTCATCTCCTTTGGGAGCACCGATTCTGTTTGTGAAGAAAAAGGATGGATCGATGCGTCTATGCATCGATTATCGCGAGCTAAACAAGGTTACAATCAAGAATAGATATCCATTGCCCAGGATCGACGATCTGTTCGATCAACTGCAAGGGGCAAGTTACTTCTCCAAGATTGATTTGAGGTCAGGTTACCATCAGCTGAAGGTCAGAGATGAAGATGTGCACAAGACTGCATTCAGGACTCGTTATGGTCACTACGAGTTCTTGCTGATGCCTTTCGGGCTCACTAATGCACCAACAGCATTCATGGATCTCATGAATCACGTCTGCAAGCCATATTTAGACAAGTTTGTCATTGTATTTATTGATGACATACTTATATATTCAAAGAATCAGGCCGATCATGAAAAACATCTTAGGTGTATTCTTAAACTTCTTCAGCAAGAAAAGCTCTATGCCAAGTTTTCAAAGTGTGAGTTTTGGCTTCGTGATGTCCAATTTCTTGGACATGTGGTTAGTGAGCGTGGTATCCAGGTGGATCCCGCTAAGATTGAAGCCATCATGAATTGGCAAGAGCCGAAGACGCCCACAGAGATTCGTAGCTTCTTGGGTCTGGCAGGATATTACAGGCGTTTTATTGAAAATTTCTCAAGGATTGCTGCACCCATAACTTCATTGACTCGCAAGAATATAAAGTTTGATTGGGGTCCTAAGCAACAAGAATCCTTTAATATTCTTAAACAGAAGTTGAGCAATGCTCCTGTACTGACATTGCCTGAAGGGATCGAAAAATTTGTGGTTTATTGTGACGCATCGCACACATGTATGGGATGTGTGCTTATGCAGAAAGGTAAGGTTATTTCCTATGCTTCACGACAATTAAAAGTGCACGAAAAGAATTACACCACCCACGACTTAGAATTGGGTGCCGTTGTGTTTGCACTAAAACTTTGGAGGCATTATTTATATGGTACCAAGTGTGTGATATATTCTGATCATAAAAGCCTTCAGCATCTGTTTAACCAGAAGGATCTGAACATGAGACACCGTCGATGGATGGAGACACTGAATGATTATTATTGTGAAATTCGCTACCATCCAGGCAAAGCGAATGTTGTAGCGGACGCTCTAAGCAGGAAGGAAAGGGTTAAGCCCATTAGAATCAATGCCAAGAGTATTGAGTTGAAGAACAACTTGAATGAAAGGTTGTTAGCCGCTCAGAAGGAAGCTGTATTAGAAGCCAACTACCCAAATGAGAAGTTGGGCGTAACTGCTGAACAGTTATCATATGGCAAGGAAGGAATCCTAAGATTAAATGGACGAATATGGGTTCCAATTTATGGAGGACTCAGGGACGTTATTCTTCAAGAAGCCCATAGCTCCAAATATTTTGTTCATCCTGGTAGTGATAAGATGTATCAGGATTTAAAGGCAAATTACTGGTGGATAGGTTTGAAGAAATCTATAGCCACTTATGTGGCCAAATGTTTGACGTGCGCGCAAGTTAAATCCGAACACCAGAAGCATGGGAATGATACTATTTGGGTTATAGTAGATAGAATGACCAAGTCAGCCCACTTCTTACCTATTAAAGAAACACACAGCTCAGATAAGCTAGCTCAGTTGTACGTGGATGAGATAGTATCTCTCCACGGAGTGCCAGTATCTATTATCTCCGATAGAGATACTAGATATACGTCACACTTTTGGAAAAGCTTTCAGCAATAATTGGGCACTCGATTAAACTTCAGCACTGCTTATCATCCTCAGACGGATGGGCAAAGCGAACGTACAATTCAAACACTGGAAGATATGCTAAGGGCTTGTGTTATTGATTTAGGTTGAAGTTGGGATGATCATCTTCCGTTGATTGAATTTTCATATAATAATAGTTATCATTCAAGTATTCAAGATGCACCTTTCGAAGCTTTGTATGGAAGAAAGTGCAGGACGCCCGTTTGTTGGGCAGAAGTTGGAGATGTCCAACTAACAGGACCTGATATAGTCTTGGAGACGATAGATAAGTTTGTGTAGATACGTGATCGTCTCAAAGCTGCCAGGGATAGGCAGAAAAGCTACGCAGATAAAAGGCGTAAACCTCTAAAATTTGAGGTAGGTGACAAAGTGCTACTTAAGGTATCCCCCTGGAAAGGGGTAATGCGTTTTGGCAAGAAGGGCAAGCTAAGCCCAAGATACATAGTACCATTCGAGATTATCGAATGAGTCGGAACTATAGCTTACAAGCTAAATCTGCCAGAAGAGCTCAGTGGAATCCATAATGTGTTCCACATCTGCAACTTGAAGAAGTGTCTAGCTGATGAATCGCTAGCCATGTCACATAAGGATGTGCTTATAGATGAGAGCTTAAAGTTTGTTGAAAAACCTTTGTCGATCGAGGATCGACAGGTTAAGAAGCTTCGAAGGAAGCATGTACCGATTGTGAAGGTTAAATGAGATGCCCGTAGAGGCCCCGAATACACGTGGGAGGTTAAGTCCACAATGAAACAGAAGTACCCTCATTTATTTCAGTAAATCTCGAGGTTGAGATTTCTTTTAAGGGGGTGAGGATGTAACACCTCGTAAAATCACGACCAGTATAATGAAGACACGTGTCATGGACTTTAAACGTGTTAGGATTTGATTATGAGGGACTAAAGTTGTCAAATGATGTAAATAAATAAGTAAAGGGATCCAAAGTGTCAACATGCCATTCTTGTGCCTCTGATTGACCTCACACAACGTTCGTATTCTTTAATGAATAAATTATCGAACTTAGAAAGTTGATTGTGCTTAAATTGAAAAGTTTACAAAGCATAAGGGTTAAATGTGTCAACATGTTTAAAGTTACCTCTGAATGACCTTTTTACATTTCCGAGGCTTTGTAATACTTCCCTATACTTCCATGAATATCGGATATTAATTTCGTGAAGTCTCGACGCACATAAATAATCAAAGTGTTAATTCCAAGAAATAAGGATCAAATGCGTCAACGTTGAAATTCAAGGCTTTTCGGGTGATTGTGCAACTAACCGGTAGCTTAACGGAGTTAAATAAAGACCCTAGGTCCTTAAAAGTTAACTATGGGGGTCATAAGTGCAATAAATGGAAGTAAAATAAAGTTTATATGGACCAGGGACCAAAACTGCCAAGTTTGAAAGTTTGTTTCCGGTCATAAGGGAGCGTCGCGGCCCGCGTAGACTCCTTATGAGTCTTACGTGGCCCGCGTAAAACCATCAGATGCAGAATGACAAGGACAGGTGCATGTTTAACCACTTCCACCGCCTTTGCATGTCATTTTTCGATTCCAGGGACTGAGCCAACAGATTTTCATGCAGAGGGGACACCTGGAATCATCAGGGATCATTTTTAGGGGCATGTGGATCAATCTTGGAGCTCTAGAAATCCTATATAAGGGCTCTTGTTCTTCATTTGGCACTTGCACATTTGAAATTTATTCACAACTCAGTCTTGGGAGCCTCCTGGAACTCAAGGAAGTTTTCTAAAGCTCCATACCCGTGCTAAGTACCCTAGTAAGTGTTCTTAGCCTCTTAAGTTCAAGTTTTATTAGTCTAATGACCAAAAGTCAAAGCCATCGTAATTAAGCTTTGACTTAGTGATTAATCACTAATGGTCCAGCCATTATTCGAATTGAAAGTGGCTATGAGTTGGTAATTATGTAGGTAATAAACCCTTAAAAGGGCACCTACTGATTCTCACTCTAACTTGGTCAATTGTGGGGTCAAACTTAATATTAAAAAGTCAACAGAAGCTATTTTTGCAAATAAATTCATAACTAGCAATGCAGAGGTTATGGAACATGTTTTAACATTTAAATAACTTGGTAAATGATATAAGAACATGTCTAAGCATGTTCAACATGACAATTCTGAGTTTAGGCTCGGTTTGCAATCGAAAGTCATAAAAGTAGACTTTTGCTTTGACTTTTAGTTCTGACCCGATTTAGCTTAGTTTAGATATGCCTTAGGGTTCCGTTAGGACCATGTTATAGGTTAGTATAACCCTCTGAGGTTATACAACTTAGTTCCTTAGAAATCCTAGTTCATTGCATGTTTCTGTTAATTGTTTAAAGTTGACCATTATGCCCTTTTGATATAAAAACGAGATTTTTGAAAATGTGAGAGGATAAAAACCTTTATTACTGCTTTATAAACATGTCCTAAAAATTTGACATCAGTTTGAGGTCTAAATTAGGAGTTATGCTCGATATCGTAAATTGAAGCCTTTTTATTAATTAAACGGAATTTTTGGCATAAAACCTATTTAAACCCAAATTTTGACACCAAACTTTCTACCCACTGATGTAATATAATATTTTGGGATTTTTGGAAATTTTTATTAAATTTTAAACTGATCATAACATAGGGTTCTTGCATTGATTCGGTAATTGACGATTATGCCCTTTTTGCTAATAAAATGAGTTTTACACATCCTTTACATACCAAACCTTTTTTTACTGATTTTATATATTCAATAAGTTATTTTAAATAGTAAAGGCTGATCAAAATCTCAGATTTCCTTAATTAACCCGAATATCGTCAAATATCAACTTTTATGCAATTTAGGCGCATAGTATGGTTTAAAACCATATTTGGCACCTAAGACTTATTACCTACTGATGTTATGAGTAAAATTTTATACTTTAATAGTAAGTAAAAGTTTTGAAATCAGATTTCCAAATTTGACCCTTAAAGCTTATGTGAAATGACCAAAATGCCCCTTCGGTGCATAGTTTGGTCATAAATGATAAATTTCACATATGTACAATATCTTACTGATATAACTTACTAAATTAAATATTTTTACTGATCATTTTAGACGAGAACCTCAGATTATTATTTAACCTCTTTTATAATCTTTAAAATGACCAAAATACCCCTACGGGGCTTAAATTGAGTTTAAATTCGTTTTGGGCATAATGGAAGGTATCCTACTGATATCATAATACATTTTAAGCATATTAACTTAGGGAACCTGTTCATGACTCATTTGGTTACCCGTTATGCATTTTTCGCGTTCGGTGCGGTTTATGTAACTAGTTTGCATATATTAACCGAAACGGGTCAAACCTTGTCATTTTTATCTCAAAATCCAGAATGTGTTTAGTTTACCCATATTACACAAGTCTTCATACTTGTCGGGTCTAAATCACATTCTAATCCGGTCTTCGCTTAATCTTGCGTTTTGAACCGTATACCTTTCTTTATAACTAACCGGTCTGAGTTTAAACATAAATAAGACCCGTTAGGAATCTAATAGATTATTAAAACCTTCGTTCCAGATTTAGGAGCCCAGTGAAAGATAATTGCACTTGCTGATTGTTATACGGCTGAGATAAATTTGTATTTTTGCTCAGGTAAATACTTTTAACTTATTTTCCCTTATACAGGCTTGGGGTACGGTATATAAAATACCGCTTGGTCGGGTATTGAATTTTTAATCGAATAATGGTTAAATCATTGAGATAACCCGTTTAATCTTTTTTGTTTGTTTTAAGCCTTTGGGGGGGTTAATGACCATGTCCTGGATATCCTCGGCTCATTCATTGAAATGGCCACGACTAAAGCACGGGGTGTAGACATACACCTGCCGGTGCGTATGTAAAATGATATACCCGCTTGTTCGGGAATAACTCGCCGTGGGTTATATTATGTGGTGTGTCTATTAATCTTTAACCCGGTATTTCTAACCCGGGCTACTGAACGCTTAATAAACATATAATTCTTTTACAAGATTATTTTTAAATAATTATCCCAAGTTATAAAAGAATATTTGTGCCTTGTACATTTAAATCATTTTTCTTAAACACTTTTCAAAAGAGTCGGTTAATTGTATTTACCAGTGTAAACTGACGTATCTTTCAAAAAGGTTAAGTGCAGGTACTAAGCGAAATGGGCTGGCTACTCCTAGTATCATATAAAGAGTCTTGCAAGCTTTTGATGCTTAAACCTGTTGAGCAATATTTCTTTTATCTTTGATCCGCATGTGGATCTTTTTACAACCCGTTATGTAATACTTTATGTTACTTTCGAATCGGTTTGTAATATTTTTAATTTAGACTTCCGCTGTGCATTGAACTGTGATAAATTGACTATGATGATATCAACTACGTCACGATACTCCCCACTGGTCCCACCGGTAATACGTGGAAATATCGGGGTGTGACATCCTAGAAGCAGCTTTTCTTGCCACCAGACCTTTCTCCATCAATTAGGAATCTGATGCCGTCACTAAACACATTCCTTAAATTGTAGCCATTTATTGAGTGTTTTTTTTTTTGTAGTCTAATCGGCATATATATCACCATTGCCCTTGATTTTCTTGACTGTATATCTCTTAAATGTCAACATATACACGTGTGATTTAGTTTACGAAGATTTTTCAATGCCGAGAACCTCGATCAGAGAGTAAAAAAGGCGTAAGGTTCACAATGGTGTAAAATTAAAATGAGATATCCCGGGCTAGGATTCGAGTTACAGGAACAAGGGCCAAACCAACCACCCAAGAATGGAATCGTCGAGCGAAAACACTTGACAACCTCCTAGAAGCAGCTTTTCTTGCCACCAGACCTTTCTCCATCAATTAGGAATCTGATGCCATCACTAAACACATTCCTTAAATTGTAGCCATTTGTTGAGTGTTTTTTTTGGTGTCTAATCCGCAAATATATCACCATTTCCCTTGATTTTCTTGACTGTATATCTCTTAAATGTCAACATATACACGTGTGATTTAGTTTACGAAGATTTTTCAATGCCGAGAACCTCGATCAGAGAGTAAAAAAGGCGTAAAGTTCACAATGGTGTAAAATTAAAATGGGGTATACCGGGCTAGGATTCGAATTACAGGAACAAGGAACAAACCAACCACCCAAGAATGGAATCGTCGAGCGAAAACACTTGACAACATCCTAGAAGCAGCTTTTCTTGCCACCAGACCTTTCTCCATCAATTAGGAATCTGATGCCGTCACAAAACACATTCCTTAAATTGTAGCCATTTGTTGAGTGTTTTTTTTTGTGTCTAATCCGCACATATATCACCATTGCCCTTGATTTTCTTAACTGTATATCTCTTAAATGTCAACATATACACGTATGATTTAGTTTACGAAGATTTTTCAATGCCGAGAACCTCGATCAAAGAGTAAAAAAGGCGTAAGGTTCACATTGGTGTAAAATTAAAATGGGATATACCGGGCTAGGATTCGACTTATAGGAACAAGGGCCAAACTAACAACCCAAGAATGGAATCGTCAAGCGAAAACACTTGACAACCTCCTAGAAGCAGCTTTTCTTGCCACCAGACCTTTCTCCATCAATTAGGAATCTGATGTCGTCACTAAACACATTCCTTAAATTGTAGCCATTTGTTGAGTGTTTTTTTGGTGTCTAATCCACATATATATCACCATTACCCTTGATTTTCTTGACTGTATATCTCTTAAATGTCAACATATACACGTGTGATTTAGTTTACGAAGATTTTTCAATGCCGAGAAGCTCGATCAGAGAGTAAAAAACGCGTAAGGTTCACAATGGTGTAAAATCAAAATGGGATATTTCGTGCTAGGATTCGAGTTACAGGAACAAGGGCCAAACCAACCACCCAAGAATGGAATCGTCGAGCGAAAACATTTAACAACCTCCTAGAAGCAGCTTTTCTTGCCACTAGACCATTATCCATCAACTAGGAATCTGATGCCGTCACTAAACACATTCCTAAAATTGTAGCCATTTGTTGAGTGTTTTTTTTTTGTGTCTAATCCACATATATATCACCATTGCCCTTGATTTTCTTGACTGTATATCTCTTAAATGTCAACATATACACGTGTGATTTAGTTTACGAAGATTTTTCAATGCCGAGAACCTCGATCAGAGGGTAAAAAAGCCGTAAGGTTCACAATGGTGTAAAATTAAAATGGGATATACCAGGATAGGATTCGAGTTACAGGAACAAGGGCCAAACCAACCACCCAAGAATGGAATCGTCGAGCGATACCCCTTGACAACCTCGTAGAAGCAGGTTTTCTTGCCACCAGACCATTCTCCATCAATTAGGAATCTGATGCCGTCACTAAACACATTCCATAAATTGTAGCCATTTGTTGAGTGTTTTTTTTTGGTGTCTAATCCGCATATATATCACCATTGCCCTTGATTTTCTTGACTGTATATCTCTTAAATGTCAACATATACACGTGTGATTTAGTTTACGAAGATTTTTCAATGCCAAGAACCTCGATCAGAGGGTAAAAAAGGCGTAAGGTTCACAATGGTGTAAAATTAAAATGGGATATACCGGGCTAGGATTCGAGTTACAGGAACAAGGGCCAAACCAACCACCCTTGAATGGAATCGTCGAGCGAAAACACTTGACACCTCCTAGAAGCAGCTTTTATTGCCACCAGACCTTTCTCCATCAATTAGGAATCTGATGCCGTCACTAAACACATTCCTTAAATTGTAGCCATTTGTTGAGTGTTTTTTTTGTGTCTAGTCCACGTATATATCACCATTGCCCTTGATTTTCTTGACTGTATATCTCTTAAATGTCAACATATACACGTGTGATTTAGTTTACGAAGATTTTTCATTGTCGAGAACCTCGATCAGAGGGTAAAAAGGCCGTAAGGTTCACAATGGTGTAAAATTAAAATGGGATATACCAGGATAGGATTCGAGTTACAGGAACAAGGGCCAAACCAACCACCCAAGAATGGAATCGTCGAGCGATACCCCTTGACAACCGCCTAGAAGCAGCTTTTCTTGCCACCAGACCTTTCTCCATCAATTAGGAATCTGATGCCGTCACTAAACACATTCCATAAATTGTAGCCATTTGTTGAGTGTTTTTTTTTGGTGTCTAATCCGCTTATATATCACCATTGCCCTTGATTTTCTTGACTGTATATCTCTTAAATGTCAACATATACACGTGTGATTTAGTTTACGAAGATTTTTCAATGCCGAGAACCTCGATCAGAGAGTAAAAAACGCGTAAGGTTCACAATGGTGTAAAATCAAAATGGGATATATCGGGCTAGGATTCGAGTTACAGGAACAAGGGCCAAACCAACCACCCAAGAATGGAATCGTCGAGCGAAAACACTTGACACCTCGTAGAAGCAGCTCTTCTTGCCACCAGACCTTTCTCCATCAATTAGGAATCTGATGCCGTCACTAAACAGATTCCATAAATTGTAGCCATTTATTGAGTGTTTTTTTGGTGTCTAATCCGCATATATATCACCATTGCCTTTGATTTTCTTGACAGTATATCTCTTAAATGTCAACATATACACGTGTGATTTAGTTTACGAAGATTTTTCAATGCCGAGAACCTCGATCAGAGAGTAAAAAAGCGTAAGGTTCACAATGGTGTAAAATTAAAATGGGATATACCGGGCTAGGATTCGAGTTACAGGAACAAGGGCCAAACCAACCACCCAAGAATGGAATCGTCGAGCGATACCCCTTGACAACCTCCTAGAAGCAGCTTTTCTTGCCACCAGACCTTTCTCCATCAATTAGGAATCTGATGCCGTCACAAAACACATTCCATAAATTGTAGCCATTTGTTAAGTGTTTTTTTTTGGTGTCTAATCCGCAAATATATCACCATTTCCCATGATTTTCTTGACTGTATATCTCTTAAATGTCAACATATACACGTGTGAATTAGTTTACGAAGATTTTTCAATGCCGAGAACCTCGATCCTAGAGTAAAAAAGTCGTAAGGTTCACAATGGTGTAAAATTAAAATGGGATATACCGGGCTAGGATTCGAGTTACAGGAACAAGAGCCAAACCAACCACCCAAGAATGGAATCGTCGAGCGAAAACACTTGACACCTCCTAGAAGCAGCTTTTCTTGCCACCAGACCTTTCTCCATCAATTAGGAATCTGAGGGCGTCACTAAACACATTCCATAAATTGTAGCCATTTGTTGAGTGTTTTTTTGGTGTCTAATCCGCATATATATCACCATTGCCCTTGATTTTCTTGACTGTATATCTCTTAAATGTCAACATATAAACGTGTGATTTAGTTTACGAAGATTTTTCAATGCCGAGAACCTCGATCAGAGAGTAAAAAAGGCGTAAGGTTCACAATGGTGTAAAATTAAAATGGGATATACCAGGCTAGGATTCGAGTTACAGGAACAAGGGCCAAACCAACCACCCAAGAATGGAATCGTCGAGCGATACCCCTTGACAACCTCCTAGAAGCAGCTTTTCTTGGCACCAGACCTTTCTCCATCAATTAGGAATCTGATGCCGTCACTAAACACATTCCATAAATTGTAGGCATTTGTTGAGTGTTTTTTTTGGTGTCTAATCCGCATACATATCACCATTGCCCTTGATTTTCTTGACTGTATATCTCTTAAATGTCAACATATACACGTGTGATTTAGTTTACGAAGATTGTTCAATGCCGAGAACCTCGATCAGAGAGTAAAAAACGCGTAAGGTTCACATTGGTGTAAAATCAAATTGGGATATATCGGGCTAGGATTCGAGTTACAGGAACAAGGGCCAAACTAACCACCCAGGAATGGAAACGTCGAGCGAAAACATTTGACAACCTCCTAGAAGCAGCTTTTCTTGCCACTAGACCATTATCCATCAACTAGGAATCTGATGCCGTCACTAAACACATTCCTTAAATTGTAGCCATTTGTTGAGTGTTTTTTTTTTGTGTCTAATCCACGTATATATCACCATTGCCCTTGATTTTCTTGACTGTATATCTCTTAAATGTCAACATATACACGTGTGATTTAGTTTACGAAGATTTTTCAATGTCGAGAACCTCGATCAGAGGGTAAAAAGGCCGTAAGGTTCACAATGGTGTAAAATTAAAATGGGATATACCAGGATAGGATTCGAGTTACAGGAACAAGGGCCAAACCAACCACCCAAGAATGAAATCGTCGAGCGATACCCCTTGACAACCTCCTAGAAGCAGCTTTTCTTGCCACCAGACCTTTCTCCATCAATTAGGAATCTGATGCCGTCACTAAACACATTCCATAAATTGTAGCCATTTGTTGAGTGTTTTTTTTTTGTGTCTAATCCGCATATATATCACCATTGCCCTTGATTTTCTTGACTGTATATCTCTTAAATGTCAACATATACACGTGTGATTTAGTTTACGAAGATTTTTCAATGCCGAGAACCTCGATCAGAGAGTAAAAAACGCGTAAGGTTCACAATGGTGTAAAATCAAAATGGGATATATCTGGCTAGGATTCGAGTTACAGGAACAAGGGCCAAACCAACCACCCAAGAATGGAATCGTCGAGCGAAAACACTTGACACCTCGTAGAAGCAGCTTTTCTTGCCACCAGACCTTTCTCCATCAATTAGGAATCTGATGCCGTCACTAAACACATTCCATAAATTGTAGCCATTTGTTGAGTGTTTTTTTGGTGTCTAATCCGCATATATATCACCAATGCCTTTGATTTTCTTGACAGTATATCTCTTAAATGTCAACATATACACGTGTGATTTAGTTTACGAAGATTTTTCAATGCCGAGAACCTCGATCAGAGAGTAAAAAAGCGTAAGGTTCACAATGGTGTAAAATTAAAATGGGATATACCGGGCTAGGATTCGAGTTACAGGAACAAGGGCGAAACCAACCACCCAAGAATGGAATCGTCGAGCGATACCCCTTGACAACCTCCTAGAAACAGCTTTTCTTGCCACCAGACCTTTCTCCATCAATTAGGAATCTGATGCCGTCACAAAACACATTCCATAAATTGTAGCCATTTGTTGAGTGTTTTTTTTGGTGTCTAATCTGCAAATATATCACCATTTCCCTTGATTTTCTTGACTGTATATTTCTTAAATGTCAACATATACACGTGTGAATTAGTTTACAAAGATTTTTCAATGCCGAGAACCTCGATCCTAGAGTAAAAAAGTCGTAAGGTTCACAATGGTGTAAAATTAAAATGGGATATACCGGGCTAGGATTCGAGTTACAGGAACAAGGGCCAAACCAACCACCCAAGAATGGAATCGTCGAGCGAAAACACTTAACACCTCCTAGAAGCAGCTTTTCTTGCCACCAGACCTTTCTCCATCAATTAGGAATCTGAGGCCGTCACTAAACACATTCCATAAATTGTAGCCATTTGTTGAGTGTTTTTTTGGTGTCTAATCCGCATATATATCACCATTGCCCTTGATTTTCTTGACTGTATATCTCTTAAATGTCAACATATACACGTGTGATTTAGTTTACGAAGATTTTTCAATGCCGAGAACCTCGATTAGAGAGTAAAAAAGGCGTAAGGTTCACAATGGTGTAAAATTAAAATGGGATATACCGGGCTAGGATTCGAGTTACAGGAACAAGGGCCAAACCAACCACCCAAGAATGGAATCGTCGAGCGATACCCCTTGACAACCTCCTAGAAGCAGTTTTTCTTGCCACCAGACCTTTCTCCATCAATTAGGAATCTGATGCCGTCACTAAACACATTTCATAAATTGTAGGCATTTGTTGAGTGTTTTTTTTGGTGTCTAATCCGCATACATATCACCATTGCCCTTGATTTTCTTGACTGTATATCTCTTAAATGTCAACATATACACGTGTGATTTAGTTTACGAAGATTTTTCAATGCCGAGAACCTCGATCAGAGAGTAAATAAGGCGTAAGGTTCACAATGGTGTAAAATTAAAATGGGATATCCCGGGCTAGGATTCGAGTTACAGGAACAAGGGCCAAACCACCCACCCAAGAATGGAATCGTCGAGCGAAAACACTTGACAACCTCCTAGAAGCAGCTTTTCTTGCCACCAGACCTTTCTCCATCAATTTGGAATATGATGTCGTCACTAAACACATTCCTTAAATTGTAGCCATTTGTTGAGTGTTTTTTTTGGTGTCAAATCCGCAAATATATCACCATTTCGCTTGATTTTCTTGACCGTATATCTCTTAAATGTCAGCATATACACGTGTGATTTAGTTTATGAAGATTTTTCAATGCCGAGAACCTCAATCAGAGAGTAAAAAAGGCGTAAAGTTCACAATGGTGTAAAATTAAAATGGGGTATACCGGGCTAGGATTCGAGTTACAGGAACTAGGGCCAAACCAACCACCCAAGAATGGAATCGTCGAGCGAAAACACTTGACAACCTCCTAGAACAGCTTTTCTTGCCACCAGACCTTTATCCATCAATTAGGAATCTGATGCCGTCACTAAACACATTCCTTAAATTGTAGCCATTTGTTGAGTGTTTTTCTTTTGGTGTCTAATCCGCAAATATATCACCATTTCCCTTGATTTTCTTGACTGTATATCTCTTAAATGTCAACATATACATGTGTGATTTAGTTTACGAAGATTTTTCAATGCCGAGAACCACGATCAGAGAGTAAAAAAGGCGTAAAGTTTACAATGGTATAAAATTAAAATGGGGTATACCGAGCTAGGATTCAAGTTTTAGGAACAATCGCCAAACCAACCACCCAAGAATGGATTCGTCGAGCGAAAACACTTGACAACATCATAGAAGCAGCTTTTCTTGCCACCAGACCTTTCTCCATCAATTAGGAATCTGATGCCGTCACAAAACACATTCCTTAAATTGTAGCCATTTGTTGAGTGTTTTTTTGTGTCTAATCCGCACATATATCACCATTGCCCTTGATTTTCTTAACTGTATATCTCTTAAATGTCAACATATACACGTGTGATTTAGTTTACGAAGATTTTTCAATGCCGAGAACCTCGATCAAAGAGTAAAAAAGGCGTAAGGTTCACAATGGTGTAAAATTAAAATGGGATATACCGGGCTAGGATTCGACTTACAGGAACAAGGGCCAAACTAACAACCCAAGAATGGAATCGTCGAGCGAAAACACTTGACAACCTCCTAGAAGCAGCTTTTCTTGCCACCACACCTTTCTCCATCAATTAGGAATCTGATGCCGTCATTAAACACATTCCTTAAATTGTAGCCATTTGTTGAGTGTTTTTTTGGTGTCTAATCCACATATATATCATCATTGCCCTTGATTTTCTTGACTGTATATCTCTTAAATGTCAACATATACACGTGTGATTTAGTTTACGAAGATTTTTCAATGCCGAGAACCTCGATCAGAGATTAAAAAACGCGTAAGGTTCACAATGATGTAAAATCAAAATGGGATATATCGGGCTAGGATTCGAGTTACAGGAACAAGGGCCAAACCAACCACCCAAGAATGGAATCGTCGAGCGAAAACATTTAACAACCTCCTAGAAGCAGCTTTTCTTGCCACTAGACCATTATCCATCAACTAGGAATCTGATGCCGTCACTAAACACATTCCTTAAATTGTAGCCATTTGTTGAGTGTTTTTTTTTTGTGTCTAATCCACATATATATCACCATTGCCCTTGATTTTCTTGACTGTATATCTCTTAAATGTCAACATATACACGTGTGATTTAGTTTACGAAGATTTTTCAATGCCGAGAACCTCGATCAGAGGGTAAAAAAGCCGTAAGGTTCACAATGGTGTAAAATTAAAATGGGATATACCAGGATAGGATTCGAGTTACAGGAACAAGGGCCAAACCAACCACCCAAGAATGGAATCGTCGAGCGATACCCCTTGACAACCTCCTAGAAGCAGGTTTTCTTGCCACCAGACCATTCTCCATCAATTAGGAATCTGATGCCGTCACTAAACACATTCCATAAATTGTAGCCATTTGTTGAGTGTTTTTTTTTGTGTCTAATCTGCATATATATCACCATTGCCCTTGATTTTCTTGACTGTATATCTCTTAAATGTCAACATATACACGTGTGATTTAGTTTACAAAGATTTTTCAATGCCAAGAACCTCGATCAGAGGGTAAAAAAGGCGTAAGGTTCACAATGGTGTAAAATTAAAATGGGATATACCGGGCTAGGATTCGAGTTACAGGAACAAGGGCCAAACCAACCACCCAAGAATGGAATCGTCGAGCGAAAACACTTGACACCTCCTAGAAGCAGCTTTTCTTGCCCCCAGACCTTTCTACATCAATTAGGAATCCGATGCCGTCACTAAACACATTCCATAAATTGTAGCCATTTGTTGAGTGTTTTTTTGGTGTCTAATCCGCATATATATCACCATTGCCCTTGATTTTCTTGACTGTATATCTCTTAAATGTCAACATATACACGTGTGATTTAGTTTACGAAGATTTTTCAATGCCGAGAACCTCGATCAGAGAGTAAAAAAGGCGTAAGGTTCACAATGGTGTAAAATTAAAATGGGATATACCGGGCTAGGATTCGACTTACAGGAACAAGGGCCAAACTAACCACCCAGGAATGGAATCGTCGAGCGAAAACACTTGACAACCTCCTAGAAGCAGCTTTTCTTCCCACCATACATTTCTCCATCAATTAGGAATCTGATGCTGTCACTAAACACATTCCTTAAATTGTAGCCATTTGTTGAGTGTTTTTTTTTGTGTCTAATCCACATATATATCACCATTGCCCTTGATTTTCTTGACTGTATATCTCTTAAATGTCAACATATACACGTGTGATTTAGTTTACGAAGATTTTTCAATGCCGAGAACCTCGATCAGAGAGTAAAAAACGCGTAAGGTTCACAATGGTGTAAAATCAAAATGGGATATATCGGGCTAGGATTCGAGTTACAGGAACAAGGGCCAAACCAACCACCCAAGAATGAAATCGTCGAGCGAAAACATTTGACAACCTCCTAGAAGCAGCTTTTCTTGCCACTAGACCATTATCCATCAACTAGGAATCTGATGCCGTCACAAAACACATTCCTTAAATTGTAGCCATTTGTTGAGTGTTTTTTTTGTGTCTAATCCACGTATATATCACCATTGCCCTTGATTTTCTTGACTCTATATCTCTTAAATGTCTACATACACACGTGTGATTTAGTTTACGAAGATTTTTCAATGCCGAGAACCTCGATCAGAGGGTAAAAAAGCCGTAAGGTTCACCATGGTGTAAAATTAAAATGGGATATACCAGGATAGGATTCGAGTTACAGGAACAAGGGCCAAACCAACCACCCAATAATGGAATCGTCGAGCGACACCCCTTGACAACCTCCTAGAAGCAGCTTTTCTTGCCACCAGACCTTTCTCCAACAATTAGGAATCTGATGCCGTCACTAAACACATTCCATAAATTGTAGCCATTTGTGGAGTGTTTTTCTTTTGGTGTCTAATCCGCATATATATCACCATTGCCCTTGATTTTCTTGACTGTATATCTCTTAAATGTCAACATATACACGTGTGATTTAGTTTACGAAGATTTTTCAATGCCGAGAACCTCGATCAGAGAGTAAAAAACGCGTAAGGTTCACAATGGTGTAAAATCAAAATGGGATATAACGGGCTAGGATTCGAGTTACAGGAACAAGGGCCAAACCAACCACCAAAGAATAGAATCGTCGAGCGAAAACACTTGACACCTCGTAGAAGCAGCTTTTCTTGCCACCAGACCTTTCTACATCAATTAGGAATCTGATGCCGTCACTAAACACATTCCATAAATTGTAGCCATTTGTTGAGTGTTTTTTTTGGCGTCTAATCCGCAAATATATCACCATTTCCCTTGATTTTCTTGACTGTATATCTCTTAAATGTCAACATATACACGTGTGATTTAGTTTACGAAGATTTTTCAATGCCGAGAACCTCGATCCTTGAGTAAAAAAGGCGTAAGGTTCACAATGGTGTAAAATTAAAATGGGATATACCGGGCTAGGATTCGAGTTACAGGAACAAGGGCCAAACCAACCACCCAAGAATGGAATCGTCGAGCGATACCCCTTGACAACCTCCTAGAAGCAGCTTTTCTTGCCACCAGACCTTTCTCCATCAATTAGGAATCTGATGCCGTCACTAAACACATTCCATAAATTGTAGCTATTTGTTGAGTGTTTTTTTTGGTGTCTAATCCGCAAATATATCATCATTTCCCTTGATTTTCTTGACTGTATATCTCTTAAATGTCAACATATATACGTGTGATTTAGTTTACGAAGATTTTTCAATGCCGAGAACCTCGATCAGAGAGTAAAAAAGGCGTAAGGTTCACAACGGTGTAAAATTAAAATGGGATATACCGGGCTAAGATTCGAGTTACAGAAACAAGGGCCAAACCAACCACCCAAGAATGGAATCGTCGAGCGATACCCCTTGACAACCTCCTAGAAGCAGCTTTTCTTGCCACCAGACCTTTCTCCATCAATTAGGAATCTGATGCCATCACTAAACACATTCCATAAATTGTAGGCATTTGTTGAGTGTTTTTTTTGGTGTCTAATCCGCATATATATCACCATTGCCCTTGATTTTCTTGACTGTATATCTCTTAAATGTCAACATATACACGTGTGATTTAGTTTACGAATATTTTTCAATGCCGAGAACCTCGATCAGAGAGTAAAAAAGGCGTAAGGTTCACAATGGTGTAAAATTAAAATGGGATATCCCGGGCTAGGATTCGAGTTACAGGAACAAGGGCCAAACCACCCACCCAAGAATGGAATCGTCTAGCGAAAACACTTGACAACCTCCTAGAACAGCTTTTCTTGCCACCAGACCTTTCTCCATCAATTAGGAATATGATGCCGTCACTAAACACATTCCTTAAATTGTAGACATTTGTTGAGTGTTTTTTTTTTGTGTCTAATCCGCAAATATATCACCATTGCCCTTGATTTTCTTGACTGTATATCTCTTAAATGTCAACATATACACGTGTGATTTAGTTTACGAAGATTTTTCAATCCCGAGAACCTCGATCAAAGAGTAAAAAAGGCGTAAGGTTCACAATGGTGTAAATTTAAAATGGGATATACCGGGCTAGGATTCGACTTATAGGAACAAGGGCCAAACTAACCACCCAAGAATGGAATCGTCGAGCGAAAACACTTGACAACCTCCTAGAAGCAGCTTTTCTTGCCACCAGACCTTTCTCCATCAATTAGGAATCTGATGCCGTCACTAAACACATTCCTTAAATTGTAGCCATTTGTTTAGTGTTTTTTTTGGTGTCTAATCCGCATATATATCACCATTGCCCCTGATTTTCTTGACTGTATATCTCTTAAATGTCAACATATACACGTGTGATTTAGTTTACGTAGATTTTTCAATGCCGAGAACCTCGATCAGAGAGTAAAAAACGCGTAAGGTTCACAATGGTGTAAAATCAAAATGGGATATATCGGGCTAGGATTCGAGTTACAGGAACAAGGGCCAAACCAACCACCCAAGAATGGAATCGTCGAGCGAAAACATTTGACAACCTCCTAGAAGCAGCTTTTCTTGCCACTAGACCTTTCTCCATCAATTAGGAATCTGATCCCGTCACTAAACACATTCCTTAAATTGTATCCATTTGTTGAGTGTTTTTTTTTTGTCTAATCCGCATATATATCACCATTGCCCTTGATTTTCTTAATTGTATATCTCTTAAATGTCAACATATACACGTGTGATTTAGTTTACGAAGATTTTTCAATGCCGAGAACCTCGATCAGAGGGTAAAAAAGCCGTAAGGTTCACAATGGTGTAAAATTAAAATGGGATATACCAAGATAGGATTCGAGTTACATGAACAAGGGCCAGACCAACCACCCAAGAATGGAATCGTCGAGCGATACCCCTTGACAACCTCCTAGAAGCAGCTTTTCTTGCTACCAGACCTTTCTCCATCAATTAAGAATCTGATGCCGTCACTAAACACATTCCATAAAATGTAGCCATTTGTTGAGTGTTTTTTTTGGTGTCTAATCCGCATATATATCACTATTGCCCTTGATTTTCTTGACTGTATATCTCTTAAATGTCAACATATACACATGTGATTTAGTTTACGAAGATTTTTCAATGCCGAGAACCTCGATCATAGAGTAAAAAAGGCGTAAGGTTCACAATGGTGTAAAATTAAAATGGGATATCCCGGGCTTGGATTCGAGTTACAGGAACAAGGGCCAAACCAACCACCCAAGAATGGAATCATCGAGCGAAAACACTTGACAACCTCCTAGAAGCAGCTTTTCTTGCCACCAGACCTTTGTCCATCAATTAGGAATCTGATGCCATCGCTAAACACATTCCTTAAATTGTAGCCATTTGTTGAGTGTTTTTTTTTTTTTTTTGTGTGTCTAAGCCGCACATATATCACCATTGCCCTTGATTTTCTTGACTGTCTATCTCTTAAATGTCAACATATACACATGTGATTTAGTTTACGAAGATTTTTCAATGCCGAGAACCTCGATCAGAGAGTAAAAAAGGCGTAAGGTTCGCAATGGTGTAAAATTAAAATGGGATATACCGGGCTAGGATTCGAGTTCCAGGAACAAGGGCCAAACTAACCACCCAAGAATGGATTCGTCGAGCGAAAACACTTGACAACCTCCTAGAAGCAGCTTTTCTTGCCACCAGACCTTTCTCCATCAATTAGGAATCTGATGCCGTCACCAAACACATTCCTTAAATTGTAGCCATTAGTTGAGTGTTTTTTTGGTGTCTAATCCGCATATATATCCCCATTGCCCTTGATTTTCTTGACTGTATATCTCTTAAATGTCAACATATACACGTGTGATTTAGTTTACGAAGATTTTACAATGCCGAGAACCTCGATCAGAGAGTAAAAAACGCGTAAGGTTCACAATGGTGTAAAATCAAAATGGGATATATCAGGCTAGGATTCGAGTTACAGGAACAAGGGCCAAACCAACCACCCAAGAATGGAATCGTCGAGCGAAAACATTTGACAACCTCCTAGAAGCAGCTTTTCTTGCCACTAGACCATTATCCATCAACAAGGAATCTGATGCCGTCACTAAACACATTCCTTAAATTGTAGCCATTTGTTGAGTGTTTTTTTTGTGTCTAATCCGCATATATATCACCATTGCCCTTGATTTTCTTGACTGTATATCTCTTAAATGTCAACATATACACGTGTGATTTAGTTTACGAAGATTTTTCAATGCCGAGAACCTCGATCAGAGGGTAAAAAAGCCGTAAGGTTCACAATGGTGTAAAATTAAAATGGGATATAACAGGATAGGATTCGAGTTACAGGAACAAGGGCCAAACCAACCACCCAAGAATGGAATCGTCGAGCGATACCCCTTGACAACCTCCTAGAAGCAGCTTTTCTTGCCACCAGACCTTTCTCCATCAATAAGGAATCTGTTGCCGTCACTAAACACATTCCATAAATTGTAGCCATTTGTTGAGTGTTTTTTTTTTGTGTCTAATCCGCATATATATCACCATTGCCTTTGATTTTCTTGACTGTATATCTCTTAAATGTCAACATATACACGTGTGATTTAGTTTACGAAGATTTTTCAATGCCGAGAAACTCGATCAGAGAGTAAAAAAGGCGTAAGGTTCACAATGGTGTAAAATTAAAATGGGATATACCGGGCTAGGATTCGAGTTACAGGACCCAAGAATGGAATCATCGAGCGAAAACACTTGACAACCACTAAGAACAGCTTTTCTTGCCACCAGACCTTTCTCCATCAATTAGGAATCTGATGCCGTCACTAAACACATTCCTTAAATTGTAGTCATTTGTTGAGTGTTTTTTTTTGGTGTCTAATCCGCATATATATCACCATTGCCCTTGATTTTTTTGACTGTATATCTCTTAAATGTCAACATATACACGTGTGATTTAGTTTACGAAGATTTTTCAATGCCGAGAACCTCGACCAGAGAGTAAAAAAGGCGTAAGGTTCACAATGGTGTAAAATTAAAATGGGATATACCGGGCTAGGATTCGAGTTACAGGAACAAGGGCCAAACCAACCACCCAAGAATGGAATCGTCGAACGATACCCCTTGACAACCTCGTAGAAGCAGCTTTTCTTGCCACCAGACCTTTCTCCATCAATTAGGAATCTGATGCCGTCACTAAACACATTCCATAAATTGTAGGCATTTGTTGAGTGTTTTTTTTTGGTGTCTAATCCGCATATATATCACCATTGCCCTTGATTTTCTTGACTGTATATCTCTTAAATGTCAACATATACACGTGTGATTTAGTTTAGGAAAATTTTTCAATGCCGAGAACCTCGATCAGAGAGTAAAAAAGGCGTAAGGTTCACAATGGTGTAAAATTAAAATGGGATATCCCGGGCTAGGATTCGAGTTACAGGTACAAGGGCCAAACCACCCACCCAAGAATGGAATCGTCGAGCGAAAACACTTGACAACCTCCTAGAACAGCTTTTCTTGCCACCAGACCTTTCTCCATCAATTAGGAATATGATGCCGTCACTAAACACATTCCTTAAATTGTAGCCATTTGTTGAGTGTTTTTTTTGGTGTCTAATCCGCAAATATATCACCATTGCCCTTGATTTTCTTGACTGTATATCTCTTAAATGTCAACATATACACGTGTGATTTAGTTTACGAAGATTTTTCTATGCCGAGAACCTCGATCAGAGAGTAAAAAAGGCGTAAGGTTCACAATGGTGTAAAATTAAAATGGGATATACCGGGCTAGGATTCGAGTTACAGGACCCAAGAATGGAATCATCGAGCGAAAACACTTGACAACCTCTAAGAACAGCTTTTCTTGCCACCAGACCTTTCTCCATCAATTAGGAATCTGATGCCGTCACTAAACACATTCCTTAAATTGTAGCCATTTGTTGAGTGTTTTTTTTTTGGTGTCTAATCCGCATATATATCACCATTGCCCTTGATTTTTTTGACTGTATATCTCTTAAATGTCAACATATACACGTGTGATTTAGTTTACGAAGATTTTTCAATGCCGAGAACCTCGATCAGAGAGTAAAAAAGGCGTAAGGTTCACAATGGTGTAAAATTAAAATGGGATATCCCGGGCTAGGATTCGAGTTACAAGAACAAGGGCCAAACCACCCACCCAAGAATGGAATCGTCGAGCGAAAACACTTGACAACCTCCTAGAACAGCTTTTCTTGCCACCAGACCTTTCTCCATCAATTAGGAATATGATGCCGTCACTAAACACATTCCTTAAATTGTAGCCATTTGTTGAGTGTTTTTTTTGGTGTCTAATCCGCAAATATATCACCATTGCCCTTGATTTTCTTGACTGTATATCTCTTAAATGTCAACATATACACGTGTGATTTAGTTTACGAAGATTTTTCTATGCCGAGAACCTCGATCAGAGAGTAAAAATGGCGTAAGGTTCACAATGGTGTAAAATTAAAATGGGATATACCGGGCTAGGATTCGACTTATAAGAACAAGGGCCAAACTAACCACCCAAGAATGGAATCGTCGAGCGAAAACACTTGACAACCTCCTAGAAGCAGCTTTTCTTGCCACCAGACCTTTCTCCATCAATTAGGAATCTGATGCCGTCACTAAACACATTCCTTAAATTGTAGCCATTTGTTTAGTGTTTTTTTTGGTGTCTAATCCGCATATATATCACCATTGCCCCTGATTTTCTTGACTGTATATCTCTTAAATGTCAACATATACACGTGTGATTTAGTTTACGTAGATTTTTCAATGCCGAGAACCTCGATCAGAGAGTAAAAAACGCGTAAGGTTCACAATGGTGTAAAATCAAAATGGGATATATCGGGCTAGGATTCGAGTTACAGGAACAAGGGCCAAATCAACCACCCAAGAATGGAATCGTCGAGCGAAAACATTTGACAACCTCCTAGAAGCAGCTTTTCTTGCCACTAGACCTTTCTCCATCAATTAGGAATCTGATGCCGTCACTAAACACGTTCCTTAAATTGTAGCCATTTGTTGAGTGTTTTTTTGTGTCTAATCCGCATATATATCACCATTGCCCTTGATTTTCTTGATTGTATATCTCTTAAATGTCAACATATACACGTGTGATTTAGTTTACGAAGATTTTTCAATGCCGAGAACCTCGATCAGAGGGTAAAAAAGCCGTAAGGTTCATAATGGTGTAAAATTAAAATGGGATATACCAAGATAGGATTCGCGTTACATGAACAAGGGCCAGACCAACCACCCAAGAATTGAATCGTCGAGCGATACCCCTTGACAACCTCCTAGAAGCATCTTTTCTGGCCACCAGACCTTTCTCCATCAATTAAGAATCTGATGCCGTCACTAAACACATTCCTTAAATTGTAGCCATTTGTTGAGTGTTTTTTTGTGTCTAATCCGCATATATATCACCGTTGCCCTTGATTTTCTTGACTGTATAACTCTTAAATGTCAACATATACACATGTGATTTAGTTTACGAAGATTTTTCAATGCCGAGAACCTCGATCAGAGAGTAAAAAAGGCGTAAGGTTCACAATGGTGTAAAATTAAAATGGGATATCCCGGGCTTGGATTCGAGTTACAGGAACAAGGGCCAAACCAACCACTCAAGAATGTAATCATCGAGCGAAAACACTTGACAACCTCCTAGAAGCAGCTTTTCTTGCCACCAGACATTTGTCCATCAATTAGGAATCTGATGCCATCACTAAACACATTCCTTAAATTGTAGCCATTTGTTGAGAGTTTTTTTTTGTGTCTAATCCGCAAATATATCACCGTTTCCCTTGATTTTCTTGACTGTATATCTCTTAAATGCAAATATATACACGTGTGATTTAGTTTACGAAGATTTTTCAAGGACGAGAACCTCTATCAGAGAGTAAAAAAGGCGTAAAGTTCACAATGGTGTAAAATTAAAATATGGGTATACGGGGCTAGGATTCGAGTTACAGGAACAGGGCTAAACCAACCACCCAAGAATGGAATCGTTGATAGAAAACACTTGACAACATCCTAGAAGCAGCTTTTCTTACCACCAGACCTTTCTCCATCAATTAGGAATCTGATTCCGTCACTAAACACATTCCTTAAATTGTAGCCATTTGTTGAGTGTTTTTTTTTGTGTGTCTAATCCGCACATATATCACCATTGCCCTTGATTTTCTTGACTGTCTATCTCTTAAATGTCAACATATACACATGTGATTTAGTTTACGAAGATTTTTCAATGCCGAGAACCTCGATCAGAGAGTAAAAAAGGCGTAAGGTTCACAATGGTGTAAAATTAAAATGGGATATACCGGGCTAGGATTCGAGTTCCAGGAACAAGGGCCAAACTAACCACCCAAGAATGGATTCGTCGAGCGAAAACACTTGACAACCTCCTAGAAGCAGCTTTTCTTGCCACCAGACATTTCTCCATCAATTAGGAATCTGATGCCGTCACTAAACACATTCCTTAAATTGTAGCCATTAGTTGAGTGTTTTTTTTGGTGTCTAATCCGCATATATATCCCCTTTGCCCTTGATTTTCTTGACTGTATATCTCTTAAATGTCAACATATACACGTGTGATTTAGTTTACGAAGATTTTACAATGCCGAGAACCTCGACCAGAGAGTAAAAAACGCGTAAGGTTCACAATGGTGTAAAATCAAAATGGGATATATCGGGCTAGGATTCGAGTTACAGGAACAAGGGCCAAACCAACCACCCAAGAATGGAATCGTCGAGCGAAAACATTTGACAACCTCCTAGAAGCAGCTTTTCTTGCCACTAGACCATTAACCATCAACAAGGAATCTGATGCCGTCACTAAACACATTCCTTAAAATGTAGCCATTTGTTGAGTGTTTTTTTTGTGTCTAATCCGCATATATATCACCATTGCCCTTGATTTTCTTGACTGTATATCTCTTAAATGTCAACATATACACGTGTGATTTAGTTTACGAAGATTTTTCAATGCCGAGAACCTCGATTAGAGGGTAAAAAAGCCGTAAGGTTCACAATGGTGTAAAATTAAAATGGGATATAACAGGATAGGATTCGAGTTACAGGAACAAGGGCCAAACCAACCACCCAAGAATGGAATCGTCGAGCGATACCCCTTGACAACCTCCTAGAAGCAGCTTTTCTTGCCACCAGACATTTCTCCATCAATTAGGAATCTGTTGCCGTCACTAAACACATTCCATAAATTGTAGCCATTTGTTGAGTGTTTTTTTTTGTGTCTAATCCGCATATATATCACCATTGCCTTTGATTTTCTTGACTGTATATCTCTTAAATGTCAACATATACACGTGTGATTTAGTTTACGAAGATTTTTCAATGCCGAGAACCTCGATCAGAGAGTAAAAAAGGCGTAAGGTTCACAATGGTGTAAAATTAAAATGGGATATACCGGGCTAGGATTCGAGTTACAGGACCCAAGAATGGAATCGTCGAGCGAAAACACTTGACAACCTCTTAGAACAGCTTTTCTTGCCACCAGACCTTTCTCCATCAATTAGGAATCTGTTGCCCTCACTAAACACATTCCTTAAATTGTAGCCATTTGTTGAGTGTTTTTTTTTTTGTGTCTAATCCGCAAATATATCACCATTTCACTTGATTTTCTTGACTGTATATCTCTTAAATGTCAATATATACACGTGTGATTTAGTTTACGAAGATTTTTCAATGGGGAGAACCACGATCAGAGAGTAAAAAAGGCGTAAAGTTTACAATGCTGTAAAATTAAAATGGGGTATACCGGGCTAGGATTCAAGTTTTAGGAACAAGGGCCAAACCAACCACCCAAGAATCGAATCGTCGAGCTACAACACTTGACAACATCCTAGAAGCATCTTTTCTTGCCACCAGACCTTTCTCCATCAATTAGGAATCTGATGTCGTCACTAAACACATTCCTTAAATTGTAGCCATTTGTTGAGTGTTTTTTTTTTTGTGTCTAATCCGCACATATATCACCATTGCCCTTGATTTTCTTAACTGTATATCTCTTAAATGTCAACATATACACGTGAGATTTAGTTTACGAAGATTTTTCAATGCCGAGAACCTCGATCAGAGAGTAAAAAAGGCGTAAGGTTCACAATGGTGTAAAATTAAAATGGGATATACCGGGCTAGGATTCGACTTACAGGAACAAGGGCCAAACTAACCACCCAAGAATGGAATCGTCGAGCGAAAACACTTGACAACCTCCTAGAAGCAGCTTTTCTTGCCCCCAGACCTTTCTCCATCAATTAGGAATCTGATGCCGTCACTAAACACATTCCTTAAATTGTAGCCATTTGTTGAGTGTTTTTTTTTTGTGTCTAATCCGCATATATATCACCAATGCCCCTGATTTTCTTGACTGTATATCTCTTAAATGTCAACATATACACGTGTGATTTAGTTTACGAAGATTTTTCAATGCCGAGAACCTCGATCAGAGAGTAAAAAACGCGTAAGGTTCACAATGGTGTAAAATCAAAATGGGATATATCGGGCTAGGATTCGAGTTACAGGAACAAGGGCCAAACCAACCACCCAAGAATGGAATCGTCGAGCGAAAACATTTAACAACCTCCTAGAAGCAGCTTTTCTTGCCACTAGACCTTTCTCCATCAAATAGGAATCTGATGCCGTCACTAAACACATTCCTTAAATTGTAGCCATTTGTTGAGTGTTTTTTTTTTGTGTCTAATCCGCATATATATCACCATTGCCCTTAATTTTCTTAATTGTATATCTCTTAAATGTCAACATATACACGTGTGATTTAGTTTACGAAGATTTTTCAAGACCGGGAACCTCGATTAGAGAGTAAAAAAGGCGTAAAGTTCACAATGGTGTAAAATTAAAATGGGGTATACCGGGCTAGGATTCGAGTTACAGGAACAGGGCTAAACCAACCACCCAAGAATGGCATCGTTGATAGAAAACACTTGACAACATCCTAGAAGCAGGTTTTCTTGCCACCAGACATTTCTCCATCAATTAGGAATCTGATTCCGTCACTAAACACATTCCTTAAATTGTAGCCATTTGTTGAGTGTTTTTTTTGTGTGTCTAATCCGCACATATATCACCATTGCCCTTAATTTTCTTAACTGTGTATCTCTTAAATGTCAACATATACACGTGTGATTTAGTATACGATGATTTTTCAATGCCGAGAACCTCGATCAGAGAGTAAAAAAGGCGTAAGGTTCACAATGGTGTAAAATTAAAATGGGATATACCGGGCTAGGATTCGACTTACAGGAATAAGGGCCAAACCAACCACTCAAGAATGGAATCGTCGAGCGAAAACACGTGACAACCTCCTAGAAGCAGCTTTTCTTGCCACCAGACCTTTCTCTATCAATTAGGAATCGGATGCCGTCAGTAAACACATTCCTTAAATTGTAGCCATTTGCCCTTAATTTTCATGACTGTATATCTCTTAAATGTCAATATATACTCGTGTGATTTAGTTTACGAAGATTTTTCAATGCCGAGAACCTCGATCAGAGAATCAAAAAGGCGTAAGGTTCACAATGGTGTAAAATTAAAATGGGATATACCGGGCTAGGATTCGAGTTACATGAACAAGGGCCAAACCAACCACCCAAGAATGGAATCGTCGAGCGAAAACACTTGACAACCTCCTAGAAGCAGCTTTTCTTGCCAACAGAACTTTCTCCATCAATTAGGAATCTGATGCCGTCACTAAACACATTCCTTAAATTGTAGCCGTTTGTTTTGTGTTTTTTTGGATCTAATCCGCATATATATCACCATTGCCTTTGATTTTCTTGACTGTGTATCACTTAAATGTCAACATATACACATGTGATTTAGTTTACGAATATTTTTCAATGCCGAGAACCTCGATCAGAGAGTAAAAAAGGCGTAAGGTTCACAATGGTGTAAAATTAAAATGGGATATACCGGGCTAGGATTCGAGTTACAGGAATAAGGGCCAAAGCAACCACCCAAGAATGGAATCGTCGAGCGAAAACACTTGAAAACATCCTAGAAGCAGCCTTTCTTGCCACCAGACGTTTCTCCATCAATTAGGAATCTGATGCCATCACTAAACACATTCCTCAAATTGTAGCCATTTGTTGAGTGTTTTTTTTGGTGTCTAATCCGCATATATATCACCATTGCCCTTGATTTTCTTGACTGTATATCTCTTAAATGTCAACATATACATGTGTGATTTAGTTTACGAAGATTTTTCAATCCCGAGAACCTCGATCAGAGAGTAAAAAAGGCGTAAGGTTCACAATGGTGTAAAATTAAAATGGGATATCCCGGGCTAGGATTCGAGTTACAGGAACAATGGCCAAAGTAACCACCCAAGAATGGAATCGTCGAGCAAAAACACTTGACAACCTCCTAGAAGCAGTTTTTCTTGCCACCAGACCTTTCTCCATCAATTAGGAATCTGATGCCGTCACTAAACACATCCCTCAAATTGTAGCCATTTGTTGAGTGTTTTTTTTTTGTGTCTAATCCGCTATATATCACCATTGCCCTTGATTTTCTTGACTGTATATCTCTTAAATGTCAACATATACATGTGTGATTTAGTTTACGAAGATTTTTCAATGCCGAGAACCTCGACCAGAGAGTAAAAAAGGCGTAAAGTTCACAATGGTGTAAAATTAAAATGGGGTATACCGGGCTAGGATTCGAGTTACAGGAACAAGGGCCAAACCAACCACCCAAGAATCGAATCGTCGAGCGAAAACACTTGACAATATCCTAGAAGCAGCTTTTCTTGCCACCAGACCTTTCTCCATCAATTGATAAATGTCTATGAAAATTCCCTAAAGATAAGTTAGTCATCCGTTAAGAGTTTTCTAACCTCACTTAATCAAGGAAAGTGACACCGAAAAACACAATCTATCCACCGAGACAAGCATAAACTTGATTAAATCACAACCGAGTTCATTTTACAAATCTTGCACATAAATTCACCAAGAAAGCAATTTTGGCCTAAACTACTAACTAAGCTAATAATTCATGTCAAGAATTCATAACAACACCATTTAACCCGTTAAGGCCCTTGCGTGAGGGAAAGCTTTCTTGATTAACAATAATTACCCGAGTTTTTCCTTAAAGTAGTGTTGGTGGAAAAACTATTTACCAAAATAGTGTTTTTTAAAAACTATTTACCAAAATAGGGTTTTTCAATTATCTTGTATTTATCTTTTCCTTTTTACATGAAAGAAAAAAAGTCTTTTTTTATATAAATTGTCTACCACGATGTTTCAACTGCAGCAAAATCGAATCGGCCTTCCCTCGCTATTGTCATTTACCATTGAATCATAATCTTTACAGCCGCCCATTGAACCAGAATCCTTCTCTGTTGCATTTGATTTAATTAAGACTGGGTTTTGATTATCGAAATGTTTATTTTTTACTTCAAATTACTATTGATTTTTGAAAATCTCATAGTTTTAACAGGAGAATTTTGCCTCATAATCGATCGACATTTTATATGGAGCTGAACATTTTGGCTTAGAATTTTGTCTCAAATTGATTTTTGAAATTTCAGAATTAATTTTGCATCTGAAAGTATATTTTTACACCTACAGGTTTTTTTTTTCTCAAAATGGATCTTTTGCAAATCGATTTCACATATGTTAGGCTAGAGGGTGTGGGATAACCCCCTTGGGGCTTTATAAAGACATCTCAGCGCCACGTAGACGCCACGTCAGTCAGGGGGCTTTATAACATCCCCCTTTAAATTGCAGGGTGTGGGATGGAGCCCCGTCATCATCACCTAATTATTTTTTATTTTAAAAATCATTTAATATTCATATATTAATTTATACATCACAACATCCAAAACCATCATATTTGACTTTCTCTCTCGATCCACGCATTTGCTTCACGTTAACATGTTGGCGAGTGTATTATAGCGCCCTTACTTAATATGCTGGGTGTGGGTGTATAGCGCCGGGGGCGCTATAGCCTCTGACGTGGCGAGGGTGGCGCCCCCCACACCCTCCGGCCTTAGAAACCAAAGCCGTCTCTGAGAATTCACATACCCTGTTCGAGCTTTAAATAATGTGCTCTTCCGTTATGTTTTGTTATTATTTAAAAAAAAATCAAATTAGTATTGGGTTCAATAAACTAATTCCAAGTGAGCTAAATTCTAAACCATAAAAAATGATTTGTAAATGGACCTATATTGAAAGTGATATGTGTTTACTATTTAGAAAAAAATAACATATACGAATCAGATTTTTTTTTACATCTCATGCCTCTCGAAATCGCGGGCCTTGTGCGGAGGTCCTTCCCGCACACCATCAAAGCCTCCCATGTTAGAAACAGAAAGAATAAAGGAAGGAGTTTGAAAATAAGCATATATGAATTTCGATTTCACATATATTGAAACTTGCTTTTGTGATTTCAGATATGATTAGAACATGAATAATCATAATCGATTGTATTTGTTTTACGGAATGAAGTCATGAACCCAGTTAACGCAATATCACATATAATATAAAACAGGGATTTTAACACACTCTCCAAAATTGCAGGTGTGAATGATGATGTTAGATTAACTGAATGTAAAAAAAATATAACAAAAGAAGTCTTATATGTTGTTTAAAAAATAAAGGTTGTTAAAAAACACCATTTTAGTAAATAATTTTTAAAAAACACCATTTTGGTAAATAGTTTTTCCATCAACACTACTTTAGGAAAAAACTCATAATTACCCCTTATTAAACCACTAACAATTTCTAGTATCATGGTGCACACATTTTAAACAAGTTAAACTAGTTAAGCAAGTTTAAAGTCTACTAATACATGATTAATTAAGCATCTTCTTGCAAATATCTCAACTAACCACATACTAATCATCCAAGATAATTACTTATAATCAAGAAATTAACATCAATAAACATGGTTGCAAACTAATCATCAAGGATTAACATAGAAAATGCTTCCAAGTGTCATTACAAACATAATTAACATACTAATGGTTGTAATTAAGCAAGGGATACTAGTGTTTTTGCCCTTAGGCTTACAATAATACATAATCATCAATCTTAAATGCTTGAAACAAGAGCAAAAACATGGAAATATTGAAGAATCAAACCATAAACAAGCACAAGATTGAGTATCCGGATAGTGACGGAGCTAAACGGCACGATGTGGCTTGAATCCGGGTGAAAGCAAGAGCCTCCGGAGCCTGATAATTCGCCTGTGAAGCTCCCAAAAGTCCAGAATTACGAATAGAATGTTGTTGTCTGTTTTTTATAACTTTTTCAGATCGCACGGTCGTGCCATTAAAGTGCACGACCGTTCACTTTATTGTACTGTTCACCATACTGTGTGACATCATCAGATCTTGACCGGTCTTCGTAGTCGCACGGGCGTTCCAAGGGTCGCACGAGCGTGCATCGCCGGGAAGTGACTGGTCATCGTATCCACACGGAGTGCCGACAGATGCACGGTCGTGCGTCTCTGAGGATGCCTTGCACTCCTGATCGCACTGTCTGTGCAACTTCGAGCTGAGCTCTGATGTCGGATCCGCATGGTGGTGCCATGAGCTGCACGACCGTGCAACTCGCCCAGATCAGAATTCTTCACAGAAAGTTCGCAGCTCTGCCGTTTCGCCCGGAAAGTCCTCGTTTTCATCATCTTCTTGTTTGGCACGCTGTTTTAGGCCTGTAAAAACAAATACACCCAATTCAGTATCCGATTCTCGGTTTTACGGCCAAAAATGCATAAAATAGGGGTAAAATGGGGGAATAAAACATAGGTAATTTGGTGAATATCAAGATGTGTAACCCATAGTTTGTCAAAACTTCAGCAGTAAACTTCGTCATGGGGAGACGGAAATTACCCTCCCGGAAGTAAGCGAAGTACAACGTTATGTACCCCGGAGGAGCGTCCAGAGCAGTGGAATTGGGAGTTGGGAACTGAGCACCCCACTCAGTATGAAAACCCATGTCACGAACAAGGTTGTGGAACTCTTCTTCTTTCCAAACAATCTCAGCACGATTAGGACCAGGAGGGTTCCGAGGTTTGTACTTTCTCTTCTTAGTTGACGGATTCACTCCAGTAGACATGATTATAAGAAGAATAACTTGGAGGTGAAAGAAAGAAAGAAGAGATATGAAGAAGAGGATAAGAGAAGGAAGAAGAGAGGAAAACGGAGTTTGAAATTCAAAAGTAAGGAAAAAATAAGGAACCGCCACCTATTTATACCCATCGCATTTAATGCGATGGGTAGTGGGTCGTCAGGAATACAAATGGTCAACCAACGGGGAAAGGACACGTCAGAAGGGAGAGAAACCGTCGCCTTGTTTTTCGGAAACGTGGGCGGCACACACCTGACACCCTGGCGAAAAAGCAACTGACACATCTGAAAAGGCGACTGTTCACCTCCGAAAAGACAGGGACATCAGACGATCATGTCAGTTGTCTTCACCCCAAGAAAGGAAACTTCTTTCAGAAGGAACCATCGCACGCCATGCGCCATGCGTCCACTTGGCTCAACCGCACAAGCCAACCAACATGCAAAAAAAACAACAACAACCACTACCCTTATAAGTCCAGAATCCCTCCTAGACGATCAACTTAACTAGAAGGCACACTGGACTGGGGGGACTTGAAGAGGTATGGTCCCAATTCCTTGTCCACATGGTAAGGACCACACTGTTTTTCCTGTCCACATGGCGCCTACATCAGCAAGTAAATCCAGAAGCTTCTGGAAGACGTCAAGGTGGCACCAAAGATACTCCTTCCGACAGAAATGACAACACGTGTCACCAGTCATCGAGCGCCATGTAGACCTGTAGCAAATCTGGGAGCAGTCCGACAACAGCAGTACGTTTCCTCCAACATGTGTTGGACCGTTCTACGACCTTAAACCGTCAGTTAAGGCAGTTCATCTTTGCGTACGAAGGCGGAATCAACGTAAACAAAGTCATAACAGCTATTATCCTTTTAATCTTTCTTTTCTGATTGATATTTGTGCTTGTACAATGTTTTCTGATACAAATCCGGCAGCACTTCGTGTTTCACACAATGACCTCTCTCTTCAGATCTATCTACCAAATGAACACACAAGCCTATTTATAAGCTGAAGATTTCGCTTGAGATTGCTTCAAGCGAAATCTCTTGATGTTGATTTCGCTTGAAGCTGTTTCAAGCGAAATCTTCAAGATTAACTACTACAAACCCTAATTAAACCCTATCATGTGTTCTTTCAATCAATCTAGACACAAGACTTAATGCAGACGAAGTCAACAGACATTCCATGCACTAACAACATGGACGAATATCGGCGCGCCACGTGGACCACTATCCTGAACGCAGCAGAGGAGACCAAGAGGATATTCCCCTTGGTCGGACAGCTGGCGCCCGATAACAGCTGGCAAGGTTGCTCCTCCCTCTTTCACCCTCCGGCTATAAATAGGACCCTTCATCATCCAGGTTATTCATTCTATTCTCCTCACTCTTCACCCACAACACACATTGTTTTCTTCCTCAGAGCAGTACTTATTCTCACGCTGGAACCCGGTTAAGAGGGAAACACCCATATTCCCCTCTTAACGAGCTAACGGTGTTGCTGTTTTGCAGGACCTTAGTCATTGACGAGTAGAGAAGGAGATTGAACCCACGTAAGAGACAATCCAGCTAGTTAACCGTCGGTGTTAACCAGTGTTTCATCACTACGTCTTGATGTAATAGGGCAAGATATTATAAAACATGAGTTGTGTTTGTAAAACAAGCTCATCCATACGGATGTAGTACATCCATGGTTGTAAAACAAGGTTTCCAAGGCCGAGTACTCCCCGAGCAGTCGCTACAAGGTAGGCTGCCGAGGCGACTTTCTTTGACTCCGCCTAATTACTCAGAGTTGGTAAAACGCGGTCAACCTCGGCCAAAATTGAATCTAGTAGGTCAATTCGGGCCTAATTTGACTTAAATAATAATAAAACATAATTTATATACCTGTCGTATTAAAGAATGAATATCATTTTCACGTATTTTGTTATAAATATTAGTAAATTTATGTTTTTTTACATATATTTAATCTCCAAAAAGTAATTTCTTTATAATTTAACATGTCCGGGTACTCCTCCTCTCCGCCTAGACCGAGTACTCTCAACTCCCCAGTCGACTGACTAGGGAGCGCCTAGCGACTTTTGCAACCATGAGTACATCCACACAGATGTAGCTCATCTGCCACATAGATGTAGCTCATCCACACGGATGAGCAGGTTCGTACGAACGTACATCTTAGCAGTGGCGGACTTAATGTATACCGAGCCGTAGCACGGGCTACGACTCAACTTTTTATCAACATTGTAAAAAAAAAATCTGTTTTTATACGAAGGATGCCTCTGAACAGCTACGAGGACACCCCAAAAAAAGTCTATAAGCCCAAATGAATTGAAAATAATAAGTCCAATTGCCCAATATGTTAGCACAAATTAATTGAAGATTCTAAATAATAAGCCCAATTGACCAATATTTTAGCCCAAAATAATAAAATAAGTCCTGAAGTTTTAATGCACGACAAGGATACCAAACGTCAATCATCTTTCTCAATTCTCATAAAGGAGGATTTTTGTAATTTACTCTTTATTTATTGTCGTTTTTTAATATTGTATCATTGCACGGTAAAAAAAATTTGGGATACCCCTAATTTAATGGGCTAGTTCCGCCACTGCATCTTAGTATTTGGGGGTGGGATAAGGCTTTGGGACCAATAGGTCCTGGGTTCGATTCCCACAAGGGGGTTTTCTCATATTTATTGGGTTTCCTCCTGAATTGGTGTATAGGCATTATGCCTAGTGGAGATGGATATGATCGGGTGGTTTCGCTGGTGGCACGATGATACTCTAGTGGTCCGTCAGTGATCCAAATTTGTCGTTAAAAAAAAAAAGTATTGTTTTAGATAGTATTCTTAAATAATAATTTCGTATCCCCCTCCTCCTTTCTCAACCGCATCCTACCCTACCCCACAAATAAGATTTGCTACATGTATTTTTAACCACTTCTTCCTCATTAGTTATTACAAACATTTACTTTTTCAACACCACCCTAATCACATGCAAATCTCCCTGCATGTATGGACGTCACATTACAACCATAAACACCTAAACAACAACAAATAACAATTCCCCTAATAACATCGTCCCAAACAATCACAACAAATCCCTAATGGGTTTGAAAAATCTGTTAAACCGGAAGAAAAAGAAGAAAAGTGGAGAAAACAACAGCACAAACGACCAAAACCGCGAAGAAGAACCCACAAATCCGACAACAAAATCGACGCCAGAGGCATCGCGTACCAAACCATTAGATTCTAGAGTCCGAATCGAGGAGGAGTTAGAACAAGTTTTCAAAAAATTCGACGTAAATGGTGATGGGAAAATATGTGCATCCGAATTGGGATCAATAATGGGAAGCTTGGGACACCACCCGACGAATGAGGAGCTACAAAATATGATTAAGGAGGTTGATGCCGATGGTGACGGGTTTATAAACTTGGAGGAGTTTATTGAATTGAACACCAAGGACATTGATTCGACTGAGGTGTTGGAGAATTTGAAAGACGCGTTTTCCATTTTTGATATTGATAAAAATGGGTTGATAACCGCGGAAGAGTTGTTGGATGTTTTGAAAAGTTTGGGGGAGAATTGTACCATCACCGATAGCCGAAAAATGATCGCTGGAGCGGATCGAGATGGTGATGGTATGATCAACTTTGATGAGTTTAAAGATATGATGAAGATGGGTTCACATTTTGATTCCAAAGGGTTGGGGAAACAAGAAATTGTTGAAGATTAGTTGTTTTGGAATATTAATTGAAAATTTAATTTGTTTCTTTGATTTTTACTCTATTTATTTATGGTGGTCTAGATTTGAATCTTTTGTTTGTTATGAATCTGATTTGTTTAGTAAGATTTTTTTTTTCAGTTTGATAATTCGTGTACTAGATGTGTTAGTTATGGTTATTTTTTAAATTTTCATGTTAAAGGTGTTATATGATTTTGACACAAATTTTCATGTCAAAAGTGTTATATGATTTTGACACAATTGCGGAGACCAAAACGTTAAGTGACTGTTTGTATGAACCGATGAACATTTTTTTCTTTAGAGGCGGATACTCGGATGGCGATATTTGCGCTTGGTCTCTTTTTCGGTTCATGCAACGGTTAAGACGGTCCTTGCTCTGTCTTCCGCTCTACTTTTGAAGGGTTCATCGATTTCATAGGGTTTTAGTGGCGCTTCCCTTTGTCGAGATTGCTAGGATATGGCTTTACGCCATGGACTCGGGTTCTGGTTCGAAGTTGCTAAGGTTGTTTGTTATAAGAACAATTTCAATTCTTAAATTGGTGATGGTTTAACTATCAATCATTAATCAAGAAAAACTTTTATAAATTAAGTTCTATTATTTGATGTATACAAAACTATTGCCATAATCAAAACCATTGCTTTAGAACTTGCAAATTGTATTATAAGTGAATGAAAAATACAAAGGAAAGGCACTACGCTAGACTAGAGCTGCACAAAACTGGGTTTTTTAATACCCGGGTACTAGTATGACCAGGTTTTGAATTTTTGGGTATTGTCAATACCCGGGTCGGGTTCGGGTCCGGGTATTGGCCAGGAAATCCATACCGGGTATTGGCCAGGAAATCCATACCCTGTGTACCCGGGTAGGGTTCGGGTTTGTGTTTTTAATACACGGGTATTAAATACCCTATTTCTGGGTACTGGTAGGGTTCGGAGATGAATCAGGTATTAAAAACCAGCATAGGGTATTCAAAAAGCTTGGTGCGCTGAAAAGAAACAGAAGATGTGTAGTGTAGCTTTTTCTTATTTGACTTCATAAACAACATGCAATCCCCAACGGCTCTATCAAGGTATCCATTATCAGTTTGCCGCCAAACTATTTTTTTTAGCTTTTTGTTGTTCTGAAAAGAAACAGAACAAGCCCCCAACAGCTATATTACTGTTAAAAAATGATCATAAAAGGCTCTTGTGAACATATCATGCAGTCCAATGGTCATACCCGGTTCCGGTTTTTTTAAACGAGATGCGGGTATTATGTAAACCCGGGCATGGGTATTTCGAAAACTCAGGTATTCTGAAAACCGGGTATGGAACGGGTACAAAAAAACCTGATTACGGGTTCGGGTTCTGTGGAGGATATACATACCCGATCCCTACCCTACGGGTAGAGTCGGGTTCAGGTATAAAAAACCCGGTTTTTAAAATACACGGGTCCAGGCTTTTTGTGCACCTCTACGCTAGACCAGAGACATGTACCGAAGATCTAGCCCAAATAAAACTAACTACCAAGCCTAACAAATATGGGCTTTTAAAAGCCCGATTTAGCTATGGCCCTTAAATGGATGCAAAATCTAGTCTTAGCCTCTTAGAAATGGACGTAATTCTATGTCTAAAATCAACGGGCCAACAAAAGCCCATGACATAGTACCAACTACCAAATATACCTCTTACTTTGGGCCAAACACAAAGCCCAAAGACTAAGAATACCCAATTAACTAATTCACCATATCCGCTTACAAACAAAAAATTAAAAATAAAATAAATTCAAGACTTGTTAAAAAAATGCTTAGGGTTGCTCTTGAATGTTGTTTGATGGCTTCCCATAGGTCCACATCAATCTTGTTTGATAACAAACACCATAACAACCCATAAACATGCATGTTCCCTCTCTAACCGTTTTAACCACCAAGTAACAGGATGAGCAAATTGGTACCGGGTATCGGTACCAAACCGATACCAAATTTACCGAACCAGAATATTTTCGGTATGGATTCTGTACCTAATTTTAACATTTTTCAGTATCAGTTGATATCGAGCTCATCCTTACCAAGGAATGAAGGAAGCACATATATGTTCTATCTACCACCTAGGATTGAAGGGAGCACATATGTGGTTCATCTCAAACCATCCTAACTGTATATCACCATGCTCACACGGATTGCCAGTTTGGCAATTCTCACAAATAAAGAGGCGCAGCTTTGTAGGGCCCGGGGGCGTCCGATCCCCCAAACTTTTCGCTCAGTAGTGTCCGGTATATAGTTTTCGTATAGAATTTTTTAGGTATATACGTTTTCGACCTCCGGTCGAAAATCTCAAGCTTCGCCACTGCACAAATTGTCATAGTTTTGGATCGCCTACCACGATGACTATATTGGCTCGTTTTGTTACCCAAAAACCATTCCAACTTCATGGAAACTTGATAGCGTTTATCTATTAATTTGTGAATTAAGGTCGTTGCTTTTTCTATAGTTTGACACCTTTAATTTAAATTGTAGCCATATTCAAAAACCTTAACGACTCCCAACATCTTTTAATTTGATATACTCTTTACTTTACCTATTTTACTTTTACATGTGTTTATCTGTCTAAAAATTATAATTTAAAGTGACATCCTTTCATATGACAATTGTTTATAGCTTTAATCAGAAGTGTTTATAATACGGCATGAGCGGTTTTTATAAACATGTTAAACCGGATTGCACACAACGATCGGGAAATGACAAATCAAACCAGTCGGATTGAGTTGGTCGGTCGGTCGAACCAACCGGTTTGGCCATTTGACGTTTTGGTTTGAACAAGGTTTATTTTTGTTTCAAAATCATTTTTTGTATTAGCTTTTTTATCTGTCCAAAGATGATTCAAATTATAAAGCATATTTACTAATTACTACTATATATTTTACAAAAGGAAAAAATATATATGTTTTATTTGTCCAAAGATGATTCAAATTGTAGAGCATATTTACTACTATATATTTTACAAAACGAAAAAATATATATGTACTAGGTTATATGCCCGTGATTTCACGGGTTATGGGTTGTTTTATAAAAATTTATATTTACAGAATAATTTTATATATTTGATTTCTTATAATTGGATGTCCTTTCTACCACGAGTTTTTCTTAACATGTCACCTTGCTAACGTGACTGCTACGTCACTCTTAATGTCTCCTATTTATACCCTCACACACTTAATGTTTTATACCCGTGACTTTCACAGGTTATGGGTTGTGCTAAAAAAATCTATATTTATAAAAGTTCTTTTTTTGGTATGATTTTATATAGACGTGTCGAGGCAAATTTGTAACTTGTGCTTGAGTAACAAAAATCAACTTTGATCATAGCTTGAAGACATATGGGTAGCGAAATATATTCATATATGTCATATACTTTTAAAATATATTTAAGATAAAATAGTATGAAAACGATTTGGTCGTCAGATAGACCGAACCAACAACATTATATATGTAACCTCAAAAAAGACAATTGAAAATAAAATTCCATTTAAAAGGTATAAACTAAATCACACAATGAATTTTCATTTTTTTATATACCAATGAACTTTATGGGATATGAATTGATTTTTAAAAATTTAAATTTGCAAAATAAAAATTTTTATATGATTTATTATATGAATTGATTTTTGTTGGGGGAAGATAAAAAAAAGGATCCGTGGGTGGGTTTTTATTTGTTTGGATGATCCAAGTCCCACACAACACTCCCAAAACACGCTGGAGACTTACTGGCTTCCCCCATACGCTTCTTCAACTCTCCCAAAATACACTAACCACAACCAAACTCAAACCCTAGAATCTCTGGATTCGGTACCTTCTTCAACATACGCGACAAAGATTACACTCAAGAAACGGTTATCAACTAACAATTATCAAATCTCTGCATTCGGTAACCTTTTTTTAAACTGATTTCTTGTTTTTTCACAGATTTCATACTTTTATTTGTTTAATAATGTTAAATAATCAGAATCTAAATGTCGGAAAACAAAATAATGATGACCGGAAGTTCAATTGTTTCTGTTGACATTCATTTGAAACCCTAAAACGGAGATTTTGAATGCTTGTGCTTGATTAATGCGCTGGTTTTTTAGAATTTTGCCACTGTTTGCTATTTGATGTAACATTTCTGGTTAGAATGAAATTTTTTAGGATTATGCTTGATAATGGTGATGTTTTTATGCTGATTTTTCATGGTAATGTTTCTATGAACAACCTTATAATGCATACTTGAATGGTTATTAATAGAGAATGAGATTGTACAACTTGAATATGTTCACTGAATTGAATGTTTAGTGTGTTCGGCTTGGTTTGGGCATGTGTATAAGATGTTTGATGAAATGCCAATAGTTTATTTTCATTCTATTTTGGTACAGAAATACAAATACTTCTTTTTATTGATAATATCATTGATTTTTTGTCTAATTATGTATAGAATTATTACTATGTTTAATTATTAAACAGGGGAAATGTTCATATCATATGTTCATGCCTTGGTTCTCATGTTTATATGTATATATAACTTTACAAAATTTGAAGTTATTGTGTTACACTTGTCCGGCTAGCCGCTGATTATATATGCAAGTCATGACCATCAATTGTCTAATTAAACAATTTTTTACTGATTCTCACTCTGCTTGATTATGAAAATATAACTACTTAAATTGGGTGCAGAAATGGATTCAACGAAGATACCTCCTTCGTTCTTAAAATTTATTGGAGATGATATTGTGTTTTTGGTATGTTTTTCTTCTTTCGGTGGTAATGTGATATTGGTATTTGACATTATCAACTCACATCTTTGCTATTGCTTTATGTTTTGTATTGCTTTATTAGACCATACCATCTGACTTTGCAACTAATCTGTGGGGAGATAAAGTCCCTTATGATAAAACAGTACAAATAAGAGATGGTGACAGTTTGAGGTTTGTAAGGATCAGAAACAGAAATGGAGAACCTATATTTACTGACGGATGGATTAAGTTGGTTAGAAAAAATGCTTTGAAATTAAATGATGGAGTATTGATAACAGCCACCGGGCCATACACATTCAATGTTTCATGGTTCAAAGAATATGTCTGTCAAAACTCTTATTTTACAGCACAACAAAAAACTGTACCAGAAATTTCTGTAAGTGACTTTATATTAGTTCAGTACTCGTTTTTAACAGCTGTCTAATATTTTCTAATTCTCTACTAATGATTTTTTGAATTTATTTTATAGCTTATGCCTCATACATTTTGGAAGAACTTTTATGGTAAAAACTACAAGGGTGAAATGACAAGGGTATGTATTGGAGAAAGATTTTGGAATGTCAAGTTGGAAGCATGTTCGCATTGTTGTTGTTTCAAAGATGGATGGCGTAAACTGGTTGAGGAGGTGCCTTTGGAGAACGAACCATACTTGGTTTTTACAATGCTTGATTTGAAAACCTTTGAAGTTTCTGTTTTTAATGCAGAGACTGGCACTGAAATCGTTTACAAATAAGATGACGTGGTAAGTACATCATGTTCTTTATTTTTAAGAAATTATTTATTATTCTTGTTATTAAACTTTTACACATTAATAGTTATGACTTTTTTTGTGAAGGGTAAAGGCAAGGGTAAGATACAAGCTAAAGAGGTTTTGGTAAGAAGTGGGAAGTGGTAAAAGTTTTGGACGAAGCGTACATGGGAAATGGTCATTTGGATGTTATTATAAACACTATGTGTAGTTTTTTTGGTTGGGCTTTATAGTCCTAGGTGGGTTGTTATTATAAACCTACTTGTGTAAATGTAGGTTACCATGTAAATGCGTGGTTATTTGGTCTTTTTGGGTCCAATAGCTTAACTAATTTTCATCTTTTGTGTTATGCTTAATAGTAATACACATCGTATGATTTATTAAACCTTAGTCTTGTCATCGTGATGTCTATAATAGATGACGAATTTTGGTACAACTTCATTTTTGTCGAATTATTTTAGATATGTTTAATATTACAAACTTGTTTCCATTCATTTGGTTTTAAAACGTCAAAAAGTTTTTTTTTATGATTTATAACCTAATAACTCTTCATGCTAAGACCCATGTTTGGCAAACCTTACCAAGAAGGAAAAAAACATAAATTCAATTACCTAGGACATTTAAGCGAGTCGTGTTAGGAAGTTGAACTTTTAACGGTTGTACGATCATATTACGAATAAACTTTAATGAATGATGATATTTCCATCACTACAACTGAAATATTCTTGAATAGTTGAACACCCCAAATCAAACTACTCATGTCGCAAAACAACCTAGATTGCGAAATTTAACAGTAAATAACGGGTTACATACCTCATAAAAGACGGTTCGTAGATAGGGTTCGAATATGTTTATTGTATTTTTCCTCTCTTTAATCGTACACACTCATCACACATAATTTTTTTTACATTTACTTTTCAAATCATATGGCTAGAGCTTCACTCAACCCTATCTTGGGAAGTGGGACTGCAACTTCCCAACATAGGGTTGAGTGAAGTTCTAGCCATATGATTTGAAAAGTAAAAGTAAAAAACGTAATTTTTTATATTTGCAAAAGAAAAATTTTTATATGATTTATTATAAATTAAACACTAATTTTTTTTTGGGGTAACATAAAAGAAGAAAACCACTTTAACGTCCTGTCCACCACATGTCTTTCTTACCGTGCCGCCTTGCTAACGTGACGGTTATGGTTTGTTTAAAAAAAATTTTCTAATTAATTTATCTTAAATAAATTAACAATAGGAGTTTTTTAGAAAAAAAAAATTAAAGGATTAATTTTTTGGAAAAAAGATTAAAAAATAGACAACACACCAAATCTTTCATTGTCTTCTTCACACATTCGCTCTCTACCTGACAAACCCTAAACCAGACTTCTTCGAAAAAACGCAGTGGTTCCGCCTGAGGATCCGATCACTCCGCCGTTCTACATTCAAGTTCAACATCAAGTTCAACATCCGGTATATGTTTTTTGATCTCATTTCTTGATTTTTTGAATATTTTGTACTTTATATGTTAAATAATCAGAATCTAAGTTTCCGAAAACAAAATCATGATGACCGGAACTTCAATCGTTTGTGTTTCAGTTTGATTTCTTGACTTGTTTGCCGATCTGAATAATGTTTACTGTATGTTTCATTTTTCATGAAACCCTAAATCCGTGATAATGATCAAACACTATTTGTAGTTAAACACATTGCATAGATGATGTATTTGAGTTAAAATGATGGACTTTTTTGGGTTAAAATGGTGCTACTGAAAGTTTGCTAATGTAAGAGGCTCTTCTTAAAGTTGTTTTCATGTTGTTTTGATGTTCATAGTTCAAGGTAGTCACTCACTTTAACTGTTATTGCATTCATTAGATACCCACAGGATTTCATATGGTTTTTATATGAATGCTATGAAAATCATTGTAAAAATTCCTTATATTCAAGTTATGCATATGCTAGTGTATTTACCTTCCTAAATGTAAGTATCTATTTCATTCTGTCCAGATATGGATTCAAGAAAAAACGCTCATTCATTCATAGCGTTTCTTGATAAAGAAGAGCCTTTTTTAATGGTAATTTTTTTTTAATTTCGTTGGACTGTTATATGAATATTTGAGGTTATCATTTGACATGTTTGCTATTGCTTTATTAGGAGATACCAAATGATTTTGCTTATAATCTGTGGGGCGATAACATCCCATATTATAAAACAGTTGACATAAGGGATGGTGAAAATTTGAGAAGGCAAAATTCCTTCATCATGAGCTCCTTAAGCTCCTCCCATGAGAGACCATAGGCTGCATCGTTTCCGCGCCTATTGCGCTCGGCGGTCCACCAGTCAAATGCCCTTGACTGAAATACACCAATGGCGTTGACACTGCGGAGATTCTCGGGACATCCGCTTTGTCGGAAGGTAACTTCGATCGCATCAAACCATGTCCATCTTCACAAGTAAAGGTCATAGGACCGCAGGATTTGAACTGCTTGAAGCTGAACGAAGTTTTCGGCGCATTAGTCTTGGAATCAACTGAAGATTTGCTACTGACGTCTTGAATTTCACTGACGATTTGAGGGATCACCTTGGCCATTTCCTTGGCCACGAGAGAGGCGATTCGTTTGTCAGCATTGTTTCGCTGGATAGTTCGGTGAGTGTAATATCCCATTGAAGCCATATGCGAGCGTGAGTCCCTCTGCAGATGGCACAAGAGGAATGAGACGAGATTCGATTATATTGGGTTTTAGGTAAGAGTTTCACGTTTTATACAACATATTTATTATTATTATTATTATTATTATTCACATAAGTCACAAATTCACATAATCACGTAGGCACATAACCACATAGACACATAATCACGTATTTGCACGTATACACATAAGCATGTATTAGCACAAAATTCACATAAACACATATTTTGCACGTATTCACCTTCTCTAAAAATTGTGTGTGGCGCGAGCGAGATACGCGAGGAGTATAGCGTATAAGCCCTTTTAGTTTGTTCGCGATTAGTTAGCGTTTTAGATTGCGAGAGTTGTGTGAGTTGTGCGTTCTTTGCAAAGCGGGGAGCGATAAAACGAAATCATAAAGCGTAAAGATCAAAATTCACAAATTTAAAACACATAAACACAATAAATTCAATGACGCATAAAAACGACGATTGCAGGCTTAAAATAAATAGAGCATCTTGGGTGTTGAGACATTGACTACCCAAAGTGATTCAACTATTCCCACAAGTTCGGGCACATGCTTTGGCCTAATAGACTTATGCTCTCACCATAATACGGCTAACGACATTCATCCTTATAGTTACTACGTGCTTCGAGTCATTGGAACAGTCGAGACTTTGGTGAGATCTTTTAAAATCAATTTGGGGAGCGAAACGGGTTATTAAGATGCGGGTTTCACCCCTAACTTAACAACTTCGCTCCTAACTGTGGTGGCTCTCACCGAATAAATTCAGGAGTTCCACTAGGTAGAGATGGAGATTTCCGTCGAGATATGGATAACACTCCTGACTCAACGAAAGATTCCCGTGCGAGATATAATACGCGGAGTGAGTGATCCTATCGAGAGTTCTTGGTTTTTACACCTAATCTCAAAGTAATCACTCGTTTGTGTTGTACGGTTGTCTTCAAACGTGTATATTGTGTTAGCCTTAGGAAAGGCATTTAATACTTATTTGCCTTAGGAAAGGCTGCCTTCGTACGAAGCATGTGGGTTCGTACGAAGGTGTAGTTTGTGGGTTCGTACAAGAAGGTCTGTTTTGGTACTTAGACTATAGACTAGGTCTGTTTTGCAGGGTCGAATCATGCAATTCTACCTAATTCCCTATAGTTATGGCTCTGATACCAACCTGTCACACCCCAACCTGTAACACCCGAAAATTTTAAAACAAAAATGTAAACAACCCTTATGATTTATAGTCCAATAGGAAACCCTAATTAAGACACCCAAGTAATTCTGTACAAACCCTAGAATTTTCAGAATCAGGATTAGGGCCCCTAAAACTCAGGGGGGGTATTCCCTACTTAACGATTATCTTAATAACTTGCGGACGAAGTTGAATTTAATGATTTCGTCGACTCAGCTAGCCTAGTCCCACACGTGGCAACCCTATACATAAAATAAGTTCTCTCGCGGGCCGCCTCAAGTTAGCTTAAAACTCACGCGGGCCGCCTAAGGGTCAAAATTCGACTATAAATAGAGGATGTTGGGACTTGATTCTGGGCACAAAAACGACGATCAAACTCCAAAATTTCGCTGAGTTATCGTCCGATTACTCTCAAAACACACACGAAACACTAATTAAGTATAGCAGGGTGCTGCAGAACAGGGTAATAACTCGATCGCTATTACGATTCATTGTCCGATCGATCAATATATCCAATGGATGTTTAAGTGCCGCCCACATTAGGGTTATACTTTGTCGTTCGTCATTAATTTGACGGATCATCGTTAATTCGATGGATAAAGTATTGTACTTTGTCGTTCGTCATTAATTTGACGGATCATCGTTAATTCGATGGATGAAGTATCGCACTTTGTCGTTCGTTGTGAGAATTTGATCTCGTGAGTTATCGTAAATGTTGTATTAAGTTAATTACCTAGTTTGTGTGCAAATTAGGTTAAGAAGATAATCAGTAGGCTAAACTCTGCCCGTATAAATCTACAATTGGAAACAAGGTAGTATCACTTGGAAATTTTAAGGTACGGATAGATTCCTTCCTTTCGATTTCTGTCAATTCTGATTTTAAATTCCGTATTAAGATTAAGTTATGAAATAAGTTATAAGTTCCGTACGGATAGATTCCTTCCTTTCGATTTCTGTCAATTCTGATTTTAAATTCCGTATTAAGATTAAGTTATGAAATAAGTTATAAGTTCCGTACGGATAGATTCCTTTCTTTCGATTTCTGTCAATTCTGATTTTAAATTCCGTATTAAGATTAAGTAAGTTATAAATTCCGTACGGATAAAATCCTTTATTTCGATTTATGTCGTTTTGATCCAAGTATATTATTCCTGATTTTAGATTTCGTATTAAGATTAAGTTATGAAATAAGTTATAAATTCCGTACGGATAGAATCCTTTATTTCGATTTATGTCGTTTTGATCCAAGTATATTATTCCTGATTTTAGATTTCGTATTAAGATTAAGTTATGAAATAAGTTATAAATTCTGTACTGATAGAATCCTTTCTTTCGAATTATGTCAGTTAGATACGTATAGAATCCTTTCTTTCGATTTATGTACGTTGGGTACAGATAGACTCCTTTCTTTCGATTTACGTCGCTTGGATATAAGTATATCATTCCTGATTATAAATTCCGTATTAAGATTAAGTTCTGAAATAAGTTATAAATTCCGTATTAAGATTAAGTTCTGAAATAAGTTATAAGTTCCGTATTAAGATTAAGTTATGAAATAAGTTATAAATTCCGTATTAAGATTTAAGTTATAAAATATGTGTTGAAAGTTACAAACGTTTTGAAAAAGGTTTTATTTTACATCAGTTATTTAGAAAATGGTTTATGAAAAATATTATTTTCGTGTTTACAAGTATACATGTTTGTGAGTTAATTGTTCAAATTTCATACTCTAGTGGTTCCTTATTAACGAGTCAAGGTTTTATCTTGTTTCGTTAATAAACCACATTTTGGGGACGAAATTGTCAAGATAGGATTGATATCCACACCTTGGTGACTGGTTCCACTCTTATATTTTCAATCTCGCCAAAGATTCGTATTTTTTTACAAGTTACAAGTTAAATATCTTAAGACTTATAAGTTATAAGTAAATAAGTTACAAGTTTAATATGATATACAAGTATTATGTTATTCAAGTCAAATTGTTTTAAATTACTATGTCTTGTTTTTAAAACTCCTCACGTCTTTGATTATCGATTCATTTGACAGTTCGAAATTCTTTTCTAATCATTTGAATTAAGTTTTCATGTCATGCGATAGTATTCTGTTAGTTGTACTCATTATCGCATGTTCCAATATATGTTAAGTTCTGTTATGAAAATATTTTGATAAGTTATCTGAATAAGAATATTTGTACTCTGATACCCTGAGTATCGCTTCTCGTGGAGTGTCCCACGAGCATGTTGTTGCGGCATCGACATCATGTGCTCCATCCGTGACGGAGAGATCAGTTCACGGCGTCTCTTAAGTACAAGTGTGGTACATATAAGATTAGGAGGCGTATGGATCGATCCTAGGATTTCAGTTTTCAGGAAATGGATAACGGGTATGCCAACTCGCCATTTCGTGTGATAAGTATGCAGGAGTAGCTACATGTGTATTGTCACGTTTTAAGTTTGCTCATGGGTACATCCGTAAGATATGATTAGGAAATTATGTTTTTGCATCGTATCATTTTCACATGAAGTTACCTCCGGATATTAAATAAAATAAGCTTTTGTTTTCCTCTATCCGCACATTGGGCAAAACTTTTCAAACTTTTGCTCAGACGTACGTTTTTGTGTGTTTTCTTCTTTACGTCAGGTTATCAAGACAAGCTGGGACGGAATATGGAAGAGTGCTCGAGTGTTTGGAAAAGACGGTAGAAATAATTGTAATGGATTAGATATCCTTCATTAAGCTGTAAAGCCTTGTAATACATTTAAGTATAAATGGAATTATGTTTTTGATCTGACTACTGTTATTGTGACACGCCGGCCCATTCCGGGACGGGGTGTTACAGCTATGGTATCAGAGCAAAGGCTCTTTCCTGTAGAAAACTTAAACATAAGTTAAGACCTGTGAGGTAATGGGTAGACATTGGGTTAGGATTTCGATGTCCAATCAGTCAATACATCGGTTAGTAACTTTTATTTTCACTTCATGGTAGTCTCGAACATAAGTATTTCGTCATCTTCATTGTTTTTACTCTAGCTTTATTTCAAGTATGACTATTGATCATAGTGGGTCGCGTTCAAGTATGATTATTAATATATATATAGGTATGCAATAATTTCGAGGACGAAATTTTTTTTTAAGAGGGGTAGATTTGTAACACCCGAAAATTTTAAAACAAAAATGTAAACAACCCTTATGATTTATAGTCCAATAGGAAACCCTAATTAAGACACCCAAGTAATTCTGTACAAACCCTAGAATTTTCAGAATCAGGATTAGGGCCCCTAAAACTCAGGGGGGGTATTCCCTACTTAACGATTATCTTAATAACTTGCGGACGAAGTTGAATTTAATGATTTCGTCGACTCAGCTAGCCTAGTCCCACACGTGGCAACCCTATACATAAAATAAGTTCTCTCGCGGGCCGCCTCAAGTTAGCTTAAAACTCACGCGGGCCGCCTAAGGGTCAAAATTCGACTATAAATAGAGGATGTTGGGACTTGATTCTGGGCACAAAAACGACGATCAAACTCCAAAATTTCGCTGAGTTATCGTCCGATTACTCTCAAAACACACACGAAACACTAATTAAGTATAGCAGGGTGCTGCAGAACAGGGTAATAACTCGATCGCTATTACGATTCATTGTCCGATCGATCAATATATCCAATGGATGTTTAAGTGCCGCCCACATTAGGGTTATACTTTGTCGTTCGTCATTAATTTGACGGATCATCGTTAATTCGATGGATAAAGTATTGTACTTTGTCGTTCGTCATTAATTTGACGGATCATCGTTAATTCGATGGATGAAGTATCGCACTTTGTCGTTCGTTGTGAGAATTTGATCTCGTGAGTTATCGTAAATGTTGTATTAAGTTAATTACCTAGTTTGTGTGCAAATTAGGTTAAGAAGATAATCAGTAGGCTAAACTCTGCCCGTATAAATCTACAATTGGAAACAAGGTAGTATCACTTGGAAATTTTAAGGTACGGATAGATTCCTTCCTTTCGATTTCTGTCAATTCTGATTTTAAATTCCGTATTAAGATTAAGTTATGAAATAAGTTATAAGTTCCGTACGGATAGATTCCTTCCTTTCGATTTCTGTCAATTCTGATTTTAAATTCCGTATTAAGATTAAGTTATGAAATAAGTTATAAGTTCCGTACGGATAGATTCCTTTCTTTCGATTTCTGTCAATTCTGATTTTAAATTCCGTATTAAGATTAAGTAAGTTATAAATTCCGTACGGATAGAATCCTTTATTTCGATTTATGTCGTTTTGATCCAAGTATATTATTCCTGATTTTAGATTTCGTATTAAGATTAAGTTATGAAATAAGTTATAAATTCCGTACGGATAGAATCCTTTATTTCGATTTATGTCGTTTTGATCCAAGTATATTATTCCTGATTTTAGATTTCGTATTAAGATTAAGTTATGAAATAAGTTATAAATTCTGTACTGATAGAATCCTTTCTTTCGAATTATGTCAGTTAGATACGTATAGAATCCTTTCTTTCGATTTATGTACGTTGGGTACAGATAGACTCCTTTCTTTCGATTTACGTCGCTTGGATATAAGTATATCATTCCTGATTATAAATTCCGTATTAAGATTAAGTTCTGAAATAAGTTATAAATTCCGTATTAAGATTAAGTTCTGAAATAAGTTATAAGTTCCGTATTAAGATTAAGTTATGAAATAAGTTATAAATTCCGTATTAAGATTTAAGTTATAAAATATGTGTTGAAAGTTACAAACGTTTTGAAAAAGGTTTTATTTTACATCAGTTATTTAGAAAATGGTTTATGAAAAATATTATTTTCGTATTTACAAGTATACATGTTTGTGAGTTAATTGTTCAAATTTCATACTCTAGTGGTTCCTTATTAACGAGTCAAGGTTTTATCTTGTTTCGTTAATAAACCACATTTTGGGGACGAAATTGTCAAGATCGGATTGATATCCACACCTTGGTGACTGGTTCCACTCTTATATTTTCAATCTCGCCAAAGATTCGTATTTTTTTACAAGTTACAAGTTAAATATCTTAAGACTTATAAGTTATAAGTAAATAAGTTACAAGTTTAATATGATATACAAGTATATTATGTTATTCAAGTCAAATTGTTTTAAATTACTATGTCTTGTTTTTAAAACTCCTCACGTCTTTGATTATCGATTCATTTGACAGTTCGAAATTCTTTTCTAATCATTTGAATTAAGTTTTCATGTCATGCGATAGTATTCTGTTAGTTGTACTCATTATCGCATGTTCCAATATATGTTAAGTTCTGTTATGAAAATATTTTGATAAGTTATCTGAATAAGAATATTTGTACTCTGATACCCTGAGTATCGCTTCTCGTGGAGTGTCCCACGAGCATGTTGTTGCGGCATCGACATCATGTGCTCCATCCGTGACGGAGAGATCAGTTCACGGCGTCTCTTAAGTACAAGTGTGGTACATATAAGATTAGGAGGCGTATGGATCGATCCTAGGATTTCAGTTTTCAGGAAATGGATAACGGGTATGCCAACTCGCCATTTCGTGTGATAAGTATGCAGGAGTAGCTACCTGTGTATTGTCACGTTTTAAGTTTGCTCATGGGTACATCCGTAAGATATGATTAGGAAATTATGTTTTTGCATCGTATCATTTTCACATGAAGTTACCTCCGGATATTAAATAAAATAAGCTTTTGTTTTCCTCTATCCGCACACTGGGCAAAACTTTTCAAACTTTTGCTCAGACGTACGTTTTTGTGTGTTTTCTTCTTTACGTCAGGTTATTAAGACAAGCTGGGACGGAATATGGAAGAGTGCTCGAGTGTTTGGAAAAGACGGTAGAAATAATTGTAATGGATTAGATATCCTTCATTAAGCTGTAAAGCCTTGTAATACATGTAAGTATAAATGGAATTATGTTTTTGATCTGACTACTGTTATTGTGACACGCCGGCCCATTCCGGGACGGGGTGTTACACAACCGATGGCGGAAGCATTGGGATGTGGCATGATGCGAATAGGTTGCTCAAGAGAATCCATAACAACTAATTGTGACAATATTTAATAAGGTCCAATTTCCCATACAATCAAACAAATATTTCAGCAAAAGTCATAACGGAGTTCAGTAGTTTCTCAAGCAACAAAACAAAACGTAACAAAACTTGCAACTAGATTTAGGCGTGTTTCTAGGAATCCTAAACCATTTCCAGTAGTAATCCATCAACTTGTCACATACATTAAAATAAAGTCAATACAATAATGTAAAGGTGAGTACACAAGTTTAGCATAAGTATAGTAATAAAGCGTTTACGCATAACCAGCATGTAAAACGTAGAGAGGTGAATCAAGTAAGCTATCGACAATGATACAAGCTAACCAACATGACTGCGAGTTGTGGTATGCGCGATACGTTTTCGCCGTAGTGAGCACGTAAAGTAAGAAATCCTTAACAACCCCTGAATAAACAGGTGTTGAGTCCAAACTATAGTACTATCGTTGCTAAGGGTGGTAGGGCAAGTAATCACTGTGTAAACATAGCAAACAACCATTCAACAATTCACGTATAACATGCAAGAGCGGTTAGCGTTAAAAAGAGTTTAAGCGTTGTGTGCATCGTGTTTTGATAAAGAACGTATGTAACACCCAAAAGTGCGTTAAGCGAAAAAGGGGGTCGAGTATATTCACAGTGCGTGCTTAACAAGTAAACACGGTCTGGAATGGAGTGGAGGGAGCGCCAGATCAGCCTGCGTACGGGGACAGAAAGCATAAGTCTTCCAAAGTGCTGAAACGGTTGAAGTTGTAGTGTCGTGTGGAAACAGAACCTTTATACAATGTTGCAGAAATCGGCCTAGGCGGCCGATTAAACGGCGCCTAGGCGCTAGGCGGTGAGTTACTGACTAATTTTTAGCTAGTCGGTCCAATTAGGCGGATATGGTCAAAATCGGTCTTAGGCGGTCAAAATCGGTCCCAGGCGGTCAAAATCGGACTAATCGGTCCATGTTTTACAGCTCATTAAACACAAAATTTGACCCATTTTTTTAATCTGGCCCATTGTTTTACAGCCCAAATATTACTTATAAACCTATTTTAACATTTAATTTTAGGTATTTTAACATTTAACCCCCTCTATCTTTCACTAGTTTACATATGGTTCCTAAACTTTTAAATTTATTAATAAAAAGTATAAAGTTATCTCCTAAACTTGTAAATTTATTAATAAAAAGTATAAAGTTATCTATATATATAAAAAAAATTGTAAAATTATACTTAAAAAGTCCAATCCGATTAATCCCTAGGCGGTACCTCACCGCCCGACTAGCGCCTTCTACAACATTGCCTTTATACGAAGGGGTACCTTGGTACGAAGGCATTGCCTTCGTACGAAGCCAGTGCTTTCGTATTGGTTGCTTGCTTCCGTGTCAAAATCGAGTGTTCTTCGCGTCTTTCTTCGAGAAATCGAGTGTTCATCCCTCCAGCCTTAAGCTACTGATTAAACATAGAGCCGGAGAGGTCTTTTGAGCGTTTGAGTCACATGCGGAAAACTGGGCTGGTATGTACATCGTACAAAGCCGGCGCTTCGTACAAGCCAGTCTGGCTTCGCACAAGCGGCTGTTCAGCGTCTTCGAGCGTTCGGATCTGTGTTTTTGCCTGAATCGGATGTATTTTTGAGTCCTTTTCATGACGGTTTCGACACCACTTAGTCCCACTATTCAGTGAATGAAATATATGTCGGTTTTGGTCCGTTTTAGTGTAAAAATCGAGTTTAAAACAGTTTTTCATTGGATTAAACACTTGGTGAGTGCGAGATATTCAGATCTATATCTTGGGAAGCCAAAGCTAAGCCCAATACACTCGTTTAGGTGTAAATCCGTGGTAAAATCAGAAGTTTTGATGAAAAAGATTAATGTTTTCATAAAAATAGAGAAGTTTAGATGAAAATAGAGAAGTTTGGATGAAATCGGAGATAAACTCGTGGAAAATCATGGTGTAAGTCATTGTGAAACATGTAAAAATAATGAATCTTACTTGGAAAAGAGAGAGACAACAGGTTGGGAGCATGTTTGAGAGAATGGCAGCAAGTTAGAATGAGAGAAGTGAGTTTGGTATTTATAGAGGAGTGAGGTTAGTGCAGGTTGCCTTCGTACGAGCGGGTGTCTGGTTGACAGGACCAAAACGCGGTTAAAGCTCGGTGTTTTGGTCCGGTCAACAGACCCGTCAGACACCCGTCAGTCTTTGTCTGGTTGACCGGACCAAAACGCCACGCTTTGGCCATAGCTCGACATTGCAGGGTGTGCATATAGGACAAAAAAACCCTTTTGGGCTGACTATCTACACACTAAGTGTGCAAATAGTCTCCCCCTTATAGGGATATGGGTAGGAGTTGGCTACAAAGTCAACTTTTCCTACAAAGTGTAGGAAACCATCTATTTGTGACATGTGGCAAGTAGTTATTTTAACCAAAAGACATGATGGTAATTTGAGAATTAATTTAATTATCAAATGTATTCTCTCCTAAACTAACTAACGAGATTATAATAATACCAACATTGTGTTTTATCAGTAACTGGTTCGTCACATTGTGTTTTATCACATAAAACACACTATTATGAACACATCTAGTATCCAACATAAGTGTAGTAAAACACAGTAATATCAGTTTCTGGGCTATTAACATTGTGTTATATCAGTTTTCTTAATTAAACACACCTGTTACAAATAAAACACACAAGTGTCAGAAAAACATAATATAAAACACAGCAGTGTATGATTCGATGTAGACACACTAGTGTCTTAAATACACAATATAAAACACACCAGGTTCGGAGCTGTGGAGGTTTATGGTATTATAGTTACTTCCTTATTTAATACACAATAGTTTTGGAAGACATAAAGTAGAGAGAGAAAAACTCACGAGAAATGTAGGGAAATTATGGTATAACAGTTTTTTCATATTTAAAACAAGTTAAATGACATATTTACCATCAATCAATTAAATTAGCCTATTTTTAAGACACATATATTACCAAAATGCCACCAAGACGATCTCAACCATCAAACACACTCATCCAATTGTCAAGGTCACTTCTTACACTTTGTAGAAAAAACACACTTTGTTGAGGAAACTCACCCTATTATATATATTGGTTAGAAGATCGTATATTGCACGAGTTGAATAAAGATGATATTAAACAATTTATAATGTAGATTTAGAAATTAAAAAAAAAAGAAGATATTTTGAGATAAGAAATGATTGAGTATATTATGTTTTATTGTTATTACTTTTTTATTTAACTTTTTAATATTACGAATTAGAAAATGAATAGGTGAAATAAGTAAAACAATAAAAGAATTATATACACAAAACTATGACACGTGGTGTAATTAGCTACTTATTTATTAGGTATAGACTAGTGGAAATTCTCCCAATAATGCAACTAGAAACATGTTGTGTGTATTACAAAATAAAAATATTTATTTACAAAAATATTTATTTACAATGGTATTAATTAATTATAATTAAACAATAGTTGTTTCATGTAATAATGATTGCTTCTCATGTAATAGTGATTGTTTTATTATAATTAAAAAAAAAACTCAAACACGTGATGAATGAAGTATGATTAAAAAAATTGCTCCATCTGCTGTCCCATTTCTTATATTAAATCAAGAGTCAGATATTATCTCTTCTTGAAGCCCATGGTTTTGTCAAAATACCAAAACTAATATCTCACAGTTTCGCTATTATTTATATTTTATGTATTTAGTTATATGATTTATATTGTAGTTTAAATTAATTAAATAAATTATAGAGTAAACTTCCGTTTTGCTCCCTGTGGTTTGGTCACTTTAACAGTTTTGCCCCAAACCTCTCAAAATAGCCATTTTACTCCCTGATCTTTGAAGGCCTTCATGATTTTGCTCCCTGCCCCTTAACCTCATCCATTTATGCAGTTAACCCATGTCACGTGCAAATCACCCGAGGGGCATTTATGTCTTTTCCCAACCCTGATTACATTTAAAACCCTAACAATCCATTATCTGCTGCCCCATTTCATCTTCTTCCCCATCACATTCAAAACCACCTCCATCAACACCAACCGTCATCGAGCATTGCGACTGTTCAAGTTTGATAAAACTAGTAATGGTTTAGAAAGTTAAGCGGCAATTCCTCACCTGAATGCTAATATTTCCACAAATTTGGCATCAATATGAAGCAAATGAAACATCAAGTTAGTTAAGAAAAATTATCTATAAGCCTCAAATTATCTTACTCTGTTTACATACACATAATATGTATGTTTACAAAGGTTCAAAATTCCCAAAACTTGACCTTCAAGGTCAAATTGTTGCTATTTTGTCTCAGGTGAAGAGAGTGAGTATTATTATTCAAAATTCATGTATTGTTGAATAGAGAGCAACAAATTGCAACTTACTCCGGTCTCTTCTTTTACTTCTCTAACAGCTGCATCGCAAATATCTTCACCCTGTAGAAAACAACTTCAATTATTGAACATTCCGTGGCTGTGGAGTGTGGATACTATGCGCGCTTGGTGACCAAATCTACATATATACCTCAAAACCACCTCCTTCAACATCAACAACCTCCATCAACACCAACCGTCATCAACACCAACCACCACCACTTTCACCGTCACCAACACCAACAAAATCGGAATCGAGAATACACTAGTCCCTTTTTCATTAGATCTGAGAAGACCCCTATAGTGTATTAACTCCGGCCACGAGATTTGCAACTTCCGGCGGCGGTGCGGGTTGTGGTGGTGATGGCGGCAGGTGGTGGCTGTGGGTGGTGATAGAGAAGGTAGAGAGAGAGACGGGTGAGAGAGAGTGTGTGGACTGGGCGGGGGTGGTCGCTGATGGTGGTGATGGCGATGATGGCGGCGGTTGGTGGTTGTGATGGTGGTGTCCGCGGGTGGTGGCCATGGATTTTTTTTGAAGCTTCAACAAGATGCAGATATGTTTTGTTTGAGTCTTTAAACAGATAGCAGATTATAAAATATCTTGGAAGGAAAAAGACTGAAATGCCCTCATGTGAGGGGCATGTGACTAAATTAACGACTAAAATGGATGAGGTTAAGAGGCGGGGAGCAAAATCATGAAGACCTTCAAAGATCAGGGAGTAAAATGGCTATTTTGAAAGGTTTGGGGCAAAACCGTTAAAGTTACCAAACCACAGGGAGCAAAACGGAAGTTTACTCTAAATTATATCATCAAGCCACCCCACTAATCATAAGCGAATAAATACCAGACACAACAAAATAAATGATGAACTTCATAAGATAGTAATCTATTTTAGTTAGTTTATGTCTTCTATATGGCAATTTAATTTTTATCAATCTGCTCTAGTTTGTTTAATTTACTTGGTAGATGTAGGTTGTTAACTTGAAATATTTTCAAAAGAAAAAAAACGAAAGCCGGCTTCAATTCAATTCCTTTTCATCAAACGAATTTTCAAATTTATCGTTAGATATTTTAATAAAAAAATATCTTCGTTTAAAACAATATAATTATATAAAAGAACACATATGGAGTCAAAACGGAGGATATTTTTATTATCCTACTGCTTAAGATAGAAATGTATTCAATGAACAAGGTGAGTGGTCACCAACATGTAAACCTAACAAGTTGGCAACCTAGGAAGTGGTAACTCATGAAAAGTTATCGGTCTTATAATTTGGCCCGAATAATGCTTATCCAGTTTTAGTGTTTTAAAAAATAAATGGTTACAAGTTCAGAAACTAATTATAAAGAATATCAAGGTCTATCACTAAATTTTTTTTTGTTACCGACACATGTTATTTATAGGCCCAAACTATCTACACACTTGGTGTGTAGATAGTCACCCCAAAAAGGTGGTTTTTGTCCTTATATGCACACCCTGCAGTGTCGAACTGTGGCCAAAACGTGGCGTTTTGGTCCGGTTAACCAGATAAAGACTGACGGGTGTCTGACGGGTCTGTTGACCGGACCAAAACGCCTAGCTTTGGCCGCGTTTTGGTCCTGCAACCAGACCGGGTGTCAGTCTTTTGTCTGGTTGACAGGACCAAAACGCGGCCAAAGCTTGACGTTTTGGTCCGGTCAACAGACCCGTCAGAAACCCGTCAGTCTTTTTCTGGTTAACCGGACCAAAACGCCGCGTTTTGGCCACAGTTCGATACTGCAGGTGTGCATATCATGACAAAAAAACACCTTTTAAGGTGTGTAGATAGGCAAATGAGTGTGCCAATAGGTACACCCTATTTATAATGGGGATTATAATTTACAAGGATGCTCAAGGATGAAGTTGTGTTATGTAGCAAAGTATAAGGGTCTGTTGTGTAATTGTTGTATAGTTCAGGGTCTTATGTGTTGAATAGTGTAAGTGTGTTAGTTGTCTGTTGTACTTAAACAAGAGTGCTTAATGACAGTTAATCAGTTAGTTGTTGAGCTATCATTCTGTTAATATATCTCTCTCTCTATTCTCTCTCTAGAATCTTCGTAACATTGGTATCAGAGCTCTCCGATCCTCGGAAGCTCCATTATCGATTGATTGTGCGTTCAATTCAGTAAAATCAATCAATTGTTCGATTGATTTGTGCGTTCAATTCAGTGAAATCAATCAATTGTTCGATTGATTCGGTTCATTTCAATTCTGGATTGTTCATTGTTCGATCAATTCTACTCAAATTCGTTTAGATCCCGGCAATTTCGAAATGACAACTACTCGCAGTCTGGCTGAAATCGAAAAAACGTTGAAGAATCATACAACTTCATTGCTTAAATTCGATGCTTTTGTTGAAAAAACAGAGCATACTTTCTCTGATATCAAGAAATTGTTAGAAAAATTGACTAATCATACCAATTCAAATGATACGGGCACTTCAACTAATCAGGAAATGATCAGTAAGTCTACTGATAGGTTGTTCAGGCTAGGGGTGTTCAGAAAAAACCGTAACCAAATAAAAACCGTAAACCGAACCGTAACCAAATAAACCGATCCGAATAACGAATTCGGTTTTTGGTTTGGTTTCTAACCGGAACCGAATTGTGAATATGGTTTTTGGTTCGGTTTTGGATCCACATTTTATTTTTATTTGGTTTATTAGGTTTATTTGGATAACCGAATAAACCATTTAACTTAATTAATTATTAAATAAAAATAATAATATTTATAAATCTTATACAATTTATTAGCCCCAAATAATTATTTTTTTATGCAGCCCAACCCAAAATACCCAAAGCCCAACTCAAACCCTCTTGTTCGTGAATCTCAAACTCAAACCCTCCAAGTTTATTTTTTTTAGGGCTTAGGTTTTCTTCATTTATCTTCAGCCGATTCATATATTGTGGATGTGTTTGCTTTATTTCACAATGAGACTTTCTTGTATTCATATATTGTTAGGTGTAAAATAGTTGTGATGTTCGGAAGTTGGAACACAAATATAAATATAAATTAGGAAAAAAATTACTTACGTACAATTTGGTTAGATTTGGTTTATTTGGTTTCTATCCGAAACCAAACCGAATTGAATTTGGTTTGGTTTGGATCGGTTTGCATATTCCTTATTTGGTTTGGGGTACAAAATTTTGAAAACCGAATCGAATAAACCAAATAAACCATAAACCGAACCGATGAACACCCCTTGTTCAGGCTGGGAAAGATTGAATTTCCCAAATTCAATGGCACAGAAGATGTAGAGGACTGGGTGTGCAGATGTGAACACTTCTTTGATGTAGATGAGACTCCTGAGAATTACAAGGTACGTTATGCTGTTATTAATTTGGAGGGAAGGGCGATGAAATGGCACAATAATTTTGCTAAAACAAGAGCAATAGCTGGTGTAACATGGGCAGAATATGCTAGAACTATAACTGATCGTTTTTCTACACAAATGTTTAAAGATGCAATGGGAATATTGTCCTCTACAGTGCAAAATGGGGAATTAGAAGATTATTGTGATGAATTTGATGAAAATTTGTTGAGAGTGACAATTGCTGAGGAATATGCAATTAGTTTGTTCATTAAGGGGTTGAAACCTGAATTGGGAGGTCCTGTGAGCATGTTTGATCCCAAGACCATGAAGGAGGCCTATATGTTGGCTAAGAAACAGAAGGTTGCTAATGATAAAGTCAAGAATCAATTCACACCTAAACCTCTAGCCACTTCTAAACCCCCTTATCCTAATCCTAAACCTATCTCATTATTTAAACCACCAGTTAACACTTCTCATCTGCCATTATTACCTAATCCACCATCTCATCAGAAGTTTAACACTAAGAGGCTGACTAGTAAAGAGATTGAGAATAAAAGGCAAAAGGGGAGTGTTTTTGGTGCAATGATAAGTTTACTCCCACTCATAAGTGTCCTAATAAACAGTTATATGTGTTAGAAGTGTGGAGTGGAGAGGAGGAGGGTCAACAAGGGTCTGATGAGGAAGAGACTGTTATTGACACCACTGGTCAAGATCAGGTGATTGATATTACTTCAAAAGATCCTCTTATTTCTATACATGCACTGACTGGTATACCATCATTCTCTACTATGCAAATGGTGGGCAATTTGGGTACTAAGCCTCTTCAGCTTTTAATAGATTCCAGATCCACTCACAACTTTATAGATGAAAAGTTGGCATTGAAATTGAGTTGTTCATTGAAAGATATTGAGGGTATGAGAATGGGTATAGCCAATGGGTCACAACTGTTGTGTGCTAGGATGTGTCCAGGGTTCCAATGGCAAATGCAGGGCTTATGGATGAAAGCTGATGTTCTGGTACTACCCTTAGCTAGTTATGACATGGTTTTAGGGGTGCAATGGTTATCATCTTTGGGGGATATAGTCTGGAATTTCCAGGAACTTACTATGCAGTTCAAGGTCAATAATAAGACATATCACCTGAAAGGAAGTAATACTAATAGGGTGTCCTTGTGCTCTAATGAAGTCATGAGTCAATTATTATGCTCCCAAGGCAAACAAGTGGTGCAATCTCAGTTATTCAGCCTACACAAAGAGGAAAAGGGTGACCAATTTCAACATAAGGCTGTTGTTACTAAACAGGTTGATCATCCTCATATACAAGCCTTGTTAGAAGAGTTTAAGGATGTGTTTGCTACTCCTACTTCTCTACCTCCTTCTAGTCCTTATGATCATCGGATATCATTGAAAGATGAAAGCATGGTTATTAATCAAAAGCCCTATAGATACCCTGCAGCACAAAAGGATATTATTGAGAAGATGACAAAGGAACTGTTGGATACAGGGGTAATTTAGGGAAGTTCTAGTCCTTTTGCAGCCCCTGTTGTCTTAGTAAAGAAAAAAGACGGCTCATGGAGGATGTGTATTGACTATAGGAAGCTTAATGATGCTACTATAAAGAATGGCTACCCTATTCCATTAATAGAAGAGTTATTAGATGAGCTGGGAAGGGCTGTCATATTTTCTAAGTTGGATCTAAGGTCGGGGTATCACCAAATTCGGATGTTCTCTCAAGATGTTCATAAGACTGCATTTAGGACACATGAGGGCCATTTCGAATTCTTGGTAATGCCATTTGGGCTTACCAATGCACCGGCCACTTTTCAGTCTTTGATGAATGATACATTCAAACAGTTTTTGAGAAAATCAGTATTGTTTTTTTTTATGATATACTGGTTTATAACAGTTCTTTGGAGCAGCACTTGGTTCATCTTACAGAAGTCTTGAGTGTTTTAAGAGCCAACAAGTTGTTTTCTAGGCTGTCTAAATGTGCATTTGGGGGATCTAGTGTGGAATATTTGGGGCACATCATATCAGGAAATGGGGCATCCACTAACCCTAAGAAGATAGATGCAGTCAAGCAATGGCCAGTACCTACAAATGTGAAACAGCTGAGGGGATTCTTGGGTCTTTCAGGATATTACAGGAAGTTTATCAAATCCTATGGAATTCTAACAAAACCACTTACTTCTCTTCTCAAGAAAGACAATTTTGTTTGGACTAAAGAGGCTACAAGAGCATTTGAGAAGTTGAAAGAGGCTGTATGTTCTCCTCCTGTTTTGGCCCTACCCGATTTCGATAAAACTTTTGTTTTGGAGACTGATGCATCAGCCTTAGGGATTAGGGCTATTCTTATGCAAGATAACCATCCACTGGCCTTTATTTGTAAAGCTTTGTCTCCTATACAACAAGCTTATTCAGTGTACGAGAAGGAGTTATTGGCAATCATTTATGCTGTGAAACACTGGCATCATTACTTGTCAGTGAACCATTTTATTATCAAGGCAGATCAAAAGAGCCTCAAATATCTATTGGAACAGAAATTAACTACGCCTCTGCAACATGCTTGGCTTTCAAAATTGCTGGGGTATAATTACGAAATTGTATACAAGAAAGGAGTGGAAAATCAGGTAGCAGATGCTCTATCAAGGGTGCAGGGTCCTGCATTATTTACCATGTCTATATCCACTTTAGATGACTCATTGTTGAAGAGGATTAAGACATCTTGGCAACAAGATCAAGGGTTGGCTGAAATAGTTGTTAAATTGTCAAGGGGAGAATTGGTTCCTGATTTTAAATGGCAGGGTGAACTGTTGCTGAAAAAAGGCAGAGTAATAGTGGGAAGGGATGAGGAATTGCAGTTATATATTATTGGTTTGTGTCATAGTTCAGGGATGGGGGGTCACTCAGGGGTCCATGCTACTACCCAGAGGATTAAAAGCATGTTTAGATGGAAGGGAATGTACAAACAGGTCAGACAGTTCATTAGAACTTGTGATACATGTCAAAGGACTAAACATGAAAATGTGGCTTATCCTGGACTTTTGCAACCTCTGCCAATTCCTAAATATGTGTGTTCAGACATATCTATGGATTTCATAGGAGGTTTCCCTAGGGTGAATGGTAAAGATTCTATTTTGGTGGTAATTGATAGGTTGACCAAGTATGGTCATTTCATACCTCTTGGGCAACCTTATTCTGCAAGTACCGTAGCTCGACTGTTTTTGGATCATATATTCAAGTTACATGGCTGACCATAGACTATTGTGAGTGATAGAGATCCGATTTTCCTAAGTAACTTTTGGAAAGAGTTTACAAAGATGCAGGGAATCCAGCTGGCTATGTCTACAGCCTATCATCCTCAATCGGATGGGCAAACTGAGGTGGTCAATAGGTGTATTGAGGCGTATCTTAGGGGTATGACATTGAGCACTAACACCCCTTGGCTGAAATGGTTGTCTTTAGCTGAGTGGTGGTACAATACCAACTTCCATTCAGCTATAAAAACAACACCTTTTCAGGCTTTATATGGATACCCACCCCCTCTATTTGTGCCATATATACCAAAAGATTGTTCAGTAGATGCAGTAGATTAGTTATGCATTGAAAGGGAAAGAACTATCAAACAACTAAGGCATGCATTACATGTGGCACAAAATCAAATGAAGCAAACAGCTGATGGGAAGCGTATAGAGAGGGAATTTGAAGTAGGTCAATGGGTGTATTTGAAGTTACAAGAATATAGGCAGAATACAATGAGGAATTATAAGCACAATAAATTGAGCCCTAAGTATCATTGAAAGAATTGGAAAGGTTGCATACAAGCTGGACTTACCTGATGAGGCACAATTGCATCCGATATTTCATGTTTCATTGTTGAAGTTAGCTCATGGAAATCACTCAGTGGTGATACCTCTTCCTGCCCAGCCACTGTTCAAATACACTCCTGCTGCTGTTGTTGATAGGATGGTGTGTAAGATGGAGAATCGAATGAGTATGGATGTTTTGATTCGTTGGACTGACTTGCCGGTTTCAGAATCATCTTGGGAAAATTTAGAAGAGATGAAGGTGAGGTTCCCATATTTCAATTTTGATACTCAATTTTGAGGTCAAAATTGTTAAAGGAAGGGGCATTGTTATGTAGCAAAGTATAAGGGTCTGTTGTGTAATTGTTGTATAGTTCAGGGTCTTATGTGTTGAATAGTGTAAGTGTGTTAGTTGTCTGTTGTACTTAAACAAGAGTGCTTAATGACAGTTAATTAGTTAGTTGTCGAGCTATCATTCTGTTAATCTCTCTCTCTACTCTCTCTCTAGAATCTCCGTAACAGATTTATTCTTTTAGTTGTATGTTTCAGATGTACCCTTCATTGTAACATCTTGCTAGGCTCTATTAATTAAAAAAATGTTTGTTAAAAAAAACAAATGGAATGATATTGACCAGTGTTTATCTATAAGAAGTTAAACTTTTACAAAAGTAACCTTACATTGATTATTGTTTATCTATAAGAAGTTACAACTTTTACAAAAGTAACCTTACAATCGTACGTGTTACAAAATAAATTTTAGTTTTTGCAGATGTTTCAATTTAGTTCTTACAATAACTTTTTTATTCTCCATGTAACAAAATAACTCATTGATAACATACAAAAAGTCAAACAGCAGGTAGTAAATCAAGAGTGTTAATTGAGTATTCAATTAATGCCACATGTGTGGGTAACCAAATGCTGTAATTCTCTACAGGTATTTTATATTAAAATATTATAAAATAAAATAAAAACATAAACCCTTTCCCTTTCTTTGTCAACTTCCTTTTGCTTCCTCTTTTTTAATCCCATAAACTACCCATTCTCTCTTTCTATATATATGTCCTTCATTCCATACCTCCATCTCAAAAAACATACACACAAACACACAGAAATGGATTTCCTAATGTTCTTTGTCAAATTAGCAGAGTGGTTAGTATACCAACTGCTAGCAAATTCATGTTACAGAGCTGCAATGAAGGTGAAAAACCATGGCTTTTTCTTGTTAAGAAACAACTCATCTCACAAATCACCACACCATCAGCTTCCACTGTTCCCTACCTTCACAAAATGTTCCTTGAACAAAGATCAAGAAACCCTAGTTTGTGATATCCAAAACACCCTATTATTAAACTCAACATCTTTCTTTCCATACTTCATGTTGGTTGCTTTTGAAGGTGGTAGCTTACTTAGGGCATTCTTGTTATTGTTATCCTACCCTTTGTTACTTGTTCTTGATCATGAGTTAGGTTTAAAGTTGATGATTTTCATCACCTTTCGTGGGCTTAAAATAAAGGATATGAAGAATGTGGGGAGGGCAGTTATGACCAAATTTTACCTTGAGAACTTGAACCTTCAAGTTTATAAGTTGCTTGCATCTATAAGAAGTTATGGGATCAGGATTTTGATCTTTACAAGGGTGCCTAAAATGATGGTTGAAGGGTTTTGTAAGGAATATTTGAGAGTTGATGATGTGATGGGGACTGAGTTGCATAGTTTTGGGGGTATTTTAGTGGTTTTGTGTCAAGTTCATGTGTGCTTCAGAAGCATAAAGCAGTAAAAGAGTGGTTTGGAAATGAGAAACAACCAGATATTGGTATTGGAAGTTGTGGTCTTCATGATCAACTGTTGATCTCCCAGTGCAAGGTATGTGTGACTGTTTGAATCGTTCTTGGATGACTCCATTTCTTTTGTTTATATGTTTAAAAAGCTAAAAAAGAAGTATGTACATCCTGTTAGATATGACATATGAGTCTTTGAAATATTCATACTTATATATTGGCTTAGAAGAGTTTAGTTAAATAAAATCATGCAAAACGACATCGTTTGTATCTATTTGGCAGAGTCATCAAAGCAGTGTTTTCATAATTGGACCGGACATTGAACCGGTCTTCTTACTAGTTCACTGGTCGGACCGGTCAGACCAATCGAACCGGATTTAAGAACAGGAAGATATACCTATATATATATATATGTGTGTGTGTGTGTGTGTTGTATTTATACTTTATAGCCACACCATTGCAATATTTGGATTTCACAATTGGCCCACTTCTTGAATTCCTTCTAAAATCCGAACGTCAATACCTAAGATCACCTAACTTTATCTCTTGTCTTTCTATCTTCAACCTTTGGCAAACCTGCAAGTTGCAACTATTCCTTTCCTTTTTTTTACATCGACGAACAGATAAATCCAAAACCAGGTATGTGTTCGAGGCTAAAGCAAACGCCAACCATAATTTAGATACCCGATCCAACCCTCTTTTCACCGAGTTTCCGGTCCGACCTCCGGCTTAGGCCTAAATGGCCAGCCATATGCTAAAGCGGTCCTACAACCTGAACCGGGCCGGATGATGTGGCGGTTGTCGGTCAGACGGGTCCGGCCGTCCGGTCTGGATTTAAAAACATTGCATCAAAATATAAGCTTTCAACCAACTATCTTTATCTACTATGTAGGTCATGGGTCTAAATTTCGTAACCCTAATAACACTTTCCATTTTAGTGGTCCAAAGATTTTTTTTTATTTTTATCAATTTTTATCTTTTACGAGATGTAATTTAAAAGGGCCCTACTAATCCCATGCCACCTCTAAAATCAAACGACCATTCCACGACTGACTAAAACGATTGTTAATTAAAGCTAGGAGGCTACGACGCAAACTTCCATAACCTTTAAATGGTTGTTTGTAAATGGTATGAGATTAGATTGTCAGTGATGTGTGTATAGCATGCATCTTTTTTATAATTTAGACATCTTAAAAAAGTGTATTTTTAATTTTTAAACGTGTAATGTTAACTTGTTAACCTTTCAAATAGGTAAGTATCATATATTATAAAAAGAAAAGGTTGGTAGGTTACTTTTGACAAATCTTAACCGACTTTCTTGAACTACCAAATGATATGATGTGGCTTCATTTCAAAACCGTTAGCAACAAGATTCATATGTTTGGCTCAATCTTTTTGGAAACATCTGGAACACTTTGGATTAATCTTTACATGATAATTTGATCACAGAAATGTTATATGGTGAGCAAAGAAGATGGAAAAAGGAATGCAAGAACAATAATGCCAAGGGACAAGTACCCAAAACCTTTAGTCTTCCATGATGGAAGGCTAGCATTCTTCCCCACACCATTAGCCACATTATGCATATTTCTACGGTTTTCTCTTGGTGTTTTGCAAGCAATTATCCGGCTTTGTGTGGGCATATTCTTGCCTTACCCAATGTCGCGTATCCTAGGTGGTCTAACCGGCATAAACATAACAATAGAAGGTTGTGATTACTCATGGGAGAACAAAAACAAACAAACGGATGTCCTTTTTGTTTGCACGCATTGAACCCTGTCTTCCTAACCATGACCATTGGTAAGCCACTTACCGCGGTTACATATAGTCTAGGCAAGATGTCCGAAATGATTTCACCGATAAAAATAGTGACATTAACACGGGACAGGAAGCAAGATGGTGAAACTATGCACGAGTTATTAAGTGAAGGGGATTTGGTTGTTTGTCCTGAAGGGACTACTTGTAGGGATCCTTATTTGTTGAGATTTAGCTCGTTGTTCGCAGAGTTAACCGATGAGATTGTGCCCGTTGCAATGAACACACATGTGACCATGTTTTATGGCATGACGGCTAGCGGGCTTAAGTGTTTGGACCCTATTTACTTCCTGATGAACCCAGACCAAGTTACCATGTTAAAGTGCTAGGAAAATTGATTAAGGGGCTCACTTGTGCTGGTGGCAAGTCTAGCCATGATGTGGCTAACTATATTCAGAAAAAACTTGGGGATGCTTTGGGTTTTGAGTGCACAAATCTTACTAGAAAGGATAAGTATTTGATGTTGGCCGGGAATCAAGGGATAGTTGAGGATCATGCGAAAAGTAAAAAGATTGTATCTTAAACTTTCGGTCGGTTGGTTTCGTGGTCGATTTTTTAATTAAACTTTCGGTCGGTAGGTTTCAAAATTTTAAAACCGTACCAAACGGTTGGGTTTACAGTTTATAGTCAATACCGGTCGTATAAAACCGGACCGGGCCATGGCTATTAATTCTTTTTAATATTTTATGTTACATGTATTGAGTTACTTATATTAGGATTAATGTAATTCATGTTTGACTTAAGTAGTCAACTAAAAAGTAATTTAGTTAAAGTAAAAGAAAAAAAAAACACCATAGTTAAACTAGATAGGTTGTAAATGAAAAAGTTTATACTAAATGACGAAATAAAATAAAGGACAAAAAAATTAATATACTTTAAAACGTGCATTAGATATAGTACAACACTATTCATCTTCTTTATGTTATATATAATGTCAAATATCAAATGTCAAATGTCAAAGATCAATTTCATGCACATCAAAGAAACAAAACATGTATTTTTAGGGTAAGCATTTTAGCCTACAGGTGTTTTATAAATGAACATAAACTTTCATACACATAACCATTCAACATCTAATAAATTTTAAAATGAAAAATGTAGAGCACAACAATAATTAAAAGCCTTCTGTTCACACTTGTGGACGACGCAAAATATGTGTCTGAGCCCTAAGGGTTAAAAAAGCACGAACTGATTATAATAATATTATTTGATGAATAATGTTTTCAACGGTTAACAATTCACTAAACATTCATAGAGCGTGACCTCCAAATTTTTTTTATTTGTTTTTTGGATCCACCAGTTATATATATCATGTTTTTTGCACTTTACTAGTGGATTACATTTAAGGCGAGGGTATTTATTACAGATGTGGTGTGGAGCCTGCTCATATATATACTATTGTAGTTAATTAATTGGATACTGACTAAGGAGGGGAGAAGATGAAACATATTCTTATAACAAGCTCACATCCCAAAGTTTTTCTTTTATTTTTATCGACTAAATGTGAAACGCCCTCAACAGTTGAATTTATACATTGCAACATAACTTCTAAACTGAAACTCATTCATATGCAACGGAAACGTTCAAACATTACATAATCAAACATTAAAGTCAAGTGCATAATCCTCTAGCAAAAGTTATAGTACAAAAGTAAAACATGAATTACAGGGTGCCAGTCTCTAAGTAAGGGAGCCTTCACTTCCATGCCAATCATGTCTTCCCAAAATCTCACATAGATTACATACACTTTAACCTAATGTACATACTAAATATCAGTTTTGCTGAATGAGTTCTATTTTCACAAAACATCTTTAAGTTTTTAACATGTAACATAATACTATCATCATAACATAGATATAGACATGAAAACATTGCAGATACATATCTCTGGGATACATAACTTTAAAGAAACATACTTAGAACATACATCATAAGTCAAACATCTTAAGTGTCAAGTTTCTGCAAACATAACCTAACATATCATATCATTCAAATCACGTGGACCTTAGAGTGTCACGACCCCCGACCCACCCTGGACGGAATCGGAAGCCGCGAACAGCCCAGTGGTACCGGTGATTTATTTTGAAAAACGTTGCAGCGGAAATTTCATCAGGACCGTGAGTTAGGAAAAATATCAGAGTTTAGAAAACACCGGATTTTTATTTATTTAAATAGATGGGATAAACCCATGTTTTACAATGGTAGCTTTAATAAATAATAAATTTGATTACATAAAATAATATTTCTTAATTTGATTTAATTAATAAAATAAGCCACTTCTTGAAGTCTTTCAGTGCCGTATCCATCTCTACTGTAATTACCTGAAACATGTTTGAAAAAGGTTTTGTCAGCGGGAAATACTGAGTGAGTTCATTCATTTTGCTAAAACGACACATTTGTTATAATATACAGTATTAAGAGCGATTACAATGTTTCTGATATCAAGCCAACTACCCACGGTATTTGTCACTCGACCCATTGGCCCATTCGTCCAATGGTGACTGTGACTATGGTCATATCCCCCATTGGCTGCCCCAATGGTGACGATTATCAAGTAATGTATACAAAACCCCACATACCGGCTGTAATATGGTGATTACAAAGACTTAATCCCCGTAATTATAACTTTGAAAATAACATGATTTTGTAAATAGATTTGATAAAAAGAGAGAATGACTCACAGATAATCATGCAGATTCATACGGACAGAATTTAGTCTACAGATAAGCCTTGATATATTGCAGATTTATACAGGCAGGGCTTAGCCTATTGATTTTGCCTTGTAACCTAGTGCATACGAACTAGGTAGGTAACTTAATACAATAATTACGATAATTCACGAGATCAAATTCTCACAATGAACGACAAAGTGCAATACTTCATCCATCGAATTAACGATGATCCGTCAAATTAATGACGAACGACAAAGTATAATACTTCATCCATCGAATTAACGATGATCCGTCAAATTAATGACGAACGATAAAGTATAACCCTAGTGTGGGCGGCACTTAAACATCCATTGGATATATTGATCGGTCGGAAAATGAATCGTAATAGCGATTAAGTTAATACCCTGTATCGTAGCAGAATTTGAGCTAGTGTGTGTTTGGTAGTAATAAAAATATATATTTGTAATTTAAGTATAGTACCCCTAATTAATCTTATCCCGATGTCTCGAGACAGAACCCCAACGAACTTAGTCGGGCAGAGCCCTGACATATGTTATGAGGCTCAGATCAATCGGAAATGGTAGCGGTGATCGGGAGTAAAAATACTTAAAACAGGGCAGAGCCTTATTATTATTATAGGTGAAATAATAATAAAGAAAATATATATGTGTATATATATATATATATATATGGATCGATCAGGATGCAAACGAGAGACAAATGAACACTTGAAAGTAGAAAGGGATTTCTATATATATAGCCGAGGAATGAGATTTGCATGAAAGACACGTAAGTCCATGCCTGTCTACTTTATTCATTTCACTAAGTTAGGTGTAGACATGTATATCTATTTCATTGGTTAATTCATTATTTATTATTATTTTATTGAAGGATAGAAAGTTTGATAGATGAAGGACACGTACAGCCTTTTCTAGAATTCTCATGACACTTATCTTAGATTTAAATATTATTTTATTTCTAAAATATCCTCATGACATGTATAAATCTCAAATCTAAATTTCATTTTAGTTAATGATTATTATATATATATTTTTTATTTCTATACGTATACATCAAATAATTTTATTTTATTCTTATAATTTAATTCACTTGCTTCACTTATTGCTGTGTATAACTTCTAAAATATGATGTTTTTAGAAAATAATAAATATGTCATTAGAACCAGAATATTTTTATCTACATTTGGGTCTAAGTTTCATTAAAAACGAAATAGGTTCAAAATACAATGTATTTTATAATTTAATTATTATACGGTCACTAGGCCCGTTTAGGTACTTCATATTTCTTACAGTTAACTTACCCGTAATCTACCCGTCTAATAATATAAGTTTTTATATAGACTTTTATTTTATTAGAAAGGGCACTCATATACAGGCCAATATAATATTTCAACCAACTATAAAAATAGTGTTTAAAACTATTTGGGTTGAATATTTATATTAAAATAAACTAGTTACTAGTGGTTAATAAATTTAACCAAACCTATAATTCTTATAGAAAAATAGGGATGTTACATAGAGTGATCGTCATTTCTCCCGTATCATTAGACATTGTTACCATACGCCCTTAAACCATGGCAAGCCACAAAGACATTGCCCTATGCCCTACTTATAGCAGACCAAGGTTCCTCGCAACCAAAGTAACATGCCATAAGTCCCGATCCTTTACCATCCATCCCCTAAGGGACACAACACATTTTGACAATGTATCGATTTAGAAAAACTTTATCTTTAGGACATTTCATAGAGCAAATGAATATCATTCGTTTTCTTTCATAAAACCATTCCTTACTTAGAAAAAATATATTTTACTTCAAATACTTTAGCGAGTATACACACCACCCCAAAGTAGTTTAAAAATGGGACTTAGAACTCACATATGGGAAATAACTTCTATTCACTAATGACTTAATAATCCTCTTGTAGAACACTTAGTTAATGCAATCATTCTAATCAAAGGTTCACATGCGAAAAAGGGTCAACTTTTGTATACCATAACTCTATAAGGTAGTTCAAAGTACACATTTTCATGTGGGCTCCCATGCAAAAGTTAGGGGAACCAATAAATAAATGTTTTATTTTAACCCGATTGATATTTTGTTTGGGTAAGCAGTGGCTGAAACTCCCCAAAACCAAGGGGTCTCATCCGTTGGATTTACTCTTTGGCAAATAGTTCGAAAATAAAGGTTCGTTAACATTCGCAACGGAAACATTCCAAGTTATTACAATCAATTAAATTAAACCACTGTTTAAAACATTGAAAGTCATAACAAAGGGATGTCAGTCTTCATCGGGGATCCTTGCCATAAGCCAACCAACCATTACTTCTACAAACCATCTGACGTGCTTACTAAAAGTCAGCTACGCTCAGTAAGTTATTATTAAATCAGGTAACTATAACATTAAGCAAATATCAATCAATAACCTTCTACGCAAATAAGTGCATACAACTACACTTTATTCTATAATCTTCGAATATATATATATATATATGTGTGTGTGTGTAATTATATACCTTGTCTATACTATACACACAATAACAGTAACTTTTGCAATTAAGTACTATGTCATACTGTACACATAATAACACCTTTGCAATAAACAACCAGGTCCATACTAAACACATAATATACGCTACATAGCTAATAAACTACTGAACAAGAAATCCTATCTTGCTTCTTGCGACCCATTCCATGATGTCTTCAAAACCAGGCTCTCGATCCATAGACATTGCTTGATTGTGCATTTGTGTTGTATACCAAGCTAAAGGACCTTCCATCCTGACACTTGAAAAAGACCAAATGAGACCTAAACGCAAATTATAAAATATATACAATTTTATTAAACAGAATAAATATGTATATATATAAAGAATATTTACAAAAGTCACTATCAAAACGTTGTGGTAATTTAAAGTCTCCGGACAAAAATGTTGGATCACTATTTAAAAATGCCTATTGTGTGAGTCCTTTCAAGACAACTATGTTGATTTAACACAAAAATGCTATGACTTATGATTTAAAAATGTTGAACTAAACTCGACATATTTGGTCCATTTTAGCACATGGTCGCAATGGTTTTACTAAAGCCACTGCTATTACTGCAGTTTTTATCACAAAACGTCGGTTGCTCGAACTCACGTTCTGTCACACCCCAACCGATGGCGGAATCATCGGGGCGTGGCACTTAGCGAAACAGATTGTTCAAGAGAATCCATAACAACTATTAAGTGACAATATATTTAACGTTAATGTCCCATACCACTAACATATAAAGCATAAACAGTTATTACAGATAATTGTCTCAAAAACAAATGAAATGTTTCGACTACTCAGATTTCTTATTTGGTGAGCTTCTAGACTTCCTACTTCGTTTCATCACAGTAAACATAGCATCCTATCAACCTGTCACATACGTTAAAATAAAGTCAATACACAGAGTGTAAAGGTGAGTACACCAGTTTGCATAGTATAATAGTATAGAAAACGTTTACGCATAACCAGCATGTAACACGTAGAGGTGTGAATCTAGTAAGTTATCGACAATGACATATGCAACTGACATGACTGCGAGTTGTAGAATGCGCGACACATTATCACCAATGTGACCATGCGAAGTAAGGCCCTTAACAACCCCTGAATAAACAGGTCCTGAGTCCAAACTATAGTACTATCGTTGCTAAGGTGTCAGGCAAACAATCACTGTGTAAACATAACATACAAGCATTCATCGAGTCACGTATAACATGCGAGAGCGGTTAGCGTTTGCAAAGCGTTTAGTATAGTGTGTGTTGTGTTTTGATATAGAGAACGTATGTAACACCCAAAAGTGCGTTAAGCGAAAAAGGGTTCGAATATACTCACAGTATGTGCTTAACAAGTAAACACAGCCTTGGATTGAAGGGAGCGCTTGGAGTTAGCCTGAGCATAGAACAGTAGCGTAAGCGTTGAACGGTGCGTAAAACAGCGTGTCGGGTGAGTTTGGTGTCGAATGGTGAGTCGATCGGATGAGCCTAGCCCATCCGGATGGATGGTCATCCGGTCGGATGGTCATCCGATTGGATGGCCATTCGAACGGTTGGCCATTCGAGTGAGTGTGTAAGCGTTTGTAAGTTTTTGAAACTTGAAGTTTTCGTTGTAGCGTTTAAACAATGTATAGCATAGACACCAAGTCATTCGGTCGGATGGTCATTCGAACGGATGGCTATTCGAGTGGAAATCAGTAGCTTTTCATAAAATTTTCTAAGTAAAAGTTTGAAGTTTAACGGAGACGGCGTGATGACGTGTCAAACAACGGAAATTCGCTAGGGTCCAGCTCATCCGATCAGATGGGAACCACCCCATTCGAAGCGTACTCACTGTTCTTTTGTTGAAGTTTCATGTTCAACCCGTTAATCAGTCATCTCTTCGGTGGAAGTCCATTTTCAAGCCGGCTCTCAACTAGGAAATGAGTAGAGAGTCCGAATGAGTATGGATTCCATCGGTTTTGAGTAGTAGAGTGTTGAAGAGTTGAAAGAAAGTTTGAAAACCGGTAGAAAAGTGTTAAAATCTTTCTAATTTTATACGAGATTTCATGTTGTGAGTGTGGAAATCCTTTAGATTTGGACCAAACTTGACGGGATGACGTCACCGAGTGAACACCCTCTTCAAGTTGCCCAAATCAGGTGATTTCAGTGAGAAAACAAGTGACTTTGATGGAGAAGATGATGGGAAAATGTGTATTGATGATAGAAGTACAAGATTTAGGGAGAAATACTTATGAAATAGCCTTGAATCGAGAGGAAAGTGCTTGAAAATGAGCTGTGAGTGAGTTGGTTCGGATGAGAGATGTCACATCAGTGAACAGTGGAGAGTGGGAGTATTTATAGTGTGAGAGGTGAGAGTAAGGCGGTGCAAGCAGTGGTCGGATGGCCAGTTGATCGGATGGCCATCTGTCCGGATGGCCATCCGAGCGGATGGTCATCCGGACCGTGGTCCATTCGATCATTGGTCCATTCAGTCCGAATAGCCGTGTATTGTTAGTTTCTGACTTTCGTTTCGTGCGTTAAGCGTTGTGTTGCGTTTAACGGGTTGCGAGTAAACGTTTGAGAGTAACCATACACATAATGTATATAACGCTCACACAAGTAATCAGGTAATAAGTAAACAAGCAATCACATAATTAGCACAAGTAATTAAATAACCAATCCGCGTTTCGAGTTTGCGTTGCGTTCGCGTTGCGATAGCGTTTAGTCTAACATGCGATAGAGATGCGTTAAATAGTAAGCGTTGTAAACTGTGTTTGATGCGATAACTGTGTTTTGAATAAGCGTTGAAATTACGCGTTGTAAAACTCGTTTAAAATATAGTTTAAAACAGTTAACCCTTTAGCGATAATCGAAATCTCAAGAGTACAAGTCAATTAAGCAATAAATGACAGATCTAGTAGGGACCAGGCTTTCCGGGTTGTTACAGCCTCCCCTACTTTAAGGAATTTCGTTCCGAAATTAAGTAGCAGGCGTAACAAAGAGTTGTGGATATTTAGCTTTCATATCACTCTCGAGTTCCCAAGTGAACTCGGCGCCGCGTTCGCCTTCACAGCGAACATTCACTATGGTAATGCGGGAGCGTCGAAGTTTCTTGGTTTCTCGATCCATGATTTCTACTGGCTTTTCCACGAAGTGTAGAGTTTCGTTAACTTGCAAATCCTCGAGAGGTACATGCAGGTTTTCTTCAGCTAAGCACTTTTTGAGGTTCGAGACGTGGAAGGTCGAATGCACGTTGTTGAGTTCTTCCGGTAATTCGAGTTGGTAGGCCACTTTGCCAATTCTTTCCAGAATCTTAAAGGGTCCAACGTATCGAGGTGCTAGCTTTCCTTTCTTGCCGAATCGGATCACCCCCTTCCAAGGTGAAACCTTTAGGAGTACGTGATCTCCAACTTCGAACTCAAGGGGCTTGCGGCGTTTATCGGCGTAACTCTTTTGATGACTCCGAGCTTTCAAGAGATTGTCTCGGATTTGGAGGATCTTGTCAGTCGTTTCTTGCAATAACTCAGGACCGGTAATTTGCGCATCTCCGATATCGTTCCATACAATAGGAGATCGACATTTTCTTCCATATAATGCCTCAAAGGGTGCCATCTGAATACTAGTATGATAACTGTTGTAGTACGAGAATTCGACTCAAGGTAAATGCGAATCCCAATTACCACCAAAAACTATAACGCACGAACGAAGCATGTCTTCAAGGGTGCGAATCGTGCGTTCAGTCTGACCTTTGGTCTAGGGATGGAAAGCGTTACTGAGATTAAGGTGGTGTTTGTTTTTTGGCCAGAAGCACTTCTGGCCACTTATGTCTGCGTCGCGCAGACGCGGGCAGACGTTTGGATGTTGCAGCTTGTTTGTTTTCTCGCAGACCTTTCATTAAAAAAGGTCTGTGAGACCTCTTCACCACGCAGACAATAACCCATGTCTTCTTGGAACCTCTTCACCACGCAAACCTCTTCTTCCCTGCCACCACCTCCACCACCACATCCCTGCCACCACCGCCACCACCACATCCCTACCCCAACAACCGTCACCAACACCCACCTGCCATCACACCCCATCTGCAACCTCCTCCACCTCCGACACCACCTCCACCTCTGACACCCCTGCTCCGCCACCACCTCCACTCCGCCACCACCTCCACCGATGGCAAACAAAACCCCCAAATCCCCAAATCGATCTGTTATCAAAACCCCCAAATCGATCTGTTATCAAAACACCATCATCGTCATCATCTGCGGGAAAAGGCTGGCCGGAGAAGGAGATGGCGGTGGCGGTGGTGGTGACAGATTGTAGAGAGAGAGAGTTTGTAGAGAGAGAGAGAGAGTTCAAGGCTAGGGTTTGCGGTGGTGGTGAAGGCAGAGAGAGAGATCGAGGGATGAGAGAGAGACGATGAAGGGCGGTGGTGTAGTAGTGACGACGGTGGTTGTGTAAGGCGGTGGTGCTTGGTGGTGGTGAGGAAGGCAGAGAGAGAGCAGATCTGTGTGTGTGTTTGTGTGTGTAGGGGGTGTGAAGATCTTTTTATATAAAAAAAAAACAAACCCTCTTCCCCTTGCAGACTGCAGACATTTGGTCCACCTCTTCTCCTGCAGATACCTGCAGATGTGGTCCGCAGACTGCAGACCTTTTCCCGCAGAAAAAACAAACAGCACCTAAGAGTAGTACCGAGAGCAGATTGAAAAATCTCCCAGAGGCGTGAGGTAAATGGACCATCGCGGTCAGAGATGATGTCACGAGGTGTCCCATGTCGACAAATGACTTCGTCGGTATAGATTCGTGCTAATCGTTCTACCTTAAAGTCCTCTCATATTGGTAAAAAGTGCGCGAATTTCGTAAGGCGATCAACGATAACCCAAATGCTATCGTGACCTGATGGCGTGTGCAGAAGTTTCGTAATGAAATCCATAACTATACTCTCCCATTTCCACATCGGGATCTCGGGTTGTTCAAGTAAGCCAGAGGGTCGTTGGTGTTCAGCCTTGACTTTCGAACAAGTCAGGCATTTCAGAACGTAGAGAGCGATATCTTTCTTCATTCCTGGCCACCAATACCGGGCACAGAGGTCCTGGTACATCTTGTCGGCACCTGGATGAATGGAATATCGAGATTTGTGGGCTTCAGTCATCAAAATCTCTTGGAGATTATTGCGATTAGGTATCCAAATGCGATCGAGATAGTGAAAAATACCATTCGATTTGTTCACTAGTTGGTTTTCGGTTCCAAGTATTCTTTCTTCCTTCAAATTGTTCTTGAGAAAACAGGCGTATTGAGCGTCGCGAATAAGAGCTTCGAGGTCGTGTTGGGCTTGAAGATTACAAACACTATGTAAATAGCTTCGTCGGCTAAGAGCATCGGCGAAGACGTTTGCTTTCTCTGGGTGATAGCGTATCTCACAATCGTAGTCGTTGAGAAGTTCAACCCATCTGTGTTGGCGCATATTCAGTTCTTTTTGGTTTAAGATGTGTTGTAGGATCTTATGGTCGGTGAAGACCGTACACTTGGTACCATATAGGTAGTGTCTCCAAATCTTTAACGCAAAAACAACTGCACCGAGCTTGAGATCGTGGGTCGTGTAGTTCCTCTCATGGACTTTGAGTTGTCGAGACGCGTACGCGATAACCTTGTCTTGTTGCATAAGAACACAACCAAGACCTAGGTTGAAGGCATCGTAATAAACAACAAAGTCGCCGTTTCCATCAGGTAGCTCGAGTACGGGAGCATTGCAGATCATATGCTTGAGAGTTTGAAAGGCATCCTCTTGTTCGGTTTCCCAAACGAAAGGCTTGTCTTTATGCGTTAGAGAGGTAAGTGGAACGGCGATTTTAGAGAAACCAGCGATAAAACGGGGATAATAACCTGCCAATCCGAGGAAAGAACGAACTTCAGATGGAGTTTTCGGTGTAATCCAACTTTTAACTGCTTCTATCTTCGCGGGGTCGACGTGAATACCTTGACTATTAACAACATGACCGAGAAATTGAACCTCCTCAAGCCAAAATTCACACTTGGAGACATTGGCGTAGAGGCAATTTCCTTGTAGAAGCTCGAGAACTAAACGAAGATGCTGCGCATGTTTAGTTTTCGACTTCGAGTAGATGAGAATATCGTCAATAAATACGATAAAAAGGTGATCAAGAAATGGTTTACATACACGGTTCATCAAATCCATGAAGACAGCGGGTGCGTTGGTAAGACCAAAAGGCATGACCATGAATTCGTAATGGCCATAGCGGGTTCGAACAGCGGTTTTAGGGATATCTTCCTCCTGAATTCGTAGTTAATGATAACCAGAACGTAAATCGATCTTAGAGAACCATGTAGTACCTTGCAATGGATCAAATAAATCGTCGATTTGGGGTAGAGGATAGCGATTCTTGATAGTAAGCTTATTGAGTTCCCTGTAATCGATGCACATTCGGAACGATCCATCCTTCTTTTTCATGAAAAGGACAGGTGCGCCCCATGGAGATGTGCTAGGGTGTATGAAGCCTTTATCAAGTAATTCCTGGAGTTGGCTAGAGAGTTCACGCATTTCAGACGGTGCGAGGTGATAGGGAGCTTTAGCAACAGGGTTTGCTCCAGGAATGAGGTCGATACGAAAATCAATGTCACGAGCAGGGGGTAGACCAGGTAAATCGTCAGGAAAAACGTCAGGAAATTCACAAACAACTGTAACGTCTTTCACTCCTTTCTTTTCCTCCTCTGCTACTACAATGTGGGCTAAGAAAGCCAGGTATTCCTTGCGGAGATACTTGTTTGCTTGAATACACGACATCAACTTCAATTCTTTCGAAGTTATTTCGCCATAAACACAGAATTGATCACCGTTTGAAAGAGAGAAATGGATCATCTTTTCGAAACAAACGACTTCAGGACGATTCTCACGAAGAAAATCCATGCCTACTATGACATCAAAACTACCAAGCTTCATGGGAATGAGGTCGATCGGGAAAACGTGATTGTTGAGTTCGAGAGTACAATCACAGAGAACTGAACTGACGGTGACGGTTCTTCCAGTAGCAACTTCTACGTCGATAGTCGTTGGGAGATTAGCACGTTTACGTTTCAGGAGCTTTTTGAATTCAAACGACACAAAACAGTTATCGGCTCCAGTATCAAATAAACACGAAGCATAAACACCATTAACGAGAAACGTACCATTGAAAACATTGTTGTCGGTCTAAGCCAGGCGGACGTTGATGTTGAAAGTTCTTCCGCGGGCTGCTGGTGGCTGTGGTTGCTGCGGCTGCTGTTGCTGTTGCTGCTGCGGTGGCTGCTGCTGCGGTGCTTGCGGTTGCTGGTACTCTTGTTTCACAATGTGATTTGGGTAGACATTAGCAAAGTGGTTGGGATCAGCACATGCATAGCAAGCACGGGCATTAGCAGCTGGTGCAGGAAGAGCTTGATTAACTTGAGGAGCACGAAGTTGAGCTGGCGGTTGCACGGGAGCTTGAAGAGCTTGCTGGCGAGGGCCAGTGCGACAGTTCGAGGTAAAATATCCGTAGAGATTGCAATGGATAGAGAAACGATAAGCTATGCTAACTGGATGGTGGTAGGTGCACGTAAGGCACAAAGGATGAGTTCCAGTATACGCACGCTTAGACGGCGGTGCGTTGGGAGCGGTAGCCTGTTGTGGTTGAGAGTTGGATGGTGCAGAGATGGCTGCGTTGTTCTTGTTGTTGTTACCCTTGCGCTTGCGATCACGACGATTAGACTTAGAAGCTTGAGAATCGGGAGTGGCGGTTGCTTGATGAAGACTCTTGGTTGTAGTCTTGAAAACTCCAGCTTGAACTCGCTTATCATTGATTTCAGAGGCGACTTGGTAGGTTTCTTCGATGGTAGTCGGTTTAGCTACCTGAACAAAGTCAGCTATGCAATCCGGAAGAGCTTGAATGTACTTCTTGATCGTCATATCAGGTGTTGCCACCTGGCTAGGACAGATGATACTAAGCTGCTTGAAGCGAGCGGTGAGACCAGCGTTATCACCACCTTCTTGTTTGGTACCCTAAAACTCGTTTTCTAGCTTCTGGAGTTCATGTGGAGGACATAATTCTTTCATCATGACTTCCTTCAGTTCCTCCCATGAGAGGCCATAAGCTGCATTATTACCGCGCCTGTTCGCTCAGCAGTCCACCAGTCCAGAGCCCTGGACTGAAAAACTCCAGTAGTATTAACAGTATGCAGGTCATCTGGGCATCCACTTTGACGAAGGGTGACTTCGATGGAATCAAACCATTGAAACATAGCACTGGATCCATATTCACCAGTGAAGTCTTTAGGACCACAGGCTTTGAATTGTTTAAAGCTGAAAGGCGTTTTCGGAGCTTCAGCCTTTGAATCGACAGACGATTTGCTGCTAACCTCCTTGATCTCACTAACGATCTAAGGTATGACTTTTGCCACTTCCTTGGCGACGAGAGAAGCGATGCATTTGTCATCTCTACTCCTCTGAGCATTTCGACGAGTGTGAGATCCAAGGGAAGACATTGTCTGCAGCAGACATCGTCGTATGATTTAGACGAGATTCGTTTATATCGGGTTTGAATAGTTTAGCGTTTCACGCCATGTACTTACTATTATTATTATTATTACACATAGAGCACAGAAACACATAGTCACGTAAGCACATAAGCACATAAGCATGTAAGCACATAAGCACGTAAGCACATAAGCACCTAAGCACATAACACATGTCAGCCCATACTAACACGTGGTCCACGTAAGCACATATTTTGCATGTATTCACCTACATATTTTGCACGTATTCACCTATCCTTCAAAGCTGCGTTTCGCGTTCAAGAGTCGTGAGTGATTGCGAGTAACGAGTAGTATAGCGAGTAGCGTAAGCGAATAGTATAACGAGTAGTATAAGCGGTAAGCATAGCGTACATCAGCAAGTACTGTAGCGTATGAGAGTTCATAGTTTGTCTGTGATTAGTTAGCGTTTTAGTTTCGAAAGCTGTGCGAGTTTAGTGATGAGATGAGCGAAAGGCGAATAGTTCTCCAAAATCGAAACATGTAAACATATAAACACATAAAACACATAAAATCGATAACACGTAAATCAGCGATTGCAGGCTTGAAAATAGATTGTCCTGGTTGTTAGACATCGATTGCCCAAAGTAATTCGACTATTCTCAACAAGTTCGAGTACACACTTTGGCCTAGTAGACTGTGCTCTCGCCAAAACATGGCGATCGGCACTCATCTTTTCGTTTACTACGTGACTCGGGTCGTTGGAATCCATTGAGACTTTGGTGAGAGTTTTGTAAAATCCAAGTAGAGTCAGAACGTGTCGTTAAGATACGGGTTTCACCCCTAACTTAACAACTTCGCTCCTGAAAGTGTGGCAAAATCACGAGATAGGGATGGAGGATTTTGTCAAGATATGGGTGTCACTCCTAACTTAACGAGGATTCTCGTGTTGTAAGTAAAAATACGCATAGTGCGAGTGATTTGATCAAGGGTTCTTGGCTTTCACGCCTAATCTCGACAGGATCACTCGATTGTGTTATGCGAGTGTTTTTGAAAACATGTATATTGTGTCTGCCTTAGGAAAGGCAATGTAGTTTCCAGCCTTAGGAAAGGCTGTCTTCGTGCGAAGCTGTAGTATGCGGTGTTCGCAAAAAGATGTAGTTTTAGCGAGTCCGAACGAGAGTATCAAAATAAGCTTGTACGAGACCCCTACTGGGTTCGCACAAGGCGGTCTGTTGGTACTTAGACTATAGACTAGGTCAATCCTAAGACATCAAACCCGGACTAGGTCGAGTCTTCCTAATTCCCTATAGTTATGGCTATGATACCAATCTGTCACACCCCAACCGATGGCAGAATCATCGGGGCGTGGCACTGAGAGAAACAGATTGTTCAAGAGAATCCATAACAACTATTAAGTGACAATATATTTAACGTTAATGTCCCATACCACTAACATATAAAGCATAAATAGTTATTATAGATAATTGTCTCAAAAACAAATGAACTGTTTCGACAACTCAGATTTCTTATTTGGGAGTTTCTAGACTTCCTACTTCGTTTCATCACCGCAAACATAGCATCCTATCAACCTGTCACATACGTTAAAATAAATTCAATACACAGAGTGTAAAGGTGAGTACACCAGTTTGCATAGTATAATAGTATAGAAAGCGTTTACGCATAACCAACATGTATCACGTAGAGGTGTGAATCTAGTAAGTTATAGACAATGACATATGCAACTGACATGACTGCGAGTTGTAGAATGCGTGACACATTATCACCACTGTGACCATGTGAAGTAAGGCCCTTAACAACCCCTGAATAAACAGGTGTTAAGTCCAAACTATAGTACTATCGTTGCTAGGGTGTCAGGCAAATAATCACTGTGTAAACATAACATACAAGCAATCATCGAGTCACGTATAACATGCGAGAGCGGTTAGAGTTTGTAAAGCGTTTAGTATAGTGTGTGTTGTGTTTTGATATAGAGAATGTATGTAACACCCAAAAGTGTGTTAAGCGAAAAAGGGTTCGAGTATACTCACAGTATGTGCTTAACAAGTAAACACAGCCTTGGATTGAAGGGAGCGCTTGGAGTTAGCCTGAGCATAGAACAGTAGCGTAAGCGTTGAACGGTGCGTAAAACAGCGTGTCGGGTGAGTTTGGTGTCGAATAGTGAGTCGATCGGACGAGCATAGCCCATCCGGTCGGATGGCCATCCGATCGGATGGCCATTCGAACGGTTGGCCATTCGAGTGAGTGTGTGAGTGTTTGTAAGTTGTTGAAACTTGAAGTTTTCGTTGTAGCATTTAAACAATGTATAGCATAGACACCAAGTCATCCGGACGGATGGCCATTCGATCGGATGGCTATTCGAGTGGAAATCAGTAGTTTTTCGTAAAATTTTCTAAGTAAAAGTTTGAAGTTTAACGGAGACGGTATGATGATGTGTCAAACAACAGAAATACACCAGGGTCCAGCTCATCTGATCGGATGGGAACCACCCCATTCGAAGCGTACTCATTGTTCTTTTGGTGAAGTTTCATGTTCAACCCGTTAATCAGTCATCTCTTCGGTGGAAGTCCGTTTTCAAGCCGGCTCTCAACTAGGAAATGAGTAGAGAGCCCGAATGAGTATGGATTCCATCGGTTTTGAGTAGTAGAGTGTTGAAGAGTTGAAAGAAAGTTTGAAAACAGGTAGAAAAGTGTTAAAATCTTTCTTAATTTATACAAGATTTCATGTTGTGAGTGTGGAAATCCTTTAGATTTGGACCAAACTTGACAGGATGACGTCACCAAGTGAACACCATCTCCAGGTTGCCTAAATTAGGCGATTTCAGTAAGAAAACAAGTGACTTTAATGGAGAAGATGATGGGAAAATGTGTATTGATGATGGAAGTACAAGATTTAGGGAGAAATACTTACGAAATAGCCTTGAATCGAGAGTAAAGTGCTTGAAAGTGAGTTGGGAGCGAGTTGGTTCGGATGAGAGATGTCACATCAGTGAACAGTGGAAAGTGGGAGTATTTATAGTGTGAGAGGTGAGAGTAAGGCGGTGCAAGCTGTGGTCGGATGGCCAGTTGATCGGATGGCCATCCGTCCGGATGGCCATCCGAGCGGATGGTCATCCGGACCGTGGTCCATTCGATCATTGGTCCATTCGGTCCGACGAGCCGCGTCTTGTTAGTTTCCGACTTTCGTTTCGTGTGTTAAGCGTTGCGTTGCGTTTAAGCGGGTTGCGAGTAAGCGTTTGAGAGTAACCATACACATAATATATATATAACGCGCACACAAGTAATCAGGTAACAAGTAAACAAGAAATCACATAATTAGCACAAGTAATTAAATAACCAATTCGCGTTTCGAGTTTGCATTGCGTTTGAGTTGCGATAGCGTTTAGTCTAACATGCGATGTAATATTCGATAGAGATGAGTTAAATAGTAAGCGTTGTAAGCTGCGTTTGATGCGATAATAGTGTTTTGAATAAGCGTTGAAATTACGCGTTGTAATACTCGTTTAAAATATAGTTTAAAACAGTTAACCCTTTAGCGATAATCGAAATCTCGAGAGTACAAGTCAATTAAGCAATAAATGATAGATCTAGTAGGGACTAGACTTTCCGGGTTGTTACACTTTCGAGACTTAAACAAAACGCCGCCTTCTCTTTCACACATCCTAGAACCCTAACAGCTTAAAATCGCAATCCTTAAGCCAAAAAAAAACTTAAATTTTGGTTATTATGTGATCTACAAATCCTTGAAATAACACAATATCAACACAAAATCGTTAAAATAAATACCAATCCACGGATGATATTAACTTATCAAACAAACAAACACTAGTATAATGGATCAAATAGTTGATTTCAGTCGATGTTTGTGCGTATGTGTTTGAGAAACTTTTAAAATATGATGTTTTGATCTGTTAAAAAGATTTATATAGCTATTCGAATATCCAACGTTTTTATCAAAAATGTTGTAGGTTTAAAAATGTCGCCCAGTTTTATAACCTTTTTCAAATTTTAAAATCGAAGCGTAAATACGCTAATTTTGCAAACTTGTTTCGAAATTCGCGTCCATTTTGACAAATAACAAATAAAAATGATAGAACAGAAGAGAATGAAAATGGACGATTACGAATTCATTTCTTAAAATTTTGCTTTCGCGAACACTTGCTATCATTTTGCTAAAAATTTCTCTGATATCCTGCAAAAGAACATACCAATAATACCTGCTAATTCACTTTTAATTTTTTTTGGATAATTGAGGCGCAAGAAAAAACTGCTGGTATATTTGTCCTTTGAAGTCCAAGCATCGATCTTTCAAGTTACTTTCGGTGATGATTTATCATGTTGTGGATAACATTAACAAAAAAAATCCATGGACCCCACACATGCTAGCAGATTTAGTTAAACTGTCGTGCCTATGAGTCTCACATTAGGACATACCCCTGCGATAAAGGTATGCGCAAAGCTTCCTCATTACAGGTAAGTATGTTATTTTCGTTCTTTGTTGAATTACAAAGTCAGGACATTGGTGATCAGGTTTGTACTTTCGTACAGTCAAAGCGACCAATGTTTGTTTGACTAGGTTTGGGTAGATACCACATTAGGGGAAGGTTCATTTGAGAAGAAAATTTAATTGAGAAGAAAAAGAACAAATGGTAATTTTGTAAAACATTAAATAGTTTTTTCACTTATCTCATTTATTATCATTTTTGAATAATTAATTAGTCATAAAGATTATTATCCTCCACACTAACTTTTTTTGCCTACACACATCAAAAGTTATCCTACATGTTTCGAAATTTATCTTACACGTTGAAATTTATCCTACACAACTCGTAATTTGTCATACACAACTCGTAATTTATCATACACTTTAAATTATTTTATTTTATTTTTTTGAAAAAATATATATTTTGAAGATAAGTTACAAATTATCAATGTAGTTAGCTATTAAAGAGGAATACTACAAATTAATGACCTATGTAGATTACCCTTATAGTAACATTAAATACTTATATTAAATGAAGTAAAATAAAGCATTCTTATTGGTTGAAATTTCTTCTTTTTTATTCTTACAAAAAATTTCTTCTCATTTGAACTCTCCACTACCACATTATGGTATGTTTAAATTTGAATGACTCTTTGGAAGAGCCTCTTCATTTCTCGGGTTTTTGGCCATTTTAGTTCTTTTAAGATATCATGACTGTGTTTAGGTCTGCAGAGGATGCAGCAGAAGGACAACCACGATATCCCCGATTGAAAAACAATATAAAGATCCAAATTTTGGCAATCTGTCAACACAAGATTTGAGACCATTAAGCCATACGTCGCAATGTGTTACCCACTTGAAACACAGCATAGTGTGTTTCCAGAATTTTTGTGCAAACTTTATAACTATCGCGTAAACGCAGTTTACTCGATGGTGTTGCTGAATCTATCGACACGTCGTTACTTGGCACCGCGATGCCCTCCGGATCCTATTCACATGGCGACAAAGCATTATCAGTCCTTATCATTTCTCTAAACAAGAGTCAAACAATTTTATTGAAAAATTCAAATTTTCTTTAGATTTTTCAGACGCTTTACGCCTTTTGATACTTTCATCCTCTTCAAAATTTTCACACTTTAACATTTTTTTATTTTACGATTTTCTTTCCCCCTAAAATTTTATTTTCGTACATCCATTTACTAGAAAATGAAATTTTAATATTCAAACAAATGTTTTTGGTGGACACAAACTTCAATACTTTTCTCTTATTTTATTTTGAAAATCTTTTTGGTTGTTTTTACGACTTTAATAAAGCAGTTATAGTATATACAATTGGTAATTTTAAATAAAAATCACTTAAAATTCCACATTTCCAACTAAGTTACCAACTAGTTGAAATGTGATTTATCAAAGGCTTTCGTAAAAATGTCGAGCTTCTTCTAAGTTGAATCCACCGGAAGCACTTGTATGTAGCCTTTTTCATAAGTGGTGTGAAATTTATGTGTAATTATGTGAAAATTGGGCTAGATGATTAGTAGAAAAACTCACCATTCTTGAGCCCATACATTTGAAAAGCCCACCTAGAATTACCCAAAACCCACCTAAACTCCCATTTTACTCGCACTTAGTTTTTATCAAAAATAAAAAATAAAAATTGCAAAACCCTAGCCCCCATGCCCTCCCATTGTCCCGTAACCATAATGCCACAAATCCACCATCATTTTGTTATCATTTAAGCCATTTCTTGAGGATCTAGGATGTTTCAAACACGAAGGTGAAGATTGGATCCTTCAAACATCATCATACACTCCTAGAATCAGCGGCTGTGCTGAAAAGGACACTATTAAGTACGTGTCCCAGTCCTTTAAGGGCGATGCTTTAACATGGTGGAAATGCCACGGTACAATCTACAGGGAAGGTATCCTCGTATAATATGGGTTGGCCCAAGTTTGTGGACCTGATCAAGGAAACCTATTGCCCTCCTCATGAGGTTGAAAAGATGGAGACTGATTTCTTGACTCTCACCATGAGAAACATGGATTGTCGGAAGTATGTCTCTAACTACAATTCTCTGTCCCGAATAGTTTCGTACTTGATTACTCTTGAGCCCAAACACATTGCGCATTTCATTGGTGGTTTGGCACCTTAAATAAAAGGAATGGTGAAGGCCTCCAAACCCACTACCTTCAGATCCCTTGTGGATCTATCTCTCTCACTGACTCAGGATGAAGTGACATTGAGATCAATCAAGGTTGAAATTGACGGGAAAAGGAAGCATGAGGATAACCGCTTCCAAGGCTCAAAGAAAGGAAAGTTTGGTTCCAATAAGAACCAACAGAGGTCAAATGATGATAGGCCGGAATGTAAGACTTGTGGAAGAAGACATTGGGGACAATGTCAGACAGATCAGCAACCAAAGCCATGTGGCATCTGCAGGAGAACTGGCCACAAGTCTCATGAGTGTAAAGACTTGAAGAATGTTCTTTGCTACGGGTGTGGCGAGAAAGGTCACATAAGGACCAGTGTCTAAAACGAGCAACCGATGGCAATGCTAAACCTGCGGAGGCAAAGAAAAAAAATGCCAGATCTTTTCAGTTAACCGCAAAGGAGGCGGTAAATGATACGAATGTTATAACAGGTACGTTTCTAGTAAATAACATTTATGCACGTGTCTTATTTGATTTTGAAGCAGATAAATGTTTTGTAGACCATAAGTTTAGCGAACTATTAAATTTGCCCATAAGAACTTTAGAACATTCATATGAAGTAGAAATGGCAGATGGTGCAATCGAATTAGCTTCCAAGATTCTTGAAGGATGCACTATACCCATTAGGAATCATTCCTTCCCAATAAAAATCGATATGGCGTCCTTTTTTCCATGCCCCTCCTTGTTTTCTTTGGCCAATGAGTGTTGCCAAACGGTCAACATAACGGCTATATGTATATATATTTTTTATTTAACCTTTATATATATCTCTCTCTCTCTCTAACCTTTATATATCTCTCTCTCTCTATATATATATATATATATATATATATAGGGGAAGGGTGTATAGAAAACCTATGAAACCCAATCTATAACCATTGATCAAGATTAAATGGGTTTTCCATAGATACTTACATTATATATATATATATACAATCATACTACACCCCATTTTATACAAACCAAAACCCAAATTCTACACATACAACATCAAACTACAAACCATTTATATAAAAAATAGATTCCCTGACGTCCTCTTCGTCCATTGCAAATTTTTACTACAGAGTTTTTAGCGGGTGAGGGTGACTCGACCAATGAGAGGGTCGAGCAAGAGGCGGTTACGCATTCGTGCGAACTCGCGGCGCGGTATATGAAGCATTGTAGCTGACCTCAATGTGAAATTTTACCAAGAGAAGATATTGAACGAGACCGGCGTGCGGCAAATGATCGGTTGATGAAAGATTATTTCGATGAAGCGCCTAATTACCTAAACCCAGAAGTTTTTTGGCGTCGTTTCCGGATGAGTAAACGTTTATTTTTACGCATCGATGAAGATTTGGAAAACAACTTTGATTATTTTAAACAAAAACCGGATGTGAAAGGGACGATTAGATTCACCGGTATCCGAAGATGACGAGAATGGCGAAAGCGAAGACGACTAGTATTATGTGTTTGTTTTTTTTATTATTTATGTAATTTTTATTTAATTAATGAAATATTATTATTTTAAATTTGAAAAAAAAAATAATTGGGTAATGATTGGTTGGGGCATTATTCCACTACGCCTTTTTTTTAAAAGGCCCAATAATGCCCATTACTGACTGAACTGCCACACCACACAACACAAAACGCCTAAAGATGGGGTATTGTTACTACGCATGCTCTAAAGTGTTAGACCACCGGGTATGGGGCTCGTCCCCGAGCCGTCCCCCCCGTCGCGGTCCGTCGCACACCGCCCCCCTTCACCCCGTCGCGTCTCTTCCATCTTCTCCAAGACGTTGGAGACGGAGCAAATGGTGGGCCCCCTCTCCTCTTTCCCCTATGACTTCTCTCTCTCTCCCTTGAATATATATTGATTTTTTTATTAAGGTGGGTAGTCCCCCACACCCTTGGGTAGTCCACAAAAGGATGCTCCTCCTCCCGTGGTGATGTGGCTCCTACGTGACGGGTAATCTCTTTGGGGACTATCCAAACCATACCCCATGGTCTTATGGAAAAGGTTTTTAAAAAGAGGGGGACACGTATCAAACTATTAAAATTAGCATTTGATTTAAAAAAAAAGTATATTAGGTTATGGTACTAGTGAATTGAATGAATTAAGAATTTATTATGCACATCTTCCAAAAACCTTTGAAAATTTGTATTCATTCAATTCTCAACATATACATTTAGAGTTTGATGATGTCAGGGAATAGTTTTGTTCAGTGGTTGGTCACTTTGGCCGCCACTTTTAACTTTTTTTTTCTTTTTTTATATAATAGTTATTTATAGGTGATGCCAAATTACAATTTTATCCTAGGTGTAAAATTACGATTTCGTCCTCAACTCAAAAATAAAATATCTGTTGGAACAGAAATTAACTACGCCTCTGCAACATGCTTGGCTTTCAAAATTGCTGGGGTATAATTACGAAATTGTATACAAGAAAGGAGTGGAAAATCAGGTAGCAGATGCTCTATCAAGGGTGCAGGGTCCTGCATTATTTACCATGTCTATATCCACTTTAGATGACTCATTGTTGAAGAGGATTAAGACATCTTGGCAACAAGATCAAGGGTTGGCTGAAATAGTTGTTAAATTGTCAAGGGGAGAATTGGTTCCTGATTTTAAATGGCAGGGTGAACTGTTGCTGAAAAAAGGCAGAGTAATAGTGGGAAGGGATGAGGAATTGCAGTTATATATTATTGGTTTGTGTCATAGTTCAGGGATGGGGGGTCACTCAGGGGTCCATGCTACTACCCAGAGGATTAAAAGCATGTTTAGATGGAAGGGAATGTACAAACAGGTCAGACAGTTCATTAGAACTTGTGATACATGTCAAAGGACTAAACATGAAAATGTGGCTTATCCTGGACTTTTGCAACCTCTGCCAATTCCTAAATATGTGTGTTCAGACATATCTATGGATTTCATAGGAGGTTTCCCTAGGGTGAATGGTAAAGATTCTATTTTGGTGGTAATTGATAGGTTGACCAAGTATGGTCATTTCATACCTCTTGGGCAACCTTATTCTGCAAGTACCGTAGCTCAACTGTTTTTGGATCATATATTCAAGTTACATGGCTGACCATAGACTATTGTGAGTGATAGAGATCCGATTTTCCTAAGTAACTTTTGGAAAGAGTTTACAAAGATGCAGGGAATCCAGCTGGCTATGTCTACAGCCTATCATCCTCAATCGGATGGGCAAACTGAGGTGGTCAATAGGTGTATTGAGGCGTATCTTAGGGGTATGACATTGAGCACTAACACCCCTTGGCTGAAATGGTTGTCTTTAGCTGAGTGGTGGTACAATACCAACTTCCATTCAGCTATAAAAACAACACCTTTTCAGGCTTTATATGGATACCCACCCCCTCTATTTGTGCCATATATACCAAAAGATTGTTCAGTAGATGCAGTAGATTAGTTATGCATTGAAAGGGAAAGAACTATCAAACAACTAAGGCAGGCATTACATGTGGCACAAAATCAAATGAAGCAAACAGCTGATGGGAAGCGTATAGAGATGGAATTTGAAGTAGGTCAATGGGTGTATTTGAAGTTACAAGAATATAGGCAGAATACAATGAGGAATTATAAGCACAATAAATTGAGCCCTAAGTATCATTGAAAGAATTGGAAAGGTTGCATACAAGCTGGACTTACCTGATGAGGCACAATTGCATCCGATATTTCATGTTTCATTGTTGAAGTTAGCTCATGGAAATCACTCAGTGGTGATACCTCTTCCTGCCCAGCCACTGTTCAAATACACTCCTGCTGCTGTTGTTGATAGGATGGTGTGTAAGATGGAGAATCGAATGAGTATGGATGTTTTGATTCGTTGGACTGACTTGCCGGTTTCAGAATCATCTTGGGAAAATTTAGAAGAGATGAAGGTGAGGTTCCCATATTTCAATTTTGATACTCAATTTTGAGGTCAAAATTGTTAAAGGAAGGGGCATTGTTATGTAGCAAAGTATAAGGGTCTGTTGTGTAATTGTTGTATAGTTCAGGGTCTTATGTGTTGAATAGTGTAAGTGTGTTAGTTGTCTGTTGTACTTAAACAAGAGTGCTTAATGACAGTTAATTAGTTAGTTGTCGAGCTATCATTCTGTTAATCTCTCTCTCTACTCTCTCTCTAGAATCTCCGTAACAGATTTATTCTTTTAGTTGTATGTTTCAGATGTACCCTTCATTGTAACATCTTGCTAGGCTCTATTAATTAAAAAAATGTTTGTTAAAAAAAAACAAATGGAATGATATTGACCAGTGTTTATCTATAAGAAGTTAAACTTTTACAAAAGTAACCTTACATTGATTATTGTTTATCTATAAGAAGTTACAACTTTTACAAAAGTAACCTTACAATCGTACGTGTTACAAAATAAATTTTAGTTTTTGCAGATGTTTCAATTTAGTTCTTACAATAACTTTTTTATTCTCCATGTAACAAAATAACTCATTGATAACATACAAAAAGTCAAACAGCAGGTAGTAAATCAAGAGTGTTAATTGAGTATTCAATTAATGCCACATGTGTGGGTAACCAAATGCTGTAATTCTCTACAGGTATTTTATATTAAAATATTATAAAATAAAATAAAAACATAAACCCTTTCCCTTTCTTTGTCAACTTCCTTTTGCTTCCTCTTTTTTAATCCCATAAACTACCCATTCTCTCTTTCTATATATATGTCCTTCATTCCATACCTCCATCTCAAAAAACATACACACAAACACACAGAAATGGATTTCCTAATGTTCTTTGTCAAATTAGCAGAGTGGTTAGTATACCAACTGCTAGCAAATTCATGTTACAGAGCTGCAATGAAGGTGAAAAACCATGGCTTTTTCTTGTTAAGAAACAACTCATCTCACAAATCACCACACCATCAGCTTCCACTGTTCCCTACCTTCACAAAATGTTCCTTGAACAAAGATCAAGAAACCCTAGTTTGTGATATCCAAAACACCCTATTATTAAACTCAACATCTTTCTTTCCATACTTCATGTTGGTTGCTTTTGAAGGTGGTAGCTTACTTAGGGCATTCTTGTTATTGTTATCCTACCCTTTGTTACTTGTTCTTGATCATGAGTTAGGTTTAAAGTTGATGATTTTCATCACCTTTCGTGGGCTTAAAATAAAGGATATGAAGAATGTGGGGAGGGCAGTTATGACCAAATTTTACCTTGAGAACTTGAACCTTCAAGTTTATAAGTTGCTTGCATCTATAAGAAGTTATGGGATCAGGATTTTGATCTTTACAAGGGTGCCTAAAATGATGGTTGAAGGGTTTTGTAAGGAATATTTGAGAGTTGATGATGTGATGGGGACTGAGTTGCATAGTTTTGGGGGTATTTTAGTGGTTTTGTGTCAAGTTCATGTGTGCTTCAGAAGCATAAAGCAGTAAAAGAGTGGTTTGGAAATGAGAAACAACCAGATATTGGTATTGGAAGTTGTGGTCTTCATGATCAACTGTTGATCTCCCAGTGCAAGGTATGTGTGACTGTTTGAATCGTTCTTGGATGACTCCATTTCTTTTGTTTATATGTTTAAAAAGCTAAAAAAGAAGTATGTACATCCTGTTAGATATGACATATGAGTCTTTGAAATATTCATACTTATATATTGGCTTAGAAGAGTTTAGTTAAATAAAATCATGCAAAACGACATCGTTTGTATCTATTTGGCAGAGTCATCAAAGCAGTGTTTTCATAATTGGACCGGACATTGAACCGGTCTTCTTACTAGTTCACTGGTCGGACCGGTCAGACCGATCGAACCGGATTTAAGAACAGGAAGATATACCTATATATATATATATATATGTGTGTGTGTGTGTTGTATTTATACTTTATAGCCACACCATTGCAATATTTGGATTTCACAATTGGCCCACTTCTTGAATTCCTTCTAAAATCCGAACGTCAATACCTAAGATCACCTAACTTTATCTCTTGTCTTTCTATCTTCAACCTTTGGCAAACCTGCAAGTTGCAACTATTCCTTTCCTTTTTTTTACATCGACGAACAGATAAATCCAAAACCAGGTATGTGTTCGAGGCTAAAGCAAACGCCAACCATAATTTAGATACCCGATCCAACCCTCTTTTCACCGAGTTTCCGGTCCGACCTCCGGCTTAGGCCTAAATGGCCAGCCATATGCTAAAGCGGTCCTACAACCTGAACCGGGCCGGATGATGTGGCGGTTGTCGGTCAGACGGGTCCGGCCGTCCGGTCTGGATTTAAAAACATTGCATCAAAATATAAGCTTTCAACCAACTATCTTTATCTACTAGGTCATGGGTCTAAATTTCGTAACCCTAATAACACTTTCCATTTTAGTGGTCCAAAGATTTTTTTTTTATTTTTATCAATTTTTATCTTTTACGAGATGTAATTTAAAAGGGCCCTACTAATCCCATGCCACCTCTAAAATCAAACGACCATTCCACGACTGACTAAAACGATTGTTAATTAAAGCTAGGAGGCTACGAGGCAAACTTCCATAACCTTTAAATGGTTGTTTGTAAATGGTATGAGATTAGATTGTCAGTGATGTGTGTATAGCATGCATCTTTTTTATAATTTAGACATCTTAAAAAAGTGTATTTTTAATTTTTAAACGTGTAATGTTAACTTGTTAACCTTTCAAATAGGTAAGTATCATATATTATAAAAAGAAAAGGTTGGTAGGTTACTTTTGACAAATCTTAACCGACTTTCTTGAACTACCAAATGATATGATGTGGCTTCATTTCAAAACCGTTAGCAACAAGATTCATATGTTTGGCTCAATCTTTTTGGAAACATCTGGAACACTTTGGATTAATCTTTACATGATAATTTGATCACAGAAATGTTATATGGTGAGCAAAGAAGATGGAAAAAGGAATGCAAGAACAATAATGCCAAGGGACAAGTACCCAAAACCTTTAGTCTTCCATGATGGAAGGCTAGCATTCTTCCCCACACCATTAGCCACATTATGCATATTTCTACGGTTTTCTCTTGGTGTTTTGCTAGCAATTATCCGGCTTTGTGTGGGCATATTCTTGCCTTACCCAATGTCGCGTATCCTAGGTGGTCTAACCGGCATAAACATAACAATAGAAGGTTGTGATTACTCATGGGAGAACAAAAACAAACAAACGGATGTCCTTTTTGTTTGCACGCATTGAACCCTGTCTTCCTAACCATGACCATTGGTAAGCCACTTACCGCGGTTACATATAGTCTAGGCAAGATGTCCGAAATGATTTCACCGATAAAAATAGTGACATTAACACGGGACAGGAAGCAAGATGGTGAAACTATGCACGAGTTATTAAGTGAAGGGGATTTGGTTGTTTGTCCTGAAGGGACTACTTGTAGGGATCCTTATTTGTTGAGATTTAGCTCGTTGTTCGCAGAGTTAACCGATGAGATTGTGCCCGTTGCAATGAACACACATGTGACCATGTTTTATGGCATGACGGCTAGCGGGCTTAAGTGTTTGGACCCTATTTACTTCCTGATGAACCCAGACCAAGTTACCATGTTAAAGTGCTAGGAAAATTGATTAAGGGGCTCACTTGTGCTGGTGGCAAGTCTAGCCATGATGTGGCTAACTATATTCAGAAAAAACTTGGGGATGCTTTGGGTTTTGAGTGCACAAATCTTACTAGAAAGGATAAGTATTTGATGTTGGCCGGGAATCAAGGGATAGTTGAGGATCATGCGAAAAGTAAAAAGATTGTATCTTAAACTTTCGGTCGGTTGGTTTCGTGGTCGATTTTTTAATTAAACTTTCGGTCGGTAGGTTTCAAAATTTTAAAACCGTACCAAACGGTTGGGTTTACAGTTTATAGTCAATACCGGTCGTATAAAACCGGACCGGGCCATGGCTATTAATTCTTTTTAATATTTTATGTTACATGTATTGAGTTACTTATATTAGGATTAATGTAATTCATGTTTGACTTAAGTAGTCAACTAAAAAGTAATTTAGTTAAAGTAAAAGAAAAAAAAAAACACCATAGTTAAACTAGATAGGTTGTAAATGAAAAAGTTTATACTAAATGACGAAATAAAATAAAGGACAAAAAAATTAATATACTTTAAAACGTGCATTAGATATAGTACAACACTATTCATCTTCTTTATGTTATATATAATGTCAAATATCAAATGTCAAATGTCAAAGATCAATTTCATGCACATCAAAGAAACAAAACATGTATTTTTAGGGTAAGCATTTTAGCCTACAGGTGTTTTATAAATGAACATAAACTTTCATACACATAACCATTCAACATCTAATAAATTTTAAAATGAAAAATGTAGAGCACAACAATAATTAAAAGCCTTCTGTTCACACTTGTGGACGACGCAAAATATGTGTCTGAGCCCTAAGGGTTAAAAAAGCACGAACTGATTATAATAATATTATTTGATGAATAATGTTTTCAACGGTTAACAATTCACTAAACATTCATAGAGCGTGACCTCCAAATTTTTTTTATTTGTTTTTTGGATCCACCAGTTATATATATCATGTTTTTTGCACTTTACTAGTGGATTACATTTAAGGCGAGGGTATTTATTACAGATGTGGTGTGGAGCCTGCTCATATATATACTATTGTAGTTAATTAATTGGATACTGACTAAGGAGGGGAGAAGATGAAACATATTCTTATAACAAGCTCACATCCCAAAGTTTTTCTTTTATTTTTATCGACTAAATGTGAAACGCCCTCAACAGTTGAATTTATACATTGCAACATAACTTCTAAACTGAAACTCATTCATATGCAACGGAAACGTTCAAACATTACATAATCAAACATTAAAGTCAAGTGCATAATCCTCTAGCAAAAGTTATAGTACAAAAGTAAAACATGAATTACAGGGTGCCAGTCTCTAAGTAAGGGAGCCTTCACTTCCATGCCAATCATGTCTTCCCAAAATCTCACATAGATTACATACACTTTAACCTAATGTACATACTAAATATCAGTTTTGCTGAATGAGTTCTATTTTCACAAAACATCTTTAAGTTTTTAACATGTAACATAATACTATCATCATAACATAGATATAGACATGAAAACATTGCAGATACATATCTCTGGGATACATAACTTTAAAGAAACATACTTAGAACATACATCATAAGTCAAACATCTTAAGTGTCAAGTTTCTGCAAACATAACCTAACATATCATATCATTCAAATCACGTGGACCTTAGAGTGTCACGACCCCCGACCCACCCTGGACGGAATCGGAAGCCGCGAACAGCCCAGTGGTACCGGTGATTTATTTTGAAAAACGTTGCAGCGGAAATTTCATCAGGACCGTGAGTTAGGAAAAATATCAGAGTTTAGAAAACACCGGATTTTTATTTATTTAAATAGATGGGATAAACCCATGTTTTACAATGGTAGCTTTAATAAATAATAAATTTGATTACATAAAATAATATTTCTTAATTTGATTTAATTAATAAAATAAGCCACTTCTTGAAGTCTTTCAGTGCCGTATCCATCTCTACTGTAATTACCTGAAACATGTTTGAAAAAGGTTTTGTCAGCGGGAAATACTGAGTGAGTTCATTCATTTTGCTAAAACGACACATTTGTTATAATATACAGTATTAAGAGCGATTACAATGTTTCTGATATCAAGCCAACTACCCACGGTATTTGTCACTCGACCCATTGGCCCATTCGTCCAATGGTGACTGTGACTATGGTCATATCCCCCATTGGCTGCCCCAATGGTGACGATTATCAAGTAATGTATACAAAACCCCACATACCGGCTGTAATATGGTGATTACAAAGACTTAATCCCCGTAATTATAACTTTGAAAATAACATGATTTTGTAAATAGATTTGATAAAAAGAGAGAATGACTCACAGATAATCATGCAGATTCATACGGACAGAATTTAGTCTACAGATAAGCCTTGATATATTGCAGATTTATACAGGCAGGGCTTAGCCTATTGATTTTGCCTTGTAACCTAGTGCATACGAACTAGGTAGGTAACTTAATACAATAATTACGATAATTCACGAGATCAAATTCTCACAATGAACGACAAAGTGCAATACTTCATCCATCGAATTAACGATGATCCGTCAAATTAATGACGAACGACAAAGTATAATACTTCATCCATCGAATTAACGATGATCCGTCAAATTAATGACGAACGATAAAGTATAACCCTAGTGTGGGCGGCACTTAAACATCCATTGGATATATTGATCGGTCGGAAAATGAATCGTAATAGCGATTAAGTTAATACCCTGTATCGTAGCAGAATTTGAGCTAGTGTGTGTTTGGTAGTAATAAAAATATATATTTGTAATTTAAGTATAGTACCCCTAATTAATCTTATCCCGATGTCTCGAGACAGAACCCCAACGAACTTAGTCGGGCAGAGCCCTGACATATGTTATGAGGCTCAGATCAATCGGAAAGGGTAGCGGTGATCGGGAGTAAAAATACTTAAAACAGGGCAGAGCCTTATTATTATTATAGGTGAAATAATAATAAAGAAAATATATATGTGTATATATATATATATATATATGGATCGATCAGGATGCAAACGAGAGACAAATGAACACTTGAAAGTAGAAAGGGATTTCTATATATATAGCCGAGGAATGAGATTTGCATGAAAGACACGTAAGTCCATGCCTGTCTACTTTATTCATTTCACTAAGTTAGGTGTAGACATGTATATCTATTTCATTGGTTAATTCATTATTTATTATTATTTTATTGAAGGATAGAAAGTTTGATAGATGAAGGACACGTACAGCCTTTTCTAGAATTCTCATGACACTTATCTTAGATTTAAATATTATTTTATTTCTAAAATATCCTCATGACATGTATAAATCTCAAATCTAAATTTCATTTTAGTTAATGATTATTATATATATATTTTTTATTTCTATACGTAGACATCAAATAATTTTATTTTATTCTTATAATTTAATTCACTTGCTTCACTTATTGCTGTGTATAACTTCTAAAATATGATGTTTTTAGAAAATAATAAATATGTCATTAGAACCAGAATATTTTTATCTACATTTGGGTCTAAGTTTCATTAAAAACGAAATAGGTTCAAAATACAATGTATTTTATAATTTAATTATTATACGGTCACTAGGCCCGTTTAGGTACTTCATATTTCTTACAGTTAACTTACCCGTAATCTACCCGTCTAATAATATAAGTTTTTATATAGACTTTTATTTTATTAGAAAGGGCACTCATATACAGGCCAATATAATATTTCAACCAACTATAAAAATAGTGTTTAAAACTATTTGGGTTGAATATTTATATTAAAATAAACTAGTTACTAGTGGTTAATAAATTTAACCAAACCTATAATTCTTATAGAAAAATAGGGATGTTACATTCTCCCCACCTTGTTTTAAATCTCGTCCTCGAGATTTGGGTTATGATATTTCTTTTAGACTTATGTGGTATTTTAGTCAATAAAACAATATTAAGGTAGATGACTCAGAATCAAAATATTAAATTTTGTGAATATGAGTTGTACAATAAGTAGGACTCAATGGTTCAACTGAATTAGTTCAAGAAATAGATAACAAATGAATGAGATGAAATGATATAATTTTCAAAGTGACTAGGTTCAAGTCAAAAGATATATATGATCAATAGATATTTTAAAATGAATGTGAAAGACTTCTAGAATTAATAAAATTCTTTGTCAAAAGAAAGCTTACTTTGATTGGCAATTGAGGAAGACTTAGAATTTACAAGCTTGAATGAAATAGAAGTATGAAAAATGATTTGTCAAATATTTATGAGAAAATCAAAGTGTTGAGATGAGTGAATTGCAGGGATACACCAAAAGACAATAAAGTTAGTGTATCTTTATTTTAGAGTTCGTATCTTAAGTGATGATCGTGAGATAATAGATTACGTCTAGATGATCGCGAAATCCTATAATATTGTTATAACTATATTTAGATATGTTAAACTCTTATTTAGTATTTTAAATTTCCGGTCACCTTTATGCATAAATTTTGATATGATACACATATACATGATTTATACTGTATATTCACATATATTATACTGTATATTCGATTTTTCTTATATATATATAGTTATCACAGTATAATTTAGCAGTTATAAATAATCTTTCTTATATATAAAAATATATATATATATATATTTATATATAGAGAAAAATTTACTTTATATCAAATATTTTTATAAAGAAAATTTATATAGGATTATATATATTGATTTTTTTATGAATATATGAAGATATATTTATGTGATAAAATTCCATATAGATATGGAGTCTACGTTTCATAAGAATTTTTTATTTTTTTTTAACTAGTCATTATCATGGTTAGATATTGGTTAGTGCTGCCTTGTTTAAGCATAGGTGGCCAGTCCATGCCTAACTAAGGCTAGGTTACCCAATATTTGCCCTTGACAATAACCCTAGTATTTTAAAATAATACTAACACTATTATTATTTAATATTTTTTTTTACTAATAATAAAACTGATATTTTTTTTTAATAAAACCAATTTAATAAAACTGATATTAGTATTACATAACTAAACATACACTTAAATGGAAAAATTTCTAATAAAAATGGTGAAACCAGCCGTCCCCAGGATCGAACCCGGGTCTAGGCCACACCCTTTCGCGCGCCTAGCCAACCGAGCTAAGTGCCTAGTTTGTGAAAATTTCTATTTTGGTTAAATATAAGCACATGTACAATAAATTCTGTACTTCTTATTATAAGTCACCTACTTATCCTCCTTATGTTGACTAGTAATACTTATTAGGTAATCACTTATGTAAGTTTCCATATATAAAATAAATTTTATATAATGTTTTTCGATAGAAGATGTTAAAATAATAATTTATCACGAAAAGCTAGATTGATGTTGTAAAAATCATTTAAGAGATACATTAAAATATGACAAGAATTTGTGTATCATTATCTTAATACATGATTTGTGTTAAGATAACTTTTATAAATATCTGTATATGATATATATAAATGAAATTAGTGCAAGTTTTAAATTTTATGAAAACGTTAGTACAAGGTGACTGTGATCAAAGAAATGATTTAGTAAAGTCGAAGACCAAATAATCATTTTATAGTTCTAGAGAATTGAAGTGTTTGTTGGGATTATGTTGAATATGATAGCTTTAATCCATCATATGGGAATTTGAAATGAATATGTAATGCGAACAAGTTCAAGCAATTGAACTTGGTTTAATCACGACGAGTTCATGTAATAAGAAAGTTCGGACATGGTTACAACAAAATCATGTATGCCAAAGAAAAATGAGTTTCTCAAGAAATTTATTGACTCAATATAAAAGGGTCATTGTTTTGCATTATTGCGGTATATAGTGAGTATAGCGAAATGATATTTGAGTTTGGATAAACAACAAATTGGAATGAAGTCTTCCAGTAGGTTTCATAAGTTAATCGAACCATATGCGCAACCAACAATGCATGTGTAATGTGTGGATTTATTAAGAAATGAAATAAATCAATATTCGTTACTATGAAAAATTCTCATGGTATGATGACCATTAAGGGGAGTAGTAATGCAAAAGTCTATTCACCGAGGTCAGAATTTTACAAAAGAAATTTAAGAATTTTATTTGGATTTTCGTGTGATAACCGTTGCTAAATGACATTACTAGGGAATGTCGAATAAACGAAATAGGGAAATTATAAAGTATGTGACTTCTTTTGTAGTGCTAATAATTATGACTCTGATTAGACTGTGCACCGATTGTTGTGAAATTTTGTTTCAAAGTACTTCAGCGAGATTCATGTTATTTGTAGGATCACGTGGCCCAGTGCTATTAGTTCTTCTACTGACGGGATCCACATAGGTGTTATTATACCTAATTATATTTTTCAAAGGTCTTGCCTTGGAAATTGTGTGGAATATACTTCATCTTCTGTGGACTTATAATTAAATTTTCATGTGTTTTCTTGTATATTATCACAACTTTACATGCTTCTTACTTGCGTTAATAGTTTATGGTAACGCGTTAGAAATTCTTTTGATGGCGTTTTATCTTAAAGGGTTTCCATTGTTTATTTTATCACACGAGCTACGAGACAGATGATTAAACGAAATAATGTTTGGTATCGGAAAAGAAATTCCTGATAAAGAAATATAGACACAGATACTTGTGCTTTATTCCTATTTGACTTTTGGAATTCTTTATAGATATAACTATCTATATAATCATCTATTTCACATACCCTTCATAAAGTCAATGCATTTAACAGATTCATATTTTCAAAAACCAGTCAAATATCTGGTCAAGATACTATTTAGGAAATTTTGTCATTTGTTTGACATGTTATATACCCCGTCTTATCCGATTCGCGCCGGAGCGGTAATCTCATTATATCCGGACAAACTGGAGAGTCTGCTATACCATACCCAGTCTTGCCGGAGAAAATTTTCTATTTCCCATAAATAGTATTTTTTTTTTTTTCAAAAGTGACTCTTTTATTAGGGCTTTTATCCAGAACCAAAGAAAATTGTATTTCTCGTAACATATCTTATTCTAGCCCAAGTAATATCAATAAGCAATAATTACTATTAATTCTTTCTTATTTAACATATCTTGCAATATTCTAATTACCATTCTTATGGTATATCAAAACCCATCATACTTTATTTACACCAGTACTTAGCTTATCTTGAAGTTTTATACTAAGGCATCTTTTCTTAAGTTCAAGTCTAAATACTATCATGTGTGCTACCAGTTAATAGCAATATCCTAACTCTTTTATTTAGGTATTATTATTACAACACTTAAAGGCTTGAAGCAGTGGCTCTTTGAGTTGGCTCTGATACCACCTTCTGTCACGACCCCCGACCCACCCTGGACGGAATCGGAAGCCGCGAACAGCCCAGTGGTACCGGTGATTTATTTTGAAAAACGTTGCAGCGGAAATTTCATCAGGACCGTGAGTTAGGAAAAATATCAGAGTTTAGAAAACACCGGATTTTTATTTATTTAAATAGATGGGATAAACCCATGTTTTACAATGGTAGCTTTAATAAATAATAAATTTGATTACATAAAATAATATTTCTTAATTTGATTTAATTAATAAAATAAGCCACTTCTTGAAGTCTTTCAGTGCCGTATCCATCTCTACTGTAATTACCTGAAACATGTTTGAAAAAGGTTTTGTCAGCGGGAAATACTGAGTGAGTTCATTCATTTTGCTAAAACGACACATTTGTTATAATATACAGTATTAAGAGCGATTACAATGTTTCTGATATCAAGCCAACTACCCACGGTATTTGTCACTCGACCCATTGGCCCATTCGTCCAATGGTGACTGTGACTATGGTCATATCCCCCATTGGCTGCCCCAATGGTGACGATTATCAAGTAATGTATACAAAACCCCACATACCGGCTGTAATATGGTGATTACAAAGACTTAATCCCCGTAATTATAACTTTGAAAATAACATGATTTTGTAAATAGATTTGATAAAAAGAGAGAATGACTCACAGATAATCATGCAGATTCATACGGACAGAATTTAGTCTACAGATAAGCCTTGATATATTGCAGATTTATACAGGCAGGGCTTAGCCTATTGATTTTGCCTTGTAACCTAGTGCATACGAACTAGGTAGGTAACTTAATACAATAATTACGATAATTCACGAGATCAAATTCTCACAATGAACGACAAAGTGCAATACTTCATCCATCGAATTAACGATGATCCGTCAAATTAATGACGAACGACAAAGTATAATACTTCATCCATCGAATTAACGATGATCCGTCAAATTAATGACGAACGATAAAGTATAACCCTAGTGTGGGCGGCACTTAAACATCCATTGGATATATTGATCGGTCGGAAAATGAATCGTAATAGCGATTAAGTTAATACCCTGTATCGTAGCAGAATTTGAGCTAGTGTGTGTTTGGTAGTAATAAAAATATATATTTGTAATTTAAGTATAGTACCCCTAATTAATCTTATCCCGATGTCTCGAGACAGAACCCCAACGAACTTAGTCGGGCAGAGCCCTGACATATGTTATGAGGCTCAGATCAATCGGAAAGGGTAGCGGTGATCGGGAGTAAAAATACTTAAAACAGGGCAGAGCCTTATTATTATTATAGGTGAAATAATAATAAAGAAAATATATATGTGTATATATATATATATATATATGGATCGATCAGGATGCAAACGAGAGACAAATGAACACTTGAAAGTAGAAAAGGATTTCTATATATATAGCCGAGGAATGAGATTTGCATGAAAGACACGTAAGTCCATGCCTGTCTACTTTATTCATTTCACTAAGTTAGGTGTAGACATGTATATCTATTTCATTGGTTAATTCATTATTTATTATTATTTTATTGAAGGATAGAAAGTTTGATAGATGGACACGTACAGCCTTTTCTAGAATTCTCATGACACTTATCTTAGATTTAAATATTATTTTATTTCTAAAATATCCTCATGACATGTATAAATCTCAAATCTAAATTTCATTTTAGTTAATGATTATTATATATATATTTTTTATTTCTATACGTATACATCAAATAATTTTATTTTATTCTTATAATTTAATTCACTTGCTTCACTTATTGCTGTGTATAACTTCTAAAATATGATGTTTTTAGAAAATAATAAATATGTCATTAGAACCAGAATATTTTTATCTACATTTGGGTCTAAGTTTCATTAAAAACGAAATAGGTTCAAAATACAATGTATTTTATAATTTAATTATTATACGGTCACTAGGCCCGTTTAGGTACTTCATATTTCTTACAGTTAACTTACCCGTAATCTACCCGTCTAATAATATAAGTTTTTATATAGACTTTTATTTTATTAGAAAGGGCACTCATATACAGGCCAATATAATATTTCAACCAACTATAAAAATAGTGTTTAAAACTATTTGGGTTGAATATTTATATTAAAATAAACTAGTTACTAGTGGTTAATAAATTTAACCAAACCTATAATTCTTATAGAAAAATAGGGATGTTACATAGAGTGATCGTCATTTCTCCCGTATCATTAGACATTGTTACCATACGCCCTTAAACCATGGCAAGCCACAAAGACATTGCCCTATGCCCTACTTATAGCAGACCAAGGTTCCTCGCAACCAAAGTAACATGCCATAAGTCCCGATCCTTTACCATCCATCCCCTAAGGGACACAACACATTTTGACAATGTATCGATTTAGAAAAACTTTATCTTTAGGACATTTCATAGAGCAAATGAATATCATTCGTTTTCTTTCATAAAACCATTCCTTACTTAGAAAAAATATATTTTACTTCAAATACTTTAGCGAGTATACACACCACCCCAAAGTAGTTTAAAAATGGGACTTAGAACTCACATATGGGAAATAACTTCTATTCACTAATGACTTAATAATCCTCTTGTAGAACACTTAGTTAATGCAATCATTCTAATCAAAGGTTCACATGCGAAAAAGGGTCAACTTTTGTATACCATAACTCTATAAGGTGGTTCAAAGTACACATTTTCATGTGGGCTCCCATGCAAAAGTTAGGGGAACCAATAAATAAATGTTTTATTTTAACCCGATTGATATTTTGTTTGGGTAAGCAGTGGCTGAAACTCCCCAAAACCAAGGGGTCTCATCCGTTGGATTTACTCTTTGGCAAATAGTTCGAAAATAAAGGTTCGTTAACATTCGCAACGGAAACATTCCAAGTTATTACAATCAATTAAATTAAACCACTGTTTAAAACATTGAAAGTCATAACAAAGGGATGTCAGTCTTCATCGGGGATCCTTGCCATAAGCCAACCAACCATTACTTCTACAAACCATCTGACGTGCTTACTAAAAGTCAGCTACGCTCAGTAAGTTATTATTAAATCAGGTAACTATAACATTAAGCAAATATCAATCAATAACCTTCTACGCAAATAAGTGCATACAACTACACTTTATTCTATAATCTTCGAATATATATATATATATATATATATATATATATATATATATATATATATATATATATGTGTGTGTGTGTGTGTGTGTAATTATATACCTTGTCTATACTATACACACAATAACAGTAACTTTTGCAATTAAGTACTATGTCATACTGTACACATAATAACACCTTTGCAATAAACAACCAGGTCCATACTAAACACATAATATACGCTACATAGCTAATAAACTACTGAACAAGAAATCCTATCTTGCTTCTTGCGACCCATTCCATGATGTCTTCAAAACCAGGCTCTCGATCCATAGACATTGCTTGATTGTGCATTTGTGTTGTATACCAAGCTAAAGGACCTTCCATCCTGACACTTGAAAAAGACCAAATGAGACCTAAACGCAAATTATAAAATATATACAATTTTATTAAACAGAATAAATATGTATATATATAAAGAATATTTACAAAAGTCACTATCAAAACGTTGTGGTAATTTAAAGTCTCCGGACAAAAATGTTGGATCACTATTTAAAAATGCCTATTGTGTGATTCCTTTCAAGACAACTATGTTGATTTAAAACAAAAATGCTATGACTTATGATTTAAAAATGTTGAACTAAACTCGACATATTTGGTCCATTTTAGCACATGGTCGCAATGGTTTTACTAAAGCCACTGCTATTACTGCAGTTTTTATCACAAAACGTCGGTTGCTCGAACTCACGTTCTGTCACACCCCAACCGATGGCGGAATCATCGGGGCGTGGCACTTAGCGAAACAGATTGTTCAAGAGAATCCATAACAACTATTAAGTGACAATATATTTAACGTTAATGTCCCATACCACTAACATATAAAGCATAAACAGTTATTACAGATAATTGTCTCAAAAACAAATGAAATGTTTCGACTACTCAGATTTCTTATTTGGTGAGCTTCTAGACTTCCTACTTCGTTTCATCACAGTAAACATAGCATCCTATCAACCTGTCACATACGTTAAAATAAAGTCAATACACAGAGTGTAAAGGTGAGTACACCAGTTTGCATAGTATAATAGTATAGAAAGCGTTTACGCATAACCAGCATGTAACACGTAGAGGTGTGAATCTAGTAAGTTATCGACAATGACATATGCAACTGACATGACTGCGAGTTGTAGAATGCGTGACACATTATCACCAATGTGACCATGCGAAGTAAGGCCCTTAACAACCCCTGAATAAACAGGTCCTGAGTCCAAACTATAGTACTATCGTTGCTAAGGTGTCAGGCAAACAATCACTGTGTAAACATAACATACAAGCATTCATCGAGTCACGTATAACATGCGAGAGCGGTTAGCGTTTGCAAAGCGTTTAGTATAGTGTGTGTTGTGTTTTGATATAGAGAACGTATGTAACACCCAAAAGTGCGTTAAGCGAAAAAGGGTTCGAATATACTCACAGTATGTGCTTAACAAGTAAACACAGCCTTGGATTGAAGGGAGCGCTTGGAGTTAGCCTGAGCATAGAACAGTAGCGTAAGCGTTGAACGGTGCGTAAAACAGCGTGTCGGGTGAGTTTGGTGTCGAATGGTGAGTCGATCGGATGAGCCTAGCCCATCCGGATGGATGGTCATCCGGTCGGATGGTCATCCGATTGGATGGCCATTCGAACGGTTGGCCATTCGAGTGAGTGTGTAAGCGTTTGTAAGTTTTTGAAACTTGAAGTTTTCGTTGTAGCGTTTAAACAATGTATAGCATAGACACCAAGTCATTCGGTCGGATGGTCATTCGAACGGATGGCTATTCGAGTGGAAATCAGTAGCTTTTCATAAAATTTTCTAAGTAAAAGTTTGAAGTTTAACGGAGACGGCGTGATGACGTGTCAAACAACGGAAATTCGCTAGGGTCCAGCTCATCTGATCAGATGGGAACCACCCCATTCGAAGCGTACTCACTGTTCTTTTGTTGAAGTTTCATGTTCAACCCGTTAATCAGTCATCTCTTCGGTGGAAGTCCATTTTCAAGCCGGCTCTCAACTAGGAAATGAGTAGAGAGTCCGAATGAGTATGGATTCCATCGGTTTTGAGTAGTAGAGTGTTGAAGAGTTGAAAGAAAGTTTGAAAACCGGTAGAAAAGTGTTAAAATCTTTCTAATTTTATACGAGATTTCATGTTGTGAGTGTGGAAATCCTTTAGATTTGGACCAAACTTGACGGGATGACGTCACCGAGTGAACACCCTCTTCAAGTTGCCCAAATCAGGTGATTTCAGTGAGAAAACAAGTGACTTTGATGGAGAAGATGATGGGAAAATGTGTATTGATGATAGAAGTACAAGATTTAGGGAGAAATACTTATGAAATAGCCTTGAATCGAGAGGAAAGTGCTTGAAAATGAGCTGTGAGTGAGTTGGTTCGGATGAGAGATGTCACATCAGTGAACAGTGGAGAGTGGGAGTATTTATAGTGTGAGAGGTGAGAGTAAGGCGGTGCAAGCAGTGGTCGGATGGCCAGTTGATCGGATGGCCATCTGTCCGGATGGCCATCCGAGCGGATGGTCATCCGGACCGTGGTCCATTCGATCATTGGTCCATTCAGTCCGAATAGCCGTGTATTGTTAGTTTCTGACTTTCGTTTCGTGCGTTAAGCGTTGTGTTGCGTTTAACGGGTTGCGAGTAAACGTTTGAGAGTAACCATACACATAATGTATATAACGCTCACACAAGTAATCAGGTAATAAGTAAACAAGCAATCACATAATTAGCACAAGTAATTAAATAACCAATCCGCGTTTCGAGTTTGCGTTGCGTTCGCGTTGCGATAGCGTTTAGTCTAACATGCGATAGAGATGCGTTAAATAGTAAGCGTTGTAAACTGTGTTTGATGCGATAACTGTGTTTTGAATAAGCGTTGAAATTACGCGTTGTAAAACTCGTTTAAAATATAGTTTAAAACAGTTAACCCTTTAGCGATAATCGAAATCTCAAGAGTACAAGTCAATTAAGCAATAAATGACAGATCTAGTAGGGACCAGGCTTTCCGGGTTGTTACGGCCTCCCCTACTTTAAGGAATTTCGTTCCGAAATTAAGTAGCAGGCGTAACAAAGAGTTGTGGATATTTAGCTTTCATATCACTCTCGAGTTCCCAAGTGAACTCGGCGCCGCGTTCGCCTTCACAGCGAACATTCACTATGGTAATGCGGGAGCGTCGAAGTTTCTTGGTTTCTCGATCCATGATTTCTACTGGCTTTTCCACGAAGTGTAGAGTTTCGTTAACTTGCAAATCCTCGAGAGGTACATGCAGGTTTTCTTCAGCTAAGCACTTTTTGAGGTTCGAGACGTGGAAGGTCGAATGCACGTTGTTGAGTTCTTCCGGTAATTCGAGTTGGTAGGCCACTTTGCCAATTCTTTCCAGAATCTTAAAGGGTCCAACGTATCGAGGTGCTAGCTTTCCTTTCTTGCCGAATCGGATCACCCCCTTCCAAGGTGAAACCTTTAGGAGTACGTGATCTCCAACTTCGAACTCAAGGGGCTTGCGGCGTTTATCGGCGTAACTCTTTTGATGACTCCGAGCTTTCAAGAGATTGTCTCGGATTTGGAGGATCTTGTCAGTCGTTTCTTGCAATAACTCAGGACCGGTAATTTGCGCATCTCCGATATCGTTCCATACAATAGGAGATCGACATTTTCTTCCATATAATGCCTCAAAGGGTGCCATCTGAATACTAGTATGATAACTGTTGTAGTACGAGAATTCGACTAAAGGTAAATGCGAATCCCAATTACCACCAAAAACTATAACGCACGAACGAAGCATGTCTTCAAGGGTGCGAATCGTGCGTTCAGTCTGACCTTTGGTCTAGGGATGGAAAGTGTTACTGAGATTAAGGTGGTGTTTGTTTTTTGGCCAGAAGCACTTCTGGCCACTTATGTCTGCGTCGCGCAGACGCGGGCAGACGTTTGGATGTTGCAGCTTGTTTGTTTTCTCGCAGACCTTTCATTAAAAAAGGTCTGTGAGACCTCTTCACCACGCAGACAATGACCCATGTCTTCTTGGAACCTCTTCACCACGCAAACCTCTTCTTCCCTGCCACCACCTCCACCACCACATCCCTGCCACCACCGCCACCACCACATCCCTACCCCAACCACCGTCACCAACACCCACCTGCCATCACACCCCATCTGCAACCACCTCCACCTCCGACACCACCTCCACCTCCGACACCCCTGCTCCGCCACCACCTCCACTCCGCCACCACCTCCACCGATGGCAAACAAAACCCCCAAATCCCCAAATCGATCTGTTATCAAAACCCCCAAATCGATCTGTTATCAAAACACCATCATCGTCATCATCTGCGGGAAAAGGCTGGCCGGAGAAGGAGATGGCGGTGGTGGTGACAGATTGTAGAGAGAGAGAGTTTGTAGAGAGAGAGAGAGAGTTCAAGGCTAGGGTTTGCGGTGGTGGTGAAGGCAGAGAGAGAGATCGAGGGATGAGAGAGAGACGATGAAGGGCGGTGGTGTAGTAGTGACGACGGTGGTTGTGTAAGGCGGTGGTGCTTGGTGGTGGTGAGGAAGGCAGAGAGAGAGAGCAGATCTGTGTGTGTGTTTGTGTGTGTAGGGGGTGTGAAGATCTTTTTATATAAAAAAAAAAACAAACCCACTTCCCCTTGCAGACTGCAGACATTTGGTCCACCTCTTCTCCTGCAGATACCTGCAGATGTGGTCCGCAGACTGCAGACCTTTTCCCGCAGAAAAAACAAACAGCACCTAAGAGTAGTACCGAGAGCAGATTGAAAAGTCTCCCAGAGGCGTGAGGTAAATGGACCATCGCGGTCAGAGATGATGTCACGAGGTGTCCCATGTCGACAAATGACTTCGTCGGTATAGATTCGTGCTAATCGTTCTACCTTAAAGTCCTCTCATATTGGTAAAAAGTGCGCGAATTTCGTAAGGCGATCAACGATAACCCAAATGCTATCGTGACCTGATGGCGTGTGCAGAAGTTTCGTAATGAAATCCATAACTATACTCTCCCATTTCCACATCGGGATCTCGGGTTGTTCAAGTAAGCCAGAGGGTCGTTGGTGTTCAGCCTTGACTTTCGAACAAGTCAGGCATTTCAGAACGTAGAGAGCGATATCTTTCTTCATTCCTGGCCACCAATACCGGGCACAGAAGTCCTGGTACATCTTGTCGGCACCTGGATGAATGGAATATCGAGATTTGTGGGCTTCAGTCATCAAAATCTCTTGGAGATTATTGCGATTAGGTATCCAAATGCGATCGAGATAGTAAAAAATACCATTCGATTTGTTCACTAGTTGGTTTTCGGTTCCAAGTATTCTTTCTTCCTTCAAATTGTTCTTGAGAAAACAGGCGTATTGAGCGTCGCGAATAAGAGCTTCGAGGTCGTGTTGGGCTTGAAGATTACAAACACTATGTAAATAGCTTCGTCGGCTAAGAGCATCGGCGAAGACGTTTGCTTTCTCTGGGTGATAGCGTATCTCACAATCGTAGTCGTTGAGAAGTTCAACCCATCTGTGTTGGCGCATATTCAGTTCTTTTTGGTTTAAGATGTGTTGTAGGATCTTATGGTCGGTGAAGACCGTACACTTGGTACCATATAGGTAGTGTCTCCAAATCTTTAACGCAAAAACAACTGCACCGAGCTTGAGATCGTGGGTCGTGTAGTTCCTCTCATGGACTTTGAGTTGTCGAGACGCGTACGCGATAACCTTGTCTTGTTGCATAAGAACACAACCAAGACCTAGGTTGAAGGCATCGTAATAAACAACAAAGTCGCCGTTTCCATCAGGTAGCTCGAGTACGGGAGCATTGCAGATCATATGCTTGAGAGTTTGAAAGGCATCCTCTTGTTCGGTTTCCCAAACGAAAGGCTTGTCTTTATGCGTTAGAGAGGTAAGTGGAACGGCGATTTTAGAGAAACCAGCGATAAAACGGGGATAATAACCTGCCAATCCGAGGAAAGAACGAACTTCAGATGGAGTTTTCGGTGTAATCCAACTTTTAACTGCTTCTATCTTCGCGGGGTCGACGTGAATACCTTGACTATTAACAACATGACCGAGAAATTGAACCTCCTCAAGCCAAAATTCACACTTGGAGACATTGGCGTAGAGGCAATTTCCTTGTAGAAGCTCGAGAACTAAACGAAGATGCTGCGCATGTTTAGTTTTCGACTTCGAGTAGATGAGAATATCGTCAATAAATACGATAAAAAGGTGATCAAGAAATGGTTTACACACACGGTTCATCAAATCCATGAAGACAGCGGGTGCGTTGGTAAGACCAAAAGGCATGACCATGAATTCGTAATGGCCATAGCGGGTTCGAACAGCGGTTTTAGGGATATCTTCCTCCTGAATTCGTAGTTAATGATAACCAGAACGTAAATCGATCTTAGAGAACCATGTAGTACCTTGCAATGGATCAAATAAATCGTCGATTTGGGGTAGAGGATAGCGATTCTTGATAGTAAGCTTATTGAGTTCCCTGTAATCGATGCACATTCGGAACGATCCATCCTTCTTTTTCATGAAAAGGACAGGTGCGCCCCATGGAGATGTGCTAGGGTGTATGAAGCCTTTATCAAGTAATTCCTGGAGTTGGCTAGAGAGTTCACGCATTTCAGACGGTGCGAGGTGATAGGGAGCTTTAGCAACAGGGTTTGCTCCAGGAATGAGGTCGATACGAAAATCAATGTCACGAGCAGGGGGTAGACCAGGTAAATCGTCAGGAAATTCACAAACAACTGTAACGTCTTTCACTCCTTTCTTTTCCTCCTCTGCTACTACAATGTGGGCTAAGAAAGCCAGGTATTCCTTGCGGAGATACTTGTTTGCTTGAATACACGACATCAACTTCAATTCTTTCGAAGTTATTTCGCCATAAACACAGAATTGATCACCGTTTGAAAGAGAGAAATGGATCATCTTTTCGAAACAAACGACTTCAGGACGATTCTCACGAAGAAAATCCATGCCTACTATGACATCAAAACTACCAAGCTTCATGGGAATGAGGTCGATCGGGAAAACGTGATTGTTGAGTTCGAGAGTACAATCACAGAGAACTGAACTGACGGTGACGGTTCTTCCAGTAGCAACTTCTACGTCGATAGTCGTTGGGAGATTAGCACGTTTACGTTTCAGGAGCTTTTTGAATTCAAACGACACAAAACAGTTATCGGCTCCAGTATCAAATAAACACGAAGCATAAACACCATTAACGAGAAACGTACCATTGAAAACATTGTTGTCGGTCTAAGCCAGGCGGACGTTGATGTTGAAAGTTCTTCCGCGGGCTGCTGGTGGCTGTGGTTGCTGCGGCTGCTGTTGCTGTTGCTGCTGCGGTGGCTGCTGCTGCGGTGCTTGCGGTTGCTGGTACTCTTGTTTCACAATGTGATTTGGGTAGACATTAGCAAAGTGGTTGGGATCAGCACATGCATAGCAAGCACGGGCATTAGCAGCTGGTGCAGGAAGAGCTTGATTAACTTGAGGAGCACGAAGTTGAGCTGGCGGTTGCACGGGAGCTTGAAGAGCTTGCTGGCGAGGGCCAGTGCGACAGTTCGAGGTAAAATATCCGTAGAGATTGCAATGGATAGAGAAACGATAAGCTATGCTAACTGGATGGTGGTAGGTGCACGTAAGGCACAAAGGATGAGTTCCAGTATACGCACGCTTAGACGGCGGTGCGTTGGGAGCGGTAGCCTGTTGTGGTTGAGAGTTGGATGGTGCAGAGATGGCTGCGTTGTTCTTGTTGTTGTTACCCTTGCGCTTGCGATCACGACGATTAGACTTAGAAGCTTGAGAATCGGGAGTGGCGGTTGCTTGATGAAGACTCTTGGTTGTAGTCTTGAAAACTCCAGCTTGAACTCGCTTATCATTGATTTCAGAGGCGACTTGGTAGGTTTCTTCGATGGTAGTCGGTTTAGCTACCTGAACAAAGTCAGCTATGCAATCCGGAAGAGCTTGAATGTACTTCTTGATCGTCATATCAGGTGTTGCCACCTGGCTAGGACAGATGATACTAAGCTGCTTGAAGCGAGCGGTGAGACCAGCGTTATCACCACCTTCTTGTTTGGTACCCTAAAACTCGTTTTCTAGCTTCTGGAGTTCATGTGGAGGACATAATTCTTTCATCATGACTTCCTTCAGTTCCTCCCATGAGAGGCCATAAGCTGCATTATTACCGCGCCTGTTCGCTCAGCAGTCCACCAGTCCAGAGCCCTGGACTGAAAAACTCCAGTAGTATTAACAGTATGCAGGTCATCTGGGCATCCACTTTGACGAAGGGTGACTTCGATGGAATCAAACCATTGAAACATAGCACTGGATCCATATTCACCAGTGAAGTCTTTAGGACCACAGGCTTTGAACTGTTTAAAGCTGAAAGGCGTTTTCGGAGCTTCAGCCTTTGAATCGACAGACGATTTGCTGCTAACCTCCTTGATCTCACTAACGATCTAAGGTATGACTTTTGCCACTTCCTTGGCGACGAGAGAAGCGATGCATTTGTCATCTCTACTCCTCTGAGCATTTCGACGAGTGTGAGATCCAAGGGAAGACATTGTCTGCAGCAGACATCGTCGTATGATTTAGACGAGATTCGTTTATATCGGGTTTGAATAGTTTAGCGTTTCACGCCATGTACTTACTATTATTATTATTATTACACATAGAGCACAGAAACACATAGTCACGTAAGCACATAAGCACATAAGCATGTAAGCACATAAGCACGTAAGCACATAAGCACCTAAGCACATAACACATGTCAGCCCATACTAACACGTGGTCCACGTAAGCACATATTTTGCATGTATTCACCTACATATTTTGCACGTATTCACCTATCCTTCAAAGCTGCGTTTCGCGTTCAAGAGTCGTGAGTGATTGCGAGTAACGAGTAGTATAGCGAGTAGCGTAAGCGAATAGTATAACGAGTAGTATAAGCGGTAAGCATAGCGTACATCAGCAAGTACTGTAGCGTATGAGAGTTCATAGTTTGTCTGTGATTAGTTAGCGTTTTAGTTTCGAAAGCTGTGCGAGTTTAGTGATGAGATGAGCGAAAGGCGAATAGTTCTCCAAAATCGAAACATGTAAACATATAAACACATAAAACACATAAAATCGATAACACGTAAATCAGCGATTGCAGGCTTGAAAATAGATTGTCCTGGTTGTTAGACATCGATTGCCCAAAGTAATTCGACTATTCTCAACAAGTTCGAGTACACACTTTGGCCTAGTAGACTGTGCTCTCGCCAAAACATGGCGATCGGCACTCATCTTTTCGTTTACTACGTGACTCGGGTCGTTGGAATCCATTGAGACTTTGGTGAGAGTTTTGTAAAATCCAAGTAGAGTCAGAACGTGTCGTTAAGATACGGGTTTCACCCCTAACTTAACAACTTCGCTCCTGAAAGTGTGGCAAAATCACGAGATAGGGATGGAGGATTTTGTCAAGATATGGGTGTCACTCCTAACTTAACGAGGATTCTCGTGTTGTAAGTAAAAATACGCATAGTGCGAGTGATTTGATCAAGGGTTCTTGGCTTTCACGCCTAATCTCGACAGGATCACTCGATTGTGTTATGCGAGTGTTTTTGAAAACATGTATATTGTGTCTGCCTTAGGAAAGGCAATGTAGTTTCCAGCCTTAGGAAAGGCTGTCTTCGTGCGAAGCTGTAGTATGCGGTGTTCGCAAAAAGATGTAGTTTTAGCGAGTCCGAACGAGAGTATCAAAATAAGCTTGTACGAGACCCCTACTGGGTTCGCACAAGGCGGTCTGTTGGTACTTAGACTATAGACTAGGTCAATCCTAAGACATCAAACCCGGACTAGGTCGAGTCTTCCTAATTCCCTATAGTTATGGCTATGATACCAATCTGTCACACCCCAACCGATGGCAGAATCATCGGGGCGTGGCACTGAGAGAAACAGATTGTTCAAGAGAATCCATAACAACTATTAAGTGACAATATATTTAACGTTAATGTCCCATACCACTAACATATAAAGCATAAATAGTTATTATAGATAATTGTCTCAAAAACAAATGAACTGTTTCGACAACTCAGATTTCTTATTTGGGAGTTTCTAGACTTCCTACTTCGTTTCATCACCGCAAACATAGCATCCTATCAACCTGTCACATACGTTAAAATAAATTCAATACACAGAGTGTAAAGGTGAGTACACCAGTTTGCATAGTATAATAGTATAGAAAGCGTTTACGCATAACCAACATGTATCACGTAGAGGTGTGAATCTAGTAAGTTATAGACAATGACATATGCAACTGACATGACTGCGAGTTGTAGAATGCGTGACACATTATCACCACTGTGACCATGTGAAGTAAGGCCCTTAACAACCCCTGAATAAACAGGTGTTAAGTCCAAACTATAGTACTATCGTTGCTAGGGTGTCAGGCAAATAATCACTGTGTAAACATAACATACAAGCAATCATCGAGTCACGTATAACATGCGAGAGCGGTTAGAGTTTGTAAAGCGTTTAGTATAGTGTGTGTTGTGTTTTGATATAGAGAATGTATGTAACACCCAAAAGTGTGTTAAGCGAAAAAGGGTTCGAGTATACTCACAGTATGTGCTTAACAAGTAAACACAGCCTTGGATTGAAGGGAGCGCTTGGAGTTAGCCTGAGCATAGAACAGTAGCGTAAGCGTTGAACGGTGCGTAAAACAGCGTGTCGGGTGAGTTTGGTGTCGAATAGTGAGTCGATCGGACGAGCATAGCCCATCCGGTCGGATGGCCATCCGATCGGATGGCCATTCGAACGGTTGGCCATTCGAGTGAGTGTGTGAGTGTTTGTAAGTTGTTGAAACTTGAAGTTTTCGTTGTAGCATTTAAACAATGTATAGCATAGACACCAAGTCATCCGGACGGATGGCCATTCGATCGGATGGCTATTCGAGTGGAAATCAGTAGTTTTTCGTAAAATTTTCTAAGTAAAAGTTTGAAGTTTAACGGAGACGGTATGATGATGTGTCAAACAACAGAAATACACCAGGGTCCAGCTCATCTGATCGGATGGGAACCACCCCATTCGAAGCGTACTCATTGTTCTTTTGGTGAAGTTTCATGTTCAACCCGTTAATCAGTCATCTCTTCGGTGGAAGTCCGTTTTCAAGCCGGCTCTCAACTAGGAAATGAGTAGAGAGCCCGAATGAGTATGGATTCCATCGGTTTTGAGTAGTAGAGTGTTGAAGAGTTGAAAGAAAGTTTGAAAACAGGTAGAAAAGTGTTAAAATCTTTCTTAATTTATACAAGATTTCATGTTGTGAGTGTGGAAATCCTTTAGATTTGGACCAAACTTGACAGGATGACGTCACCAAGTGAACACCATCTCCAGGTTGCCTAAATTAGGCGATTTCAGTAAGAAAACAAGTGACTTTAATGGAGAAGATGATGGGAAAATGTGTATTGATGATGGAAGTACAAGATTTAGGGAGAAATACTTACGAAATAGCCTTGAATCGAGAGTAAAGTGCTTGAAAGTGAGTTGGGAGCGAGTTGGTTCGGATGAGAGATGTCACATCAGTGAACAGTGGAAAGTGGGAGTATTTATAGTGTGAGAGGTGAGAGTAAGGCGGTGCAAGCTGTGGTCGGATGGCCAGTTGATCGGATGGCCATCCGTCCGGATGGCCATCCGAGCGGATGGTCATCCGGACCGTGGTCCATTCGATCATTGGTCCATTCGGTCCGACGAGCCGCGTCTTGTTAGTTTCCGACTTTCGTTTCGTGTGTTAAGCGTTGCGTTGCGTTTAAGCGGGTTGCGAGTAAGCGTTTGAGAGTAACCATACACATAATATATATATATAACGCGCACACAAGTAATCAGGTAACAAGTAAACAAGAAATCACATAATTAGCACAAGTAATTAAATAACCAATTCGCGTTTCGAGTTTGCATTGCGTTTGAGTTGCGATAGCGTTTAGTCTAACATGCGATGTAATATTCGATAGAGATGAGTTAAATAGTAAGCGTTGTAAGCTGCGTTTGATGCGATAATAGTGTTTTGAATAAGCGTTGAAATTACGCGTTGTAATACTCGTTTAAAATATAGTTTAAAACAGTTAACCCTTTAGCGATAATCGAAATCTCGAGAGTACAAGTCAATTAAGCAATAAATGATAGATCTAGTAGGGACTAGACTTTCCGGGTTGTTACACTTTCGAGACTTAAACAAAACGCCGCCTTCTCTTTCACACATCCTAGAACCCTAACAGCTTAAAATCGCAATCCTTAAGCCAAAAAAAAACTTAAATTTTGGTTATTATGTGATCTACAAATCCTTGAAATAACACAATATCAACACAAAATCGTTAAAATAAATACCAATCCACGGATGATATTAACTTATCAAACAAACAAACACTAGTATAATGGATCAAATAGTTGATTTCAGTCGATGTTTGTGCGTATGTGTTTGAGAAACTTTTAAAATATGATGTTTTGATCTGTTAAAAAGATTTATATAGCTATTCGAATATCCAACGTTTTTATCAAAAATGTTGTAGGTTTAAAAATGTCGCCCAGTTTTATAACCTTTTTCAAATTTTAAAATCGAAGCGTAAATACGCTAATTTTGCAAACTTGTTTCGAAATTCGCGTCCATTTTGACAAATAACAAATAAAAATGATAGAACAGAAGAGAATGAAAATGGACGATTACGAATTCATTTCTTAAAATTTTGCTTTCGCGAACACTTGCTATCATTTTGCTAAAAATTTCTCTGATATCCTGCAAAAGAACATACCAATAATACCTGCTAATTCACTTTTAATTTTTTTTGGATAATTGAGGCGCAAGAAAAAACTGCTGGTATATTTGTCCTTTGAAGTCCAAGCATCGATCTTTCAAGTTACTTTCGGTGATGATTTATCATGTTGTGGATAACATTAACAAAAAAAATCCATGGACCCCACACATGCTAGCAGATTTAGTTAAACTGTCGTGCCTATGAGTCTCACATTAGGACATACCCCTGCGATAAAGGTATGCGCAAAGCTTCCTCATTACAGGTAAGTATGTTATTTTCGTTCTTTGTTGAATTACAAAGTCAGGACATTGGTGATCAGGTTTGTACTTTCGTACAGTCAAAGCGACCAATGTTTGTTTGACTAGGTTTGGGTAGATACCACATTAGGGGAAGGTTCATTTGAGAAGAAAATTTAATTGAGAAGAAAAAGAACAAATGGTAATTTTGTAAAACATTAAATAGTTTTTTCACTTATCTCATTTATTATCATTTTTGAATAATTAATTAGTCATAAAGATTATTATCCTCCACACTAACTTTTTTTGCCTACACACATCAAAAGTTATCCTACATGTTTCGAAATTTATCTTACACGTTGAAATTTATCCTACACAACTCGTAATTTGTCATACACAACTCGTAATTTATCATACACTTTAAATTATTTTATTTTATTTTTTTGAAAAAATATATATTTTGAAGATAAGTTACAAATTATCAATGTAGTTAGCTATTAAAGAGGAATACTACAAATTAATGACCTATGTAGATTACCCTTATAGTAACATTAAATACTTATATTAAATGAAGTAAAATAAAGCATTCTTATTGGTTGAAATTTCTTCTTTTTTATTCTTACAAAAAATTTCTTCTCATTTGAACTCTCCACTACCACATTATGGTATGTTTAAATTTGAATGACTCTTTGGAAGAGCCTCTTCATTTCTCGGGTTTTTGGCCATTTTAGTTCTTTTAAGATATCATGACTGTGTTTAGGTCTGCAGAGGATGCAGCAGAAGGACAACCACGATATCCCCGATTGAAAAACAATATAAAGATCCAAATTTTGGCAATCTGTCAACACAAGATTTGAGACCATTAAGCCATACGTCGCAATGTGTTACCCACTTGAAACACAGCATAGTGTGTTTCCAGAATTTTTGTGCAAACTTTATAACTATCGCGTAAACGCAGTTTACTCGATGGTGTTGCTGAATCTATCGACACGTCGTTACTTGGCACCGCGATGCCCTCCGGATCCTATTCACATGGCGACAAAGCATTATCAGTCCTTATCATTTCTCTAAACAAGAGTCAAACAATTTTATTGAAAAATTCAAATTTTCTTTAGATTTTTCAGACGCTTTACGCCTTTTGATACTTTCATCCTCTTCAAAATTTTCACACTTTAACATTTTTTTATTTTACGATTTTCTTTCCCCCTAAAATTTTATTTTCGTACATCCATTTACTAGAAAATGAAATTTTAATATTCAAACAAATGTTTTTGGTGGACACAAACTTCAATACTTTTCTCTTATTTTATTTTGAAAATCTTTTTGGTTGTTTTTACGACTTTAATAAAGCAGTTATAGTATATACAATTGGTAATTTTAAATAAAAATCACTTAAAATTCCACATTTCCAACTAAGTTACCAACTAGTTGAAATGTGATTTATCAAAGGCTTTCGTAAAAATGTCGAGCTTCTTCTAAGTTGAATCCACCGGAAGCACTTGTATGTAGCCTTTTTCATAAGTGGTGTGAAATTTATGTGTAATTATGTGAAAATTGGGCTAGATGATTAGTAGAAAAACTCACCATTCTTGAGCCCATACATTTGAAAAGCCCACCTAGAATTACCCAAAACCCACCTAAACTCCCATTTTACTCGCACTTAGTTTTTATCAAAAATAAAAAATAAAAATTGCAAAACCCTAGCCCCCATGCCCTCCCATTGTCCCGTAACCATAATGCCACAAATCCACCATCATTTTGTTATCATTTAAGCCATTTCTTGAGGATCTAGGATGTTTCAAACACGAAGGTGAAGATTGGATCCTTCAAACATCATCATACACTCCTAGAATCAGCGGCTGTGCTGAAAAGGACACTATTAAGTACGTGTCCCAGTCCTTTAAGGGCGATGCTTTAACATGGTGGAAATGCCACGGTACAATCTACAGGGAAGGTATCCTCGTATAATATGGGTTGGCCCAAGTTTGTGGACCTGATCAAGGAAACCTATTGCCCTCCTCATGAGGTTGAAAAGATGGAGACTGATTTCTTGACTCTCACCATGAGAAACATGGATTGTCGGAAGTATGTCTCTAACTACAATTCTCTGTCCCGAATAGTTTCGTACTTGATTACTCTTGAGCCCAAACACATTGCGCATTTCATTGGTGGTTTGGCACCTTAAATAAAAGGAATGGTGAAGGCCTCCAAACCCACTACCTTCAGATCCCTTGTGGATCTATCTCTCTCACTGACTCAGGATGAAGTGACATTGAGATCAATCAAGGTTGAAATTGACGGGAAAAGGAAGCATGAGGATAACCGCTTCCAAGGCTCAAAGAAAGGAAAGTTTGGTTCCAATAAGAACCAACAGAGGTCAAATGATGATAGGCCGGAATGTAAGACTTGTGGAAGAAGACATTGGGGACAATGTCAGACAGATCAGCAACCAAAGCCATGTGGCATCTGCAGGAGAACTGGCCACAAGTCTCATGAGTGTAAAGACTTGAAGAATGTTCTTTGCTACGGGTGTGGCGAGAAAGGTCACATAAGGACCAGTGTCTAAAACGAGCAACCGATGGCAATGCTAAACCTGCGGAGGCAAAGAAAAAAAATGCCAGATCTTTTCAGTTAACCGCAAAGGAGGCGGTAAATGATACGAATGTTATAACAGGTACGTTTCTAGTAAATAACATTTATGCACGTGTCTTATTTGATTTTGAAGCAGATAAATGTTTTGTAGACCATAAGTTTAGCGAACTATTAAATTTGCCCATAAGAACTTTAGAACATTCATATGAAGTAGAAATGGCAGATGGTGCAATCGAATTAGCTTCCAAGATTCTTGAAGGATGCACTATACCCATTAGGAATCATTCCTTCCCAATAAAAATCGATATGGCGTCCTTTTTTCCATGCCCCTCCTTGTTTTCTTTGGCCAATGAGTGTTGCCAAACGGTCAACATAACGGCTATATGTATATATATTTTTTATTTAACCTTTATATATATCTCTCTCTCTCTCTAACCTTTATATATCTCTCTCTCTCTATATATATATATATATATATATATATAGGGGAAGGGTGTATAGAAAACCTATGAAACCCAATCTATAACCATTGATCAAGATTAAATGGGTTTTCCATAGATACTTACATTATATATATATATATACAATCATACTACACCCCATTTTATACAAACCAAAACCCAAATTCTACACATACAACATCAAACTACAAACCATTTATATAAAAAATAGATTCCCTGACGTCCTCTTCGTCCATTGCAAATTTTTACTACAGAGTTTTTAGCGGGTGAGGGTGACTCGACCAATGAGAGGGTCGAGCAAGAGGCGGTTACGCATTCGTGCGAACTCGCGGCGCGGTATATGAAGCATTGTAGCTGACCTCAATGTGAAATTTTACCAAGAGAAGATATTGAACGAGACCGGCGTGCGGCAAATGATCGGTTGATGAAAGATTATTTCGATGAAGCGCCTAATTACCTAAACCCAGAAGTTTTTTGGCGTCGTTTCCGGATGAGTAAACGTTTATTTTTACGCATCGATGAAGATTTGGAAAACAACTTTGATTATTTTAAACAAAAACCGGATGTGAAAGGGACGATTAGATTCACCGGTATCCGAAGATGACGAGAATGGCGAAAGCGAAGACGACTAGTATTATGTGTTTGTTTTTTTTATTATTTATGTAATTTTTATTTAATTAATGAAATATTATTATTTTAAATTTGAAAAAAAAAATAATTGGGTAATGATTGGTTGGGGCATTATTCCACTACGCCTTTTTTTTAAAAGGCCCAATAATGCCCATTACTGACTGAACTGCCACACCACACAACACAAAACGCCTAAAGATGGGGTATTGTTACTACGCATGCTCTAAAGTGTTAGACCACCGGGTATGGGGCTCGTCCCCGAGCCGTCCCCCCCGTCGCGGTCCGTCGCACACCGCCCCCCTTCACCCCGTCGCGTCTCTTCCATCTTCTCCAAGACGTTGGAGACGGAGCAAATGGTGGGCCCCCTCTCCTCTTTCCCCTATGACTTCTCTCTCTCTCCCTTGAATATATATTGATTTTTTTATTAAGGTGGGTAGTCCCCCACACCCTTGGGTAGTCCACAAAAGGATGCTCCTCCTCCCGTGGTGATGTGGCTCCTACGTGACGGGTAATCTCTTTGGGGACTATCCAAACCATACCCCATGGTCTTATGGAAAAGGTTTTTAAAAAGAGGGGGACACGTATCAAACTATTAAAATTAGCATTTGATTTAAAAAAAAAGTATATTAGGTTATGGTACTAGTGAATTGAATGAATTAAGAATTTATTATGCACATCTTCCAAAAACCTTTGAAAATTTGTATTCATTCAATTCTCAACATATACATTTAGAGTTTGATGATGTCAGGGAATAGTTTTGTTCAGTGGTTGGTCACTTTGGCCGCCACTTTTAACTTTTTTTTTCTTTTTTTATATAATAGTTATTTATAGGTGATGCCAAATTACAATTTTATCCTAGGTGTAAAATTACGATTTCGTCCTCAACTCAAAAATAAAATATCTGTTGGAACAGAAATTAACTACGCCTCTGCAACATGCTTGGCTTTCAAAATTGCTGGGGTATAATTACGAAATTGTATACAAGAAAGGAGTGGAAAATCAGGTAGCAGATGCTCTATCAAGGGTGCAGGGTCCTGCATTATTTACCATGTCTATATCCACTTTAGATGACTCATTGTTGAAGAGGATTAAGACATCTTGGCAACAAGATCAAGGGTTGGCTGAAATAGTTGTTAAATTGTCAAGGGGAGAATTGGTTCCTGATTTTAAATGGCAGGGTGAACTGTTGCTGAAAAAAGGCAGAGTAATAGTGGGAAGGGATGAGGAATTGCAGTTATATATTATTGGTTTGTGTCATAGTTCAGGGATGGGGGGTCACTCAGGGGTCCATGCTATTACCCAGAGGATTAAAAGCATGTTTAGATGGAAGGGAATGTACAAACAGGTCAGACAGTTCATTAGAACTTGTGATACATGTCAAAGGACTAAACATGAAAATGTGGCTTATCCTGGACTTTTGCAACCTCTGCCAATTCCTAAATATGTGTGTTCAGACATATCTATGGATTTCATAGGAGGTTTCCCTAGGGTGAATGGTAAAGATTCTATTTTGGTGGTAATTGATAGGTTGACCAAGTATGGTCATTTCATACCTCTTGGGCAACCTTATTCTGCAAGTACCGTAGCTCAACTGTTTTTGGATCATATATTCAAGTTACATGGCTGACCATAGACTATTGTGAGTGATAGAGATCCGATTTTCCTAAGTAACTTTTGGAAAGAGTTTACAAAGATGCAGGGAATCCAGCTGGCTATGTCTACAGCCTATCATCCTCAATCGGATGGGCAAACTGAGGTGGTCAATAGGTGTATTGAGGCGTATCTTAGGGGTATGACATTGAGCACTAACACCCCTTGGCTGAAATGGTTGTCTTTAGCTGAGTGGTGGTACAATACCAACTTCCATTCAGCTATAAAAACAACACCTTTTCAGGCTTTATATGGATACCCACCCCCTCTATTTGTGCCATATATACCAAAAGATTGTTCAGTAGATGCAGTAGATTAGTTATGCATTGAAAGGGAAAGAACTATCAAACAACTAAGGCAGGCATTACATGTGGCACAAAATCAAATGAAGCAAACAGCTGATGGGAAGCGTATAGAGATGGAATTTGAAGTAGGTCAATGGGTGTATTTGAAGTTACAAGAATATAGGCAGAATACAATGAGGAATTATAAGCACAATAAATTGAGCCCTAAGTATCATTGAAAGAATTGGAAAGGTTGCATACAAGCTGGACTTACCTGATGAGGCACAATTGCATCCGATATTTCATGTTTCATTGTTGAAGTTAGCTCATGGAAATCACTCAGTGGTGATACCTCTTCCTGCCCAGCCACTGTTCAAATACACTCCTGCTGCTGTTGTTGATAGGATGGTGTGTAAGATGGAGAATCGAATGAGTATGGATGTTTTGATTCGTTGGACTGACTTGCCGGTTTCAGAATCATCTTGGGAAAATTTAGAAGAGATGAAGGTGAGGTTCCCATATTTCAATTTTGATACTCAATTTTGAGGTCAAAATTGTTAAAGGAAGGGGCATTGTTATGTAGCAAAGTATAAGGGTCTGTTGTGTAATTGTTGTATAGTTCAGGGTCTTATGTGTTGAATAGTGTAAGTGTGTTAGTTGTCTGTTGTACTTAAACAAGAGTGCTTAATGACAGTTAATTAGTTAGTTGTCGAGCTATCATTCTGTTAATCTCTCTCTCTACTCTCTCTCTAGAATCTCCGTAACAGATTTATTCTTTTAGTTGTATGTTTCAGATGTACCCTTCATTGTAACATCTTGCTAGGCTCTATTAATTAAAAAAATGTTTGTTAAAAAAAAACAAATGGAATGATATTGACCAGTGTTTATCTATAAGAAGTTAAACTTTTACAAAAGTAACCTTACATTGATTATTGTTTATCTATAAGAAGTTACAACTTTTACAAAAGTAACCTTACAATCGTACGTGTTACAAAATAAATTTTAGTTTTTGCAGATGTTTCAATTTAGTTCTTACAATAACTTTTTTATTCTCCATGTAACAAAATAACTCATTGATAACATACAAAAAGTCAAACAGCAGGTAGTAAATCAAGAGTGTTAATTGAGTATTCAATTAATGCCACATGTGTGGGTAACCAAATGCTGTAATTCTCTACAGGTATTTTATATTAAAATATTATAAAATAAAATAAAAACATAAACCCTTTCCCTTTCTTTGTCAACTTCCTTTTGCTTCCTCTTTTTTAATCCCATAAACTACCCATTCTCTCTTTCTATATATATGTCCTTCATTCCATACCTCCATCTCAAAAAACATACACACAAACACACAGAAATGGATTTCCTAATGTTCTTTGTCAAATTAGCAGAGTGGTTAGTATACCAACTGCTAGCAAATTCATGTTACAGAGCTGCAATGAAGGTGAAAAACCATGGCTTTTTCTTGTTAAGAAACAACTCATCTCACAAATCACCACACCATCAGCTTCCACTGTTCCCTACCTTCACAAAATGTTCCTTGAACAAAGATCAAGAAACCCTAGTTTGTGATATCCAAAACACCCTATTATTAAACTCAACATCTTTCTTTCCATACTTCATGTTGGTTGCTTTTGAAGGTGGTAGCTTACTTAGGGCATTCTTGTTATTGTTATCCTACCCTTTGTTACTTGTTCTTGATCATGAGTTAGGTTTAAAGTTGATGATTTTCATCACCTTTCGTGGGCTTAAAATAAAGGATATGAAGAATGTGGGGAGGGCAGTTATGACCAAATTTTACCTTGAGAACTTGAACCTTCAAGTTTATAAGTTGCTTGCATCTATAAGAAGTTATGGGATCAGGATTTTGATCTTTACAAGGGTGCCTAAAATGATGGTTGAAGGGTTTTGTAAGGAATATTTGAGAGTTGATGATGTGATGGGGACTGAGTTGCATAGTTTTGGGGGTATTTTAGTGGTTTTGTGTCAAGTTCATGTGTGCTTCAGAAGCATAAAGCAGTAAAAGAGTGGTTTGGAAATGAGAAACAACCAGATATTGGTATTGGAAGTTGTGGTCTTCATGATCAACTGTTGATCTCCCAGTGCAAGGTATGTGTGACTGTTTGAATCGTTCTTGGATGACTCCATTTCTTTTGTTTATATGTTTAAAAAGCTAAAAAAGAAGTATGTACATCCTGTTAGATATGACATATGAGTCTTTGAAATATTCATACTTATATATTGGCTTAGAAGAGTTTAGTTAAATAAAATCATGCAAAACGACATCGTTTGTATCTATTTGGCAGAGTCATCAAAGCAGTGTTTTCATAATTGGACCGGACATTGAACCGGTCTTCTTACTAGTTCACTGGTCGGACCGGTCAGACCGATCGAACCGGATTTAAGAACAGGAAGATATACCTATATATATATATATATATGTGTGTGTGTGTGTTGTATTTATACTTTATAGCCACACCATTGCAATATTTGGATTTCACAATTGGCCCACTTCTTGAATTCCTTCTAAAATCCGAACGTCAATACCTAAGATCACCTAACTTTATCTCTTGTCTTTCTATCTTCAACCTTTGGCAAACCTGCAAGTTGCAACTATTCCTTTCCTTTTTTTTACATCGACGAACAGATAAATCCAAAACCAGGTATGTGTTCGAGGCTAAAGCAAACGCCAACCATAATTTAGATACCCGATCCAACCCTCTTTTCACCGAGTTTCCGGTCCGACCTCCGGCTTAGGCCTAAATGGCCAGCCATATGCTAAAGCGGTCCTACAACCTGAACCGGGCCGGATGATGTGGCGGTTGTCGGTCAGACGGGTCCGGCCGTCCGGTCTGGATTTAAAAACATTGCATCAAAATATAAGCTTTCAACCAACTATCTTTATCTACTAGGTCATGGGTCTAAATTTCGTAACCCTAATAACACTTTCCATTTTAGTGGTCCAAAGATTTTTTTTTATTTTTATCAATTTTTATCTTTTACGAGATGTAATTTAAAAGGGCCCTACTAATCCCATGCCACCTCTAAAATCAAACGACCATTCCACGACTGACTAAAACGATTGTTAATTAAAGCTAGGAGGCTACGAGGCAAACTTCCATAACCTTTAAATGGTTGTTTGTAAATGGTATGAGATTAGATTGTCAGTGATGTGTGTATAGCATGCATCTTTTTTATAATTTAGACATCTTAAAAAAGTGTATTTTTAATTTTTAAACGTGTAATGTTAACTTGTTAACCTTTCAAATAGGTAAGTATCATATATTATAAAAAGAAAAGGTTGGTAGGTTACTTTTGACAAATCTTAACCGACTTTCTTGAACTACCAAATGATATGATGTGGCTTCATTTCAAAACCGTTAGCAACAAGATTCATATGTTTGGCTCAATCTTTTTGGAAACATCTGGAACACTTTGGATTAATCTTTACATGATAATTTGATCACAGAAATGTTATATGGTGAGCAAAGAAGATGGAAAAAGGAATGCAAGAACAATAATGCCAAGGGACAAGTACCCAAAACCTTTAGTCTTCCATGATGGAAGGCTAGCATTCTTCCCCACACCATTAGCCACATTATGCATATTTCTACGGTTTTCTCTTGGTGTTTTGCTAGCAATTATCCGGCTTTGTGTGGGCATATTCTTGCCTTACCCAATGTCGCGTATCCTAGGTGGTCTAACCGGCATAAACATAACAATAGAAGGTTGTGATTACTCATGGGAGAACAAAAACAAACAAACGGATGTCCTTTTTGTTTGCACGCATTGAACCCTGTCTTCCTAACCATGACCATTGGTAAGCCACTTACCGCGGTTACATATAGTCTAGGCAAGATGTCCGAAATGATTTCACCGATAAAAATAGTGACATTAACACGGGACAGGAAGCAAGATGGTGAAACTATGCACGAGTTATTAAGTGAAGGGGATTTGGTTGTTTGTCCTGAAGGGACTACTTGTAGGGATCCTTATTTGTTGAGATTTAGCTCGTTGTTCGCAGAGTTAACCGATGAGATTGTGCCCGTTGCAATGAACACACATGTGACCATGTTTTATGGCATGACGGCTAGCGGGCTTAAGTGTTTGGACCCTATTTACTTCCTGATGAACCCAGACCAAGTTACCATGTTAAAGTGCTAGGAAAATTGATTAAGGGGCTCACTTGTGCTGGTGGCAAGTCTAGCCATGATGTGGCTAACTATATTCAGAAAAAACTTGGGGATGCTTTGGGTTTTGAGTGCACAAATCTTACTAGAAAGGATAAGTATTTGATGTTGGCCGGGAATCAAGGGATAGTTGAGGATCATGCGAAAAGTAAAAAGATTGTATCTTAAACTTTCGGTCGGTTGGTTTCGTGGTCGATTTTTTAATTAAACTTTCGGTCGGTAGGTTTCAAAATTTTAAAACCGTACCAAACGGTTGGGTTTACAGTTTATAGTCAATACCGGTCGTATAAAACCGGACCGGGCCATGGCTATTAATTCTTTTTAATATTTTATGTTACATGTATTGAGTTACTTATATTAGGATTAATGTAATTCATGTTTGACTTAAGTAGTCAACTAAAAAGTAATTTAGTTAAAGTAAAAGAAAAAAAAAAACACCATAGTTAAACTAGATAGGTTGTAAATGAAAAAGTTTATACTAAATGACGAAATAAAATAAAGGACAAAAAAATTAATATACTTTAAAACGTGCATTAGATATAGTACAACACTATTCATCTTCTTTATGTTATATATAATGTCAAATATCAAATGTCAAATGTCAAAGATCAATTTCATGCACATCAAAGAAACAAAACATGTATTTTTAGGGTAAGCATTTTAGCCTACAGGTGTTTTATAAATGAACATAAACTTTCATACACATAACCATTCAACATCTAATAAATTTTAAAATGAAAAATGTAGAGCACAACAATAATTAAAAGCCTTCTGTTCACACTTGTGGACGACGCAAAATATGTGTCTGAGCCCTAAGGGTTAAAAAAGCACGAACTGATTATAATAATATTATTTGATGAATAATGTTTTCAACGGTTAACAATTCACTAAACATTCATAGAGCGTGACCTCCAAATTTTTTTTATTTGTTTTTTGGATCCACCAGTTATATATATCATGTTTTTTGCACTTTACTAGTGGATTACATTTAAGGCGAGGGTATTTATTACAGATGTGGTGTGGAGCCTGCTCATATATATACTATTGTAGTTAATTAATTGGATACTGACTAAGGAGGGGAGAAGATGAAACATATTCTTATAACAAGCTCACATCCCAAAGTTTTTCTTTTATTTTTATCGACTAAATGTGAAACGCCCTCAACAGTTGAATTTATACATTGCAACATAACTTCTAAACTGAAACTCATTCATATGCAACGGAAACGTTCAAACATTACATAATCAAACATTAAAGTCAAGTGCATAATCCTCTAGCAAAAGTTATAGTACAAAAGTAAAACATGAATTACAGGGTGCCAGTCTCTAAGTAAGGGAGCCTTCACTTCCATGCCAATCATGTCTTCCCAAAATCTCACATAGATTACATACACTTTAACCTAATGTACATACTAAATATCAGTTTTGCTGAATGAGTTCTATTTTCACAAAACATCTTTAAGTTTTTAACATGTAACATAATACTATCATCATAACATAGATATAGACATGAAAACATTGCAGATACATATCTCTGGGATACATAACTTTAAAGAAACATACTTAGAACATACATCATAAGTCAAACATCTTAAGTGTCAAGTTTCTGCAAACATAACCTAACATATCATATCATTCAAATCACGTGGACCTTAGAGTGTCACGACCCCCGACCCACCCTGGACGGAATCGGAAGCCGCGAACAGCCCAGTGGTACCGGTGATTTATTTTGAAAAACGTTGCAGCGGAAATTTCATCAGGACCGTGAGTTAGGAAAAATATCAGAGTTTAGAAAACACCGGATTTTTATTTATTTAAATAGATGGGATAAACCCATGTTTTACAATGGTAGCTTTAATAAATAATAAATTTGATTACATAAAATAATATTTCTTAATTTGATTTAATTAATAAAATAAGCCACTTCTTGAAGTCTTTCAGTGCCGTATCCATCTCTACTGTAATTACCTGAAACATGTTTGAAAAAGGTTTTGTCAGCGGGAAATACTGAGTGAGTTCATTCATTTTGCTAAAACGACACATTTGTTATAATATACAGTATTAAGAGCGATTACAATGTTTCTGATATCAAGCCAACTACCCACGGTATTTGTCACTCGACCCATTGGCCCATTCGTCCAATGGTGACTGTGACTATGGTCATATCCCCCATTGGCTGCCCCAATGGTGACGATTATCAAGTAATGTATACAAAACCCCACATACCGGCTGTAATATGGTGATTACAAAGACTTAATCCCCGTAATTATAACTTTGAAAATAACATGATTTTGTAAATAGATTTGATAAAAAGAGAGAATGACTCACAGATAATCATGCAGATTCATACGGACAGAATTTAGTCTACAGATAAGCCTTGATATATTGCAGATTTATACAGGCAGGGCTTAGCCTATTGATTTTGCCTTGTAACCTAGTGCATACGAACTAGGTAGGTAACTTAATACAATAATTACGATAATTCACGAGATCAAATTCTCACAATGAACGACAAAGTGCAATACTTCATCCATCGAATTAACGATGATCCGTCAAATTAATGACGAACGACAAAGTATAATACTTCATCCATCGAATTAACGATGATCCGTCAAATTAATGACGAACGATAAAGTATAACCCTAGTGTGGGCGGCACTTAAACATCCATTGGATATATTGATCGGTCGGAAAATGAATCGTAATAGCGATTAAGTTAATACCCTGTATCGTAGCAGAATTTGAGCTAGTGTGTGTTTGGTAGTAATAAAAATATATATTTGTAATTTAAGTATAGTACCCCTAATTAATCTTATCCCGATGTCTCGAGACAGAACCCCAACGAACTTAGTCGGGCAGAGCCCTGACATATGTTATGAGGCTCAGATCAATCGGAAAGGGTAGCGGTGATCGGGAGTAAAAATACTTAAAACAGGGCAGAGCCTTATTATTATTATAGGTGAAATAATAATAAAGAAAATATATATGTGTATATATATATATATATATATGGATCGATCAGGATGCAAACGAGAGACAAATGAACACTTGAAAGTAGAAAGGGATTTCTATATATATAGCCGAGGAATGAGATTTGCATGAAAGACACGTAAGTCCATGCCTGTCTACTTTATTCATTTCACTAAGTTAGGTGTAGACATGTATATCTATTTCATTGGTTAATTCATTATTTATTATTATTTTATTGAAGGATAGAAAGTTTGATAGATGAAGGACACGTACAGCCTTTTCTAGAATTCTCATGACACTTATCTTAGATTTAAATATTATTTTATTTCTAAAATATCCTCATGACATGTATAAATCTCAAATCTAAATTTCATTTTAGTTAATGATTATTATATATATATTTTTTATTTCTATACGTAGACATCAAATAATTTTATTTTATTCTTATAATTTAATTCACTTGCTTCACTTATTGCTGTGTATAACTTCTAAAATATGATGTTTTTAGAAAATAATAAATATGTCATTAGAACCAGAATATTTTTATCTACATTTGGGTCTAAGTTTCATTAAAAACGAAATAGGTTCAAAATACAATGTATTTTATAATTTAATTATTATACGGTCACTAGGCCCGTTTAGGTACTTCATATTTCTTACAGTTAACTTACCCGTAATCTACCCGTCTAATAATATAAGTTTTTATATAGACTTTTATTTTATTAGAAAGGGCACTCATATACAGGCCAATATAATATTTCAACCAACTATAAAAATAGTGTTTAAAACTATTTGGGTTGAATATTTATATTAAAATAAACTAGTTACTAGTGGTTAATAAATTTAACCAAACCTATAATTCTTATAGAAAAATAGGGATGTTACATTCTCCCCACCTTGTTTTAAATCTCGTCCTCGAGATTTGGGTTATGATATTTCTTTTAGACTTATGTGGTATTTTAGTCAATAAAACAATATTAAGGTAGATGACTCAGAATCAAAATATTAAATTTTGTGAATATGAGTTGTACAATAAGTAGGACTCAATGGTTCAACTGAATTAGTTCAAGAAATAGATAACAAATGAATGAGATGAAATGATATAATTTTCAAAGTGACTAGGTTCAAGTCAAAAGATATATATGATCAATAGATATTTTAAAATGAATGTGAAAGACTTCTAGAATTAATAAAATTCTTTGTCAAAAGAAAGCTTACTTTGATTGGCAATTGAGGAAGACTTAGAATTTACAAGCTTGAATGAAATAGAAGTATGAAAAATGATTTGTCAAATATTTATGAGAAAATCAAAGTGTTGAGATGAGTGAATTGCAGGGATACACCAAAAGACAATAAAGTTAGTGTATCTTTATTTTAGAGTTCGTATCTTAAGTGATGATCGTGAGATAATAGATTACGTCTAGATGATCGCGAAATCCTATAATATTGTTATAACTATATTTAGATATGTTAAACTCTTATTTAGTATTTTAAATTTCCGGTCACCTTTATGCATAAATTTTGATATGATACACATATACATGATTTATACTGTATATTCACATATATTATACTGTATATTCGATTTTTCTTATATATATATAGTTATCACAGTATAATTTAGCAGTTATAAATAATCTTTCTTATATATAAAAATATATATATATATATATTTATATATAGAGAAAAATTTACTTTATATCAAATATTTTTATAAAGAAAATTTATATAGGATTATATATATTGATTTTTTTATGAATATATGAAGATATATTTATGTGATAAAATTCCATATAGATATGGAGTCTACGTTTCATAAGAATTTTTTATTTTTTTTTAACTAGTCATTATCATGGTTAGATATTGGTTAGTGCTGCCTTGTTTAAGCATAGGTGGCCAGTCCATGCCTAACTAAGGCTAGGTTACCCAATATTTGCCCTTGACAATAACCCTAGTATTTTAAAATAATACTAACACTATTATTATTTAATATTTTTTTTTACTAATAATAAAACTGATATTTTTTTTTAATAAAACCAATTTAATAAAACTGATATTAGTATTACATAACTAAACATACACTTAAATGGAAAAATTTCTAATAAAAATGGTGAAACCAGCCGTCCCCAGGATCGAACCCGGGTCTAGGCCACACCCTTTCGCGCGCCTAGCCAACCGAGCTAAGTGCCTAGTTTGTGAAAATTTCTATTTTGGTTAAATATAAGCACATGTACAATAAATTCTGTACTTCTTATTATAAGTCACCTACTTATCCTCCTTATGTTGACTAGTAATACTTATTAGGTAATCACTTATGTAAGTTTCCATATATAAAATAAATTTTATATAATGTTTTTCGATAGAAGATGTTAAAATAATAATTTATCACGAAAAGCTAGATTGATGTTGTAAAAATCATTTAAGAGATACATTAAAATATGACAAGAATTTGTGTATCATTATCTTAATACATGATTTGTGTTAAGATAACTTTTATAAATATCTGTATATGATATATATAAATGAAATTAGTGCAAGTTTTAAATTTTATGAAAACGTTAGTACAAGGTGACTGTGATCAAAGAAATGATTTAGTAAAGTCGAAGACCAAATAATCATTTTATAGTTCTAGAGAATTGAAGTGTTTGTTGGGATTATGTTGAATATGATAGCTTTAATCCATCATATGGGAATTTGAAATGAATATGTAATGCGAACAAGTTCAAGCAATTGAACTTGGTTTAATCACGACGAGTTCATGTAATAAGAAAGTTCGGACATGGTTACAACAAAATCATGTATGCCAAAGAAAAATGAGTTTCTCAAGAAATTTATTGACTCAATATAAAAGGGTCATTGTTTTGCATTATTGCGGTATATAGTGAGTATAGCGAAATGATATTTGAGTTTGGATAAACAACAAATTGGAATGAAGTCTTCCAGTAGGTTTCATAAGTTAATCGAACCATATGCGCAACCAACAATGCATGTGTAATGTGTGGATTTATTAAGAAATGAAATAAATCAATATTCGTTACTATGAAAAATTCTCATGGTATGATGACCATTAAGGGGAGTAGTAATGCAAAAGTCTATTCACCGAGGTCAGAATTTTACAAAAGAAATTTAAGAATTTTATTTGGATTTTCGTGTGATAACCGTTGCTAAATGACATTACTAGGGAATGTCGAATAAACGAAATAGGGAAATTATAAAGTATGTGACTTCTTTTGTAGTGCTAATAATTATGACTCTGATTAGACTGTGCACCGATTGTTGTGAAATTTTGTTTCAAAGTACTTCAGCGAGATTCATGTTATTTGTAGGATCACGTGGCCCAGTGCTATTAGTTCTTCTACTGACGGGATCCACATAGGTGTTATTATACCTAATTATATTTTTCAAAGGTCTTGCCTTGGAAATTGTGTGGAATATACTTCATCTTCTGTGGACTTATAATTAAATTTTCATGTGTTTTCTTGTATATTATCACAACTTTACATGCTTCTTACTTGCGTTAATAGTTTATGGTAACGCGTTAGAAATTCTTTTGATGGCGTTTTATCTTAAAGGGTTTCCATTGTTTATTTTATCACACGAGCTACGAGACAGATGATTAAACGAAATAATGTTTGGTATCGGAAAAGAAATTCCTGATAAAGAAATATAGACACAGATACTTGTGCTTTATTCCTATTTGACTTTTGGAATTCTTTATAGATATAACTATCTATATAATCATCTATTTCACATACCCTTCATAAAGTCAATGCATTTAACAGATTCATATTTTCAAAAACCAGTCAAATATCTGGTCAAGATACTATTTAGGAAATTTTGTCATTTGTTTGACATGTTATATACCCCGTCTTATCCGATTCGCGCCGGAGCGGTAATCTCATTATATCCGGACAAACTGGAGAGTCTGCTATACCATACCCAGTCTTGCCGGAGAAAATTTTCTATTTCCCATAAATAGTATTTTTTTTTTTTTCAAAAGTGACTCTTTTATTAGGGCTTTTATCCAGAACCAAAGAAAATTGTATTTCTCGTAACATATCTTATTCTAGCCCAAGTAATATCAATAAGCAATAATTACTATTAATTCTTTCTTATTTAACATATCTTGCAATATTCTAATTACCATTCTTATGGTATATCAAAACCCATCATACTTTATTTACACCAGTACTTAGCTTATCTTGAAGTTTTATACTAAGGCATCTTTTCTTAAGTTCAAGTCTAAATACTATCATGTGTGCTACCAGTTAATAGCAATATCCTAACTCTTTTATTTAGGTATTATTATTACAACACTTAAAGGCTTGAAGCAGTGGCTCTTTGAGTTGGCTCTGATACCACCTTCTGTCACGACCCCCGACCCACCCTGGACGGAATCGGAAGCCGCGAACAGCCCAGTGGTACCGGTGATTTATTTTGAAAAACGTTGCAGCGGAAATTTCATCAGGACCGTGAGTTAGGAAAAATATCAGAGTTTAGAAAACACCGGATTTTTATTTATTTAAATAGATGGGATAAACCCATGTTTTACAATGGTAGCTTTAATAAATAATAAATTTGATTACATAAAATAATATTTCTTAATTTGATTTAATTAATAAAATAAGCCACTTCTTGAAGTCTTTCAGTGCCGTATCCATCTCTACTGTAATTACCTGAAACATGTTTGAAAAAGGTTTTGTCAGCGGGAAATACTGAGTGAGTTCATTCATTTTGCTAAAACGACACATTTGTTATAATATACAGTATTAAGAGCGATTACAATGTTTCTGATATCAAGCCAACTACCCACGGTATTTGTCACTCGACCCATTGGCCCATTCGTCCAATGGTGACTGTGACTATGGTCATATCCCCCATTGGCTGCCCCAATGGTGACGATTATCAAGTAATGTATACAAAACCCCACATACCGGCTGTAATATGGTGATTACAAAGACTTAATCCCCGTAATTATAACTTTGAAAATAACATGATTTTGTAAATAGATTTGATAAAAAGAGAGAATGACTCACAGATAATCATGCAGATTCATACGGACAGAATTTAGTCTACAGATAAGCCTTGATATATTGCAGATTTATACAGGCAGGGCTTAGCCTATTGATTTTGCCTTGTAACCTAGTGCATACGAACTAGGTAGGTAACTTAATACAATAATTACGATAATTCACGAGATCAAATTCTCACAATGAACGACAAAGTGCAATACTTCATCCATCGAATTAACGATGATCCGTCAAATTAATGACGAACGACAAAGTATAATACTTCATCCATCGAATTAACGATGATCCGTCAAATTAATGACGAACGATAAAGTATAACCCTAGTGTGGGCGGCACTTAAACATCCATTGGATATATTGATCGGTCGGAAAATGAATCGTAATAGCGATTAAGTTAATACCCTGTATCGTAGCAGAATTTGAGCTAGTGTGTGTTTGGTAGTAATAAAAATATATATTTGTAATTTAAGTATAGTACCCCTAATTAATCTTATCCCGATGTCTCGAGACAGAACCCCAACGAACTTAGTCGGGCAGAGCCCTGACATATGTTATGAGGCTCAGATCAATCGGAAAGGGTAGCGGTGATCGGGAGTAAAAATACTTAAAACAGGGCAGAGCCTTATTATTATTATAGGTGAAATAATAATAAAGAAAATATATATGTGTATATATATATATATATATATGGATCGATCAGGATGCAAACGAGAGACAAATGAACACTTGAAAGTAGAAAAGGATTTCTATATATATAGCCGAGGAATGAGATTTGCATGAAAGACACGTAAGTCCATGCCTGTCTACTTTATTCATTTCACTAAGTTAGGTGTAGACATGTATATCTATTTCATTGGTTAATTCATTATTTATTATTATTTTATTGAAGGATAGAAAGTTTGATAGATGAAGGACACGTACAGCCTTTTCTAGAATTCTCATGACACTTATCTTAGATTTAAATATTATTTTATTTCTAAAATATCCTCATGACATGTATAAATCTCAAATCTAAATTTCATTTTAGTTAATGATTATTATATATATATTTTTTATTTCTATACGTATACATCAAATAATTTTATTTTATTCTTATAATTTAATTCACTTGCTTCACTTATTGCTGTGTATAACTTCTAAAATATGATGTTTTTAGAAAATAATAAATATGTCATTAGAACCAGAATATTTTTATCTACATTTGGGTCTAAGTTTCATTAAAAACGAAATAGGTTCAAAATACAATGTATTTTATAATTTAATTATTATACGGTCACTAGGCCCGTTTAGGTACTTCATATTTCTTACAGTTAACTTACCCGTAATCTACCCGTCTAATAATATAAGTTTTTATATAGACTTTTATTTTATTAGAAAGGGCACTCATATACAGGCCAATATAATATTTCAACCAACTATAAAAATAGTGTTTAAAACTATTTGGGTTGAATATTTATATTAAAATAAACTAGTTACTAGTGGTTAATAAATTTAACCAAACCTATAATTCTTATAGAAAAATAGGGATGTTACATAGAGTGATCGTCATTTCTCCCGTATCATTAGACATTGTTACCATACGCCCTTAAACCATGGCAAGCCACAAAGACATTGCCCTATGCCCTACTTATAGCAGACCAAGGTTCCTCGCAACCAAAGTAACATGCCATAAGTCCCGATCCTTTACCATCCATCCCCTAAGGGACACAACACATTTTGACAATGTATCGATTTAGAAAAACTTTATCTTTAGGACATTTCATAGAGCAAATGAATATCATTCGTTTTCTTTCATAAAACCATTCCTTACTTAGAAAAAATATATTTTACTTCAAATACTTTAGCGAGTATACACACCACCCCAAAGTAGTTTAAAAATGGGACTTAGAACTCACATATGGGAAATAACTTCTATTCACTAATGACTTAATAATCCTCTTGTAGAACACTTAGTTAATGCAATCATTCTAATCAAAGGTTCACATGCGAAAAAGGGTCAACTTTTGTATACCATAACTCTATAAGGTGGTTCAAAGTACACATTTTCATGTGGGCTCCCATGCAAAAGTTAGGGGAACCAATAAATAAATGTTTTATTTTAACCCGATTGATATTTTGTTTGGGTAAGCAGTGGCTGAAACTCCCCAAAACCAAGGGGTCTCATCCGTTGGATTTACTCTTTGGCAAATAGTTCGAAAATAAAGGTTCGTTAACATTCGCAACGGAAACATTCCAAGTTATTACAATCAATTAAATTAAACCACTGTTTAAAACATTGAAAGTCATAACAAAGGGATGTCAGTCTTCATCGGGGATCCTTGCCATAAGCCAACCAACCATTACTTCTACAAACCATCTGACGTGCTTACTAAAAGTCAGCTACGCTCAGTAAGTTATTATTAAATCAGGTAACTATAACATTAAGCAAATATCAATCAATAACCTTCTACGCAAATAAGTGCATACAACTACACTTTATTCTATAATCTTCGAATATATATATATATATATATATATATATATATATATATATATATATATATATATATGTGTGTGTGTGTGTGTGTGTAATTATATACCTTGTCTATACTATACACACAATAACAGTAACTTTTGCAATTAAGTACTATGTCATACTGTACACATAATAACACCTTTGCAATAAACAACCAGGTCCATACTAAACACATAATATACGCTACATAGCTAATAAACTACTGAACAAGAAATCCTATCTTGCTTCTTGCGACCCATTCCATGATGTCTTCAAAACCAGGCTCTCGATCCATAGACATTGCTTGATTGTGCATTTGTGTTGTATACCAAGCTAAAGGACCTTCCATCCTGACACTTGAAAAAGACCAAATGAGACCTAAACGCAAATTATAAAATATATACAATTTTATTAAACAGAATAAATATGTATATATATAAAGAATATTTACAAAAGTCACTATCAAAACGTTGTGGTAATTTAAAGTCTCCGGACAAAAATGTTGGATCACTATTTAAAAATGCCTATTGTGTGATTCCTTTCAAGACAACTATGTTGATTTAAAACAAAAATGCTATGACTTATGATTTAAAAATGTTGAACTAAACTCGACATATTTGGTCCATTTTAGCACATGGTCGCAATGGTTTTACTAAAGCCACTGCTATTACTGCAGTTTTTATCACAAAACGTCGGTTGCTCGAACTCACGTTCTGTCACACCCCAACCGATGGCGGAATCATCGGGGCGTGGCACTTAGCGAAACAGATTGTTCAAGAGAATCCATAACAACTATTAAGTGACAATATATTTAACGTTAATGTCCCATACCACTAACATATAAAGCATAAACAGTTATTACAGATAATTGTCTCAAAAACAAATGAAATGTTTCGACTACTCAGATTTCTTATTTGGTGAGCTTCTAGACTTCCTACTTCGTTTCATCACAGTAAACATAGCATCCTATCAACCTGTCACATACGTTAAAATAAAGTCAATACACAGAGTGTAAAGGTGAGTACACCAGTTTGCATAGTATAATAGTATAGAAAGCGTTTACGCATAACCAGCATGTAACACGTAGAGGTGTGAATCTAGTAAGTTATCGACAATGACATATGCAACTGACATGACTGCGAGTTGTAGAATGCGTGACACATTATCACCAATGTGACCATGCGAAGTAAGGCCCTTAACAACCCCTGAATAAACAGGTCCTGAGTCCAAACTATAGTACTATCGTTGCTAAGGTGTCAGGCAAACAATCACTGTGTAAACATAACATACAAGCATTCATCGAGTCACGTATAACATGCGAGAGCGGTTAGCGTTTGCAAAGCGTTTAGTATAGTGTGTGTTGTGTTTTGATATAGAGAACGTATGTAACACCCAAAAGTGCGTTAAGCGAAAAAGGGTTCGAATATACTCACAGTATGTGCTTAACAAGTAAACACAGCCTTGGATTGAAGGGAGCGCTTGGAGTTAGCCTGAGCATAGAACAGTAGCGTAAGCGTTGAACGGTGCGTAAAACAGCGTGTCGGGTGAGTTTGGTGTCGAATGGTGAGTCGATCGGATGAGCCTAGCCCATCCGGATGGATGGTCATCCGGTCGGATGGTCATCCGATTGGATGGCCATTCGAACGGTTGGCCATTCGAGTGAGTGTGTAAGCGTTTGTAAGTTTTTGAAACTTGAAGTTTTCGTTGTAGCGTTTAAACAATGTATAGCATAGACACCAAGTCATTCGGTCGGATGGTCATTCGAACGGATGGCTATTCGAGTGGAAATCAGTAGCTTTTCATAAAATTTTCTAAGTAAAAGTTTGAAGTTTAACGGAGACGGCGTGATGACGTGTCAAACAACGGAAATTCGCTAGGGTCCAGCTCATCTGATCAGATGGGAACCACCCCATTCGAAGCGTACTCACTGTTCTTTTGTTGAAGTTTCATGTTCAACCCGTTAATCAGTCATCTCTTCGGTGGAAGTCCATTTTCAAGCCGGCTCTCAACTAGGAAATGAGTAGAGAGTCCGAATGAGTATGGATTCCATCGGTTTTGAGTAGTAGAGTGTTGAAGAGTTGAAAGAAAGTTTGAAAACCGGTAGAAAAGTGTTAAAATCTTTCTAATTTTATACGAGATTTCATGTTGTGAGTGTGGAAATCCTTTAGATTTGGACCAAACTTGACGGGATGACGTCACCGAGTGAACACCCTCTTCAAGTTGCCCAAATCAGGTGATTTCAGTGAGAAAACAAGTGACTTTGATGGAGAAGATGATGGGAAAATGTGTATTGATGATAGAAGTACAAGATTTAGGGAGAAATACTTATGAAATAGCCTTGAATCGAGAGGAAAGTGCTTGAAAATGAGCTGTGAGTGAGTTGGTTCGGATGAGAGATGTCACATCAGTGAACAGTGGAGAGTGGGAGTATTTATAGTGTGAGAGGTGAGAGTAAGGCGGTGCAAGCAGTGGTCGGATGGCCAGTTGATCGGATGGCCATCTGTCCGGATGGCCATCCGAGCGGATGGTCATCCGGACCGTGGTCCATTCGATCATTGGTCCATTCAGTCCGAATAGCCGTGTATTGTTAGTTTCTGACTTTCGTTTCGTGCGTTAAGCGTTGTGTTGCGTTTAACGGGTTGCGAGTAAACGTTTGAGAGTAACCATACACATAATGTATATAACGCTCACACAAGTAATCAGGTAATAAGTAAACAAGCAATCACATAATTAGCACAAGTAATTAAATAACCAATCCGCGTTTCGAGTTTGCGTTGCGTTCGCGTTGCGATAGCGTTTAGTCTAACATGCGATAGAGATGCGTTAAATAGTAAGCGTTGTAAACTGTGTTTGATGCGATAACTGTGTTTTGAATAAGCGTTGAAATTACGCGTTGTAAAACTCGTTTAAAATATAGTTTAAAACAGTTAACCCTTTAGCGATAATCGAAATCTCAAGAGTACAAGTCAATTAAGCAATAAATGACAGATCTAGTAGGGACCAGGCTTTCCGGGTTGTTACGGCCTCCCCTACTTTAAGGAATTTCGTTCCGAAATTAAGTAGCAGGCGTAACAAAGAGTTGTGGATATTTAGCTTTCATATCACTCTCGAGTTCCCAAGTGAACTCGGCGCCGCGTTCGCCTTCACAGCGAACATTCACTATGGTAATGCGGGAGCGTCGAAGTTTCTTGGTTTCTCGATCCATGATTTCTACTGGCTTTTCCACGAAGTGTAGAGTTTCGTTAACTTGCAAATCCTCGAGAGGTACATGCAGGTTTTCTTCAGCTAAGCACTTTTTGAGGTTCGAGACGTGGAAGGTCGAATGCACGTTGTTGAGTTCTTCCGGTAATTCGAGTTGGTAGGCCACTTTGCCAATTCTTTCCAGAATCTTAAAGGGTCCAACGTATCGAGGTGCTAGCTTTCCTTTCTTGCCGAATCGGATCACCCCCTTCCAAGGTGAAACCTTTAGGAGTACGTGATCTCCAACTTCGAACTCAAGGGGCTTGCGGCGTTTATCGGCGTAACTCTTTTGATGACTCCGAGCTTTCAAGAGATTGTCTCGGATTTGGAGGATCTTGTCAGTCGTTTCTTGCAATAACTCAGGACCGGTAATTTGCGCATCTCCGATATCGTTCCATACAATAGGAGATCGACATTTTCTTCCATATAATGCCTCAAAGGGTGCCATCTGAATACTAGTATGATAACTGTTGTAGTACGAGAATTCGACTAAAGGTAAATGCGAATCCCAATTACCACCAAAAACTATAACGCACGAACGAAGCATGTCTTCAAGGGTGCGAATCGTGCGTTCAGTCTGACCTTTGGTCTAGGGATGGAAAGTGTTACTGAGATTAAGGTGGTGTTTGTTTTTTGGCCAGAAGCACTTCTGGCCACTTATGTCTGCGTCGCGCAGACGCGGGCAGACGTTTGGATGTTGCAGCTTGTTTGTTTTCTCGCAGACCTTTCATTAAAAAAGGTCTGTGAGACCTCTTCACCACGCAGACAATGACCCATGTCTTCTTGGAACCTCTTCACCACGCAAACCTCTTCTTCCCTGCCACCACCTCCACCACCACATCCCTGCCACCACCGCCACCACCACATCCCTACCCCAACCACCGTCACCAACACCCACCTGCCATCACACCCCATCTGCAACCACCTCCACCTCCGACACCACCTCCACCTCCGACACCCCTGCTCCGCCACCACCTCCACTCCGCCACCACCTCCACCGATGGCAAACAAAACCCCCAAATCCCCAAATCGATCTGTTATCAAAACCCCCAAATCGATCTGTTATCAAAACACCATCATCGTCATCATCTGCGGGAAAAGGCTGGCCGGAGAAGGAGATGGCGGTGGTGGTGACAGATTGTAGAGAGAGAGAGTTTGTAGAGAGAGAGAGAGAGTTCAAGGCTAGGGTTTGCGGTGGTGGTGAAGGCAGAGAGAGAGATCGAGGGATGAGAGAGAGACGATGAAGGGCGGTGGTGTAGTAGTGACGACGGTGGTTGTGTAAGGCGGTGGTGCTTGGTGGTGGTGAGGAAGGCAGAGAGAGAGAGCAGATCTGTGTGTGTGTTTGTGTGTGTAGGGGGTGTGAAGATCTTTTTATATAAAAAAAAAAACAAACCCACTTCCCCTTGCAGACTGCAGACATTTGGTCCACCTCTTCTCCTGCAGATACCTGCAGATGTGGTCCGCAGACTGCAGACCTTTTCCCGCAGAAAAAACAAACAGCACCTAAGAGTAGTACCGAGAGCAGATTGAAAAGTCTCCCAGAGGCGTGAGGTAAATGGACCATCGCGGTCAGAGATGATGTCACGAGGTGTCCCATGTCGACAAATGACTTCGTCGGTATAGATTCGTGCTAATCGTTCTACCTTAAAGTCCTCTCATATTGGTAAAAAGTGCGCGAATTTCGTAAGGCGATCAACGATAACCCAAATGCTATCGTGACCTGATGGCGTGTGCAGAAGTTTCGTAATGAAATCCATAACTATACTCTCCCATTTCCACATCGGGATCTCGGGTTGTTCAAGTAAGCCAGAGGGTCGTTGGTGTTCAGCCTTGACTTTCGAACAAGTCAGGCATTTCAGAACGTAGAGAGCGATATCTTTCTTCATTCCTGGCCACCAATACCGGGCACAGAAGTCCTGGTACATCTTGTCGGCACCTGGATGAATGGAATATCGAGATTTGTGGGCTTCAGTCATCAAAATCTCTTGGAGATTATTGCGATTAGGTATCCAAATGCGATCGAGATAGTAAAAAATACCATTCGATTTGTTCACTAGTTGGTTTTCGGTTCCAAGTATTCTTTCTTCCTTCAAATTGTTCTTGAGAAAACAGGCGTATTGAGCGTCGCGAATAAGAGCTTCGAGGTCGTGTTGGGCTTGAAGATTACAAACACTATGTAAATAGCTTCGTCGGCTAAGAGCATCGGCGAAGACGTTTGCTTTCTCTGGGTGATAGCGTATCTCACAATCGTAGTCGTTGAGAAGTTCAACCCATCTGTGTTGGCGCATATTCAGTTCTTTTTGGTTTAAGATGTGTTGTAGGATCTTATGGTCGGTGAAGACCGTACACTTGGTACCATATAGGTAGTGTCTCCAAATCTTTAACGCAAAAACAACTGCACCGAGCTTGAGATCGTGGGTCGTGTAGTTCCTCTCATGGACTTTGAGTTGTCGAGACGCGTACGCGATAACCTTGTCTTGTTGCATAAGAACACAACCAAGACCTAGGTTGAAGGCATCGTAATAAACAACAAAGTCGCCGTTTCCATCAGGTAGCTCGAGTACGGGAGCATTGCAGATCATATGCTTGAGAGTTTGAAAGGCATCCTCTTGTTCGGTTTCCCAAACGAAAGGCTTGTCTTTATGCGTTAGAGAGGTAAGTGGAACGGCGATTTTAGAGAAACCAGCGATAAAACGGGGATAATAACCTGCCAATCCGAGGAAAGAACGAACTTCAGATGGAGTTTTCGGTGTAATCCAACTTTTAACTGCTTCTATCTTCGCGGGGTCGACGTGAATACCTTGACTATTAACAACATGACCGAGAAATTGAACCTCCTCAAGCCAAAATTCACACTTGGAGACATTGGCGTAGAGGCAATTTCCTTGTAGAAGCTCGAGAACTAAACGAAGATGCTGCGCATGTTTAGTTTTCGACTTCGAGTAGATGAGAATATCGTCAATAAATACGATAAAAAGGTGATCAAGAAATGGTTTACACACACGGTTCATCAAATCCATGAAGACAGCGGGTGCGTTGGTAAGACCAAAAGGCATGACCATGAATTCGTAATGGCCATAGCGGGTTCGAACAGCGGTTTTAGGGATATCTTCCTCCTGAATTCGTAGTTAATGATAACCAGAACGTAAATCGATCTTAGAGAACCATGTAGTACCTTGCAATGGATCAAATAAATCGTCGATTTGGGGTAGAGGATAGCGATTCTTGATAGTAAGCTTATTGAGTTCCCTGTAATCGATGCACATTCGGAACGATCCATCCTTCTTTTTCATGAAAAGGACAGGTGCGCCCCATGGAGATGTGCTAGGGTGTATGAAGCCTTTATCAAGTAATTCCTGGAGTTGGCTAGAGAGTTCACGCATTTCAGACGGTGCGAGGTGATAGGGAGCTTTAGCAACAGGGTTTGCTCCAGGAATGAGGTCGATACGAAAATCAATGTCACGAGCAGGGGGTAGACCAGGTAAATCGTCAGGAAATTCACAAACAACTGTAACGTCTTTCACTCCTTTCTTTTCCTCCTCTGCTACTACAATGTGGGCTAAGAAAGCCAGGTATTCCTTGCGGAGATACTTGTTTGCTTGAATACACGACATCAACTTCAATTCTTTCGAAGTTATTTCGCCATAAACACAGAATTGATCACCGTTTGAAAGAGAGAAATGGATCATCTTTTCGAAACAAACGACTTCAGGACGATTCTCACGAAGAAAATCCATGCCTACTATGACATCAAAACTACCAAGCTTCATGGGAATGAGGTCGATCGGGAAAACGTGATTGTTGAGTTCGAGAGTACAATCACAGAGAACTGAACTGACGGTGACGGTTCTTCCAGTAGCAACTTCTACGTCGATAGTCGTTGGGAGATTAGCACGTTTACGTTTCAGGAGCTTTTTGAATTCAAACGACACAAAACAGTTATCGGCTCCAGTATCAAATAAACACGAAGCATAAACACCATTAACGAGAAACGTACCATTGAAAACATTGTTGTCGGTCTAAGCCAGGCGGACGTTGATGTTGAAAGTTCTTCCGCGGGCTGCTGGTGGCTGTGGTTGCTGCGGCTGCTGTTGCTGTTGCTGCTGCGGTGGCTGCTGCTGCGGTGCTTGCGGTTGCTGGTACTCTTGTTTCACAATGTGATTTGGGTAGACATTAGCAAAGTGGTTGGGATCAGCACATGCATAGCAAGCACGGGCATTAGCAGCTGGTGCAGGAAGAGCTTGATTAACTTGAGGAGCACGAAGTTGAGCTGGCGGTTGCACGGGAGCTTGAAGAGCTTGCTGGCGAGGGCCAGTGCGACAGTTCGAGGTAAAATATCCGTAGAGATTGCAATGGATAGAGAAACGATAAGCTATGCTAACTGGATGGTGGTAGGTGCACGTAAGGCACAAAGGATGAGTTCCAGTATACGCACGCTTAGACGGCGGTGCGTTGGGAGCGGTAGCCTGTTGTGGTTGAGAGTTGGATGGTGCAGAGATGGCTGCGTTGTTCTTGTTGTTGTTACCCTTGCGCTTGCGATCACGACGATTAGACTTAGAAGCTTGAGAATCGGGAGTGGCGGTTGCTTGATGAAGACTCTTGGTTGTAGTCTTGAAAACTCCAGCTTGAACTCGCTTATCATTGATTTCAGAGGCGACTTGGTAGGTTTCTTCGATGGTAGTCGGTTTAGCTACCTGAACAAAGTCAGCTATGCAATCCGGAAGAGCTTGAATGTACTTCTTGATCGTCATATCAGGTGTTGCCACCTGGCTAGGACAGATGATACTAAGCTGCTTGAAGCGAGCGGTGAGACCAGCGTTATCACCACCTTCTTGTTTGGTACCCTAAAACTCGTTTTCTAGCTTCTGGAGTTCATGTGGAGGACATAATTCTTTCATCATGACTTCCTTCAGTTCCTCCCATGAGAGGCCATAAGCTGCATTATTACCGCGCCTGTTCGCTCAGCAGTCCACCAGTCCAGAGCCCTGGACTGAAAAACTCCAGTAGTATTAACAGTATGCAGGTCATCTGGGCATCCACTTTGACGAAGGGTGACTTCGATGGAATCAAACCATTGAAACATAGCACTGGATCCATATTCACCAGTGAAGTCTTTAGGACCACAGGCTTTGAACTGTTTAAAGCTGAAAGGCGTTTTCGGAGCTTCAGCCTTTGAATCGACAGACGATTTGCTGCTAACCTCCTTGATCTCACTAACGATCTAAGGTATGACTTTTGCCACTTCCTTGGCGACGAGAGAAGCGATGCATTTGTCATCTCTACTCCTCTGAGCATTTCGACGAGTGTGAGATCCAAGGGAAGACATTGTCTGCAGCAGACATCGTCGTATGATTTAGACGAGATTCGTTTATATCGGGTTTGAATAGTTTAGCGTTTCACGCCATGTACTTACTATTATTATTATTATTACACATAGAGCACAGAAACACATAGTCACGTAAGCACATAAGCACATAAGCATGTAAGCACATAAGCACGTAAGCACATAAGCACCTAAGCACATAACACATGTCAGCCCATACTAACACGTGGTCCACGTAAGCACATATTTTGCATGTATTCACCTACATATTTTGCACGTATTCACCTATCCTTCAAAGCTGCGTTTCGCGTTCAAGAGTCGTGAGTGATTGCGAGTAACGAGTAGTATAGCGAGTAGCGTAAGCGAATAGTATAACGAGTAGTATAAGCGGTAAGCATAGCGTACATCAGCAAGTACTGTAGCGTATGAGAGTTCATAGTTTGTCTGTGATTAGTTAGCGTTTTAGTTTCGAAAGCTGTGCGAGTTTAGTGATGAGATGAGCGAAAGGCGAATAGTTCTCCAAAATCGAAACATGTAAACATATAAACACATAAAACACATAAAATCGATAACACGTAAATCAGCGATTGCAGGCTTGAAAATAGATTGTCCTGGTTGTTAGACATCGATTGCCCAAAGTAATTCGACTATTCTCAACAAGTTCGAGTACACACTTTGGCCTAGTAGACTGTGCTCTCGCCAAAACATGGCGATCGGCACTCATCTTTTCGTTTACTACGTGACTCGGGTCGTTGGAATCCATTGAGACTTTGGTGAGAGTTTTGTAAAATCCAAGTAGAGTCAGAACGTGTCGTTAAGATACGGGTTTCACCCCTAACTTAACAACTTCGCTCCTGAAAGTGTGGCAAAATCACGAGATAGGGATGGAGGATTTTGTCAAGATATGGGTGTCACTCCTAACTTAACGAGGATTCTCGTGTTGTAAGTAAAAATACGCATAGTGCGAGTGATTTGATCAAGGGTTCTTGGCTTTCACGCCTAATCTCGACAGGATCACTCGATTGTGTTATGCGAGTGTTTTTGAAAACATGTATATTGTGTCTGCCTTAGGAAAGGCAATGTAGTTTCCAGCCTTAGGAAAGGCTGTCTTCGTGCGAAGCTGTAGTATGCGGTGTTCGTAAAAAGATGTAGTTTTAGCGAGTCCGAACGAGAGTATCAAAATAAGCTTGTACGAGACCCCTACTGGGTTCGCACAAGGCGGTCTGTTGGTACTTAGACTATAGACTAGGTCAATCCTAGAACATCAAACCCGGACTAGGTCGAGTCTTCCTAATTCCCTATAGTTATGGCTATGATACCAATCTGTCACACCCCAACCGATGGCGGAATCATCGGGGCGTGGCACTGAGAGAAACAGATTGTTCAAGAGAATCCATAACAACTATTAAGTGACAATATATTTAACGTTAATGTCCCATACCACTAACATATAAAGCATAAATAGTTATTATAGATAATTGTCTCAAAAACAAATGAACTGTTTCGACAACTCAGATTTCTTATTTGGGAGTTTCTAGACTTCCTACTTCGTTTCATCACCGCAAACATAGCATCCTATCAACCTGTCACATACGTTAAAATAAATTCAATACACAGAGTGTAAAGGTGAGTACACCAGTTTGCATAGTATAATAGTATAGAAAGCGTTTACGCATAACCAACATGTATCACGTAGAGGTGTGAATCTAGTAAGTTATAGACAATGACATATGCAACTGACATGACTGCGAGTTGTAGAATGCGTGACACATTATCACCACTGTGACCATGTGAAGTAAGGCCCTTAACAACCCCTGAATAAACAGGTGTTAAGTCCAAACTATAGTACTATCGTTGCTAGGGTGTCAGGCAAATAATCACTGTGTAAACATAACATACAAGCAATCATCGAGTCACGTATAACATGCGAGAGCGGTTAGAGTTTGTAAAGCGTTTAGTATAGTGTGTGTTGTGTTTTGATATAGAGAATGTATGTAACACCCAAAAGTGTGTTAAGCGAAAAAGGGTTCGAGTATACTCACAGTATGTGCTTAACAAGTAAACACAGCCTTGGATTGAAGGGAGCGCTTGGAGTTAGCCTGAGCATAGAACAGTAGCGTAAGCGTTGAACGGTGCGTAAAACAGCGTGTCGGGTGAGTTTGGTTTCGAATAGTGAGTCGATCGGACGAGCATAGCCCATCCGGTCGGATGGCCATCCGATCGGATGGCCATTCGAACGGTTGGCCATTCGAGTGAGTGTGTGAGTGTTTGTAAGTTGTTGAAACTTGAAGTTTTCGTTGTAGCATTTAAACAATGTATAGCATAGACACCAAGTCATCCGGACGGATGGCCATTCGATCGGATGGCTATTCGAGTGGAAATCAGTAGTTTTTCGTAAAATTTTCTAAGTAAAAGTTTGAAGTTTAACGGAGACGGTATGATGATGTGTCAAACAACAGAAATACACCAGGGTCCAGCTCATCTGATCGGATGGGAACCACCCCATTCGAAGCGTACTCATTGTTCTTTTGGTGAAGTTTCATGTTCAACCCGTTAATCAGTCATCTCTTCGGTGGAAGTCCGTTTTCAAGCCGGCTCTCAACTAGGAAATGAGTAGAGAGCCCGAATGAGTATGGATTCCATCGGTTTTGAGTAGTAGAGTGTTGAAGAGTTGAAAGAAAGTTTGAAAACAGGTAGAAAAGTGTTAAAATCTTTCTTAATTTATACAAGATTTCATGTTGTGAGTGTGGAAATCCTTTAGATTTGGACCAAACTTGACAGGATGACGTCACCAAGTGAACACCATCTCCAGGTTGCCTAAATTAGGCGATTTCAGTAAGAAAACAAGTGACTTTAATGGAGAAGATGATGGGAAAATGTGTATTGATGATGGAAGTACAAGATTTAGGGAGAAATACTTACGAAATAGCCTTGAATCGAGAGTAAAGTGCTTGAAAGTGAGTTGGGAGCGAGTTGGTTCGGATGAGAGATGTCACATCAGTGAACAGTGGAAAGTGGGAGTATTTATAGTGTGAGAGGTGAGAGTAAGGCGGTGCAAGCTGTGGTCGGATGGCCAGTTGATCGGATGGCCATCCGTCCGGATGGCCATCCGAGCGGATGGTCATCCGGACCGTGGTCCATTCGATCATTGGTCCATTCGGTCCGACGAGCCGCGTCTTGTTAGTTTCCGACTTTCGTTTCGTGTGTTAAGCGTTGCGTTGCGTTTAAGCGGGTTGCGAGTAAGCGTTTGAGAGTAACCATACACATAATATATATATAACGCGCACACAAGTAATCAGGTAACAAGTAAACAAGAAATCACATAATTAGCACAAGTAATTAAATAACCAATTCGCGTTTCGAGTTTGCATTGCGTTTGAGTTGCGATAGCGTTTAGTCTAACATGCGATGTAATATTCGATAGAGATGAGTTAAATAGTAAGCGTTGTAAGCTGCGTTTGATGCGATAATAGTGTTTTGAATAAGCGTTGAAATTACGCGTTGTAATACTCGTTTAAAATATAGTTTAAAACAGTTAACCCTTTAGCGATAATCGAAATCTCGAGAGTACAAGTCAATTAAGCAATAAATGATAGATCTAGTAGGGACTAGACTTTCCGGGTTGTTACACTTTCGAGACTTAAACAAAACGCCGCCTTCTCTTTCACACATCCTAGAACCCTAACAGCTTAAAATCGCAATCCTTAAGCCAAAAAAAAACTTAAATTTTGGTTATTATGTGATCTACAAATCCTTGAAATAACACAATATCAACACAAAATCGTTAAAATAAATACCAATCCACGGATGATATTAACTTATCAAACAAACAAACACTAGTATAATGGATCAAATAGTTGATTTCAGTCGATGTTTGTGCGTATGTGTTTGAGAAACTTTTAAAATATGATGTTTTGATCTGTTAAAAAGATTTATATAGCTATTCGAATATCCAACGTTTTTATCAAAAATGTTGTAGGTTTAAAAATGTCGCCCAGTTTTATAACCTTTTTCAAATTTTAAAATCGAAGCGTAAATACGCTAATTTTGCAAACTTGTTTCGAAATTCGCGTCCATTTTGACAAATAACAAATAAAAATGATAGAACAGAAGAGAATGAAAATGGACGATTACGAATTCATTTCTTAAAATTTTGCTTTCGCGAACACTTGCTATCATTTTGCTAAAAATTTCTCTGATATCCTGCAAAAGAACATACCAATAATACCTGCTAATTCACTTTTAATTTTTTTTGGATAATTGAGGCGCAAGAAAAAACTGCTGGTATATTTGTCCTTTGAAGTCCAAGCATCGATCTTTCAAGTTACTTTCGGTGATGATTTATCATGTTGTGGATAACATTAACAAAAAAAATCCATGGACCCCACACATGATAGCAGATTTAGTTAAACTGTCGTGCCTATGAGTCTCACATTAGGACATACCCCTGCGATAAAGGTATGCGCAAAGCTTCCTCATTACAGGTAAGTATGTTATTTTCGTTCTTTGTTGAATTACAAAGTCAGGACATTGGTGATCAGGTTTGTACTTTCGTACAGTCAAAGCGACCAATGTTTGTTTGACTAGGTTTGGGTAGATACCACATTAGGGGAAGGTTCATTTGAGAAGAAAATTTAATTGAGAAGAAAAAGAACAAATGGTAATTTTGTAAAACATTAAATAGTTTTTTCACTTATCTCATTTATTATCATTTTTGAATAATTAATTAGTCATAAAGATTATTATCCTCCACACTAACTTTTTTTGCCTACACACATCAAAAGTTATCCTACATGTTTCGAAATTTATCTTACACGTTGAAATTTATCCTACACAACTCGTAATTTGTCATACACAACTCGTAATTTATCATACACTTTAAATTATTTTATTTTATTTTTTTGAAAAAATATATATTTTGAAGATAAGTTACAAATTATCAATGTAGTTAGCTATTAAAGAGGAATACTACAAATTAATGACCTATGTAGATTACCCTTATAGTAACATTAAATACTTATATTAAATGAAGTAAAATAAAGCATTCTTATTGGTTGAAATTTCTTCTTTTTTATTCTTACAAAAAATTTCTTCTCATTTGAACTCTCCACTACCACATTATGGTATGTTTAAATTTGAATGACTCTTTGGAAGAGCCTCTTCATTTCTCGGGTTTTTGGCCATTTTAGTTCTTTTAAGATATAATGACTGTGTTTAGGTCTGCAGAGGATGCAGCAGAAGGACAACCACGATATCCCCGATTAAAAAACAATATGAAGATCCAAATTTTGGCAATCTGCCAATACAAGATTTGAGACCATTAAGCCATACGTCGCAATGTGTTACCCACTTGAAACACAGCATAGTGTGTTTCCAGAATTTTTGTGCAAACTTTATCACTATCGCGTAAACGCAGTTTACTCGATGGTGTTGCTGAATCTATCGACACGTCGTTACTTGGCACCGCAATGCCCTCCGGATCCTATTCACATGACGACAAAGCATTATCAGTCCTTATCATTTCTCTAAACAAGAGTCAAACAATTTTATTGAAAAATTCAAATTTTCTTTAGATTTTTCAGACGCTTTACGCCTTTTGATACTTTCATCCTCTTCAAAATTTTCACACTTTAACATTTTTTTATTTTACGATTTTCTTTCCCCCTAAAATTTTATTTTCGTACATCCATTTACTAGAAAATGAAATTTTAATATTCAAACAAATGTTTTTGGTGGACACAAACTTCAATACTTTTCTCTTATTTTATTTTGAAAATCTTTTTGGTTGTTTTTACGACTTTAATAAAGCAGTTATAGTATATACAATTGATAATTTTAAATAAAAATCACTTAAAATTCCACATTTCCAACTAAGTTACCAACTAGTTGAAATGTGATTTATCAAAGGCTTTCGTAAAAATGTCGAGCTTCTTCTAAGTTGAATCCACCGGAAGCACTTGTATGTAGCCTTTTTCATTAGTGGTGTGAAATTTATGTGTAATTATGTGAAAATTGGGCTAGATGATTAGTAGAAAAACTCACCATTCTTGAGCCCATACATTTGAAAAGCCCACCTGGAATTACCCAAAACCCACCTAAACTCCCATTTTACTCGCACTTAGTTTTTATCAAAAATAAAAAATAAAAATTGCAAAACCCTAGCCCCCATGCCCTCCCATTGTCCCGTAACCATAATGCCACAAATCCACCATCATTTTGTTATCATTTAAGCCATTTCTTGAGGATCTAGGATGTTTCAAACACGAAGGTGAAGATTGGATCCTTCAAACATCATCATACACTCCTAGAATCAGCGGCTGTGCTGAAAAGGACACTATTAAGTACGTGTCCCAGTCCTTTAAGGGCGATGCTTTAACATGGTGGAAATGCCACGGTACAATCTACAGGGAAGGTATCCTCGTATAATATGGGTTGGCCCAAGTTTGTGGACCTGATCAAGGAAACCTATTGCCCTCCTCATGAGGTTGAAAAGATGGAGACTGATTTCTTGACTCTCACCATGAGAAACAATGATTGTCGGAAGTATGTCTCTAACTACAATTCTCTGTCCCGAATAGTTTCGTACTTGATTACTCTTGAGCCCAAACACATTGCGCATTTCATTGGTGGTTTGGCACCTTAAATCAAAGGAATGGTGAAGGCCTCCAAACCCACTACTTTCAGATCCGTTGTGGATCTATCTCTCTCACTGACTCAGGATGAAGTGACATTGAGATCAATCAAGGTTGAAATTGACGGGAAAAGGAAGCATGAGGATAACCGCTTCCAAGGCTCAAAGAAAGGAAAGTTTGGTTCCAATAAGAACCAACAGAGGTCAAATGATGATAGGCCGGAATGTAAGACTTGTGGAAGACGACATTGGGGACAATGTCAGACAGATCAGCAACCAAAGCCATGTGGCATCTGCAGGAGAACTGGCCACAAGTCTCATGAGTGTAAAGACTTGAAGAATGTTCTTTGCTACGGGTGTGGCGAGAAAGGTCACATAAGGACCAGTGTCTAAAACGAGCAACCGATGGCAATGCTAAACCTGCGGAGGCAAAGAAAAAAAAATGCCAGATCTTTTCAGTTAACCGCAAAGGAGGCGGTAAATGATACGAATGTTATAACAGGTACGTTTCTAGTAAATAACATTTATGCACGTGTCTTATTTGATTTTGAAGCAGATAAATGTTTTGTAGACCATAAGTTTAGCGAACTATTAAATTTGCCCATAAGAACTTTAGAACATTCATATGAAGTAGAAATGGCAGATGGTGCAATCGAATTAGCTTCCAAGATTCTTGAAGGATGCACTATACCCATTAGGAATCATTCCTTCCCAATAAAAATCGATATGGCGTCCTTTTTTCCATGCCCCTCCTTGTTTTCTTTGGCCAATGAGTGTTGCCAAACGGTCAACATAACGGCTATATGTATATATATTTTTTATTTAACCTTTATATATATATGAGTAAATTACAAAATTCATCCTTTATGTTTACACCATATTGCAAACTATGTCCTTTATCTTCAAAAAGTACAAAAAAACGTATTTGATGTTTGCAAACTCTTGCACGTTATGTCCTTTGGCCCTAACTCAGTTTATTTTCATAGTTAAATCTGATCCAGTGAACCCCTTGTAAGGGCAAATTAGACTTTTTACCCATTTATTTGTATTAAACATTTTAATACATAAAGTAGTATTCATTCATCCCCCTCTTCAATTCTATCTTATCTGTCTTTCTTTCTTCCCCTCTCTCTCACACCCCCACCACCCAACACCACCACCTGCCACCATCAACCACCCCCACATCACATGCCCTAAACACCCACGATCACTCTCTCTTTACACCTCTCTCTCTCTACCCTCCCCCTCTATTTGTTCTCCGTCGCCACCACCATCAGTGCCAACTCCGCCATCACCAACCATCACCGACACCCAAATTAAGATTTGCTTCCATGGTGTTTTTTGGCGAAGAAAGCAGACCCAGATTCCTCCTCAGATCTTGGTCACCCACAAACTGAAACCCTCGACAATATTCACAAACCCATTATCTTCATCTCCCTATATCTCTCTCTACATTCCTCTTAACTCTCTCTTTCTTCAACTTCTAATCGGTGACATCCGTTTCAGCGTCGATCCCACCCTCCAACCCAAACCCTCGTTTCACAAACCCTAGAACTATTGCTGTTGAAATTGGAGTTCTACTGAAGATAATTGTTTTGTTACGAGGAGGTAAGCTTACTACTTGTATGAAAAGGGTTGTTGATCTTAAGAAGGATTTTAGGACTTTTAAAGTTGCTTCTCAAGCTTAATTGTTCATGGGTTTTTGAATCAAGATGTAATTGTTGTATACGTTGATTATGAGATTTGATTTTGTAGCAATTTTGGTTCTTGATGGGATTGAGTCTTGAATCAGGAGGTAATTATTTGTATCAGTTTATGAGATTTGATTTGTTCATGGGTTTTTGAAGAGAGAGAGAGAGAGAGAGATGTGAAGTAGTTAAAGTGAGTGGTGGGAGGTGGTGGTGGATGGTGGTTGCTGGTGGGGTGGAAACGAAGGGGTAATCGTCGATGCTTCAAGGTGGTGGTGTTGTTGGTGGCAGGTGGATGGTGGTGACGGTGGTTGTGGGGGTGGTGGAGGGGATGTGGTGGCAGACGGTGGGAGTAGGTGGTGGTGGTGGTGGTAGGGAAGTTAGAGAGAGAGATAGAGAGAGAAATTATGTCTTTATATATGTATAATTTTTTTAAAACATGATTAATGTATTTATTATTTTTATTTTTATGATTATTTATTTTAATATTTATGGCAAAATGACCAAGATGCCCTCATGTGGGGTCCAATTGTTCAGACTTAATCATAAAAATTAACTGAGTTAGGGCTAAAGGACATAATGTGTAAGAGTTTGTAAACATATAGTACGTTTTATGTAATTATTGAAGACAAAGGACATAGTTTGCAATAAGTGACATACATAAAGGACGATTTTTGTAATTTACTCTCTCTCTCTCTCTCTATATATATATATATATATATAGGGGAAGGATGTATAGAAAACCTAGGAAACCCAATCTATAACCATTGATCAAGATTAAATGGGTTTTCCATAGATACTTACATTATATATATATATATATATATATATATATATATATATATATATATATACACACACACACTCATACTACACCCCATTTTGTACAAACCAAAACCCAAATTCTACACATACAACATCAAACTACAAACCATTTATATAAAAAATAGATTCCCTAACGTCCTCTTCGTCCATTGCAAAATTTTACTACAGAGAGTTTTTAGCGGGTGAGGGTGACTCGACCAATGAGAGGGTCGAGCAAGAGGCGGTTACGCGTTCGTGCGAACTCGCGGCGCGGTATATGAAGCATTGTAGCTGACCTCAATGTGAAATTTTACCAAGAGAAGATATTGAACGAGACCGGCGTGCGGCAAACGATCGGTTGATGAAAGATTATTTCGATGAAGCGCCTAATTACCTAAACCCAGAAGTTTTTAGGCGTCGTTTCCGGATGAGTAAACGTTTATTTTTACGCATCGATGAAGATTTGGAAAACAACTTTGATTATTTTAAACAAAAACCGGATGTGAAAGGGACAATTAGATTCACCGGTATCCGAAGATGACGAGAATGGCGAAAGCGAAGACGACTAGTATTATGTGTTTGTTTTTTTATTATTTATGTAATTTTTATTTAATTAATGAAATATTATTATTTTAAATTTGAAAAAAAATAATTGGGTAATGATTGGTTGGGGCATTATTCCACTACGCCCATTTTTTTTTAAAAAAAAAGGCCCAATAATGCCCATTACTGACTGAACTGCCACACCACACAACACAAAACGCCTAAAGATGGGGTATTGTTACTACGCATGCCCTAAAGTGTTAGACCACCGGGTATGGGGCTCGTCCCCGAGCCGTCCCCCCCGTCGCGGTCCGTCGCACACCGCCCCCCTTCACCCCGTCGCGTCTCTTCCATCTTCTCCAAGACGTTGGAGACGGAGCAAATGGTGGGCCCCCTCTCCTCTTTCCCCTATGACTTCTCTCTCTCCCCTTGAATATATATTGATTTTTTTATTAAAGTGGGTAGTCCCCCACACCCTTGGGTAGTCCACAAAAGGATGCTCCTCCTCCCGTGGTGATGTGGCTCCTACGTGACGGGTAATCTCTTTGGGAACTATCCAAACCATACCCCATAGTCTTATGGAAAAGGTTTTTAAAAAGAGGGGGACACGTATCAAACTATTAAAATTAGCATTTGATTTAAAAAAAAAAAAAGTATATTAGGTTATGGTACTAGTGAATTGAATGAATTAAGAATTTATTATGCACATCTTCCAAAAACCTTTGAAAATTTGTATTCATTCAATTCTCAACATATACATTTAGAAGTTTGATGACGTCAGGGAATAGTTTTGTTCAGTGGTTGGTCACTTTGGCGGCCACTTTTAACTTTTGTTTTTTTTTTTCTTTTTTCATATAATAGTTATTTATAGGTGATGCCAAATTACAATTTTATCCTAGGTGTAAAATTACGATTTCGTTCTCAACTCAAAATAAAATTTTGCTTTTGTCCCTTGCCTAAATTTACGATTTTGCCCTCAGTTAAAAAATACAATTTTGCTCCCAGTTCAAAATAAAATTATGCTTTTGCCCTCAGCTAGAGTCCTGCCAAATTACGATTTGGTTCCCAGTTTAAAATTACGATTTTACCCTCAGCTAAAAATTACGATTTTGCCCGCAACTAAAATATTACGTTTTTACCCCTTTTCAAAATAAAAAAAATGGTTTTGCCCTCAGTTAAAAATATGATTTACCTCCATTTTAAAATTACGATTTTACCTCCGCTAAAAATTGCAATCTTGTCATCGTTTTTTTTCTTTGGCAAAACCATGGTAGTGTTTTCTTTTACTTTGTTCGCCTAATTTTGTTTTTATTCATGGCAAACAACTGCCTAGCACTCGCTAATTGTTCCTGACAAATTATTGTTTTGCCCCCAACTCTAATTACACGCTTGTCATCGTTTTAGTTAAAAAAAATTTATCATAACTATGGTACTGTTTTTCTTTAATTGGTTAACTTAATGTATCTTTTTTGATATCGTGTTATAGGTAACATGTATAACTAACCGACATAAAGGCGTACATGTTATTAACCTAAGAAATACTCGGTTTAGCGTCCCGCAACGCGGGCGGCGCATAACTCTAGCTGCTTAACACTGGGTCATTAGTCCTGAAAAATTACAGTTTTGCCCTTAGCCCAAAATTACGGTCTTATCATAGTTTTTTTTCATAGCAAAATTATACTAGTCTTTTTTTAATTGATTGAGAATTATTCGGCCATTGCTACGCAACGCGGGCGGGGCATCTACTAGTTCAATACAGATCACAACTTTTCAAAGCATTATATCATCCCAACGCATTATTTTTGTTACTTCATAACATGTAATTTTTTTTTATGTTTAGTTATTTTTGTATATAAAGGAACAACAAAAACATACTATAATTTATTTATGAGTTAAATGCTTGGTTGGTCCTTGTGGTTTGCAAAAATTTCAGACTTGGTCCTAGTGGTTTACTAATTACACGCGTGGTCCCAAAACTTGTCAAAAATGCACTCGGTTGGTCCCCAGCCCTAACCTCAGTTAAATTTCTCAGTTAACTATGTGTGAAATGACTATATTACCCTTAGAACAATTAAAAGAAATAAAAATATATAAAACAATATATCTCCTGCCTCCTTCTTCTACCCTAAACCACCACCACCATCTCTCCTGCACCACCACCGAACACCCACCACCATCTCACCTTCACCACCACTGAACACCCACCACCACCACCTTCCCTCCTCCACCACTGAACACTCCCCTCCACCACCAATACGTCCTCCATCGTAAGATTCATAACCCCCAAATCAACAATCGAACCCTGCTCAAAGTCTCCGAGCTCACATCCCTCTTTCAAATCGACCCAATCAACCTCTTATCTGCCAACTCAATCGATATTTCCCAACCTGTTCTTGCATCGACAGTCTTCGCATACCTCGAGGTATTACAACTGCATTTCGCTTGTTGATTTTGAAATTGCATCGATTACAGATCTGATTTTGTTTATTTTGTTGATCACGGAGCATTTTGACAGCATTTCGCTAGTTAATACTTGAAATCGATTAGGTTATAGATCTAATTCTGTTATATTCGTTGATTTCGAAGCATTTTCAATGCATTTCGTTAGCTAAATATGAGATTAATTCGCTTATAGATCTGGTTTTGCTGATTAGGTAGTAGTTTAGACTGTATATTGTTAGTTAAACTTGAAATCGATTAGATTATAGATCTAATTCTGTTATATTCGTTGATTACGAAGCATTTTGACCGCATTTCGCTAGTTAAACTTGAAATCGAGTTGATTATAGACCTAATTTTGTTATATTCGTTGATACGAAGCATTTTGACTGCATTTTGTTAGATAAATATGAGATTCATTTGCTTATTGATCTGGTTTTGCTGATTAGGTAGTAGTTTGACTCTATATTCTTAGTTAAACTTGAAATATTATAGATCTATTTTTGTATATCTTGTTGCTTACACAGCATTTAGGTCACATTTCGCCTGTTAAATTTGAATGGGTTTGATGAGGATGACTGGGTGAGTGTAAATTGATGAATGGGTTTGAAGATGATGCAGATAATGGATGGTGATGAAGATGATGCAGTGAGTTTTGTTAATAAGCAAGGGTAGTTTGGTCATTTAACATGAACTTAACTGAGAAATTTAACTGATGTTAGGGCTGGGGACCAACCGAGTGCATTTTTGACAAGTTTTGGGACCAAACGTGTAATTAGTAAACCACTAGGACCAAGTCTGCAATTTTTGAAAACCACAGGGACCAACCAAGCATTTAACTATTTATTTATCTTCGGTAAATCTATGTTTAAATTTATATATATATATATATATATATATATATAACAAAAAAATACAATAAAAAAGAGAGTATTGATTTTCTTTCCCAATGCACCTCTCTCTAGCTCACCAACCACATCAAAAATCCTCAGATTGTTGGAAATAGTTTCTTCTCAGGTAGGTGCAACCCCATCGATCAATGGGACCTTGTTTTCTTTCGGGAACTGGGTTAATAACTTCAACCATGAAGCTTCTTCTCTATTTCTTCTCTTCAAGATCGTTTCATACTTGCACACGAAAACAATTTCAATCCGTTTTTAGAACATCATTGGCATCCATCAATATTATTCATCACTGTTATTGGAATCTCCATAATTTCGGTTTCTGATGGAAAATGGAGGACCGAACATCACCGAGACCGATGCCCGGAATGACCCATTAGGTTCAGTCTTCGGTTCCTGTTTTCTTTCTTTTCTTTATAGGTATTTTATATTATAAAAATAAAATAAAAAATGAAAAACATAAACCCTTTCTGTTTCTTTCTTTGTCCCCTTCCCTCTTTTTTAATCCCATATATATACTACCCATTCTCTCTTCTATATGTATGTCCTTCATTCCATACCTCCATCTCAAAAAGCATACACACACAGAAATGGGTTTCAATTCATGTTATAGAGCTGCAATGAAGGTAAAAAACCATGGCTTTTTCTTGTTAAGAAACCACAAATCACCACACCATCAGCTTCCACTGTTCCCTACCTTCACAAAATGTTCCTTGAACAAAGATCAAGAAACCCTAGTTTGTGATATCCAAAACACCCTATTATTAAACTCAACATCTTTCTTTCCATACTTGATGTTGGTTGCTTTTGAAGGTGGTAGCATACTTAGGGCATTCTTGTTATTGTTATCCTACCCTTTGTTACTTGTTCTTGATCATGAGTTAGGTTTAAAGTTGATGATCTTCATCACCTTTTGTGGGCTTAAAATAAAGGATATGAAGAATGTGGGGAGGGCAGTTATGCCCAAGTTTTACCTTGAGAACTTGAACCTTCAAGTTTATGAGTTGCTTGCATCTGCAAGAAGTTATGGGATCAAGGTTTTGATCTTTACAAGGGTGCCTAGAGTGATGGTTGAAGGGTTTTGTAAGGAATATTTGAATGTTGATGATGTGATGGGGACTGAGTTGCATAATTTTGGGGGGTATTTTAGTGGTTTTTTGTCAAGTGCAGGTGTGCTTCAGAAGCATAAAGCAGTAAAAGAGTGGTTTGGAAATGAGAAACAACCAGATATTGGTATTGGAAGTTGTCGTCTTCATGATCAACTCTTGATCTCCCAGTGCAAGGTATGTGTGACTGTTTGAATGACTCCATTTGTTTTGTTTACATGTTTAAAAAGGTAAAAAAGAAGTATGTACATCATGTTAGTCTTTGAAATATTCATACTTGTATATTGGCTTAGAATGCTTTAGTTAAATAACATCATGCAAAACGACATCGTTTGGCTGTGTCAACAAAGTATAAGCTTTCAACCAACCATCTTTATCTACTATGAAGATACTTCCCATTTTAGTGGTCCAAAGATTTTTTTTATTTTTATTACGAGACGTAATTAAAAGGTCATGGCTACGATGCAAGCCATAACCTTTAAATGGTTGTTCGGTGCAATCTCAAATGGCTTTTGAAAACGGTATGAGATTAGATTGTCAATGATGTATTTATAGCATGCATCCTTTTTATAATCTAGACATCTAAAAAAGTATATTTTTAATTATTAAATGTGTAATGTTAACTTGTTAACCTTTCAAATAGGTAAGTGTCATATATTATAAAAAGAAAAGGTTGGTAGGTTGCTTTTGACAACTCTAACCGACTTTCTTGAACTACCAAAATGATATGATGTGGCTTCATTTCAAAACCGTACGTTACCAACAGGATTCATGTGTTTGTTTCGATCTTTTTGGAAACAACTGGAACACTTTGGATTAATCTTTACATGATGATTTGATCACAGGAAGGTTATGTGGTGAGCAAAGAAGATGGAAAAAGGAGTGCAAGAACAATAATGCCACGAGACAAGTACCCAAAACCTTTAGTCTTTCATGATGGAAGGCTAGCATTCTTCCCCACACCATTAGCAACATTATGCATGTTTCTATGGTTTCCTCTTGGTGTTTTGCTAGCAATTATCCGACTTTGTGTGGGCATATTCTTGCCTTACCCAATGTCACGTATCCTAGGCGGTCTAACCGGCGTAAACATAACAATAGAAGGTTGTGATTACTCATGGGAGAACAAAAACAAACAAACGGGTGTCCTCTTTGTTTGCACACATCGAACCCTTTTGGACCCTGTCTTCCTAACCATGACCATTGGTAAGCCACTTACCGCGGTTACATATAGTCTAAGCAAGATGTCCGAAATGATTTCGCCTATAAAAACAGTGAGATTAACACGGGACAGGAAGCAAGATGGTGAAACTATGCACGAGTTATTAAGTGAAGGGGATTTGGTTGTTTGTCCTGAAGGGACTACTTGTAGGGAGTCTTATTTGTTGAGGTTTAGCTCGTTGTTCGCAGAGTTAACCGATGAGATTGTACCCGTTGCAATGAACACACATGTAACCATGTTTTATGGCACGACGGCTAGCGGGCTCAAGTGTTTGGACCCTATTTACTTCCTGATGAACCCTAGACCAAGTTACCATGTTAAAGTGCTGGGAAAATTGACTAAGGAGCTCACTTGTGCTGGTGGCAAGTCTAGCCATGATGTGGCTAACTATATTCAGAAAAAACTTGGGGATGCTTTGGGTTTTGAGTGCACAAATCTTACTAGAAAGGATAAGTATTTGATGTTGGCCGGGAATCAAGGGATAGTTGAGGATCATGGGAAAAGTTAAAAGATTATATCTTAATATTCAAGATTACCAAGGCGAGAGTTCAAGTCTTTTGATGTTTACATTAATTATTGTTTTGGATATATATTAGAAATAGTTAATATTTTTATGCTTAACACTGAATGTTTTGTAAATTTGAGTTCATCAGTTTTATTACCTTTTAACTACTTTTCTATTTGTGATGGCCCACTTGGTAGAGAATTCTATTTGTGTGATTGTATGTATATATGTCCAACTAGCTACGCTTTAGTGACAATGTAGCGACAACATTTTAGGTGAGTCTGTTGACAACGGATACTTGACTAGCAATGAGATAACCTGTGAAAATACAGGCTATAGACCCTTCTGGCAAAAATACAAACCAGGTAACAACCATTTTTCTATGTCAAAAAAGTGAAGAAATTGTTTTGATAGTTTAAGTATAAAGCATTGCTGTATGTAATGGTAAACTTTCTGGTCAACTGATTTGGTTGACTGGAAGAGATGAATAAAATTTTTTGGTTGGTCTTTCAAAAAAAAAAAAAAAAAAATGTGAAGAAATTGGGTAGAAAACTATATGAAAACTGTATAAGCATTTACTCGTATTGTTTGACCGCCTTCATTTAATACACAATCGATCAATGAAAGATTTTCCTTCATTTAAGTTTTTTTTTTTTTTAACTACCAACAAAACCGATCTTAGACCATGCGTAGTGGGCAACTTGATACCCTTGGGCGTTTTGCGCCATGTGGCAGCCCAATCAGCAATGGGGCATTATTGGGCGTTTTCTAAAATGGGGGGGATGGGGCATTATTGGGCAATATGTTTTGTAGTAAAATAAAATTAAAAAAAACACCTAAAAATCTTATTGGCCAAGCAAATGGAATCTCTAATGTGATTGGCCAACCTTTTCCCCATTGAGCGTTTTTCAAACCACGCTGATTCAATTTAAAAAAAAAAAAACGCTAAAAAACGCCCCTATGTAATGGGTTCCGGGCGTTTTTGGGCGTTATTTTTGAAATTTAAAAAAAAAAACGCCCCACTACGGGGGTCTTATTATCGCCAAAAAAAAGAGGAAAACACCAATCAGTAAGCTGCTGGCACTTACAAAAACAACCCGACAGCAGAAGATAAAGACAGAAACAATACAATCATCCTACTTCAAAATGCCTCCAATCCTCCCATGTTAAAGACTCCCTTCTCGATCTGTTTTTGATCCAAAGATAGCCGAGCGTTTTTGACTCCTCGATGACCCTCGAAACCATAGGGAGCTCTTCATGTAAGTTTGTATTGTTTTCAATCTAATCTCAACCATATTCCTTAATATTTATAATTTAATCCTAGGTAATGGTTATAGTTTTATGTTAAATCACATTTTTTTTTGTGAGAAAATCCATTACTATTATTAACATATAAATTTACATCGAGATAATTAGTAAACGGGCAACAAGCTGCGCCGCTACCCCTTTTTGAATAGCAAAACTAAGTTTTTTAAAAACTACGTCAATAGATCTCGGGGTCATAACATTTTTATTTTATTTAATGCGCGTTTTCCATCTCGACAATCATGACAAAGTCTCAAAGGTGGTTTAGTCTCTTGTGAACAAACAATTATATATGTGATAATGTTTGATATCTTATGGACAAACAATTATGTAATAATATACGTGAAATTCAATGGTTGCGAAGGTGAAAACAAAGCAGAGGCAAAGACTATTTTCTTGAACTTATTTTTAGTATATTTTAAAAGTGGTGGTTTGCATGATATTTTCGTTTGTTGCTTTGACTACCATTGAAATCACAACTTTTTTATTTGATTATGAATCATGCTAAAGTTACGATACTCATCCCAACTACCATGTCCTCATGATTTTTTTAAAATAATTTTATAACCAAGCTAGCCAAGAGCTAGAAAGAGATCAAACGAAACATTACATGACAAGAAGAGGATTTTACAACCAACCCACCTAATTAATGTTAACCGTCCTATTTCTATTAACACACCACAAGTAAGAATGATTTAAAATGAAATCGAAAATACATTCTTTTCTTCGGTCATCATTAGCAAACACCATGTCATTACGAAAACTCCAAATGATCCACTAAGTCGACAAAATGAACCCATGAATCATTTATTTCTTCTGCTTAGGAAACGCCAAGGAATACATGAAATTAATCAAATCTATCGGGTAAACTGAACCAGATATCTAACCATTTAAAAATGGCCAACCAAGAAGAATGTGCAACATGACACTCTCCAAACAAGTGCTCCACACTCGCCTCCGCATCATTAAAAACAAGGCATACACACTAGGGACATCAATACCCCGGTCAACCAAGTATGGTCTGATTGGAATATGATTTAATAAGATACGACATCCCAAAATATTGACTTTAATGGGAATATGACGACTCCACGTTGTCTCCTCCGAACCATCAGGTAATATCATCGCATATATATGTTTTCTACTACTATTCACACTAAAACGATCGTTCACATTAAAATCCCATACCCACTTATCTCAATCTAACCCGAAAGTAAATATCATTCACTAACGAAAGCAGCCATGTCCTCATGATTTGATGGCATTATCTATCATTCATATACCATGAGAAGACGTCTCTTAGTTAACATGTCTATTTCAAATTATAATGTTTCCTTTATTTCGTACCATTAAGTCCTACCTAATTATATAGTAACATACATTTATTACACTAAGTCCTACCTAATTATATAGTAACATACATTTATTACACTAGTATCTTTTTTTTCTTTTCTTTTGAGTTTGAAAGGTAATCTTCAACTATCAATTAATCAAACAAAGTAGAACGTTATATCAATCTTCTTGAAAAGTCTATAGTTTATTTCAATGCCCACTTTCTTTTTTCTAAGAAAACCTAAACTTGCAAAGAGTGAAATAATCAACTTTTGTTTAAATCCATGAATATAAGCCTAGGGTACTCCTCACCTGTATTCGTGCATTGATACTTGATGCAATATGTCAACCACTGTGATTACGAATATACTCTATATTTAATTTTTATCAGAAACGTCAAACATGCAAGAATGACCAACGGATCATTGGCCTAGTGATATTAAGGTGTTAGAAAAGGTGTCTATTTTCAAGTGGTAAGAGTTAAAACTCATATGATAGACAGAATGTGCAAATTTGAAGGTATGTCTAAAGAGGATGTTATGAGTTAGTCGCTCTGAAAGATAAAAATACAAAAGAAACGTGTAAAGAATAATCTGGAAATTTTAATTTATTTAATTTCCAAAAGAATTTTTATCATCCTAAAACCTCTAACCCAATTTTGGTGAAGTATTAAAAACCAGGGGCACACAATAAAGCCCAAATCTCATCTAAATTTGTAACCATTGGCACACATTAATCAAGGGGCGGCTCCCCTTAACCTTGTCTACTAGGGTATTTATGATACGCTTTTAAAAGGTTTTTAGGTTGAATCATCGTTCTCTTAGGTCAAACAAACCGTTAGTAAGGATTTTTAATCTTTGAAAAAAATACACCGTTGGTCCTTGTAGTTTCTACCAAATTTCAATGTCGGGTACTAATAGTTTTTTGTTGCAAAATCAGGTATTAATGATTTAATTTGTTACAATGTTGATTACTAAGTCCAAATCTTGTCACAATGTTGAGTACTAAGGCAAACTTTGTTAACTTTTTTTGTTAAGTCTTGCTAAAATGACTAAAATGCCTTTTAATATCTAGAGAGTCTATTTTTTAATTAATTATATTTGACTAAAGTAATTTAAAGTTTTATTTATATTTATATTTTTCTGTTTTATTTATATTCTTTTAATAAAATTAAATGGATTTGAAGTTTATTATTTATAAACATTGAGTTTATATATAATAATATGCTAGTAAAATAAAATTTTTAACTTAATCTAAATAATATTATATATCAACTCAAAGTTTATAAATGATAAACTTCAAATCCATATAATTTAATAAAAAAATATGAATAAAACGAAAAATATAAAACATATAAATATAAATAAAACTTTAAGTTATTTTACTCAAATATAATTAATTAAAAAATAGACTCTCTTGTTATTAAAGGGCATTTTAGTCATTTTAGTAAGACTTTACAAAAAAAATTAACAAGGTTTGCTCTTAGTACTCAACATTATGACAAATTAGAAAGTTAATACTTGATTTTGTAACAAAAAACTACTAGTACCTTACATTGAAATTTGACTGAAACCACAAGGACCAACGGTGTAATTTTTTCTTAATCTTTTTGCACCTAAAATAAATTTGTCGCACCAAACGGTATGAAAGGTTTCGTTTTATGGTTTAAAACTTATTATTAGTAACAATAATAAAAGTAAAACCATAACAACTTGCAATGTAATGTAATGGTTACAAAAGTAATCATAGAACCAATGTGAAAAGGGTGGTAATTAACAACAATGCAGACACTCTAGCAATAGAAATATCGGCTCTAGTAGCATGGTATGCCCACTATGTTATATGATATGGGCAATCATTGCAACATGGTGCAAGTTTTCCACTATCTACGCATTTCTCCTATCATAAGAATTTGCAAGTTATCCCTCAATTGTAGTGGAGTGGTGGAAAGAACTTTGGGTTTCCTTGGAGACCCAAGTTCGATCCCCACCTCATGCATTTGGGGGAAAATGACCCCAAACTTGGTTGAGGGGTCATGGCAATGATGGATAAGAGCCTTGAGTGCGTTATAGCCCGGGTTCGAGTCTTGAGCCGCACACGAGTTTTCTATTACAGCGCGGTTACTCCGGCTCTTGAGTGCGGAGGCTGCAACGGCAGTCAAGTGGCTGTCGGTTGGAAATTTTCTCGTGGAGCGCCTATGGTCAACCTCGGATGCCTCGCCCGAGGGGGACTAGGACCCATGCAATGTGGGTGTGATCCTCTCGACTGTTGGAGTCAATCGCCGTTCAAAAAAAATAAGAATTTGCAAGTTGATGTCTACGGAGATCAAGGAATGATAAGACCAAGCGGTATGGGGGCCGGCTTAGGCCCGGCGAAGCCCGACGAAGCCCGCCGCCGGTCCCCCACACCGCCCCCTTGCCCCGCCTTGTGATACCCGGCTGCCAGAAGCCGTTGATGACGGGACTGCTTTCTTTCTCTCTCTCTCTCTCATCTTTGTATCTCCTCTCTCTCTCTAAAATCAAATACAGTTTTATATTTTTTAATTGTTGTGGGCCCCATCCTCCACCCCCTAGGTCCATCCCCTGCATGCCCCTCCTACGTGGCGCTGATGTGACGGCCCATCCTTATGAGGATGAGCCTCCCCATACCCACTAGTCTAAGGTGTTTTCCAACAAAATCCTCACAACCAATGATGATTGAAGACGCCAAGACTCTCGGATTTTTATGATAAAGAATCAAGCAATAATGAAGAGCTTGGAGTGGTCACAATAGCGTAATTTTCGTGTTTTCTAATTTATTGTTCGTTGGTGTTTGTTTTTCACCAGTAGCTTCTCGCTAACGGTTGGACCTATTTGTACTCGTAATAAAACATCCTTCGTTCAGAAAAACACTAACTTCATAATGTTTTATCCCAAGCCATTTTTTACTTAGTTTTGGGTACCAAGCATATCTCAATTAATGTACAACCATATTCATAATTTTTTGTCAATTGTTAATTTATTTCACTTGCCAAACAAATATCCATTTAATGCACAACCAAAATTTATGATTGGAGTTAATTATAAATTTATATGAATGGTTTGCATCGTATGTTATGGTTTTTGGTCCCAACTTTTCATAATTGTGGGGTTGACAGTTATTGTTTGTTGACAAATACAGATGATTCTTGGCGCTTAAAGATTCTAAAATATTGTGGGGTTCATAGTTAAAATATATAGAATTATAAACAAATAAAAGAACAACAACAATTTTCTAACGTTAACTGGCAGGGTGTGATACAAAAGAACATGTACTAACAAGATTTGCGAACGACACCCTTAAGATAATGGGTAATGACCACACCCTTTCCTTTTTCAATCTTTTATTTTTCTTTTCACAAAAATAAATTAAAGTAAGAGAATAGTGGTTTGGGTAATGACCACACCCTTAAGATAATGGTTTTGGATGATGGATTAGAAATGGGTGACATGACGCCAATGTGGAGGGTCATAGTAACCATGGTAACCATGAGAGTCATGGCCACTCCCTAAAGCCTTATATTTTGACCCGAATAATGCTTATCAAGTTTTAGTGTTTTAAAAAATAATTGGTCACAAGTTCAGAAACTAATTATAAGGAATATCAAGGTTTATAACTAATTTTTTTACTTATTCATGTTTTTATAATGGGGATTAATTATAAGGATGCTCAAGGATGAAGTTGACTATAAGATAATTTTATAAATAGTAACATTTTTAATTGTGAACAATTGTAAATCACTATTCGTCAATGTGAATGTAGTTTGTGGGTTATAATCAGTAACGGACTCAGTAATTTTTTGCTGGGGGGTGTTGAATATTTTTAAAGATTTTAGGCCATAGCTGTAACAACTCTCACTAAAACTACTATTTCTTATCTTATTTAAACAAAAGGAAACCCTAATTGAGACCCCCAAGTAATACTGCATAACCCCTAAAATTTTCAGAACAATCAGAATCAGGATCAGGGCCCCTAAAACTCAGGGGGGGTAAATTCCCGTTAGTATTATCTAAACAGTTTTACGTGTAATTCGAAATTGAACGAGCGACCAAATCAGCAAGCCTACTGGGACACGGGGCTACCCTATGATAGGGTAGTACCCCTCGCGCCACGCGACGACCCCTCGCGCCACGCGAGGGAGTCGGTTTTTCAGATATAAATAGTAGACATTGGCACTTGCAATTACGCGTTGGTTCGACGTTAAAATTCGATTCATGCACTGAGATATCGTCCAAATACTACAGAAACACACACAATCATGAATTTCCGCCGCGATAACAGGGTAATAACTCGATCGCTGCTACGATTCAACGTCCGATCGATTGAAACTATCCGATGAATGTTTAAGTGCTGCTCAAATTAGGGTTATACTTTGTCATTCGTCGTGAATTCGATGGATGTTTAAGTATTGCACTTTGTCATTCGTCGTGAGGGTTTAATCTCGTGAGTTATCGTAAATGCTGTATTAGTTACTAACCTAGTTCGTGTGCATTGTTGTGTAAATTAGGTTACCAGGCTTATCAGTAGGCTAAACTCTGCCCGATTTAACTGGCAAATGTGATTCATTCTCTTTTTACCAAATTGCTTTCAAAATCATGTTTATTTTCAAAGTTATAATTACAGGGATTAAGTCTTTGTAATCTCCAAGTTACAGCCGGTATGTGGGGTTTTGTATACAATACTTGATAACCGTCACCATTGGACAACGGGTTAGCCAAGGGGTGATATGACCATAGTCACAGACACCATTGGACAACGAGATAGCCAATAGGTGGTCGAGTGACAAATACCGTGGGTAGTTGGTTGATATATATAAACATTGTAATCGCTCTTAATACTGTAATTTATAACAATGCGTCGTTTTTAGTAAAAAGAATGATTCACCAGTATTTTCCCGCTGACAAAACATTTTTCAAATATGTTTCAGGTGATCTGTTGTGATCCAGGAACAGTGCCGCGAAGCACTACAAGCTTAAGGAAGTGGCTCAATATAAATAAAGAAACATGTTTTATAAGGATTTCCCAGTGAAATCACTATATTGTAAACTACCGGGGTTTTATCCCGAATTATGAAATAAAATAATCAGGCAATTTTCAAGTTTTAAAAGATCCTGTTTAAAATCTTCCGTTGTCGCATCAAATAAATACCACGGGATTCTTGTCCCGCGGCTCCTAGACCGGGTCAAACCGGGCCGGGGGCCGTGACAGGAAAAGGTGGTATCAGAGCCACTGATTTAAGCTAATTAAGTATTTAGAAATACTTAATTTTTACTGATTTCCATTTTGCGATTACGTGTTTCATTATTTGAATATTTGTTTACAGTATGGGTAAGCAAAGACTTTCGGACATCTATCATAAATTAGATAGTTCACCAAAAGAAAAAGGAACTTCATCCTCAAAATACCCAACAAATACTGAGGAAGGAATATTTGTCCGTAAGGCACAGTATGAGAAACCACTTTCTCCTAATAAAAGAAGTTTGATTATTAGAAAAAGCCAAGAGAAAATGAAGAAGTCCCAACCAAAGGGAATGATGGTTAATAAAGAAACCCAGGAACTAGGCAATAACCCACCATGGGAAGACGAATTAGATGAAAAGTGGGCAGATCTCTCTCTATATGTTAGCCACTGTAGCAGTAAATACAAAATTTTAAATACCCTGAACCAGTATTAGCACCTATATCATCTACAAGCCAGAAACGCTACAGAAAAATTTAACCAGTAAAAAAATAAGTTCACAATAAACCCTAGTATGTTTTAATTTTCAGTTATCTTTTGTATTAAAGTAGTCACACGGTATGCAATAATACTTGAATGTTTATTTGTGAAACTTTTTATTATAAAATTTTAACTTAGCATTTTGTGTGCATTTTTGCATATATGCTAAACAGCATGAATGAGTTATCTGAAGCCCTTCAGAATCTCAATCTTTATCCTGTGAAAATAGAAGTTTCCAAAGACTTTACTAGTACATAGCCGATGTGGAGGAACCTATGGAATTTCAAGCTCCACCTCCGGAGAAACCAAAGCCTAAGAAAAGAAGAAGATTTGTAGGATGGAGGCATGTGCGCAGGAGGAAACCCGCAACTAGAAAGATTCCCAAAATAGAAAATCCTATTGATAAAGGAAAAAGGAATTGAGATTGAGGAAAATGCTAGGCAAGTAGAAATGGAAATTGGGGAAAGTTCTAAACAAGTCGAGGAGTTGCCATTACAGGAGGAATTGGATCGCATATTGGCAAGCTGTGATATCATTAGAGCTATCAACACCAACCTCTACCCTTATCCTGCTGAAACCCAACTTCCAATAAACTTAGAACCAGCTATTCCAGACCCTCTGATCCACACCCAACCTCTAGGAATGGACGAGTGGTGGACTAATGACTGGCAGTTTCAAAACCTCCTTAATAATCCTTATACTTTTTTTCCTCAGTTCGACCCAGAACCTATACCAAACCCGCCATTGAGCAATGAAAACTTAGCTGAACTCCGTCATTTTGACGAGGAGCTGGTGGATGCAGGGAATAGGATCTGGGAAGTGGGAGAACAGATCTCCTGGAAGTACGACGAGAGGGAACGTCGTTAGTAAAGTACTAACTGACGAGGGCGAGGATGATGGTGAAGCTGTGGATTGTATAATAATAATAATAATAATCATAATAAATGAAAATATAAAGTCTGTAAAATAACTTAGAAATAAAACTTTTGTAAAATAACAGTGTGTACGGATGCATAATATATATAAAAATGGGAATCGAGAAATCGATAATTTTGGCTATACATGTGTTGTGAAATTATGTGATTGTTTTGCATATATTTGTTATTTATTCTATGTTAATAATTTATATATATATATATATATATATATATATATATATATATATATTACCAGATGGAACCTGCTAATAATAAACCAGTTAACGAAGTTAATCAATCTGAGCAAAATCAAGGAGATCAATTTATGACTAGGCAAGATATAAAAAATATCGTTGCTCAAGGAATAGCCAATGCTATTCCAGCAATCCTTGCTGCTGCCCAGAAATCTGTTGAACCTCAACAAATCATTCCCAGCAAACGTACTCAAGAAGATAACTTCAGTAATAGTGTAAACGGAGGTTGCAACCCTACTAATCCTGATAATGATCCACGGCAGGCCCCACTCCCTAAGAAAATGAAAGCTGCAACGCCTGGTTGCACTTACAAAGAATTTCTTGCTTGTAAACCAACTGAATTTGCAGGCAATGAAGGGGCAACTGCAGCACTGCGTTGGTTGGAGAAAACCGAAGCAGTAATTATGATAAGTAAATGTGCTGAAGAAGATAAGGTCATGTATGCGTCGCATCTTTTCAAAGAAGGGGCGCTAGAATGGTGGAATACGGTACTTCAATCCAAAGGAAGAAATATGGCTTATGCCATGAGTTGGGAAGAATTTAAGCAGCTAATGGAAAGAAAATTCTGTCCCGAATATGAAAAGGAACAAATGGCGAATGAATTCCTGAACCATCGAATGATGGGTGTAGACTGTCGAGGATATACTTCGACATTTTTCGAGTATGCGAGAGTAGTACCAACGTTGGCTTCGCCAGAACCGGTACCTATTTCCCGCTATATTTGGGGATTGATTGGCGAAATCCATAATATCATTAAAGCTGCGAGACCGCGCACTATTGACGATACGGTAGAATTAGCTAACACCCTAACTGACGAACTGGTACGCACAAGAGAAGAGAACCGGAAGAAGGAATTAGCTCAGAAAATTACCCAAGGATTTCGTGTGGGTAATAATAGCAATTTCAAGAAAAGAGGAACGGGGAAATCCTTAACTCCGCCTTTCTGCAGGAATTGCAGAAAGAAACATTTTGGAAAATGCAATGAAACCTGCAGAAAGAAAACCAGGATTCGCTATAACTGTGGAGAAGCTGGGCATTTCAAACCAGAATGCCCTAAGTTGGTTAAACCAGCAGACAATAAAGCCAAAGCAGCCGACGAAACTACCAAGAATTTAGTCGGATTCGATGTCGTGTTAGGAATGGATTGGTTAGTAGCCAACCATGCTCGAATCCTGTGTGATAAAAACTCCGTAGAGATTCAGGCACCCACTGGAGAGGTAATTATGATTACAGGAGATAAGCCACGTAACCCCATGAAATTCATTTCAGTAATGAAAGTTGCTAGTTATGAACGAAAGCAAGGAATAGTATATATGATTTCAGTAATCATTAGCACTAAGGATAAAGAACTTAAGGAAATTCTAGTAGTCTCAGAATACCCAGATGTATTCCCAGAAGAACTCCCGGGATTACCACCCGATAGGGAAGTAGAATTTAGGATTCATCTAATTCCTGGAACTATACCGATAGCCAAAGCACCTTATCGGTTAGCACCCACAGAAATGCTAGAACTAAAGAAACAATTAGATGAATTGTTAAGTAAAGGATTCATACAACCTAGTTCATCCCCGTGGGGAGCACCAGTGTTATTTGTGAAAAAGAAAGACGGGTCGATGCGAATGTGTATCGATTATAGGGAATTGAATAAGGTTACAATTAAAAATCGATACCCATTACCTAGAATTGATGATCTGTTTGATCAACTTCAAGGAGCTAGATATTTTTCCAAGATTGACTTACGCTCCGGATACCATCAGTTGAAAGTACAAGAAGAAGACAAACCTAAAACCGCTTTCAGAACTAGGTATGGTCATTACGAGTTTACAGTCATGCCCTTCGGACTAACGAATGCACCCGCAGCATTCATGGACATGATGAATAGAATCTGTAAACCGTATTTGGATAAATTTTTGATTGTCTTTATTGATGATATACTTATTTATTCCAAAAATCAGGAGGAACATTGTGAGCACTTGCATGCACTCTTAACTTTGTTAAGAAAAGAAAAGCTTTACGCAAAATTCTCGAAGTGTGAATTTTGGCTACAGGAAGTGCAATTTTTAGGACACATGGTGAACCACGAAGGTATTCGCGTAGATCCCTCTAAAATAGAAGCGATCACCAAATGGAAGGTTCCACAAACATCTATGGAAATTATAAGCTTTTTAAGATTAGCTGGATACTATAGGCGCTTTATTAAAGATTTTTCTAAAATAGCGGTGCCATTAACTATGCTAACCAGTAAAGCAGTTAAGTTTGAATGGGGACCTAGGCAAGAAGAGGCATTTAAAATTTTAAAGCAAAAGTTAACAAACGCCCCAATCCTAGCCTTGCTGTAACACCCGTCTTAATTTTATAAGGATTTAATGTAAATATGCTAGATTATATATAAAACGGTACCTTACTTCAAAGTAAGTACAAAATCAAAGTTTTAAAAGGATCACATACTAATTAACTACTAACTAATTTAAACATTCAAAACATGATTAGTAAATCGATTACATCATAAACATTGTCCAAACAAAGTTAATTTAAGCGGAAGCTTCAAAAGTTCGTGTTCGGTTCTTCATAACATGCTTGATCATCGCCCACATACTTGCAAAACCTGAAAACTGGAGATTTTTAACAAATCTTAGTGTTAGAGTTCTTAGAAATATTTCTTAATCGGAACTACACTTGAAACGAATTCGATTAGCTAGGATATTAAAGATTCAATAAAGCTTTCTGGGCTCTACCGTAACTTACGGTATCTACCGTAAGTTACGGTAGCTCCTGGATAATATTGGTCTACCGTAAGACAGTACTAAACCACCGTAACGTTTTGTTTTCCACCGTAAGTTACGGTGGACTCTGCAAATTTATGTTTGTTCCATTCATTCATTTCGCCCAAGCCCAAATCCTCGGATTTCTCATTCTAACAAACCTTCACACTAATTTTCTCGTATTCTAATATGTCTTTTATTTACAATAACAAAGACTGAGTAATCATATTACAATGCATTGCCACGCATTGTTTGGTTATCCGACCCGTTTAGCTCATCTACGGAATCCTCCATTACGATGACTACCAACGAGATTCCAACCAATTCTTGACCTATTATTCAATTTAGCAAATTTTATCGCTTTAAATCAACACAATCATTATTCTACAATTCGACTACACATATGCTAATTATCAAAATTACCCAATGTAACGAGTTAAGTTACATACCTTAAATGTAAGCCTTTCAAACGCGATTCGCCACCTGCTTGTCCGCTTGACGCTCCTGCGTCCTTTCCTATAGAGTTCATTTATAACATATTTAGAACTCTCTTTAAACCATATATCGCGTAATACACCGAAACATAATAATTATGCGTTTCAACTTTGAATTTCAGTTTTAAGGGCAGATTTTTACATGATTATATAGCAAGTCCCTAGCTTATCATTTAGCCCGAATTTCACATCAATCAATCCATTTTACATAATTGTTAGCTTCTAAAATTCTGAAGTCACTTCACTATTGTCAAATTACACTAGAACAACACCCAATTTCCCAGTGTTTATCAAATTATACATAACCCACTAATCACCTACAATGGTGTTCATAGATTTCACTAAAATTTCACATGATTTCAACTTGTATTTGTCTAGGGTTTGTCCCTAGCGCTATATGGTTCCTAATCCATCATAAAACAAACATGCAACCATAAATTTCAGATTTCCTGAATTTATGAGAATTTCAAGTTGGGGAATTTTCATCAAATTTTACATACCTGATAATCCCCTTGCAATGAGGATCACTAATCTATGCTCGATTTTCAATTTTGACTTGATTTGAGCCCTCAATTTGTGAGTTTTGTGATGAACTAGGGTTTTGATGGAGCTTGGGGTCGCCCCTGCTCTTGGTCGATCTCCACAACACACAGGCAAGTGTGTTTAAAGTTTTAATTTTGTTATTTCATTAAAATAGTTTTCATTTAGACACTTTTAGTCCCCCATCTTTCAGTCTTTATTTATTTTAACTTCTAACTACTCATAAGTGACCAACTAACTTAGTTAGTGTCATTTCTAGTTAGTTTATTTTACTAATTTATTTGCAACCTAATTGCAAATTTATGAACTCGCATTTTCGGGATGTTACACTTGCCAGAAGGGATTGAAGATTTTGAAGTATACTGTGATGCTTCAAAACTAGGATTAGGATGTGTGCTAATGCAACGCAAGAAGGTAATTGCATATGCATCAAGGCAATTGAAAAAGCACGAGGAAAACTATACGACTCATGACTTAGAATTAGGAGCCATAATTTTTGCCCTTAAGATTTGGAGACATTATCTGTATGGAAGTAAGTTTACTGTCTATACGGATCATAAAAGTTTAAGGTACATATTTGGGCAAAAAAAATTAAACATGAGGCAAAGAAGATGGATGGAAATCCTAAGTGATTACGACTGTAATATTCAATATCACGAAGGAAAAGCAAACGTAGTTGCGGATGCTTTAAGTCATAAGTATCATGAGAAACAACGACGAGTCCGTGCTCTTAGATTAAATCTACAGTTAGATTTAATAGAACAACTGAAAAATGTTCAAGAAACAGCAATCAAGGATGATGCTGAAGGAATGAAAGGAAGAATAAAAGAATTAGAACAAGGAAATGATGGAATTTGGAGATTCCATAAGAAAATGATTTGGGTACCTAAGCAAGGAGAATTAAGAGATAAGATCTTAGAAGAAGCTCATAAATCTATATATACCATGCATCCAGGAAACAATAAAATGTACCAAGATTTAAGAAATAATTTCTGGTGGATAGGTATGAAAAAGGACATAGCTAGATATGTTTCTAAGTGTCTTACTTGTTCACAAGTTAAGGCAGAACACCATAAACCTTCGGGTCTACTTCAACAATTAGAAATGCCTGTATGGAAATGGAAGCTCATAACAATGGACTTTGTTACTAAGCTACCCAAAACCAGAAAAGGTAATGACGCGATTTGGGTGATTGTGGATCGATTAACCAAATCAGCTCATTTTCTACCCATGAAGGAAACCTTTAGCATGGAAAGGTTAGCCAAGTTATATGTAGACGAAGTAGTATCCCTACATGGAGTTCTACTCTCCATTGTATCGGATAGAGATAGTCGTTTCACTTCCCATTTCTGGACAAGTTTCCAAGAGGCAATGGGAACCCGACTAAATCTAAGTACGGCATATCATCCTGTAACACCCGTTCTTATGAATCAAGGTTTAGCGTATTATTTACGAAAACAATCATGTAATTAAGATTACATATCCATTGGAAAAACGGGTTTACTAAAACCTTTTACAATTTAAAATTTTAGAACATAATGTAATTAAGTTCGTCACTTAAAAGAAACAATGAAACAACATTCATCATTTAACATAATAACGATGCATAGTGCGGAAGCTTATTTTGTGATCGTGTTCGGTTCTTGCTCGTCGCTTGATCTTCATCCGGGCACTCATGGCAATCACCTATGATCAAAACCAACTTAAAAGTTAGTTTTGATAGTCAAATATGAAGTTCCAACAAGTACAGGGGTTAGATATGAAGTTCAAACAAGTACAGGGGTTAAATATAACAAAAAATAACATTTTTTTCGAGTTGGGGGCGTCGCGTGACGCTACAGGGGCTCGCGCTACGCGAGGCCCTTGTTTTCACAGACTCTTGCTTATCAGTTGCTGCATATTCCCTGCACGATCGGATTTCACGGAAACGGCCATAACTTCTTCGTTATTGATCCTTTTACCCGATTCTTTTTCCTACGCGTCCGTAATTTAATTCTCCATCTTATGGAGTTAAAATCCAACAACCTTCATAATAAAATTTCAGACTTTTAAGTCTTCGGCTTATCGCCCTTTTACCACATTTTGACCCGTTTATGCATTTTATCAAACGAACACATTTGTTTGATTCCTACATCACCTACACTTCTCAATTTATTATTAACTACCATTTTAGGTTCTAATCTCAAGTTTATTTCACAATTTAAACCCGTTTTCGCTCGTATGCTTATTTTGACCCGTTAAGGGTATTTAAGCATTTTCGAGCCTAAAATCGCTCTCGATTGTTTCTAGCATTTCATCACCACATTCCTTATCCTATAATCTCCCACCACAATTGTGTTTATGGCGGTTTGATGTGGTGATCTATATAAACCAAATTTTACTTCTTGAATCATTATTTTACGGCAAAAACTCAAATAGTACCGTTTGACTAATATAATACTTCTTTCAACCTCTATACTTAATCTAAGTATTTACTAAATCATAAAACTTGTTTCCAAACAACCTTTAAAGGTTGTTTGTTCGAATTAGCTAACAAGGGCGTTTTGGTCACATTTAATCCTTCATTTTTACGATAAAGGACTTCCACTAATATTTGACCAAATTGCACTTCTTACTACAACTTATTTGTGCGTACCTGGCTCGGATCAACGTATAGACCCGTTTATACCTCGCATTTATTAACCAATATTCTATAGCGTCGCAATTATCCCAGAATTGCTACTCGTTCCTGTTTACATATGACTTGACAACCAAGATTAGTCATTATTGTCAAATGGTGTTATCATCACCATTTGACCCGTTTGGCTCATATGACCAAACATTTACTTATGTAGTAAAACGAGGTTTTCAATTTCAAATTTACACATCCGGCCCACTTCGGATGTTACCACTTGACCCCTCCTTTTCTCTTTAACTCATTTCTTACAAATTTGACTCGTTCGGCTTACGCCATGGGTGCCCTTTTTATTGTCAATTTACATTAGTCGACACTTGACTAAATTTCCATTTTCTTTTTACCCCTTTTCTCAATATTAGATTACACTACGCGGTAATCTTATCAAAACTCATAATCTCTTAGTCATTACATGACCGATTTACCGATTTATCCTTTTTACCATAAACCATGGTTTTTATCATCTTTATATGTTCCGACTCGTACCAATCGCGTCGGAAACCATATTTTCATTATTATCGTTATCGCATTTATTACTTGTAAAGTAAACAAGTATTCTACAAAAGTGTGTAAGTTTCACTTACCTTTCATCCGAATTACGCTTTCCTTTTCATTCTTGATTCGTTCGACCCGCTTTCTCCTCAAGCTTCACCTAGCTTGTTAAATGCCAACTATCATTCATTATTCACAAGGTTGTTAGACTAGTCATTCCAAATCATGACTTTCACACCTTATGTTTCTTTGACTACTTTTCTTATTAAACTCAATCATAAATCATTGAGTTTAATTCTTGTATCAAGACTCACTTCTAAACAATTATGAACTCTTAACAAAATCCTTATTTTGTTCAAGTAGTTCATTCGTACGAGTTACTACGGTGTTTATAAACACCCATACAACATTAATTTCATCAAATCAACTAAACCCATTTCATGGCAATTATGATCATATACTCAAACTTACAATTTGTTCAAGTATTTTGCTTCTACTATCAACTATGATGATTTTAAACATGTATACATCATCATCTTCACTATATAATGAAAACCCACTTGTCTAAAAGTGGTAAATCACCAAATTACTCAAATCCTAGCAATTTTACTTCAAATTTCTACTTAGGGTTTGTTCCTAAGCAATCATACTTCATTAATTTGGCCATAGCCTCTATGATTCTTGCATAAATCGCATCATGCAAATTTAACAAATTTTCACAACTTCATGAATGTTAGAAATTCGACATACCTTACGATCCCCACGACTAGGTGATCGTTTCTATGTATTAAATTCCGAATTTGGCCTTCATTTGATCTTCCAATTTGAAGATTTTGTTGAAGAACTAGGGTTTGCTCCATGGAGCTCCCTCCTGGCTTCTCACGCACGCACGCACACACACATATGTGTGTGTGTTTGTTTTATTTTTAAGTTTATAAAACCATTTGTAAGTTACCCGGCTTTGGTCCCTCGTGTTTGGTTAGTTATTAATTAGGTCACAACCTAATTATTTTCAACAATACTCTCACTTATTAACTAGGTTTAATATTCCTAGTTAACTTAGCGGGTTCGAGAATATTTATGTCTAAGTTTATTTTATTTCTTTAAAGCTTTTATTCATTTTTATTTATTATTAGGATTAATTATTTAAATCCTAATATTCCACCGGGTAAATTTTACCACTAACGGTACTTTACCCGTCTTTTAGTATTAACGGGGTTTAATTACCAAACCCGTTTTCGGGGTGTTACAAGTCTACCCCCCTTAAAGAGGTTTCGTCCTCGAAACCTTTTCTTACATAATTCATTGAGTTTAGCTCAATGTATTCGATCCAAGAAATCTTTCAAGCATTACTTATATTTTTATCCAATAGTTAGTATTACCAAAAAGTATGGTAACATCTTTTTGGTTACTAATTGTCTACATAACTCATACGACATAGTGCTACTTGAAACAACGTAATCTCGTTATTTTCACTGGTTTAGTTATCTTAGCGATATCCATCGCTTTCATGTACTATTGAATTCTTTATGAATCCGTTACTTTTACCGCTCGCTTGGTTATAATGTGATTTTACTTCGCATTACATTTCCTAACCGTGATCGTGTCACATCATGTTTAGTTTGTATCAACCTTTCATTTTCGAAAGTATTACTCTTCGAATATGTTGTCTTGCGCCTATTAGTGTCAAGACTTGAATCTTTCATACTTACTATTCAAATTCCTACCAGAATTTATATTTGTAAAGACGTTATTTCTTACTAAAACCGAAGTTTTAGTTGTAGGATCTTTTCTTTAACTTTTGTCAATTATCCATACCATGATATTGACAATCCATAATTTATTCTTTTACAGCCTTAGTTTTATGCGGGGATTCTCAACCGATTCCCTCGCTTTATCTAATTAACCCGTAGGTTCCTTCACTTAACCTCGTAGGCTATTTCCTTAAGCTTTTGCCTCTTTAAGGCGAGGCCCTTATGATCCCTTTGCTTCAGTTCATGACCCGTGGGTCATTCAGGCCTCGTAGACCTTTACACTAATTGATATCCCGTAGGTTATGATGATCCCGTAGATCATCTTTTATTCGAGTCTTTATTCAATTGTGTATACGTTTATATATACGCATATGGCGTTAAGACACCCCTTTTTATGTTTAGAATCATTCACCTTTACTTTTTGGATTTCGTTCGACCTTGACCGTAGTCTAAGGCTACATCGTTTTCTTTCGAACAATTCTCCGACTTTATGACTTCTCACGTCATTTATGCATCGGTTTATCTTATGCTCACCATTATCTAGTTTACATACATTCGTATTTGATTATGTCCCATTACCGGGCTCATTATCCTTTTGCTTTTTACGCTACTAGTATCCCGCTTGCGTTTACTCATGCTGTCCGGCATGATATTACATTCGACCCGTTTAAGTTTAAAATAGTTGAACACTATTTTTTTTTAAATTTCTATTTACATTATCTTGTTGTCTTTTAGTTATGACTCAAAACCCGAGTCTTTTAACTTTCCATCCGAGTTCCCGTTTCTCGGTTTACGCATGTGTTTAATCCCTGCCCGTCAACCGGGTGTTTTACCGAAGTCATTATTATTGCAACCCTCCCGGTATGCATTAAGACTTCGCTTCACTTTTATATTCCTACTTTGCCCTTAAGTTTGACGTTTTACCAAAAACGACCCGTTAAGGGACATATTTGCATTTTCCGGGTTCGAGTGTAAGTACACCCCCTCCCAATACTTGTCTATATCATTTTTCATGCTTGCGTTTTCTGGGTTCGAGTGTAAGTATACTCCCTCCCAATACTTGTCTATATCATTTTTCATGCTTGCGTTTTCTGGGTTCGAGTGTAAGTACACTCCCTCCCAATACTTGTCTATATCATTTTTCATGCATGCTTTTTCTGGGTTCGAGTGTAAGTACACTCCCTCCCAATACTTGTCTATATCATTTTTCATGCTTGCGTTTTCTGGGTTCGAGTGTAAGTACACTCCCTCCCAATACTTGTCTATATCTTTTTTCATGCTTGCGTTTTCTGGGTTCGAGTGTAAGTACACTCCCTCCCAATACTTGTCTATATCATTTTTCATGCTTCTTTGTCCCTTCACTCGGGCTCCTTATCCTAATGTAATACGCTTCCGTCACTCGGTTGTGCGTTTACATTATTGCTTATCTGATTCATTTGGGTACTTTTTAATTAGTCCCATTCACCCCGCCCTTACTACATCGGATGTAAACGTGTCCGCCATAAGAAGTTCATGGTATCATATGCCATTACTTACTTGGCCAGAGTAAGCGGTTAACACATGACACACATGACCTTTTTATAGTTTTCACATCACGCCCTATGTAAGTAACGCCTCTATTTGTTTCTCTTGGAAACAATATCCCGAATACATTTTCTATTCGGGTTTTTCCAAGTTTTTAATCTACACATGCAACTTTCAATTTCTACGTATTGGTTGCATGTTTACATTCATGCAATAATTTAAACGTGCACCTGTTAAATGCTTGCCCTTACGGGCTTTTCTTGCCATTAGCCTTGTTCGCGACCATTACGCGATTTAGGTCCTTAATGAGCATGCTCTTCTCGTCATATCTCGGACCATTCCATGATCATATCCACAATTCGTTTGACTCTCGTCGTCTTCAAACGCGAGTGTCCTTCAATTAAAACATTCACAAAAGTTAGTAACGTCAACATCAATAATCGCCCGTATTATAATGCAAGGCTTTTTCTACTATACGCGCCAACGCGCGTATTTTCGTCAACTATATCAATCATTTTAATTGGGGTAACATGTATCACACGATAGCCCTATGTGTTGTTTACAACACTTTAGCATGCTAAACTATTAACATACATGTACTTACCGGATTTGCAATCAAGCCTCGAACCGAACACCAATCTTTATTTAGAGCATAAGGTTTAAGTCCAAGCACGGTTTCTCCCCACCATACTCGAATCTCTTAAACCAAGGCTCTGATACCAACTTGTAACACCCGTTCTTATGAATCAAGGTTTAACGTATTATTTACGAAAACAATCATGTAATTAAGATTACATATCCATTGGAAAAACGGGTTTACTAAAACCTTTTACAATTTAAAAGTTTAGAACATAATGTAATTAAGTTCGTCACTTAAAAGAAACAATGAAACAACATTCATCATTTAACATAATAACGATGCATAGTGCGGAAGCTTATTTTGTGATCGTGTTCGGTTCTTGCTCGTCGCTTGATCTTCATCCGGGCACTCATGGCAATCACCTATGATCAAAACCAACTTAAAAGTTAGTTTTGATAGTCAAATATGAAGTTCCAACAAGTACAGGGGTTAGATATGAAGTTCAAACAAGTACAGGGGTTAAATATAACAAAAAATAACATTTTTTTCGAGTTGGGGGCGTCGCGTGACGCTACAGGGGCTCGCGCTACGCGAGGCCCTTGTTTTCACAGACTCTTGCTTATCAGTTGCTGCATATTCCCTGCACGATCGGATTTCACGGAAACGGCCATAACTTCTTCGTTATTGATCCGTTTTACCCGATTCTTTTTCCTACGCGTCCGTAATTTAATTCTCCATCTTATGGAGTTAAAATCCAACAACCTTCATAATAAAATTTCAGACTTTTAAGTCTTCGGCTTATCGCCCTTTTACCACATTTTGACCCGTTTATGCATTTTATCAAACGAACACATTTGTTTGATTCCTACATCACCTACACTTCTCAATTTATTATTAACTACCATTTTAGGTTCTAATCTCAAGTTTATTTCACAATTTAAACCCGTTTTCGCTCGTATGCTTATTTTGACCCGTTAAGGGTATTTAAGCATTTTCGAGCCTAAAATCGCTCTCGATTGTTTCTAGCATTTCATCACCACATTCCTTATCCTATAATCTCCCACCACAATTGTGTTTATGGCGGTTTGATGTGGTGATCTATATAAACCAAATTTTACTTCTTGAATCATTATTTTACGGCAAAAACTCAAATAGTACCGTTTGACTAATATAATACTTCTTTCAACCTCTATACTTAATCTAAGTATTTACTAAATCATAAAACTTGTTTCCAAACAACCTTTAAAGGTTGTTTGTTCGAATTAGCTAACAAGGGCGTTTTGGTCACATTTAATCCTTCATTTTTACGATAAAGGACTTCCACTAATATTTGACCAAATTGCACTTCTTACTACAACTTATTTGTGCGTACCTGGCTCGGATCAACGTATAGACCCGTTTATACCTCGCATTTATTAACCAATATTCTATAGCGTCGCAATTATCCCAGAATTGCTACTCGTTCCTGTTTACATATGACTTGACAACCAAGATTAGTCATTATTGTCAAATGGTGTTATCATCACCATTTGACCCGTTTGGCTCATATGACCAAACATTTACTTATGTAGTAAAACGAGGTTTTCAATTTCAAATTTACACATCCGGCCCACTTCGGATGTTACCACTTGACCCCTCCTTTTCTCTTTAACTCATTTCTTACAAATTTGACTCGTTCGGCTTACGCCATGGGTGCCCTTTTTATTGTCAATTTACATTAGTCGACACTTGACTAAATTTCCATTTTCTTTTTACCCCTTTTCTCAATATTAGATTACACTACGCGGTAATCTTATCAAAACTCATAATCTCTTAGTCATTACATGACCGATTTACCGATTTATCCTTTTTACCATAAACCATGGTTTTTATCATCTTTATATGTTCCGACTCGTACCAATCGCGTCGGAAACCATATTTTCATTATTATCGTTATCGCATTTATTACTTGTAAAGTAAACAAGTATTCTACAAAAGTGTGTAAGTTTCACTTACCTTTCATCCGAATTACGCTTTCCTTTTCATTCTTGATTCGTTCGACCCGCTTTCTCCTCAAGCTTCACCTAGCTTGTTAAATGCCAACTATCATTCATTATTCACAAGGTTGTTAGACTAGTCATTCCAAATCATGACTTTCACACCTTATGTTTCTTTGACTACTTTTCTTATTAAACTCAATCATAAATCATTGAGTTTAATTCTTGTATCAAGACTCACTTCTAAACAATTATGAACTCTTAACAAAATCCTTATTTTGTTCAAGTAGTTCATTCGTACGAGTTACTACGGTGTTTATAAACACCCATACAACATTAATTTCATCAAATCAACTAAACCCATTTCATGGCAATTATGATCATATACTCAAACTTACAATTTGTTCAAGTATTTTGCTTCTACTATCAACTATGATGATTTTAAACATGTATACATCATCATCTTCACTATATAATGAAAACCCACTTGTCTAAAAGTGGTAAATCACCAAATTACTCAAATCCTAGCAATTTTACTTCAAATTTCTACTTAGGGTTTGTTCCTAAGCAATCATACTTCATTAATTTGGCCATAGCCTCTATGATTCTTGCATAAATCGCATCATGCAAATTTAACAAATTTTCACAACTTCATGAATGTTAGAAATTCGACATACCTTACGATCCCCACGACTAGGTGATCGTTTCTATGTATTAAATTCCGAATTTGGCCTTCATTTGATCTTCCAATTTGAAGATTTTGTTGAAGAACTAGGGTTTGCTCCATGGAGCTCCCTCCTGGCTTCTCACGCACGCACGCACACACACATATGTGTGTGTGTTTGTTTTATTTTTAAGTTTATAAAACCATTTGTAAGTTACCCGGCTTTGGTCCCTCGTGTTTGGTTAGTTATTAATTAGGTCACAACCTAATTATTTTCAACAATACTCTCACTTATTAACTAGGTTTAATATTCCTAGTTAACTTAGCGGGTTCGGGAATATTTATGACTAAGTTTATTTTATTTCTTTAAAGCTTTTATTCATTTTTATTTATTATTAGGATTAATTATTTAAATCCTAATATTCCACCGGGTAAATTTTACCACTAACGGTACTTTACCCGTCTTTTAGTATTAACGGGGTTTAATTACCAAACCCGTTTTCGGGGTGTTACACATCCTCAAACAGACGGACAAAGTGAAAGGACGATACAAACCCTGGAAGACATGCACCGAGCATGTGTGATAGATTTTGGAGGAAACTGGGACGATCAGCTACCTTTGATCGAATTCTCCTATAACAATAGTTATCATGCAAGCATTGAAGCTGCCCCATTCGAAGCACTGTATGGACGAAAGTGCAGAACTCCAGTTTGCTGGGCAGAAATAGGAGAAAGTCAATTATCAGGTCCTGAAATTGTGCAAGAAACTACTGATAAAATCACTCAGATCAAGGAAAGACTGAAGACGGCTCGAGATCGTCAGAAAAGCTATGCCGACAATCGACGCAAACCATTAGAATTCCAAGTTGGATACAAGGTACTCTTGAAAGTTTCTCCTTGGAAAGGAGTAGTTCGGTTCGGTAAGAAAGGAAAGCTAAGTCCACGATACGTAGGACCATTTTCAGTGATCCAACGTATAGGACCAGTTGCCTATCGCTTACAACTACCAGAAGAATTGGCCGGAGTACATGACGTATTTCATGTATCCAATCTCAAGAAATGTCCATCAGGCGAATCCCTGGTGGTACCTCTTCAAGACATAGAGGTAAATGATAAGTTAAAATTCGTAGAGAAACCACTTCAAATAGAAGACCGAAAGATCAAGTTTCTCAAGCACAAACGACTATTGCTGGTCAAAGTCAAGTGGGATTCAAGGAGAGGACCTGAATACTGTGACACCCCAGGAAAATCGGGAAAACAACGCAACTTAACTAGCTTCCTCAGTAACCACACGCTAAATTTCGGGATGAAATTCTCTTAACAGGGGGAGAATGTGACAACCCTCAAAATCCCATGTATTCCGTACAAATTATTAATGATAATTAAAGTGTCTGACGACTGTGTGGAATTACTTAACTGCTTTCTGATATCTGTGTTATGCTTACACGTATTTGTTAATATGCTAAGGAATATGCTAAGGAATATGCTAAGGAATATGCTAAGGAATATGCTAGGAATATGCTAGGAATATGCTAGGAATATGCTAGGAATATGCTTGGAATATGCTTGGAATATGCTAGGAATATGCTATATGGAAGATCTTATAAATACCACCATTCCACCAAGCTCTCTCTTCTCTCCCTCTCCTTTCCCTTGTTCGGCAGCCACCTTCCACCATACTACCACCATCATCAAGCTCTTTTTCAATCATTCCTCATACATACAAAGGTGTAAGAGGTCCAACAACGAAGCTCGGTGCTATCGGAAGTGGAAGGACCTCCTCCATTCGCTATTAACCACCACATTTCTTCACTCGAACTTCCCTAGCCTTGAGCTAGTGGTAAGAACTTAGATCCGTTCATTCTTTATGTTATTTTAGTGGTTAATAGATGTTAGAATGATAAAAAGTTAAGAAACTTTAAAGCTCATGAACAAGTCTTGAACATAATGTGTTAAGGTGTGGATAAAGAGAAGTTATGTGTGTAAATCGTGTAGATCTTGTGTTGTTATGATTATTGGTTGATTATCTGATGATTTGCTGATTAATATTAATATGTCATTTTTTTGTGGTCACTAAACTTGTTAACGGAATCGATCGAACACGATTTAGAAGGTTAAACACTGAAAATCAGAATCTGTCCAACTTTTACAGCCAACTTCAGTTGGCTGTAAACGGGTCTTAAACTCAACGAAAAATCGATATTTTGAATCTAAAATATGTTATTATGAAATACGGTTCTAATGGCACCGGAATCGTAATTTTTGGACTCCGTTTACTATTTTTAAAGTGTTAATTTGTAACAGCAACTTAAGCTGAATTTTGACAGCAATAAATGGGTGTCGTACTTTCAGTCATAACCTGAGTTTTATGATGAATCGGACCATGAAATTTGTACAGTAGATAACAACCTATGTATTTGTAATTACCCCACTGGAATTTCGTAAATCGGACACTCGATGAATTTTTAATAAACTTTTCCGTGGACTGTGGTCAGAAATACATAAATCTGAGTTCAGTCCGGAATATGAATTTTTATAAAATATTGGTAATGAACCGGACCCCGATATTTTTACACAATAAAATATGGAACGTTTAAGACATCCTGTAAAAATTTGGGAATTTTTGGAATAGTTTAACTATTTTACTAAAATGTCCGAAAACAGCCGGTTTTGAATATTAATGCTGAAATGACATAAGTTGTGATTTGCGCGTCTAAATGTCGAGTATGCTATCTGTGAATGATCTAACATGTTATATGTGTTATATGCATTATTGTATGTTTGCTTATGAGTGGGGAATGGATGGGAAGTATATATGGGCGTAAATCGTTAAAGTGTGTGCCTGTTATGTGGTAGAAGTAACGTGCAAATAAACCGTACGTAGGATACGTGTTATGCATGAGAAACTGATTGTTATCCGTACCTTATTAGGACGTGATTGACCGACCTTGACTGTTAGCTATATTGAGAATCTAACCGAGCAAACCGAGGTGAGTTCACACTTTCTACAAGGCATGGGATTCCCGGTGGTTTGGGAATGGGTTAAAGAATTTTAAAACTAAATCTACATATCCTCCTTGGGTAGGATATGTACGGCCATCCTCCATAGATAGGATGCCATTATAAATCCTACGAATTCTCCTGGTGCAGAATACGTACGTTCGTCCTCCTGGTGCAGGACAACAACCTTAAAACTAGCTAGACAAAACTCTATCATGAAGTCCCTCAATTTATATCGACTTAATCGCCGAGGCCAATGGCGAGCGGGTCATTAGTTAATAGCGCTATTAGGTTTAACAAACCTCACACCGTGCCAGTCGGACGGGCGTGTACTAATGGACTATGGCAGATTGTCAGTGATGATAGACACTGATATAGGGCACAACTTATTTGCGTAGCAGTCGATATCATACCGTCTAGTAGTTCAAACGGGGAAAACCCCCACTGATCATGGTTATGGATTGGGTAAAGAAAAAGGGAAATGGTTAAACATACTTTCAACTACGGGGTAACCCCCACGGCAAATAAGCCAACGAAAGTCAAACCACGTTTTTCAGAAACAACTTAAAACTAAACAACCAAACGTGAACTCACTCAACTTTGTTGTTGACTCGTTGTTACATGCCTTACAGGTCGCTAAATGCTTGGAGCTTGCACGGGGAAGGAGTCGTTGTGGTGTACGGACTGTTATGTTCCGTGCTTAATATTTAAATCCTTATGAACTTACTAAACTTGCGTTTTGAAACTTTAACTTATGAACTTTGGACTTATGCTTTTGAACTCACGTTTATGCTTCCACTGTTTAAACTAAACAAGGTTAACTAGCTTTGGTCACCAATCGTATTATGTTTGGTTTTATTTACTTAATTGAGTTGTTCAATATGATTGGTGGCTCGATCCTGGTCATGTCACGCCTCCAAGCGGTGATACTCCGCATGATGGATTTTGGGGGTGTGACAGATTGGTATCAGAGCCATTGGTTATAGTGAACTTGGTTTTTAAAAAGGGAAATTTTTTTGATAAAAACCAGACTATAACCAGTACAGTGTTCAACGATCCACAACGACGCTTCGCTCCACGTGCAAGACTCGACACCATTAGTGGTATGATTTATGTTATATTGTCGGTTAGATAGTTCTCACTGTGCATTAGATAATGTGGTAGTTGCTATTTGAACCTTGTGTGCTTACTCTCTATTGTCATCCCACACTTACGCACCTTCGCGACACTTTTCTCACCTACATTGCTTCATTATGAAGATCATGAGCGGACGCGGAGGACATATCAACCTCACTCAAGCCCAGTTGACGGCTTTGATCAACGAACGAGTCGCTGAGGCACTCGCAGCTAACCCTGCAGGAGGTATAACCTGCCATACCAACTCACCTTAGGACGTTTAGATCATACCTTCTCAAACCAACCCTCGTGCTTAACCTTATCTTTTATTCTCGCGCAAACAGGCCAACATGCTCAACCTCCTGTGTGCACGTTCATGACGTTTATGGACTGCCGACCTACCACTTTCAGTGGCACCGAAGGAGCAGTGGGCCTTCTTCACTGGTTTGAAAATCTTGAGACTGTTTTTGAGATGTGCGAATGCCCCGAAGACCGAAGGGTGAAATATGCTACCGGAACACTTGAAGGAGCTGCGTTAACCTGGTGGAAGGCGCAAGTCCAACTACTAGGACTGGCAGTTGCTAATGCCACACCCTGGAATGGTTTCAAAGAGCTGATCAAGGAGGAGTACTGCAGTCGGGATGACATCCACAAACTAGAGGTGGAATTTTTCAATCTGAAGATGACGGGATCTGAGATTGAGGCGTATACCAAGAGGTCGAATGAACTGGCCATCCTGTGCCCAACTATGGTGGACCCTCCCATCAAACGTATTGAGCTTTACCTCAAGGGCCTTGCACCAGCGATTCAAAGTCACGTAACTTCAGCCAACCTGGGTACCATTCAGCAAATTATCAAGTTGGCTCATCGTCTCACCGACCAGGCGGTGGAGCAAAACAGGCTACCCAAACGTATCAGTGCCACAGCTACTTCTGATGCACCTACCGACAACAAGCGAAAATGGGATGGGAACTCCGGAAAGGGGTCTACTTAAGTTCAGTCTCAGCAGCGAAAGACTGATGACTACCAGAGTCCTGGTCAGCAATCTTCCGGTAACCAAGGACAGGGTGGATACCGAGGGAACCACCCAAGTGCAACCGGTGCAACAAACATCACAGCGGGCAGTGCAACAAAGGTCGCTGTCAGAGATGTCAAAAGCTGGGTCATGAAGCTAAGGATTGCAGGAGCCCACGTCCTGCAAATCAGAATCGCCAACAACAACAACAAGCTCCACAGAATCACCAGCAGCAGCATCAGCAGGGCAACAAAGGATGCTTTCAGTGTGGCGCTGAAGGCCACTTTAAGAGGAACTGCCCCCAGCTGAACCAAAACCAGAACAATAACCAAGGAAATGGGAACCACAATGGGAATAACAATGGAGGCAACAATGGAGGCGGCAATGGGGGAAACAACAATGGCAATGGGGCAGGAGGTCGTGCTTTCGTGATTGGTCAGGGTGAAGCAAGGAACGATCCCAACGTTGTGATGGGTAAGTTTCTTCTGGACGACTTCTTTGTTACTGCTTTATTCGATTCGGGTGCCGATACTAGTTATGTGTCCTTAAAAGTTAGCCAAATGCTTAAGCGCACTCCAACACTTTTGAACACCAAACACGCGGTAGAGCTAGCAAATGGTAAAAGTCTTGAAGCCACACACGTAGTTAAAGGTTGTAACCTCGACTTAGCTGGTCAGACTTTCTCTATCGATCTTATTCCTATCACACTGGGTAGTTTAGACGTTGTTATTGGGATGGATTGGCTATCTCATCATCAAGCGGAGATTGTTTGCAAGGAGAAAATCGTCCGCATTCCTCGTTCTGGTGAAGAACCTCTCATGATTCGTGGCGACAAGAGTGGTGCTGTCGAAGGCATCATCTCTTTCCTTAAGGCCCAGAAGTGTCTGCGAAAGGGCCACACTGCCATTTTAGCACTCGTTACTGACACATCAACGGAAGAGAAGAAAATTGAAGACATCCTTGTTGTGCGCTATTTTCCCGAGGTATTTCCTGAGGAATTACCTGGTCTTCCGCCTCATCGCCAAGTTGAGTTTCAAATCGAGCTAGCTCCTGGAGCAGCGCTAGTAGCTCGAGCACCATATCGTCTAGCTCCATCAGAACTCGAAGAACTGTCCACACAACTACAAGAACTCTTGGAAAAGGGTTTTATACGTCCTAGCTCTTCGCCCTGGGGAGCTCCAGTCTTGTTCGTAAAGAAGAAGGACGGTACTTTCAGAATGTGTATTGACTATCGCGAGCTCAACAAGGTGACTGTGAAGAATCGTTATCCCCTTCCACGTATTGACGACTTATTCGACCAGCTGCAAGGGTCGAGCTATTACTCCAAGATTGATTTTAGATCGGGATACCATCAGCTGAGGGTCCGAGATGAGGACGTCTCCAAAACAGCATTCAGAACTCGTTACGGCCATTACGAGTTTCTGGTTATGCCATTTGGGCTGACGAATGCACCAACGGTCTTCATGGATCTCATGAACCGAGTGTGCAAGCCTTACCTGGATAAGTTCGCTATTGTGTTCATCGACGATATCCTGATCTATTCTAAGAGTCAGGAGGAACACGAGCAGCATCTACGACTTATGCTGGAACTTCTTCGAAAAGAGCAGTTGTATGCCAAGTTTTCGAAATGTGACTTCTGGCTTCGCGAAGTCCATTTTCTAGGCCATGTGGTAAACAAGGATGGGATTCATGTGGATCCATCTAAGGTTGAATCGATCAAGAACTGGCCTGCACCCCGTACACCAACAGAAATCCGCCAATTCTTGGGTTTGGCAGGATATTACAGAAGGTTTATCAAAGATTTCTCCAAGATTGCGCAACCTCTCACTTCGCTGACTCAGAAGGGTGTCATCTATCGTTGGGGTGATGCACAGGAGTCCGCATTTCAACATCTAAAGGATAGACTTTGTAGCGCGTCTATCCTCTCACTGCCCGAAGGCACCGATGATTTCGTGGTTTATTGCGACGCCTCCATCCAAGGACTTGGTTGCGTATTGATGCAACGCGACAAGGTCATTGCCTACGCATCGCGCCAACTTAAAGTTCACGAAAGAAACTACACTACTCACGATCTGGAGCTGGGAGCAGTTGTATTCGCGCTTAAGATATGGAGACATTACCTGTACGGTACAAAGTGCACCATTTACACCGACCACAGGAGTCTCGAGCATATCTTCAAGCAAAAGGAGTTAAACATGCGACAACGCCGATGGGTCGAACTCTTGAATGATTACGAATGCGCTATCAAGTATCACCCGGGCAAAGCCAATGTTGTGGCTGACGCCCTCAGTCGAAAGGATACTTTACTTAAGCGTGTACGTGCTTTACAGCTTACCATCCAATCCAACCTTCCCGCTCAAATTCGAGATGCCCAGGTCGAAGCATTGAAAGCAGAGAACATCAGGGCTGAGTCCCTACGAGGATCGAGGCAACGGCTAGAACAAAAGGAAGACGGCGCCTACTATGTAACGGGGCGTATTTGGGTTCCATTTTATGGCAACTTACGCGAGCTTGTGATGGATGAAGCACATAAGTCTCGTTATTCGGTACACCCTGGTTCGGAAAAAATGTACCACGACTTAAAGACCACATACTGGTGGCCTGGCATGAAAGCCCACATAGCAACCTACGTCAGCAAGTGCTTGACTTGTGCGAGAGTCAAGTCTGAATATCAGAAACCATCAGGCCTACTTCAACAACCGGAGATCCCGAAATAGAAATGGGAGCAAATTTCCATGGATTTCGTTACCGGCCTGCCCAGATCTCAACGCGGAAACGATACCATTTGGGTGATCGTAGATCGACTAACCAAGTCTGCACATTTTCTGGCTATCAAAGAAATGGATAAGTTTTCTACTCTTGCAGACATTTACCTAAAGGAAGTGGTATCAAGGCACGAAGTGCCAATCTCTATTATATCTGATCGTGACGCACGTTTTACTTCTGAACTGTGGCAAGCAATGCACAAGTCCTTTGGCTCACGTTTAGATATGAGCACCGCTTATCACCCGCAGACGGATGGGCAATCTGAACGCACCATCCAAACCCTTGAAGACATGCTTAGGGCATGTGTAATCGATTTTGGTAATGGCTGGGAGAAGCACCTCCCGCTAGTGGAGTTCTCATATAATAACAGTTACCACACCAGCATCCAAGCCGCTCCGTTTGAGGCATTGTACGGACGCAAATGCCGATCACCTCTCTGTTGGGCAGAAGTTGGTGACAGCCAAATCACTGGCCCAGAACATGTGGTAGATACCACCGAGAAAATTGCTCAGATACGACAGCGAATGGCGGCAGCTCGTGACCGTCAGAAAAGCTATGCTGATAAGGGAAGAAAACCACTCGAACTCCAGGTTGGGGATCGAGTGCTACTCAAAGTCTCACCTTGGAAAGGTGTAGTCCGCTTTGGCAAACGAGGCAAACTCAATCCGCGTTATATCGGACCATTAGAAGTCATTGAGAAAATTGGTACGGTAGCCTACAGGTTGAATCTACCCGAAAAACTCAGCGGAGTTCACAACGTATTCCACGTATCAAATCTGAAGAAGTGTCTGTCAGATGAGACCTTCATAGTTCCTCTCAAGGAACTCACAATCGACGACCAGCTGCGATTCGTCGAGGAACCAGTAGAGATTACTGATCGAGATGTTAAGATTCTCAAGCACACAAGAATACCTCTCGTTCGAGTTCGTTGGAATGCTCGTCGTGGCCCAGAGTATACCTGGGAACGAGAAGACCAAATGAAACTCAAGTATCCCCAACTGTTTAAGAAAAACGCAACCACTACTGAGGCTGAAGCTACTGCAGAATTTCGGGACGAAATTCCAAATCAACGAAGGGATGATGTGACACCCCAGGAAAATCGGGAAAACAACGCAACTTAACTAGCTTCCTCAGTAACCACACGCTAAATTTCGGGATGAAATTCTCTTAACAGGGGGAGAATGTGACAACCCTCAAAATCCCATGTATTCCGTACAAATTATTAATGATAATTAAAGTGTCTGACGACTGTGTGGAATTACTTAACTGCTTTCTGATATCTGTGTTATGCTTACACGTATTTGTTAATATGCTAAGGAATATGCTAAGGAATATGCTAAGGAATATGCTAAGGAATATGCTAAGGAATATGCTAGGAATATGCTAGGAATATGCTAGGAATATGCTTGGAATATGCTATATGGAAGATCTTATAAATACCACCATTCCACCAAGCTCTCTCTTCTCTCCCTCTCCTTTCCCTTGTTCGGCAGCCACCTTCCACCATACTACCACCATCATCAAGCTCTTTTTCAATCATTCCTCATACATACAAAGGTGTAAGAGGTCCAACAACGAAGCTCGGTGCTATCGGAAGTGGAAGGACCTCCTCCATTCGCTATTAACCACCACATTTCTTCACTCGAACTTCCCTAGCCTTGAGCTAGTGGTAAGAACTTAGATCCGTTCATTCTTTATGTTATTTTAGTGGTTAATAGATGTTAGAATGATAAAAAGTTAAGAAACTTTAAAGCTCATGAACAAGTCTTGAACATAATGTGTTAAGGTGTGGATAAAGAGAAGTTATGTGTGTAAATCGTGTAGATCTTGTGTTGTTATGATTATTGGTTGATTATCTGATGATTTGCTGATTAATATTAATATGTCATTTTTTTGTGGTCACTAAACTTGTTAACGGAATCGATCGAACACGATTTAGAAGGTTAAACACTGAAAATCAGAATCTGTCCAACTTTTACAGCCAACTTCAGTTGGCTGTAAACGGGTCTTAAACTCAACGAAAAATCGATATTTTGAATCTAAAATATGTTATTATGAAATACGGTTCTAATGGCACCGGAATCGTAATTTTTGGACTCCGTTTACTATTTTTAAAGTGTTAATTTGTAACAGCAACTTAAGCTGAATTTTGACAGCAATAAATGGGTGTCGTACTTTCAGTCATAACCTGAGTTTTATGATGAATCGGACCATGAAATTTGTACAGTAGATAACAACCTATGTATTTGTAATTACCCCACTGGAATTTCGTAAATCGGACACTCGATGAATTTTTAATAAACTTTTCCGTGGACTGTGGTCAGAAATACATAAATCTGAGTTCAGTCCGGAATATGAATTTTTATAAAATATTGGTAATGAACCGGACCCCGATATTTTTACACAATAAAATATGGAACGTTTAAGACATCCTGTAAAAATTTGGGAATTTTTGGAATAGTTTAACTATTTTACTAAAATGTCCGAAAACAGCCGGTTTTGAATATTAATGCTGAAATGACATAAGTTGTGATTTGCGCGTCTAAATGTCGAGTATGCTATCTGTGAATGATCTAACATGTTATATGTGTTATATGCATTATTGTATGTTTGCTTATGAGTGGGGAATGGATGGGAAGTATATATGGGCGTAAATCGTTAAAGTGTGTGCCTGTTATGTGGTAGAAGTAACGTGCAAATAAACCGTACGTAGGATACGTGTTATGCATGAGAAACTGATTGTTATCCGTACCTTATTAGGACGTGATTGACCGACCTTGACTGTTAGCTATATTGAGAATCTAACCGAGCAAACCGAGGTGAGTTCACACTTTCTACAAGGCATGGGATTCCCGGTGGTTTGGGAATGGGTTAAAGAATTTTAAAACTAAATCTACATATCCTCCTTGGGTAGGATATGTACGGCCATCCTCCATAGATAGGATGCCATTATAAATCCTACGAATTCTCCTGGTGCAGAATACGTACGTTCGTCCTCCTGGTGCAGGACAACAACCTTAAAACTAGCTAGACAAAACTCTATCATGAAGTCCCTCAATTTATATCGACTTAATCGCCGAGGCCAATGGCGAGCGGGTCATTAGTTAATAGCGCTATTAGGTTTAACAAACCTCACACCGTGCCAGTCGGACGGGCGTGTACTAATGGACTATGGCAGATTGTCAGTGATGATAGACACTGATATAGGGCACAACTTATTTGCGTAGCAGTCGATATCATACCGTCTAGTAGTTCAAACGGGGAAAACCCCCACTGATCATGGTTATGGATTGGGTAAAGAAAAAGGGAAATGGTTAAACATACTTTCAACTACGGGGTAACCCCCACGGCAAATAAGCCAACGAAAGTCAAACCACGTTTTTCAGAAACAACTTAAAACTAAACAACCAAACGTGAACTCACTCAACTTTGTTGTTGACTCGTTGTTACATGCCTTACAGGTCGCTAAATGCTTGGAGCTTGCACGGGGAAGGAGTCGTTGTGGTGTACGGACTGTTATGTTCTGTGCTTAATATTTAAATCCTTATGAACTTACTAAACTTGCGTTTTGAAACTTTAACTTATGAACTTTGGATTTATGCTTTTGAACTCACGTTTATGCTTCCACTGTTTAAACTAAACAAGGTTAACTAGCTTTGGTCACCAATCGTATTATGTTTGGTTTTATTTACTTAATTGAGTTGTTCAATATGATTGGTGGCTCGATCCTAGACATGTCACGCCTCCAAGCGGTGATACTCCGCATGATGGATTTTGGGGGTGTGACAAATACACTTGGGAGCTGGAATCCGAAATGAAGCGAAAATATCCTGACTTATTCCAGTAAATCTCGAGGACGAGATTTTTATTAAGGTGGGGAGGATGTAACAACTCTCACTAAAACTACTATTTCTTATCTTATATTAAACAAAAGGAAACCCTAATTGAGACCCCAAAGTAATACTGCATAACCCCTAAAATTTTCAGAACAATCAGAATCAGGATCAGGGTCCCTAAAACTCAGGGGGGTAAATTCCCGTTAGTATTATCTAAACAGTTTTACGTGTAATTCGAAATTGAACGAGCGACCAACTCAGCAAGCCTACCGGGACACGGGGCTACCCTATGATAGGGTAGTACCCCTCACGCCACGCGAGGGAGTCGGTTTTTCAGATATAAATAGTAGACATCGGCACTTGCAATTACGCGTTGGTTCGACGTTAAAATTCGATTCATGCACTGAGATATCGTCCAAATACTACAGAAACACACACAATCACGAATTTTCGCCGTGATAACAGGGTAATAACTCGATCGCTGCTATGATTCAATGTCCGATCTATTGAAACTATCCGATGAATGTTCAAGTGCTGCTCAAATTAGGGTTATACTTTGTCATTCGTCGTGAATTCGATGGATGTTTAAGTATTGCACTTTGTCATTCGTCGTGAGGGTTTAATCTCATGAGTTATCGTAAATGCTGTATTAGTTACTAACCTAGTTCGTGTGCATTGTTGTGTAAATTAGGTTACCAGGCATATCAGTAGGCTAAACTCTGCCCGATTTAACTGGCAAATGTGAGTCATTTTCTTTTTACCGAATTGCTTTCAAAATCATGTTTATGTTCAAAGTTATAATTACAGGGATTAAGTCTTTGTAATCTCCAAGTTACAGCCGGTATGTGGGATTTTGTATACAATACTTGATAATCGTCACCATTGGACAACGGGTTAGCCAAGGGGTGATATGACCATAGTCACAGACACCATTGGACAACGAGATAGCCAATAGGTGGTCGAGTGACAAATACCGTGGGTAGTTGGTTGATATATATAAACATTGTAATCGCTCTTAATACTGTAATTTATAACAATGCATCATTTTTAGTAAAAAGAATGATTCTCCAGTATTTCCCCGCTGACAAAACATTTTTCAAACATGTTTCAGGTGATCTGTTGTGATCCAGGAAAAGTGCCGCGAAGCACTACAAGCTTAAGGAAGTGGCTCAATATAAATAAAGAAACATGTTTTATAAGGATTTCCCAGTGAAATCACTATATTGTAAACTACCGGGGTTTTATCCCGAATTATGAAATAAAATAATCAGGCAATTTTCAAGTTTTAAAAGATCCTGTTTAAAATCTTCCGCTGTCGCATCAAATAAATACCACGGGATTCCTATCTCGCGGCTCCTGGACCGGGTCAAACCGGGCCGGGGGCCGTGACAATAGCTGTATAAAAAATTGGTTTATAGCGGATCGGATCATGTAAGACAAAAGAACATCAAACTAAAATTTATATAATTATCAAAAACACGTCAAAGGTCATTACAAACGTATTTAAAATTGTGCCCTACAGGTTTTCATTTTTTGAAATCTATCCAAAACATCATCTAGAGATACTAAACACTCCATAAGTTCATTACATTCTTACTCATGGTTCCTATTACATGTAAATGGCTGCATAAGTTCATAAAACAACACTAAACTCTCAAAAAAAATAAACTATCATTGATGTATTGCAAAATACATACTTATATCGTGTATAGTTTGTACGTTTTATCGTTATTTTTAGCTTAGTTTAGTTTAGAATTGCGTGCTATTGATCTACATTGCGTTTTCCAGGTCTTGATACATAAAAATGCTGAAATTGGAGCAAAACCGAGCTAAAGTGTCAAGTGTCAAGTCTTGGAATCACTTATAAAAGTGTTAGAATAATTTTGAAGATTTTTGGAAGTTGGAGCTGAGTTTAAAAGACAACATTCTGGAAAAAAATGGTCACTCGCGTAGCGCTAGGATGGAAGACAAGTCAGTCGCGCTACGCGACTGAGGTAGCTGTTGACTTATTGACTTTTGTAGCACTCGCGTAGCGCGAGGCCATGAGGAAGACCAGTCGCGCTACGCGACTGGTATGAATGACGCGCCTGATTTGTGGGTGACTAGGGTTTCATATAAAAACTAAGAGACTTAATTAAAAACCCTAGTTACGAATTGGGAGACTTTGAGAGCAAGTTTGGAGCATTCTTTTGGAGCAATCGGAGATCTTGAAGCACGGGAATCATCGGTACGAGTTGAGAGTGAAGAATCGAAGATCAATCGGGTTTTCCAATCCCTTGTTTGTCGATTACTTGTTTGATACTTGTTATGATGAATTCTTTATTCAATTACTTTGATTTGAGTTCACAATTTAAGATGCTTGGCTAAACTGTTATAACTACCTAGACGAGATGAATGTTTGATTAAAGTTTGGATTTTTAATGGTTATTATTGTTTGTGTATGGATTGATTTCTGAAAGTAAAGTGTTTTAGGATTTCTGATTTGGTGCACATGCATGCTTGACAATTGTTTTACTACTTTTTATTGCTTCGCTTGAATCTTGGTGACGGTCTTTATCACGGAATAGAATCAGGCTAGGGTTTTAGGTTTTGGTGAGTGTCTATATCACATAATAAACCTTTGATCCTTTAGGGTGAAAATTGCATAAGTAACCTTAGAAGTAACATACGGTAATTTAATAAAATCAAGTTTTCTGCTTAACTTGTCGCTGAGAGGCTCGAGTTAGTTATTAGGTCGCTGTGCAATATATATCTAAGATAGGTTTTGAGAGAAGTCGATCTTAGTTCCCTAATTGCATTTGTATCTAGTAAACCAAGTCAGAACTTAGAATTGCCTTAGATTATCGCGCTGAGAGGTAGATAGTCATATTAGGGCACTTTTGGAATCGTTAGAGGACTGAGAGGAAGTCTAACAGTCGGTAATCATAACAGCCTTGTAGGGTTTCCTAGGTTTCTTCCTGAGAAGGGTCGGGAAGTCTTAGCATTGAAATACCTTAAGGTTTAGTATCTTACGATCCCGGCTCCATACAACTTTAATACCATTAGAAGTCCATTCCTAGTTAAACTGGATTCGAGTCTAGGTAGTCTTTAATCTCATCTGAATACAAACTTTGTTCTTTGTTCGTGTCTTAGTTCTAATTTCTTTAGTTTTAGTAGTTAATATAGATTTCCATAGTTTTCAGTAACCCCCCCCCCCCAAAACAATCAAACAAGTTTAAGTCGCGTCAGTCAGTGTCTATTAGAGTCTAGTTTACGTAATACATAGAGTCTTTGGGTTCGATACTCGGACTTGCTAGGTTATACTACATTGACCGGTACACTTGCCGGTTGTGTGGTTTAGGTTAGAGAGTCTTAGTTTATAAATTTAAAGCTTATAGTGTCTAGTTTAGAGAGTCTAATTTAGGTTGTTTTTATAGTCAGTTTAGCACACATCAAGTTTTTGGCGCCGCTGCCGGGGACTCTTGGTAATTGCGTTCATTTGCTTTGATAGACTTAATTGATATATACGTGCTACGTGTTTACTTTGTTTTTGTGTCTTTTATTTTTCATCTTGAGACGTAGTAATCTAGTTTGCTTTTCTTGTGTGCAGGTTTTTGCTAGTAGTGGATGCCACATCTACGCTCGCACGGACCACCACCACCAGTCAAGCAATCGTCGTCTGAAGTTAGTGAGTCATCTTCATCTTTCCCGCCCCTCATAGAATTCCCAATTCCCGTCCCACCGCCTTCACCGAACCACACACCTAAGAACACCCCACCCGATAGTCCCACCTCTAGTTCCGCTAGTGAACCAGAAAACTTCGAACACATGGCCAACCCTAGGCAAACCGTCCACCAGCAGGCCACTCAGAACTTTACGGGCCTTGCTTCACCCATCACCGTTCCACCCATAGTCAATGACCATTCATGGCAGATTCCATCTTATGCCATGCAAGCCATAACCAACACTGTCCAATTTCATGGTAGGGACGATGAGGACGCCCCTGCCCACATTAACCGATTCTCCCGCATTATAGCTACTTTTAGCCTTCAAGGTGCACCAAACGATGCTACCTACCTACAACTGTTCCCGTTCTCATTAGCCGGTCGTGCAGCTACTTGGTTGGATTCTCAACCAGCCGGTACTTTTACCACATGGGCAGGGCTTCGTCAAGCCTTTCTGAACAAGTACTTCCCGCCCGCAAAAGCTTCACGGCTCAGAGATGAGATCCACTCTTTCCGCATGGGGCCCGACGAGCCTTACTACCTTGCTTGGGAAAGGTTCCAAAACCTTTGTGCTCGTTGCTCCCAACACGGTCTTTCCGATTGGGCCTTATGTGAGAAATTCTACAATGGACTCACTCAAGAAACTAGGGATAGGTTTGATACAAATGCAGGGGGCATATGATGGGTATTCTTACAGTTCCTGAGTGCTTAGAGAGGTTTGAGGCGTTTGCTCAGTCTCAATCTCAGTCACGTTCCGATCAGAGGTATCAAGGTGGTAATTCTAATACCACTACCAGCACACCCGCCCAAGGGGTGAACCACGTCACCGTGGATCCTGGTCTAGCCTCTTTCTTGCAAAACATGAGTAAGCAACTCAACGAAATTCAAGCTAAGATAGATAAATGTGAGTTTTGCCGAGGTGGACACGATACGAATGCGTGTCCTTTGCTAGTTGGTGAGGAACAGTGTGATTACCTAGGAGGAGGGTTCGGTAGAGGCCAATTTAGCGGTTCAGGTCCCACTAATCCCTTTGGGTCGGGTTGGAGAAATAATAATAATAATAACTTTAATAATAACAGTTTTCGTCCAAATGGACCCCCTGGCTTTCAAATGGCTCAAAACCCTAATAGGGGCCAAAATTCACTATTTGGTGGGGGTTCAAGTGGGCAGTTCAACAAAGGGTTCAATGGGCAGGTCAAAGATGGGGGGTCAAATAACCAGGGTCAAACAGGTCAAGGTTCAAGTTATGACCTAGGAGGTAGTCTAGAACGAATGGAGTCCATGATGAGTCAACTAATTGTTAGAGACCAAACTACCCAAAAGACCTTAAGTGAACATGACCTTTTGCTTAAAAATCATCAAGCCTCATTCCAAGACCTTTCAAGAGTTGTTGGGGATATATCTAGGAAGCTAGAAGAGAGGTTGCCCGGTCAGTTCGCGGGTAATACAAAACCTAATCCTAATGCCCAAGCCAAAGCCATTACCACCCGTAGTGGCAAGACCTTAGAGAACCCGAGAGTTGTTGAGGAGAAGGTAGTTGATGAAGATGGAGATATTGTGGATGAAGAGATCCAAATGGAAGCACCCGGTAAAGTGCAATCTAGGTTAACCCCAGCAAGTACCGCACAAACCGGGGGGCTTCCAAGTGAGAAGAGTTTAGGTAAGAAACCCACGCAAGTCGTTCCACCACCCACCGTTGACCTTTGAACCTTTTCCATCTGACATGTTTTAAAATCAGAAACAAAACCTTCCCATCCCCATTTATCCCCAAATCACTCAAAACCCTAACTCTCCACTTCCGGCGATTGACCACCTAGTTCCGCCTTCCATCACCGTTTACCACCACACCTCCGCCGGTTGCCACCCACCATTAACCACGATTCACTACCTATTCACCATCATCATCCCAACCGACCGGACACTCTCACCTCCGCCATACACCGATTATCACCACTTCTCAACCACTATCCACCACCACTTCATCCTCGGACTACCACCGAACATCGCCCCGTTGTTTTCGATTTGCAAGTCGACTCAGGTATGTGTTTTGCAACTTTTATGTGTCGAGTCATAAATGTAGGTTATTGAGTCAGTAGTCATTGTTTTCGAGTCATGTTTTCGTCCAGTCAATTTAGTGTCGTTCAGTCAATGAAGTATTGTCGAGTCTGCAGGTCTTTGAGTCCATTGTCTAGTTGTTCTGTCTAATCTATTGTTTAGTATGTCGAGTCAAGTTTCGAGTCCTTGATTTAGAGTGCGTTCGTCTGTAGTTGTGTTAGTCGAGGTCGGTTCATTGTTTCGTGATATGTTCAGGTTTAGGTCTGTTTAGTTAAGTGTCTGCAGTATGTCGTATGTCGCGTCTGAAATATGTTGGTCGAGTCTGGTTGTTAAGTCATGCCTGTTTGGCAACATATGTGTTCATTGGTGCTGCTAGCTCGAGTCACGCAGAGTTATGTTGGATGTTGCTATAGTCGGGGTCCGGGTGGCTCGGGTTGGGTAATTAGTTTATAGTTTGATTTGAATTGAGAGGTGTGAGAAGGGGTGGTATAACAATTAGGGAGGGGTGGTTTTTGCTCGGACGTTGAGTTTTCAAACAAATGGTAGGGGGAGATTTTGCGCGTAAAATAAATTTTTCGCGGAATGATTCTTACAAAATAGGTCACAATGAAAAACAAAAAGATTATGGGAGTCGTTCAAAACAAGTGTGGGGACGCGATCGCGCGATTTTTGACATCAAACTCTACTTTTTCTCGAGGGCGAGCATTGCTTCCACACGTTGATTTTGATGTCTATTTCTCGGCACTTGGGATTGCTCGAGGGCGAGCAAGGTGCCGGGAGGGGGTATAAATGTAATTTTTGCATCTTTTGCGTCAGTGTGTCGTGTTTAGGGTCGTTTAGTGTCGTTTTGAGTCTTTCGAGTCATAGATCGAGTCTTGTCCAGTGTCGTTTTGTGCGAAGTACATCGCTTGATCATCGGATCGCATCGCTCGTACTCAATCTCCATTCGGGCGGAGTTCGATCCGGTTTTCGAGCCGATATGCGTAAAAAGTCACTTGTATCGAATAACGGCCGCGAACGAAATGCTATACGGCCGTCGTTCGACTGTACATTATTACATTATTATATTATTATTTTATTATTTAAAAAAAAAATAAAAAAAAAATATTTAAAATTGAAAAATCTAAAAATAGTTTGTTATTACTGATGATCTGCCTGTTTTGTCTTGAATATGAATTGTTTTGCAGATATGGCTAGTAGTTCACGATCAGGTCGGGCACGAAAAAGGGCTGCGGGGCAGACTGCACCGGAACAGGATCCGGTGATTACCGAAACGCCCATTATTCAGATCGCAGAGAATGATCCCAAACTAAGGGAGATTGAATACTCGACATCAAACTTCATACCGAATGAGTTGATGAATAGGGCAGGGAACCATCCGATCCTTGAGTTTGAAGAAGATACATATGAGTGGGATAAGTTTAAAAAATTTAAGAGTACGGCACTGCTTCAGCATAGGGTGATAAATTGGGAGTGGTTGACTGAGATAGGTGCAGAGCAGGAGGTTAGGGAGTTGTTAGGAGAAAGGTTGATAGAGGCGATGCATTGTATTGACCCTCAGTATGTAGAGCTTGTGTTAGAATTCCACAGCACGTGGATGCATAAGGAGGGTAAGTTTGAGCAGGGAAATGCGTTATCATTCAGTTTTGGTAGGAAGGTGTACGAGATGAACGTACCTAGGTTTGCTGTGATTTCGGGGTTATATACTGAGGATGAGGTTAGGAGACCAGAGTTCTCGACCTGTTTGAGGGGTGCGTATTCGGAAAATAGGAGGTTTAGTGTTGGTAGACCTGAGTTGAAGGCGTTTTGGGAGACGATTTCGGATCGGCCATTTGATAAGACAAATCTTATTTCAACGGTTCGGAATCCGGTTTATAGGTATGTGTTAAGGCTGCTGTCGACGACGTTGGTAGGAAGGAAGTCGGGGGAGAATAAAGCTAACTGGATTGAGCTTTTTATATTGATGTGTCGAGTACAGAAGAGGGAGTTTAATTTGGCCACGGTGTTGGTAGATTCTATTAGTCGGGGTAGGCGAGGAGGCAAAAGAGCTAGGTTGGATATGGGCCCCTATATTACTAGGATTGCATCACATTTGGGGGTTTTAGATATATATCTTCCTGAGTTTCTGCATAGGGGCCCGACGACTGCGATTTTTGGGTTAGAAGACCTGCAGAAGGCAGGCATCGCGTCGTGGGAGGCACCGTATGGTTGGAAGCCCATTACTGAGGGTCCACCTGTCCAGCCACCGCAGAGAGGGCCAGTGGAGGTTGTTGAGCAGCAGGAGGCGGGACCGTCAGGTGCACAGCAGCCGCCACAGACACCGGTACAGCCGGTACATCAGGCTGAGAGGAGAGTCCCGTTACCAGAACCCCTCACTTTAGAGTCATTCTCTGGTTATGTGGAGCAGAGATTTGACAGATTAGAGCGTATGATTAAGTTATTACATAGGGGACAGGGTGCACAGACGGGTTCTGGTTCTACTTATCATGTTTATGAGGCGAGCAGCCATGATACGGACAGTGGTCAGGAGTAGAGTGGGGATGGATTGCAGGAGGATGAGCAGCTGATGATCATATCTTTTGATGTTTATTTTTCTTTTATGCTGTTTTCATTCTTGCTGATTGGTCTGTATTTGATATTTGATACACGTTAAACAGTTTGGGTTGGTTGGGATGGTTTGATGAACACTGATGCATCTATTTTGATATATATATATATATATGGTATGTTGGTAGTTTGTTCATTGTTTGATAGGTGATGTTGTTAGCCGCTTTCGTTCGCGTGTCCGAGGTTTGATATTGTTTGCTGAGCGTGTTTCGAATTGGAGGGCTTATGTGGAAATGACTGGCACTTTGACAGTCTCACATATCAGCTAAGTCATTTCCCTTTTTGTTGTTGTTGTATTTTTTTTTATTTTATTTTCGTCGTTAGTTCGTTTTTAGTTTAGTAGTCTAGTTTTTTTTTAGTATTTAGGTTTATCGAGTCGTATTTCCATTCTTGCATTAGGGACAATGCAATCTTCAAGTGTGGGGATGGGATATATGTAAATAATCGAGTCTTTTATTAAAAAAAAAAAAAAAAATTAAAAAATCAGAAAATGTCTTTCGAATAAAAAAAGAAGTTTGCAATTAAAGCGGAAAATGATAGAAAAGATGATTTGTTGTTTGGATCGAATAATAATAATATGAGAATATAATAAATCGAGCTTGCGTCTAGTTAGGGATATGTGGATAGGCCCGGGTTTGGTTTTAAGTCCCTTTGATCTAATATACCTTAATTTGTCGGTCCGCTAGTGGGTTTTCGCCTGGGAAATACGGGAAATTAAAACTGCCGATAATAGTATAAGGGGCACCGTTATAAGTTAAAACTGTTAGAGTTTGTGATCATGCGAAAAAAAAAATAGAATAAAAGTGAGCTAGAAACTAAATGAAAGTAACACAGGCCTATGTATTCCGAGTTGGGGATAGCGACTCTACAGCCGGTTTGCCTCTGGGATGTGTGAAATCGATTTGCCGAATAAAAGTACCGAAACCTATGTAATCTGTGATTGGGGATAGCGACTCTACAGTCGGAATACCGCTGGGTTAAGGGAAAGCATCGTCTAGTCTCACGAATGAATGCGAATTCGAAAAAAAAAAAAAAAAACAAGCAAGAAAAAAAAAATGATTGTTTACTCTCATGGTTTTGATATAAAACGGTTAGGAATTGGTCAATTGATCGTTCTTTTAGTCCTATAAGCTTGAGGTGGGAGTAGATGGATCGTAGATTCTAGTGTGAGGCCCTAGGTGGATTGACCGCACTTAAATTAAATTCACATGATAAGGGCTTAGGATTAGATTCGGGTTTAAAAAGGATCAGTATATTCGCAATCGCAGCTAACGCAAGTCTTGATTTTAATAAGATATAAATAATTTTTGATCCAAGTAATGATTTGTCTCTGATTCCGTTGCATAATTCTTTTTCGGGGACGAAAAAAGAGTAAGTGTGGGGATATTTGATGTATTGCAAAATACATACTTATATCGTGTATAGTTTGTACGTTTTATCGTTATTTTTAGCTTAGTTTAGTTTAGAATTGCGTGCTATTGATCTACATTGCGTTTTCCAGGTCTTGATACATAAAAATGCTGAAATTGGAGCAAAACCGAGCTAAAGTGTCAAGTGTCAAGTCTTGGAATCACTTATAAAAGTGTTAGAATAATTTTGAAGATTTTTGGAAGTTGGAGCTGAGTTTAAAAGACAACATTCTGGAAAAAAATGGTCACTCGCGTAGCGCTAGGATGGAAGACAAGTCAGTCGCGCTACGCGACTGAGGTAGCTGTTGACTTATTGACTTTTGTAGCACTCGCGTAGCGCGAGGCCATGAGGAAGACCAGTCGCGCTACGCGACTGGTATGAATGACGCGCCTGATTTGTGGGTGACTAGGGTTTCATATAAAAACTAAGAGACTTAATTAAAAACCCTAGTTACGAATTGGGAGACTTTGAGAGCAAGTTTGGAGCATTCTTTTGGAGCAATCGGAGATCTTGAAGCACGGGAATCATCGGTACGAGTTGAGAGTGAAGAATCGAAGATCAATCGGGTTTTCCAATCCCTTGTTTGTCGATTACTTGTTTGATACTTGTTATGATGAATTCTTTATTCAATTACTTTGATTTGAGTTCACAATTTAAGATGCTTGGCTAAACTGTTATAACTACCTAGACGAGATGAATGTTTGATTAAAGTTTGGATTTTTAATGGTTATTATTGTTTGTGTATGGATTGATTTCTGAAAGTAAAGTGTTTTAGGATTTCTGATTTGGTGCACATGCATGCTTGACAATTGTTTTACTACTTTTTATTGCTTCGCTTGAATCTTGGTGACGGTCTTTATCACGGAATAGAATCAGGCTAGGGTTTTAGGTTTTGGTGAGTGTCTATATCACATAATAAACCTTTGATCCTTTAGGGTGAAAATTGCATAAGTAACCTTAGAAGTAACATACGGTAATTTAATAAAATCAAGTGTTCTGCTTAACTTGTCGCTGAGAGGCTCGAGTTAGTTATTAGGTCGCTGTGCAATATATATCTAAGATAGGTTTTGAGAGAAGTCGATCTTAGTTCCCTAATTGCATTTGTGTCTAGTAAACCAAGTCAGAACTTAGAATTGCCTTAGATTATCGCGCTGAGAGGTAGATAGTCATATTAGGGCACTTTTGGAATCGTTAGAGGACTGAGAGGAAGTCTAACAGTCGGTAATCATAACAGCCTTGTAGGGTTTCCTAGGTTTCTTCATGAGAAGGGTCGGGAAGTCTTAGCATTGAAATACCTTAAGGTTTAGTATCTTACGATCCCGGCTCCATACAACTTTAATACCATTAGAAGTCCATTCCTAGTTAAACTGGATTCGAGTCTAGGTAGTCTTTAATCTCATCTGAATACAAACTTTGTTCTTTGTTCGTGTCTTAGTTCTAATTTCTTTAGTTTTAGTAGTTAATATAGATTTCCATAGTTTTCAGTAACCCCCCCCCCCCCCCCCCCCCAAAACAATCAAACAAGTTTAAGTCGCGTCAGTCAGTGTCTATTAGAGTCTAGTTTACGTAATACATAGAGTCTTTGGGTTCGATACTCGGACTTGCTAGGTTATACTACATTGACCGGTACACTTGCCGGTTGTGTGGTTTAGGTTAGAGAGTCTTAGTTTATAAATTTAAAGCTTATAGTGTCTAGTTTAGAGAGTCTAATTTAGGTTGTTTTTATAGTCAGTTTAGCACACATCAATCATGTTCAACCATAATCCATAATTTTCAATTTTATTTTCAAACATTCAACTACATTCTCGCCGGCACCCTCTTATAACCCCGCCACGAAGTGCGGGTTTCAATACTAGTTGTATATATACACAAGGTGTAAATTACGGAAATCCTTGTCGATATGCTTGTATCAATTCGGGATGTTTCTAAATTATATGCTCAGTCACCTGCTCTAAAAAAGGCATGGTATACCTTTTTATATGGAAACGTTATGGCTCAATTCGTTCGGTAAGCAAGGAATGAAAGTTTTTTTTTAAGGAAAGCTCGAAGGAGATATCGGAGACAATTAGGATGAACCCATTTCCTTGGCTAAAACATAGTGTACACCCATACAACAATTAGATTGGAATACTTGATGTGATTTAGTCTTTTAGTTGTATGTTTCCGGATGTACCCTTCATTGTAACGTCTTGCTAGGCTCTGTTAATTAAAAAAATTGTTTGTTAGGCCATGAAGTATGCTCTAACCTCTAATAACAACACCTAGACACCAAATCATTCATTTTTTCCCTTTTCATCTCACAACTCACATCATCCTTAAGAAATGGGTTAACCCCTTTTAACTCCACCTAATCCATAATTATTTTCTATAATTGCTTTATAAAAAACAAACATTGATAATAAAAAACAAAAGACATAAAGTATAAAAAAAAGATAACAAAAAAAAAAAGGAGTGAAATTGCAACGTTCCTTTTTTTCTATATAAAATTAAAAATCAAATGAATTCGAAGGACTTTTTTTAATTAAAATTGCAACGTTCATTTTTCCATCCCAAACATCAACATTCAATGGGTTCTACTTTTAAATTGCCACATTAATACACGAATGATATCAATATTCATATTTGCATTAATAAATATAAATCTCTTTTGAATGTAACGTTTTTAATTCTTACAGTAACTTTTTTGTTCTCTATATAACAAAACTGATTACATACAAAAAGTCAAACAGCAGGGAGTAAATCAAGAGTGTTAATTGAGTATTCAAAAAGTCATCGATTTACTGGATATTCATAAAGACAGGAACATTAGTTCTGGGGTCAAGCATGTGGTGCAAGGTGGCATGTTTATCTCTATTTGGTGTCTGTGGCTTGCTCGAAATAGAGCGGTTTTTCGAATGTTGATATTAAGGTTGATAGTGTCTTTAGCGATGTTAGATCGTTAGGATTCTTGTGGTATAAGCACAGACGTAAGGGCATTGTGACCTCTCGGATTGGTGTAAATTCGTAAATTTGTAGGTTGTTTGGTTTGGTGCCTGTCCCGGTTTTCGGGTTCGGGTTTTGTTTAATGAAGTTTTTCTTTCAAAAAAAAAATTAATGCCACAGGTATTTTATATTAAAATATTATAGCAAAATAAAATAGGAAAAAGAAAAACATAAACATAAACCCTTTCCCTTTCTTTGTCAACTTCCTTTTGCTTTCTGTTTTTTAATCCCATAAACTACCCATTCTCTCTTTCTATATATATGTCCTTCATTCCATACCTCCATCTCAAAAAAAACACACACAGAAATGGATTTCCAAATGTTCTTTCTCAAATTAGCAGAGTGGTTAGTATACCAACTGCTAGCAAATTCATGTTACAGAGCTGCAATGAAGGTGAAAAACCATGGCTTTTTCTTGTTAAGAAACCACCCATCTCACAAATCACCACACCCTGATCAGCTTCCACTCTTCCCTACCTTCACAAAATGTTCCCTGAACAAAGATCAAGAAACCCTAGTTTGTGATATCCAAAACACCCTATTATTAAACTCAACATCTTTCTTTCCTTACTTCATGTTGGTTGCTTTTGAAGGTGGTAGCATACTTAGGGCATTCTTGTTATTGGTATCCTACCCTTTGTTACTTGTTCTTGATCATGAGTTAGGTTTAAAGTTGATGATCTTCATCACCTTTTGTGGGCTTAAAATAAAGGATATGAAGAATGTGGGGAGGGCAGTTATGCCCAAGTTTTACCTTGAGAACTTGAACCTTCAAGTTTATGAGTTGCTTGCATCTGCAAGAAGTTATGGGATCAAGGTTTTGATCTTTACAAGGGTACCTAGAGTGATGGTTGAAGGGTTTTGTAAGGAATATTTGAATGTTGATGATGTGATGGGGACTGAGTTGCATAGTTTTGGGGGGTATTTTAGTGGTTTTGTGTCAAGTGCAGGTGTGCTTCACAAGCATAAAGCAGTAAAAGAATGGTTTGGAAATGAGAAACAACCGGATGTTGGTATTGGAAGTTGTGGTCTTCATGATCAACTGTTGATCTCCCAGTGCAAGGTATGTGTGACTGACTGTTTGAATCATTCTTGGATGACTCCATTTCTTTTGTTTACATGTTTAAAAAGGTAAAAAAGAAGTATGTACATCCTGTTAGATATGACATATGACATATTGGCTTATAACTAAGGCTTTAGTTAAATAAAATCATGCAAAACGACATCGTTTGGTTGCGTCAAAAAAGTATAAGCTTTCAACCAACCATCTTTATCTACTATGAAGAAGAAGGTCATAGGTCTAAATCTCATATTACTTCCCATTTTAGTGGTCCAAAGATTTTTTTTTACGAGATGTACTTAAAAGGTAGGGGCTACGATGCAAGCCCGAACCTTTAAATGGTTGTTCGGTGCAATCTCAAATGGTTGTTTGAAAACAGTATGAGATTAGATTTTCAATGATGTATTTATAGCATGCATCTTTTTTATATGCTCAGTCACCTGCTCTAAAAAAGGCATGGTATACCTTTTTATATGGCAACGTTATGGTTCAATTCGTTCGGTAAGCAAGGAATGAAAGTTTTTTTTTAAGGAAAGCTCGAAGGAGATATCGGAGACAATTAGGATGAACCCATTTCCTTGGCTAAAACATAGTGTACACCCATACAACAATTAGATTGGAATACTTGATGTGATTTAGTCTTTTAGTTGTATGTTTCCGGATGTACCCTTCATTGTAACGTCTTGCTAGGCTCTGTTAATTAAAAAATTGTTTGTTAGGCCATGAAGTATGCTCTAACCTCTAATAACAACACCTAGACACCAAATCATTCATTTTTTCCCTTTTCATCTCACAAGTCACATCATCCTTAAGAAATGGGTTAACCCCTTTTAACTCCACCTAATCCATAATTATTTTCTATAATTGCTTTATAAAAAACAAACATTGATAATAAAAAACAAAAGACATAAAGTATAAAAAAAAGATAACAAAAAAAAAGGAGTGAAATTGCAACGTTCCATTTTTTCTGTATAAAATTAAAAATCAAATGAATTCGAAGGCCTTTTTTTTAATTAAAATTGCAACGTTCATTTTTCCGTCCCAAACATCAACATTCAATGGGTTCTACTTTTAAATTGCCACATTAATACACGAATGATATCAATATTCAGATTTGCATTAATAAATATAAATCTCTTTTGAATGTAATTTTTTTAATTCTTACAGTAACTTTTTTGTTCTCTATATAACAAAACTGATTACATACAAAAAGTCAAACAGCAGGGAGTAAATCAAGAGTGTTAATTGAGTATTCAAAAAGTCATCGATTTACTGGATATTCATAAAGACAGGAACATTAGTTCCGGGGTCAAGCATGTGATGCAAGGTGGCATGTTTATCTCTATTTGGTGTCTGTGGCTTGCTCGAAATAGAGCGGTTTTTTCGAATGTTAATATTAAGGTTGATAGTGTCTTTAGCGATGTTAGATCGTTAGGATTCTTGTGGTATAAGCACAGACGTAAGGGCATTGTGACCTCTCGGATTGGTGTAAATTTGTAAATTTGTAGGTTGTTTGGTTTGGTGCCTGTCCCGGTTTTCGGGTTCGGGTTTTGTTTAATGAAGTTTTTCTTTCAAAAAAAAAAATAATGCCACATGTATTTGATATTAAAATATTATAGCAAAATAAAATAGGAAAAAAGAAAAACATAAACCCTTTCCCTTTCTTTGTCAACTTCCTTTTGCTTTCTGTTTTTTAATCCCATAAACTACCCATTCTCCCTTTCTATATATATGTCCTTCATTCCATACCTCCATCTCAAAAAAACACACACAGAAATGGATTTCCTAATGTTCTTTCTCAAATTAGCAGAGTGGTTAGTATACCAACTGCTAGCAAATTCATGTTACAGAGCTGCAATGAAGGTGAAAAACCATGGCTTTTTCTTGTTAAGAAACCACCCATCTCACAAATCACCACACCCTGATCAGCTTCCACTCTTCCCTACCTTCACAAAATGTTCCCTGAACAAAGATCAAGAAACCCTAGTTTGTGATATCCAAAACACCCTATTATTAAACTCAACATCTTTCTTTCCTTACTTCATGTTGGTTGCTTTTGAAGGTGGTAGCATACTTAGGGCATTCTTGTTATTGGTATCCTACCCTTTGTTACTTGTTCTTAGGTTTAAAGTTGATGATCTTCATCACCTTTTGTGGGCTTAAAATAAAGGATATGAAGAATGTGGGGAGGGCAGTTATGCCCAAGTTTTACCTTGAGAACTTGAACCTTCAAGTTTATGAGTTGCTTGCATCTGCAAGAAGTTATGGGATCAAGGTTTTGATCTTTACAAGGGTACCTAGAGTGATGGTTGAAGGGTTTTGTAAGGAATATTTGAATGTTGATGATGTGATGGGGACTGAGTTGCATAGTTTTGGGGGGTATTTTAGTGGTTTTGTGTCAAGTGCAGGTGTGCTTCACAAGCATAAAGCAGTAAAAGAATGGTTTGGAAATGAGAAACAACCGGATGTTGATATTGGAAGTTGTGGTCTTCATGATCAACTGTTGATCTCCGAGTGCAAGGTATGTGTGACTGACTGTTTGAATCATTCTTGGATGACTCCATTTCTTTTGTTTACATGTTTAAAAAGGTAAAAAAGAAGTATGTACATCCTGTTAGATATGACATATGACATATTGGCTTAGAACTAAGGCTTTAGTTAAATAAAATCATGCAAAACGACATCGTTTGGCTGCGTAAAAAAAGTATAAGCTTTCAACCAACGATCTTTATCTACTATGAAGAAGAAGGTCATAGGTCTAAATCTCATATTACTTCCCATTTTAGTGGTCCAAAGATTTTTTTTTACGAGATGTACTTAAAAGGTAGGGGCTACGATGCAAGCCAGAACCTTTAAATGGTTGTTCGGTGCAATCTCAAATGGTTGTTTGAAAACGGTATGAGATTAGATTTTCAATGATGTATTTATAGCATGCATCTTTTTTATATGCTCAGCACCTGCTCTAAAAAAGGCATGGTATACCTTTTTATATGGCAACGTTATGGTTCAATTCGTTCGGTAAGCAAGGAATGAAAGTTTTTTTTTAAGGAAAGCTCGAAGGAGATATCGGAGACAATTAGGATGAACCCATTTCCTTGGCTAAAACATAGTGTACACCCATACAACAATTAGATTGGAATACTTGATGTGATTTAGTCTTTTAGTTGTATGTTTCTGGATGTACCCTTCATGGTAACGTCTTGCTAGGCTCTGTTAATTAAAAAATTGTTTGTTAGGCCATGAAGTATGCTCTAACCTCTAATAACAACACCTAGACACCAAATCATTCATTTTTTCCCTTTTCATCTCACAAGTCACATCATCCTTAAGAAATGGGTTAACCCCTTTTAACTCCACCTAATCCATAATTATTTTCTATAATTGCTTTATAAAAAACAAACATTGATAATAAAAAACAAAAGACATAAAGTATAAAAAAAAGATAACAAAAAAAGGAGTGAAATTGCAAAGTTCCTTTTTTTCTATATAAAATTAAAAATCAAATGAATTCGAAGGCCTTTTTTTTAATTAAAATTGCAACGTTCATTTTTCCATCCCAAACATCAACATTCAATGGGTTCTACTTTTAAATTGCCACATTAATACACGAATGATATCAATATTCAGATTTGCATTAATAAATATAAATCTCTTTTGAATGTAACTTTTTTAATTCTTACAGTAACTTTTTTGTTCTCTATATAACAAAACTGATTACATACAAAAAGTCAAACAGCAGGGAGTAAATCAAGAGTGTTAATTGAGTATTCAAAAAGTCATCGATTTACTGGATATTCATAAAGACAGGAACATTAGTTCCGGGGTCAAGCATGTGGTGCAAGGTGGCATGTTTATCTCTACTTGGTGTCTGTGGCTTGCTCGAAATAGAGCGGTTTTTTCGAATGTTGATATTAAGGTTGATAGTGTCTTTAGCGATGTTAGATCGTTAGGATTCTTGTGGTATAAGCACAGACGTAAGGGCATTGTGACCTCTCGGATTGGTTTAAATTTGTAAATTTGTAGGTTGTTTGGTTTGGTGCCTGTCCCGGTTTTCGGGTTCGGGTTTTGTTTAATGAAGTTTTTCTTTCAAAAAAAAAAATTAATGCCACAGGTATTTTATATTAAAATATTAAACGTGTAATGTTAACTTGTTAACCTTTCAAATAGGTAAGTCATAAATGTCACATATTATAAAAAGAAAAGGTTGGTAGGTTGCTTTTGACAACTCTAACCGACTTTCTTGAACTACCAAATGATATGATGTGGCTACATTTCAAAACCGTTACCAACAAGATTCATGTGTTTGGCTCGATCTTTTTGGAAACATCTGGAACACTTTGGATTAATCTTTACATGATGATTTGATCACAGGAAGGTTATGTGGTGAGCAAAGAAGATGGAAAAAGGAGTGCAAGAACAATAATGCCACGAGACAAGTACCCAAAACCTTTAGTCTTTCATGATGGAAGGCTAGCATTCTTCCCCACACCATTAGCAACATTATGCATATTTCTATGGTTTCCTCTTGGTGTTTTGCTAGCAATTATCCGGCTTTGTGTGGGCATATTCTTGCCTTACCCAATGTCACGTATCCTAGGTGGTCTAACCGGCGTAAACATAACAATACAAGGTTGTGATTACTCATGGGAGAACAAAAACAAACAAACGGGTGTCCTCTTTGTTTGCATGCATCGAACCCTTTTGGACCCTGTCTTCCTAACCATGACCATTGGTAAGCCACTTACCGCGGTTACATATAGTCTAAGCAAGATGTCCGAAATGATTTCTCCTATAAAAACAGTGAGATTAACACGGGACAGGAAGCAAGATGGTGAAACTATGCATGAGTTATTAAGTGAAGGGGATTTGGTTGTTTGTCCTGAAGGGACTACTTGTAGGGAGCCTTACTTGTTGAGGTTTAGCTCGTTGTTCGCAGAGTTAACCAATGAGATTGTACCCGTTGTAATGAACACACATGTGACCATGTTTTATGGCACGACGGCTAGCGGGCTCAAGTGTTTGGACCCTATTTACTTCCTGATGAACCCGAGACCAAGTTACCATGTTAAAGTGCTGGGAAAATTGACTAAGGAGCTCACTTGTGCTGGTGGCAAGTCTAGCCATGATGTGGCTAACTATATTCAGAAAAAACTTGGGGATGCATTGGGTTTTGAGTGCACAAATCTTACTAGAAAGGATAAGTATTTGATGTTGGCCGGGAATCAAGGGATAGTTGAGGAACATGGGAAAAGTAAAAAGATTATATCTTAATGTGTTAGTATATTCAAGATTACCAAGGCGAGAGTTCAAGTCTTTTGAATTGCAACATTAATACACGAATGATATCAATATTCAGATTGCATTAATAAATATTAATCTCCTTTGAATGTAACTTTTTTAATTCTTACAGTAACTTTTTTTTGTTCTCTATGTAACAAAACTGATAACATACAAAAAGTCAAACAGCAGGGAGTAAATCAAGAGTGTTAACTGAGTATTCAATTAATGCCACAGGTATTTTTGCAACGTACGTTCCCGCAATGTCCCCAAAGACTTCCAAACACTTTTTGAGTTCCCACGGAGTGCAACCATCGGGAAGATTGGTGACGAACAGCTTGATGATGTTGCCAAACTGCTGCGTATTACCAGCCATAATCCAGATCACCACAAGGGAAGCCAACAGACAAACAAGCACTCCGACCGGCACCTCCTCGAAGAAGTGTTAACGGGATTCGAACCAGACACGCAAAACCAGAAATATGCCACCGATATCAGACCCGCTAAGCCAACTAGAAAAGGACCGACCAAGAATGCTGCACGAAACAGGAAGAGGATCAAACACCCGGCCCCGGAAGCGAATGGAAGCACAGCACGGAGGGTTAGGATGACAGGTCAAGCCGAAGGAGGGCGACCTCGCACACTAATCCAGACACGCAGCCTTCGTCGAGCCGCCGGCGTCACCGGAGAAAAAGGCAGAGAGAAAAAGTTTATTTCTAATTCCATATTAGTCTCTGTTTTTTATACATGTGTTTTCCTTTGACGTTAAAAAAAATTAATTTGCCATTTCCAATTTACACAACCACATTTATGACTACTCTGCCTTTTTTTCTTTTTCTTTTTTTAATGTTTTTTTTTTCAAAACCCAAGGATTGTTTACTTTTAACTTTTAAACTACTTTATTTTTCTTAGATTAATTATGATTTATCAAACAATATAGACTTGGGACATGAGCCACATCAAATATCTACGCTGTTACAATGAATAGGTCAACTAATTGTTTATGACAATGAGGGAAACAAAGCATTTATGTCAAAATGTCATATGGCAAAAGTAAATCTCATGCAAGATATAAAACATGCCTTTTTAGGGTAAGCATTTCAGCATACAGTTGTTTAATTTTTATTTTTTTTGAAAAGTATACTTTATTCACAACGCCACCCGAACCGGGGGCAAAAAACAACGGAACTACAAGAAACCAAAATTACACCAAGACTCCCCAACTAACTATATTCTGCTTAGATCTATTTTTATACCACAAGAAACCCAGAGATTTAATGTCTTGAAATATATTCTCCGCCTTCACTTCCGTGTCCTTAAAACGCTTCTTATTACGCGCATTCCACATACACCAACAGGTAACCATCACAATCCCTTTTAAAACCTTCTTCGCCTGAACCCCCCAAACCCGAGGAGGCATGAAACTCTAGGAGATCTTTGACAGAGAAAGCAAAAAATGGGACTGCATTTGCACCAATTGCTGACCCGGGACCAAACCACTGCCGCTGTAATTTTGATGAATAGAAACTTTCATACACATTATTATCGGTACGGACCATCAACCATTCAACATGTGATAAACTTTAAAACAAAAAAATGTAGAGCTCAACAATAATTAAAAGCCTTCTTTTCACACTTGTAGACAACACAAAATATATATTGGTCTAAGCCCTAAGGGTTAAAAAAAACACACGAACTGATTATAATAATATTATTTGATGAATAACGTTTTCAACACTCAAAGGATAACAATTCACTGAACATTCATAGAAAGTGACCTCCAAATTTTTTTATTTATTTTTTGGAGTTATATGTATCCTGTTTTGCACTTACCAGTGGATAACATTTGAGGCAAGGGTATATATTGCAGATGTGGTGTGGAGCCTCTGCTCATATCCAGACTGTTGTAGTTAATTAATTGGATACTGACGGAGGAGAGGAGAGGAGAAGATGAAATATATTCTTATAACATGCTCACATCCCAAAGTTTTCTTTTATTTTTTACTTTTTATCGTCTAAATGTGAAACACCTATTGCGCATTCTGAAAAAACAAACCCCCCTTAAGTGTCAGCTTTGCTGAATAAGTTCTAGTTTCACAAAACAGCTTTGAATTTTTAACATGTCACATAACAATATCATCATAACATAGATATAGACATGAAAACATAGCAAATACATATCTCGGGGATGCATAACTTTAAAGAAACATACTTGGAACATACATCATAAGTCAAACATCTTAAGTGTCTAGTTCATGCAAGACATAACCTAACATATCATATCATTGAAATCACGTGGACCTTTTGAGTGATCGTCACCGCTCTAATATCATTAGCCACTGTTACCATACGCCCTTAAACCATGGCAAGCCATGAAGCCACAAAGACATTGCCTTATGCCATTGTCACACCCCGATATTTCCATGTATTACCGGTGGGCCCGGTGGGGAGTATCGTGACGTACTTGATATCATCATAGTCAAACAACACAATATCTAAATGCACAGCGGAAGCAAAGATAGAATCATTTCAACTTTAATAAATTGTAATATTAAGTATCACGATACAGTTGAAATAGATCCACAGGCGGATCAAAATAAAAAGGAGACATTGTTCAACAGTTTTATAACATCCAAGCTTGCGAGACTTATTGTGGACGCTAGGAGAAAGCCAGCCTAGTTCGAGTAGTACCTGCACTTAACCTTTTTGGGAAAATACGTCAGTTTACACTGGTAAATACAATTTAACTGACTCATTTTGAAAAGTTTAATAAAATTGATTTGAATGCACGTGGCACAAAACTTTTTATAACTTGGGATAATTATTTAAATATAATCTTGTAAAAGAATTACATGTTTCTTATGCGTTCAGTAGCCCGGTTTGTACCGGGTTAAAGATCAATAGACACACCACATTATTTATTTTGGCACTGACGGGTGTACGCCTACACCCCGTGCTTAGGTCGTGGCCATTTCGTAAAATGATGCCAAGGATATCCGGGACATGGTCATTAACCCCCCAAAGGCTTTAAGCAAACAAAATATTTCCAAATGGAGCATATCAATGGTTTAACCTCTATTCGATTAAAGATTCAATGCCCGACCAAGGGGTATTTTATATACCACACCCCAAGCCCGTATAAGGAAAATAAGTTAAAAGTATTTACCTTTGCAGGTATCAATCACAAATAGCAAGTGCGAGTAGCTTTTACTGGGTCCCCTATTCTGGAACAAAGGTTTATAATAACCCATTAGATTTCTAACGGGTCTTTATTTAAGCTTAAGCTTAGGCCGTTTAGTTTTAAAAGAAGATACGGTTCAAACGCATGAATAAGCGAAGACCGGAATAGAATGTGATTTAGACCCGACAAGTTTGAAGACTTGTATAATATGGGTAAACTAAACACATTCTGGATTTTGAGACAAAAATGATAAGGTTTGACCCGTTTCGGCTAATATATGCAAACTAGTTACATAAGCCAATCTGAACGCGAAAAGTGCGTAACGAGTAACCAAATGAGTTCTATGCAAGCTTCCTAAGTTAATATGCCTTAAATATGTTGTGACATTAGTAAGACGTCTTCCATTATGCCCAAAACGGATTTAAACTCGAATTATGCCCCGTAAGGGCATTTTGGTCATTTAAAAGGTTATAAAAGAGTTTAATTAGTAATCTGAGTTACAGGTCTGATTTATTTAGTAAATATACTTAATTTAATAAGTTATAACAGTAGGGTACTAGATATACGTGAAATTTATCATTTAAAACCAAACTATGCACCTTAGGGATATTTTGGTAATTTCACATAGGCTAAAAAGGTCAAAACTGGAAATCTGAGTTCAAAACTTTTGCTTACTGTTAAAATATAAAAATTTACAGAATATATCAGTAGGTATCAAACCTCATATGTTTAAAATAGTTTTATTACATACTATGCGTTAAAATGCTTAAAAAGGCGATTTGGAGCCATTTCCGGGTTCTATATAGAAAGCTGATATTTTTATTATTCCAGAAGGCTAACAATAATTTATTTATCATATAAAATTAGTAGCAAAATGTTTGGGGTAAAAAAGATTTGTAAAACTCATTTTATAGCTCAAAAGGGCAAAACCGTCATTAACCGAATTAAAGCTATAACCCTATGTTATGCTCATCCTAAAATTAATTAAAAATCTGCAAAAATCCCAAAATATTATATTACATCAGTGGGTAAAAAGTTTGATATCAAAAAGTGGGTTAAACTAGGCTATATGCTAATTACGCCGTTTATTTAATAAAAAGCTTTCTAATTACGCTAATGAGCATAACTCTTAATCTAGACCTCAAACTGATGTCAAATTTTAGGTGCAAGTTTATAAATCAGTAACTAAGGTTTCTACTCTTTTACTCACGTTTTATAGTCAAAAGGGCATAATAGTCAACATTTAAGCACTTAACGGAAACATGCATATGAACCGGATAACTATTGAACCAAGTTGTATAATCACAGAGGGTTATACTAACATGAGACCTGGTCCAAATAAAGCTCTAAGACAATTCTAAACTATGCTCAAATGGATCAGAACTGAAAGTCCAAGCAGAAGTCAAACTATGCGACTTTCGGTCCCGAACCGAGCCTAAACTGAAAATTGTCGGGTTGAACATGTTTAGACATGTTCTTACATTAATTACCAAGTTATATTAATGATAAAACAGGTTGCATGGATCCTACATTGCTAATTATGCATTAATTTGAAAATAAGTATTCTGTTGACTTTTTATAATATACTTTGACCCGACAATTGACCTAGTTAGAGTGGGAATCAGAGAGTACCCTTTTAAGGGTTTATTACCTACATAAATACCTACTTATAGGTACTTTTAATTCGAGATTTGACTGAACAAATTTTAATTAATCTCGAAGTCAAACTTTAATTACGACGGTTTGACTTTTAGCTAATTAACCAAGCTAAACTGAATTAGGAAGGGTTAAGGACACTTACAAGAGTCCTAAGCACGACTAGGGATCACTAGGAAGCTTGTTGCTGATCAGAGGAGCTCCAGAAATGAAGTTGCAATTGAATGAACAAAGTGTTGCAACTAAGTGGGTTCTTATATAGTCATTTTGATCATCTAGGATCATGCCAAGGAGGTCTAGAGATGATATGAGATGCTTACAAGTGCCCCCTATGCATGAAATACCATTGGGGCAGCCCCTGGTATATAAAACAAGAGCTCTAAGTCGGTTAACAGGTCTGACTGGCAGTTGTGCGCATTTTTCTGCGCTGGCAGCTTGTTCACGGGCCGCGTAAGGTCCCTCGCGGGGCGTCTAAAAGTCGCAGAATAGGCCAAACAAGTTTATTAAATTGCAATTCAGCCCCTGGTCCTTTCTAACGTGGTTTTAAGTGTTTTTCTTGCACTTTTGGCCCTCTAACCTTGCTTTTAAGGGCTCCATGACATGTTTAAACATTGGCAAGTCCTTGGTTAACTTTGTGATCACCCGAAAAGTCATAAATTTCAACGTTGACGCTTTTAACCCCTCGTATACGAATATTGTCATAACTTTCTCATAGGATAACGAAACTTGGTGAAATTTTTACCACATATTCTAGTGAGTATAATTTATCGTTACAAAGCTTCGGGTTTGCTAAAAGGTCACTCAGAGGTGTACTTTAAACATGTTGACACATTTAACCCCTGTAGTTTGTAATCCCTCACTTTCTTCCACAATTAGCTTCGTATGATCCATGATTCATTCGTTCAAGGGTATAAACATCGTATAGGGCTATTGTACGATATATTTATCCATTGTTGACACTTTGAACCCTTATATTCACATACTTTCTCTGTTTGTCAACTTTAGTCCCTCTAAAGTATTCTTTCACACGTTCAAAGCTTATGACACGTGTCAATACATTATTGGACATGAATTTTCGAGGTGTTACATCCTCACCCCTTAAAAGAAATCTCGACCTCGAGATTTACTGAAACAATTGAGGGTACTTTTCTTTCATTGTGGACTCTACCTCCGACGTGTATTCGGGACCTCTGCGGGCATCCCATTTGACCTTTACAATAGGCACATGCTTCCTTCGAAGCTTCTTTACCTGTCGATCCTCAATCGACAATGGTTTTTCCATAAACTTCAAGCTCTCATCTATATGCACATCCGTATGTGGTATGACTAGTGATTCGTCAGCTAGGCATTTCTTCAGATTGCTGATATGGAATACGTTGTGAATACCACTGAGCTCTTCGGCTAAGTTTAACTTGTAAGCCACTGACCCGACACATTCGATGATCTCGAATGGTCCTATATACCTTGGGCTTTACTTACCTTTCTTACCAAATCGCATTACCCCTTTCCAGGGTGATACTTTAAGTAGTACTTTATCACCAACCTCAAACTTCAGAGGTTTTCGCCTTTTATTAGCATAACTTTTCTGCCTATCCCTGGCAGCTTTCAGGCGGTCACGAATCTGGACAATTGTTGGATCGTTTTCACGACCAAACGAGTCGTTCAGAAGAATTCTCGGATCAAATCAGAAGCGGAATACAAAGATTTGATCTTCGTTCAGCTTGTTATACACTTTTCAAGTCTCTTGTATTGATTTTAGAACGTTTACAAGGTTGGAAACACTTTGGCAGCACCTTGGCTCTAGATTCCCCAAAGTTACAAATGAAATGACTAAGGCACCTATTTATACTAAATCTATTCCCCTTGAAAGTGACAAGCCCATTTCGTGTGGAATAGACTTATGTCATTTCTCTACGTGACTTAATCTATCATTCTAATTACAAGACTCGATACAAGACAAAGTCAACAGACATATGCACCAACAGTCTCCCCCTTGGATGTTGACGGAGTCTTTAGTACGAGACTTTAGTACGTCAAAACTTCAGTCTTAATCAGTCTTCATGCTTTCCAAAAAATTTGACGCTGAAGCATCCTTCAAACTCTCTCTTTCTCTTCAATCACCATTAATAGCTATTCTCCAGAATCTGAATCTAGCTCTTTCACTCTTCAAACTCCCCTTTGCTAACAGACTCCCCCTTAAGTTGTTCCGGGATCGCAGTCTGGAATTTGCTATCGCTTTAAGAACGAATCCTGACTCAAACCTGTACACATCTCTACCAATTGTAAGATAAACAATTTTGACGTTAATAAATTCTACTTAACCTCTTGAATTCATAACACTAAATTTTTTTTGATTCAAATTAATGAACCATTTAAACATTTCAAAATCATTTCTCATCTCATATAAACTCTCCCAACCCACTGCGTTCATCATGTTTAGCACTTAGAATTTTGAAAATCAGCTCTCCAACATCAGTTGTCGAAAATCTTTTTGGATTTTTCAAAATTTTATGCTAAAACACAATATTTTTGGATTTTTTAGATTTTCAGAATTAAAATGCAATAAAGAAATATGTACAAACAATATTTTTGTGAGTTCGTGTAAGAGGATCATATCAGTTTTTGAGACAAATCACCAGCACCGTTAAGCTTTAAACATATTTTAAGTTCTAAACGATTCACCTTGATTGACGATATAGTTGTCCTCTTAAACTCAATCTAAAAACTTTCAAAATGCTTACCGATACGTTAAGGTATATTAATTTTGCACTAAATTCTTATGGACCCCACGATCTCAGCATATCCCCTCATCATGCAATACACTGACTCAAGTAATGCCTTTAAACTTTTATCAATTGTGATTTGTGCGAAAACAAAGCAGAATGTTTAAACATTAACAATCAGGTCGATACTTCCGTATACGCAGAGAAAGTCCAATGTTTAAACAAAATAAGAAATAAAAAACAAGTTGAAGTTGTTTAGGCTTTAACCACCAGGTCGATACTTCCGTATACGCAGAGGTGATCCAAAGCTTAAACGAAACACCAAAGAAAATAAAGCAGAACGTTTAGGCAATAACATCCAGGTCGATACTCACGTATACGCAGAGGATGTCCAATGCTTAAACAAAATAAAGAAATAAAACAAGTTTAAATCTTTATAAAAAGAAATGCACAATCACAGCGACTTTTTCAGCAAGTTGTGAAAGTTCACAAACTGACCGGTTTTTATGCTCTTTAGCATTCAGCGATTACTGAGTAGGCACACAATCAAGAAGGACAAAACTAAGTACTATGCTTTCAACTGTGTTTCCCACTAGAACTAGGCTTTTTCATTTAAGTTTGTATCGTTATCGCAAATCTACTAGTCTAGCTGAGCTTATCGTCACATCTTTAGTGAGACCGTTTATCACTTTTGACATTTCATTTCTTTAGCGTACTGTGATAGTCCAACTGATTTACTATCATTTCCTCTTTTTCACAACAAAACTCATTTTGAATTTTACAATGTTTTTGGCATTTTCAAATTTTCAAATATTTTTTTTAATTTTTCTCCCCCTAAAATCAAAATATGTTTCAATTTTGATTTTCTGAGGAAATTTGAAAACAAACTATACAGATAAAGTGACAGCATAATACCGAATTGCTTCAATTCGCCATCCACTTGGCATAAACAAACAGAACTCCCCCTGACAACAAACTATTTTCCCATTATGATTTCAAAACACTTAAGTTTATTTTAATCAAAATGGTTTTTCTGAAAAATTAGTTTGTGGGGTTTCATCACATCGTTTTCAACCACTTGTAGGTTTATTACAAAAACAATTTCCAATAATCATACCACTTGTAAGATAGTTAAATCAAGTACAACTTAATGTCCTTGATTAACCACTTGTAAGACGAAATATCACAGTTAACAACCTGTGAAGTTCTCAAGAAAGATGCCGATTCCTACTCCCCAATTACCAACCTGGGAGTTCTGGCAAGTCATGATTTCAGACAAAGAATGGTGACACCCAAGCCTGACCAGTCTTGGGTACATCCGAGTTATTTTCACTCGGTGTGTCAGTTCTCTTCTTTGATTCATAAAATTCCTTTACCCCTTTGACTGTTCCGTCAACCATTTTTCCAAAAATGTTTAGAACATTGGGGTTAAAGGCTTTTTCAACATCAAAATCTTTCTTTTCAGAAAAAGATTGATTTGAAATTTCAACTTCGTCAACTTTTTTGTCCGCTCGCAATGGTGGAAAGTTGATATCATCCATTTGCGGAACTAAATTTTCTCCTTTTTGATCAACAGATGGCTCTTCTGACTTTGACGAGTCAGGATCATCGCCAGAACGTACCTTCTTTGTTTTTGAAAAAACAAATTTATCATCAAAAGGTGGCTCCTTTGTTTTTAACACAACAGATTCATCGCCGACCTTTATTGGAACTGTTTGATCAACAAATTTTACCTTTACTCTACCTTTTGTCCTCAGATTTGTATCTGATGGATTCATTTTACTTGACTGATTTTTTGTTGAGCAAAGCGATTCATCAGAACTTTTATCTAAATTAACCGTTGTACCCGAGGACAAAATCCTTTCAAGATACTCCCTTGCTTTCTTTATCTTCTTTCTCAGTCTATCTTTCTGCCCTTGTGAAAGCTTCACTTTCTGTTCTTTCACCTTCTGTTCTTTGGGCTTTTCTTCGACCTTGACTGATTTCTTCATCTTTTTCTGAGATTCAGCCCTCGATCTTTCCATTGATCTCATTTGGGCAATCTCTGGCAATATGACCTTTGATTTGGCATTCATAACATCTCCTCGTCTCAAATCTCTGTCTCTGGCAGTTAACAGCAATGTGTCCTTGAAAACCACAGTTGTAACACACCCTGTTATCGTACCAATCTCCACCATCAATCCAAACACTCAAATCATAACACTGATTTGATTTGTAGTACTCATGACTTCTCCTATAAGCTTGATTTGACTTTTGAGCACTGTGGTCAAACCTGCACCACTTATTAACAACTTTTTGTGAGTTTTGATTTTCAAATTTTTGTGGTTTTGTATAATGATTGGATGACTGAACTGATGACCTTTTATTGTTGTTTTGAAAATTTTTCGAATTTTTAACATTTTGTTTTTGTTCTACATTCTTCTTAAAAGGTTTTTGCTTTGAGCATTCACCTATTTCAGTCGAATGTAAAACAGTTTCTTGAAACTTTTCTTTTAATTTCAAAAATGTTTTCTTTTTCTCTTTTTCATCATCAGCTTTATCATCACAATCTTCAATTATGACTTTGTCATAATTTGTGACATTGTCACTTATTGGAACTGCATTGATCGGTTTTGGACAGATATTTGAGGAAGAATTCACAAAACCTTTCAATGTCTTTTCTAAGTCATTGACTTTATTTCTAGCACATTCAGCTTCTTTTTCAAGCTGAATGATTTTCTCAAGATGAGAATTTATTTCAATTTGTTTTTCAATGTTATTTTTACCAAAAATAGATTTCTCATCTTCTAAAATCTTTATTTGACTTTGAAAATCTTTTTCAATTTTTCATTTTTCATTTTCAAACATTTTTATTTTATTTTCAAAATCTTTTTCTTTTTCTTTCAAATCTTTTATTTCTAATGTCAAACTCTCCACATCTTTCAAGAGTTTGACACTATCTGCTTTGAAATCATCACATTTTGAGCACACATTTTCAGAACTTGAAGTTTCACTTTTCTCGGATTCTTCATTCTTCGAAATTTCCTTTGTCTCTGTCTTGTATGTACCTGCACAAAAAATTTTAACAAAATCAAGAGGATTCATGTTTTCATCTAGATAACAGCCCCTCTTAATATCATATTTCATAACATCTTTTGCTACAAGACACATATTGACTCTTTTGCTTATTTCAACAATCACATCCAAACTTATTTTGTCTAGATTTTTATCTATTCCATTCATCAAATTTTTCTTTTTCTGATTATTCTCAAAATTATGTGTTTTAAGCTCTCTGATGAATACTTTTGGATAACAATTTGAAAATCTAGAATCATTTTTCAGTTTATTAAAAAATTCATCCCATTCTAAAGGTAACGCGTCTTCAAATTTAGATACTTTTTCAGCATCTGACATCCTTATCTCGTACATTTTTTATTTTTCAATTAGACAATCAAACCGATTTTCCAACACATCCACTGTTTCATTTTTCATACACAAAAAAACTTTCAAATCTTTTATCCCAAACATTCTTTTTCTCATTCTGATATCTACTACCCCAAACCCCATCAAACCAATTATTTAATCTTTCAAGGTTATCGTTTTCCTGTTCGTCAAACATTTTAACCACACTTTCTTTGTTAAATGACATGGTTCAAAAAACAATTTTAGTTCAAAGTCCACAATGTTTCAACTTCTCGGTATTTGCACCTTGTAAATCACCTCGAATCACCTGCAAACAAACAAACAAACGATCAGTTTTAAACGAACTGAATACGTGAAAGTGTGTGTTAATGAAATCAATCTAAGACTCGTGTCGAAGATTTGCGGACTCGTTCCAATGTTGTTTGGGTGAAATCACTGAATGAATGGGCCTGAAAATGTATTCTATGAGTTTAAATATCCGACAAGTTTGATTACCAATATTTCTATTGAATCGTTACTTTTAGTGGGCTGACAAACAATGCATTATAATTGGACCTCAAAATAATGGGTTGACAAAATTTCACATGCAATCTATTTTCAAAGTTGGGCAGTTAAAGACTGTGAATGGACCACGTGATATACTACAATCAAAAATGATTTGATTGGGCCGCTCTCAAACACATGCAAATGGACAATTATCACATGCACCTACTCAATTCAAATTGCCGACAAACACAATTACCAACTAAAAATCTATTGGGCCGTTCAATCTGTCAAGAGTTGATTGTTATTTGACCAAAAAATCTAGTCGTTTCACCTTAATCAGAACATCACATGCACACAGCAATCAATGTCCACAATTCTTATTCACAATTCAATTTTATTGGACCGCAGATATTTGCAACTAATTAGACTGAAACAACATTTCTCAATGAATTTTAATTGGACCGTTTAGTACAAGTGGACCGGTGCATTTAATTGATTTTATTTTTGTTGCAATACGAAATTTGATTGGGCCGCTAAAGGAGTTTCACATGGGCTGACACTACTTTCAAGCTTCACATGCAAACTGATCAACAAGTGGCCGACAATATCACTTTACACTTCAATTTAATTGGGTCGATAATATTGATCAGATCAAATCGATTGCAAATTCTTGATCTTTGCAAATGGTGGCCTGACAAACTGATACACAATCAATTGCTTCACATGCGCCTTTTAATGAGCCGACAACATGTTTTGATATACACACCGTACAGACTAAACCAGAATATGATTGGGCCGATGAGTTTCACACGAAATTTTCAAGCGGAATAAGACTTTACTTTCAAGCAAAATCAAGTACTTTCAAGTGAAATCAGGTTGTTTCAAGCGAAATTAAGGTGTTTTCAAATGGAATTAGGCTGTTTCAAGCGAAATCAACCTGATGTCACTCGTTATCAGACCAAAAACCTTCAATTTCTCTCAAACGGCTTGGAATTAGGATCTGAAACTTGGTAGGGTTATAGATCAGGTGTTTTCGCACAACATATCAAAAAATCAGCCGATTTGGACCGTAAAAACCCGTTTAATTTTGAAAAATTCAGTGAAAAACGTGAAAGAATGAGTAGAAATCAGAAATCTCGGTGAAAACAAGCTAAATCGGTTAGAATTCTTCCTCCTGAGCTCTGATACCACTTGTTGGATCGTTTTCACGACCAAACGAGTCGTTCAGAAGAATTCTCGGATCAAATCAGAGGCGGAATACAAAGATTTGATCTTCGTTCAGCTTGTTATACACTTTTCAAGTCTCTTGTATTGATTTTAGAACGTTTACAAGGTTGGAAACACTTTGGCAGCACCTTGGCTCTAGATTCCCCAAAGTTACAAATGAAATGACTAAGGCACTTTTTATACTAAATCTATTCCCCTTGAAAGTGACAAGCCCATTTCGTGTGAAATAGACTTATGTCATTTCTCTACGTGACTTAATCTATCATTCTAATTACAAGACTCGATACAAGACGAAGTCAACAGACATATGCACCAACAACAATCTTGTCCGTCGTTTCAAAGACTAAATCAGGTCCTGATAATTGAACTTCTCCTACTTCCGCCCAACAAATAGGCGTTCTGCATTTTCTACCATATAATGCCTCAAAAGGCGCAGCCTTAATGCTCGTATGATAGCTATTGTTATAGGAGAACTCGATCAATGGCAGGTGGTTATCCCAACTACCACCTAAATCAATCACACATGCGCGAAGCATGTCTTCCGAAGTTTGGATGGTACGCTCACTCTGCCCATCAGTCTGGGGGTGGTAAGCCGTACTAAAATTCAAGCGCGTGCCCAAAGACTGTTGGAAACTTTTCCAAAAATGTGATGTGTATCTGGTATCTCTGTCAGAGATAATTGACACTGGAACGCCATGCAGAGATACAATCTTATCTACGTACAATTGGGCTAACATGTCGGAGCTATAAGTCTCCTTGATGGGTAGGAAATGTGCTGACTTAGTCAGTCTATCTACTATCACCCATATAGTATCATTTCCCTTCCTTGTCTTTGGCAACTTGGTGATGAAATCCATTGTCACCATTTCCCACTTCCATGTGGGAAGTTCAGGCTGTTGTAGCAAACCTGACGGCTTCTGATGTTCAGCTTTGACTTGCGCACACGTCAAACATTTAGCTACATAGGTAGCTACAGACTTTTTCAAGCCTATCCACCAATAGTTTGCCTTTAGATCCTGGTACATCTTATCAGCTCCAGGATGAACAGAATATTTAGAACTGTGGGCTTCCTGGAGGATAACATCTCGAAGTCCTCCATAAACTGGAACCCATATTCGTCCATTCAACCCCAGGATTCCGTCCTTGTCATAGGATAATTGCTCCTCAGTTACTCCTAGCTTTTCATCAGGATAGTTAGCTTCCAACACAGCTTCCTTCTATGCAGCTAACAACCTTTCGTTCAAACTATTCTTTATCTCAATGCTCTTGGCATTGATTCTTATAGGCTTCACTCTTTCCTTCCTGCTTAAGGCATCAGCAACTACATTCGCCTTGCCTGGATGGTATCTTATCTCACAATCATAATCATTTAAAGTTTCCATCCAGCGTCGCTGCCTCATGTTCAAGTCTTTCTGATTGAACAAGTGTTGAAGGCTTTTGTGATCCGAGTAGATCACACACTTGGTTCCATACAAGTAATGCCTCCATAGCTTTAGTGCAAATACAACGGCACCCAGCTCCAAGTCATGGGTGGTGTAGTTCTTCTCATGCACCTTTAACTGTCGTGAAGCATAGGCAATGACTTTGCCTTTCTGCATAAGCACACAGCCCATACCGGTGTGTGATGCATTACAATATACTACAAACTCATCAATTCCATCAGGCAATGTCAATACAGGAGCGTTACTCAACTTCTGCTTCAAAATATCGAAAGATTCTTACTGCTTAGGCCCCCAGTCAAACTTGCTTTTCTTGCGGGTAAGTAAAGTCAGGGGTGCTGCAATTCTTGAGAAATTTTCAATAAATCGCCTATAGTATCATGCTAAACCCAGGAAGCTACGAATCTCTGTAGGCGTCTTTGGCTCTTGCCAATTCATAACTGCTTCTACTTTAGCGGGATCTACTTAGATACCACGCTCACTAACCATATGTCCAAGGAATTGGACTTCTCGAAGCCAAAATTCACACTTCGAAAATTTGGCGTAGAGTTTCTCATGATGTAGAAGTTTAAGAATACAGCGAAGGTGTTTCTCATGGTCAGCTTGGTTCTTCGAGTAGATGAGGATGTCGTCAATGAAGACGATGACAAATTTGTCCAAGTAAGGCTTGCAGACGCGATTCATGAGATCCATGAATGCGGCAGGTGCATTAGTGAGTCCAAATGGCATCACCAGGAACTCGTAATGACCATAACGAGTCCTAAATGCAGTCTTGTGTACATCTTCATCTTTAACCTTCAATTGATGATAGCCTGACCTCAAATCGATCTTAGAGAAGTAGCTTGCCCCTTGTAATTGATCGAACAGATCGTCGATCCTGGGCAAAGGATACCTATTCTTGATAGTGACCTTATTAAGCTCACGGTAATCGATGCACAGACGCATTGATCCATCCTTCTTCTTGACAAACAAGATCGGCGCTCCCCAAGGAGACGAACTAGGTCTAATGAAACCTTTGGCTAGCAGATCATCTAACTGCGTCCTTAACTCCTTCATTTCTGTTGGTGCCAACCTATAAGGCGCTCTCGCTACCGGTGCTGCTCCAGGGATGATGTCAATTCTGAATTCTACTTGCCTATCTGGTGGTAAACCAGTTAGTTCTTTAGGGAAAACTTTCGGATATTCAGAAATGATGGGGATATCCTCAATCTTAGGCTTCGGCTCATCAATAGTCACTTGTGCCATGTTGATGGAGCGTGTGAAACCCGAGTGTTAAAGGGTGTTATATTACGTATTTGAGTGTGTTTCAAGTGATTATATGACGTGAATGTGATAACTACGAGAGTTTATGGTTTTACAGGTTAATCATTTAATTCGGTGAAGTTAAGATGTTTAGAGAGGAAGAGGAACAACCGAGGATGGAACTCACGGTATATTACATCATCCAGTAGATGTTTGGGTTGAAAAGATAGCTCAGAAGCTCGATAAATACAAAGGAATGAAGTTGAGGGGCTTGTGGGTAATTAGTGGAAAGTGAATTTCAGCCAAACATGTTCCATCAACAACCTAACGTAGCTTATGGTGTCAAAAGATAACCTACGGTTGTAATACGGTTTGGAAAAGAAAAAGAAACAGAAGGCACACAACGTAACCTACGGTAATAACCATAGGGTACGGTTGGACAGAAGGTAGTGCTTGTGATTAAGTGTGAATGCATTTAATGAGTTTTAAGAAAAGAAAGGAATTGAACAAACACACGTGATGGGAGCATTAGTTAAATTATCATTGGACCATTCTAAAAAATCATCATCATCAATTTTGGTGGACTTTTGAGGACACAATAAAATTGAAAGAGTGGGCTGGTATGTTGGACTTTATTGGGGATATCAAAACAATATCACATCATCGGCAAATAGACTTGAGAATATAGGGACAATATCATAAATACATGCAGTTTTTATTGGAGAGTTATTGAAAGAGATTGGGCCGAACAGTTGGGCCGTGAAGAGGGATCAATCACACTTGGGCCGAGAGAACATCACATCTCACATAGACAAGGAGGGCCATGATACACGTGCACATGTGGGCTTGTGCTGGTGGACTCTTTTTGGACGGCAAACATAAAAAGAAAATAATCAACCATCATCTGGGATCAGCATCTTCGACGGCAGTAGAGAACAGAAGAGGAGGGCAGTCGCTCCTTGGCTGTGACACAGGCGAACCAATGATACACGGCTAGACTCTTCGCGGCTTCCTTCCGATGGACGGTTTTATAGGTTTTTTCATGTCTGAGTTTTTTATACTTTCAATCTTTGTTATTTATGTGACAGATATTTAACTTGATTGATTCGGTTGACATGTGATTTGTTTATATTTTGTGTTCTTTCTTTACAACGTGTTCGGTTGATGACAAAACTTTGAGCGGGTTGGGTGTGACATAAAGAGGGTAGACTTGATATAATTAATTGCTAGTTTAACTAATTTATTAACTGGTTGTAACAGACTTGCGTTATTTTATACTCACTTGCTTTATCTTTCAATGGCCAAGAGTTCTAGTAATTGGCTTATATTAGAGGGGTAGGTGGATTGGTAACGTGTAGTTGGTAATTTTGAGATAACCCCACGCTGTTAGGTCAGTCTGGGTAAATGGTCCTTAATTATCACAACTGGTAATAACCGTTAACAGAGCTATGTTTATGTGGTTCTGTTAAATTAATTAACTCAAAACGTGTCAAATCTAGAACCTGAAATCTGGAGGGAGTTGCTTCGTTTTATTATTGTTTCAGCTGTTTAGTTTAGTTTAGTTTTTTTTTTATAATCATTTAAACCGCTCAGTTTTTACTTTCAGATTATTTTAGTTATTTTTAGTTAATCCAATAGAAAACTTAATTGACCACATACTCCCCTGGATTGATACCCTGCTTACCCTAGCTACCTAGGTTAATTAGGTTTTTGCATGACCCTTACGACAGTCATCACATGTAGATGACACAACCTTTCTGCAAACACCTAGAGGCCTTGAGCATAGACACTTGCTCAGGCAGTCCATACTTAGTATCTCCCTGAATGGTAAGCGACTCACCATACGGAGTCTTGATTACCACTTGCTTCTTGTTGCATATAATCTGGGCTTGGTTATGTGATAACCAATCCATACCTATCACTATATCAAAACCAGCTAGCTTAAAGGGAAGTAAGGACAAGGGAAAAGAGTGGTTCCTAATGGATATAACACATCCATCTAACAAAGTTGAGGCGGTTTCTATGGTTCCATCAGCTAATTCCACTTCATACTTCACACTTAAGGCTTTAACAGGTAAATTCAGTAACTTACAAAACTTATTATCTACAAATGATTTATCGGCTCCTGAATCAAATAGCACTCTCGCATAAACATCATTTACGAGGAAAGTACCTGTGATCACATTTTCGTCCTGAACAGCTTCCTTTGCATCCATCCTGAAGACCCTAGCATTGGTCTTTTTCCCATCTTCAGTTTTCTTGGTGATCTTTGGGCAATTGGACTTGATGTGTCCTTTTTCATTGCAGCTATGGCACGTAGCATCCTTGATTTTCTTACAGTCTAAGGTTCTGTGTCACACCCCCAAAAACCCCACACGGAATACTACCGCTTGGAGGCGTGACATGACCAGGATCAAGCCACCAATCATATTGAACATAAGTATGTATATCAAAAGTCATTCATCAATACGATAGGTGTTTACAAAACCAAATATAAACAAGCGTGTAGCGGAAGCATTTAATGTAACCCAACATAAGTTTAAGTACAAAATGTTATAATGTTTAACAACACATTCACGATCCATGTCCACAACGACTGTGCCTCCCGTGCAAGCTCCAAAAGTACCTAAGGTCCTGCAAGGCATGTAACAGAGAGTCAACAACTAGTTGAGCGAGTTCACAGTTGGATATTTAGTTATAATGTTCATTTCGTCAATCGTATGTTCGATTAGTAATCATGTATCGTATGTAATAGCATCGCGGCCCTCAAGGCATGTTTGCGAAGATTAGTGGGGGTTTCCCCTGTTTTCTAGACTGGTTATGTTTGTATCGCGGCCCTCCAGGCATGTTTGCGAAGATTAAAGTATAGTTCGCGGCCATTCCAGGCATGTTTGCGAAGATCGTTCTAGTATAGTTCGCGGCCATTCCAGGCATGTTTGCGAAGAAAAGTATATGTATCACTAGTCTAGTAGTATCTACCATCGACCTTCCTCATCCGAGGCCAATGGTTTGAAATTCCGATAACTCTCAAGCATAAATAATCAATCAACCCATTCCCAACCCCGGGAATCCCATGCCTTGGTAGGAGTGTGAACTCACCTTGTTTCGCTCGGTATGCTAGGTATGTGCTCAAAGTAAGTCAATCACGTCCTAAAGTATGCACGTATGTGAAATCAGTTTGTGTCCAAGTTATGCACGTATAAACATGTAGCACGTAATCACAATCATATACAAGATGGCTACACTTAACAGCAGTTAAATATTCCAGTTAACACTTAACAGAATTAACTCAAGTTACTGCACAGATCAGCTATTCGGCGAAACACGCATGTTGGCGAAACACAGATAGTGGCGAAACACAGATAATGACGAAACACAGATAGCGACGAATCACAATATTGACGAAACACATTCTATTTCGTCGAGGTGTCCCCTGGCGAAACAGAACTTCTGATTCGTCGACTACTTTTGGCGAAACACATTCTGTTTCGCCGAGAGTTCTGTTTCGTCGAACAGTTCAGTTTCGCAGACATCAGTTACAGCAGATGCGAAAAACACATAAACCCAACAGCCGTAAAACAGCAATTCCTCAATCATACAGAAATCATACAACACAGAAACATCGTAACATCATCATAACATAAGCATCACAGTTCTTAACGTCTAGCACGAACCCTAGGTTATGTGTACAACATATAGATTAACATACGACATCATATCATCGATTCCTATCAAGATACTAATGTGTACTCAGAATCAGGCCATATAAACAACATTCAGAACCGAGTATCATCAACATACCCTCCTATAATCCAGAAATCAAGCATAAACACAACATGTATAAAGAAATCAAGGGACAAAGAAACCGATTTAGACAAGCACGCACTAACCGAGATATTCGGGATGAACAAGGGAGGATTCGAGAGAGAAGATGATGGTTGATGATGGGTATCGCCTTTTCAAAAGAGAGAGTTCTAGGGTTTCTATTTTTGTTAAAAGTGTGAAACAGGAAGTCGGTTTCACTTAATATCCACGAATTACCGTTCTGGGCCCTTAATGGGCTTTGCGAATCAATGGGCCGACGAAACACATTCTGTTTCGTCGTGAAGTGCTATGGCGAAACACACTGTTTCGTCGAGATGCTTGATGGCGAAACATATCAGTTTCGTCGGGATGTATATGGCGAAACAGTCTGTTTCGTCGGGTCCTTTCATGTTTTAAACAGTTTAAGTTTTCAACAAGGTGTTTCATGATATACAGCCAAACACAAAATCATGCAACCACAATTGTTCATTATAAAATAACGTATACAGTTACAAGTTAAACAACTACACAGTCAAAGTCTACGTGCACTAAATGCGAAAAAGAAAGTCTGAAACTCGAGTTGTCACATTCTGTGCTCAGAAGACTTGCAAATCCCACATGCCCTTGGCTGTGACTGGGATTTCGACTCGAGTCTGCACCTCCCAAAATGGTGCTTCTTACAAACCTTACACTTGGGCTTATCTCCAGATTGATGCCCATCCTTCTTAGATCCAGACCCCTTCTTGTGGTCATTGTTTCCCTGTGCTTCTTGTCTGACCGTCGTGAATTGTCATCTTCACGCTTCCTTTTCTCGGCATCCGTGTTCCTCAGCGATCTCTGTCTGACCGCGTCCAGTGTGAGGGACAGGGATATATCAGCTGCAGACCTGAATGTAGCTGGCCGAGAGGCTTTTACACTTGCCTTAATTTCTGGGGCTAAACCCCCAATGAAACGAGCTATTCTTTTGGGTTCCGGGGTCACAAGATAAGGAACCAGCCTTGACATTGTATTAAAGCTCGTAAGGTAAGCTTGGCAATCCAGATTTTTCATTACCAATGACAGAAAATCTGGCTCAATCTTTTCAACCTCATGCTGAGGACAGTAGTTCTCCTTGATGAGGGTAACAAATTGTTCCCATGTCATATTGTACAGTGGAATCTTCCCAGTAGCTTGAATCAACGATCTCCACCAGGCTAAGGCCTCACCTTTGAACGATTGAGATACAAATTTTACTACATCCTTATCAGCACACCCGCTGATATCAACCATGGTATCCATTTCATCCAACCATGTCATGCAGTCAACCGCTCCTTTCTCCCCAGTAAAGTCCCTGGGTTTGCATGAGACGAAGTATTTATACGTACAGGACTTACTACGCGGTTCCTGCTTAAGCTCGATTTTCTTTGACGGGACACTTTGCTGGGTCGAGGAGTGATGATCGTCATCATCCTTCTTTGGCTTATCTAGCTTAGAGGGTGGCTTACTATGACCCTCAGAATGTGTTTTTGGCTTAGAGTGGGGTGCTGATTGGGTCCTGCTCCGAGTACTACTTGATTCACTATACTGCCTATCTATGGCTTTAGTGACAGCATTGTCAATTAATGCTTGGAGTTCTGCACCAGTTATATTGATCCTGGTGGCGTCATGATTCTCCTTTGGCCGACTGTTGACCTCCTCAGACTCGGCCATGTAGTTGGATTGCTACATAAAATGATGACAATGATTCATTTAGGGAATTATAATATGTTTGTCATCTTGATAATTTATTAACCATGGTAGTTAAAGAACCATATTGGTTAATTTGTTAAGTAATTTTATTTGGTACTTTTCATTAGTAACCCCTAGTTCTAGAATAATAATGGCACAATAGGCCTAGTCACATGGACATTTCTAAATTTTAGGTCAAGATCTTATAGGATCTAGTTATTAAGGTTTGAATCAAGGTTCATTACCTTTCTTGACAGGGAGTTTATAGGTTACGACTGTCTTTTGTCTTATATGACAATAATTATAGTCCTTAGGCATTACATCTTAATTGGATGTTTAATTAATAATAAAGGATTGGGTTAATTCAACATAAGAGTGACATGTGTGATTTTGCGGATCACATTTGCCAAGAATGTTAACATGTTTGCAGATGTTAACAGAGATTTGAATCTTTTAAACAGGTTTTACCATATTGGTCAGGTCTTATTATGACATATAAGCTAGGTTTTACCTTTTAAGATTTAACGCAGAACAATTTTAAATTGAGATGTTGATAAGGATCTGAATCTAATTGGGAAACTACCGTCTTGGCCCTGTCTTAAAATGACACAAGGCTAGGTCTTGTCCTTTTAGATTTTATCATTTTAATATAATGAGAGATCTTGTATAAATATTGTCATTATTTATTTTATATTTTTGTTCATGCATATAACTAAAAGTAGAAATTTAAATCTAACCATTTCACCACATGAATTTTAAAATACGAGTCTGCCCTAAACGGGACTTCCAACCGAAATAACATGCCCACGCAGGGGCTTAACCAAACAAACATGCCCACGCAGGGGTCAAACAAAAGACTTGCCCACGCAGGGGCTTAACAAACAAAACATACCCATGCAGGGGTTAAAACAGAGAGACAGGCCCACGCAAGGGCTCAACTGAAAACAAGGAAATACAACCAACAATTTGAAGGATTCAATGGCCATTCTTGCTCTTTCCTTTTATTAAACCTGCCAATCCCTTGAAGAAACCTTGTCGTTCCCTGCGATCCCTGTGAATTTGATGTTCAACCTGGTCCAGTCTTTGGAGAATTTCCTCCCGCTCAGGTGGGGAAAACCGTGGTACCTGCGGCTGCGGCTGCGGCTGATGTGGAGGTCGAAGAGACGGCTGCTGTTGGTACCCATAAGCTGGGTATCCGACTCCCCAAGGAGCTCCGTATGTGTCACACCCCAACCGATGGCGGAATCATCGGGGCATGGCACTGAGCGAAACAGATTGTCCAGAAGTTTCCATAACAACTATCGTTACCATTCAATTTAAATTAACATGTCCCATACCATGTCTCAAATAGTAACCAAATTATTACAGATAACATCTAGGCAAATATTCTGTTCCGACAACTCAGATTCAAACAAAATAGTTTATTTATTGGTTTCTAGGACCTCCATTCCTAGCTTCAATTTCATCACAACACAGAAAGCATATAAACTTCCTAAGCACCTGTCACATACGTTAAAATAAAGTCAATACATAAAATGTAAAGGTGAGCATACAAGTTTGATAATCGCATATAGAGTTCGAATTCGTTTACGCATAACCAGCACGTACACATAGTGAAATGAAGCACGTTAGTTATCGACATAGACCCATCGATACCAATGACTGCGGGTTGACTGCCCGAGACAGTTCGCAATACATGATTACCACCGTAATCCATGCAAGTAAAAGATCCTTAACAACCCCCGTGTGAACGGGTGCTGAGTCCAAACTATAGTATTATCGTTGCTAAGGCAGGTAGACATCATTCCATGTGTAAACATAACAAACAAGCATTCATAAGCCACGTATAGCATGCATTAGCGGTTAGCGCTCAAATAGTTTGAGTAGTGTGATAGTTGTAGTTTGAATATTCGTAACGTATGTAACACCCAAAAGTGCTTAAAGCAAAAAGGGATCGAGTATACTCACAGCGATTATGGATTGAAGGGAGCGCTTAGCGAGTGCGGTTAGCCTGAATAGATTCGGTAGTATAACGATAAGAGATTCGTAAAACGATTAATAAATTCATAAATGTTAAACATATAAAACACTTTTGGAGGTATCTTCGTCTAATAAAGCATGAATACGTAAAAGTTAAATAATAATTCAAATAAATAAATTCATAAATGTTAAACATATAAAACACTTTCAGAATGAACAACTTCAATACTTACATCTTTTTTATTTCCTTCCCGATCATCTTCACATACATCATCCGGCAAGTTTGATTCAACTATCATATCATCATCCGCAGTACACTAGAAATTTTAAAAAACCTCAGACAAAAATCAGTATAATTATAAGCAGTTTTAATTAATGTGTTTCGATATATACTTTTAAAAGAACCCCTCAACCTTTTTTAGAAAAACTTCTGTTCCGGTGTCAGGATCGAATACCGAAACATCAAAGGTCATTGAATCCAGCCTGGTAAAAACCAAGAAATAGTCAGTGTCTAGAGGGACCTCTTTCACCACCTTACTCCATCCCGCCTTGAAATAACCACCCTCCGAGCTTCCTTCAAGTCTTACATTCCAAAATCTTTGTCCAAAATATACCTTGGCCATTCCACCTTTGAATTTTTTGCCGTAAAACTCATTAAAAAATTTATCTGCCATTACGTATAAAAGAAATTCAACAAATTATTACTATAGAATTTCAATAAATTAAAGATTTGTTTAAAATTAGTACTGAACTAATATAAATTCACTTACAGACATTCCAAGTTCTGATTCAATAGCCGCTGTAATATACGAGTTCTGACATGAAGCTGGAAAATGAGTTCAGGAACATTAAGCAAGTTGGAGGTGATAACGCTGGTCTTACCGCCCGATTCAAGTAATTGAGCGTCATCTGTTCGAGTCAAGTGGACACTCCTGAGAAAGCTATCAAGAAATACATCTGTGCTCTCCCTGACTTTGTTCAAGCAGCAAGGCCAACAACAATTGAGGAAACCTATCAGCTCGCCGCAGAAATCAACGACAAGCGAGTTTTGGCTAGAACTTTCAAGGTTGACTTTCGTTCAAAGGTTTGTTTGTTTTTTTTTTTTTTTTTTTTTTTTTGCATCTGGATCCAAAAGGTTTGAAGTCTTGCCATTTTTATCCGGCTTGTTAACTCCATCCATTTTTCTCCGTTAAGTCAGAGGTATTTCCATATTTTTTGCTAACTTAAAGTGTAATTCGGTCTTTTTCACTTTATGTAAAAAGACTGTATACCCCTGAAATAGACCGAATTGTCCTTTAAGTTAACAAAAAAGACGGAAATACCCCTGAATTAACGGTGAAAATGGATGGAGTTAACGAGCCGGACGAAAACGGCAAGATTTCAAACCTTTTGGATCCAAATGCGGAAAAACAAACCTTTGGACGAAAGTCGAAAACTGGCCAAACCTCATGGACGAAAATGACATTTTACTCTTTTATTATTTTAGAGGTAATTTCATCTTTAAGCATGTTTTTAGAATTTGCTATAAACGAAACCAGATACATACTTTGGTGATTTATAAAGTAGTTTCGTGAAGATGTTAATAAAAAATAAGTTGAATACACGAGCGAAAAACTGATTAACCGAAACATTACCGCCGGCATAACCTAAAAAAATGGATAACTGATGGTTCTGTTATTTTTTTTTCTTACCATAACCGAAGACTTTTGGTTACATAAATTTTCAAAATTGAATTGACCGAATTAGTTTTGTTATAAATTTCAGCCTTGAGTTTCTTTACCCTTTGACCTTTGTGTTCCATAATATATATATATATGTTCTTCACAAAGTTAACTCTTGCAATCATGACAGATGCAATTTTTTCAACTTTGCCAAGAACACTAGATGTCTGCAATGCCACACAAACCAGCCAAAAAGGCAACTCAATCCCGGGGAATGGGAGTGCGACTTGTGAGTTCTTTCGTTGCGTTTTTGTTTAACATAAAGTTTGAATATACATTTAAAGCCAGTCGTTTTGCAGATGCAATTACATAAACTTCAAAAGAAACATGGTATGCTTGAAATGTGACCATAAATTAACGAGCAAAAGTATTCGATAATTCAACTCGGTTACAACGATGGATCTCATAGTCGATGGATCGACTATAAGATTGGATGTTGTTGGGTATTGAATTAGAACGATAGGAAGTGTTTGTAAATATATAGAGGCGTGTTTATTTGAAGATAAGAAGTCAAGAATAGTGGGAATAGCTATAACTGTTGTACCTGTTTTATGTATTTTTATTCTTTTTAGAAAGTTGTACTTGTTTTATTTATGGTTCGTTAGTAATTTATTGAAGGGGTTACATGCTCTTTTTCCTAATTCTCCTACGGGTGTTCACAGACAGTGGAAATCGACCAAACTGTCCAGAACAAAGTAAGTCGACTGGTTTAAGATCCAGACGGTTTGGATTTAATGATTCAATGGTCCAGTTCGGTTTGTGACTAACCAGACATGTGTCTGTCTAAACGGATATGCGGTATTAGTGCATGTGAGAAAAGACCTGTTCTCATGCATATAACAAAAAAAAACCCATTTTATTTAAATAATTACGAGTTCGAAAACCACCCATGACAAATATGAAGATAAAATTTCACTTTTTTTTTTTTTTTGTGTCTAATCTTGTCTTTGTCTTGTTAGGTTTTCACTTTTAACTTTCTCTTGATTCATCAATAAACCCATCATCCAGAAGAAAAAAAAGTGAAAAGATAATAGAAAGATTTAGAGTTAAAATGCTCGGATAGTCCCTGTGCTTTGCTCTTTTTTCACCTTTAGTCATTAATTTTCTAAAATTAAAGCTATAGTCCCCAACTTTTCAATTTTCGTTTCCGGATAGTCCATGTGCCTAACATCAGATAGTTTTCTAATTAATAAGTCAAATTTCAAGTGGCCCCCAACCTACCCACCATCACGGCATCACCCTACCCTTATCTTCTTCTTCTATGTTCTTTCTCATCTCTCTGTCTCTCAACAGTCTCTGTATTCGATTTGCGGTGCCACTCGAATTACCATTGTAATGATTTGCAGGCATAACTATGATCTACACATCAGTTGTTTTAACTTTTAAACACATATTAAAGAAACAAATGACATAAAGAACAAATCGGATTCACATAAATCTATTTGGGGTCTACCATTTTGACATGTTTACTACTTTTGGTCCAAGATTTGTAAATACCCACGTTTCTAATTTACCGACAATTAGGTGAACATATATTTGCAGCCATATGTTACATAAAATCTAACAAAAACATGCCCATACATAATAAAAATCAAGAAAATTAAGAAAATCAAGAAATAAAGAAAACCCTATTCAAAAGATTGTCAAAATGTAAACTTTAACACAGACTTGCTAAAATTGAGTTGGAATGTGAAGAATCTTGCAGCAGATTGGCCGGTGGGTCGCCGGAAAAAGGTTGCCGGAGGGGGGAAATTGGTGAGGTTTAGACTATGGGGTATGGAGCTTGGGTTAGGGCGTGGGTTTGGGGAAAACGCCCAAGCCACCACCCCGGGTGGGCTTGGGTTGGGGCATGGCCCTTGGGGCTTGGGTTTGAAGCCGGGCGTGGGGTGGTCTTGACAAGCTGACATGGTGGGCTCTCAATGGCCAAACCAAACTAGCTGTTGGGCTAGCCGTTGGCCAACGGCTATGTTAAAAAAAATTATTTTTTCACTATAAAACTCACATTTTTCTTCCATTTTTTACCACATTCAACCACATCTTCTATAATCATCTTCAATTCTCCTTCTACAAAACGAAAAAACGCATCCTCATAACCGTGCTTATGACCCGGACAACCCGTATGCATTCCAAGAAAATAATCCTAGCCCACCACCCAATCGTCCAATGCCTCGTTCATTTTTCATACACTCCCCTATGCCCGTTGAAGCGAGTTATGCATTGTATCTTGGGAATCGTTTGTATACTAACTTCCCACACACCGAGGATTCGATACCTACCCCGTTTACACAAACGCCCATCAACCTTTCACCAACCTCCATCGACCTTTCACAAACCGAAACCGTCTCCGAAACTCAACCACCCAACGATGGTCCTTCCGCCTCAATAGTTCCCAAAAAGAGAAGCCATAAGAAAAAAACCGAGGCGGAGAAAGCACTTGAAACCGTCAAACGAAAACAACAAAAATGGGTCGTTAATGAAGAACTTGCATTGGCGAGGGCTTGGTGTCAACAATCTCAACATCCAAGTTTAGGTATTCTTAAATATTTTGTGTATAACTTTGTAATATATTAAATTTTGTTTTTATTAATGGTTATTTTTTATATAACTTTGTAATATATTAAATTTTGTTTTTATTAAAATAGGAAATTCTCAACATCGAACCCATTTGTGGGAAGCGGTTAGTAGAGCATTCCATGAAGAATTGGGAAGGGAGTTGCAACTAGTCTTGGAGATGAGAGAAGAGATGCCGCTAGAGATGCCCAGAAACAAAAACGGAATGATTTGAAATTTCTATCCCAGCCCATTGATCAACTAGAGGGTGACGAGTTGCAACTAGTCTTGGAGATGGGAGAAGAGATAAAAAACAAATATAAACGTTAGGAATTTTTTATGTAATTTTCTTTATTTAAAAATATTAAAAAATTTAAATTTATTATTTTAAAAAATATTCAAATAGCCAGCGGTTTGGGTCAGCCCAGCGAAGCCCACCAAACCCACGCCCCAAACCCCCGCCCCACCATACCGTGTTGAATGTGGGTCAGCCCATGTCTGCCCCCCAAGCCACGTGTCAACTCATGTCCCAAACCCCCGCCTCATCATACCTCACGGTCTTATAGTGTGTGTGATTTGTGTGTGTTTTACAGAGCCATGCAGGTGGTGGAAGATAGATTTATAGATGATGAGGTTTATATTAGTTTGGTCTAAAGTTTGTGTCTTTTTCAGGTTATGAAGCTCTAAAGTTGAGGTATGTGTTGTTGAGAAGAAGAAGAAGAAGATAGGGGTAAGGTGAGGGTGGGGTAGGTTGTGGGGCCCACTTGAAATTTGATTTATTAATTAGATTTTTATTTTTTTTATTTATTAAATGTCCGGATAGTTCCTGTGGTTCGCTTTTTTTAAGAAAATTGTATTTTTGTCATTTCACACCATCTTAACTGAGAAAACTAACTGATGTTAGGCACATGGACTATCTGGGAACGAAAATTGAAAAGTTGGGGACTATAGCTGTAATTTTAGAAAGTTAGGGACTAAAGGTGAAAAAAGGGCAAACCAAAGGAACTTTTTTTTGAACGGCTAACTGCTTTCCACGTGTAAACCCACCCTTTCAGAGCTATGTCCAAAGGCCGACTACTCGACCACCGCTAGAAAGCGTAGCACACCCCTGATGCGCAGAAACCCCGTGGAATAGGTAAAACTACGCCCCCTAAGACTCGAACCCGGGTAAAACCCCAGGCCAAGCCTTCATCGAGATGGGAACAACCACTGCGCTGCAGTGGAAGACCCGCAAAGCACAGGAACTATCCGAGAACTTAACTCGAGATTTATATGACAAATATAAATCTTGATTTTTTTATGGAACTATATATATTTTGAATAAATATAAATCTTGATTTTTTAATGGAACTATATATATTTTGATTGTTTCAAAATCTATACTATATAATAAAAGAAACCACTTTGAGGACACGTGTCATCATATTAGGCATTCTCTTATAGATAATTATTATTTTAGTTTAATCTTTTCTAATTTATTATAGATAACCCTCCTATTAAATATTATTTAGTTTAATAACTTATGGATAATTATTATTTAGTTTAATCTCCTTCTCATTTATAATATTATTTATTTGAATTAATTAGAGTTAATTATTGTTTTAGTCCCTGTGGTTTGTCAAAAATCACTATTTTAGTCAATTAGTTTAAAAATTGCGATTTCAGTCCCTATGGTTTCACTTTCGTAACTATTTCAGTCCACCTCGTAACCATTTCAGTCCCTGTACTTAACAGAATAATTGATTGAAATTGATACGAAAGTGAAACCACAGAGACAGAAATTGTTACGAAAGCGAAACCACGGGGACTGAAATCGTAATTTTTAAACTAATGGACTGAAATAGTGATTTTTGACAAACCACAGGGACGAAAACAGTAATTAACTCAATTAATTATTACTTTTAAATTTATTTATTTACTTCAAATTCAAACTTAGTTATCTAATTTGATCTTAACTATATCTTTGAACGTTTTGTTTAGTTTGGTATCAAATAGATTTTACAAAACTTGAAATTAAATTAACTAATATTATTTATCATTTATGTATTTATGGAGTTTTAAATAAAGGGTTACATCTATTGAGACTTCGTTAACAAATTTTGCAACAACAGAATAATCTATTTTTATCATGAAAATCAAACTTTGTATTAATATATTAAATATTTTTATTTTCACTATACAAAATTACATTTACTCGACCCATGTATACATGAGCTTTTTTAAGATATAACTTTTTATTATTTGATATATAAAATTAGATTTATTCAATTCGTACAATACACGAGGTTTTTTAAGGATAAATATTTTTTATTATTTAGTATAGAAAATTAGATTTATTCAAACCGTGTAATACATGTTGACCGTTGTACGACCTCTAAAAGTCAGTTAAGGTGTTCATCTCTGAATACAAAGGCGGAATCAATGTATACAAAGTCATAACAGCTTTGTTCCTCTTAATTTTCTTTCTATTAATGCTTTCTGAGTCTTTACAATGATTTTCTGACAAAAATTCAGCAGCACCTTGACTCACATACAATGACAACTTACTTTCGCTTGAAATGACCTAACCACCTATTTATAGAGTGCTTGATTTCGCTTGAAGCTTGTTGAAGCGAAATCTTGTGTGTTGATTTCGCTTCAAGCATCCACATACCCTCTCAAGCGAAATCTCTTGTTTACATCATAAAAACCCTAACTTAAACCCTATTTTGTGATCATTCAAACAATCCTAGACACAAAACTTGATAATGACGTAATCAACAGACATTTAGTGCATCAACAGACTACCCCTTGGATGTTGATGAAGTCTTTGGCTTCAAGTCTTTGTCTTTAACAATCTTCAAACATTGTAAAAACTCTCATCAATCTTTATCTTCAATCTTTAAACTTTAAACTTCAATCTTCCCTTTGACTGTTGATCCAGACTCCCCCTTTCACAGACTCCCCCTCTCGATATGCTAGAATCTGAGAAATCTGGTTCAATCTTTGACAATTAGCTTCCGTTGGAAATAATGAAGTCCAATCCTGTTACTCAACCAACAAACATAACCATTCTATCTTTTCAACAATAAAACACAAATTTAATCAGCTTTAATAATCCACTCAAGTATTCAGGTCCAAGTTAATGACCCTGATTACTCAATTAATCTACCAAGTCCAAATTAATGACCTTGGTTGATCTTTTGACGAATCAATACTGATTTTAAAACAACATTTTCAAACATTTTCTGAAAATAACAAATATCAATTTAATGAACTTGTTTTAATCATTTCAAACAATTCAAACTTCTTTAAAGTAAGCTCTCCTCATTCTTCAGTCCAGAATCTCCTGCATCTGCTTCAAACATCTGAGAATCCAACAATCAACTTTCCACTTTGGTTTGTCGGAAAATAAAGCAGAAATAAAATCTTTTTGGATTTTATCAAAGTGTTCTAAACTAAGAAATGAAATACAGAAAACTTAAATTGCAGAAAGTAAACAAAGTAAACTATTTACAAACATATTTTTGGTAAGCGTGTCAGGGAATCATATCAGCTTTTCAGACAAAACACAAGTACCGTTAAGCTACATTACATACTCAGATTTAAACAATTTACCTCGATTGTCGATATACTGATCCATCTTAAATTCTCACACAAATTTCAACTTATTCAGGATACGATTTAGATGAATTAAGAACTTAGATCATTCATGTGTCCCACCTCTTGAATATACTCCCGTATCCAGAATCTCAATAATCAGTCTTACAGGTGAGAATACTACAATGATATCTGTATATAATTTAGGTATGCGAGGGCCGAGGGATCTCAGATCGATACTTCCGTATACGCAGAGAGATATCAGCTTCGACTTTTTCGGTGTGTCCCCTTTAGAGGATCTTTTTGCTTACAACAGCAGCATTTATCAATTTTATTGTTTCAGCATGCTGAGGGTTTAATGCTGTGTTTCAAGCATTGCAACAAGCATTAGCCAGGGACTAGGTCAGAACCACCGTTCAGCAGAAGTCCCGGAATAATACCCCAGACATCATAGAGTATAAAGACCTAGTATATCAGATTAAGAGACCTTTCAAACGAGATTTCAGGGGTTACCTATATATCCAAGTAGTGTTCCCCACGAATTCACAAGTTTGAATTTTAGGTTTATATCCCGAATAAATCTACTAAATGTATGAAAACCTATCAACACATCATCAATAAGATTGTTTAGCTCTTTTATACTTTCCAAATCTTTAGCATACTGTGATCGTCTAGCTGATGTACTATCATTTTCCCTATATACACAAGCTCTTTTTCATTTTATCATGTTTTTGTATTTTTGCATTTTTTACTGTTTTTGTATTTTCTGAAAATAAACTATGTACAAACATCTACTCCCCCTAAATACCAAAACAAGTAAAAATTCGACAAACCATTGCAGATTGTTTCTCGTCTTCATCCGCAACAGTACTCTCATCAACGCCAATGATGCCATCCGACACCGACAGAAGCTTCATACCATTCAGTTTTAACAAATATTTAAACCGATTTTTATCAAAAGCTTTGGTATGTAAATCAGCTTTCTGTTCGTCAGTGTGGATTTTCTCAATTCGTATCAACTTTTTCTCAAAGCAATCACGAATAAAGTGATGACGAATTTCTATGTGTTTAGTTTTAGCGTGATGTACTGGATTTTTAGTTATATTTATCGCGGCCTCATTATCAACAAAAAGAGGTGTGTTAAGAAACTGCAAACCGTAGTCGCGCATCTGTTGCTGTATCCACAAGATCTGAGAGCAGCAACTGCTAGCAGAAACATACTCCGCTTCACAAGTAGATAACGCCACAGACGTTTGTTTCTTACACTGCCAAGTAACCAATCTAGGACCAAAGAACTGGCATCCTGCAGTTGTTGATTTTGAATTGACTTTGCAGCATCCGAAATCCGAATCGGAATACCCTTCGAGCGTAAAATCACCTTTCCTAGGATACCACAACCCCAATGAAGGAGTTCCTTTCAGGTAGCGCAATATCCTCTTCACAATGATCATGTGCGATGCTCTCGGGTTAGACTGAAATCTTGCTGCGAGGCACGTTGGGTACATTATATCAGGACGTGAAGCAGTTAGGTACATTAGAGAACCTATCATGGATCGATAAAACGTTTCATCAGCCCTGTCTCCGGTGAGATCTGGGTGAATCCCATGATTTGTTGCAAGTGGGGTAGCAGCTGGAGTAGAACCTGACATCCCAAATTTCTCTAGAATATCATGAACATACTTTGACTGATGAATGAAAATTCCTTCAGGAAGTTGTTCAACTTGTAATCCCAGAAAGAATTTCATCTCCCCCATTGATGACATTTCGAACTTCTGCTTCATCACCGATTCAAAATCTTTGCATAGATTTTCATTCGTTGACCCAAAGATTATATCGTCCACATAAATCTGAACTATCAGAAGATTTCGGTAAAATCAATTCCCTCCTGTTGACTAAATCCCTGAACAACGAGTCGAGCTTTGTTCCTTACGACAACTCCTCTATCGTCTCTCTTACACTTAAACACCCACTTAGTGTTAATTTTCCTATGACCATCCGGCAAATCAACTAACTTCCACACTCCTAATTTCTCGAATTGACTAAGTTCCTCCTGCATAGCATTGACCCAAGAGTCTTCAGTAAGTGCCTCTTTGTAAGTTCTTGGTTCAACCTGCGAGATAAAACAACTTAATGAGAATTCAGTTTGCAAAGGAGCAACTTTTGTATAAAAACATGTAAGCCCTTTATCAATCTGATTTCGAGTGCGAACTCCAGCTTGTAATTCTCCTATGATCAACTCCTCTGGATGATATGAAAAAGTTCGCGACATCACTTCACTTGGAACCTCTACATTTCCCTCCAGATTAGTAAAATTCTGCTCTGCATCTTGTTCACCAACTTGATTTGTTTGACTTGAAATCTGAATTTGCTCCCCCTCAGAATCTGAATCACCATGATCAAATACTGGCATGTTTTCAGCTTCTAGATTATCATTCTGAACCGACTGATTATCCTGAGCAACTTCATTCTGTTGGACATCATCATGTTCACCAGCATTACTTGGACCTGCTTCATCATCATTTGAAGTTTCCCGTGGTCTTCTTGAATACTCAGCTGGAAACCTTAACTGCGACTCATATTCACGCAAAATATCCAACTCATCAAAGAAATCTTCATCATCCTCTGATTCTTCTCTCATGTCAAACGAATCCCAAAGTTTGTCATAATGATAACGCCATGAATCACCAGGATTCTGCGGCGGCATAGTATAACCTTGACATTCAACATTTGCAGCTTCAATAATCCGCTTTTCAGTTGGAACGAAGACACGTCTCAATGGATTTGAATAACCAACAAATATACCCTCAATGCACTTCGGACCAAACTTCCCAAAAGGTTCTATAACTGTACAAGGTGACCCAAACGGTTCTAGATACTTCAAATTCGGTTTGCGATTATTGATTAGCTCAAAGCATGTTTTGTTGAACTTCTTGACAGTAAGAACCCTGTTGAGCGTATAACATGCGGCAGAAACAGCTTCAGCCCAAAAATTTATCGGTAACTTTGAATCTGCGAGCATAGTTCTAGCCGTCTCGATTAGCGTCCGGTTTTTGCGTTCTGCAACTCCATTCTGCTGCGGAGTGTACGGAGCACTAAACTCATGCAAAATACCTCTTTCATCACAAAATTCTTCCATCTTGCTGTTCTTGAATTCAGTACCGTTATCACTTCGAATTCTCTTGATACACCTTTGGTACAAATTCTCAATCTTTCTGAACAGACTCATCAAACTGTCAAATGTTTCATCTTTCGTCTTCAAGAAAGATACCCACGAAAATCTGGAATAATCATCAGTAACGACCAAACAATAATAATCTCCTGTAATGCTCTTGACATTCACCGGACCAAACAAATCCATGTGAAGTCTTTCCAGAGGTCTCGAAACTGAATTGACTTGCTTTGTAGGGTGTGACTTTTTCTTCTGCTTGCCTTTGACACAGCTAATGCACTCCCCTTCCAGATGAAAACCTTTGATATTAACACCCAATACCAAATCATTGTGCACCAAGTGATTCATTTTTCTAAGATGTATATGCCCCATCTTTCGGTGCCACAATCTTGATTCTTTCTCAGTTGCTCTAGACACGAAACAATGTGCTTGACCAGTAGTTGTAGTTGCTACAGACATATCTAACACATATAAATCATTCACTCTAGGTGCCCTCATGATAATCCATTCTTCAGGGATAACAAAACAAGGTTTCAAGATCAAACATTCTTTATCAGTGAAGTGAGTAGTATACTGATTGTCACAAATCTGCGAGATACTAAGCAGATTGTTCTCTAGCTCAGTGATGTAGTTAACTCTCTCAAATGTCACAATCCCATTGGATAACGTTCCTTCACCAACAATTCTACCACCTTCATGACCAGCAAATCCCACATAACCACCATTAATGTTTCTCACATCATACAGCAATGCAGTTTTTCCTGTCATATGTCGAGATGCACCACTATCCATAATCCATCTGGATATCAGTTGTGGAAGATCCTGCACAAAACAAACTACGACTTAAACAACTTCAAGAAAGATGCCGATTCATGCTTCGCGATCCAGGAAGCTCCGGCAATTCAAACTGCTTATTCGAACATGGTGTCCACCCAGGCCTCATCAGCCTTAGGTGTAACCTTGACTCTAGCAATTTGAATTTTGAAATTTTCAGCCTTCAAAGGTGGAAAATTTGCATTATAATCAACCAAAATTGATTCATCAGCCTTTTTCACTTCAGAAGTTGAAATTTTCATTTCAGTTTTTGGTTTCCAAACTTGTTGAGATAATGCAACCCTCTTGTAAAATTTGTCATTTTTAGTTACCACTTTCTTTACGGGTTCATTTTTCAATTTGATGTTGTCATTTTTCACATTCTTTTTCTCAACAACGATTTGTGCTTTACCCTTCACATCAACTTTCTTCTGTTGATACTTCACATTTTCAGTCTTAGGCTTCACATTGGTACACATTCGTGCAATATGACCAACTTGATTACATCTAAAACATGTACGAGTATCAACAACTCGACTTGTGCCTTCAGACTGATAATGTGAAACTCTTTTCTCAAAAAACTCTTCATTTGATTTTGAAAAAATTTCATTTTCCTCATCAGAAAGTGAACTTGAACCATTCACAAACACCTTCTTTTCTGTAAACCTCTTGTTTTGAAAACTCTTTTTCTGATAACTCTTACCACCTCGATAACCACCCGACCAATTGTTTCGATTGTTATTATAAAAACGTGGTGGAACAATAGGCTTTTTATAATAAGCTTTATCTTTCTCAAAATTCATTTGCCTTTTTGTTTGACTCAAACTGTTCACCTCTGACAACTCAACTTCAACTAACTTGAAAACATTTGTCAACTTTTTCACATTAACATTCTCAATGGGAAACTCAGAATCCGAATACAACTTATCAGATCCAGCCATCTTGTACATCACAAGACCCGGTTCATCACTTAAGTTGTTTTTGGACTTTGGTTTCTGAATGTATTTGTCAAAAAAACACCCATCCTCCTCAGAAGTGTCACAATCCGGTTTAAGCACTTTGTCTACCACACTTTTCACCACATCACTTTGGACACCCTCGTCATTGGAAAATGTGAACGTGACATCAATGTTTTCAGGAAGTTTAACATCACTTTCTTCCTCAATTTCCACCAAACTAGACTGCTTTTTCGTGTAGTTGTCTAAAATTGGCGGTGGAACTTTGTGAAAACCTACACCCGTTCCATCAGAAAACACATCCTCGCCATCTTTGTTTTTCCCTATAGGTTTAGGAACAATATGCTGCAAAACAAAGCTTGCTGATTTATAGCTGTTAAGCTTCAACTGGATTCGTTCATTCTCAATTTCAGCTTCTTGAACTTTAAGTTTCAGTTTAGCAATTTGATCCAGTTGTTCATTAATCGATTCTTCTTTTAATCTCAAAACAGCTCTTAGATGTTCATTTTCTTTAAATGTTTTACCATTACGATCATCACTATCTTTAACAACATTTTTCAATTTCTCAAACTTTTCAGAAATCTGACGGTTTTCAAGAATTAACTTTTCATTTTCAGATTTTATTTTCTCACGTTCAGTTTTATCATTTTCAATTTGAGTCGTTAATTCTTTAATCCGTTTAGTTGAAGCTCTTACACTTTTGTCACGATCGAGAATCTGATTTTCAACATTTCTAACCTTTGTTGTCAGATTCTGGATTTTCTCATTGTTAAGATACGTGACAGTGCTACAAAAATTGCATTGTTTGGTGCAATTTTTGCAGTCAGCATTTCCATCAATCTTGTTACCTGACGCATTCGTTGACACACTTTGACTGACCGATTCCTTTGACTCAGTAGCAGAATTAGAATCTACCTCAAGTGCTTTTGCAGCTAGCACTTTGTCAGCCATCACTCCCAGGTTCTCAGCTGTCAACTCTTGCGTAGTATCAATTATGCCTGTATCAACCTGCTTTTCTTTCTTCTCTTTCTCCTCTTTCTCCTTTCTCTCTTTCTCTTTCGCTTCTTCAATCATCTTTGACGTTGGTGTTCCCCACCACTTGTGTTGCCAATATTCATCTTCTTCTTGGTACTCCTTGATGATGGCTTCGATATCAAGTGTTTTGTCATCAATTGCAATGTTGCCATACCTATCAAGATAGCACTCTCTATCTGGATCCCATCTGTTTGCTCTTCTAGCTTCCAGAAAGATACCAGAAAGTCTGATAATCTTGGTTTCAGCAGTCATCTTCCGATAGTGATACTTCTCTTCCTCAGTACGATCATCTTTCCATGGCTTAGGTTCATCATTGCTTGCCATGAATGCGTAACCAACCGCATCTTCTTCCGGTAGAACTTCCTTACTCCAATCATACCCCTTATCATCATAAATCACAGCAAGAGCCCTTGATTTGTCTCTGTTATCTTCAACTTGCTTCAATCTAGGCGGCTCAGATTTATTCTGATGATAGATTGCCTTTTTGTAATAATCATCTCTGAAAGGGTTCTCTGACTCATCAGCATAAGCGTTTCGGCATTCTCGTTTGAAGTGACCCTTCTGCTTACATTTGAAACAAGTCACCTTCGATTTATCGAACCCCAGCTTGGTAGAAGCACCACCAATTGTTTTTCTTCCAGTAATTTCCATGAAGCGTTGTGCACGTCGAACTGCACTTGCCATTGCCCAACGAATGTCGATCAGCTCCATTTCTTCAGGATCTATCTGATCGTAGTCTTCTTTCGTCAGATTTGTATTCCCGATTTTTCCAGCCACCAATCCTTCGTAGGATTCCAAAACAGACGCCAGAAAAACCATTTGTTGCTTGGCTGACTCCGCATCAAAATTCTGTGCATTCTTCAAATTTATCGCAATATTGCAAGAAAACTTCGCATCAGAATGATTTGCAGAAGATGTAGATCCACTGTGATAACCACTATGACTTCCACTGCTTGAGTTGCTTTGACTTTCTTTGTTTGCTGAAGAAACGTTCTCAGCAGAAAACGCAGTCTTTGGAGAAGTAGCTTTCTGCATCATACTCTTTGGATAGTATAAATCCAGATTCTGCTGATAAGATGAATTATTGACTTTAAACGTTTTCTTCAGCTCTAGCTCATGACTTTCCAGTCTTTCAATCAACACATCTGGAGTCAAATCTTCTGGAGAAATAGTGTTTTTCAACATCAGCGCATAATATCTCCAATCCACTTCGTCTGGTAATGAATCAAACAGTTTATCCACAAGTTCTTCATCAGAATACGTGATCTTGTGTCGAGCAAGCTCCAGTTTCAAATGACCGAACCTTTCAATCATTTTACACACCGATTCATTTTTAAGACAACCAAACATATCAAACTCTTTCCTAAGAAGTTTCTTTTTGTTTTTTACAATCTCTTTGCTTCCAAGACACTTCTTTTTGAGTTTTTCCCATAAGTCTTTAGAATTAGAGTAATCTATCAACGAAATGATGTCTTCACGCACCGATTGAAACAATAATGCCACACATTTTTGCTCAGCCACAAAATTATCAATCTCTTCAACTGATCTTAATGCTTCACCATTCTTCTTTCCTTGGGCAAAACCATTTTTCATACTTTTCCAGCAAGGAAAAGCAAATGCCATCAACCAATCTTCGAACTTTGTTGCCCACCTGCTATAATCTTCTATAGCCATCAGCTTAGGAGGTTTGTTAAATGTTCCAAATGCGCTTTCGGACTCCCAAGCTTCTTTCTTTCTTTCTTTCGGTGGACTTTTGTTTGCATCACTTGAAGAAGTATCGTTGTTTCCTGAACTGCCCGTGAATGCGTACATATCGCTGAAAGGATTCATGAAAATATCATCCATTTTGATCGTACCTGAAAAATCAGTCAAACACTTAGAAAATTTTTAGGTTTCGGAAATAAAACAGTTTCAAGCGAAATACTTGAAGTTATCAGCTTCAAGCGAAATCAGTCAGCAAGACTGATTCAAGCGAAATCCTCTATTTCGCTTCAGCTGATTTCAAGCGAGACCAACTGTTTCGCTTCAACTAATCAAAACCTTCAAGCGAAATTTTACAGAACAGTTTCGCTTCAACTGTTCAAGCGAAAACCACTGTTTCGCTTCAGAAAGAATTCAAGCGAACCAAGAACACAATACTATTTCGCTTCAGAGTTTCAAGCGAAATAGTCCAAACAGTCTACTTTGAAGCGAAATCAACCTGAAACCTACGAACAACTTTTCAAGCGAAACCCTGTTTTAGGTTAATTTTATCATGTTTTAATCTGAATTTCAGTCCGAATCTTTGTAGGCTTTGTTAATACTACATTTTACACGTTATACTCGAAAATTAAACCATTTCGACCGTTGGAACTTGTTCAGATCTGAAAAATGTAAAAAGAAATGAGTAGAAAGAAGATAATCCGCTGCTATGGTATGAACTCCTCGTCCTGAGCTCTGATACCACTTGTTGACCGTTGTACGACCTCTAAAAGTCAGTTAAGGTGTTCATCTCTGAATACAAAGGCGGAATCAATGTATACAAAGTCATAACAGCTTTGTTCCTCTTAATTTTCTTTCTATTAATGCTTTCTGAGTCTTTACAATGATTTTCTGACAAAAATTCAGCAGCACCTTGACTCACATACAATGACAACTTACTTTCGCTTGAAATGACCTAACCACCTATTTATAGAGTGCTTGATTTCGCTTGAAGCTTGTTGAAGCGAAATCTTGTGTGTTGATTTCGCTTCAAGCATCCACATACCCTCTCAAGCGAAATCTCTTGTTTACATCATAAAAACCCTAACTTAAACCCTATTTTGTGATCATTCAAACAATCCTAGACACAAAACTTGATAATGACGTAATTAACAGACATTTAGTGCATCAACAATACACATATTTTTAAAGATGTAATTTTTTATTATTTGGTATATAAAATCACATTTATTCAACCCGTGTAATAAATAAGGTTTTTTAAAGATGTATTATTTTATTATTTAGTAAAAAATATTACATTTATTCAACCCATGTAATACACGTGGTTTTAAAGATATAATTTTTTTATTTGGTATATAAAATTACATTTATTCAACCCATACAATATGGTTCTTATAGATATAACTTTTTTATTATTTGATATATAAAATTATATTTATTCAACCCGTGCAATAAAGGAGATTTTTATAGATATATTGTTTTATTATTTAGTATATAAAATTTATTTATTCAACCCGTGTAACACACGGGGTTATAACCTAGTTTTTTGTTAAAAGAATGGTGTAGCGTGATATATAACAAATATAAATCTTGATTTTTATGGAACTGTATATATATTTTGATTGTTATAAAATTTTATATTAAAAGAATGGTGTAGCGTGATATATAAGTGACTCGAGAGTGATTTTTAATTTTATCTATACTATATAATAAAAGAAACCATTAATCGGACACTTGTCATCATATTAGGCCATGTATCTTTTAATTTTCTCAATCTCTTATGGATAATTATTATTTATAGATAACCCTCATATTAAATATTAATCTTTATCTCATACTTAATTATAAATACTAATTTTTTATAATTAAAGATATACATTATATATAATAGATATTTATAAATGATAAGAATAGAACATATATAAAAGAATATTCTATTTAGTTGAAATTGTCGTTCAATTTATAAATGATAAAAAAAGTAAAAGATCAACAAACTTGTGATTTTTGTTATTAGTTTTGTTATTAGATGTTTACAAAAGACCCATATTTTCTCTTTTTTTTTAGATTTTGAGCGTAGATAACATGATGAAAGATGCCATGATGAATTGATGATTCAATTAGAATATTTAATATAATTTATTAATTACGTTTAATTAAAATGATGTACAGGTAAGGCTGCCTATATCTTACCTACTTTAGACCCTACCTTAGTTGTGCTATTGGTGGGATTTACTGAGTATGATGATGATGATTAATTACGTTTAATTAAAATGATGTAGTTTTGATTGGTTTCGCATACAACTTAGGTACGTAAGAGCCTATTATTCATTTTCCTCAATTTATTAATACAATGATTATATTATACTTAATATTTCATTGATTAACTTTAATACATATATTGACGGTTGTGTATGTTAACCAAGGGGAAGGTTCATTTGAGAAGAAAATTTTATTAAGAATAAAAAGAACAAAAGGGTACAATGGTAAAACACTAAATAGTTTTTTTTCTCATCTCATTTATTATTATGTTTGACTAATTAATTAGTCATTAAGACTATCATCCTCCACACTAAAAAAATTTGCCTACACACATCAAAAGTTATCCTACACATTTCGAAATTTATCCTACACATATTGAAATTTATCCTACACAACTCGTAATTTATCATACACGCCTCGTATTTATCCTACACTATAAATGAATTTTTATTTTTATTTTTTGAGAAAAATATATATCTTAAAAATAAGTTACAAATTTAATATAGTTAGTTATTAAAGATGAAACTACCAATTAATGATGTATGTAAGTTTACCAATATACCCTTATAGTTACATTAAGTACAAATATTAAATGAAGTCTAATGAAGTATTTCTATTGGTTGAAATTTCTTCTTTTTTTCTTCTTATAAAGAATTTCTTCTTATTTGAACCCTCTACTGTTAACCAATTACATTATATGTATTTAAGCCGTGTAATACATGTGTTTATGCAATCCGTGTAATGCACGGGTTTTTAAAGATGTAACTTTTTTTATTACTTAGTATATTTATTCAACCCGTGTAATACACGGGGTTCTAACCTAGTTTTATTTTATATAGATAACCATATGTTTTAAAGAATACATTTATTCAAACATATATTTCACATCATTAACAAATCCAATCGTTAATCAATGGTTATCTTGACGTATACACGAAGAGTTCTAATGATTTGGATGTGGCTCTTTCGACTTATTCATTGCCTTATGTTCAACCAAAACTATTGAAATCGTCCTTTGAGATATTGTATCAAGTTTTGAGATAATGTATCATTCGGACGCGTTTAATATTGAACCACTTTTAGGTAAAAACTCATATGATAAGCTAGTAGTGTTATAATTACTTACAATAATTACATAATTACTCTACTAGTGTAAAATCATGTTTTTTTTCAAGATTTTGGGACTAAAATACGTGATTAAGGGTGAGCGGGGCACTCCCCTAAGAGGGGAGTCCCCTCTCTTACGTACACCCAATCAGGTTATGCCACATCAACTCCCCTCTTAAACTCCCCTCGCACCTCAATTTGATGGCGGCACTCCCCCTCTTAGGGGAATTGTTTTTTTATTCAAAAAAAAAAAAAAAAAAAATGTTGATTGGTTGCTACAAGCATGGGCCCACCGATCCCCCACTCCCCTCTTCGGTGTCTTCTCCCTGATTCCTCTCCCCGCACCACCTTCCCGCACCGATGGCGGCGGTGTTCCCGAGCGGTGAATGGGGTCACCGATCCCCCTTCCCGCTGGTGCCCCGCTCACCCTAATAAGATGGGAAGAAAAAAAACAAAATTATGTCATTCACTTCTTACATTAAACCAATTTGTATGTTAAGACAAATTATTATATATATAATTTATGAACTTTTTAGCTACAATGATTTTATCCTTTTCTGATTTTTGTCTTTTATGATTTTTTTTTTCATCTTTCCTTTTCTATTTTTTGGCTTTTTTTAAGTTTCAATCGGATATGGTGTTGTATATGTAACAAAACGAACAGTCTAATACTGACCGAACAATGTCAGTATCGAAATTAATATTCGTTTTTATTGTTTCGGTCGATGTAAACACATCTTGGTATTTTTTTGTTTCTTTTTCGATAAGTGTCGGTATCTTAATGAACCGAACCAATATCAAACGAATACCTGCCATTAACGTTATTTTCACTATTGCGTCTACATTTCCATTAAAAACTAGGTCCCCCCCCCCCCCAACGCGTGCAAAGCGCGGGTGTAACCCACTAGTTATTATAATAAATGATTACAAATAATGCCACAATTCTAATATAAAAAGAGATTACAATTTATCGCCAATGTGGCGCTAGCCACTTGGTACTTGGGGTGCTCAGTGGTCTCAAAATATCAGGCTTACCAAATCATATGTTAGCGCTTAAAGTTGGTGTTCCAATAATGCTATTACGAAATATTGACCATCGGAATGGTTTGTGCAACGTTACGAGGCTACAAGTAAAAAAATTGTACAACCGTGTAACAGAATTGGAGATAATATCTGGAGCAAATATTGGCAGTCGCACATATATAACTAGAATTAATTTGATACTTTCTGATAAAAAATTTCCTTTTGCTTTTCAAACGAGGCAATTTCCACTGGCCGTATGTTTCGCAACGACAATCAAGAAAAGTCAAGGGCAGTCACTTTCTAGAGTTGGTTTGTACTTGAAACAACCCGTCTTCTCTCATGGTCAATTGTATGTTGCTTTATCAAGGGTAAAGTTTGTACTTGAAACAACCCGTCTTCTCTCATTGTCAATTGTATGTTGCTTTATCAAGGGTAAAAACACGTGATTGAGTCAAACTACTAATACTTGAAAACAACGGCAAACCTACAGATAAAACAACTAATGTGGTTTATATAGAGATTTTCAACGAATTGTGATCGTCGCATATTCATGCATTTCAATTTGTCATTGTACTCTAATATATTCATTTGTGTTTTAACGTGTATAAAATTATAATATTTATGTCAACAGTGATAATAAAGATACAATATTTATGTCAACGGTGATAATAAGGATATTTTGTTTTAGTAACCCGTGAAATTCACGGGTTCTTAAACTAGTTTATACAATAACTTAACCCTGAACTAGCACATAGTGTTAAAATATATATTATCCACTCTATAAATAAGCAACATCTTTAAGCTTAGGTTAGTTGTACTCTTGGCTTTGGGTGGTTTTCAAAAAAAAAAAGGAAATTTTACTTTTTAACCCAATTCTTTCTATTTGTTGCAAATTTAACTTACAAAATTGATTTTGTTCACATGAAAGCCAAAACTTTTCTTTTTTTACAATTTAACCTCCCAATTTTTCTACTTTTCATCTTTTGCAAATTTTCGATTTACGTTTCGTACTAGATTTTACGAGTTACCACGGAGCAACGTGCATGTGTGGTTTCACGTTTTTACGTTTTGTTCATAATTTTGCGAGTTAACACGGCACAACGTCCGTGTGTAGTTCAAGGTTTTACGTCTATTGTTTTTCATCTTACAGGTTTGTCACAACGCGTGGATCATTGATCAACTTAGTTATTAAAACACTATAAAGAAACAACATATTTATGCATATATGTGTTGTAATCTTGTCTTTGAGGGTTTTTCAAAGAAAAAAATGGTTATGCATATGGTTGTTGTAACCTTGGATTTGAGGTTTTTCAAAAAAAAAATTTTTTGATTTTTTTACTTTTCACCCAAAAGTATTTCATAAATTACTTTTGACCCAAAACTATTTGTTTTTTTACTTTTAACCCAAAACTTTTTCTTTTGCAATCTATTCTCACAACTTTTTTTTACTTCAACTTTGGTTCTTTATAGTTTTCATTTTCCGCAAATTTTCCGCTTTATGCTTCGTTCTAAATTTTGTGACTTAACACATTACAACGTGCGTCTTTGGTTAAACGTTTTTACGTTTCGTTCTAAATTTTGCGAGTTAACATGACGCAACGTGCGTGTGTGGGTGAACGTTTTTACGTCGTCTATTTTTTCTCATTTGACAGGTTGAACATAACGTGCGGGTTTTAAATCAACTTAGTTATAAATAAAGAATCCCCGCCGCATTGCGGCGGGTCGTAATTCTAGTTTTCAAAATTTAACAAACCTATCACTTCTAAATGATTCCAATCCTGACAAAAACCCAAACCATAATAAGGCTAGTGTGGCTTTGCGTCCCCTGCCACCTCATCAACTTTAGTGCCCTTTGGCGCCCTACACCACCCCGCCTTTGTTAAAGGGGGCGTTATCCTTGGCTTCCGTCAAAGGAATAGCGGGAGCGAGAGGAAGAAATAAAGAGGCCTCACCTTCATCAACCAATCTGGTTTTTGTTACAGTATTTATCTTTTTTTAATATAGTTAAAAGGGGCTTTATAAGGGCTGTTATTACACACCGTGTAAGTTAGCGATAAAGACCTCTGCTTATGTGTCGCCTATGTGACGCTTACATGGCATAATAAAACCCCTAGGCTTTAAACCACACCTTTAGCCTAAGTATAAAAGATGGTGATAATGTAAGCAATTTTTTGCGTGTGTTTAAAACTCCCTGTTAAGTGAGTCTTGAAATAGCTTCAAATCAAGAGTGTTTTTCTAATGATTGTGCTTACTAGGTGTTTTAAGTCCTATGACGATTTATTTGGTTACCACACATTGAGTGGCGGATATAGCTTGAGACAAACGCTCCGACAATAGTGTAAATTTTAGAAAAATATGACGTTTTTTCGATTTCGTTGCCGCTAATTTTATTTTTTTTTGAAATGTGACCCCTTTACCGTTTTTCTAAATCCGTCACTGCACAAATCAAATGCCGACCAAAAACACAATGGTTAGCTTTACACGACGTCGTTATAGTCAAAGACGTGTGTAGATACAATTATACATACACCTTACGTTGCCTCAACAACCATTTCTCTCACGCTACAGTCTTCCAGAAACAACAACTCTTAACTAACTCCATCAATATAAACAACTGCTCTTTACCAAACAAAACAATTCATATCATCATTCATCACCGGCGTACGGTAGCTAGCACCCATGGCACCAGTTACCACCGAACAAGACTACGATCGTCTTACAGAAGTCAAACAATTCGACGAATCGAAAATCGGCGTAAAAGGGTTGGTAGATTCCGGGGTCACTGCCATTCCCCGGTTCTTCCACCACCCGCCGGAGAATCTCCCCGGTCCAAAACCCAAAAACCGGCCTCGGTTAACCGTTCCGGTCGTTGACTTATCCGGCGACCGGTCAACGGTGGTTGAACAGATCCGGCAATCGGCTTCCACGATTGGGTTTTTCCAGATTGTTAATCACAGCATTCCGGTAACTGTAATTGATTCAGCAGTTGGTTCGATGAAGGAGTTTTTTGAGCAACCGAATGAGTATAAGATGCGGTTTTATCACCGGGAGGCTGGTAAAGGAGCGGCTTATTCTACCAATTTTGACTTGTATCAGTCAAAGGCTGCCAGCTGGCGAGATACTCTCCAGGTGGGGTTGTAAACCACGTTTAAGTAGAGTACAAACGAGCCGAGCTACTCGCGATCGGTTTGGAAAAAAGCTCGAAATGAGCCGAGTTTGAGTCTGAGCCACGAGGTTAATTTATCGAGCTCAAGCAATTTTTTTATATAATTTTAATAAAAAACCTACTCGCGATAGGTTAATTCATGAGCCTAAACAAACCCATTATTTATATAATTTTAATTGAAATAATGAGTAAATTGGCAAAATCGTCCCTGAGGTTTCGGCACGTTTGCCAGTTTCATCCAAAACAATTTTTTTGTTGTACCATATTGCCCTTTTGGGCTAATTTGTCATTTTCATCCGAAAGTCTAACTTTTTTTTTTGCCAAAATCGTCTCCGAGGTTTGAGATTTTTTGTTATTTTCATCCATAAATCTCCCAAAAACCCAAATTAGACATTTGGATGAAAATGACGAAAAAATCCCAAAAGTGAAGGGCAATATGGTACAAAAAAATTGTTTTGGATGAAACTGACAAATATGTCCAAACCACAAGGGCGTATTTAGCAATTTACTCTTAAATAATAAATGTATATATTATGTTATATATAAATTTACAAACAAAATAATAATTATAGTTAATAAAAATAAACTAGCCAAACTCGAGCTCTAACTTTCATAAAGTTAAATGAGCTCGGGCTCGGCTTGACTCGTTTCCACCCGTATGTTTAATGAATAGTTGATGACCTGTTTGGTGAAAAGTTTGTTTATGCTGGTGAACAGATACGAAAAATATTGTTTATTCATTTAGTTAAACAAAAAAACATGAACACGGAATATATGACTCGTTAGCTCATTTATGTTTATGAGTTTTAGTTTACCTACGTTCGTTTATGTTGATTAGTTAACGTTTGTTTAAATTCGTTCTTTTATATGTTTATTTAATTTTTTTGATAGTTTACAATTTAGCCTAATTTTGTGAAATAAAAATACACCCATTACAATTTAGTTTTGTTTTATTAACTTTTTTAGACCCTAACATATTTTGATGTTCATGTTTACTTTTACATGTAAGATTATACTGATAATGAACGAACACGAACAAGAAAGCCTCAGTGGTTGAACTATTCGTGTTCAATCGTTTGTTCGGTTAGCTTACTTAACTCCCTGCAGGTGAGGATGTCACCTGTAGCACCGGACTGGGAGGCAGTGCCGGAGATGTGTAGGGAGCCGCTGGCGGAATGGGACAAGGCGGCAGTTGGGTTAGGTGAAGAGTTGATGTCGATTTTATGCGACGGATTGGGGATAAAAAGTGACAAATTGAAGGAACTGTCGTGTTTGGAAGGGAGGGTGTTTGCGTCCCATTATTATCCCCAGTGTCCTCAGCCGGAGCTCACGGTGGGGCTAACGTCTCACACCGACCCGGGGGTGTTGACCATGGTAGTCCAGAATGAAGTGGGTGGGTTGCTGCAAGTCAAGTGTGGTGATGACTGGGCCGATGTTGAGGCGGTTCATGGTGCTATTGTTGTCAACATAGGTGATCTGCTTCAGGTAAGTACAAGCCGGTTCTACCGGTTTTTATGAAAATTATTATGTGTTAAACTGTTAACAATATTCGGGAAATGACAAATCAAACCAGTCAGGTTGGTTGGGTTAGCTAGAACAACTGGTTTTATCGGTTGACGGTTTAAACATATATTTTTTTTTCCCAAATGTATTGGTTTGTATAAAAAAAATATTTAAATTATATACATGAATTTTAATCTAAATTTATATTCATGTTGTTGAATTTTACAGATGATGTCAAATGATGAATACAAAAGTGCGCAGCATCGCGTATTAGCAAACCCTGTTGAAGGTGCGCGTGTTTCAATTGCTGTTTTTTTCAATCCGAGCAACCGAGATAAACTATACGGACCGTTCCCGGAGCTCATATCTACCACAAAACCCGCGGTTTACCGAGAATTCAAATATGAAGATTACATGAGAAGGTTTTTCACTAAGGAACTTGATGGGAAAACATTGACCAATTTTTACAAAGTGGATAACACAAAGGCTTGATGTGGTACGGTTATCTGAAAATTTGTATCATTTGATGTAACATATGATTTGTATTTTAAATATCATATGGGTTGGGTAGTTGGAATAGTTTAAACATGGCTTTACATAATAGTATAGTAAAAATACAGTTACCGAAATAAATTAAATAAGAATCTTAGGATAGAGGGTATGGTGATGGTCCTCCAAGGGAGGATGATCCGTCACGTAGGCGCCACGTCATAGTCCTCCCAAGGATGGTCCATCCCACAAAACTAGAGGATATGCAGCGGCGAAGCTTGAGATTTCCGATCGGGGGGTCGAAAACGTATATACCCAAAAAAAAATTTAAAACCGGGGGGTAAAAAACGTATATACCCAAAAATTTCTTTAAAACCGGGGGGTAAAAACGTATATACCCAAAAAATTCTATACAAAAACTACATACGCTCCACTACTGAGCGAAAAGTTCGGGGGGTCGGCCGCCCCCTCCCGCCCCCATTAAGCTACACCAATGAGGGTATGGAGGATGGTCCTAGATGATCCTACCCCACCACTTTTATGATTTTTTTATTTTTTTAATATTCTATTTTTTTTTAACATTTAACAAATAAACTAACAAAATATTTTCATTAATATTAAAAGACATTACATAAACTTAAAAAAAACATAAACTTAAAAAATAAAAAAAGATAGACTTAAAAAAAACATAAACTTAATAAAAAAAAAACATAAACTTAATTAAAAAACATAGACTTAAATAATTTGATGCTTCTTCATGATGTCGGTTTGTAGTTTTTTCAACATCGAACGTTTCGGCTCGGGATACTCATCGACATCCATCGTTATTATTTCCGATTCCTTGAGCCGAATCTTTTCATCGGAAATTCGGATTTTCTCATTGGACAATCGGACCTTTTCGCGTAACTTTTCTTCCGCCACACGAGTCTTTTCTTCGATGGCCCGCTCCTTCGCCTTCGCCTTTTGGGCCGAGACGTTCGTGTACGTTTTAAAGTGTTCCATAAACTCTTCCATCTTCGGGTCCACCTTTTCCTTTTCTTTCCCCTTCGCCCGCTCCTTCTTTGATTTGTCCCGGCCCGGTGGACGCTCCGCTTCATGTACGGCGTATTCCTCTTCGTCAAACTCGGCGTCATCATTTAAGTTTATGTGACACCTCGCGTCCGATCCACCGGCGCTAAAACTACCCGTTTCCGATGTCCTTTGCCGCTTCTCCATCTCCACCTCGTTGGGAATCGGCACCCATTTTGGGTGCGTTTTCAAAATTTCCCACGCGCGAACGTGTGCAAAGTTGGTATTACCATTGTTCGCCTTATACTTCTCCAACGCTTGTTTAAACACATCCTCGCCGCTCATGCCGCTACGACGCCCACTTATATATATTTTATTATATTCATCGCAAAACTTATTGACGAACCCGTTCATTTTCCGCCACTTTGATGACACCGAGTCCATATCTCGATACGGGCCTTGGTCCATAAGCTCGAGGAACTTCGCCAAAACCTTGGTCCAAAACCCGTCACCCGATTATTACCTATAAAAAAAACAAACAAAATAATTCTAAACTTATAATTCTAAACTTATAAACTGTTACAAAATATATAAACTTTAAAAAAAAGATAAACTTAAAAAAAAAGATAAACTTTAAAAAAAATTATAAACTGTTACAAAAAATATTAACTTTAAAAAAATATATAAACTTTAAAAAAAAGATAAACTTTAAAAAAATTTATAAACTGTTACAAAAAATATAAACTTAAAAAAAATATATATAAACTTAAAAAAAAGATAAACTTCAAAAAAAATACCAACCTTTTGTCGGGTGTGTCGACATGCCTATGTAAGCCTTAGCTAAGGCTTTTTCTTCGATTGACGTCCACTGTTTCGCCTTCGGTTTGGACGGTTGCTCACCCACCACTTGCTTGCCTTTTTTTCGTTTGCCTTTTTCTTTTTGAGGTTGGGTTTCGGGAACAACTTCCACATCGTCGTCGGGTTCAGATTGTTGAACAGGTTGCGTCGGGATCAGTTGGGGTTGAACGGGTGGCGTCGGGTTCGGTTGGAAATTAAAAGCACCCCGCATCATCATTTGTTGAAGGGCTTGATTTTGAGAGAATTGAGCGAATTAGTTCGGTGAGTGTTGGAATGAGGCAAAGGCATTTGACGAATATTGCGAGAATTGGTTCGGTTCGAGCGTCGGATAATATCCCGGAACTGAGAAAACATTCGGTTGGGTCGGGTTGTTGGGATTGTTCGGGTTGTTGAAGAGATCCATGGTAGAGTAAAAAAAAAGGGTAAATGCACGGTACCCTGACCGCGGGAGGGATCCCCCTCCCCAGTTTGCTACCCGACAAAGCGCCCAGGCGGTGACTTCCCCTTACCGAGATCCATGGTAGAGTATAAGGTTATAAAAGTGGAAGAAGATTTATTAAAATAAAGTGAGAGAGATGAGAAAATGGGATTAAAATGGTGAATGGAGGTGAAAATGGATTTGAAATTTATATATTTAATTTTTTTGACCGTTGGCTTTTGTGTAAATTGGAAATTAAATTTTTTTTTATTCTAACGGTTACTTTTGGAGAGGGGGCCCACATTAAACGCTTCGTCGCCAACGTCTTACACTCAACGGATAGGACGGGACCGGGGGGGGGGGGGGCATGGTGTGCCGGTGTCACCGGGCCTCGACGGGGTGAGGGACGTTCCCCATACCCTATAGTGGATTAACTAAAAAGTATAATAACTACTTACTGTCACATCACTGTCATGTACTATGTAGGCATTGGGGCAATAACTAGCTACACAATAACTAGGTGTACTAGTGTAGTGGTTTAACTAAAAACGTTATTAATTTTTTTAATTTTTTTAAAAGTGGATTGAAATATGATTGGATGGAAAAATCAGGCCCTAAACCAAATTTGTTTCATGCCCGTTATACAAATGGCGATGGGCCTCCATGGAGCCCCCATATGGCAGAGGGTGATGGTGTTTGGCACTCAGTTGGTGTGACGGGGAGGCTTTAACGTCTTCAATACACACTGTCTTAGTAGCCTGCAACAAAAGTGAACGCTTAACTTGGAGTCCGTTAATACTCTAATCATGTTTTCCATGTGGAGGACTTGTTAGCAGTTCAATGGTGCCCTAATATTTTTTCTCATATATTTGGTGAATTGGTGTCACACGAGTGTCGCATACGTCAATAACACATAAGAAGGCCAATTGAATACTAGGGAAAAGATCAAATAGGAAGATTAATTTTGCTAGGAAGGATAGGAAGCAATAAGGGGATGACATGTGGCAACAATTAAAATAAAGAAAAAGGGTATTTTAGTCAATCCAACCCTTTCTTCTTCATTTTCAAAACCCAGTAACTTCAAAACCCACCATTTTCAAAACCCACCATCTTCAACCATTTCTTCACTTTCTATCTCAATAATCACTACATTATAGTGCGATTTTCATCACCAATCAATGATTCAAACACCCGATCAACGTGTTCTTCAGCTTTTTTGAAGAAAACCCAGTTTAAATTCATACAAAATCTCATTTTTTCGGGTGATTTTGAAGATAATTACTCGATTCGTTCGATTCGAGAGCTGATAAGTGTTTCAATCATTCAAAATTCGTCAATTGTTGAAGAAATCACTTCGATCCAGGTAACAAATTCTTTAATTTCATTTTTACGAACTGGGTTTTTGATTTAGTCATTGCGTTTTACGATCTTGGAGGGGGTCCGGGGGCGGCAGCCCCCGGTAGCGGGGTCCCAGGGGCGGCAGCCCCTGGCGGGGTCCAAGGGGCAGAGCCCCTGGCTGGGGTTGAGCTGTACTAAAAACGCATCAGAAAAATTAATTTTTCAGAAATTGGCTCATTTCGAAGACAGTAATTCGTAGACAATTCAGACAGTTCACAGACAATTCACAGACAGTTCTCAGACAGTTTTATGTGTCCATTGCGTTTTAGAAATAAGAGAGTTTTATGTGTTTTCTAGCTATGGCGTTTTAGAAAAAACACATTTTTAAGTGTTTTTAGTTATTGCGTTTTAGGTAAAACACATTTTTGAAGTGTTTTTAGTCATTGCGTTTTAGGTAGAACATATTTTTAGGTGTTTTCAGTCCATTGCGTTTTAGAATGAGTAATTTTTAAGTGTTTTCTGGCCATTGCGTTTTACAAATAAGACATTTCTTTGTGTTTTTTGTGCATTGCGTTTTAGGTAAAACACATTTTTATGTGTTTTTGGTGCATTGCGTTTTAGGTAAAACACATTTTTATGGGTTTTTAGTCCATTGCGTTTTATAAAGTACATTTTCTTTTGAGTTTTTAGGCTATTGCGTTTTAGAAATAAAACATTTCTTTGTGTTTTCTGGCCATTGCGTTTTACAAATAAGTCATTTCTATGTGTTTTTGGTGCATTGCGTTTTAGAAAAATGTCATTTCTATGTGTTTTTGGTGCATTGCGCCTCTTTTTTCGATTAAATTGCTGTACTAAAAACGCATCAGAAAAATTAATTTTCCAGAAATTGGCTCATTTCGAAGACAGTAATTCGTAGACAATTCAGACAGTTCACAGACAATTCACAGACAGTTCTCAGACAATTTTATGTGTCCATTGCGTTTTAGAAATAAGAGAGTTTTATGTGTTTTCTAGCTATGGCGTTTTAGAAAAAACACATTTTTAAGTGTTTTTAGTTATTGCGTTTTAGGTAAAACACATTTTTGAAGTGTTTTTAGTCATTGCGTTTTAGGTAGAACATATTTTTAGGTGTTTTCAGTCTATTGCGTTTTAGAATGAGTAATTTTTAAGTGTTTTCTGGCCATTGCGTTTTACAAATAAGACATTTCTTTGTGTTTTTTGTGCATTGCGTTTTAGGTAAAACACATTTTTATGTGTTTTTGGTGCATTGCGTTTTAGGTAAAACACATTTTTATGGGTTTTTAGTCCATTGCGTTTTATAAAGTACATTTTCTTTTGAGTTTTTAGGCTATTGCGTTTTAGAAATAAAACATTTCTTTGTGTTTTCTGGCCATTGCGTTTTACAAATAAGTCATTTCTATGTGTTTTTGGTGCATTGCGTTTTAGAAAAATGTCATTTCTATGTGTTTTTGGTGCATTGCGCCTCTTTTTTCGATTAAATTGATGTACTAAAAACGCATCAGAAAAATTAATTTTCCAGAAATTGGCTCATTTCGAAGACAGTAATTCGTAGATAATTCAGACAGTTCACAGACAATTCACAGACAGTTCTCAGACAGTTTTATGTGTCCATTGCGTTTTAGAAATAAGAGAGTTTTATGTGTTTTCTAGCTATGGCGTTTTAGAAAAAACACATTTTTAAGTGTTTTTAGTTATTGCGTTTTAGGTAAAACACATTTTTGAAGTGTTTTTAGTCATTGCGTTTTAGGTAGAACATATTTTTAGGTGTTTTCAGTCCATTGCGTTTTAGAATGAGTAATTTTTAAGTGTTTTCTGGCCATTGCGTTTTACAAATAAGACATTTCTTTGTGTTTTTTGTGCATTGCGTTTTAGGTAAAACACATTTTTATGTGTTTTTGGTGCATTGCGTTTTAGGTAAAACACATTTTTATGGGTTTTTAGTCCATTGCGTTTTATAAAGTACATTTTCTTTTGAGTTTTTAGGCTATTGCGTTTTAGAAATAAAACATTTCTTTGTGTTTTCTGGCCATTGCGTTTTACAAATAAGTCATTTCTATGTGTTTTTGGTGCATTGCGTTTTAGAAAAATGTCATTTCTATGTGTTTTTGGTGCATTGCGCCTCTTTTTTCGATTAAATTGCTGTACTAAAAACGCATCAGAAAAATTAATTTTCCAGAAATTGGCTCATTTCGAAGACAGTAATTCGTAGACAATTCAGACAGTTCACAGACAATTCACAGACAGTTCTCAGACAGTTTTATGTGTCCATTGCGTTTTAGAAATAAGAGAGTTTTATGTGTTTTCTAGCTATGGCGTTTTAGAAAAAACACATTTTTAAGTGTTTTTAGTTATTGCGTTTTAGGTAAAACACATTTTTGAAGTGTTTTTAGTCATTGCGTTTTAGGTAGAACATATTTTTAGGTGTTTTCAGTCCATTGCGTTTTAGAATGAGTAATTTTTAAGTGTTTTCTGGCCATTGCGTTTTACAAATAAGACATTTCTTTGTGTTTTTTGTGCATTGCGTTTTAGGTAAAACACATTTTTATGTGTTTTTGTTGCATTGCGTTTTAGGTAAAACACATTTTTATGGGTTTTTAGTCCATTGCGTTTTATAAAGTACATTTTCTTTTGAGTTTTAGGCTATTGCGTTTTAGAAATAAAACATCTATTTGTATTTTCTGGCCATTGCGTTTTACAAATAAGTCATTTCTATGTGTTTTTGGTGCATTGCGTTTTAGAAAAATGTCATTTTTAAGGTTTTTTTTTTCGTTGCGTTTTACAATACTGGGGGTTTTTCTATTGCGTTTTACGCAACTGGGTTTTAATTTTTTTTTTTCAAAATATAGCAATAGTATACTCGTTTTAAAGATAAAAAAACGCTCGTTTTTTTTTTGTGCAATTTTTATAAAAAAATAATGTCGTATGAAAGAGTTATTAACGTTTAAAAAATGGGGGGGAATTGGAGGAGAGAGAAACTATTGGCTTACTTGACTAGAATGCCCCTGAAAAAAGTCACGCGCCTCTTTTCTTACTTTCAATTTCCCTGATTTAATCTTAGCCCTTGATTAACTTAATGGATGATCAAGATCACTTCCTAGCCTTCCTAGTCAAATTAACTTCCTATTGTATCTCAACCCTTGAATACTATATTACACACACAAAAAAAAAACATTGAATACTACATAACACATAAACTTAAATTTACTGATCACGTGACACTAGTGTTTTTTACTACATGGATCGACTTATAATTAGCCCACCAAAAAGCAAAAGTGCCACGTTTTAGTTCGGTCTGGACCGGACCGCTGCCTGTTCGACCTGACACGACGACACCCTACTTTGCATTGTGTAGAGCCCAAGTAATTCTATCATAGGCGACTCTTATGGTGTGCGGGGAGGATTTCGGCACAAGGCCCGTGATTTCGAGGGGCACAAGATTTTTTTAAAAAAATTGATATATATATGTTATTTAAAAAAAAATTGTAAACACAAACAATCCAATATAGAGGCTCATTATCAAATACATTTTTATGTTTTATAATTTATCCAACTTAACATTAGGTTTATTGGGCCCAACCCAATACTAATATAATTTTAAAAATAAAAATAAAAAAAACGTCAAAAAAGGAAACGAGCGGAAGAATTGGTGAAGTCTCAAGCCGGTGCTATACTGTCACACCCCGACCACGTATAACATACAAAACGTGGCGGAAAACGTCGGGGAGTGTTGTAACAGAATTAATTGTTTCATAACCATGGCATACAAAGTTGTATTTTATTTATCAACATAAGAGTTACATTGTCTTAAACAGGAAATAAAGAGTTTATAACATAATTAAACTAAGTCTATCTTCATTTTAAGTCTCTAAGGCACAGGTCCGCCCTAGTGTCACGATCATCGTCCTACGCAAAAGCTCCTGAAAACACATGTGAAAATAGGTACGTCAGCATAAAAATGCCTGTGAGATACATAGGTTTTGTGAAAATAGGATTCATGACTTAAGTTTAAGAAAAGTTGTTTAGCAAAAGTCCGTCATGAACCTTGTAATTGTTTTGTTTTGTAAATCATTTAAAAAGCGATAAGATCAAATGATATGTATAAATAAAAGAATAATACATGGTCAATGCAGAAAGTCAAACAAAGTTTGACTTTCGGACTCGAAAAGCAATAAAAGAACGAAGGAACACTTACAAAGGGTCCCCGAATGCTAATCTTGATTCAAGTAGCTCAGGTATGAAACAAAGGTTTCAACTTAGAGCTTCTCAAATCAGATTCTTGTGAGGAATGAGTGAAAATGTGGTGGGTATTTATAGATTTCGGTTCACCGTTAGGATCGTTTCTTGGAGAAGAGGGAATGATCACATCCCTACACTTGTTGGAATGTTGTGGTAGCTCATTTTGCTTCCACCATAAGAGTTTGACACTTGGCATTGGCCTTTGGAGGGGTTAAGGGTTGTTAACATGTGTTTAAAATGGCTTTTGCTGATCAGAAGAGGCCTAGCGTGACGCCAAGGGGGCTAGGTGTCACGCTAAGGTCCTCCTGATCAGCAACCACTTTCCAATGTTCCCCTTTCAGTCCCCGTTGCGTATTAAGGCCATTTCCGACATGTTTAAGGCTCGTTAAATCATTTTCAAGGCTCCACAAGGATGCCTAAACATTGTGGGCATGAAACATGCTCAAAAATATGCCGGATGTTGGTTCGTTTGGTCGTACGATCGCGATGTTTGCTTAATTACGACGGAATGCGCATAAGCGCGAAAAACGATCTAAATTGCGTGACGAATGGATTTTTCTTATGCCAAACACTAAAATAAAATATTTTAGTGCTTACATAAATTTTTGGATGTCCGGATGTATTCAGAACGTAAGTTATGCGCGAAAATGCAAACTTGTGCACTTTTTGACGCTTTTAGTCCCTGAATGACCCAAAAGTTTATTTTAGCACACCGAACCCCTCAAAGCCTATTTCTAAGCTATATAAAGGATATTTAAGGTGTGTTTAACTTATGGTCATGTTCCGGAATGTTCGTTATAGTTCAAACTGGCATACTTTCGCAGTTTGTCAAGTTTAGTCCCTGTAAGCGAATTAACTTGTTTTTTGCCATACCAAAGCCTTCAAAACTTATTTCTAAGTTATGTAAAGGTTATTTAAGGTATGTTAAGTATATGTTGATGTTCCGGAGTAATTTTCGCATTAAACTGAGTACGTTTACGCATCAGTTTGCTTATAACTCTCCAGAAAGTGATATAGAGTTTGAAATTACACAAAAGTCAAAACATGAAAAATGTCAAACATGAATAAACAAACATTGGGATCAAATAACTTTGTTTTATTGATAACCGACTGTTCACAATGATTACAAGCACAGATGTTACAGTCTCCCCTACTTGTGGAAATTTCGTCCCGAAATTTATTTAGAGGAAACTCGTGGGAATAGATGCGGATATTTCGCCTTCATTTGATCTTCGCATTCCCAAGTAAACTCGGGTCCACGTTTAGCTTCCCAGCGAACTTTGACCAAAGGAATGCGCTTGCGTTTAAGCCACTTGACTTCACGTTCCATGATTTCCACTGGCTTCTCAACAAATTTCAGTGTTTTGTCAACACGAATTTCGTCAAACGGTATGTGGAGGTTCTCATCAGCTAAACACCTCTTGAGATTGGACACGTGAAAGGTTGGATGAACATTTCCAAGTTCAGGAGGTAACTCAAGTCTGTAGGCTACCTTACCGATTCTTTCGACGATCTTGAATGGTCCAACGTATCTAGGTGCAAGTTTTCCTTTCTTTCCAAATCTGATCACACCTTTCCAAGGTGAGACCTTAAGTAATACTCGATCACCGACTTGAAATTCCAAGGGTTTGCGTTTTGGGTCCGCGTAACTCTTTTGACGGCTTCTAGCTGTCTGAAGGTTATCACGAACTTTCTTAATCTTGTCTGTTGTCTCTAAAATGAGAGCAGGTCCAGTAAGCTGAGCCTCGCTGATCTCATTCCAGCAGACTGGTGAACGACATTTTCGACCATAGAGAGCCTCGAAAGGTGCCATTTTGATGCTGGTGTGATAACTATTGTTGTAGGAGAATTCAATTAACGGAAGATGTGAATCCCAACTACCACCAAAGTCGATCACACAAGCTCTAAGCATATCCTCCAGAGTCTGGATTGTTCTTTCAGATTGACCATCCGTTTGCGGATGATAAGCTGTGCTCAGATTAAGTTGGGTCCCCATAGCAGATTGCATGGTTCTCCAAAAATGAGAAGTGAAACGAGCATCTCTGTCAGAAATGATGTTCAAAGGAACACTATGTCGAGCTACAATTTCATCCACATAGATTTTAGCAAGTCTGTCAGCAGAAAAATCCTCACGGATTGGCAAGAAATGTGCTGACTTAGTAAGACGATCAACGACTACCCAGATGGCATCATGACCTTTCTTTGTGCGCGGAAGTTTGGTAATGAGATCCATAGTAATGTTTTCCCATTTCCAAACTTGGATCTCTGGTTGCACCAATAACCCGGAAGGACGTTGATGTTCAGCCTTAACCTTAAGACAAGTAAGGCATTTCGATACATATAAGGCAATGTCTTTCTTCATACCAGGCCACCAATACTGAATACGAAGATCCTTATACATCTTATCTGAGCCAGGATGAACAGAATAACGCGACTTATGGGCTTCATCCATAAGCAAGGTGGGAAGGTTATCTTGGCTTGGGACCCACAAACGGTCCATGAAGTAATACGATCCATTGTCCTTCAGTTCCAGATCAGGTGTTATGTGATAGGGAAATTCCCTATCCATCAGACCTTGTGAAACACAAGATTGTTGAGCCTGAGAAATGCGTGCCTGGATATCGGATCGAGCTTGGATAACAGATTGAACACGAACACAATGAAGCTTAGTACGTTCCTTACGACTCAATGCATCAGCTACGACATTCGCCTTACCAGGATGGTAGCGAATTTCGCAGTCATAGTCGTTTAAAAGCTCGACCCAACGTCGTTGCCTCATGTTGAGTTCTTTCTGATTGAAGATATGCTGAAGACTTTTGTGGTCCGTGAAAACCACACATTTTGTACCGTACAAATAGTGTATCCAGATCTTTAGAGCGAAGACAACTGCACCCAACTCAAGATCATGAGTGGTGTAGTTCTTCTCATGTATCTTCAACTGCCTCGATGCGTATGCTATGACTTTGTTCCTTTGCATCAGAACACAGCCAAGACCCAATTTAGATGCATCGCAATAAACGACGAAATCATCATTGCCCTCAGGCAAAGTTAGAACAGGCGCGTCACAAAGTTTCTGCTTCAAGTGTTGAAAAGCTTCCTCTTGCTTGAATCCCCAATCAAAGGGTTTGTTCTTCTGAGTTAGAGCAGTTAGAGGAACTGCAATCTTTGAGAAGTTCTCAATGAAGCGGCGGTAATAACCCGCTAGACCAAGAAAAGAACGAACTTCAGTAGGAGTAGTAGGCGTATCCCAATCCTTAATCGCACTGATCTTGGAGGGATCTACATGAATACCTTGTTCGTTGATAATAAGTCCTAAGAATTGAACTTCTTTAAGCCAGAATTCACACTTGGAGAATTTTGGCGAAAAGTCACTCTTTCTTTAGGAGTTCCAAAGTAAGACGAAGATGTTGCTCGTGATCAGCTCGCGTCTTAGAATAAATCAAGATGTCGTCAATAAAAACAATGACGAACTGATCCAAATAGGGCTTGCAGACCCTATTCATTAAGTCCATGAAAACCGCATGAGCATTAGTCAAACCGAATGGCATGACTGTGAACTCGTAATGCCCATAACGAGTGCGGAACGCTGTCTTGGGAATGTCTTCTTCATGCACCCGAAGTTGATGATATCCAGATCGCAGATCGATCTTCGAAAAATAAGAAGCGCCTTGTAACTGATCAAAGAGATCATCAATGCGAGGTAGGGGATATCGATTTTTGATGGTAAGCTTGTTAAGCTCACGATAATCGATACACATCCTAAAGGATCTATCCTTCTTCTTGACAAAAAGAACGGGAGCACCCCAAGGTGAAAAGCTAGGACGTATAAAACCTTTGTCAGAGAGCTCCTGAAGCTGCTTAGACAACTCTTGCATCTCAGACGGTGCAAGACGATATGGAGCTCTGGCAATGGGATTTGCACCAGGTACGAGATCAATACGGAACTCGACTTGGCGTGCTGGAGGTAGACCAGGTAAATCTTCAGGGAATACTTCAGAATAATCCCGAACAACAGGAATATCTTGGATAGATTTACCTTTGCCTTTATCTGCGGTAACATGTGCCAAAAAGGCCACATAGTTCTTTCGCAGATACTTCCGAGCTTTAAAACAGGGCATGAGTTTGAGACCACCAGCAGGTTTCTCACCACGAACCTGTAGGATCTCGCATGTCGAAAGCGGCACACGAACAATCTTCTCAAAACAAACTACCTCTGCGCGATGCTTGGTTAACCAATCCATACCCACAATAACGTCGAAGCTTCCAAGTTGCATAGGCGTGAGGTCAATAGGAAAAAGATGGTCGTTAAGGTTCAACTGGCAGTTGCGAAGAACAGAATCAAGAACAATGGGTTCACCACTAGCAACCTCTACTGTCAAAGGTTTACCTAGTTTCGTTCTAGACACGCGAAGCATTGGTTCAAAAGACAATGACACAAAACTCTTATCGGCACCCGAATCAATAAGAACAGATGCAGGCTGATTATTAATAAAGAACGTACCGTTCACCACTTCATTGTCTGCTTGTGCCTCTTGAGCATTCATGTTGAAGACTCGACCTCGAGCCGGAGCCTGATTCTGATTCTGATTCTGGTTGGCTAGCCTTGGGCACCGGTTCCTGTAGTAGGTCAGATCCCCACAATTGTAGCACGAACCAGGAGGAAAATGAGGTCGTGCAGCTTGACCTTGTTGCTGAGCAAGAGGCTGAGCAACTTGTTGGGCTTGGTTCTGAACTGCCTGGTTCTGGTTAACAGGAATGCGACAAGTAGCGGCAAGATGGCCAATTCTCCCACAGTTAGTGCAATGACGACATTGGAGATGTGGTAGGTGATGGCCGTTACACCTGTTGCACAAAGGTGCAGTGCCAAGATATGGCTTCTTGGCTAGTGGTTGCGCAGGCTGATTTGGTGCAGCTTGGGCCTGTGCAGTAACGGCATAGTTTTGAGAAGCCTTTCGCTTCCTAGAACCCTTTGAGGAACCAGAATTCTTTCCATTCTTGTTTTGACCTTTCTTGCTATCCCCCTTGTCAGACGCCTGCTTCTTACCCTTGTCACCCTTTTTATGCAGCTTTCCCTTTCGAACCTGTGACTCAGTCAATGTCGCTGCTAACTCGATCGCCTGACGGAGTGTGGCAGGGTTACTACCAGTAATGATGTCTTGCACTGAGTCAGGTAGGCCGTCGATGTACCTTTCGATAGCCTTGTCGAGTGGGGTAACCATTGTTGGGCAAAGCAGACTTAACTCCTCAAACCTGTCAGTATACGCCCTGTGCTCCCCACTGTCTTGTTTCAAGTCATCAAACTCTTTCTCCAACGCTCGCTGTTCATGACGAGGACAGAACTCCCTCATCATAAGGGCCCTAAGTTCAGCCCAAGTTTGTGCTAGAGCAACTTCTGCACCACGGTCTCTCATAACCCCGTTCCACCATGTGAGAGCCCTCTTCTGAAGCACACTCGAAGAAAACTCGACCTTGCGATTGTCAGGACACTGCACGTGGCGGAAAGTATTTTCAATGCTCTCGAACCATTGAAGAAGCCCAGTCGCTCCCTCAGAACCACTAAACTTGAGTGGTTTAGCCGAGTTGAAATCCTTGAATTTGCATGGAGCATTGTTGTTATTGTTGGCTTGGTTCCATTGAGCAAAGAGATTTGGGAATTGAGCAGCCATTTGCTGCGCAATGATTTCTGCCAGTTCGGCAGTCGCTATCTGGTTTTCGCGTCGAGGAGGCATTCTAAAAGAGGAAACATGAAAGGAAACGAGTGAGATGATTGGATGAAGAGAATGAGATGAAACAAAATCAACAAAAGCAAAGATGGTGGTCATTTGTCCGCATCACAAAGCAAGCAAACGACACACAGTGACTAATCAAAGTAAATGGGTCAAAAATAATGTATCGCGAAGACATGCTCGCCTATAAGTGAACACTCACCCCAAGAGTTCCCAGGTAAGAGTGACTGGTCCGATTATGTGGATTTGTACGAACACTCTAGCCTTAGATAGAAAACCCAGGGTACAGGCATTCACCTTTCCAGTTTGCACGTGTTCACATTATTTAAAACCCAAAACCTTGACGAGATTTTGAAAACTCAAAGGGGTTCAAAACCTTATAACAGAGGGTTCAAAACCTTACAATAGAGGGTTCAAAACCTTGTAATAAATCATTCAAAAACAGAAGATTGTTTTTCAAAAATCGTTTCGGAAAAATTTGGTTTTTGTTTTGATAATCACCTAAGGATAGGTGATGTGCATGTTTTAAGATCTAAACACAAGATAACTTGTGTTAGGGTCCTAGAAAGGTTATAGTCTAGGTCAAAGCATTACTATAACCTAATTCCCTATAACCATTGGCTCTGATACCAACTCTTCTGTCACACCCCGACCACGTATAACATACAAAACGTGGCGGAAAACGTCGGGGAGTGTTGTAACAGAATTAATTGTTTCATAACCATGGCATACAAAGTTGTATTTTATTTATCAACATAAGAGTTACATTGTCTTAAACAGGAAATAAAGAGTTTATAACATAATTAAACTAAGTCTATCTTCATTTTAAGTCTCTAAGGCACAGGTCCGCCTTAGTGTCACGATCATCGTCCTACGCAAAAGCTCCTGAAAACACATGTGAAAATAGGTACGTCAGCATAAAAATGCCTGTGAGATACATAGGTTTTGTGAAAATAGGATTCATGACTTAAGTTTAAGAAAAGTTGTTTAGCAAAAGTCCGTCATGAACCTTGTAATTGTTTTGTTTTGTAAATCATTTAAAAAGCGATAAGATCAAATGATATGTATAAATAAAAGAATAATACATGGTTAAATGAATAACCAAGTAAAATGAGTTGTATAAAATAAGTTGTTTGTAAAGCAATGTCTTGTGAAAGATATGTTATTTGTATAAAATGTTATATGTCTAAATTGAAATGATTCAAATAACGCTACGATATGCAATACCATACAAACACTTATATATAGGAAGTACCAGCGGCGTAACCACCATGCTGGTATCATATTACACACGCCTCGTTACTTAAATCACTTAAACAAACTATCAATGTATAAAGTCCATGTTTAAACCAATTGTCAAAAAGTCCTTGTATAAACCATGTCAAATGTTAAGAAGTCCAAAAGTAGTCAAGTAATGTGTAACAAATGTTATGTATTGTAAGTAAAGTATTGTCACATAATCCAAATGTAGAAATGTACAAAACAAAGTATTTTGAATATATCAAAAAGTTATGTTTTGCAAAGTAATGCATGTTACATTGATACAAACATTTATGTGGTAAGTTAACGCATACATTCAAGCCTTGAGACAGTCGGATAACCCTTTTAGTCAAGGTTATCAAAAGAAATGTTTTCGGATTCAGTCATTCCTTACATCCAAACAAACCCGAGATGTCAGGAATGGGATTTGTCAAGTCCTATGGTACCAGTACTTACTACCGAGCGGCGTAGCTAATGTTAATGAACGTATATAAGTCTCGTTTGTGCAAACCAAATGTTATAGCAATTGTATACATGTCATATGAAAACAATGTACTAAGTATGCTAAGTTAACATACAAAGCAGAAAAGTCATGTAAATCAATGTGCTAGCATGCTATCAGTCAACATACATAGCAGAAATGTAAAGTAAAACGATGTACTAAGTATGCACACAATGGACATACACAGCATAAAAATGAAATGTGAAACGATGTACTAAGTATGCACACAATGGATATACATAGCATGAAATGTAATTAAATCATGTACTATAATGTACTAACGAACATAGTAGGTATATGATGTGAAAACATGGAAAGCATGAAAGTAACAAGTAGGCACATGTGTTTCACCCCAAAACAGTTTGGAAAACAGTAAAAAAGGGGGTTCTATGTACTCACTTGAGATTGCTCAGAAGTCCTAAGATAACCACCAAGCAATGCTAGAGATCATGGAATCAAACGGCACCTAATATAGGTAACTATGTTAATAAACCGGACCTATATCGGAGGATCGGATAGAATGAGGGCTCGTAAACCAAATGAGTATGGGAACTCATGTAGTATGGTTTAACAAAGCCTACATACTAAATGAAACCTAGCCTAAGTGCTTACGACCCATTACGACCCGTTTAGGTAGCTTATGCTACTTTAACGCGTCGTTCGCGTAAAACGCGTTCGGACCGCTTAGCTAGTCCTATGACAAGTAATATATGCCTTAACATGTCTAATATTGTTTCCAAATCAGTTTAGATACCAAAAGTTATGTTACATATGCTTAAAATGAATTTTGTCATCAAAGGGGTATTTTGGTAATTTACCTAAGGCATATAAACTACCTATCATACACTACTTAAACGAAGCGACCATAATGTATAACCTTGGAAGGTTATTCCCTATATACTATGGTCACCTAATGTGCTTGGTTGGATCCTAATGATCGACCAAACGGGTCGGGTTCGAAAGTATAAGCGATTGTTTAGATCGCTTACCTTACGACCCTATATAAGCACCAAACTAAAAGTGACGAGCTAAGCATGTTAAAACATGCTTAACTAAGTTTAGAAAACAGGTTTGGTATCAAAACAAACGGTTTTGATACCTAAGAGTAGTTTGGTTACAAAATACGCAAGAATGCGCATTTTGGCCGAAACTACGACTCGTCACTGAGCCTAGATAACGTGGTAATCAGTAGGTATAGTCACTAGGGACTATAACCATCGTGATCACGCTCACGTTATGAAGTTCAAACGAACTTCGCATTGACCATAAACTGGTCAATGCAGAAAGTCAAACAAAGTTTGACTTTCGGACTCGAAAAGCAATAAAAGAACGAAGGAACACTTACAAAGGGTCCCCGAATGCTAATCTTGATTCAAGTAGCTCAGGTATGAAACAAAGGTTTCAACTTAGAGCTTCTCAAATCAGATTCTTGTGAGGAATGAGTGAAAATGTGGTGGGTATTTATAGATTTCGGTTCACCGTTAGGATCGTTTCTTGGAGAAGAGGGAATGATCACATCCCTACACTTGTTGGAATGTTGTGGTAGCTCATTTTGCTTCCACCATAAGAGTTTGACACTTGGCATTGACCTTTGGAGGGGTTAAGGGTTGTTAACATGTGTTTAAAATGGCTTTTGCTGATCAGAAGAGGCCTAGCGTGACGCCAAGGGGGCTAGGTGTCACGCTAAGGTCCTCCTGATCAGCAACCACTTTCCAATGTTCCCCTTTCAGTCCCCGTTGCGTATTAAGGCCATTTCCGACATGTTTAAGGCTCGTTAAATCATTTTCAAGGCTCCAAAAGGATGCCTAAACATTGTGGGCATGAAACATGCTCAAAAATATGCCGGATGTTGGTTCGTTTGGTCGTACGATCGCGATGTTTGCTTAATTACGACGGAATGCGCATAAGCGCGAAAAACGATCTAAATTGCGTGACGAATGGATTTTTCTTATGCCAAACACTAAAATAAAATATTTTAGTGCTTACATAAATTTTTGGATGTCCGGATGTATTCAGAACGTAAGTTATGCGCGAAAATGCAAACTTGTGCACTTTTTGACGCTTTTAGTCCCTGAATGACCCAAAAGTTTATTTTAGCACACCGAACCCCTCAAAGCCTATTTCTAAGCTATATAAAGGATATTTAAGGTGTGTTTAACTTATGGTCATGTTCCGGAATGTTCGTTATAGTTCAAACTGGCATACTTTCGCAGTTTGTCAAGTTTAGTCCCTGTAAGCGAATTAACTTGTTTTTTGCCATACCAAAGCCTTCAAAACTTATTTCTAAGTTATGTAAAGGTTATTTAAGGTATGTTAAGTATATGTTGATGTTCCGGAGTAATTTTCGCATTAAACTGAGTACGTTTACGCATCAGTTTGCTTATAACTCTCCAGAAAGTGATATAGAGTTTGAAATTACACAAAAGTCAAAACATGAAAAATGTCAAACATGAATAAACAAACATTGGGATCAAATAACTTTGTTTTATTGATAACCGACTGTTCACAATGATTACAAGCACAGATGTTACATATACAAAAGTTTTTGGCACCTAATCCACCTATAGTTAATGTTGAAAATCAACAAGAAGACGTTTTTGCTATGAAGAACGCAAGGATAGCTGCACGAATCATTGGTTAGCTATTATATTAACTTATTAGTTATTACGGTATGTAACTCAATAGAATACTATGATTGTTTATCAAATATAACAATGTTTGTCATTTTCGTAATTATATTGTTTATCGTTAAAGCATATGGGCACATTTTTCGAGCTCAAACAGGGTACGTGAATTCTCAGAGACGCCATTGAATTCTACAATTCAAGCTCTTGAATTGAACTCATTTTCAACGACTAAACCCAACCTTTAGTGGTTGGTTAAAGATGAAATCAAAGAAGATGACACGTAAAGTTACACAATTCTTTCATATACAAAAAGTTTAAAAACAACCTTGTTTTGTAAAATATTTTGGGATATTGGCCTCTAATAATCTCTATTAGATGTTATTGGTCATTGGCAGTCTCACCTTTTTTTATTCCCCATGACAGTCTCACCTTTGAACTATTTTTTCCTCCACCTGTCTGAGAAAAAAAACTTAACAGAGTTAAGTTTTTTTCCGATTTACAAACTGACGTTTTAGAGCTTTTGATCAGAACGAGAATACGAGTCGAATGATGTAAAACTTACATTGAAATTGTGCTCTAAACGACGAAAATAGTGCTTAAATTCGGGTGTTTAAACTCCCAATTAACAAAAATCAAGTCGTTTGGACGTTTCGAGGTAAGTTTTACATCAATAGACTCGTATCCTCGTTCTGATAAAAAGCGCAACGTCTGTTTGTATTTTCGAAAAAAACTCAACTCCGTTAAGTTTTTTTAACTGAGGTCCGGTGGAGGAAAAATAGTTAAAATGTGAAACTGCCAGGGGGAATAAAAAAAGCTGGGGCTGCCAATGACCAATAACGTCTAGTAAGGATTATTAGATGCTAATATCCCAAATATTTTCACTATATTTTATTCCCGTATGCAATTTCAAACACAACATATTTTTACATCAAACAAAACAAGTATTCAAATAATCATCAAACATCATGCCTTTGTGTTACCGATTTTGTAGAAATTGGTCAATGTATTCCCGAGTTCCTTGGTGAAAAACCTTCCCATGTAGTCATCATATTTGAATTCCTGGTAAACCGCGGGTTTCGTGGTAGATATGAGCTCTGGGAATGGGCCGTATAGTGTATCTCGGTTGCTTGGATTGAAAAATACTGCAATGGAAACACGCGCGCCTTGAGCAGGGTTTGCTAATACGCGATGCTCCACACTTTTGTATTCATCGTTTGACATGATCTGTGAAATAAAAAAAAATCCGAATATACATTAAGATTAATTTATGTAAGTTGGTGTTTAGATTTGTGTTTCGTAACCTATTATAATCATACATGATTTACCAAAATCTGTCCCAAACACGGTCACTCGGTCAGTTATCGTGCCTTAACATGATAAATAATAGGTAAACTTGTATTTTATAATTCATTAAGGGACACAAACCTAACCCGAAATTTGCGGGTTTGGGTTTAGTCTAAACGGGTTCGGCTCGGTTTCAGGTTGAACCCGCAAACCCGTTTAGCGAAACCGGTCGGGTTCGCGTCAACCCGATCGGGTTGGCGGGTTGACCTGTTTAACCCATTTATATAATATTTTACTTTCTTACATATATTTTATTTCAAAATTAATTTGAGTGTGTATTTTACGCCATAACTATAACTTAAAAATAGTAATTGACAAAAAAAAATTATTTAAATGTAATTGTATTATATATATGTGCTTTTTAGTAAAACTTTAGATTCGATATATTAATTTGCGAAATAAAAATAAAAAATTTAAAAATTTGGGTTGAACGGGTCGTGTTCGGGCTGACCCGTGAATATTCGAGTCGTGTTCGGGTTTAAGCGTGTGACGCAATCTTCGGGTTCAGGTTCGTCTAAAATTTTCGGGGTCGAGTCGGGTTGAACTCACCAACTCGCAAACACGACCCGTTACAGAACAATAAATGGCATAAAAGTACCTGAAGCATATCACCTATATTGATAATAATAGCACCATGAACCGCCTCAACATCAGCCCAGTCATCACCACACTTGACCTGCAACATCCCGCCCACTTCATTCTGGACCAATACGGTCAGCACCCCTGGGTCGGTGTGGGAGGTCAGCCCCACCGTGAGATCCGGTTGAGGACATGGCGGGTAATAATGAGACACACACGCCCTCCCTTCCAAACACGACAGTTCCTTCAATTTGTCACTTTTTACCCCCAATCCGTCACATAAAATCGACATCAACTCTTCACCTAACCCCACCACCGCCTTGTCCCATTCCGCCAACGCCGCCCTACATATCTCCGGCACCGCATTCCAGTCCAGCTCCACGGGTGACACCCTCACCTGCAGATAGACTTGTAAGCAAACCGAACCATGTTCATGTTCGTTTATTTAATTTTAAGTTTTTAACCAACAAACGATCGAAATAGCTACGATAGCAGTAGCGATGAAATAGCGGGCGCTATTTTATGTGTAGCGATACACTAGAAGAAAATTCTAGAAATATATTATATGTATATTCTAGCCAAGGTTGACTGCGTTTGATCGACTCCGAGTAATTAAACATACCGTTTAAGTAAATGAACAAACATCGTTGTTTGTGTTAACTATTCATTAAACGTTTGGTTCGTTTACGGTCCTACTACCTGCAAAGTATCTCGCCAGCAGGCCGCTTTAGACAGATACTGAAGAGGTATGGTCCCAATTCCTTGCCAACATGGCAAGGACCATACCACTTTCTCCATCCTACATGGCGTTGACATCAGCCGCACCATCCAGAAGCTTCTAGAAGCTTCTGGAAAATATCCAGGTGACACCAAAGATACTCCATGAGACATAAAGGACAACACGTGTCACCAACCACCAAGCGCCAAGTAGACCTGCGACAGGTCAGGGAGCAGCCAGACAACTTCAGTACGATGTTTCCACATTCGACAAATAAAGACGCGCCACGTGTACCACTACGCTGACCGCAGCAGAGGAGACCAAGGGGATATTCCCCTTGGTCGGATAGCTGGCACGCGTCTACAGCTGGCGTCGTTGCTCCTTCCCTTTTTCACCATCCGGCTATAAATAGGACCCTTCATCATCCAGGTTGATCATCTTGCTCTCACTATTCTCACACTTAACACACACTGATTATCCTTCCTCGGAACAGTACTTATTCTCACGCCGGAGCCTGGTTAAGAGGGAAACCCCCATATTCCCCTCTTAACGAGACTGACGGTTGCTGTTTTGCAGGAGACGGCCATCTTACGAGTAGGAAGAGAGATTGAACCCTCAGAAGAAGTAACCCCACTGATTAACCGAAGTAATAACCAGTGTTTCATCATTGGCGCCATCCGCTTTTAGCAAAACCACTCTCATCTCTTTTTCTTTTCGAAAAACTCGTCAAAATGGCCGAAAACAACCCTTCCAACCAAGTCGATGGAGACGTTTCTTCCTTCGAACTCGTTTCGGACAACATACACGTCCAGCGAGGCCCAAGGAACGAAGCTATCCAAGAAGGGCCACCAAACATGGAGTTTCCCAGCATTTTCGGGAGCACATCCAGGATTGCTATTCAAAACGCACCTGGTCCCGTTTTTCAAACTCCACCCAGAATCATCACTCAGACCACAAATGGAGCTACGTTTCAGCCTCCATCAGAGGTAGTCCAACCGACACCACCAGTGCAAACTCAGAGCCATGGAGCTGGTCCCTCAGCTCCATCGGACCAAGCACAACTAAACTTCTCAGCATTATTGGGGCTACCCGAAGGAAAAACTCTGGCTTCCTGGTACGCCGAGCAAGTGGCGTCGATAAATCTTGTTTACACACAACTCAGCGCGCAGCAAGCATTGCTGCAAGCACAAGCTCACCAGTCAGCGTTTGTCACTCCACCGCAAAGGCCTTTGAGCGCACCTATGCCTCAACAGGCCAACGCATACAACCTGCGTCCTGAGTCAGTACCTCCACCGCACGTCAGAAGACCGAGCGCGCACGACACGCGCGATACTTATGGTGAAACGGAAAGCAACTATGTGCAGTATTCCAACCAACCGAAGAAGCCGATACAAAGTCGCTTAGGGCCGCGCAACATACACGACGAACTTGAAAACGAAGAGGAGACGCGCACAGTGTTCAGCAGGCTCCCACCAGAGCACGAAGCATACAAACCTCGCAAGCGTGCGGGTTATGACCCAAAAGCAGAGCATGATTTCACTCTAAGCTACCGCCCAGACGACATGGCTGAGAATTCAAAGTTCATCCGAGAGATCGCCACGGCTGACATAGACAAAACAAAATTGCCGCACAACATGGGCAAATACAACGGGTTGACAGACCCAGATGATCACCTCCAAGTATTTAACGGCGCGGGAGCAACGGGTGGATGGAACTTGCCAACCTGGTGTCATCTTTTCGCTCAAACCTTCATAGGCGCGGCGCGCATCTGGTTCGACAGCCTACCAGCAGGCAAAATCAAATCCTGGATTGATTTCCGAGAGAAGTTCCTGGCACACTTCTCACAACAACGACGACACACCAGGGATCCAGCCGACTGTTTGAACATATGGCGCAGAGACCACGAAAGCGTAGAAGATTTCATTACTCGGTATAACAAAGAATGTTTAGAGATTGGCGACTTACCCGAGAAGATGATGCGCGCACACTTTATGCGGGCAGTCAAGTGCGATGATCTAATCAAGCGTGTAAAAGGTAGAGACGGAGGACCCAAAGATTGGGAAGCCTTCATAGAGGCGGCCAAAACCATCGCGCAGTCAGACAGGCAGTTGACCGGTGACGACCACCGTCAGCGCAATTACAATCACGCCGACCGAAACAGCAGGAAAGGCAGAAACCAATCTTGGAGAGCATCCGGTCACAGAGACAGGAGCCCAGTGAGAGAAGACGCGCGTCATACGATCAACCAAATCGCACACCGAAAAGAGGTGAAAAAGGAAAACCGGGAGAAGCAGTGGACACTCCTAACAAAAACCCCTTCAGAAGTCTTGGCGACCGAGAACCACCAGTTCAAGCCACCACTGCAGATGCGCAACAAGAGGGGCCAAGACCCGAATCTTTTCTGTGACTTCCACAAGGACACCGGCCACATAACCGACGATTGTTTCAGCCTCAAACAAGAGATCGAAAGGGCTTTAAGAGACGGAAAATTAACTCACCTGGTCAAAGGTGGCAAGCGTGATTACCGTCAGATCCAACGACGAGAGGAGGGGCCGGACAACAAAAAACTCCGGAAGTTAGAAACACACATGGTTCAGGGAGGTCCACGAAGGCCAAGAAGAAATTACAACAAGCGTGCGCAAGATGACTCATGGCGCGAGAAACAAGTCGTTTTCCCAGTTGTCAGAGGAGGCCCACGAGAGAGACGACCCATAGTCATCTCAGGCGTCATTGGGCATTATCAAACAGATTACATCTTCATTGATCCAGGGAGCACTGCGGATATCATATATGAACAATGCTTTAATCAGTTCGATCAGGAGGACAAAGCGCGCTTAGAACCAGTTGACTACCCGCTCACTGGTTTCTGCAACGAAGCCGTTTTTCCTCTAGGACAAATATCATTCCCAGTGTTGCTCTCGGATGGAAGAAACTCACGAACAGAAGAAGTCACTTTCATGGTGCTGCCGGCACATTCAAGACACGATATTCTACTGGGAAGAGAATCCCAAGGTGATTTCAGCATGATCTGCTCTGGCCCACATTCCGCAGTGGGATTTCCAATAGAAACGGGAGTAGCCATCATCTACGCAAGCAAAGAAGTATTAGCGACGGATGAGCTACGGCCTGCAAAGACAAGGAAACCAGAAACACGCCAAGAAGCCGAAAAGTGGGTGCTAAACAGTGCATACCCGGAACAGACAGTAACCCTGGGACCTGCAATGTCCGATCTAACGCGCGCGGCGCTAAAAAAACTGTTGTTCCAAAACATGGATGTCTTTGCCTGGACGCCAGCAGACATGGTGGGCGTTCCCAGACACATTGCGGAACACCGCTTAAACGTATTGGAAGAAGCCAAACCGGTGGTACATGGTAAGCGCCACTTGGGAGACATAAAGCATGACGCCATGAAGGAACAAGTGATAGAGCTGCTAAACGCAGGGATCATCCGAGAGGTCCGGTATCAAACATGGGTGGCAAGCCCAGTGATGGTCCAGAAGAACAATGGCAGCTGGAGGATGTGCGTCGATTACAAAGATCTGAATAAGGCGTGTCCGCGCGACTGTTACGCCTTACCAGACATCGACGAAAAGATCGATTCCCTAGCCACATTCCGATGGAAATGTTTCCTTGATTGCTACAAAGGGTACCACCAGGTACAAATGGCCGTGCAAGATGAGGACAAGACCGCGTTCCGCACACCAACGGGGCTCTACTGCTACACCAAAATGCCTTTTGGTCTTAAAAATGCGGGCGCGACTTACCAACGGCTCATGAACGAAACCTTTCAAGACGCCATCGGCAAGTACATAGAAGTGTATATGGATGATCTAGTTATCATGAGCAAGGAGGAAAGTACAATGTTGCTGAACATCCAAAAGACGTTTGACACTCTGCGTGGAGTCAGCATCAAGTTAAACCCGGCGAAATGCTCCTTTGGCATGGAGGAGGGGAAATTCCTGGGTTTCATTGTTACGAAAGATGGTTTCAAGGTGAACCCCGACAAGGTACAAGCAATAGAACGCATGCCGTCACCATCGACGATCAAGGAGATGCAAAAATTGGCAGGACGTTTGGCAGCACTCAACCGCTTCCTAGCCAATCACGCGGCAAAATCATTTCCGTTTATAAAAACTCTCCGAAACTGCATGAAGAAGAGTCAATTTCAGTGGACTCCGGAAGCTGAAAGCGCTTTCCGCGAGATGAAAGACTGCCTCATCAAGCTACCAACCTTAACCGCACCAGTCAAGGGTGAACCTCTGGTACTATACTTATCCGCCTCCGACAGGGCAGTGGGAGCAGTGTTGCTTGTCGATCGGCAGGGCGTCCAGACGCCGGTCTATTATGTGTCACGAACTCTAACCGATCCAGAAACCCGGTACGCGATCATGGAGAAACTAGTGCTCGCACTAATTCATGCATCAAGAAGGCTGCGCAGGTACTTTGCCAATCACGTCATTCACGTGCTAACAAACTACAACATTGGCAACATACTCGCAAGGCCAGAAATTTCAGGGAGACTAGCCAAATGGGCGATAGAGCTCGGGGGTCATAACGTAGTATTTAGACCAAGACCGGCGATCAAGGGCCAAGTGCTCGCAGATTTCATGACCGAAGTACCAGACGACAAAGATCGAGAATGTAAGGCAATGGAAAAGGCCGAGAAACAGCAAGTGGAAGAACCATGGTTACTGTACACGGACGGTGCGTCCAACGAGGATGGCGCAGGTGCCGGTCTCCGGCTGGTGAGCCCCGATAAACACGAGTTCACCTATGCCATACGCCTGGATTTTAAAAGCACAAACAACGAAGCCGAATACGAAGCCTTCCTTGCTGGGCTACGATTGGCAATCAAAATGGGCGTACGACACATCGAGGCACACGTAGACTCCATGTTGGTGGCAAGTCAAATCAACGGAGAATACGAAGCCAGAGGAGATACGATGGCACTTTACCTGAGCCAAGCAAAGACACTGTTGCAGACCTTCTATTCCTACACAGTACATCACATTAATAGAAGCGAGAACAAGCCAGCAGACGCGCTGAGTAAACTCGCCTCCACAAGTTTTCAGCATCTGGCAAAGGATGTACGAATAGAAGTTTTGAGCAATCCGTCAGTACCACTTCGAGAAGTAAGCGTCGTCCAACTAGGGACAACGTCTTGGATGACTCCGATAATCACATACCTCCAAACTGGAGTACTCCCGGAGAACAAGGCAGAAGCAAGGAAAGTCCAGTACAAATCCGAACATTACCAGATGGTTGATGGGATCTTGTACAGAAAATCATACCTTGGGCCTTTGTTAAGATGTGTTGACCCCGAAGACGCACGGTATTTGATCAGAGAAGTGCATGAGGGAATCTGTGGCATACACGCCGGCCCAAGAATGGTGGTAGCGAAAGTCATGAATGCGGGATACTATTGGCCCGGAATGCATTTGGATGCGGTCAAAGAGTTGAGGAAATGCGGAGGATGTCAAAGACATGCGCCCAAAACAATGCGTCCCAAGAACGAGTTGGTACCGGTCACCACCGCGTGGCCTTTTCAACAATGGGGAATAGACATGGTCGGACCATTTCCCGAAGCCCCAGGAGCTGTCAAGTTTATAATAGTCGCAGTCGACTATTTCACTAAATGGGTAGAGGCAAAGGCCCTCGCGTCGACCACAGCCACCGTTGTCAAAAAATTCATTTGGGAGCAAATCATATGTCGTTTCGGTTTGCCCCTCAAGATCATCACAGACAATGGAACCAACTTTGCCGAAGATAACCTTCAAAAGTGGTTTAAAGAACTACACATCGAGCATACCTTCTCCTCGGTCGCGCACCCGCAGGGGAACGGTCAAGTCGAAGCCGTCAACAAAAGCATCGTCGACGGAATCAAGGCAAGGTTAGGAGAAAAGAGAAGAGGATGGGTGGACGAGTTGCCCAGCATTTTGTGGGCACACAGAACGATGCCCAAAACAAGCAACGGAGAAACACCGTTTAGCTTGGTTTACGGGTCAGAGGCAGTAATACCAGCAGAGATAGGACTACCATCACCTCGAATGCTCTCTATGAACATGATCAACAACGAAGAAGAAAGGAGGATCGACCTCGACCTCCTAGAAGAGAGAAGGGAAATGGCAGCCATCAACGAAGCCAAATATAAATCGAAGCTGGAAAAATATTACAACTCCAAAGTCCGAATCTGCACCTTCAACCCGGGAGACTATGTCCTCAGAGACAACGAGGCTTCAAATGCAGAAAAGCCCGGGAAGCTGGCCCCCAAGTGGGAAGGCCCATACGTCATTGACACCGTGCTCGGCAAAGGAGCTTATAAGCTGCGCACCATCGACAACAAGGACGTTCCTCGCACATGGAACGCCCAACAGCTGAGAAAGTGCTACCTGTGAAATGTAATAGCAATGGCCAAGTCGCCAACACATTTATGATAATACAAGAAGTGTTTGGCTATATTCTTACTTTCCTTGTCATAACTGCATATATTACTTCGGGCATACACGAAAACATCAATGGCTCGACCATTAGGAAACGTTGTAGACCTCCAAGGCCTGTCGCGAAACGAGTGCACGGCTGGGTCAGAAACACAACTAAAGCCTAACAAACGCCAAACAAGTACTTCGTGCCCACATAAACACGAACACATCTGTCACACCCCGGATTTCCACGTGTCACCGGTGGGCCCGGTGGGGAGTATCGTGACGTGGTTGGCAACATCATAGTCAAACAACACAATATTTAAATGCACAGCGGAAGCAAAAGATAAATATATTACCATCCGAATATAACGTAATATCAAAGTATTACAACGGAAAGTAAAGGATCCACAGGCGGATCTTAAAACATATCATTTGTTCAACAGACTTTAGACGCCTAGAACTCGCAAGATTCCTTATTAGCGCCCTGAGCTTCCAGCCAATTTCGTTCAGTACCTGTCACTTAACCCTTTTGGAAAATACGTCAGTTTTCACTGGTAAATACACTCAACCGACTCATTTGAAAAGAGTTTTAAGAAAATTGATTTAGATGCACCAGGCACAAAACCTTTTGACACTTCGATTAAAGTGCATAAGGCAAAATAAACCTTTTATTACTTGATTACTTTTGGGATAAATTATATTTCATGTTATCAGTTTTACATAACTTGCTCTACATGTAGGGCCCGAACTATGCCGGTTCATGATTAACCGACACACCACTATTCCCATATTGGAAATCCCTTATTGGGTATAATTAATTAAATAAGCATATTGCATCTGTCAGGTGTATGCCTACACCCCGTGCTTAGGTCGTGGCCATTGCAAATCATGAGTCAAGGATATCCAGGACACGGTCGCATTAATCCCCAATGTTTCAGTCAAGCAATACGAATTAAAACAGGTTATTTGGATTTCCCGACTCATTGGTCTTTGAATCCCATACCTGAACATGCGGTATTTATATTACCGTATCCCAAGCCCGTAATAGGGAAAATAAGTTAAGAGTATTTACCTGAGCTAGCTCCTGTCTTAAATAGCAAGAATCTAATAACTCAGCCGTAGTCACTTAAGTAAGCGTAGGTACAATTTACCGGAAAGCTCTAGTCTGGAATGATGGTATAAATAATAATTAATTAGAATGCTAACGGGTCTTTAATTAAGCCTAAGCTTAGACCGGTTAGTCTTAAGGGAATATACGGTTCTTACGCACGATTAAGCGAAGACCGGAATAGAATGTGATTTAAACCCTGACATGTTCAGAGACTTGTCTTATATGGGTATTTCATACATATTCTGGATTTTGAGATAAAACCGATAAGGTTTGACCCGTCTCGGCTAACTTATATAAACTAGTTATATAAACCGATCCGAACGCGAATAACGCGTAACGGGTAACCGAATAGGTCGCGAACAGGTTTCCTTAGTTAATAAGCCTTAAATATGTTGTGATATCAGTAGGATACCTTCCATTATGCCCAAAACGAGTTTAATCTCAATTTAAGCCCCGTAGGGGTATTTTGGTCATTTACCTAAGGCATATATACTACCTGTCATACAACTATTCGAACGATGTGACCATAAGGTCACTTAATGTGTTTGGTCGGATCCTAATGATCGACCAAACGGGTCGGGTTCGAAGGTATAAGCGATTCATCAGATCGCTTACCCTTACGACCCTAGACAAGCACTAACTAAGAGTGACGAGCTAAGCATGTTGAAACATGCTTAACCAAACAAGTTTGGTATCAAAACAAACGGTTTTGATACCTAAGGGTAGTTTGGTTACAAAATACGCAGGAATACGTATTCTGCCCGAAACTACGGCTCGTCACTGAGCCTAGATAACGTGGTAATCAGTAGGTATAGTCACTAGGGACTATGACCATCGTGATTACACTCACGTTATGAAGTTCGAACGAACTTCTTATTGACCATAACCTGGTCAATGCCGAAAGTCAAACCTAGTTGACTTTCGGACTTGAAAAGCGATAAAAGAACGAAGGAACACTTACGAAGGGTCCCCGAATGCTGATCGTGATCGAATAGCTCAGGTATGAAACGAAGGTTCCAACTTAGAGCCCAAAGGATCAGATTTGTGGGTTTTTAAGCCAAAGGGTGATGGGTATTTATAGAAAAGGTAGAGCCGTTGAGATCGTTTCTTGGAGAAGGAGGCAACGATCAAGGCCGTACACTTGTCGTAAAGTTGTGGTGTCCAGGAAGTTTGTTCTTATCCGCTGACTAGATGATAGGAAACGAGTGGACACGAATCAATCAGCTGCAACTTGCAACAAAACATTGAATCTGGCCCAGTTTAGGCAGTCGCGTAGCGCGACAGGTGAGCCTATAGGGCTCGCGCTACGCGACACCCTCATCTGTTTCAGAAAGTTTGAAAAGTTACATGTTTGGTCCCTGCACGTGTTTCAAGGCATTTCCGACACTTCCAAGGCCCGTAAAGCCATCTTTAAGGCCCTAAAATGTTGCCTAAACATTGTGGACATGAAACATGTTCAAAAATATGCCGGATGATGGTTCGTTTGGTCGTACGAACGCGATGTTCGCTTAATTACGACGAAATGCGCATAAGCGCGAAAAACGATCCAAATGACGAAACGAATGGATTTTTCTTAAGGCGAACACTAAAATATAATGTAGTCATGCTTACATAAATTTTTGGATGTCCGGATGTATTCAGAACGTAGGTTATGCGCGAAAATGCAAACTTATGCACTTTTTGACGCTTTTAGTCCCTGAACCTTCTACACTTGATCTTAACATGCTTTCTTGCACTTCGAGCTCTCTGACTTGACTTTTATGGGCCTTAAGACATAACCATACTTTGTTAAGTCCTTGGGTAACTTTATGGTTACCCGAAAAGTCTTAATTTCCCATGTTTACGCTTTAACCCCTCGCACACGATTTTGATCACAACTTTCTCATACGATAACGAAACTTTATGAAATTTTAATCGTGCATTCTAGTGAGCATAATTTACATTTACAAAGCTTCGGGTTTGTCAAAAGGTCACTCAGAGGTATATCTTTAACATGTTGACACATTTAACCCCTGTAGTTTGTAATTTCTCACTTTTAGCTTCGTATGATCCATGATTCATTCGTTTGAAGGTATGAACATTGTGTAGGGTTAATGTTCATTATATTTATTCACAGTTGACACTTAGAATCCGTATAAACACATACTTTCCATGTTTGTCAACTTTAGTCCTTTTATAACATTCTTTCACACGTTCAAACTTTATGACACGTGTCAACACATTATAGGACGTAAATTTTCGGGGTGTTACATCCTCACCCCCTTAAAAGAAATCTCGACCTCGAGATTTGTTAAGATGTTGGAACTACTCTTTGTCGCATAAGGGACTTAACTTTTATAGCATATCTGGAGTCTTTCCAAGCTCCCATAGTGGCTCTTATATTAGGCGTATGTATCCTTTTGGAGCTTCTTGACCTGTCGATCCTCAATCGATACAGGATGCTCATCACATCATAATTCTGCATATCATTATGTGATAGTGCTTCTTGACTTATTGGCGGAACACGTCCTCCAGTCACTAGTGTGCAATGTATTGTGAGTTCCTTCAAACTCCTTAAGTAGGTTTTAGCTTACAAGCTACTTGATCTTGATACATTCAATTTCCTTCGAATGATTTCCATATATTCAGAGCTTATCTAGCCTGATAATTTCACAAATTTGTTACACCCTTCCTGGGTGATATCTTTTGTTAAACCATATTCCTTAACAAGAACTTAGGAAGTTTGCTATTTTCTTAACTCCTTGATTTCCTGGGCAACGTTCAGATCCTTATAATTGGACTTACCAATCTATTGTCCTAACAATAAACGTTTAACATGCCATTTATACAAGGTCTCCTAGGGAGCAGCATTGATGCTTACATATCAACTATTATAGAAAAGCTTATTTTAAGGTGAGAGGGTTATCCAACCATTGCTTAACCAATTTTAAGGAATAGCTAATCCTTGTTGTTAGTCGAACAATTCGACGATCCTGGGTAGCTGATGGCAACTTCTTAATCGTTGCCTAATTCGGGTTGCGGTAATAACGCATAAGCAAAATGAACTGTCTTCCATAATTAACTATACCGAATCCTCCGGATATGGAGTTAGGCTATATGAACCCTTTATTTTAAACTTAGTTAATCAGGGTTTCGATTCTTCCAAAGATGATACTAGTCGTCTTGGAGATTTCATAGTAATACGGCCTTAATGGGATGTAAATCTTAATTCTATCTGCCTTCCAGGGGTAAACAGGGTAATCTTAGGAGAAAATAATTATGATACAAGGAGATTACAGAGATTTCCATATCTAAGGCTCCGGTTCTCCCATCATTGCTTGTGTCAATTAAGTGACACATTTATGTTATGAGTCCACATATTTCTTTATCAGGGAATATTTATTTGGACAATTCCTTTCTGGATACCTTCTTTGAATACTATTAGTTGACTTTAGTACCATATAATCATTGGGATATCTTTGTGGTTCCATGTATTAAACCTCCATGCTGATCAGACATGGAAATAATCTATGGGACACACTAGGATGCGCCAATCTTTATATGACACTTTTATCAAACACAGTTTGGCATTCGCAGGTGATAGAAAACAGTGAGAAAATAATTAAAATAACATACGTTGTCGTACTCTATGCGAAGAAAGAGTACTCTTAGATTTCTCAGAAGGATTCCTTGCCGTTACAATAAGAATTGGTTACTATGGTTTCCTTGGTAAGTTATACATTGGGGATAATATAAAAGTTTGCTCTAAGGATATATATAAAAATGGTTTCTGATAGGTATTAAATATCAATATCGGATTTGTTGGAGCATTTTCTAAAGTATCATCGGTCAATTTCTACCTTGCATTAAACGACCGGAGTCTTAATCAGACGAAGACAACAGTTCTCAACATTCATTATTCATAATATACTTATACGTGCCAGTATTTAAATAAGTTTCTACACAAACAGCTTGATAACGAAAGGTACATACTATACTATTATTATTATGCATCATCTCTTGGGCGTTCCTCCTGATAACTCGTGCGTCTGTTCTCTTGGCCTTCAACTGGTAGTTTAGGCGTTTCCTTTCTTATCCATCCCAGACTTAGCTGCTCCTCCCTGGGCAGCCTCCGGGCAATTAGTACTGATGTGGCCCTTTTCACCACATCTAAAACAGCTTGCATTCTTTATGTCCCTACATTCGTGGGACTGATGGCCAGTTCTTTTGCAGATGCCACATTGCTTTATCTTTTGGTTTGATCGACATTGTCCCCAGTGCCTTCTTTTGCAAGTTTTGCATGTAGGCTTCTTGTCGGAATCCTGTTGGTCATTGTTGAATTCGGACTTGTTCTTCTTAGGATTCTGGGAGTTATTCTCCTCCCTTTTACGCTTCCCATCTTCAGAGGCCTTGGCAGCCTTGTTTCTAACCACATCTAGTGTGAGAGATAGCGACAATTCTGCCGTTGACCTGAAGGTAGTAGGTCTCGATGCTTTCACACTTGCCTTTATTTCTGGGGCTAAACCCCCAATGAAGCGAGCAATTCGCTTTGGTTCCGGTGTGACCAAATAAGGAACCAATCGAGACTTGGTATTGAAGCTTGTAAGGTATGCTTGACAATCTAAGTTCTCCATGACTAAAGTCAAGAATTCAGTCTCAATCTTCTCAACCTCGTGTTGAGGGCAATAGTTTTCTTTGATTAGCGTCATGAACTGTTCCCAGGTCATATTATATAACGGGACTTTCCCTGTAGCTTGGATCAAAGATTTCCACCAAGCTAATGCCTCTCCTTTGAAAGATTGTGACACAAATTTCACAATATCCCTATCATCACAACCACTAATATCCACAACCGTATCCATTTCGTCCATCCAAGTCATGCAATCTACCGCTCCTTTTTCCCCATTGAAATCCCTGGGTTTGCACGAAACGAAGTACTTATAGGAGCAACCCTTATTACGGGGTTCTTGATTCCGCACGACTCTTTGGGATGGATTACTCCTTTGATTCGAGGAGTGGTGAGAATTACTGTTGTGGGCAGTGTGGGTCCTGGAAGGTGTTCTAGTGTGTGATGCAGAATGGGTCCTCGTATGGGTACCACTTGATCCATGGTTTTGTCTATCCATGGCTCTATTAACCGCATTGTTTATCATAGCTTGCAGCTCTGCACCTGCTACGTTCACATGGGCATTATCAGGCACTATCCCTGGGTGACTGTTGACCTCGTTTGAGTCTGCCATGTATTTTGAACTGTAACATATTGACAATAATCTATTGGTGAGTTTATTATAGAATTGTCTTTTATGGCAATTTATTAACCGTGGTAAGCGTAGACCATCTTTGGTTAATTTATTACTCACATTAATTTAGGATTTCTAATATAATTTATCCTAATTATAAAACCATAACAGTTTTATTAGCACATAAGGCCTAGTCACATGGACAGATTAATTTATAAGCCATGATTTCAGAGAATCAAGGCATTAAGGTGTGAATTAAAGTTCATTACCTTTTCTTGACAGGGAGTTGTAGGCTACCATTGTCTTTTAGTCTCAGAGGACGTTAATTATAGCCCGTGGGCACTTCATCCATATGGGATGATTATATAAATAAGGATTTAGAATAATCCCATAAAAATGACTTATGTGATTTTATCGTATCACACTTTGTCGAGCATGTAATTATGCTTTCATATGTTTAATAAGGATTTGAATCTCTTGAATAGGTTCTACCATCTCGGCCTAGTATGCAGTGACATTTAGGCTAGGTTTTACCTTTAAGATTCTTTTAATAATTAACGCAGAGCAATCCTAAATTGAACTGTTAACAAGGATCTGAATCTAATTATGGAACTACCATCTTGGCCCTGTCTTAATGTGACACATGGCTAGGTTTTGTCCTTTTAGATTTTGCCATTTTATTATAATGGTAGATCTTATAATATAGGAATGATAATTTTAAACATAATCGTTCCTTTAAAAAAATTTAACAAGTATATGGTTGCCCTAAACGGGACTCTAATAAAAATTGATTTGCCCATGCAAGAGCTTAATCAGCAAAATAACAAAGGACTCCAAAAACAAATTAGAATTTGTCCTATGTTCTTGTCTAGACTCAAGAATGTGCAATTGTGTAACTGAGATTAAACACAAAAGACTAGTGTTTAATTCACTCAGTGTTGGCTCTGATACCAACCTGTCACACCCCGGATTTCCACGTGTCACCGGTGGGCCCGGTGGGGAGTATCGTGACGTGGTTGGCAACATCATAGTCAAACAACACAATATTTAAATGCACAGCGGAAGCAAAAGATAAATATATTACCATCCGAATATAACGTAATATCAAAGTATTACAACGGAAAGTAAAGGATCCACAGGCGGATCTTAAAACATATCATTTGTTCAACAGACTTTAGACGCCTAGAACTCGCAAGATTCCTTATTAGCGCCCTGAGCTTCCAGCCAATTTCGTTCAGTACCTGTCACTTAACCCTTTTGGAAAATACGTCAGTTTTCACTGGTAAATACACTCAACCGACTCATTTGAAAAGAGTTTTAAGAAAATTGATTTAGATGCACCAGGCACAAAACCTTTTGACACTTCGATTAAAGTGCATAAGGCAAAATAAACCTTTTATTACTTGATTACTTTTGGGATAAATTATATTTCATGTTATCAGTTTTACATAACTTGCTCTACATGTAGGGCCCGAACTATGCCGGTTCATGATTAACCGACACACCACTATTCCCATATTGGAAATCCCTTATTGGGTATAATTAATTAAATAAGCATATTGCATCTGTCAGGTGTATGCCTACACCCCGTGCTTAGGTCGTGGCCATTGCAAATCATGAGTCAAGGATATCCAGGACACGGTCGCATTAATCCCCAATGTTTCAGTCAAGCAATACGAATTAAAACAGGTTATTTGGATTTCCCGACTCATTGGTCTTTGAATCCCATACCTGAACATGCGGTATTTATATTACCGTATCCCAAGCCCGTAATAGGGAAAATAAGTTAAGAGTATTTACCTGAGCTAGCTCCTGTCTTAAATAGCAAGAATCTAATAACTCAGCCGTAGTCACTTAAGTAAGCGTAGGTACAATTTACCGGAAAGCTCTAGTCTGGAATGATGGTATAAATAATAATTAATTAGAATGCTAACGGGTCTTTAATTAAGCCTAAGCTTAGACCGGTTAGTCTTAAGGGAATATACGGTTCTTACGCACGATTAAGCGAAGACCGGAATAGAATGTGATTTAAACCCTGACATGTTCAGAGACTTGTCTTATATGGGTATTTCATACATATTCTGGATTTTGAGATAAAACCGATAAGGTTTGACCCGTCTCGGCTAACTTATATAAACTAGTTATATAAACCGATCCGAACGCGAATAACGCGTAACGGGTAACCGAATAGGTCGCGAACAGGTTTCCTTAGTTAATAAGCCTTAAATATGTTGTGATATCAGTAGGATACCTTCCATTATGCCCAAAACGAGTTTAATCTCAATTTAAGCCCCGTAGGGGTATTTTGGTCATTTACCTAAGGCATATATACTACCTGTCATACAACTATTCGAACGATGTGACCATAAGGTCACTTAATGTGTTTGGTCGGATCCTAATGATCGACCAAACGGGTCGGGTTCGAAGGTATAAGCGATTCATCAGATCGCTTACCCTTACGACCCTAGACAAGCACTAACTAAGAGTGACGAGCTAAGCATGTTGAAACATGCTTAACCAAACAAGTTTGGTATCAAAACAAACGGTTTTGATACCTAAGGGTAGTTTGGTTACAAAATACGCAGGAATACGTATTCTGCCCGAAACTACGGCTCGTCACTGAGCCTAGATAACGTGGTAATCAGTAGGTATAGTCACTAGGGACTATGACCATCGTGATTACACTCACGTTATGAAGTTCGAACGAACTTCTTATTGACCATAACCTGGTCAATGCCGAAAGTCAAACCTAGTTGACTTTCGGACTTGAAAAGCGATAAAAGAACGAAGGAACACTTACGAAGGGTCCCCGAATGCTGATCGTGATCGAATAGCTCAGGTATGAAACGAAGGTTCCAACTTAGAGCCCAAAGGATCAGATTTGTGGGTTTTTAAGCCAAAGGGTGATGGGTATTTATAGAAAAGGTAGAGCCGTTGAGATCGTTTCTTGGAGAAGGAGGCAACGATCAAGGCCGTACACTTGTCGTAAAGTTGTGGTGTCCAGGAAGTTTGTTCTTATCCACTGACTAGATGATAGGAAACGAGTGGACACGAATCAATCAGCTGCAACTTGCAACAAAACATTGAATCTGGCCCAGTTTAGGCAGTCGCGTAGCGCGACAGGTGAGCCTATAGGGCTCGCGCTACGCGACACCCTCATCTGTTTCAGAAAGTTTGAAAAGTTACATGTTTGGTCCCTGCACGTGTTTCAAGGCATTTCCGACACTTCCAAGGCCCGTAAAGCCATCTTTAAGGCCCTAAAATGTTGCCTAAACATTGTGGACATGAAACATGTTCAAAAATATGCCGGATGATGGTTCGTTTGGTCGTACGAACGCGATGTTCGCTTAATTACGACGAAATGCGCATAAGCGCGAAAAACGATCCAAATGACGAAACGAATGGATTTTTCTTAAGGCGAACACTAAAATATAATGTAGTCATGCTTACATAAATTTTTGGATGTCCGGATGTATTCAGAACGTAGGTTATGCGCGAAAATGCAAACTTATGCACTTTTTGACGCTTTTAGTCCCTGAACCTTCTACACTTGATCTTAACATGCTTTCTTGCACTTCGAGCTCTCTGACTTGACTTTTATGGGCCTTAAGACATAACCATACTTTGTTAAGTCCTTGGGTAACTTTATGGTTACCCGAAAAGTCTTAATTTCCCATGTTTACGCTTTAACCCCTCGCACACGATTTTGATCACAACTTTCTCATACGATAACGAAACTTTATGAAATTTTAATCGTGCATTATAGTGAGCATAATTTACATTTACAAAGCTTCGGGTTTGTCAAAAGGTCACTCAGAGGTATATCTTTAACATGTTGACACATTTAACCCCTGTAGTTTGTAATTTCTCACTTTTAGCTTCGTATGATCCATGATTCATTCGTTTGAAGGTATAAACATTGTGTAGGGTTAATGTTCATTATATTTATTCACAGTTGACACTTAGAATCCGTATAAACACATACTTTCCATGTTTGTCAACTTTAGTCCTTTTATAACATTCTTTCACACGTTCAAACTTTATGACACGTGTCAACACATTATAGGACGTAAATTTTCGGGGTGTTACATCCTCACCCCCTTAAAAGAAATCTCGACCTCGAGATTTGTTAAGATGTTGGAACTACTCTTTGTCGCATAAGGGACTTAACTTTTATAGCATATCTGGAGTCTTTCCAAGCTCCCATAGTGGCTCTTATATTAGGCGTATGTATCCTTTTGGAGCTTCTTGACCTGTCGATCCTCAATCGATACAGGATGCTCATCACATCATAATTCTGCATATCATTATGTGATAGTGCTTCTTGACTTATTGGCGGAACACGTCCTCCAGTCACTAGTGTGCAATGTATTGTGAGTTCCTTCAAACTCCTTAAGTAGGTTTTAGCTTACAAGCTACTTGATCTTGATACATTCAATTTCCTTCGAATGATTTCCATATATTCAGAGCTTATCTAGCCTGATAATTTCACAAATTTGTTACACCCTTCCTGGGTGATATCTTTTGTTAAACCATATTCCTTAACAAGAACTTAGGAAGTTTGCTATTTTCTTAACTCCTTGATTTCCTGGGCAACGTTCAGATCCTTATAATTGGACTTACCAATCTATTGTCCTAACAATAAACGTTTAACATGCCATTTATACAAGGTCTCCTAGGGAGCAGCATTGATGCTTACATATCAACTATTATAGAAAAGCTTATTTTAAGGTGAGAGGGTTATCCAACCATTGCTTAACCAATTTTAAGGAATAGCTAATCCTTGTTGTTAGTCGAACAATTCGACGATCCTGGGTAGCTGATGGCAACTTCTTAATCGTTGCCTAATTCGGGTTGCGGTAATAACGCATAAGCAAAATGAACTGTCTTCCATAATTAACTATACCGAATCCTCCGGATATGGAGTTAGGCTATATGAACCCTTTATTTTAAACTTAGTTAATCAGGGTTTCGATTCTTCCAAAGATGATACTAGTCGTCTTGGAGATTTCATAGTAATACGGCCTTAATGGGATGTAAATCTTAATTCTATCTGCCTTCCAGGGGTAAACAGGGTAATCTTAGGAGAAAATAATTATGATACAAGGAGATTACAGAGATTTCCATATCTAAGGCTCCGGTTCTCCCATCATTGCTTGTGTCAATTAAGTGACACATTTATGTTATGAGTCCACATATTTTCATTCTGGATGACTAGAGCCAGCACCTCCGGACGGACCACCGTCATCGCGAAGCGCCTTCTTTAACAACGCGACACCGTCCGGTCTTCTAGCCAGTTTGTTCGCGGCCTTAACCACGGCAAACTCCAACGACACAAACTCCTGTCTCTTTTCAGCATAAGCCGCACCACAATCCTCTTTCCACAGCTCAAAGCGATGCTCTTTCTCCTTATTAGCAGCCGCGGCTCTGCCCTCGATATAGCCGTCCTTACGCCCGCTATTATAGCCTGCTTGCCCCAACTCAAACATGTAGTTGGCCAGTTCATGTGACTTGACAATGCGATCAGCAAGCTACAATAAACACACAAGTAAGAAACAATTCATGCAAGCCACAAAAGACACAGTACCAGAAATTACCAGCGGCACCGCACGAGAGAGTAACCATTTGCAGTCAGCAGATGACTCCTCAGCAAGGAGTTCAGAGGCTTGACATTCCGCAGTCTTCTCCTGAAGAAGACGCTCAGAAGTCTCACATTGCCTGGCCAGAACTTCCAACTTGGCGATGCGTTCAACATACTCTGTCTCCTTCTTCTCAAACATCATACGTGCTTGGTTAGCCTCATCAGCAATATCCTTTTTCTCACCAGACAAGCGAGTAATCGTGTCACGTTGCGTTTTAAGCTCAACATTGGTATGCTCGCACGCCGTTTCCCAATTTTTCTGCTTTTCAGCATTGGTTTTCCTCTCCTGGGCAAGTTTTCCCTCTGCATCAGCAAGCCTCCACTCCAACCCTTTCTTCTCCGCATTGAACTTCTCTTTCTCTTCCGCAAATAGTCTTTTATCATTCTCAAACTCCATAACGTCCTCCCCCAGCTGTTTCCACTCACGGACAATCTCCTGAGTAGTAGAGAAAAAGTTAACCCCGGCCTGGACATGATCATCCAGTAGTGCAAACCGGCGGCGCTTCCTCTGAAACATCCTTTCAGCTGGGGGGAGAGACAATGAGTAGAACTCATGACAATTCTCAGGATTGTCCATCCTAGAACCTTGGGTCAGGTTCCAACGGGGGACATACGGAAGCTCGTCACAAGCAGGATTCGTGGTATCAAAGGAGTCAGCATGAAACTTTCCAAACTGAGGGCTGCGGACAGCACCCGAAGTTGCACCACCACCATCACCTGGGGGACGTTTGGTATAGACAGTTTGATGAGGAGTAGTTCCACTCACCTCTACTTCCACCTCAACATTCTTACCGCGATAAAACCGCATCTTATACTCAGTGGGTTGCTCAAAAAACTCTTTAATCGAACCAACTGCTGATTCAATTACCCTTTCCGGAATTCTGTGATTAATAATCTGGAAAAACCCAAGTGTGGAAGCCGATCGCCGGATTTGTTCAACCACCGTTGACCGGTCGCCGGATAAGTCAATGACCGGAACGGTTAATCGAGGCCGGTTTTCAGGTTTTGGGCCGGGGAGATTCTCCGGCGGGTGGTGGAAGAACCTAGGAATGGTGGTGATGCCGGAATCTAGCAACCCTTTTACGCCGATTTTTGATTCGTCGAATTGTTTGACTTCTGCAAGACGATCGTAGTCTTGTTCGGTGGTTACTGGTGCCATTGATGATACAGTACGGCGGCGATGGTGGTGGTGGTTAGACGTAAATTACGATGGGGAGTGTTGAAGACGCTAGAAGGATGTTAAACGAAACTTAATTTGTTTTTAATGTTTGTTTAATAATAGTTTTTCAAACTAAAATGTTGATAAGTGTGATTCTTTGTCCTTTACAGTTATAGGTTTCTCCCCTGGGTTTATGGTTAAAGAAATATATAAACAATAGAGTAAACTTCCATTTTGGTTCATGTGATTTGGTCACTTTAACGGTTTTGCCTCAAACCTTTAAAAATAGCCATTTTATTCCTTGATATATTTAACTTATCTCCATTTCACTCCCCGCCCCTAACTCTGTCTAAAATGTTTGTTAAAGATAAGGGTATTATGGTAATTCTATAAATTTGTATTTAAATTGATTTTTTAAAATCAATTTTTAATTCCTTAAATCCATTTTTTATTGATATTCAATATAAATAAAATATATAAATATATACAATAATTATTTACACTCTCTAACTCATATCTATCCTCTCTCTCTTCTCTCTCTCTACACTCTCTCTGTCTTCTCCATCACCGACAACCACCTCACCACCACCGTGTGCACCGCCCCCACCCGACCACCACCTTGAACCTGCTCCATCGGACCACCACCACCACCCCTACCCAACCACCATCGCCACCTTGCACCATCTCCGGCGGCACACTTTAAACCCAAACCACCAGATTTACATATATATATACAAAAACCCTAAATTAGAGGGGAGATCGGCGGAGTGATGGACAAATCGTTGGCCAGCGGCGGCGGAGTGATGGACGAAAGTCACCGGCGCTGGAGATTCCTTTGGTGTGCCGGTCTTTGTAAGTGATGGTGGTGGATCTAAACCAGAGCATTCAAGTCCAAAAAGCTTGAATCGGCGCCGGAGATTCTTTGTAAGTGATGGTGGTGGATCTTTGTAAGTGACCTGGATTGATCACTCGATTCTAGTATGGCTGGTGGAAAACAGGTTAAATCAGAGATGTTCAGGTGTTGACAGGTTAGTTTAAGGCCCAAATATGATGTTAGTGTTAGTAATGTAGACGATAGAGCAGAACGTGGTGGTGAAGGGCTAGCGACGGAGTGGAGACACAGGGGCGGCGGCTCCGCTATCAACAGAGCTAGGGTTCCGGTAACCCTTTTCAAACTCCGGTTGCCGGCAGTTGGAGATCTGGACGACGGTTCAAGTGGTGGATGGAGGTGATGGTTGTCTAGGGAATGGGGGAGGGAGAAAAGTGAATGTGGTGGTCATATGGCAGTTGGTGGTGGCATCCAGAGGTGATGGATGGTGGTAGTTGGCGATGGGGAGGAGGGAGGAAGCAGTGGATCGACAGGTTTCAATATGTGGGGTATATAAAGATAGAAATATATAATATATGTAAATTACGAAAATACCCTTATTTTATACTTGAAATTACTAAAATACCCTTTCAGTTAACATACAATATGGATGGAGTTAAGGTCATGGAGAAAAATGGCGAAAAAATCAAAACATCAGGGAGTAAAATGGCTATTTTTAAAGGTTTGGGGCAAAACCGTTAAAGTGACCAAACCACAATGAGCAAAACGGAAGTTTACTCTAAACAATATAAGCCCAAACAATACATGGGTTTATGCTAACATTAATATTTTTTGATAATATAAGCCGAAATAACTTGACACCATCCCGAAATAACACACATCCGGTTCTAAAATCCGGTTCGACTGGTCCGACCAGTAAACCAATAAGAACACCGGTTCAATTGTCACACCCTGACTTTTGCAGAAGCGTGATTATGGTGTGACTTTCTTAATACCATTGCATTCAATCATAACAACAACTATATGATAAAACCATAGATTTGTCATCCATGTGTAACACCCCAAAACCCGAATGTCTATACTCGTTAAATGTTCTAATATGGTACATCAAGAAATAATAACTAGGTTATTTATCCTAGTTAAAAAGTATGGTAGAAACAATTAGAGAACAAGAGTTGTGCCAATTATAAATAAGAGAGGGAACATGAGGGACTAAGATTGCCAAAATTGAGTATGAGTTTTATTAAAACAAGAATTCTCACACACACTGGGTGTGTGTGCGTGAGTTCAAGCAGGAGGAAGAAAGAATGGGTGTAAACCCTAGATCACAAGAAGCTTCAAATTGACAAGGAGATTAGTCTCAAATCCGATGCATGAACTCGTTTTCTTGATAATCTAGCCCTAGCAAACATGTGGTAAGTTGTAATTTAAGATTTGATGATATTGTAAGGAGTGGGTTATGATCAATCCACGAAATTGTATGAAATTAAGCATGATTATGTGTTAACATCATCATAGGGAACATGTATTTTGCATAATTTTGACTAATTTGATGTTTAAGGATGTAAACCCACTAGTGGGTGATTAGGATGACATGGGTGTTCATCATGTCCAATTCTTGTTGAATATTCATGAATTATGTTGTGTTATGATGAACTATTGTTAGATGAATTGAAAGAAATATGGTGTTGATGTTTATGTGTGAATGATACTTTATGATTAGTAGGAAGTATTTGATGAATGATACATGAAGTTGGAAGATCATGCATAAGTTAGTTGTAAATTGTGCATTGAAAGGTGTACGCACACCAAGTGTTTGATGAAATGCTTAAGTGACAATTAAATGGGGAATTATATGCAAGTTGTGAGTAAATAAGTTTTAGAAAATGATAATGAAGTAGTTGTTAGCTAACTAATATGTGAAGTGTGTTTTAGATGGAGTTCATGTGGGAAATCTGAATAATTATGATGATATGGTAGAAGCATGTATTAGGAGTTTGTACTCTATGCTGGAAGATATTGTACACCCCATGCGTGTAGTTGATATGATGATACGGATACATGAGGATAAGCCGAAAGTTTGTATGATTAACTGTTGACTTTTAAAAGGTCAACTACGCATAAGAAGCATGATTTGGTTTGTTGTCACAAAGGTAGAATTATAGGAAGTGGTATGATACATGTTATGTTAATATGCGTTATTTGCGATTACATGATGAATTTCATGAGTGTGAAAGGATATGAATTGGATTATATGTCATATGCTTGTTAGTTGTGACTAATGAAAGTTAAGTGTGAAATATGGGATTGATATGATTATTATCATGTACAAAAGAGTATGCTAATGATAGCGTGATTTCGATGACATGAAAGTATAGGAATCATGCGGAGATGGACTCAAGCGCGAAAGGCTAACGGGTCAAGAAGAGGCGTGGAAACGGATGCGAACACGGATGCATGAGGTAAGTGATTTCCGTAATCACTTCTTAGTTGTTTATGTAAAGATATGTGTTAGTTAACTAAAGTATGATAATTGAGGATTTATAAGGATGGAGGTTATGAATCGATGATTTTCGTTAAGTAAATATAACGAATCAAAGATGGGATTGTTGTTATATCGGAATGAAGGGTAGTAAAGGGTTACGGTAGGATAACCGGGTAACGTGTATGATTTGCACATAAGTGCGCTAGTTAGTAAACGGAGGTACGGATAAGTAGTCAAGGGACTTAGTTGTAAGTTATGACTGATGGGTAAGCAATTTCATGAATAAAACTTTGTTTGACATGGTTGGTTTTAGTATAATCGAATAAATGAATGAAATAACGCATAGCGGGGATCGGGTGTGGAAACCCCAAGTACGAAACTCCGGACAATGTAAAAGTATCATGGTAGTAATGTTCATGCAAGTTTTGAGCTAAAACAAATGAGTTGTGTGATGAAAACAAGAATGGGTAAAATTGTCCGAAAATGAAAATATAGGCGTAAATGCATAAGTTAGGAATTTCCTTAATCCGGATGGGGGATTTTAAGTTCATATGATAGAATATGAATTTACAAGCATGTAGGAAGAAACGGGAGGTTAAACGGGTAAACGGTTCAAAAGTTACGTGCGTTTAGGTGCGTACGGACGACGAAACGTATCTGCAGAAAACTGCAAAAACTAGAGGCCGTCGCCGACGGGTAGGGGACCCGTCGCCGACGGGCAAGGGAAAACCACTTTTTTTGCTGACGGGTTAACACACTGCCGACGGGTTAAATGGCCCGACGGGCATATCTACAACCCGTCGCCGACGGCTTGAAGCCCGTCGGCGACGGGCACTTGTTTGTAAGCTTTTATTTTTCGCGTCTGGTGTTTCCGGTTGACCCGTAACGTGTCCTGGTGCTCCGGTTTTCGACCCGGTAGCATGTAAAGCTCCCGAAAAGCTCCTTAACTTTGTCAAACCTGCATAAACGCAAATCTAATTAAAAATAGGTCGTTCAAGAGCTAAGACTCATATGAAATCATAAAGTTATATGATTACGAGCACCGGTTTTTAACCACGCATCAATCCTTAGATATTTATGGGCTATAAATCAAAGTTTAAGTCCCATGTAAATATCGTATGAGTATGTGAGAGGTATGCAAGATGTGTTACGTGTATGTAGATGCGTATTTATGTATATATGAAAATACGTATGATGGCATGTATGTACGTAAAGATGTAGGAAAGGTATGCACCTATGCAAATGTGTATGTATGTACGTATGTATGTAAGTATGTATGCAGGATTGTATAAAGTATGTATGAGTGTATGCACGCACGTAAGTTGTAGGAAAGATATGTACGTTTTTATATAAAGATATATATGAATGTATGCATGTATGTAGAGATGTATGAATGTAGATACTTACGAAGCGTACTTTTGTATATATGAAGATGCGTATGATAGTATGTATATATGTGAAGGCATAGGGATGTATGTACGTATGCAGGTGTGTATTTATGTACATATGAAGACACGTATGAGTGTATGCATGCATGTATTGAGTGTTACGCAGGTATATTATTGAAGGCTCACAAGAGAATGAATACGCGAATGATATGCTTAAAAATGAGGGAGAAGCTGAATGGAAAGCATACATGTATTGTATTCTTGTTTATGTCTTGTATACTAATGTGTTGAATGTATGTGGTAATGCAGGTTGTACGGATAATGAGCGATTATCACGAGGATTAGAGATCGAAGACCGAGTCACTAGAGAGATTGTACGGGGACGTTGAATGTAAAATGTAGAAAACGTAAGCTATGTTTTTAATTAGTAAATAAGAGGATGACGGATTTATGAATAAGATTTATGTTAAAGTTAAATTTGAAATAAGTTGAGGTATTTATAATGAAAGAAATTTTATGGCACGAATTTCCGCTGCGACTTTTTGTCAAATACGAATTAGGGTCTAACACCATGTCACACCCCGACCACGTATAACAACAAGACGTGCCGGAAACGTCGGGGAGTGTTGTAACATAATCATTGTTTCGTAACCATGGAATAAATAATTTTGTTTTATTGAGTAAATGAACTCATTGTTTTAATATAATCAAATAAGTACAACTATGATCTTCCAAGTTTTAAAGTCGCTAAGGCACGAGTCCATCCTAAATGTAGCATGTATCAACAAATCATCTCAAAACAGCACCTGAAACATATGTAAAAATAGGTACGTCAGCATAAAAATGCCTGTGAGATACATAGGTTTTGTGAATATAGGATTCATGACTTATAAGTTTAGAAAAAGTTGTTTAACAAAAGTCAGTCATGATCCTTGTAAAATGTTTAGTTTTATGAATCATTTGAAAAGTGATAAACAAAACAATGATATATATTTATAAAAGAATAATGTATGGTTAAGTGAATAACCATGTAAATTGAGTTTGTATTGAATGTAATGTTCGAAAAACAATATTTTGATAAAAAGGCTTATAGTATATGTGAAAATATACTTTGGATTTTAAGAGAATCGAATGCGTAATATATTAAAATATATTTCAGTTCCAATATCGTTGACCCAAGTGTACTAAATAACGCCACGGTATGTAATGCAATGACAACACTTATATATAAGAAGTACCAGCGGCGTATCTACCATGTTTTCATCACATTACACCCGTCCCGTTATCTAAACACTAACCAAAACCCCATCGTTAGATAGATAGTACATTAAATGTACTTTAGTTGTTTAAAATAATAGTTTTCAGTAGTATATTACAAGTATACTTTGGATTTATAAATAACATATTAAACTATGTTTTGGTTTCATGAATAACATATCAAAATATGATTTGGAGGTGATAAATAACATATTAAACTATGTTTTGGTTTTGTAAATAACATATCAAAATATGTTTTGGTTTGTTAACAAAATATATATATGTTGGTTTTGTACAATACCACACATGAGAGTATATCAAACTATACTTTTGGGAGTATATCAAAATATACAAGAAAAGTGTGATTTAAGAATTCATTCAGACCTAGTGCATCAGAATACACCTTTGAGACTATAAGGATACCACAAAGGCAATCCCTATTTGGATGGAGAAACAAATTGGTTTCAGACATTCCATGACAACAGGAATGGGGTGTCTAGTCCTATAGCGCTATATCATACTACCAATCGGTCTGGTGAACATAAAATAAGTACAATTCAACATTTTATTTTATGTTCTTTGAGAAAATCAGTGTTTAAACCACAGATAGTCATTTAGTTTGTCAAATGATAAGTAATAACATGTATAATCAATTATACTTTGAAATCATGAAAATAACACATAGGTACACATGCTTCACCCCAAAACAGTTGAAAACAGTAAAATAGGGGAACTATGTACTCACTTGAGATTGTTTAGTAGTCCTTGAGTAACAACCAAACAATGCTAGAGATCACGGAAATCAACGACACCTAATATAGGTAACTATGTTAATAACCCGGACCTAAACCGGAGGATCGGATAGAATGAGAGCTCGTAAACCAAATGAGTATGGGGACTCATGTAATATGGTTTAACAAAGCCTACATACTAAAATGAAACCTAACCTAAGTGCTTACGACCCATTACGACCCGTTTAGGTAGCTTATGCTACTTTAACGCGTCGTTCGCGTGAAACGCGTTCGGAACACCTAACTAGCCCTATGATAAGTAAAATATGCCTTAACATGTCTAATATTGTTGCCAAATCAGTTTAGATGTCAAAAGTTATGTTACTTATGCTTAATATGAATTTTGGCGTAAAAAGGGCATTTTGGTCATTTACCTAAGGCATATATACTACCTATCATACAACTACTCAAACGATGTGACCATAAGGTATAACCTCGGAAGGTTATTCCCTATACAACTATGGTCACCTAATATGTTTGATCGGATCCTAATGATCGACCAAATGGGTCGGGTTCGAAAGTATAAGCAATTGTTTAGATCGCTTACCTTACGACCCTATATAAGCACTAAACTAAAAGTGACGAGCTAAGCATGTTAAAACATGCTTAACTAAGTTTAGAAAACAGGTTTGGTATCAAAACAAACGGTTTTGATACCTAAGAGTAGTTTGGTTACAAAATACGCAAGAATACGTATTTTGGCCGAAACTACGACTCGTCACTGAGCCTAGATAACGTGGTAATCAGTAGGTATAGTCACTAGGGACTATAACCATCGTGATTACGCTCACGTTATGAAGTTCAAACGAACTTCGCATTGACCATAAACTGGTCAACGCAGAAAGTCAAACAAAGTTTGACTTTAACGCTAAAAGAATAAAAGAACGAAGGAACACTTACAAAGGGTCCAAGAACGGAAGGTTTGAATCCGAATACTCTCAGGTATGAAGTGTTAAACACAACAACTTAGAGAGCAAATTCAGATTTCAAAGGTGTGGGTTTTTGCAAATGAAAGGGTTGGGTATTTATAGGAAATGGACCACCGTTAGGATCGTTTCTTGAATAGCGTGATTACATCTCATCCGTACATGTGTTGGAACATTAAGGCAACTCAAAATGGCCCCCCATGATCAGGTATCAACAAGTAGAATTGAGTTTTGGGTGCTTAACAGCTGTTTAATTCATTGAATATGGTCTGGGAGGGCCTAGCGGCCTGCGTAAGGAACATCAGAAGCTTACGCGGCCCGCCTGGGCATGTCTGATCAGCCACAAGTTTGCTGAATTGTCAGTTTCAGTCCCTGTTGGTGTTTAAGGCTCATTTTGACACGTTCAAGGCCCGTTAAGCCAACTTCAAGGCCCTAAAATGATGCCTAAACATTGTGGACATGAAACATGCTCAAAAATATTCTGGATGTTGGTTCGTTTGGTCGTAGGATCGCGATGATCGCTTAATTACGACGGAATGCGCATAAGCGCGAAAAACGATCCAAATTGCGTGACGAATGGATTTTTCTCATGACAAACACTAAAATAAAATATTTTAGTGCTTACATAAATTTTTGGATGTCCGGATGTATTCAGAAGGCAAGTTGTGCGCGAAAATGCAAACTTATGCACTTTTTGACGCTTTTAGTCCCTGAATGACCCAAAAGTTTATTTTAGCACACCGAACCCCTAAAAGCCTATTTATAAGCTATGTAAAGGATATTTATGGTATGTTTAACTTATGGTCATGTTCCGGAATGTCTGTTCTAGTACGAAACGTCATACTTTCGCAGTTTGTCGAATTAAGTCCCTGTAAGCGATTAAACTTGATTTTAGCATACCAAAGCCTTCAAAACTTATTTCTAAGTTATGTAAAGGTTATTTAAGGTATGTTAAACCTATTTCAGTATTCCGGAGTGTTCGTTGCATTAAACTGGTTATATTTACGCATTGGTGCGCGTATAACCTTCCAGAAAGCGATTTAGAGCCCGAAATCGAACAAGAATTGATATGTGCAAATGATACACATATTTATACAAATCCCAAGTATGAAATATAATATTTTATTGGTTTGGTCTTTGTTTGATGGTTGAAGTGACACAGGTTTCACAGTCTCCCCTACTTTAGGAAATTTCGTCCCGAAATTTAATTCTAGAGGAAACTTGTGAAGACAGCTGTGACGGTTTCGCCTTCAAATAGATCCATTGAACCCTTAAGTAAAACTCTGGGCCATGTTAGGATTCTTAGCGAATTTGTTAACCCTTAAAGTGAAATCCTTGTAGTAACAAAACATGGGATTTTGAATTACGGACAAAAGAACATTTCTCCTGAAGACTTATCATAGGATACTTGTGTGTGCTTGAAATCAGAATTGGGGAGTGTAAGATAAAATGACATCGGTCAAGGTCCAAGACTTCTCCCATATCATTACTCTTGTCACTAAAGGTCTTAACACATGACAAAACTTCCTGTGGTTTCTGTGCACTGAATTCCATAATTATGTAGGCCTCCATAATTACGTAATTCCTTGCACAGTCCGCACAGTTCATTTCATAATGCGTATAGGAAAAATCAATTGAATGAACATGAAGCGACTTGACTAGACCACCAAAGGATCTTTTCAACTAGATCAACGAACGATCTTTTTAACTAGATCAACACATGATCTTCTTAACTAGACCGTCGTACGATCTCCTTAAATAGACCACTTAAGGGATCTTTTTAATTATATCATCACATGATATTTCTAATCAGATTTTCAAATCAACATGTTTATCTAGACCACTCAAGGGGTCAAATTTTAGAATAGTACTTTAAAACCCAAGGGACTTGACTACAACGTAGAAGTCCATTAAGGATTTAAGATAGTAACTTTGGATATCCTACTATGAATTCCTCATATGAGATATGAAAGATTCTTTGAGGATTTGGATGGATCACATACAACCACAAAACATGTAAGAAAACACATAAGCACAAAATTAGTTAACTTGATTCTTTAATTTGTTATCTTTGGGCACGGATATTTAAAGCACACTTAGGAATCCAATCCATGGATTTCATTTGGCACTTTAATCATTTTGAAGGATCCATCTATAAAGATAGAAGGATCTTAAGAGGAATTTGGCTTTGTTTCATAAAAGAAACGAGTATTTAAGGTTCTTGGGAGATCACAAGTGATCATAAAATGACAGAACCACATGAGTAGTTTGTCTTTGGGTTGACATCATAAGGTTGCATCAAGCATTCACACAAACGCATAAATTTTATAGAAATAAAAACAACAAATCTTTATTTATGTAACAACCGAATTGTCTAGAAGTATCAAAAGATAACAACCAAGGAAATACAAAACACTAATTGTTCACTGCTGCATCATTGTTCATGTTTGCCTCATTGATGTTAAACACTCGTCCACGCGCTGGAGGTATGTTAACAAGTCTTGGGCAATTGTTCCTGTAGTGGGTAAGGTCACCACAGTTATAACATGACCCCGGAGGGAACCGTGCTTGAACAGCAGCAAGGTTTGCAGCAGCTTGATTTGCATAACGACAAACATTGATCAAATGTCCCAACCGCCCACAATGGGTACATTTGTGACACTGCTCTTGCTCTAGATGATGACGGTTGCATTTGTTGCACAAAGGTGCGGTACTGACGTGATGTCGTAGGTACACGCAAATTTAATCCCAATAACAACTATAGATAGTGGTAAATGGGTATCGAACTCGGGGAGTATGTGGAAAATGTGTCGATTTTATAGCTTTGCACTTTAACTAGAATTAACCTAATTTGCAAAAAGAAAATATCAATAATTTGGATTGTTTGGTTTTAAAACTAAAATTATCTAATTAACTTCAAATCAAAGGTAGGTTGTAAAGCATATTAGGAGAAAGTGACCATCCTAAACTTCCGGTTTGCTTTTGACAATTGTGTTGAATTCACTAGAAAGAACCACATAGACATGATTCATGTATGATTGTTTGTTCGTGATAAAAGGGAACTAAGTACTCGGATTATGAGAACGCGAGGTTGTTACCCGATAACCAATTGACTAATATCCAACCCTAATCCCTCCCGTGATATCTCGATTGTCAGCGACACCAAGAACGTACGGTTTAGAATATGATCATAACATCAATCAACGATTTACAAACAAACATTCACACACCATAATAAACAAATGCATTGCAAGTCTATTATTCTAGAAATACGAATCCAAACACAAAAGTCATAGACAAACCTTCAATTCAGGATGATCACCATAAGTTTAGCCGGACATAGCTTGGTGAATCATCATAACAACAAGTTTAGTGTTCATACCAATCAAAAACATAAACCGAATGTTAGAAATTGTTTGGAACCAAGTACAATCAGCCAAAATCGCCCCTAATGCTCCAGAGAAACGTCTAATGATAAGATATGTGAAAAGACACTCCAAAAACTGATTAAATGAGGCAGTTACGGATTTGCTCGTCATGTCCACCGTAAATTACGGTACCACCGTAAGTTACGGTGGACCAGAAAATGTTACGGTGTAAGTAGCCTGTGTTACGGTGGAGAATTCTGCACATTTCAGGGCCACCGTAATTTACGGTGGCACCCTGAATTGTGTGTTTTGTTCCTTTGTTCCTTCCACGCGCGACCCGTTCATCTCCAAACCGTCCAAAGCTGCGTTTTATCCCTTTTAAGCTCCCAAACCGCACCTGAAACATAAGAAAACGTAGTTACCTAATTCAAGATAATTACACGATTAAGTGAAGGATAATTTCGTCTTTTAACATCATTAAGGGTTGTCCCATGGACCACCCGTCACATCCCCACACTTAACCGTTGCTTGTCCCAAGCAACTCATCAAATCAATTTTAAAACAAGCGATCAATGTAAACCAAGCAGAAACATGTAGTCCTTTTACTAACCCCTTTTTAACACCCAAAATAGTGCACCCCTCGCTATGTCTCTCCTCTCGGTAACAAGCAAACACTAGCAATATGAGCTAGACACACAAAGGCTAACGGGCGGTTGCACAACTATAGGCTTGTACCTAAATCAACTCTTCTCCTAAAATGTGTCAAACATGAATGCAAATCAAAGGGACTTCAAGGTTGTAACGTGGCTAGGTGTATGGGTAGGAAATGGAATATATATGAAGTAGCGAAAACTTAACCCGGTCTTTTTATTACACAATAAAGCAAACTAACAACTACCAATATAACTAAAATATACAAGATAACTAAACATCACTTCTTTTTCATTTTTCATTGCTTTTTCTCTCTTTTTTTTCTGATTTTTTTTTTAAGCAAACAACCATACAATAAAGCATCAAACATATCTACATCATACTACTAAAACTACTACTACTAACACTATAAGACCGGGTCAAATTGGGTAAATTTTTAGGTAAGTAGCTAGGGGGTAACAAATGATAGGCTTTTAGGCACAAAATTGGGCAACTAAATGTCCAAACCCCCGCCCCTCTCACTACCATGCTCATATATATAACTTATGAGGTCCAACCCCCCAAATCCCACACTCACACACACTAAAGACGAGGCTCCCTAAATGCCCTTATCCTCTTCACATTCATATCCAACTAAGGACTCAAACCGTATCAAGGCACAAGTTCTAATGCACCCCCACCCGTAGCCACTCTCATTAAAGACAAGTTTTATTTATTTACATGTGTGGCTTCAACTCTCACCAAGAATAAAAGGGGTATCAAGGGTTGCCGGTGCATCAATTGAGGTTAATCTAGGGTGTTCAAATTCTCACCTTGTTTCGCTTGATTTAAAAATTTTCAAAAACTTCAAAAAATTCTCCCCATCCCCACACTTGGGATACATTGACCCCAATGTATGGTTTTAGGAGGCTTTGATCGCTAAACATCTTTTACATCATCCAAAAGCTCAACACTCAAACCACAAATTTCTTTTTGGATTTTTTAATTTAATAATTTTTTTTATGTTTTTCTTCTTTTTAAAACATGACACCACCAACTCGCACCAACCCAACATAACATCATAAACTAACACCACCCAACCGCCCAACCATAAACAAGACAAGCTAACTAAATATTCACAAAATATACAAGGAAGGAACACAACCTGACTAGTAATAGCGTGGCCCCAGAGGTCCAAAAATGGAAGACATCATGTCATTCCACTCTCCAAATGCAAATGAACCGCTACTACTCCCACCTTGTTGCTGAGCTCCTTCTTGTTGGCGCGGATCGATCCATTGTGAATGATGGAGCGGCGGGGTTGGATACGAAACACTACCATCATACGGTGGTAGAGACGCATAATCCACATGTTGTGGATCCACAACCACCGGCCGCCCGGCTTGCCAATCTGCATGCAATCTCCTTTCTTGGTCATCATGGTATCGATTATTCATTTCTACTTCACGGGAATACGCGTGTGTGCGATTCCACGCCTCTTGACAATCAAGGTTTTGTTTCAAGGACCGCTCTATGCTTGCACTCATCATTGTATGCTGATCAAATAACGTCCGCTCTGAACCCGACCACGACTCAAAAATGGGTGCCGGAGGCCGTTGATTTTCGATAACCTCTTGCATTGTGCCATCATAAGCCCAATTTGGCACATAAGAACGCTCCGTATAATCGAAAAAAACACCACCATAACCTCTACCATAGCCCCCGTGGCCCACATTCTCACCACCATGCGGCTCGTCCGCATAATCCTCATCACCACTTGGGACCTCCACATCACTTTCCGGCTCATCCGGCTCACCCGGAAGAAGATCCCTTGCACCCACCTTTAATGCTCTCCATCGCTGCCCCTCCGACTTAAGTTTATGGTACCGTTCCGACTGCGTGTACGTCCAACCAATCCCCAACTTGTCTAACGTAAAAGGCTGATGCCTTTTTGTTGCTCCTCTATCCTCGGACGTGATTGCCTTTTGCTGCTTCTTCAAGCCCGTGATGATTCGGCAATACGGGATTATATCTCTTCCCAACTTGTTTCGGCAAATCCATAGGTGGTTCATGATCAGATATCGGATTGGAAAACGCGGAGACCCATGAAGTAGCGAATAGAGGACGGGTACTTCCGGGTACCTCACTTGCTCCTTGTCCCCCCTTCGCGGAATGACATTGAGAATACAGATTACTAGCAACAATTTCGCTTCTATTTTTAAGTTCCTCCGGTATAAAATACCACTGTAAGTACCGGGCAAAAATAACGCCGCCAACATATCATTCCAACGAGCATGCTTCTCCGGTTTAACCAGAAGGTCATCAAGAGTAGGTATCATGTAGTCACGAGCATGTAAACTGTCATACTTCCCCAATTTCTTTAGCGTGTCAAACGACATCTCTACCGGAATCCCATTCACCATACCCGTTAGCTTCATTTGTGATGGCTTTTCATATGTGTTGCACTTGAGAGTTGCCATCCATTCTTGTATTTCGGTTATGAACAAGTTGTTTTTATCCTTATCATAGCAACTAAGCGCCCCCTCCCATCCTAGAGCGCGTAATTTAGTAAACACACCAAACGGGCTAAATTGAACTTCATTAACTTCTCTCTCGCAAATAAATGCGGCAGCCTTGTTTTTCAATCTATTCATACTGTCGTGGTAGAGTGTCGGTTGCCAATGCTCCGGTTGGTCATCCAATGGACCCGACTCCCATTTTGGCTTTTCCGCCGGGTCCAACTCCATTTCTTACTTTCACTTTCATCAACTCAACCCAAATATTGCCTTTTTCTCGGTTGTTGTTCCGGTTGCTTGCCCTTATCTTTAGACGAAGAAGATGAACTTGCTCCGGCTCTTTCCTTTATTCGCACCATTTTTCTACACAAATTAGAGCAAACAACACAACCAAAAACGACAAGTTAGACCCTTTTCACCAAAATATCCCCACACTTGCTTGTTACTATGGTTGTAGATGCTAGTGAACCAAAACTTTTATAAATCTTTTTCAAAAATTTGGGCATGATGTCTCTACAATGTAGAGATTCCCAAAAGTTCACTACTTTGCATCAAACTTATATCTACAACCATAACAATGTTCAAATAACCATATTCATAACAACATCTAAGAACAAGCAAGTGGGTATGAACAAGTAACACCATTAACCTTATTGCTCACAATGCATCAACAAAACATAGTAAATAAACTTCCATACCTTGTTTGAAGATGTAAGAAACACAAATGAGGCAAGAACTTCAAAAAGCCCCAAAATTTTTGGACCTAGGGTTTGTGATTCAGACCCGAAAACTTTGTTTTCTCGTAAATCTCTTGGCAAAATCAGAAACTACGTGAAAAATTAGTCAAGATAGACCTAGATTTCACTTGGTTTGGACAAGAATTGAGTGAGATATAGAAGAATTAAGGTTGGAGAATGTTGGGGATCTTGTGGGGTTTAGATGAAAGTGATGGATAATGTTTGTGGTGAGGGAAGAATGAAAGAAAATGAGTGGCTGGGGTTAAGTCACGTGAATGATTGTTGTTATTATTATTTTTTTTTTTTATAAACAACGCTGCCCAGGAACGACCCTTGGTCTCGCCAGGTCCACCGTAAATTACGGTGTGGACCGTAAATTACGGTGGATGTTGGCAAACAAATTCCACCGTAAAACATGAGCATTTCACCGTAAAGACCAAACATTTTTCCCTTCCACCGTAACTTACGGTATTACCGTAAATTACGGTAGTATCTGGGCATTTCTGGTTTGCTGAAAATTATGATTTTAAGTGTCATTTTTTTATTTTTTTTTCAGTTTTTTCATTTTTTTTTTAATTTTCAAAAACATGTAAGAATTACCCTACCCCCTCGAAAATCCCGTGTTGTCCTCAACACAATGTTAGAGCAATTCGCGACCTGAATGTCCCCACACTTGTTTCAAACACAAGTTTCAAGCGAGTACGGTAACATGCAAACTATACAAAACAAAACAAAACAAAATGAAATGCTACTATTTACACTACCAAACCTGGGCCTCTCAAAGTTGTTCCTCATCGGCCGGGTGTAGAATGTAGCCCACATTGTCAAGCTCCAAGTTGTTTATGTCGTGCCCCTCCAAGTATGGTTTCAACCGGTGACCGTTCACCGTTTGTTGTTTAAGTGTTTGCTCGTCTTGGATGTCTACGTCCCCAAACCTTCCAACTCGCCGAACAACATACAGGCCCATCCATTTACTTTTAAGCTTTCCCGCAAACATCTTAAGTCTTGAGTTGTACAACCAAACTTTTTGACCCACTTCAAACGTTTTCTTTCTCAATTTTGCATCATGTACCTTCCTGAGTTTATCTTTATACGCCGATGCACATTCATACGCCTCGTCTCTAAGCTCTTCAATTTCACACAATTGTAACTTCCTCATCTTTCCCGTTTCATTGTAATCCGCATTAACCATAGTGATTGCCCAATAAGCCCGATGCGCTAACTCCATTGGCAAATGACAACCCTTCCCATAAACCATCCGGTAAGGTGTTGTGCCAATAGGAGTTTTGTAGGCCGTTCGGTATGCCCACAACGCATCATCCAATTTACTCGACCAATCCTTCCTATCCATTCTTACCGTCTTCATGAGAATCTCCTTGATTTGACGGTTGGACACCTCAACTTGTCCACTCGTTTGCGGATGGTAAGGTGTGGCAATCCGGTGATTCACACTATACCTCTTCAACAATTTCCCGAAATTAAAGTTCTTGAAGTGTGAACCACCATCACTTATGATAACTCTCGGAATACCAAAGCGAGAAAAGATGTTGGATTGAACAAATTTACAAACAACCGAATGGTCGTTTGTGCGTGTTGCCATAGCTTCAATCCACTTCGAGACGTAATCCACCGCTACCAAAATATATAGAAAGCCATTCGAATTCGGGAAGGGACCCATAAAGTCAATACCCCAAACATCGAATATTTCCACAACCAAGATTGGTTGTAATGGCATCTCATCCCTCTTCGATATGCTTCCCATCTTTTGACAATTTATGCAATTTCTAGCGAACTCACATGCATCCTTGAAAATTGTGGGCCAATAAAACCCACATGAGAGAACTCGGTAGCCCGTTTTATGCCCACTAAAGTGACCTCCACATGCGGATGAATGAGCATGGGTCAGAATTTCCAACACTTCCGTTTCGGGCACACACCTCCTAATAACTTGATCCGGCCCTATCTTGAAAAGATCCGGTTCATCCCAAATGTATAGCTTCACTTGGACCATAAATTGTTGTCTTCGCTTCTTGGTCCAATGACTTGGGATGGCACCCGTGGCTAACTAATTGACATAGTGAGCATACCACGGTGCAACAAAGGTGGAAACGGCTAAGAGTTGCTCGTCGGGAAACGTTTCATTTATTTCACTAACATCGTCGATCCCTTCCACCGGAATCCGAGACAAGTGATCCGCCACTACATTTTCACTTCCCTTTTTATCTCGGATCTCTAAATCGAACTCTTGTAATAACAACACCCACCGAATTAAGCGGGGCTTCGCATCCTTTTCTCCATCAAATATCGGACCGCACTATGATCCGAATAAACCACCACCTTGCTCCCCCAAATATAAGCACGAAACTTATCCAAAGCATACACCACCGCTAATAACTCCTTTTTGGTTGTGGTGTAATTGAGTTGCGCTTCGGATAAAGTTTTGCTTGCATAATAAATCACCACCGGCTTTTTATCAACCCGTTGACCCAAAACTGCACCGATGGTAGTATCGCTTGCATCACACATTATCTCGAATGGCTTTGACCAATCCGGTGGTTGCAAAATAGGAGCTTTGACCAAATGTTCCTTCAAAACAGTGAAAGCTTGCATACACTCATTAGTAAAATCAAATGGGACATCTTTTAATAACAAATTGCATAAAGGTTTGGTGATAACACTAAAACCTTTTATGAAACGTCTATAGAACCCCGCGTGTCCCAAAAATGACCTTACACCCTTAACATTTTTCGGAGGTGGCAAAGATGCTATTACCCTTATTTTTGCCTTATCCACCTCCATTCCCCTTTCCGAAATTACGTGACCCAACACAATACCCTCTTGCACCATGAAATGACTTTTCTCCCAACTAAGCACTAAATTTTTCTCAACACATCTTTTTAAAACTTTTTGTAATTCGTTGAGACAAGATTCGAAACTAGTGCCAAAAATGGAAAAGTCATCCATAAACACTTCAAGTGACTCTCCAACCATGTCCGAGAAGATACTCATCATACATCGTTGGAAAGTTGCCGGTGCGTTGCACAAGCCAAATGACATTCGCCGAAAGGCAAAGGTACCATATGGACAAGTGAAGGTGGTCTTGTGTTGGTCATCCGGGTGTATTGCTATTTGATTGTAACCCGAATACCCGTCCAAAAAGCAGTAATATTTTTGACCCGATAATTTTTCAATAATTTGGTCAATAAAAGGTAGCGGGAAATGGTCCTTAGAAGTGGCGGCATTCAATTTTCGGTAGTCAATACATACACGCCACCCGGTAACCGGTCGGGTGGCAATTTGTTCACCATTTTCATTTTTGACTACTTGAATGCCGGCCTTCTTAGGCACAATTTGGGTGGGACTCACCCAAGCACTATCCGAAATCGGATAAATAATTCCCGCGTCCAACCATTTGATTACCTCCTTTTTTACTACCTCCCTTAGGTTCGGGTTCAATCGCCTTTGCGCTTCTAGTGTTGGTTTTACATCTTCGGTGGTAATAATTTTGTGCATCACAATTGATGGACTAATTCCCTTGAGATCGGAAATCGTCCATCCAATAGCTCCCTTGTTTTCCTTTAACACTTCCAACAATGCTTGCTCTTGCACCAACTCTAGATTAGAGGCAATAATGACCGGTAGAGTGTCATTATCCCCTAAGAAAGCATACTTTAAATGGCTCGGCAAGTCTTTGAGTTCCAACTTCGGTGGTTCTTCTAATGATGGTTTTGTACCCGAGCTAATTTCCACCGGTAAGCCTTCGAATTGGTGAGTCCATGGTGGTCGACCTTCCTTCAAAGCCATGGCATCCTGTTTTTCCTCTTCAACCCGGAGTGCATAAGCATGTACATGTTCAGAAAAATCACACAAGCAAACATCCAAACCATCCTCCTCATACTCATGCGGGTTGCATCCATCAACTAAATCTGCCATGAAACACTCATCAACACCATTAGCATTAGAATTGTTAGTAAAAACATTCAAACGCATTTTTCGGTTCCCAAAAGTCATATCGACTGTACCAAATCTACAATCGATCACTGCATGTGCGGTGCTCAAAAATGGCCGACCCAAAATTACATTTTGTTGTTGCTTTGGATCCGCGGACGAGTAGTCCAAGACTAGAAAGTCAACCGGGTAATAAAATTCATAAATTTTAACAATTACATTTTGAACCATCCCTCGGGGTAGCTTATGAGACAAATCGGCCAAAACAACCGTTGTCTCCACCCTAGCTAACGGACCAAAATCATATTGGTCATATAAGCCCCCCGGTAAAATACTAACTCCGGCTCCAAGATCTAGCAACGCCTTAGCCATTTGAAAATTACCAACTTGTATATTAATCAATGGCTTGCCCGGATCTTGGAGCTTAGGAGGAAGCTCCCCATTTAAGACTGCACTTACTTGCCCGGTTAAGTCCACCCGCTTAGGCATTTTCTTCTTTTGTTGCCTCTTTTGTGTACACAATTCTTTTAGAAATTTTGCATAAGCGGGTACTTGTTTTATTGCATCAAGGAGTGGAAGGTTAATTTTAACTTGTTTAAACATGTCCCACAACTCTTCTTTTTGGGGACCTCTTGGTGCAATAAAATTTTTTCTACCCGGATCAAGTAAGGCCGATGGAAACGGGACTTGACTCGGTTCACCCTCAACTTTTTCACTTTTTTTATTTTCTTGATTTTCACCCAACCCCGGTTTTTTAACATTTGATTCTTTAGGTGTAACCGGTGAAACTTCATCATCACTATCATTACCCGTGATGTCCTCAACTACCCCCTCAACCAATTCGGGTGACAAATTGGCTTTAAATTCTTTTCCACTTCTTAAAACACTAACATGATGAACATTAACATTACCTCGTGACGAACCGTGTGAAGGATTTACCTTGGTGTCACTAGGAAGTTGACCCTTGTTTTTCTTCAATTCCACCACATCGGTTGCCAATTGACCCATTTGGGTTGTTAGTGATTGGATGCTTTTGTCACGAACCTCATCTTTTTGCATCCGAACTTCATCGAGTTGGTTCCGTTTTTGCATCTCCGCTTGCATGCTTTTAAGCATTTCCATAATCTCATTTCCACCCGAAGACCCCCCTTGTTCTTGACCCGTTTGATATTGCTTTTGATACCCTTGGTTGTTACCACCTCGATATCCACTTTGATTGTTGTAAGGTTGGCGCGAACCAAAGTTACCTTGGCTACCTTGGAAATTCGGGTTAGCTTGATTTGAAGGGTTCCCATACTGAAAATTTGGGTGGTTCCTCAACCCGGGGTGGTAGGTATTAGAATTCATGTTGTTGTAATTTCTACCACCCCCTCCTTGGCCTTGAACCGCATGAACTTCTTCATATTGCCCTTCCACCATTCCTTGGCAATTTTCAGCCGCATGACCTATTTCATTACACAATGCACAAACATCATAAATTTGGTTAGTGGTTTGAACATTACCATCATCTATTGCGTGCACTTGAGGTCGGGCAATGGTCGGTCGTGCTCTCCTCGATGCTTGAGCTTTTCTTTTTGATGTAATTGCCATGTTCTCCAAAAACTCCCAATCATCATTCTCGTAGTTTGTACCAAAAGTCCCACCGGTAATAGACATTAAATCACGAGCATCTTCGGCACTCAACCCCTCGTGGAAGGCATTCATCAACTCCCAAAGTTCAATTCCATGATGAGGACAATTCTTGATCATCATGTTAAAACGCTCAAAGGCTTCATGAAACATTTCGCCTTGTTGTTGTTGAAAACTCCTCAACCCCTTCCTAGCATCGTTGGTCTTTTGAGCGGTGTAAAATTCATCTAGGAAAATTTGTTGCATCTCCGCCCAAGTATATATAGATGCTGAAGGCAAAGTGTAGAACCACTTCTTTGCCTTGTCCTCCAAAGAAAATTGAAACAGGACTAACTTGACATCGTCAGCCGAAAAACCTTGACTCCCAAGAGTATTGCAAATTGAGTCATAGGCCTCTAAGTGGAAATACGGTTCCTCCGTTGCTAGCCCTTTATATTTCGGCAAACTTTGCAAAGAATTTGTTCTCACTTCAAAGGTCCTCCCTTGATCATTGTGAGGAATAACTACCGGTGAAGGATTTTGAGTGATTACCGGCCTAAAATGCGCTTCAATTCCTCTCGCATGTTCTCTAAGATGCCTTCTTGGCACCCCCAACCTAACCCTTGGTCGAACAGGACCCATTGGCCTTGGTATATGCCCTTGTGGTGCGAATGGTTGTTGAAATTGCTGTTGTGGCATCGGTTGGTGTTGAATCAGCCTTTGGAATTGTGGTTGTACATTTTGTGGGTGAACTTGTTGCAATGGTATAGGGCGTTGCACTTGTAGCCCTTGTGGTCTTGGCCGAATATGTTGTGGTATGAGTTGTTGTTGTTGTGGCATTCCACCTACACTTGCCATCCCTTGAGATTGGCTTTACACATAACCGAACTCTCCTTGATCACCATAACCCCCATAAGCATACCCGTCTTCGTCATAACCCTCAAAATCTTCGTATCCTTCCTCATATCCATCTCCCCCTATACCCGAAGTTTGCCCAAATGGAATGGATGAGTATTGAAAGCCCATTAGATTTGATGGTCTAAATGTAGAGGTAGAATGGACAATATTTGATGTATGGGGTATTGAATAGTGAGAAGATGATTGACCCGTAGATGGGGGAAAGAAGTGTGATAATGGTGGGATTGTGGCTGAAGGGCTAAAGGTAAGATTGGGTTCAACTTGAGTGGTGATCGGTTGTGTGGTGTTGGTTGGTGTAGTGTCATGAGGTGGAGTAGGAATTGTAGTGGTATTAGGTATAGTTGTGTTTGGTGATGGATGTGTGGAAGTAGGTATAAATGATGAGGTCGTTTGACCCGTTGTGGGTGGTAATTTAGATTCTTGCATGATGTTTCGTGGTGTGATGGGTTATGTAGGTGAACCAATAATTCTGTTTTCTCCTACTAAAACACGGTTTTGCCTTAGCGTTCTTTCGATCTCCGGATCAAATGACAATGGTGAAGACTTATGAGAGCCTCTAGTATGCATGCACCTGTAGAACCTGAACACTAAACACACCAGTGTAAACCCAAAAATAACAAAGCAAAACTAACAAACTGACACACGTTGCGCACAACTCCCCGGCAACGGCTCCAAAATTTTGACGTGATGTCGTAGGTACACGCAAATTTAATCCCAATAACAACTATAGATAGTGGTAAATGGGTATCGAACTCAGGGAGTATGTGGAAAATGTGTCGATTTTATAGCTTTGCACTTTAACTAGAATTAACCTAATTTGCAAAAAGAAAATATCAATAATTTGGATTGTTTGGTTTTAAAAGTAAAATTATCTAATTAACTTCAAATCAAAGGTAGGTTGTAAAGCAGATTAGGAGAAAGTGACCATCCTAAACTTCCGGTTTGCTTTTGAAAATTGTGTTGAATTCACTAGAAAGAACCACATAGACATGATTCATGTATGATTGTTTGTTCGTGATAAAAGGGAACTAAGTACTCGGATTATGAGAACGCGAGGTTGTTACCCGATAACCAATTGACTAATATCCAACCCTAATCCCTCCCGTGATATCTCGATTGTCAGCGACACCAAGAACGTACGGTTTAGAATATGATCATAACATCAATCAACGATTTACAAACAAACATTCACACACCATAATAAACAAATGCATTGCAAGTCTATTATTCTAGAAATACGAATCCAAACACAAAAGTCATAGACAAACCTTCAATTCAGGATGATCACCATAAGTTTAGCCGGACATAGCTTGGTGAATCATCATAACAACAAGTTTAGTGTTCATACCAATCAAAAACATAAACCGAATGTTAGAAATTGTTTGGAACCAAGTACAATCAGCCAAAATCGCCCCTAATGCTCCAGAGAAACGTCCAATGATAAGATATGTGAAAAGACACTCCAAAAACTGATTAAATGAGGCAGTTACGGATTTGCTCGTCATGTCCACCGTAAATTACGGTACCACCGTAAGTTACGGTGGACCAGAAAATGTTACGGTGTAAGTAGCCCGTGTTACGGTGGAGAATTCTGCACATTTCAGGGCCACCGTAAATTACGGTGGCCACCGTAATTTACGGTGGCACCCTGAATTGTGTGTTTTGTTCCTTTGTTCCTTCCACGCGCGACCCGTTCATCTCCAAACCGTCCAAAGCTGCGTTTTATCCCTTTTAAGCTCCCGAACCGCACCTGAAACATAAGCAAACGTAGTTACCTAATTCAAGATAATTACACGATTAAGTGAAGGATAATTTCGTCTTTTAACATCATTAAGGGTTGTCCCATGGACCACCCGTCAGGTACCAACATAGTTTTGCCTTTTGCGAGGTTGTGCTGGCTGGTTTGGTGCAACCTGTTTGTCTTGAGCAGTTACAGCATAATTTTGAGAGGCTTTGCGCTTCTTCTTCTTGGATACCTCAGCCTGTTTTTCCTTTGGTTCAACTTGAGCAGTCTTGTCAGATGGTCTTGGGTCGCCCTTCCGAAACAGCTTACCCTTCCTGATATGGGATTCAGTCAGAGTGGCAGACAATTCAATGGCTTGTCTGACGATAGTAGGGTTGCTACCAGTAACGATATCCTGAACTATGTCAGGAAGACCATCAATGTATTTCTCAATCGCCTTATCCAGAGGCGTAACCATAGTAGGGCATAACAGGCTCAATTCCTCATAGCGGTCAGTATAGGCTCGATGTTCTCCACTGTCTTGCTTCAGGTCATCAAATTCCCTTTCTAAGGCTCTTAATTCATGACGAGTACAAAACTCCTTCATCATAAGAGCCCTAAGTTCAGCCCAAGTCTGTGCTAATGCAACCTCAGCACCGCGGTCTCTCATAACCCCGTTCCACCATGTAAGAGCCCTTTTCTGAAACACACTGGAAGCAAACTCGACCTTGCGATTATCAGGACACTGAACGTGACGGAACGTACTCTCAGTGCTCTCGAACCATTGTAGGAGCCCAGTTGCTCCTTCAGAACCACTAAACTTGAGTGGCTTAGCCGAATTGAAACTCTTGAAATTGCATGGAGCATTATGGTTGTTGAGGGCTTGATTCATTTGAGCAAAAAGATTTGGGAAGGCAGCAGCCATTTGCTGCGCGATGATTTCCGCCAGTTCGGCATTCGCCATCTGATTGTCGCGTCGAGGAGGCATTCTAAAAGAGGAACATGAAAGGAAACGAGTGAGAGAATTAGACGAAAAGAATGAGATGAAACAAATCTGATGAAAGCAAGGATGGTGGTCATTTGTTTGTTACTACAAAGCAACAAACGACCCTGGTGATTAATCAAAGTAAATAGGTCAAAAAAAATGTATCGCGAAGACATGCTCGCCTATAAGTGGACACTCACCCCAAGAGTTCCCAGGTAAGAGTGACTGGTCCGATATTGCGGATTTGTACGAACACTCTAGCCTTAGACAGAAAGCTCAGGGTACAGGCACCCACCCTTCCAGTTTGCACGTGTTCACATTATTTAGACTAACTTTGACGGGATTTTGAAAACTTAAAGGGTTCAAAACCATATAATAAATCATACTAGAACAGATGATTAGTTTTCAAAGCGGGATAGAAATTTGTGTTCTTATTGTGGTTGTCACCTAAGAATAAGTGACGGTATTGTTTTAAGACTAAACACAAGAAAACTTGTGTTAGGGTCCTAGGAATGTTATAGTCTAGGTCAAAGCATCACTAATAACCTAATTCCCTATAACCATTGGCTCTGATACCAACTTTTCTGTCACACCCCGAACACGTATAACAACAAGACGTGGCGGAAACGTCGAGGAGTGTTGTAACAGAATCATTGTTTCGTAACCATGGAATAAATAATTTTGTTTTATTGAGTAAATGAACTCATTGTTTTAATATAATCAAATAAGTACAACTATGATCTTCCAAGTTTTAAAGTCGCTAAGGCACGAGTCCATCCTAAATGTAGCATGTATCAACAAATCATCTCAAAACAGCACTTGAAACATATGTAAAAATAGGTACGTCAGCATAAAAATGCCTGTGAGATACATAGGTTTTGTGAATATAGGATTCATGACTTATAAGTTTAGAAAAAGTTGTTTAACAAAAGTCAGTCATGATCCTTGTAAAATGTTTAGTTTTATGAATCATTTGAAAAGTGATAAACAAAACAATGATATATATTTATAAAAGAATAATGTATGGTTAAGTGAATAACCATGTAAAATGAGTTTGTATTGAATGTAATGTTCGAAAAACAATATTTTGATAAAAAGGCTTATAGTATATGTGAAAATATACTTTGGATTTTAAGAGAATCGAATGCGTAATATATTAAAATATATTTCAGTTCCAATATCGTTGACCCAAGTGTACTAAATAACGCCACGGTATGTAATGCAATGACAACACTTATATATAAGAAGTACCAGCGGCGTATCTACCATGTTTTCATCACATTACACCCGTCCCGTTATCTAAACACTAACCAAAACCCCATCGTTAGATAGATAGTACATTAAATGTACTTTAGTTGTTTAAAATAATAGTTTTCAGTAGTATATTACAAGTATACTTTGGATTTATAAATAACATATTAAACTATGTTTTGGTTTCATGAATAACATATCAAAATATGCTTTGGAGGTGATAAATAACATATTAAACTATGTTTTGGTTTTGTAAATAACATATCAAAATATGTTTTGGTTTGTTAACAAAATATATATATGTTGGTTTTGTACAATACCACACATGAGAGTATATCAAACTATACTTTTGGGAGTATATCAAAATATACAAGAAAAGTGTGATTTAAGAATTCATTCAGACCTAGTGCATCAGAATACACCTTTGAGACTATAAGGATACCACAAAGGCAATCCCTATTTGGATGGAGAAACAAATTGGCTTCAGACATTCCATGACAACAGGAATGGGGTGTCTAGTCCTATAGCGCTATATCATACTACCAATCGGTCTGGTGAACATAAAATAAGTACAATTCAACATTTTATTTTATGTTCTTTGAGAAAATCAGTGTTTAAACCACAGATAGTCATTTAGTTTGTCAAATGATAAGTAATAACATGTATAATCAATTATACTTTGAAATCATGAAAATAACACATAGGTACACATGCTTCACCCCAAAACAGTTGAAAACAGTAAAATAGGGGAACTATGTACTCACTTGAGATTGTTTAGTAGTCCTTGAGTAACAACCAAACAATGCTAGAGATCACGGAAATCAACGACACCTAATATAGGTAACTATGTTAATAACCCGGACCTAAACCGGAGGATCGGATAGAATGAGAGCTCGTAAACCAAATGAGTATGGGGACTCATGTAATATGGTTTAACAAAGCCTACATACTAAAATGAAACCTAACCTAAGTGCTTACGACCCATTACGACCCGTTTAGGTAGCTTATGCTACTTTAACGCGTCGTTCGCGTGAAACGCGTTCGGAACGCCTAACTAGCCCTATGATAAGTAAAATATGCCTTAACATGTCTAATATTGTTGCCAAATCAGTTTAGATGTCAAAAGTTATGTTACTTATGCTTAATATGAATTTTGGCGTAAAAAGGGCATTTTGGTCATTTACCTAAGGCATATATACTACCTATCATACAACTACTCAAACGATGTGACCATAAGGTATAACCTCGGAAGGTTATTCCCTATACAACTATGGTCACCTAATATGTTTGATCGGATCCTAATGATCGACCAAATGGGTCGGGTTCGAAAGTATAAGCGATTGTTTAGATCGCTTACCTTACGACCCTATATAAGCACTAAACTAAAAGTGACGAGCTAAGCATGTTAAAACATGCTTAACTAAGTTTAGAAAATAGTTTTGGTATCAAAACAAATGGTTTTGATACCTAAGAGTAGTTTGGTTACAAAATACGCAAGAATACGTATTTTGGCCGAAACTACGACTCGTCACTGAGCCTAGATAACGTGGTAATCAGTAGGTATAGTCACTAGGGACTATAACCATCGTGATTACGCTCACGTTATGAAGTTCAAACGAAGTTCGCATTGACCATAAACTGGTCAATGCAGAAAGTCAAACAAAGTTTGACTTTAACGCTAAAAGAATAAAAGAACGAAGGAACACTTACAAAGGGTCCAAGAACGGAAGGTTTGAATCCGAATACTCTCAGGTATGAAGTGTTAAACACAACAACTTAGGTGCTGTTTGTTTTTTCAGAGGTAAAACGTCTGCAGTCTGCGGACCACATCTGCAGACATCTGCAGCTGAAAAGGTGGACCAAACCTCTGCAGTCTACAAGAAGAAGACTGTTTGTTTTTTAACTTCTGCAAGCTGGTGAAATAAACTGAAATATAAATAAACTTATTTTATTTAACTTAAAAGAGTTTTTTTAACATTCAAACTCTACTAATCAACAAACTAACCATTTAGCAAGTAACTGTGCAATCTCCATTCATTAAAAACAAAGGCATAAATATCACACAAAAAAGCAACAATGTCTGCGTTACATCAAATTGTTTCAAAGTTTATGAGTAACAACTGAATCAGCATCAAACAATCAGTTCCGGTCTGTATGCGATGTTATGAACGAGAATACATGCTCCAACACCTCCTCCGGGAACGACACTGTCTCAACGGCAACCAATTCAAACAATCGAGCTTCAAACACCTGTAACATACAGGTTTTAAATCAGCCAAGAGGGGGTCGCCGGAGCCACGGATTTGACGGAGGGGGTCGCCGGAGCCATGGATTTGATGGAGAAATCGAAGGGAAGAATGGGGGTCGGTGTGGAGAAGAAGCGACGTGAGGCAGGTCGTGAAGAAGAAGCAAGGAGCTAGGGTTTTTTTTAGATGTGTTTTGAAAGAACAGGAAGAGGTTTGGAAGAGATGTGAAGATGTAAGGCCAGGTCTGTTTGAGGAAGAGGGTTGGAAGAGCTTTTTTAATGAAATCACTTCGAAAAAACAAACGAGCTGCAAACTCAAACGTCTGCGCGTGGTCTGCGTGGAACAGACATAAGAGGTTCTAAAGTGCTTTTCGCAAAAAACAAACACCCCCTTAGAGAGCAAATTCAGATTTCAAAGGTGTGGGTTTTTGCAAATGAAAGGGTTGGGTATTTACAGGAAATGGACCACCGTTAGGATCGTTTCTTGAATAGCGTGATTACATCTCATCCGTACATGTGTTGGAACATTAAGGCAACTCAAAATGGCCCCCCATGATCATGTATCAACAAGTGGAATTGAGTTTTGGGTGCTTAACAGCTGTTTAATTCATTGAATCTGGTCTGGGAGGGCCTAGCGGCCCGTGTAAGGAACATCAGAAGCTTACGCGGCCCGCCTTGGCATGTCTGATCAGCCACAAGTTTGCTGAATTGTCAGTTTCAGTCCCTGTTGGTGTTTAAGGCTCATTTCGACACGTTCAAGGCCCGTTAAGCCAACTTCAAGGCCCTAAAATGATGCCTAAACATTGTGGACATGAAACATGCTCAAAAATATTCCGGATGTTGGTTCGTTTGGTCGTAGGATCGCGATGATCGCTTAATTACGACGGAATGCGCATAAGCGCGAAACACGATCCAAATTGCGTGACGAATGGATTTTTCTCATGAAAAACACTAAAATAAAATATTTTAGTGCTTACATAAATTTTTGGATGTCCGGATGTATTCAGAAGGCAAGTTGTGCACGAAAATGCAAACTTGTGCACTTTTTGACGCTTTTAGTCCCTGAATGACCCAAAAGTTTATTTTAGCACACCGAACCCCTAAAAGCCTATTTCTAAGCTATGTAAAGGATATTTATGGTATGTTTAACTTATGGTCATGTTCCGGAATGTCTGTTCTAGTACGAAACGTCATACTTTCGTAGTTTGTCGAATTAAGTCCCTGTAAGCGATTAAACTTGATTTTAGCATACCAAAGCCTTCAAAACTTATTTCTAAGTTATGTAAAGGTTATTTAAGGTATGTTAAACCTATTTCACTATTCCGGAGTGTTCGTTGCATTAAACTGGTTATATTTACGCATTGGTGCGCGTATAACCTTCCAGAAAGCGATTTAGAGCCCGAAATCGAACAAGAATTGATATGTGCAAATGATACACATATTTATACAAATCCCAAGTATGAAATATAATATTTTATTGGTTTGGTCTTTGTTTGATGGTTGAAGTGACACAGGTGTAACAATCCATTAAATGAGTTTAAAACATAACAACATTGTTTAAAACGTAGACTTCAAATTCAAGTTTTACAAACCATACAAATTGTTTATGAGTTCACTAAGGACTCGTCAAAAGATATTAGATGTAACTAAGGTTTGGAAGACGTTTCTCGTCCAGGAATAAGACACACTGACCAAACCTAAAGACCATGGATGACATCTTTATTCCTATCGCAGCATAAAACTTCCAACGCCCGCTAGATCCACTTACTAATTCCCTGAAATACATGTAGTTTGAAAACATCAACAAAAGTTGAGCGAGTTCATGTGTTTAGTATGTGTGCACGAATCATCCTTGAAAATCTTTGTATGTATGTATGTATGTACTTGTAAACTGGTATGAAGCAACAAGGAAAACATATCAATTAATGTGTAGCTAATACATTAATATAAGTGACATGGCATAGGAATCACTCAACCCTGTATGCGTATTTCGTACCGGCCCCTCCGGCGGAACGACATAGTCACCACATGCGGCCGACTCGCAGGCCCATGGGTGGGGCTCACAACACCCAATAGATCTATCACTCATGCCCCTCGGTCCTTTTACAAGGATTGATGGTCTTAAGTTAATCGCCTACCCATTCACATGATCTAGCAGTTCGTTCCTTAGCTAACCATACCATTTGTAAACGTTTTGTAAACAATTGTAACATGTATTTCACCCCCGAAGTTATAAAACTGAAAACAGTTAAAAGAAAAGGGGGACATGAACTCACAGTTTTGCGTTCCTTGTATCCGATGTAACTCAAAGCTTCCTCTAGAACGCACGACTACCTACATGCGTACTACGGTCCATTAGACGAGCGGGTCGTGCCTTGACTTGGTAATGATTAGTGTCTTTGAGTTATGTTTTCAAAGTGTCTTCATTAATATTCCAAGTGTATAATTATTTGTTAAAATAATTAATATTTTAACTTAACACTTCTCAAGTATTTAATCATGTATATCCTTCCCAAGGATGGGTATATTTGTATTCTTGTATATTCTTGCCATGTAAAGGTGTCGCCTTCCGGCGTATATTTATACGTATGTAAATGTGTATTTTTATTGTATTCGTTAAGTATTCCTTTACTTAATTTCGTATTAATTCTCCGGAATATTATCTCTAATAAAAATTCATATACACTTCCAAAATATATATTTCAAGGAATATTACTTAGAAAAATTATTTATAATTTTTCCTTTGGCAAAAATATTCGTTTTTTTTCACATAAGTTCCAAAAATAATATATTTTCAAGTCTCACTTAGAAAATATATCTATAAACTTATTTTTATCCAAAATAATGTATTTCGAGTGTACTCGAGAAAAATTTATATCTTTTCCAAAAATTATATATCTTCTAAAAATTTTCAAGAAAATATATTTTTACTTCCCCAAAATATTATATTTTCTCCTTGTCAAAAATATGATAAAACTTTGTAATACTTGTGGAGATCATATTTCCATTCACTTAGTGTCCAAAATATTATTTACCAAAATATTCATATGAATAATATTTCTGGAATATTTGCAAGTTATATTCCTTTGTTCGGTTTTACCGGTATTTTGTGTAACCTTGTATATTCATATTCTTAGGATTTTGGTAATATTTTGGATTGTAATACTTGGTATTTTTTTTTGTGAGTTATATTATTTCAAGTCCTAAAATAATATAACTATTACACAAAGTATACAAATAATCACACATGTGTGTCTTCAATGTATATATATTCTAAACATATATATTTAGCCACTTTTATTTATAAAAACCAACCTCCAACACTTATATTTTGTAACAAAAATTATGGCAAAGTTTATATGGAAAACTCATGGTTAAAATATACTTGTAAATATTTGTTTAAAATATTTTTCTAAGTGTTAATATTTTTAGAAAATTTTGCCATAGTTTCCCCTAAAAATGGAGATTTCCATGCTTTCTAGCATATCATTTTCTTTTGTAGAAATCATCACAATCAATTTACAATTTTCAACAAACAACATGTACTTACCAATCTTGTCTAAATCATACATATTTCACTACTTCATGAACTTGAATATTTGTAAAAATTTGTAGTAACTTGATAGTGTGTTTAGTAAGTTTAGTTACCCTTTAAAGTGTGGTTGTCTATATAAAAACATCATCCTTGAATGATTTAGATGTTTACAACTTGTAATCATATTTTTTAAAAATATTTCTTTATGTTTTCTTCTTGTTACACAAGTGTTTCTACACTTGTTTAACCATTAAAAATAAGATTTGTTTATGTAAGAACCAAGTTTTAGCAAAACTTATATTTTTAGCTTGGTTTCTTTAGAAATCCTCCATAAATCTTTAGATCTATAAGTATTATTACTCACATTAATCATTATTTTTCAAGAAACAATATATTCTTTCAAGTTCATGTCTTGCATGAGGATGATTTACAAATCTCTAACATTTTCATCCTCTCATCTTGCTAGATTATGTTTTTAATCATGATTTAGCAAGATCATATAATGATCTACATCATTTACACAAACTAACAATCATCAAGCATCATAACAACACTAAACAACATGATTTCTTTAAGATTTCTTATAGTTTTATGCTTAAGTTCATGTTTCATCTTCAAGGTTTTTAGTGTTCTTCATGATTTTCAACATGTATCATTCTTTAACCACTTGAAATAGATGTGAAATAGCAAGATCATGGTGCTTACCACTAGCACAAGGCTAGGGATCATCAAGAGGAGAAAACAAGTGGATAAAAGCAAACGGTGAAGGTCCTTCAACTTCCGAAAGCTCCAAGCTTCCTAACTTAGCTCCTTACACCCTTGTATCACCTTAGAATGGTAGGAATTGAAGTGAAAATGGAGATGTGGTGGTGGTGTGTTGTGGTCGTGAACCATGGGAGGAGGAAGAAGGAGGTTGTGTGTGTTGTGTGTGAAAGATAATGAAGGTTATGAACTAGCATGACATACTTATAACCATTTAGAGAGTTTATCCATTGTGTATTGTGTCTCATAAGTACTAAACATGATCTCTTAACATATCAAAATAAATCAAAGGAAATCTTGGTGGTGGGGCCACCTTGTAACCGTCCACAACCAAGGGGGGGGGTCTAGTTGAGTGGTGATGGTAAGCTAAGTTATTCTAGTTAGATTTCAAGTATAAGATTAGGTGTTTAGTTGTTAGTGTGTTATTTAGTGTGTTATGGTGTTCGGGGCCCATAACTAGCTGGGAAACATTAAAACAATGCTTCTAGTGTAATTTTGGTGTTTCGGGTAGTGTCCGGTTGTTCGGTTAGATACCGGTTCGTTAAAGTGTCAAACTATACCGTTTAGTGTTCTTTATGTATCCTTTTGTGACACTTTTAATTCCCTACACTTAGGAAAGCATATAGGACCATTTAGTCATATTTTTGCATGATACTAGCTTGTTAAAAAACTGATTTTTGCTGAATTATGCTGAATTCAGCACTTTGGGTGAGTTTCAGGCACTTTCCGGCACTTAAACTATCACTTAGGAATGCAGTTTTATGATCCTTACTTCCCTACACACCATATTGGTGTAGTACTTAGTCTCTGGCCCATACTGGGTCTCAAAACACTGTCTGTCTATGTGCTGAGTTCTGTCAACATTTTTCTGAGTTATCCGCTAACTGTGCTTTGTACATCATTTATGTCTATATGTTTGCATGCAGTCAATGATATGTCATTTGCAATATGTGATGCGCATGTGTGTATAAAGCAATAATCAGAAAGCAGTTTAAGTCATTAACTGTAAATCAGCATAGTCATTAATCCTTAATTATTGTCTAATTAATTGTACGGGTGCATGCAAATTTGGCAGTTGTCACATCAATGTCCGATCCGGTTCTGAAAACATTGCTAACCAATTATATTTTTATAATTATACATATTATTTGAAAGTCTTCATGAACAGTGGTTTAGTTTTTTTTTAGTATTGGTTTTTCTAAGTTTTTAATATTATATTGTTTTATTAAAGATTTTAAACATATTTTTTGTCTTATAAAATGAATGCATACATATATCAATGTTGTTTGGTTTAGTTCGATATTGTTTTTCTCTAGGTTTTCATTATTATATTGTTTTCTTATTAACTTAAGCTTTCATTCTTATATTGTTTTCTTATCGATACGTTATCGGTGTATCGAAAGCATAATCAATAAAAATAAATAGGGTATTGATACAAATGTTGTTCAATCGGTTTCAATTCGGTTTGTTACGATAGCGGCACGATATCTCTTTTAGAAATAAAAATGTTGTTCAATCAGTTTGTTACGATAGCGGCACGATATCTCTTTTAGAAATAAAAATAACAATGTTGAAATAAAATAAAGATAAAATGCAAACGAACTGAACCGGTATCAACTAAACAACATCAGGTCCAGTATCAATATATGTTTTTATTGTTTTTGATGGATGTAATGTTTTCTCTTTCGACTATTATAGCGAGTGCCGTAACGTAACGAACCGAATTGATACCGACTGAATTCCCGCCGCGAAGCGAGGGGGAATCTCACTAGTTATTATAATTTTAGGATACATCCTTCCATGGTCCTTTATTGAGGCACAACATTCCTTTTGCTAAAGATGATTGGGGTCAGACTGAACCATTTGGTTTAAGGGACTTGTCTCTACCCACAACCAAATTGTCTAGGACGCCAAGCAAACTTTCAACTTATAAAATCCTTGGACCCGGATGTTGGTTTCAGTTCTGTTCTAAACATAAAGAAAACATGAATTCATACCTGTTACAGCAGACAGTGCGTTGGAGAATCCAGTAATGGAGTTCGACATACTTGTCATTGTGATCTGGTTCCTCCTTAGGATGCTGACTAATGATGGGGATTTAGAGAAAACCGAAAAGGGATATCGGTTTGGAGAGGAGATTTCGTGATGATGTTATGGCTAATGGGGTGTGTGAATTGTGTAACTGAGTAACCCCTAAACCTCCACATGACTCTCCTTATATAAGCACCCAGGAGGAAACCTAATTAGTTACTAAGGGTAATATGGTCCATCAACAATTACCAACTAATTAAATAATAGGTTCTAATATATTTTGATCTCTATAATGTAAATGATTAAGATGGCTATAGATTAAATATTAAACATAATATATTTAATCTTACATTCTCCCACTTAGCCGAGTAATCATTTACTATGAGTATTAGGTAAGCCTGATCAGGAGTTAACACTCATTTTAGCCTTAAACAAGTACTATAGCAGAGAAATACAGCCGTTGAATCATTATGCGACTCAGGACCCCCATTAATCATACTATAGCCTTAATTTAAAACCTAATCGTTATGATCAAAATACTCGTAAGCCCTTTGTTTGATTTGCAATTTTATTTGTCAATATGCCATTATACCGGTTGAACATATTCTAAGAGACATACAAAATCAAACTGAGGAAATTTCATTAACATAAAACATAAGCTAGTACAATATGCTCAAATAAGGTCTTTACAAAATCCCATATTACGAACATGTTCTTCATAAACCTTAGGAGGGAGACCTTTAGTCATCGGATCCGCAAGCATATCCTTAGTACTAATATACTCGATACAAAGATTATTTTCCTCAACACGTTCACGTACAAATAGATATTTCGTATCGAGATATAAACCAGCTCCAGTCGAACTGTTACTGTTCGAGAAACTAACGGCAGCTGAATTATCACAATAAAGCTTCAATGGTCTAGAAATGGAATTTACGATTTTGAGTCCAGTGATCAGATTTCTAAGCAACATTCCATGACAGGTTGCGTTATAAACAGCAATGTACTCTGCCATCATTGTGGAAGTTGTGGTCAGCTGTTGTTTATGACTCTTCCATGAGATAGGGCCGCCTGCTAACATAAAGATATAGCCCGAAGTGGATTTCTTGTCATCTTTGCACTTTGCAAAGTCAGAATCAGAATAGCCCACCATTTCTAAATGATCACTTCTTCTATAAGTCAGCTTATAGTCTTTCGTCCCTTGCAGATATCGAAGTACCTTCTTAGCTGCTTTCCAGTGATCTAAGCCAGGATTGGTCTGATAACGGCCTAACATTCCAGCAATATAAGCGATATCTGGGCGAGTACAGACTTGAGCATACATCAAGCTCCCGACTACTGACGCGTAAGGTATCTGGCTCATTTGCTCCTTCTCAACCTCTGTTGTCAGACACTGAAACGAACCGAAAACATCTCCCTTAACTACTGGAGCGACTGAGGGTTTGCACTGTTGCATGTTATACCGTGTAAGGACACGATCTATGTAGGCCCTTTGGGACAATCCTAAGATCCCTTTGTGTCTATCTCGGTGAATTTCGATGCCAATGACGTAAGAAGCCTCTCCGAGATCCTTCATGTCGAAGTTATGCGAAAGTAACCGCTTCGACTCATGCAACATGTCTAAACTATTACTTGCCAATAGAATATCATCTACGTAAAGGACAAGTATAGTAAAGTTGCTCCCACTCATCTTGAGGTAGGTGCATTGATCCACTTGATTCTTCATAAAACCTTGCTTCTTCATGACTTCATCAAACTTGAGGTACCATTGACGTGATGCTTGTTTTAACCCGTAAATGGATTTCTTCAGCTTACAGACTAGATGCTCCTCACCTTCAGGTTTAAAGCCTTCAGGTTGCTTCATGTAAACATCTTCGTCCAAATCTCCGTTAAGGAAAGCGGTTTTAACGTCCATCTGATGTAACTCCAAATCGAAATGAGCTACTAGGGCCATGACGATCCTTAATGAATCTTTACGAGAAACAGGTGAAAACGTCTCTTGATAATCAATTCCCTCTTTCTGAGTGTAGCCCTTTGCAACCAATCTCGCTTTGTAGCGTTCAACGTTCCCATTCGGATCCAGTTTTGTTTTGAATACCCATTTACATCCTACGGGTTTGGCTCCGTTGGGTAATTCTACCAAATCCCAAACGTCATTTTTCTTCATGGATTCAAGCTCATCAATCATCGCTTTATTCCATTCAGAAGACTGATCACTGCTAACGGCTTCATTGTAAGAGATAGGATCATTGAGCTTTCCAGCATCCATTTCAGTCAGATAGGTAACATAATCATCCCAATTAGTTGGCCTTCTTTGCCTAGATGACCTCCTGAGTGGATTATCGGGTTCAGCGTTGTCTTGGTTTTGAGCGTTTGATGTGCCTTCGTCATGAGGTATAATGGGTTCTGATTGTAGAGGTTGTGCAGTAGCTTCAGGAACAGTAGTTGCATTGGGTACAAGAGGAGTAATCGGAGTAATGGTAAGCGACGAGTCTCTCCCCCCCGCGTCTTGTACTTCTTGCAATTCTTCGTAAGGGTTGGTACTGCTCCCACTGACCTTGAAATCCTCCAGGAACGCAGCACGCTTGGTTTCAACAATACGGGTGACATGAGAAGGACAATAGAAACGATAACCCTTAGAGTTCTCAGGATACCCGATAAAGAAACAGGTAACTGTTTTAGGGTCAAGTTTCCTTAGGAAAGGATTATAAAGTTTTGCTTCAGCAATGCAGCCCCATACTTTCATATATTTAAGACTCGGTTTCCTTCCTGTCCAAAGTTCATAAGGAGTTTTAGGGACAGACTTAGAAGGAACTCTATTGAGTATATGAACAGCTGCTTTTAACGCTTCAGTCCAGAGGAATAATGGTAAATTAGTGTTGGCTAACATACTGCGCACCATGTTCATAAGGGTACGGTTTCTTCTTTCAGCTACACCGTTCTGCTGAGGTGTACCAGGCATGGTGTATTGGTTCACAATCCCCTGGCCCTTACAAAACTCATAAAATGGACCAGGAGCTTGACCCACATCAGTATGTCTTCCATAATATTCACCACCTCTATCTGATCTCACAACTTTAATCTGATGATCTAATTGCTTTTCAACTTCAGCCTTATAATCTTTAAAAGTTGTAAGAGATTCAGATTTCTCCTTAATAAGATACAAGTACATGTAACGAGAATAATCATCAATAAAAGTGATAAATGACGTATGTCCTGTTATGCCAGCGATTTGGTAGGGACCACTAATGTCAGTGTGAATGAGTTCTAATAAATTAGAGCTCCTAGTGGCACCTTTCTTATTCGCTAATGTCATTTTACCCTTAAGACATTTGACACATGTTCCAAAATCAGAGAAATCGAGAGGAGGTAAGACCTCATCCTTCACAAGACGATTTAATCGTTCTTTTGAAATGTGGCCTAAACGCTGATGCCACAACATGGATGAAGTTTCTAAGTCTCGTTTCTCTTCCATTTTTGTGAGTGATTCATTAATATTATATGACAACAAAGATTTGGAAAAGTTATCTTCTAGTTCTAATCTATAGAGACCACCATCCAGAATACCAGTACCATAAAGAACAGAATCATAATGGATAGAGAGTTTGCGATGACCATGGGAAACAATAAAACCGTCCATGTCTAACTTTGGTCCTGATACAAGGTTCCGAGTTACCTCAGGAACATATAAGGTATCATAAAGTTTAATACATAAACCAGTTTTCATAACTAATTGTAATGTTCCAATGGCCTTCACTTCTAATTCTCGATCATCCCCAACCTTAAGCGTTCTTTGGTTTCTTTCCAGCTTCCGGATTGAAAGGAATCCCTGAGTAGAATTGGTAACATGAACCATAGAACCAGAATCAAACCACCAAGAATTAGCAGGAACACTTAAATTATAGGACTCAAGTATCATAAAATAATCGTTACCTTTCTTAGCCAGCCACTCCTTAAAATCAGGGCATTCCTTCTGCATGTGTCCTGTCTTTTTGCAGAACTTGCAGCGGATACTGCCTAAGGAGTTCTTAGAGCTGGAAGGTGCACTTGTATTAGGATGAGGGTTAGGCTTTTGGACTTTTGAAGCATCCTTCCTCTGATAATTGTTCTTCCTCTTCTTAGAGTTGGAGGTAGTGAAGTTGGCAACATCAGTATGGCGATCCATCCTCATACGCTCTTCCTCCTGTACGCACATGGCGACCAGCTCACTCATCGTCCATTTGTCCTTCTGAGTGTTGTAATTGATCTTGAATGCTTCAAAAGACGAAGGAAGCGAAGTAATGATGAAATGAACAAGGAAACCATCACTTATTTCCATTTCCAGCCCCTTCAGCTTATTGGCCATGTCATTCATCATCATGATGTGCTCGCGAATGCCACTCCTCCCATCATACTTAGTTGTTACCAGCTTGAGAATAAGAGTACTAGCGTGTGCTTTAGACGTCCCCTTGAACTGAGCCTCCACAGAAGCCAAGTAGGTTTTAGCATCGTCAGAATCAGGAATAGCCCCTCTAATAGAGTGATTAATGGACTGCTTCATGAACATGAGAGACATGCGGTTACTTCTAGTCCACTTATCATGAAGTAACTGCTGAGGAGCAGTACTCTGTGGAGTAAGATCCGCTGGCTTATCCTCTCTTAGAGCATAATCAAAGTCCAGCACTCCGAGTGTAAGCATGAGGGCATCCTTCCATGCAGCAAAGTTTTCACCAGTTAAAGGTGGAATTCCGCAATTTGGTGCTGATAGTGGAAATAAGATGAGCAAGTTATGATACAAATGAAGAAGTCCTAATGTGATCTAAGGGCACATTAAACTAAGGCAGGCATAAAAAATGACCATTTTACATTATGAAGCTGTGATATTGTCTATTACTAACATCAAAATAATAGACTTAGCTAAAAAATTCTACTTAAACGAAAACAAAACAGCTTTGGCTAGAAGTGTGATCATTTAAGCATATGTGCAAAGTGTTTGTAACAAATCAGCTTTGGCCAGAAATTGAAACAACCACTTTAGTTATGCACTTGTTGAGTATGCCATCTATGAATGAATTAAATCAGCTTTGGCCAGAAATTAAGACATTCATGCTTATGATGCACACACAACATAGCTTTCGTAATACTTGAACGATAAGTAGACATATCAAGTCAGCTTTGGCCAGAAATGATATATCAAAAGCTCATTCAAGTTAAGCTATTCTGGTTTTGCAAAACATTATCTGATTCTGATTAATTAAGTAAGTAAGTAAGTGTTAACAAAACCAAGTATTTAATAGCAAACCACCTGTTAGCGCGGATCGAACTTGTAATGAGATCTCGAGTCGCAATCTTAGTTGCGAGTCGCAATCTTAGTTTCGACTTGTAATGGTCATGGTTGCGAGTCGCAATCTCAGTCTCGACTTGTAATGAGTGCGGTTGCGAGTAGCAACTACGGTCTCGACTAATCACGTTATGGTTGCGAGTCGCAACTACGGTCTCGACTAATCACGTTATGGTTGCGAGTAGCAACCTCATGGTCTCGAGTGATGACGTTATGGTTGCGAGTAGCAACCTCATGGTTGCGAGTAGCAACCTCATGGTTGCGAGTAGCAACCTCGCTAACAGCTGTTAATTGTGATATCATAACCGAAAATTCGAAATCTAAGGGATTAAGAGATATTCTTTCCTGTTTCAAGCTGATCTAATTTTGTCAACAGATTTCGAAATTGCAATCTCTTTATCTTTTTAACAGTTTTCTAAAAACTTTAGAGGACAAAATAGATCAAAACCAGGAAAAAACACTTAATAATCCGAATCATATTCCAAAACATAACAGAATACTTCGAATTTTCTCAAGAACATGATGAACCCTAAAACATAAAACATGATTCTGGAACTCGAAATCTGAATTTTTAATCCTCTTCTAAACAGATTTCGGTTATAAGATTATCCAGTTGATTTCGACCAAACATATAAGTGATCTTTTATCCGAAAACAGGGATTTCGGTCCAAGATCCAAGACATCAGTTATGTTTACGAAATTAATTAAAAAATTCTGTTTTCATGATTTCTATTCCAGAATGATGAATACGAAACAGAACCGACTAATCAACATATGCTCTGATACCACATGTTGGTTTCAGTTCTGTTCTAAACATAAAGAAAACATGAATTCATACCTGTTACAGCAGACAGTGCGTTGGAGAATCCAGTAATGGAGTTCGACATACTTGTCATTGTGATCTGGTTCCTCCTTAGGATGCTGACTAATGATGGGGATTTAGAGAAAACCGAAAAGGGATATCGGTTTGGAGAGGAGATTTCGTGATGATGTTATGGCTAATGGGGTGTGTGAATTGTGTAACTGAGTAACCCCTAAACCTCCACATGACTCTCCTTATATAAGCACCCAGGAGGAAACCTAATTAGTTACTAAGGGTAATATGGTCCATCAACAATTACCAACTAATTAAATAATAGGTTCTAATATATTTTGATCTCTATAATGTAAATGATTAAGATGGCTATAGATTAAATATTAAACATAATATATTTAATCTTACACCGGAATGATTATTTTGAAGAATTATGTCAGCCTCAAGGACAAGGCATTTGTTTTCCATCGTTTTTACTAATTTTTTCCCCTTATATACTTATACCACCTCCCACAAGATATAATTCCTCATGACCACTAGGCTATAGCCTAAGCGGCTTGTTTTCCACCGTTTTGATAATTCTTTTTATTTTTATCTTTTTTATAGACATCCGCAACAGCTATATTTTTTTATTTATTTTTATTATACGTTGGATTGGAATAGTTGTTTTGACGAGGTCTAATATTATAGGGTGGATATGTGTCATGTGTGACACGTTGGGTATTGGCCCTGGGGGTTTTTGTGACCCTGCAGACAACAAGACAGGCGTTGTACATATGCGTCTTGGTCGAAACTGGGATCCAAAAACGCAACCGATTCCATATAAATTTATTTCATTGGCCGCATCTGCAATTGATGATGCTTGAGCCAGCCTATCTTGATGATGAACTCCCTTCCTTTAGTGTGTCCAGATACTTGTTTAGTCAGTTTCTATACAAAATGTTGTCCAATTGACCTTCACCAGGTTAGTTCTAACTTTGCACATACATGCACACAAAAAGCAAACCGAAAATTACGGTTCGGTTACGGTTTTGCATGTAATGAAAACCGAACCGAATAACCTAGAAAATCATTTTTTTTAATGTTTGTTATATATTTTTAGGAATTATTATTAGTTTTATTCTTAAATGTTAAATGTTAGTATTTTATAATACATTAGCATTTTTATTTGTCTTTTAAGTGATTTATCTATTGCCTATAAATTACAAAATTTAACATAAAGGTTAAATATTTTTTAAAGTATTATAAACGGAAATGTTTTAATAAAAACTTTGCCTATAAATTACAAAAATTTAACATAAAGGTTAAATAATTTTTAAATTATTATGAACGAAAATGTTTTAATAAAAACTTTGAAGAAACATACAAATAGATTATAATGTCAGGTTTATGTGGACAATATTAGTTAAAAGCTTGAAATAATAACTATGTTCTTTTTTGTCTTACCTAATTTTGTTCCAAAAACCGTAAAACCGAACTAAACCGTTGCTAAAACCAAATGCTTTTCAATAACTGAAAACCGAACACTTCGGTTATGGTTTCGGTGCAAACCCTTGAATTACTCAATTGTAGGTAAATGATCTAAAATGGTAAACAATAATTTTGGGTGCTTTTGTTTGAACGTAGGATCGCGATGAGAGCGGAAGAGTGTTTCCTGTGGTTTACATCTCTATTGGCCATACTACAGAATATGTGTATTGTCTAAATGGAGTCAAAGCGGGCTCGGCTGTGGACAAAGTTAAAGGCTTAAAAAGTTTAAATGTGCACTCTGGTGATGTATTGACATACGGTGGCAAGTCCAGACTTATTTATCACGGTTCGAAGGGTACATGTCTGACAGGGGCTCACAAGCTGAGAAAATTAACCAATGTTCGTCTTGGCCGTCTAAGCCTTACTTTAACGCGCTTTTAACCGTGCTCGTTTAGGAATTTTCATCTCAATCTCAGGATCATGTTGTTCTTTGTTTAAGTTTCATAATTCATAATGTCATATTGGTACCCTTATGCCACATTTCTTGTTTGTTATTTAAGTATCAAGTGTGTTGAGTTTGGCCTTTTGTTTAAACTAGTGGTTTCAATGACGCATTTTGCGCGTGAGGCGTTAGTGTCTTCGAATGACATGTTTTAGTTAACTAAGGCCACGTGCTAGGGCTGTTCACGAGTAGAACCGAGTGTGGGCTTGATCGAACTTAGAGTAACTGTACCTATTTTACCTTTGGATTACTACTTAAACGATCAAACACATAATTTGTACGAACGCAATCGTTACGCGATGTTGAGAACACACAAGTAAGCGACAGTGGGTTAAAGATTTCGAAATTTGTCAGGATCTAAGGGGTTGTTTTTTGAGCTTTTAATGGGTTAAAGATTTTAGATTATTATCGGCAAATAATTGAGTTGGGATTATTATCGGCCAATTGAGAAAGTTGGTATTTTTTAAATCCAATTAGCCTTTTGTGATATAGTTAACTTTGACTATTTGTGCGTTTCATAATTAGTATACTCGTTTAGTCGTTTTATACAAATTGGTATACTCTAAGACCATGTGTAGTGGAAGACACAAATAATGCCCCCACCCTTGGGCGTTTTGCGCCATGTGGTAGTCTAGTCAACAATGGAGCATTATTGGGCGTTTTTCTAAATGAGTGTAGTGGGGATGTGCGCATTGTTAGGCATTATGTTAAAAGGGGTGTTAAACAATTAAATAAAAAAAATCCAAAAAATGTTATTGGGCAAGCAAAAGCAAGAATACCTGTGATTGGCCAAAGAATTGAACGAAAGGCGTGGAAAAAATGACGCTCCTCAACATTTTTTTAAAAGAACGCCCCCCTAGGCCGGTCCTTGGGCGTTGTGGGGCGTTTTTGGGGGGAAAACGCCCAAAAACCACTCACTACGGGTGGTCTAAAGGAGTTAAACACAAGTGGTGCAACTCTAGAAGCTATCTACTAGGGTGAAATTTGGGTGTATATTCACGGTGGTAGTAACTCGGAGTGTATATCCAAGTATTCTCATTAATTGGATCTAAAATTTGTGTTTGTTAGATCAGGAGAAGTGGAGTGGGTGCTAGGGTTTTGAGCTTTTGAAGATCTAGATGTTTTGAAAGAAGTTAGAAGAGGTTTAAAGAGCATAGAAGACCTAAGGTAAGGTCTGCGCGACAAAGAGGTGGGGAAAAGTTTTTTTTTAATGAAAACTCTTCTAAAAAACAAAAAAGCTGCAGACCCTTATGTTTGCGCGTGGTCTGAGTGGGGAAGAGAAAAGAGGTTATGAAGTACTTTTCCTAAAAAACAAACACCACCTAAGTATCCAATTGTTACGAAATCACGCTCCCGTTACGGTGTAGGTGATCTGGTTACAGTTACAGAGCACGCCCATTCAAGGTTATTGACGGTGAAAAGGGGGGATGGTTTGTGAGCCTCAAGCTTTTCAACCAATTAAACCTTTTATTTCCTTTTTTTAATTATTAAAGTTAAAATATTATTTTAATGGGTGGTGGAGGGTGAAAACTTGTGAAGTCATAACACACTAAAGGTGAAAAAAAGTGAGTGAGAGTTCATGTCTACATGTAATTCACTTTCTGACATGACAATAAAAATTTATAAAACGGTAACACATAGGCTTATAATTATGTGTAAAGATCTTGGTAGTAGTTAAACTTTAAGTGTTATAGTACATGAATTTAACTAGAAAATAATTGAATTTGACATGTGGGACTTGATTAGTGTTACGTGCCTATCATCATTTATTCATTTAGGTAGCGTAACCACTATAATAGGTGCATACTGAATACTAAATAACAAGTTGAACTTGGTGATTCGGTAAGGGGTCTTGCCATATGTTATCTAGGATTTTGCATATGTAAGTCTACGCTAGTTCATCGTTCGTTAACTAATTCTCGTTTGCCCTATAACAAACGATATTCGTTTATCACAGGCCTATGACTGTTGTGAACCACTTTTCAGAAAGAATTCCCAGCTTTTCTTTAAGGGTATACGGTGTGGTGCGGGAAAGGGGAGTGGCAAAGGGGTTTGCCACATAGCAACCGCGCCGCCGACCCCCTTTGCCGCTCGGTTTCTTTAATCACGTGGCGACCAAATGCCGATGCGGGGAATTGTGTTCAAACGGCTGTAATGCCGTTGGCATTAATAAAAAAAATCATTTTTTACTTTTATAATTTATAAATTACACAAATTCATTTCCATTTTCACCAAACAAACTCAACATCCATTTTCACTACATTCCACACTCATTCTTTCAAATCTTTTCAAAAAAAATGGAAGGCTCAAACAAAGGTGAAGGCAAGAAAAAAATGGTAAGGTCCGGTTCGAAGGCGAGGGCTCAAGATAAACGCGGTGGTTCGGGTGGTTCTAGTGTGCCGTTTCATCCCCAACTTGGGTTTGCGAATCAAACCCAACCTCCATTTTATTTTAACCAACCAATACATCCACCTTTCGGTTATGATAGCCAAACCCTCCAAAATTGGATGCAACACGGTCCGACGATGGTTCGACCCGGTTATTATGATTAATCCCTAGACGCCCAAAATGCTTTTGACCCGTTTGCTTTTCAAACCCCAAGCTCACAATCATCGAGAGACAAACAAGATGACTCCGATGAAGAGTTCGTGCCAGATACCCAAGAACAACATTATGATGAGGATGAAGATGTTGCGGTTCAAGAAAATCCTGTGAACCAAAATGAAGCCGCACCGGAAAGAAAAGGAAAAGCGAAACGGGAAAGTTGGACGCCTAAACAAGAAGAGGCGTTGGCAAAGGCTTTTGTTCATTGCACTTTGAATAAAAAGAAAGGCAATCAACAAAAGGCGGATGGGTTTTGGAAGCAAGTTCTAAACCACTTCAATCAAACGGCCGGAGGAAGTAACCGAACCCACCACCAAGTTCGATCAAAATGGCTCACGATGCAAACAACATTGAACACATTCAACGGTCTATATCATCAAGCGGTATACTTTATTATTTATATACGTTTTATTTTTTAATGAAGTATTTAGATTACGTTGTTGATAATTTATTATTTTAGGATCGTTTACGTCCTAACGGGAGTGATGATGCGTTTGTAATGAAGCAAGCGCTAAAGGATTACAAAGGCAAAGAAAAAAAATGATTTTGCTCATATTGCGGCTTGGGAGATTGTTAGAACAAATCAAAAGTGGTCGCCGGTACCTTGTTGGGTGAAGAAAGCTTCGGCTCGAGTCAAAAAAGAAAGTCTTCGGATTCGGGAAATTATAGAGCGGACACATCGAATGTCGAAGTCTCGAGCGGGTTCGGTATTCCCGATATAAACGAGGATCCCTCGCCAAGACGACAAACGAGAAAGGAGAAAAAGGACAAAGGGCCGTCTTCAAGAAACGAAGATCCAAGATATATAACACACAAATTCAAAGTATACAAGGCCATAAAAAAGAGATAATGGATATTAAACGTATACGAAAAGAAAAATACTTGACCTTGGCGGAAGAGCAACGAGAGGCGTTGCGACAAACAATGTACGACAAGGACTTGGAGACGTTTAATCGGCCTACCGACAATGTTCACCCTGCGATGTTGGAAATCACACTCGCTAGAAAACGTGAGATCGCAAAAAAATATGGATGGCCTTGTGATTTTTAGTTTTTTTAAACTTAGATTTTATTTATAATGTAATGCTTTATTTTTATTTATAAAAGTTTGATGTTTTTCCATTTTATCTTAAATTAAAAAAAAACAGAAAATAAAAAAAAAGTTTACCACTTCAGCAAGTGTCTAAACCATTGCCAACACTTTTCAGCAAAGTTTAAACACTTTTCACTGATTGACTTGGCGCACTCTGATTGGTTGATTTTTTAGTTTGTCACTCTCAAGTGTCTAACCACTCCTTATAACCTAATGTTATGTAATTGTAGAAAGTAACAATCTATTTAATCATTTAACACTAATTTGAAGGGCAGATCTTGAAATTAAACAAAAGTTAGTATTAGTTTTGGTTATTATACTTAAATTTGGTTTATTTTTGTTTAAAGATAGTGAGTCATATTTCAGGAATAGATTATTTTTTTAGAACATGTTAGAATAGTCTTAAGATTAGTTTGCTTTGACTTTAGTTACGCTCTCGTTTAATTTGATTATAAGAAAAGAGTCGCGGGATATCCCGGTATGTTTGTGTTTGTTCGTTTGTTTGACCATCTTGGCTAGGGGTGTAAACAAGCCCAGAGGCTCGAGAGCTACTCGTGATCGGCTCGGTTAAAAGCTCGAACGAGCCGAGCCTTAACGAGCCCGAGCCCGAGCTCGAGCCTGAAATAGAGCTCGTTTTGTTATCGAGCCCGAGTTCGAGCCTGAAATACAAAGCTTGTTTAGGCTCGCGAGCCTAAACGAGCCCATACAAAATTTTAATTTTTTAATATATAATATATTAATAACGATGATAGCATTAATGAGCCGAGCTAGAGCCGAGCTTTTGCTTGTTTAAGCGATGTTGAAGTGAGCTGGAGCCGAGTTTTTAGCTCGTTTAAGGTTGTTCTCAAAATAGTTCGAGCCGAGCTCGAGCTTTGGGTTTTACTCGCGAGCCGAGCTCGAGCTCAAAGAAGTAGGCTCGAACCGAGCCGAGCTCGAGCTCGAGCTTCATAAAAACCTAACGAGCCGAGCTCGAGCCTGGTGAAGCTCGGGCTCGACTCGGCTCGTTTACACCCCTAATCTTGGCCAACAATTTAATTTACTTGCAATTTGGACGATTAAGTTTCATAATTTTAATAAAAGATGGTTCATGATTGTAAGTTTGTAACACGTATAAATAACTACGTATTTTCAAATAAAAATAAACACATATATAACTCATGATTCCGTTATAAACCTGTTTAGTTTTTGGTTCAATCTGGATCGGACCGCTTCCTCTTCGACCCGACACCCTACTTTGCATTGTGTAGAGCCCATGTAATTTTATAATTAAAGCTCTTGAATTTAAATTATTTCCAACAATTAAACCTAACCCATAGTGGTTTAAAGGTGACATTAAAGAAGAAGATGACACATAAAGTCCTACAATTCTTTCATATACAAAAAGTTCAAAAATGACCTTGTTTTGTAAAGATTTATTTAGTATGTTTTATTCTGTATGCAATTTGAAACACAACATATTTTTACATCAAAGAAAACAAGTATTCAGGTAATTACCAAACAACATCATTCCTTTGTGTTATCGATTTTGTAGAAATTGGTCAATGTTTTCCCGTCGAGTTTCTTGGTGAAAAACCTTCTCATGTAATCATCATATTTGAATTCCTGGTAAACTGCGGGTTTCGTGGTAGATATGAGCTCTGGGAATGGGCCGTATAGTTTTTCTCAGTTGCTTGGATTGAAAAATACCGCAATGGAAACACGCGCGCCTTGAGCAGGGTTTGCTAATACGCGATGCTCCACGCTTTTGTATTCATCATTTGACATCATCTGCAAAATTGAACAACATGAATATAAATTCGGATTAATTCATGCAAGAAGGTGTTTGGATTTGTGTTTTAAAACTGATTATAAATCACAATAACCGGTTGTCTAATGTATGAATGTTGATGGTAACACTGTGTAGCCAAAAAGTGGTATAAACATCATTGATGAACTCACAAAGGTCACTTTACCGGTTCAATTGGATAATCTAGGTTCATCAACAACAGGTGTTGATGGAGTGAAGTTGTCGGCCGATCAGGGGAGGTTTGCGAAACCGGTTGTTGAGCGATCGGAACATTGTTGGGATTATCCAAATATGGGATATTCGCTTGTATCAGGTCTCGATGGAATGTATGTGTCGGATGCACAAGGAAAATCACGAAATACGGGGGTTGCAAATCCTACATCTTTCGCTAACATTGTTAAGAACGCCAAGGAGAATGCTAAGGTGAACTTCAGGACTTTTCTGTCACACCCCGACCACGTAGGACAACCAAACGTGGCAGAAAACGTCGGGGAGTGTTGTAACAGAATCATTTGTTTCACAACCATGGATAATAAAGTTTCGTTTTATTAATCAATTAAGAGAGTTACATTGTTTTAACAAGAAACAAAGAGTACATAACATAAATTAACTAGTTCTTGTCTCGTTTTAAGTCACTAAGGCACAGGTCCGCCTAAGTATGTCTTGATAAGTCCTATGCATCATCTCCTGAAAACACATGTGAAAATAGGTACGTCAGCATAAAAATGCCTGTGAGATACATAGGTTTTGTGAAAATAGGATTCATGACTTGTAAGTTTAGAAAGAGTTGTTTAATAAAGTTTAGTCATGAACCTTGTAATTTGCTTTGTCTTGTAAATCATTTGAAAAACGATAAGATCAGATGATATGTATAAATAAGAGAATAATGTATGGTTAAATGAATAACCATGTAAAATGAGTTTGTATAAGATAAGTTGTTTGTAAATCAATGTCTTGTGAAAAGTATGTTATTTGTATAAAATGTTATATGTCTCAAACTGAAATGATTCAAATAACGCTACGATATGTAATACCATACAAACACTTATATATAGGAAGTACCAGCGGCGTATCCACCATGCTTGTATCATATTACACATGCCTCGTTACTTAATCACTTACTCAAACCAAACTACCAAAGTAAAATGTTCATGTCTAATGTAAATCATGTAATGTGTATCCAAAATGTAAGCATGTGATGAATAACAAATGTACTAAGTATGCAACAAAAGACATACATAGCATAAAGTGTAATGTATAACAATGTACTAAGTACGCACACAATGGGCTCTTTTCTGTCACACCCCGACCACGTAGAACAACAAAACGTGGCGGAAACGTCGGGGAGTGTTGTAACAGAATTAATTGTTTCAAATCCATGGCAATTGAAGTTTCGTTTTATTAAACAAACATGAGAGTTTACATTGTTTTAAACAAGAAACAAAGAGTACATAACATAAATTAACTAGTTCTTGTCTCGTTTTAAGTCACTAAGGCACAGGTCCGCCTAAGTATGTCTTGATAAGTCCTATGCATCATCTCCTGAAAACACATGTGAAAATAGGTACGTCAGCATAAAAATGCCTGTGAGATACATAGGTTTTGTGAAAACAGAATTCATGACTTATGTTTGAGAAAATGTTTAGTCATGAACCTTGTAATTTGCTTTATCTTGTAAATCATTTGAAAAACAATAAGATCAGAGGATATGTATAAATAAGAGAATAATGTATGGTTAAATGAATAACCATGTAAAAATGAGTTTGTATAAGATAAGTTGTTTGTAAATCAATGTCTTGTGAAAAGTATGTTATTTGTATAAAATGTTATATGTCTCAAATTGAAATGATTCAAATAACGCTACGATATGTAATACCATACAAACACTTATATATAGGAAGTACCAGCGGCGTATCCACCATGCTTGTATCATATTACACACGCCTCGTTACTTAATCACTTACTCAAACCAAACTACCAAAGTAAAATGTTCATGTCTAATATAAATCATGTAATGTGTATCCAAAATGTAAGCATGTGATGAATAACAAATGTACTAAGTATGCAACAAAGGACATACATAGCATAAAGTGTAATGTATAACAATGTACTAAGTATGCACACAATGGGCATACATAGCATGTAATGTAAAACAATGTACTAAGTACGCACACAATGGGCATACATAGCATGTAATGTAAAACGATGTACTAAGTACGCACACAATGGGCATACATAGCATGAAATGTAATGAAATCATGTACTATAATGTACTAACGAAACATTGCAGGTATATGATGTGAAAACAGGAAAGCACGAAAGTAACAAGTAGGCACATGTGTTCCACCCCAAAATGTTTGGAAAACAGTAAAAGAGGGGTCTATGTACTCACTTGAGATTGCTCAGAAGTCCTAAGATAACCACCAAGCAATGCTAGAGATCTCTGAATCAAACGGCACCTAATATAGGTAGCTATGTTAATTAGTTGACGGTGCTGATGTTGTTATTCCGTTGTCATCGGTTCAACAAGTCAATGATAGGTATGCTAACACTTTGTATGGATATTTTCTGGGTAAACGGTTGGCATTTCCTGTGGTCGGTTATTTTGCTAAAAACAACTGGGTTAAATATGGTCTGTCACGGCTAATGATGAATGCAAACGGGTTCTTTTTCTTTAAGTTTAAAACTAAGGAAGGGATGAGTCAAATGTTAGAGGACGGGCCTTGGTTGATCAGAAATGTACCGATAATCTTGAAGGAATGGTCGGCTTCTTTAAAGATGGAAAAAGAGGATATTAAAGTTGTTCCAATTTGGGTCAAGATGCATGATGTGCCGTTAGCGGCTTTTACCGAGGATGGCCTTAGCTTAGTTGCTTCTAAGATTGGGAATCCTAAGATGTTGGATTCGTATACTGCCACGATGTGTGCTGAGTCTTGGGGAAGAAGCAGCTATGCTAGAGCGCTTATTGAAGTTCAGGCAGATGCTGAGTTAAAGAAGTGTGTTACTGTTGCAATTCCATCTTTGGATGGTAACGGTCATTCAAAGATAGAGGTCAAAATTGAGTATGATTGGGAGCCTCTTAGGTGCTCCTCTTGCTGTGTGTTTGGTCATGACGATAGCTCATGCCCAAAGAACCCTCAGGTTACTTCAAGTGGGGATTCTGGAAAGAATAATGATGATTTTCAGGATGTGGGTGCTAAGAAAAAGAAAGTTAATAACCAAGGCCTCCATATGAAAAATCAGAAGCCTAAGGTAGTGTACAGACCAGTTGTCAAACCTAAACCAAAATCGTCCTTGAGGAGTCCGATGAATAACCAGGTTTCAACGTCAAACCCGTTTGACATTCTTAAGGACGATGATGGTAATCAGGGAGGTAGTACTGTGGGTCGTGTGGAGAAGAAAGCTGCACAGACTAGTAGTGACAAGCAGGATTCGGATGAGGAGGAGGTCGTTGAAGTCTATAATGAAACTAGTGAATTTATGACCTCAGGTACACATTCGTCATCTTCGAGAGCAAAAGCTAGCACCTCTTCCACAAAATTCTCCAATGGATAGATTTTTTTTTGGTTCGTGTGAAGGGGTTGCCGGTTTCTGGCAATTTCATTTTTGATGATGGTGGATGAGGTCTTTATTTTTGTTTGTTTGTATTGTTTCGTCTACTGATGTATAGTCATAGTTTTCCTTGGTTTTTGTGATTTACATATATGGGGCATGTCCTGTATATGAACTAGTGTGGAACACATCCTCACTACTTGTACTTATTTGTGGTTGTTTTAATAGAATCACCGGGGTAACCCTTTACCCAAAAAAAAATGTATGAATGTTTTAAAACTGATTAAATATTATTTTAATGGGTTGTGTATGGTTTGTGAAACTATTACACGCTAAAAATGAAAATAAAAAAAAGGCTGATTCTAAACGCACCCATCCCCTCCTGTTTATACCCCCCCCCCCTTGTGAGAGGAAAATTGCCGGTCCCACGCAGGCCCCACCTGTAAGTATGTGAGAGGAGGAGGGTGTAAAAAGTAATTAATGGGGTGTAGAAAGTAGCACCCAAAAAAAAAGTGAGTGCAACCTCATGCCTATCAGCCTATGTATTAGTGATGATGTTGAAGTCACTTTTTGATGTGACACTAAAAAATTGTGAAATTGTAATACATAGCCTTAGACTACATGCTATGGTGCTCATCCTCCCTTGGAGGATAATCCGCCACGTAGACGTCACATCATAGTCCTCCCAAGAATGGTCCATCCCACAAAACTAGTGGAAATGGGAGGATGGTCCTAGATGATCCTACCCCACCACTTTTATATATATATTTTTTAATCTTCCACTATTTTAAACGTTTAACAAATAAATTAAGAAAATATTTTCATTAATATTAAAACACAATACATAAACTTAAAAAAAAACATAAACTTAAAAAAAATCTTAATAAATTAAAAAAAATATATAAACTTAAAAAAAATCAACCACTTTGATGCTTCTTGATGATGTCGTTTTATAGTTTTAGCAAAGTCGAACGTTTTGGCTCGGGATAACTATCGACATCCATCATTAATATTTCTCATTCCTTGAGCCGAATCTTTTCATCGGACAATCGAATTTTTTCTCCCGCCACGCGTAACTTTTCTCCCGCCACACGAGACTTTTCTTCGATGGCCCGCTCCTTCGTCTTCGCCTTTTGGGCCGTGACCTCGGTGTACGTTTTAAAATGTGCCATAAACTCGTCCATCTCCGGGTCCACCTTTTGCTTTTCTTTCTCCTTCACCCGCTCCTTCTTTGATTTGTACCGGCCCGGGGGACGCTCCGCTTCATGTACGGCGTATTCTTCTTCTTCGAACTCGGCGTCATCGTTTAAGTTTATGTGGCATCTCGCGTCCGATCCACCGGCGCTAAAACTACCGGATTCCGATGTCCTTTGCCGCTTCGCCATCTCCACCTCGTTGGGAATCGGCGCCCATTTTTGGTGCGTTCGCAAAATTTCCCACGCGCGAACGTGTGCGAACGAGGTATTATTATTGTTCTCCTTGTACGTCCCCAACGCCTTTTTAAACACATCCTCGTCGCTCATGCCGCTACGACGCCCACTTGAATATATTTTATTATATTCTTCGCAAAACTTATTGACGAACCCGTTCATTTTTCGCCACTTTGCTGACACCGAGTCGATATCTCGATACGGGCCTCTGTCCATTAGCCCAAGGAACTTCGCCAAAACCGCCTTCCAAAACCCTTCACCCGTTTGATTATTACCTATAAAATATGTTACAAAAAATGTTACAAAAAATAAAAATAAAAACTAATACTAAAAAATATAAACTTAAAAAAAAGTTATTTTTACCAACCTTTTGTCGGGTGTGTAGACGTGCCTATGTAAGCCTTCGCTAAGGCTTCTTCCTCGATTGGCGTCCACGGTTTCGCCTTTGCTTTGGACGGTTGCTCACCCACCACTTGCTTGCCTTTTCTTCATTTGCCTTTTTGCGGTTGGGTCTCGGGAACAACTTCCACATCCTCGTCGGGTTCGGATCGTTCGGGTTGCGTCGGGTTCGGTTGGGGTTGAACGGGTTGCGTCGGGTTGAAAGTGTTGGATATTAAAAGCACCCCGCATCATCAATTGTTGTAGGGCTTGACTTTGTTGCGGTTGAGCAAAAACGTTCGGTGCGTGTTGGAATGCGGCAAAGGCGTTTGAGGAATATTGAGAGAATTGGTTCGGTTCTATCGTCGGATAGTATCCCGGAACCGAGAAAACATTCGGGATGTTCGGTTGGGTCGGGTTGTTGGGATTGTTCGGGTTGTTGGGGACGTTCGGGTTGTTGAAGGGATCCATGGTATAATATAAGTTTATAAAAGTGGAAGATGTTTTATAAAAAATAAGGGAGAGAGGTGAGTTTGGTAGATGAAAAGTAGAAAAAAATGGTTAAAAATGGTGAATGGATGTGAAAAAGGGTTGGATTTTTATAAAATGGGGGAAAGTGACCGTTTGAAATATTTGAATTTGAAAATATTTTTTTTATTAAAAGGTCAAATGCCTCGGTCCCCACATCTTTTTTGTCTTCACATGGGCCGGCTCCAACGTCTTGTTCTCGACGCTGAAGACAGGGACCGCGGGGGGGGGGGGGGGGGGGGCACGGTGTGCAGACCGGCGCCGGTCCTGGACAGAGGGACGTCCCCCATACCGCATAGCCTTATGATTATGTGTAAAGATTTTGGTAGTTAAACTATAAGCGTTATAGTACATAAATTCCTTATGATTATGTCACATAAACGTTATAGTACATGAATTTAACTAGAAAATAATTGAATTTGACATGTTGGGCAGGTAGCGTAACCCCTAAAATTGTAACACATAAATAACTACATATTTTCAAATCTCCAAAGATGAGCATATATAACTCATGCTTCAGTTAAGAGCCAAATGGGTTTTAGTTGGAACCAAAACTGTTACTGCATGTACTAGCTTAACCAATTTAGTTTTTTTGTTCGGTCTGGAATTAGACCACTGTTATGAATTGAAACCATTGTAAGGTATGAGACATCGTTTGTATGGGCAACACATGTGGAATTTATAGACCAAATTAGCTCTCTCAATACTAGACTAGTCTTTTGGGTTGAGTTCTCATGTTTGATCTATAACAACTGCTTCGTGTTCGACCCAACGCCCTAGTTTACATTGTGTAAAGCCCAAGCAACTTTACAATTTAAGCTCTGTAGCTCGCTCGAAAAGAGCTCGAATAAAACTCGATTTGAAACGACCTGAGTTGAGCCGGCTCATTTTGTAACCAAGCCAAGCTCGGCTCGGCTCCTTGGCTCGTTCTTAGGCTCGTTTAACTTCAAACTCGAGCTCAAGCCGAGCCGAGCTGCCTCGTTTAATTTCGAGCTCAAGCTCGAACCCACCTTGGCTCGACTCGTTTACAACCCTAGGAATTGAACTCGATGACACGGAAAGTTCTACAGCTACAAAAAGTTCAAAAACGACCTAGTTTTGTAAAGATTTTAACTGTGTTTTATTCTGTATGCAATTTGAAACACAACATATTTTTACATCATATAAAACAAGTATTCAGATAATTACCAAACAACATCATTCCTTTGTGTTATCGATTTTGTAGAAATTGGTCAATGTTTTCCCGTCAAGTTCCTTGGTGAAAAACCTTCTCATGTAGTCTTCAAATTTGAATTCCTGGTAAACCGCGGGTTTCGTGGTAGATATGAGCTCTGGGAATGGGCCGTATAGTTTTTCTCGGTTGCTTGGATTGAAAAATACCGCAATGGAAACACGCGCGCCTTGAGCAGGGTTTGCTAATACGCGATGCTCTACACTTTTGTATTCATCGTTTGACATCATCTATGAAATTGAACAATACGAATATAGATTTAGATTAATTTACACGATCACTATACTAATTATAAATCACAATAACCGGTTGTCTAATGTGATTACCTAATTTACACAATTATTATACTTTACGCCCCACTTGCGGTATGCGCATATAATGTATATATGTGTGTGCAATCGGGGGCAAAAGTGAAAGTGCACTAATTTTAACCTTATTGTACTAATTTCGTGAAAATAACGTTAAAAGCTGAGGACGGTTAATCATGCATCATGTGGTGGCGTTGATAGCTGAAAGACAAAAGGGTACATGCACTAATCGGTCTTTGTCCCGATTGCTGAGTGTTATTTGCCTTATGTTCAAGGCTTGATGCAAAGCTACTATCGAGCCGGAGGTCTCACTGGAAGCAGCCTCTCTATTCCTACGGGGTAGAAGTAAGGCTGTCTACATGTTACCCTCCTCAGACCCTACATTTGCTTTGCCATTGGTGGGATTTACTGAGTATGATGATGATGACACAATCACTATACTAATTCGAGAAGCTTTTACCATTATTTACAAAATTAATTTGCTTTTTTAACATAAACCCAATGAAAAAAAAAACCAAAACTTCTTGTACCGGTAATAAGCATCCCAAGAGGTAATTTTTAACCGGTAATAAATGAAAATTCTACTATTTAATAGGCATATATCATCGCTGTTTATATTAAAACACAAATAAAAACCTAGAATCCCGCTATTTCCCACGCTATGAGGGCACCAAAATCAGATTGCGACCTGCAATCGCCTCGCCACGCTAAACGCTATAGCAAGCACTATGCTCGCTATTAATAACTATGGCCTTAACATGATAAATAGAAGGTATGAAAGTATGAAAGTACAAAACAATAAATGGCATAAAAGTACCTGTAGTAGATCACCTATATTGATAATAATAGCACCATGAACCGCCTCAACATCAGCCCACTCATCACCACACTTGACCTGCAACAACCCGCCCACTTCATTCTGGACCAATACGGTCAGCACCCCCGGGTCGGTGTGGGAAGTCAGCCCCACCGTGAGATCCGGCTGAGGACATGGCGGGTAATAATGGGACACACACGCCCTCCCTTCCAAACACGACCGTTCCTTCAATTTGTCACTTTCTACCCCCAATCCTTCACATAAAATCGACATCAACTCTTCACCTAACCCAACCACCGCTTTGTCCCATTCCGCCAGCGCCACCCTACACATCTCCGGCACAGCATTCCAGTCCGGCTCCACCGGTGACATCCTCACCTGCAGATAGACTTGTAAGCAAACCGAACCATGTTCATGTTCGTTTATTTAATTTCAACCATAGTTATTAAAGCGAGCGCCCAGGCGCGCCTAGGCGCAAATAAAGCCCCGGGCCCAACAAATCGCCCTGAGTTCGCCTCGCGCCTATAATCTTCAGGTTAGTTCATAATCTTCTGCATAGTTACTAAAGCGAGCACCCAGGCGCGCCTAGGCGCAAACAAAGCCCCGTGCCCAACAAATCGCCCTGAGTGCGCCTCGCGCCTTTAATAACTATAATTTCAACCAACAAACGAACAAACATAAACAGTTAAACCATAGTTGTCACTAGCGAATAGTGTACGATAGCAAAAGCGATTGTGATAGTGATGAAATAGCGGGCACTATTTTATGTTTAGTGATACACTAGAAAAAAAATTTAGAAATATTTTATATGTATATTATATCAAAATATGTTGTTTTTTTTCATCTAAATACGCAATCTATATTAAAAAAACTGGAATCCTGTTATTTTCACGCTATGGAGTCGCTAACAATCAGATTGTGAGATAGGGTCGCTCCGCTATGAAGCGTGCTATAGCTAACGGTGTTGATCACCATTACGAGGTTTTATTGTTCGTGTTAGGTCGCTAACACTATAAACAGGTGTTCACGAACGTAAGCAAGCACAAACAAACGCAAATGAATATAGATGAACGAATATAAATGAACATAGCTAAGAGAACACCAATTAAAAAGTAAACATGAAAATAAATCTGATAGGCCCAAAAAATTAATAAAACTAGACTAAATTGTAAAAAGAAAAAAATTCAGATATTTTAATTTCATAAAAAGATTACATTGTAAAGAAAGAATCTAGAAATATTAATTACATTGAAATTAAACTAACGGAAATAAATGAACACAAACGGACAGTAACAAACGTAAAGGTCCCAAAGGCACATGGTATGGTGTGCTGGTAAAGGTAAATCCTGCGAGATGCACCTAGATGAGTATTTTAGGAGTAGGTTTGTATGTGAACGAACGTTCACGAAGATAAATGAAACAAGCAATAAATGAACAAACGAGACATATTGTCTTAGTAAATGAACAAACATCGTTGTTTGTAGGGCTGCAAACGAACCAAAAACGAACACAAACAAGGTCCTACAAACGAACCAAACCTTGTTCGTGATCGTTGTTAAGAAATATATGTGTTCACGAACTGTTATGAACACTTACCGAACCAAATTTTATGTTTGTGTTTGTTTGTTAAGGAAATGAACTTCATGTTCGTTTGTTAATTTTAGGCAACGAACATTAATGAACAAAAATGAGCACAAACAAATGTTCATGAACACAAATGAAAACAAAAAACACAAATAGGCTTTCATGAACAAAATATATAAAACACCAACACTTATTAAATATTTTATTTGTCGGAATTTTAAAGCATTTAAATAAAATATAAAGACGAAATACCCTAATGAACTTTCGAACACAAACAAACACGTTCACGAGAACGTTGCCTCTGTTCATGTTCGTTCATTTAACTAAATGAACGGAATTTCTTGTTCGTGTTCGTTTGTTTAATAAACGAACAAACACAAACGAACTTCCCACCAAACGGTTCACCAACTGTTAACTATTCATTGAACGTTTGGCTCGTTTAAATTTTAATCGCCTACCTGGAGAGTGTCTCGCCAGCAGGCAGCTTTAGACAGATACAAGTCAAAATTGGTAGAATAAGCAGCTCCTTTACCAGCCTCCCGGTGGTAAAACCGCATCTTATACTCATTCGGTTGTTCAAAAAACTCCTTCACGGAACCAACTGCTGAATCAATTAACGTTACCGGAATGCTGTGATTAATAATCTGGAAAAACCCAAGTGTGGAAGCCGATTGCCGGATTTGTTCAACTACCGTTGACCGGTCGCCGGATAAGTCAATGACCGGAACGGTTAATCGAGGCCGGTTTTTGGGTTTTGGACCGGGGAGATTCTCCGGTGGGTGGTGGAAGAAGCGGGGAATGGTGGTGATGCCGGAATCTAGCAACCCTTTAACGCCGATTTTTGATTCGTCGAATTGTTTGACTTCTGTAATACGATCGTAGTCTTGTTCGGCGGTTACTGGTGCCATTGATGATATGGTACGGCGGCGATGACGATGGCGACTGTGGTGGTGGTTGGACGTAAATCACAATGGGTGTGTTGAAGACGCTAGAAAGCTTATTTTGTTTTTAAAGTTTTCTTAAGTAATTAACATAAGAGAAAATTACCAAAATAGCCAAGAAAAAGTTTGACTTACCAAAATAGCCACCTCATGAGTCTTTGGAGAGGGGCATCACAGATTCAAATGCGCGGGATGCCTCTTTCAAGACCCCTCATGCGTCTTTAAATATGGAAGTGACACGTGTCTCAATGATTAGGTAGACTCCTCCAATGCCTCAGGTAGACTCCTCCAATGCCTCAGGCAGACTCATCCAATGCCTCAGCAGACTCATGCAATGCCTCAGCAGACTCTTCCAATGCCTCAGGCAGACTCCTCCAATACTTTAAGAAAATACTTTAAAATATTTAAAAAAATACTAAAAATATTTTTTTTTAAATTTTAAAAAAATTACTTTTTTAAATTTATGTACGTAAAGATATCTTGGCTAATTTTAAGAAAATACATAAAAATTTAAAAAAATACTTTAATAAAATATTTAAATTAATTTTTTCAATTATTTTTTTAAAATTATATACGTAAAGATATCTTTAAAATACTTAAAAAAATACTATACGTATATAAATTTAAAATACTTTACGTATATAAATTTAAAAAATATTTTTTTTTAATTAAAAAAATATATATTTAAAAAACTATTTTTAGTATTTTTTTTAAAAAAAATTTAAAGTATTTTCTTAAAATATTTGAAAAAGTCTGCTTGAGGCATTGGATGAGTCTGCTGAGGCATTGGATGAGTTTGCCTGAGGCATTGGATGAGTCTGCCTAGGGCATTGGAGGAGTCTACCTAATCATTGGGACATGTGTCACTTCCATATTTAAAGATGCATGAGGGGTCTTGAAAGAGGCATCCTGCGCATTTGAATCCGTGATGCCCCTTTCCAAAGACTCATGAGGTGGCTATTTTTGTAAGTCAAACTTTTTCTTGGCTATTTTGGTAATTTTCTCTTAACATAAGGGTAAATTACACTTTTCGTCCTTTATGTTTGCAACGGATAGCCTTTAACTTCAATAATTACAGGCACAATCCTTTATTTGCAAAACTCATTACATCTTAGGTCTTTTACCATTAACCTTGTTAATTTTAAACATTAAATGATGTCATGTGAATCTCATGTGAGGGCATTTATGTCCTTTTATCACTAACCAAATACATAAAATCTAAAACACCTTTCTCTTCGATCACTTTATCTCTATCTCTCTTAATAACCAGTGAACCACATATCTTCATATCTTTCATCCTTCTTCTCCGACGAAGCACCGCCACCGTAGCTACTCCGACGGCATGGAGGGAGGCTGAGGAGTCAGTCGTATCCACTCCGAAGACAGCCTCATGGCATGGCGGTGTTCAGAGATAGAGTCAAAAAGGTCTATGGCTTCTCCGTTTCTCTGCTGCCGAAACGCTGCAACATCGCACTACCACCAGCGTCATTCTCCACAGACGTAGATGTTCCTCACGACACAACAACGTTCAGAGAGACATAGAAGATCGATTATATATATATATATATATATATATATATATATATATATATATATATATTTTAATAAAAAATTATAAATTTTCATTCCAATCAACACGGCAAATTACATAAGAATAGCAGGTAGACGGGCAACAAACTGCACCGCCATCCCCTTCTGAATGGAAAACCCTAATCTACTAAAAACAAAGCCTCGCCCCTGAGGGGTCGAAAAGTTGCTGTGGACCACACGCTGAACTCTAGCCAAGAACCGAACCGCCTCCGGCGCTAAGGAGCCGAACGTGTCAAACGCTAGGGGGACAAAGGTATGCTGATTATCCTCACAAGCTTATATTTTTTGGTTTGAAACACGTTTGGGTTTTCTTGATTCTCCTAATTGGAAGTGAAAGTGCTTCGATTTTGTTCTCCAACAGTCACCTTCGAAGGGATTTGGTGTAATTTGGCTGGCGTTTATTTGGGGAATTTAGGGCTGGCATTGAATTTCAATTTGAGGGATAATTTTGATTGCAGAATTTTGCAAATTTGGGGTTTTTGAGGAATTATGCTGTTTTGAGTTGATATTTGGGATATGTAAGGTATGTGTGACTGATGTATGTGTTATTGGAATATTTGATTCAAGTTGAGATTTCTAGATTAACGAAAGAGGTTTTTAATAACTTCAAAGAAGAAAAGTTGGTTTAATCTAAGCTTTGACTACTGGTTTGTTTGGTTTTGGGATTCGTGTGAATTGTATGGGGTTTGTTTTGATTTTTGAGATTTGTGGTTTGGTTTGCAAATGTTCACAAGTTTTTTTTTTATCAGTTGTGCATAAGGGTTAGCTTTTTTATTTTAATAGAAAATTTGTTAATTTGATTAATAAGTAAGGTTGTCAATGGAAGTGGTGGTGATGATCAGAAATAGAAATAGAAGTGGTAGTGATGGTAATCTGCAAAAATAGAGTGAGAGAAAGAGAGAAGGTGGTGGGTGTTACAGAGAGGGGCTTTAAAAATTTTTAATACTTTTTTTTGTTTTATTGTATTAGGATGGAAAAAGACAATAATACCCTCTTGTGTAATACACATGTCATATTTAACTAAGAATTTTAACTGAGTTAGTGCTAAAGGACCTAGGGTGTAATGAGTTTTACAAAAAAAAGGACTGTAACTGTAATTATTGAAGTTAAAGGGCATCCGTTGCAATCCGGTACATACATAAAGGACGAAAAATGTAATTTACCCTTAACATAATATTGGTGCATTACCCTACAGAGTCTTGGCTCTTATGGCGACGCAGCGTTTATCAAGTGGCAATTGGCGGTATCATGGTATGGTTTTCCGTGGAGACTGGAGACACAGAGAGGGCTCATAACTCGGTATTATGTCCCTCCGTGGAGAAACTCGGTGGGTTCCGGTCCAGGGATGGCCTCACAGTCGTGCCTGCGGCTGCCCAGGCCCAACCGCCCAATGAGTGGTATCTTAACAATCGTTCTTTCAAAAGAAAAATTAAGACTAGTAACTGGCTGACTGTAACATCTGTGCTTGTAATCATTGTGAACAGTTCGGTTATCAATAAAACAAAGTTATTTGATCCCAATGTTTGTTTGGTTATGTTTTACATTTTTCATGTTTTGACTTTTGTCCAATTTCAAACTCTATATCGCTTTCTAGAGAGTTATACGCAAACTTGTGCGTAAACGTAATCAGTTTAATGCGACAAATACTCCGGAACATCAACATATACTTAACATACCTTAAATAACCTTTACATAACTTAGAAATAAGTTTTGAAGGCTTTGGTATGGTAAAAACAAGTTAATTCGCTTACAGGGACTAAACTTGACAAACTGCGAAAGTATGCCAATTTGAACTGTAACAGACATTCCGGAACATGACCATAAGTTAAACATACCATAAATATCCTTTACATAGCTTAGAAATAGGCTTTGAGGGGTTCGGTGTGCTAAAATAAACTTTTGGGTCATTCAGGGACTAAAAGCGTCAAAAAGTGCATAAGTTTGCACTTTCGCGCATAACTTACGTTCTGAATACATCCGGACATCCAAAAATTTATGTAAGCACTAAAATATTTTATTTTAGTGTTTGGCATAAGAAAAATCCATTCGTCACGCCATTTGGATCGTTTTTCGCGCTTATGCGCATTCCGTCGTATTTTTGAGCATGTTTCATGTCCACAATGCTTAGGAATCATTTTAGGGCCTTAACGTTGGCTTAACGGGCCTTAAATGTGTCGGAAATGAGCTTATTACACAACAGGGACCAAATCTGCCATTTTTCAAACTTTCTGGTCTGCAAGGTACTTACGGACCTCAACACTCAGGACCTTACGGTCCGTAAGCATGGGTCAGATGCAGAAAATCATTTTTTGACTGCTGTTAACATCCTTTTAACCCCCCCAAAGGCCAATGCCACATGTCAAACTCTTGTGGTGGGGGCAAAATGAGTTACCACAACATTCCAACACATGTACGGATGAGATTCGATCACGTTATTCGAGAAACGATCCTAACGGCTTGAAGAATCCTATAAATACCCATCCATCCCCATTGCAAAACCCACAAGAATCTGATTTGAGAAGCTCTAAGTTGAAACCATTGTTTCATACCTGAGCTACTTGAATCAAGATTAGCTTTCGGGGACCCTTTGTAAGTATTCCTTCGTTCTTTTATTGCTTTTCGAGTCCGAAAGTCAAACTTTGTTTGACTTTCTGCATTGACCAGTTTATGGTCAATGCGAAGTTCGTTTGAACTTCGCAACGTGAGCGTAATCACGATGGTTATAGTCCCTTGTGACTATGCCTACTGATTACCACGTTGTCTAGGGTCGTAAGGGTAAGCGATCTAATAAATCGCTTATACCTTCGAACCCGAACCATTTGGTCGATCATTAGGATCCGACCAAACACATTAGGTGACCATAGTATATAGGGAATAACCTTCCGAGGTTATACCTTATGGTCGCTTCGTTTAAGTAGTTGTATGATAGGTAGTTTATATGCCTTAGGTAAATTACCAAAATGCCCTTTTTACGCCAAAATCCATTTTAAGCATATGTAACATAACTTTTGGTATCTAAACTGATTTGGTAACAATATTAGATATGTTAAGGCATATTTTACTTGTCATAGGACTAGTTAGGCGTTCCGAACGCGTTTTACGCGAACGACGCGTTAAAGTAGCATAAGCTACCTAAGCGGGCCGTAATGGGTCGTAAGCACTTAGGCTAGGTTTCATTTAGTATGTAGGCTTTGTTAAACCATACTACATGAGTTCCCATACTCATTTGGTTTACGAGCCCTCATTCTATCCGATCCTCCGATATAGGTCCGGTTTATTAACATAGTTACCTATATTAGGTGCCGTTTGAATCCGTGATCTCTAGCATTGCTTGGTGGTTATCTTAGGACTTCTGGGCAATCTCAAGTGAGTACATAGACCCCTCTTTTACTGTTTTCCAAACATTTTGGGGTGAAACACATGTGCCTACTTGTTACTTTCATGCTTTTCCATGTTTTCATATCATATGCTTGTTATGTTCAATAGTACACTTATAGTACATGATTTCATTGTGTTTATGCTATGTATGCCCATTGTGTGCATATTTAGTACATTGTTTTACATTACATTTCATGCTATGTATGCCCATTGTGTGCATATTTAGTACATTGTTTTACATTACATTTCATGTTATGTATGCCCATTGTGTGCATATTTAGTACATTGTTATACATTACATTTCATGCTATGTATGTCCATTGTGTGCATACTTAGTACATTGTTTTACATTACATTTCACGCTATGTATGTTCATTTGATTACATACTTAGTGCATTGTTTTCACATGCTTACTTTTTGGTATGACATTTGGTTTGTTCAAATGGGTCAATATACATTCATTAACATTAGCTACGCCGTTCGTTAGTAGGTAGCGGTACCATAGGAATTGACAACTCCCGTTCCTGACATCCTAGGTATGTTTGGATGGAAGGAATGACCGAATTCGATACACATAACTTAGATAAACCTTTAATTTGTTTAAAGGTCTATCACCACAGTCACAAGGCTTGGATGTATGCATTATAACAATACCGCATAGATGTTTGTATCAGTATAGCATGCATTTGTTCCACAAAACATAACTTTGACTTAAACTATGTTTAATTCAATACCCTGTTTTTGTGCATTTTACCTATGGTTTAGTTGATATATTTCACATGCCATACATGATATTTTTGGATAACATTATATGATTTACATTAAACATAAACATTTTGACATTGATATACACATTTGGTGATTTACATTAGACATGGACATTCTGATATGGTTTACACAATAACACTTGACAATTGATTTATACATGAACAATTTACATTGGTGGTTGGTTTGGGTAAGTGGTTTGAGTAACGAGGCGTGTGTAATATGATATAAATATGGTGGATACGCCGCTGGTACTTCCTATATATAAGTGTTTGTATAATATTACATATCGTAGCGTTATTTAAATCATTTCAGTATAGACATATTACATTTTACACAAATAACATATTTTTCACAAGACATTGTTTTACAAAACAGTTTATTTCATATAAACTCATTTTACTTGGTTATTTCATTAACCATACACCTTTCTTTTATATAATCCGATTTCTTATCAAGTTTTCATATGATTTATAAAAGAAAACACTTAACAAGATTCATGACTAATTTTTATTAGACCTTTCTTTTAAAACCCAAGTCATGAATCCTATTTTCACAAAACCTATGTATCTCACATGCATTTTTATGCTGACGTACCTATTTTCACATGTGTTTCAGGAGCAGGTGCATAGGTTTGATCGGGATACACTAGGGTGGACTCGGGCCTTAGTGACAATAAAAGAAGCAAGATTAATTTAGTTGATGTTGTGTACTTTGTTTCCTTCGTTTAAAAGACAATGTAACTCGCTTGTTTGATAAATAAAATATAACTTTGTATGCCATGGTTGTGAAACAATAATTCTGTTACAACACTCCCCGACGTTTCCGCCACGATTTGATGTTTTACGTGGTCGGGGTGTGACACTGACAAGTTGCACACACTTATTGTTTCCACCAACCCCGTCTTCTAATCAATTCTTTTGAACAACAAAAACCTTGATACTCGGATCACCATGGCAAATGGATTGCTCTTTTGTTGAAGAATAGAACGTGGAAGAAAACCCACAGTTGAGATTAAACTAATTGCAATAAAAATAAGATTAAACTAAGATTAACCTAATTGCAATAAAAATAAATTCAAGAGTTGGTTTGATTGGTTGATTTTTAAAACTAAAATTACTATTCTAGTTGCAAAATGAAAGTGTTGGTTGTAAACAGATTAGAGACAAATGACCATCCTAGACTTCCGGTTTCAATTGACATTCATGTTTTAATTAAACTAGAAAGAACCACATAGACATGGCTCATGTATAGCTACTTGTTGTGATGAAAGGGGACTAAGTACTCGGATTCCTAGAACACGAGGTTGTCACCCGATGATCAATCAATCAATACCCAATCCTAATTCTATCCATGATATCTCGATTGCCAACGGCACCAAGAACGTATGGTTTCAACTTATGATCGAAGCATCAATTAATCATTTACAAACAATTAGCAACACACCATAATAAACAAACAAACAAACATGGCAAGTTTATTATTCTAGAAATCAAAATCAAAACATGAAATGTCTCAAGCAAACCTTCAATCCAGGATGATCACAAAGTGTTTAGCCACTCATGGCTTGAATCATCATCATCAAACAAGTCTTAATGTTCAAGTCAATTAAAAACATCAAACTAAAGGTTAAAGATTGTCTTCAAGCTCCAAGGAACAAGCACAATTCGTCTCCAAGTTGTTCATAACCGAAATAGCATGATTAGCCCCTAATAAACATAATCAAAAGCTCATTTAATGCATAAGTTACACATTCAACCCAGACGGCGCCGTAAGCTACGCCGTGTACCGTAGCTTACGGCGGCCAATAGTCAACCGAGTCTTCATACGGCGCCGTAGCCTACGGCTGGCGCCGTAGGTTACGGTGCCAATCAATCCTTTACGCCAATGGGAGTCTGGGCTACGGCGGTGCATATGTGAGAGGGTTGGGACAGTAACCTATGGTAAGGACCGTAGGTTACGGCGTTGAATGAAGTATTTCTTCTTGTTTCTTTTGTTGCACTTCGATTACTTCAATCCTGTTTCCACCATCTTTGAGCTTCCATCCAAGCATCATAATATCAACTCCTTATGCACTTTAGCACCTGCAACATCAAACATCTAGTAGTTACCAAAATCAAGCAATTAACCGTGTGAAGTATGGGATTTTAATCTCTTTAAAGCACTTAAGGGTTGTCCTACGGACCACCCGTCACATCCCCACACTTACCCGTTGCTTGTCTCAAGCAACCCATTCAAAAACCATTTCATAACCACAAGCGATCAATCATGCAAACCAAGTTGAAATGTACCGTCCTTCTACTAACCTTTTATCATACCACAAGACACACCCTCGCAATAACTCTCGGTGACAAGAAATATTAGCAACATGATGCTAAAAACACTCAATGCATGTGTGTGATTGTGCGACAATAAGCTTGTATAAAAATCAAGTCTCCTCCTATCAAATACCTAGCATGCTTATGAATCAAAAGGACTTACGGGTTGTAACGGGGCTAGGTGTAAAGGTAGGAAAATAATGGGATTGTGAAAGTAGCTCATTGATTTGACCCGATTTTTATTTCTACTACTAAACAAAGCAAACATCAACTATATACACAACTTCTTTAACATCCTCAAATACTATTGCAACTAAACACTTCTTTTTTGTATTTTTCTCATATTTTTTCTTTTTTTTTTTCAAAGATAATACACAAAAACTCAACAATATATACAAGAATATCAAAACTACATACTAAATCTCCTAAACCGGGTCATCTCAATAGGTAAAGTTTTGTAGGAAGTAGGTTTGGGTCACAACCGAATGGAATAAGGCTTCAAACATGGCTTTCTAAAGACCAAACTCCCACCCCTCACAATACCAAGCTCATATATATAACGTATGAGGTCCAACCCCCAATTCCCACACTCTCACACATCTAGACGAGGCTACCTAAAAGTCCCCTATCATTTTCACAAGCATGCTAATCCTAGGCTTCAACAAGAATTCGTACACAAGTTCTATTAACACAAAACACACATCGCCACTCAAAACAAAGTAAGCATCATTAATAATCATATGTGGCTCAAACTCTCTCCAAGAAAGGACTAGAAAGGGGTGTCGGTGTGTCAAGTGGAACAATATCAAGTGTTCAAATTTCGACAATTTTCGCTTTTTTCGCTTGATTTCACAATATCAAGCGAAAGGACTAGAAAGGGGTGTCGGTGTGTCAAGTGGAACAATATCAAGTGTTCAAATTTCGACAATTTTCGCTTGATTTCACAATTTTTTTTAAATTCTCAAAAATTTCCCCCCATCCCCACTATTGGGATACATTGTCCCAATGTATGGTTTTGAGGGAAAGATCGCTTTTAACCAAAAACATTAGCTTTCGCTAATACTCTCAAACCCCAAATTTATTTTTGTATTTTTTTTATTTCATTATTTTTTTTTATGAAAAGTAAAACACACCACCACTAGCACGTCCCATAAATCACATCAACACCTAAACACCACCCGACCTCCCAACCATAAACATAAGACATGAAAAATATGCACAAATATACAAAAGAGCGAAACACGACCTGATCAATAGTACTTTGGTTGTGGAGGTCCGAAAATGGAAGTCATCATGTCATTCCATTCGCCAAACCCAAATGCTCCGCTACTGCTGCTGCTTCCTTGATCACCCCCTTGACTCGCCTGCTGATGACCCATAGTGTGTAGATCCACCCATTGAGAATGGTGCAATGGTGGGGTGGGATACGACACACTACCATCATATGGCGGCAATGTAGTATAATCCACAACTGGCAGGTCCGCTTCGAGTGGTTGGCCCGCATGCCACTGATCATGTAAGCGTCTCTGGCGGTCATCCAAGTAACGGTTGTTCACTTCTTCATGGTGGGCATACATATGAGCACGATTCCATTGATCATTTATATCATAACTCTGTTTAATAGCTCTCTCCATGCTAGCCCCCATATACGTCTGCTGATCAAAAAGCATTTGATTGGGTTCGGACCAATCACCAAAAGTAGGCGGTCGTCTCTGCTCAATAATCTGCCCCATGTTCCTCGTGTGAGCCCAATAAGGATCATAGGGCTGTTGTGCATAGTCAAATGCACTACCCACATACCCCGACTGTGCTCCTGTTCCATAAACAACACTTGGGCCAGCGCCCCCCTCGGAACATCAACCGTGAATGTGTCCTCACGGTAATCGTCATCTCCACTAACCTCCTCGTCACTTGTTTCGGGCTCATCGGCCTCGCCCGGTCTTAGTGGCCTCGCATCCATTTTCAAAACTCTCCACCGTCTCCCATCGGTCTTCAACTTATGGTACCTTTCTGACTCCTTGTACTCCTATCCTGGTCCCAAATTCTTTATGTCGAATGGCTTAGACCTCTTGTACGGGCCTTTTTCCTCGGCTCCAATCACCCCATATTTCTTCAACAATGTCGTAATCAATCGGCAATGGGGGACAATTTTCCTCTCTCCACTATTTCGACTGAGCCAAATGTTGTTCAACACTAAGAACCGGAAGGGAACCATGGGTGAACCGTGCATTAACATGTATAAAATTGGCACCTCTTGAAATCTCACCTCCATCTTATCACCCCGCCGCGGGATGACATTGTGTGTACACAAAACCAACAATAACTTCGCCTCCATTCGCAAGTTCTTTCTCAACAATTTCCCATGGGTAGTACCGGGAAGAAAGAGGTAATCGAGCATGTGTTGCCATTGAGGGTGTTTGTCGGGCTCGTGGTAAAGATCTTTAAGGCTTGGATAAATGTACTCATTCGAATATTTACTATCAAACTTTGCAATGCGGCGCAAGGAATCATATGACATCTCGACCTTCACCCCGTTACTCCATCCAATGAGCTTCATCTTACTTGGGGCCTTAAACGGGGGACATTCAAGTGTGGCCATCCACTCTTGAATTCGATCATCATACATTTTCTTCACTTCATTATCATAGCACTTTAGAGCCGCCTCCCAACCCAATGCCTTAAACTTATCCGTTATCCCAAAGGGACCGAAATCAACTTCCTGAATTTCCTTCTCACAAATAAATGCTTCTTTCCTTTGTTGCAACTTATTCATTTGCTCGTGGAACAAATCCTCTCGCCATTCCTCGGGTTAATCTAGTAGTGAACCGGATGTCCAATCCGGTTTTGGACCCCTTGGAGGCGCATCCTCTTCCGAGTCCGGGTCACCAACCCGAACCAATCTTCTTCTTTTCTCTTGTTGTGACTCCGGTGGAGGTTGACTCGAGGAACTTGCCCCCGCTTTCTCCTTTGTTCTCACCATATCCTACACATTCACAAACATAACACAAAACCATATGAGTTAACCTTCACAAACTTCCCCACACTTGCTTGGCACTATGGATATGAATATAAGAGCTCCAAAAATTTCATCTTTTCAAACAAAATTTGGGCATGATGTCCCCATAACATAGAATTTTTCCAAACAAAATTTTCACTTAGACATCACCTACATTCATATCCATATGTTCAACAACTCATCAAAATCCTATCATCTATCTTCTACAAGCAAGTGTGTAAGCAAAAACAAGAATGGAAACTTACAAACCGCAATGTACTTCAAAGAATGAAAGGAAATTGCATACCTTGGCCTTGTAGAGGATGAGAATAACAAACACTTCACTCTTAAGCAATAATTACAAAAAATCCCCAAATTTTCGGCCCTAGGGTTCGAAATTCGGCCAAGCAAATGCGGTATTCTTCCAAATCCTTACCCACAATCAGAATGTTCGTGAAATTTTAGTCAAAATCGACTCAAAAACCACTTGATTTGGTTGAGAGATGAAGGAGTAATGGAAGTTTGAAGGTAAAGGTGAGTTAGGGTTCTTAGAAAGAAAGAGATGAAGAAGAAGAAAGATTTTTGTGGTTGGGGTCGATGGATGAATATGTGTGGTTGGGAGTTATTTTTGTGATGTTTAATGATTATTATTAATTAATTAAATTCGTTTTTTTATATAATCGACAACGATTTCTGGCCCATCCTTTTTTACTTCCTCGGTGGCGTAACCTACGGTCCCTACCGTAGGCTACGCCGACATCTGGGACCAATTTCTTCGCCGTAGGACAGGCTCTGTAGGCCGTAAGGTTTGTTTATGTTCAAGTGCCGCCGTAAGCTACACCCCCTGATGTGGTCTAAAACATACATATTTTTTATATCAATACTAGATTAGAGTCCGCGTGTACACGCGTTTAACAAATAAAATTACTTTAAATTTGTTAAGATTTAATCAATATTAAATGAAAATAAATTCAATATAAATAAAGCAAACGATCAGTGATCAATCTACAATTTAATAAGATACAAAACAACAATGCACATTTGTTCTTAACCTCTTGGATTAGTAAGTAACTCGATGTCGGGTTTCCACGCATCTGGGAGAGCGAAGGAGCTGGCGGCGGTCGAGTAGTCAATCTTGGCCACAGCGCCCGGTGTCATGATGGTTGGCACGGCGTTCCTTGTTGTTAAAAAAAATGTAAGTAACTCGATGTGGGTAACACATTAAAAAAAACATTAATGTCCCACATTTCATCCACCCACAATCATAGAAGGTTAAAAAAGTTTAATTAATTATAGATCATTACACAGGTTTGTGTAGTACCCGAAAGTTAATTTACATATTTATAATATTTACCCACAAATATTAATATATCAATATAACACAATGAGCAATGGATACATTTAATTGAAATATGTTATTAATTGTAATACAGTGCAATGGGTTCGTCATATATATTAGAGTGAATTGCAAGTTTTGTCCTTTATCTTTAGGCCATTTTGCAAGTTTTGTCCTTTATGTTTAAATTTGACGAGTTTTGTCCTTTATGTTTGAAAATCAAGCACGTTTTACCCTTTGGGGCAAAACGTGCTTGATTTTTAAGGACAAAACGTGCTTGATTTTTTAAACATAAAGGACAAAACGTGCTTGATTTTTAAACATAAAGGACAAAACGTGCTTGAGTTTTAAGGCCCAAAGGGTAAAACGTGCTTGATTTTTAAACATAAAGGACAAAACTCGTCAAATTTAAACATAAAGGACAAAACTTGCAAAATGGCCTAAAGATAAAGGACAAAACTTGCAATTCACTCTATATATTACAACTAAAAAAAGTTAATTTTTAATAATTAATACAACTAAAAAAAGTTTTAATTTTTTAATAATTAATTAAAGAAATTTACCATTTTTTAATAATTAACTAATTCACGGCTCCAAATAATGTCAACCCGTTAATATATATTTGTGTAAATTTAGACTGTTTGGTCAAGACTTTTAGTATATTTATGTTCCAAAATTGACTTTTATATCCCTCTTCTGTAGAGATCTTGTTTGTTGCATATTTTTAGTGAACCTGATAAGGCGGTGATCCATAACCCGAATATTATTTCAAACGAATTTTATTCCTTGCTTTACTCATTCATTGTCTACCTATTCTCATCATCGTATACATATTCTCATCAAAAACCATGTTGCATACTATTGTTTAAAAAAGGACTATATAATATTAAGTAGACATTTCTTTCGAGAAAACATACCAGAAGTACCTGAGTGAATATCTAAAACTTTGATGCCTTTTCAATTTTGGCATTGTGTTTGTTAAAAAAAGTCATATACATAGCTTAATTAAAGTGTTCATAGATAAAAACAAACAAAAATATCATAGAAACATAAGTACCTGAGTAAAGATTATGATGAATTTTCAAATGTCGAGTCAACGTATGAATATCATAAAATGAGCTCTCCTTTGTCACTAATGCGTCAAATAAAAAAGAAACTAAAAGGGTTGCATGTCAAAAATGAAAGTACCCAAGCGTAAATCTAATGCGTGAAGTCCCATAAATCCTTATATTCAAAAATTTTGAAATGATAAGGGTTTGGTAACACCCCACACCCATCAAGGTGAGGGGCCGTGCTGATGTGAAGCCTGGAGCAAAACTGTAGAAAATGATCCACTTAAAGATGATTAATTTCTACAAAAGAATCACAATTTAAATTACCTTGATGACATTGTTGTTGACATCAACTGTTCCTTTCTCAATATCGACTATTTCTTGCCTAATGGAGATTAGAGCATCACAAAACCCATCCAGCTACGCCTACAAATAGAAAAATTTACACTTTAAGTGAACTTAGTATTTTACTTTTTAATAGAAGTTATAACTTTGTTATGAGATGTAACAATGAGAAATACAAACAGTGAAGATACACATAAACATAAACATAACCGCTTATGCCACATTGCCTTGATTTAGACGCTAAAACCAATTCCCTTTATCACACGACTCTGACCCGATGATCTCCATAGCCGGGCTTTCCGTTTACTTCCCCCTTTATTTCAATCATCTTACGATCACCAAACCTAGATCTTAGCCGGAGTCCATAGTGGGGATTTCTACTTTGGCGCTTTTATCTGTTGATTTCATATACATAGATTTCATCTTGAAAGTAATCAGCTTTTGAATCAAATGGAGGTAATGTTGGTTCAGTTTTGTTTAAACATAAAGGAAAACATGAAAACATACCTTTGGTTGCATCAGACAGGCCAGCAGAGAATCCAGATGGAGTCGCAGCAATAAGGTTTGACATGATTGTCTTCTTGGTCTGGTTCATCCTTAGGGTGCTGACTGATGATGGTGATGATGAGAACCGAATAGGGGATTCAGTTATGGAGATGGAGGTCGAATGTGATGTTATGACTAATGGGGTATGTCTAATTGTGTAACTGAGTAACCCCTTAACCTCCACATGAATCTCCTTATATAAGCACCCAGGAGGAAACCTAATTAGTTAATAAGGGTAATATGGTCCATCAACAATTACCAACTAATTATTAATAGGTTATTATATATTTTGATCTATATAATGTAAATGATTATAATGGCTACTAGATTAAATATTAAATCATAATATATTTAATCTTACATTCTCCCACTTAGCCGAGTAATCATTTACTATGAGTATTAGATAAGCCTGATCAGGAGTTAACACTCATTTTAGCCTTAAACAAGTACTATAGCAGAGAAATACAGCCGTTGAATCATTATGCGACTCAGGACCCCCATTAATCATACTATAGCCTTAATTTAAAACATAATCGTTTTGATCAAAATACGCATAAGCCCTTTGTTTGATTTGTAACTATATTTGTCTATATGCCATTATGCTAGCTTGACATATTCTTAGAGACATACAAAATCAAACTGATGAGGAAAAATTAACTAATAGTTAGTCATTCATAGTACGATATGCAGTTGCGCATGGCCATTAATTAATACCCGTCTCTGAGCTCTCTTAATAAGACTTATGGGTAACAGCCCTTCAGTTATAGGATCCTTAAGCATATCATGAATGTATTCGATACAAAACTTAGTTTCCTCAATTCGTTCATAAACGAATAATTAATTGTGTATCGAAACTTAATGCAACACCTCTTGAACTGTTACTGTTCAAGGAGTCATGGTAGCTGACTTTATCACACTAAGTCTTCAAAACATTAATTATATGGAGTTAATAAACTTATGAGTCCACTGATAAATTTCCAACAACATTTAGTGACTATATTATGTCGTTATAACTTAGGTTGTTGATATCAGTCCATTATGACTCCTCCATGAAATAGGTTTTGTCTGCTGACATAAAGATATACCCGAAATTACATTTTGTCATCTTTGAATATTTCAAAGTTTAAAGTAATAAACCGGTTTTAATTCTCACTTCTTCTTCAAATCATAGCCTCTCGTTTCTTTAAAGATATTGTAATACTCTATTAGATGCTTCACATTAATCTAGACATATCTAGTGTGTTGCAATGTGAGTAATATCTAAACGAGTATAGACTTAAACTTATATAAGGCTTCCAATTAATGAAGCGTAAAAAATAATCTCATTTACCATATTATCCTCTAAAGGAGAACAGTATTGTTTGTTACATATGTAAGGACCCATTTAAGGTTAAACTTATGGAACGTAACTAATATCCCATTGGGTCTATCTCAGTATGTTATGATATCTATTACATAAGAGATATCTCTGAGATCTATTATATCAAAGTTTGTGTTAACAATGCTTTGACTTATGTAACATATACTTGTCAAAAGAATATCATCTATATAGACAAGTTTATCTTAGTTGCTCCCACTCATTTTGAGGTAGGTACATTAATCCACTTGATTCTTGATGAAAATAATTACGTTAGCTTTTCATCACATTATGATGTTTGCATTAACCCATACATGGATATTATTGGCTTACAAATAAAGTGTTCTTTAACCTTCAGTTTGAAACTTTAGGTTGTTATCTAATGAACATGTAAATGTGTTAGCCATTTTGTTAGAGAAAATTGTTTTTAATGTTCATCTAATGTAGCTTTAAACTATTATAAGCTACTAGAACAGTGACGATCCTCAAAGAAATCTTTGTTAATTTATCTCTTCCTAAGTATAACCTTTGACAATCAATCATGCTTTTGAGTGTCTTAACGCTTATATTAGGATTTGGTTTAGTTATGAACACTCTTAGGTAATTCAATCAAATCCCAAACGTTATTCGAACACATAAAATCAGTTTTACTAGAAAACTGTTTTATTCCATTTAGAAGATTGATTGACGCTAATGGCTTAATTTGAAGAGATAGGATCAGTAAACTTTCCCAAAATCCATTTCAACTTTAGTTAGGGAGATTATGTAATCATCAAAGTTAGTAGGCTTTTAAACCTAGATGACCTCCTGAGTTGATTATTGGGTTTATTAGAAGTTTCAGTTTTATGGATTAGCTCTTGGTTAGGTTGCTATCATTTTCAGGATTCTAAGTTTGTAAGAGTTGGTGCAGTATGGTGTACAAGAGGTGTAATCGGAGTTAAATTCGGAGTGAAATTTAATGACACTCTTCCCCCCGCCTCTTGTATTCCTTGCAATTCATGATAAGGACTTTGACTGCTCCCACTGACCTTAGAAATCTTTAGGAACTCAGCATGCTTAGGGTCAATACGTAACGACCAACTAATTCTAATAGAGAAACACAAATTAATGACGTTAGTCGTTGTGATTTCTCTTATTGAGGATTATGTTAGTTTAGGTATGAAATCTAAGTGTGCCCACAATTAAGCAACAATGAAAGTTTTGTAAGAGTAGCATTAGATTTAAGGAGATAAGTTTTGATAGAACAGTGTCGTGATGGAGCGGTGTCTTGTACAAGAGGTGCAATTTTAGGTAATGTAAAATTTTCACTCCCCCACCTCTTGCAACTATTGCAAGTTGTTATTAAGACACTTAATGCTCCCACTGATCTTTAATATCTCTAAAAAAGCTACAAGAGAAGTTTCAATGAGCTACGTGACGTGGGAACCTAGCACATATACGTTAAACTTTATTTGATTTCTTTAATGTCCAGATATCATAAGAAACTTTAGGGACATATCTAATAGAAATCTTATTAAGTATATATATATGAATAGATTTCTTCTAAGACCGTGGGCCATATGTGACAAAATTTAGATACAAGTTGATAGTCTTTTAAATGATAAATGAATTATGTCTGAATATTCCATTTGGAATAAGTTCCACGAATGTCAATGAATGACTTATGATGGACCCATACTTATTCCTAAGCAAAATTATATTTAGGGCTTTAACAACATGATTTAAAATCACTTAGAATGAGATTAGATGAAAAAATCATCCTCATTAACCATGTCATGATTTCTCATGAATTTTGGTTATAATGAATGAAATTTATAAGTCTCATTTTCCTTTTGTCAAATTCTCATTTTCATGATGACAAAAGTTGTGAAAATGTAAGGTATCATCTAGTTCCATCTTAGTAATGTTTCAATCCAGATATTTAGAACAAATAAGATGAGAGTTTAAGGTAAGTGTGACTTTATGTTGACTATGCAAACCTAAAAAACCTTCATAACATTGCTTAATTATGATACTATGTTCTGATTAATCTTCAGAATATATAAGGTATCGAAAAGCTTTGTTGGAAGACTTCTTATTATGGTTCTTATAGCCTTAACATTTAATTTTGTCACTAACTCTCATGTTAGTTATTTGTCGAGTTCTGGTAAGGAAACGTATGGAACTAGAGTCAACTAATCATGTGTTAATTGGAATATTAAAATTATCAGACTTAAATATCATTAGGAAATGACTACCTAATTAACTTATCCAACTGTTCTTTAGAGTAATGGATAGTCTCGTTGCTTATGCCTAATCTAATGGCACAATTATTCAGTGAGATTTTCCCTTGAAGAACCTTAAAGTTGGAATTAGCACTTGTAATTTGTCTATGGACCTTAGAACAGTCCTCTTTTAAACCATTAGTGGTTGTAAGGTGAATAACATCTTATTTTCCAGTTTCAAACATTTATTTCTTTGTACATATGTTGCTTATCAACACACTCATTATACTTTGGTACTTTTGAGTGTTATAGTTGATTTATAATGCATCAAATTGTACAAGTGAAAAACTTAGTATGTAATGTACTGGAAAAATGTACTTATTTCCACGCGTAAGCCCTTAACTTTATGGGTCATGGTATTGTACATTATTATGTATTCACATATACCACTTAGCTTTATAATTTATAATTTAAAATTTAAATGAAGGCATGCATCTTAGGAGTTCTTGTGATTAAACCACACATAATAGATTAGTCTTAGGAAAGACTTAATCTGGAATAACTTTAGTGATAGCAATTATGTTAGAGAGTTCTTGATTATCATAAGAGACATCATATTCGATTTATCCTAATCATCATGCTCTACTTTTCTTCTGTAGTGCTTTATCAGAAGAGAGCAATAGGATTATCGTGTCTTAAGAGATAATAAAGGATTTAATTTAAGAGCTAATTCTTATAGAAACTTTAAATAAAGCAAAACAGCTTTGGCCAGAAGTGTAATCATTTAAGCATATGTGCAAAGTGGTTGTAACAAATCAGCTTTGGCCAGAAATTGAGACAATCACTTTGGTTATGCACTTGTTGAGTATGCCATCTATGAATGAATTAAATCAGCTTTGGCCAGAAATTAAGACATTCATGCTTATGATGCACACACAACATAGCTTTCGTAATACTTGAACGATAAGTAGATGTATCAAGTCAGCTTTGGCCAGAAATGAGACATCAAAAGCTCATTCAAGTTAAGCTATTTTGGTTTTGTAAAACATTATTTGATCCTTATTAATTAACTAAGTGATTACAAAACCAATTATTTAATAGTAAACCACCCGTCGCGCGGATCGAACTCCGCGGTGAGTTCCCTGGGGGTTGCGGGGGACAGCGTGCCCCCGCCCGGGGTTCGGGGCGGGAGCCCCGAAAAAAAAAAAAATTAGGTCACATTAAACAGCTTAAAATAATGAGGTTTCGAGTTATAACCTTGTTGTCTCGAGTCGAGACCTTTGTCTCGAGTTATGACCTTATGGTCTCGAGTCGAGACCTTATGGTCTCGAGTCGAGACCTTTGTCTCGAGTCATGATCTAATGGTCTTCGATTCATGATCTAATGGTCTCGAGTCGAGATCTAATGGTCTCGAGTCGAGACCTCTGTCTCGAGTTGTGATGGTTTAATGGCCTGATGATTTCGAGTCGAGACTGATGGTCTCGAGTCGTAATCTGATGGTCTCGAGCCTTCTGTTGATAGCTGTTTATTGTGATAACATAACTGAAATTCGAAATCTAAGGGATTATGTGATAATGTTTCCTATTTCAGTGCTGATCTAATTTTACCAAATATTTCGAAAATCATAATCTGTTTATCTAATAACAGTTTTCGAAAATTTTAGAGGACAAAATCAGATCAAAATTAGGAAAACACTTAATAATCCGAATCATATTCCAAAACATAATAGAATTTTCGAATTTTCCTAAGAACATGATGAACCCTAAAAAATAAAACATAAATTCTGAAACCCGAAACCTGAATTTTAAGGCTTTTCTAAACAGATTTCGGTTATAAACATAATCCAGTTTGATTTCGAGTGAACATGTAATTAATTTTTGTCCGAAAACAGTGATCTCGGGTCGTTCTTTTTCCGAAAACCCGGATTTCGAGTGGTCATATTCAACTCGAAAATCGGTTGTTACAGTTCATTAAGTCATAAAAAAAATTCGTTTTCCAGATTTCTATCCCAGAATTGATGGATACGAAAACAGAACCGACTAATCAACATATGCTCTGATACCACATGTTGGTTCAGTTCTGTTTAAACATAAAGGAAAACATGAAAACATACCTTTGGTTGCATCAGACAGGCTAGCAGAGAATCCAGATGGAGTCGCAGCAATAAGGTTTGACATGATTGTCATCTTGGACCATGAATTCCACTATGTTTGATAATTGATTTTAAATGACCGACACTTTAGTCTAATTGAGTTTAGAAGGATCTGACAAGGTTTATTGGACCATGAATTCCACTATGTGTGATCTTGAAACAACCTTTGAAAAGCGACAAGGTTTTTTACTACAGTAATGGTTTTTTTAAAGTTAGAAAGATGTGATATATTTGTACTTGATAACCAGTAGATAACTATCATTATGTATGTAATTTTACTACAGGTGTTTATGTATATGAATTAGGTGATTTGTATGGAAGATGATATGGAAAATAATTCATTTACACCAATTTGGGAGAATGAGGCAGAATCACCAATATTGCTTGAGAATGTTGTTGGCCAATGATCAACTAAGTACAAGATAAAATTAAAATATGGAGGTTACTTTCGGTTAGCTAAGAACTCATACAAAAAACGTTATTGTTTTGGCTTTCAAAAACGTTTTATGTTTTTATCATTGTAAACAGGGGCAAAGTATAGAAGAATTTGGGTGATAATACATAAATTGGGTAAATATGTAATTGATTTTACATATTAGAGTGGGGAAATATGTAAATATTCATTTACTAGTTCATTAAGGGTAAAATAGTCATAAATAAGAATCATTTTAATGAAAAGCGGAAATTAGGGGTGTTCAAAAAACTTGTGGCTCGCAGCTCGCTCGAAAAAAGTTCGAAAAATGCTCGGCTCGAAATTGGCTCGGTTGTAAACGAGCCAGCTCGGCTCGGCTCGTGAGATGGTTCGATAAGCTTTACATCTTTCATTTTTTTGTCCCACATCACTCAGAAGACAAAAACTAAGGGGGTATTTTCCCTATAAAGAAGGTAAAGACAATGTACAAAGTGAGTTAACTATTTATACTTGCAAATTTAGCCATTTGGTTAAATTAAATTGCATATATGGCCCTTAGTATATAAAAATATTCATTTTTAGGGCTTTTTATTTAGTAAATTTTGGGGTTTTTTGTTAGTTCGAGCTAGATTGAGCCGAGCTAGCTCAAATTTTAATCGAGTCGAGCTAGAGCCTCAAACCCAGCTCGATTTGAATTTCGAGCTCGAGCCGAGCCAGCTCGAATTCAGTTCGAGCCGAGCTCGAGCTGGGCAGAGATCGGCTCGACTCGGCTCGTTTACAGCCCTAGCGGAAATATGTAATATATATCAGTTAGGGAGGGTAAATATGTAATTGATTTTATGATTTGGGTAAATATGTAATAAAACAGCTTAGGAGGGGGAAATATGTAAAAACCCCTTATTAAAATAACATATGTTAAGTCCATGATTCCATGAGAAAAGGAAGGGATTAATCCCTGTTGATAGCGACAGGATTAAAATAAAAGAAAGGATTGGGTCAGTGGACTAGAAATTAACTGCATGAGTTGTTTTCTTTTGGGCCAGTCATGTACGCGAGTGGTCTGGGCTGAGAGATATGATGGAACAATACCTAGTGCCGTATAATATAAAAAGGGATATCATTCGTATACCAGAAAAAAGAGGACGGCAGCAAGCATAGAGACGCAACAGAAGATTAGACAAAGGGAGGAAGGTTAGAGGGCCGATTTCAAGAAGGAGAAGCTGGTTCAAGATTCAAAGCCACGGTTCAAGATTCGAGTATGGGTTCACAAACGAGTTAGCTTTACAGTTTTTAATTAGACTTTGTGTTTTTTTTAGACTTGTGAAAATGACGTTTTTGATATCTCAGACTTGTTTATTGTTTATGACTATGATTCTTGGCTAGTTATTTTTCTACCCGGGTTTGTGATGATTATTCGTGTCAATTGGTAATTTGTCGGCTTTTGGTAATTTTGTGATGGATAAATATTAAAGTAAGAGACCTAATTATATTTGATTAGATGTGTGTGCGTACTTTACTCTAATTTACTATCTTGTAATTGTTCCTCATGCGTCTTTGTGAATGTCTTTTATGTATAGATGCATGTTAGGTTAACTACTTTGTGTTTGTAACTAGTTTATGGTTTATGGTGCACGTATTCCATAGGAACTTTGTTTGATAATTCAGAGGAGTTTAGTGTTCTACCTATTCTTGAAACTGGGAGGAGATAGATAGTTAGGATTGTCTTTGGTGCTAGGTATTTAGTTGCAGTGAGACCGGGAGGAGATCTGTCTAAGTGGCCTAGTATTATTTGTTTTCCTAAGTCTTGTCAAGTGTTTTTAGGTTACCCCGTGCACTCTAGGGTGTATTGTGATTAGTGAGACCGAGAGGAGATCTAGTCTTTGGGTACTTTAGTATTGTTGGAGAGACCGGGAGGTGATCCAACCAGTGGCGGATCTAGAATAAAAATTCAGGGGTATCCCAACTTTTTTTATCGTATATTCATACAATGCAATTTTTATCGTACATTCATACAATCAAATACAAAATACAAGTAAAATTAGTAACTAAACACTAACCTAAAATCCAATTTCGTCTCCTTTGTGCTAGAATACATTTGCTCAGAGAATGACGGAACCAAAAACTTTTAACCGGATGTTCCAATATTACATCTACCTAATAATCATTAGTTAGGTTAGTTTATTCAATGGTAATTTCATTTTCTGAGAATTCACTTTTATATCTACCTTTTTTTGTTGTTATTATGTTATTGATATTGAACAAATTTAATGAAGCTTTAATGTTTGGTTAGAGTTTTACTAAAACTTTATTTTAAAAATACATATTGATAAAAAAGGAATTTCTAAGATTTTTATATTGGAAAAAATCGAATAAACAATATTAAATAATAAACATTAGAAAAATAAAATTATAACTTATAAATAATATACAGTGGAGTTATCAATAAAAACTTAATTAGTTTATTACTGTGTAAAGCTAACACAAAAATTCATTATAAAATAAATATATTAAAAAATCATATAATATATAAATATGCTTTTGACTATAGCAATATTTTGTCAGTAAACTTTTGCTTGTTGTACTATCTTTTTAAATTTTTCGCAAGACAAATATAATAAAATAAAGAAGTACTATCATCTTCTTCATTCTTATTAACCAGAGCTTCTCTTCTGGAAAACAAAAAAAAACCCTACAATGACATATCCATCTTCTGATGATCTGATCTGATCTCTTATCTTTCACTTCTAATGTTCCTATGTGGTTCATGTGCTCACGGTATCCTAACAAGGGTATACAATACATAAAACACAGAAGAAGAAAAAAATGCACTTCTTCAAAAAAGTTGAGGGGTATCCCGGGCTACCCCTGGGATACCCGTAGATCCGCCCCTGGATCCAACCCATACCAGTGAGCTTTATTTGACCTTTAGGACCTTAGGAGAAGTTGATAAGACCGGGAGGAGATTCAACTAATCTTTAGTCTTAGAGTGTCGTATTATTTGAACTTGGTTCCATCATAGTTACCATTGCCGAGAGAAAACCAATAGTCATGAATAGGATTCCAAACCTGGGTAGTACTTTCTTATCCTTGATTTCACCTTAGTAGCCTTCAGCCTGCGTCTAGGTAGTCTAGTTCATCTTAGTTAATTCCTTTAGTTTAATTAGTTAAAACCCCAAAACCCAATCAAATCAAATAAACCAGTTAAGTAATTAGTTGAGTCAGAGTCTAGTGTAGCGTCGCTAGTGTCTCGTGGGTTCGATACTCGGACTTCATTAGGCTTTACTGCATACGATAGGTACACTTGCCTGTCAGTGGTCTAGCAGTTAGAGAGTCTTAGTTTATAAATATAAAACTAGAGTGTCTAGATTAGGTTAGTTTTTTATAGACCGCATTCTGCACATCACCCCCACCGTAGCTTACGGCGGCATCTGGGCATAGGGGGGCAGCAAAAAATTTTTAACTTGCAAAATTTCTTCTTTTTTTTTAACTTTTCTAATTTTTATATTTTTTATGATTTTTATAATTTTTGAAAACATGAAAATTATACCCCTACCCTCCGCTAAAAACCCGATTTGTCCTCAACACTATGTTAGAGCAATTCACACGAATTTCCCCACACTTGTTTCGAACACAAGTTTTTGAACGAAAACGGTATTTATTCAAAAACAAAACAAACTAAACTAAATATGTACACAACCAAACATGGGCCTCTTTCAAACTTCCTCGTCATCAAGTGGGCGTAGAATGTAACCCACTTTTTCGAGCTCGAGATTGTTGATGTCGTTACCTTCCAAATACGGTTTAAGCCGATGACCGTTCACCGTTTGTTGCTTATTGGTTTGCTCATCTTGAATATCGACATCTCCAAATCTCCCCACTCTTCGGATGACATAAGGACCCATCCATTTGCTCTTGAGTTTGCCCGCAAACATTTTCAACCTCGAATTGTACAACCACACCTTTTGACCCACTTCAAAGTTCTTCTTTCTTAGCTTTGCATCATGAACCTTTTTCAGTTTGTCTTTATATGCGGATGCACATTCGTATGCTTCATCTCTAATCTCCTCAATTTCACTCAATTGCAACTTCCTTACTCGACCCGCTTCGTCATAATCCGCATTAACAGTTTTGATGGCCCAATGCGCTCGATGTGCTAACTCCATTGGTAGATGGCACCCCTTCCCATACACCATCCGATAAGGGGTGGTACCAATTGGAGTTTTGTAGGCCGTCTGATATGCCCACAACGCATCGTCAAGTTTACTTGACCAATCATTTCTATCCGTTTGAACCGTCTTCATGAGGATCTATTTAATTTGACGATTGGACACTTCAACTTTTCCACTTGTTTGCGGATGGTACGGTGTAGCAACTCGGTGGTTCACATTGTATCTTTTTAGCAATTTCCCAAAATTAAAATTCTTAAAGTGTGAACCACCATCATTAATTATCACCCTTGGTACACCGAATCGAGCGAAAATATTTGATTGCACAAACTTGCACACAATGGAACGATCATTGGTTCTTGTAGCAATAGCTTCCATCCACTTCGTAACATAATCAACCGCAACCAATATGTACAAAAACCCATTCGAATTTGGGAAAGAACCCATGAAGTCTATTCCCCAAACATCAAACACCTCCACCACCAAGATTGGTTGTAAAGGCATTTCATCCCGCTTTGATATGCTTCCCACTTTTTGACAATTTATGCAATTTCTAGCAAACTCGCAAGCGTCCTTAAAAATTGGGGGCCAATAAAACCCACATGACAACACCCGATATCCCGTTTTGTTCCCGCTAAAATGCCCTCCACATGCCGATGTATGAGCATGGGTCAAAATCTCTAATTCCTCAGTTTCGGGAACACATCTTCTTATCACTTGATCGGGTCCAATTTTAAATAGATCTAGTTCATCCCAAATGTATTGTTTAACTTGACTTAGAAATTGTTGTCTTCTCTTCTTCGTCCAATAATTTGGAATTGCACCATTGGCCAAATAGTTCACATAGTTGGCATACCAAGGTGCAACAAAAGTGGAGACGGCCAACAATTGCTCATCGGGAAACCGTTCAATAATCTCGCTCGGGTCATCAACACCTTCCAATGGGATCCGGGACAAGTGATCCGCAACAACATTTTCACACCCCTTTTTGTCCTGAATCTCTAGATCGAACTCTTGCAACAAAAGCACACAACGAATCAACCAGGGCTTTGCATCCTTTTTTCCATCAAATATCGGACCGCGCTATGATCCGAATACACGATCACCTTGCTCCCCCAAATGTAGGATCTAAACTTGTCCAAGGCATACACCACCGCTAATAGTTCTTTCTCGGTTGTGGTGTAATTCAATTGCGCCTCGGACAAAGTTTTACTTGCATAATAGATCACCACCGGCTTCTTATCAACTCTTTGACCCAAAACCGCTCCGATGGTCGTATCGCTAGCATCACACATAATTTCAAACGGCTTCGACCAATCCGGTGGTTGCAAGATAGGAGCTTTCACCAACTGTTCCTTCAAAACATGAAACGCTTGCAAACATTCGTCAGTAAAATCAAATGGAACATCTTTTAATAATAAGTTACATAAAGGTTTTGTAATTACACTAGAACCCTTAATAAACCTTCTATAGAACCCCGCATGTCCCAAAAATGATCTCACCCCCTTGACATTCTTTGGTGGGGGTAGAGATGAAATTACCCGAATTTTTGCTTTATCTACCTCCATTCCCCGGTCCGATATCACATGACCCAACACAATACTCTCTTGAACCATAAAGTGACTTTTTTCCCAACTTAGCACCAAGTTTGTCTCAACACACCTTTTTAAAACTTTTTCCAATTCATCGAGACACGACTCAAAACTTGGGCCAAAGATGGAAAAATCATCCATAAACACTTCAAGAGATTCCCCGACCATGTCCGAAAATATACTCATCATACATCTTTGGAATGTGGCCGGGGCGTTACATAGTCCAAACGGCATTCGCCGAAAAGCAAATGTGCCATATGGACATGTAAACGTGCTTTTGTTTTTTTCGTCCGGGTGAATAGCAATTTGGTTATACCCCGAATACCCATCCAAAAAACAATAGTATTTTTGACCCGAAAGTTTTTCAATTATTTGGTCAATGAAGGGTAACGGGAAATGGTCTTTAGAGGTAGCGGCGTTTAACTTTCTATAATGAATACAAATTCGCCACCCGGTGACCGGTCGGGTGGCAATTTGCTCGCCTTGTTCATCCTTAATTACCTGGATACCGGCCTTTTAAGGCACTACCTGAGTCGGACTTACCCACGCACTGTCCGAAATGGGATAGATGATCCCCGCATCCAACCACTTTATCACTTCTTTCTTGACCACTTCTCTCAAATTCGGGTTCAACCTTCTTTGTGTTTCACGGGTTGGCTTCGCATCTTCACTTGTAATGATTTTGTGCATGACAATGGACGGACTAATACCTTTCAAGTCGGCTATCGTCCATCCAATTGCCGCCTTATTAGCTTTCAAAACCCGTAACAATTCCTCCTCTTGAGCTACCGCCAAATTATATTGGTCATATAACCCCCCCCGGTAAAATACTTACTCCGGCCCCAAGATCTAGTAACACCCTTGCAGTTTGAAAATTTCCCACTTGAATGTTAATGAGAGGCGTTCCCGGAACTTGTAGCTTAGGAGGAAGATCTCCTTTCAACACCGCGCTTACCCGCTCCGTCAAATCAACCAATTTAGGCACTTTTTGTTGCCTCTCTTGAGTACACAATTCTTTTAAAAATTTGGCGTAAACGGGTACTTGTTTTATTGCTTCAAGTAGAGGAAGATTAATTTTAACCTGTTTGAAAACCTCTCACATTTCCTCCTTTTGAGTACCCCGTTTTGTAATAAAATTTTTCTTACCCGGATCTAATAAAGCTGAGGGAAATGGTACTTGACTAGATCCCCCATCCTCATTTTTACTTTCTAGTTCTTTATTATTTTCGGGTTTTTCAAAATTGGGTTTTTTAGAAGAAATAATCGGAGTTTCATTTTCTTCCTCATTTTCTTGACCCGTTATATCCTCAACCACCCCATCAACCAAATCCGGTGAAGGATTGGTTTTGTACTCTTTCCCACTTCTCAAAACACTTACATGATGAATATTAACATTATTACCTTTAGAAGAATTATGAGACGGGTTTACCTTAGTGTCGCTTGGTAATTGACCTTTACCTTTTTTCAAGTTCGCCACTTCGGTTGCGAGTTGACCCATTTGGGTGGTCAAAGTTTGAATTGCTTTATCACGGGCCTCGTCCTTTTGCATGCGAGCATAATCCATTTGATATCTCTTTTGCATCTCCACTTGCATGGTCTTTAACATCTCCATCATCTCGTTTCCACCCGAAGACCCTCCTTGCTCTTGACCCGTTTGATGTTGTCTTTGGTACCCTTGATTGTTTCCACCTCGATATCCACCTTGATTATTGTAAGGTTGACGCGAAGCAAAGTTACCTTGACTTCCTTGAAATTCGGGTTGGCTTGATTTGAGGGATTCCCGTATCAAAAATTTGGGTGGTTTCTTAGACCGGGGTGGTAAGTGTTAGAATTCATGTTATAGTTTCTACCACCCCCTCCTTGACCTTTCAAAGCATTCACCTCTTCATATTGCCCTTCACCTCCTTGGCAATTTTCAGCCGCATGCCCTATCTCATTACAAATTGCACAAACATCATAAATTTGGTTAGAAGTTTGAACATTACCATCGTCTACCGCGTGCACTTGAGTTCGAGTAATGGCCGGTCGTGCTCTCCTTGATGCTTGAGCTTTTCTTTTTGAAGTGACCGCCATTTGCTCCAAAAATTCCCCGTCATGCTCGTAATTTGTGCCAAAAGTGCCATTGGTGATGGACATTAAATCGCGAGCATCTTCGGCACTTAACCCCTCATGGAAAGCATTCATCAATTCCCATAACTCTATCCCATGATGAGGGCAATTCTTGATCATCATGTTAAACCGCTCGAATGCCTCATGGAACATCTCACCTTGTTGTTGTTGAAAACTTCTCAACCCTTTTCTAGCATCATTTGTCTTTTGAGCGGTATAAAATTCATCCAAGAATATTTGTTGCATTTCCGCCCATGTGTAAATGGATGCCGAAGGTAACGTGTTGTCACGGCCCCTGGCCTGGTGTGACCCGGTCTAGAAGCCGTGGGACAGAAACCTGTGGTAATTGCTATTTAATTTGGCAGCAGAAATGTCGACATGATCTTTTAAACTGAAAATACTCAATTATTTTATTTCACACATTTGGGATAAACCCCATAATTTACAATAAAGGAATTTCACGGGGAAATTCCCTGTTTTACAAAAACATGTTTATTCATTTTATTTACTGAGCCACATTCTTCAAGCCGTAGTGCTATGCGGCACTCTTTCCTGGTTCACAGTAAATCACCTGAAACATGTTTAAAAAGATTTTTATCCGCGGGGAAATACTGGCGAGTCATTCAAATTGTATAAAACGACACATTGTTATAATATACAGTATTAAGGGTGATTACAATGTTTTTATCAACCAATTACCCCAAATCGGTATTTGTCACTTGACAGTATCTGTGACTATGGTCAGATCACCCATTGGCTAACCCGTTGTCCAATGGTGACGGGTATCAAGTAATGTATACAAAACCCCACATACCGGCAGTAATTGAAGATTACAAAGACTTAATCCCTGTAATTATAACCTTGAACATGAATAGGGTTTTGGAAATTATTTGATAAAAAGAGAATGACTCACATTGTAAATTTAATTGGACAGAACCTTGCTTACTGATTTAACCTTGTAACCTAGTTTAAATAACAATGCACACGAAACTAGGTTAGTAACTTAATACAACATTTACGATAAGCTCACGAAATCAAAACCCTCACGAGGAATGACAAAGTATAGCCCGAATTCGGGCATCACTTAAACATCCATCGGATCGTTTCAATCGATCGGACATTGTATCGTAGCAGTGATCGAGTTATTACCCTGTTGTCGCAGCAGAGGGTCGAGACTTGATTGTTTTTGAAAGAAACGGGTATAACTAAACGTACGTAATGAAATTTTCCGTCGTAATAACACCACCATGCAAGTGCCAAGCCCCTGATATATATACTAAAAAAGGGTCTCCCCCGCGTGGCGCGCCAGACCCATCTGGTCCTAGCCCGTGGCGCGACGGCTCCCTTTTTAGGATAGGGTAGCCTCGTGTCCAACATAGCTCAGGTGAGTCAACTTTCGACGAATTTCGTTTTCTACAACGAGTTCTGAGGATAATCGTCAATTAGGGGCAACCCCCCCTTGGGTTTTAGGGGGCCCTGATCCTAGTTTCAATTGTTCTGAAATTTTTATGGGTCATGTTATACTACTTGGGGGTCTCAATTAGGGTTTCCTATTGGACATAATAAAATAAGAAATAATAATTTTGGTGAGAGTTGTTACACGTGTAAAACCACTTTTTCGCCTTATCTTCCAAAGAAAATTGGAATAATACCAATTTGACATCATCGGCTGAAAATCCTTGACTCCCAAGAGTGTTGCAAATCGAATCACAAGCCTCCAAATGAAAATAAGGCTCCTCCGTTGCTAGACCCTTATACTTTGGCAAGCTTTGTAATGAATTGGTTCTCACTTCAAATGTCCTCCCTTGATCATTGTGAGGAATAACTACCGGTGAAGGATTATGAGTGATTACCGGCCTGAAATGTGCTTCTATACCCCTTGCATGTTCTCGAAGATGTCTTCGAGGTACACCCAACCGAACCCTTGGACGAATAGGACACATTGGTCTTTGCATAGGCCCTTGAGGTACATATGGTGGTTGAAATTGATGTTGTTGTATCGGTTGTTGTTGAATTGGCCTTTGGAATTGATGTGCATTTTGTGGACGAATTTGTTGTAATGGTGTAGGACGTTGCAATTGTGGCCCTTGTGGCCTTGGCCGAATATGTTGTGGTATAATTTGTTGTTGAGGAATCCCACCAACACTTGGCATTCTTTGAGTTTGACCTTGTACATAAGTAAGCTCCCCTTGTGTAAGATTATGAAAGACTGAATGATATTATTGAATGGTTGAGTTACAATATATAGACACCGTAACAAAACCCTACCTAACCTAATGAGCCCGTGGGCTCATAACCCTAGTCTGATAATATTATCTAATATTCCCCCGCAGTTGGAGCGGGAGGAAACCAGAAGCTCCGACTGGGAAAACAAAAACAGAAAACATAAAAAGATAAATGTGCTTTGACCGATTCCAGAATCCAAACTTTTGGCAACAAATCCGTATTTTGCTTGATTTTGCCATCCATAGTCTTCAATGACAAATCCCGTAATCCTACAAGTGGCGTTCAATGCAGCGGCACAACGGCTGCGAAGTAGAAATCTAACTTAACTGGCAACGCGGCAGCGGACCGTAGTCCTGCAGGCGGCGCTGTGATGGACCGAAGTCCAATGAGCAGCGGACCGAAGTCAGTGGCGATAGGAAGGAACCGTGGTTCAATAAGCGGCAGACCGAAGTCGACTGCAATGGTAGGGACCGTAGTCCAATAAGCGGCGGACCGAAGTCGGCGGCAATAAATAAAAACAAAAACAGAAAACATAAAACATAAAAAGATAATATTAACCCTAGTCTGATAATATTATCTAATACCATTGATCTCCATCACCCCCATATGCGTATCCTTCTTCCTCATAACCCTCAAAATCTTCATACCCATCTCCTCCTATACCCGAAGATTGCCCAAAAGGAAAAGATGAATATTGAAAACCCGACTGGTTCGGTGGTCTAAATGTAGAAGTAGCATGAACGATAGTTGAACTTTGTGGTAATGTATAGGTGGAAGATGATTGACTCGAAGCTGGGAAGAAATGGGAAAATGGTGGAATTGTAGTAGAAGGGTTAAAAGTATGCGTAGGTTCAACTTGGGTAGTAATAGTTTGTGTAGTGTTGGTTGGTGTAACATCATAAGGTGGAGTAGGATCGTTAGTGGTGTTAGGCATGGTGGTATTTGGTGAAGGTTGTGTTGATGATGGTATGAAAGGTGGTATAAGTTCACCCGTAGTGGGTGGTGGTGGATCCATGTATCTAATCGGTGTAATTGGTGTAGTTGGTGTAGTTGGTGTTATTGGTGAACCACTGATTTTGTTTTCTCTTAGCAAAATTCTGTTTCCTCTCAAAGTCCGTTCAATTTTCTGGATCAAATGCCAATGGTGATAGCTTGTGAGAGCTTCTAGTACGCATGCACCTATAAATACCTGCACACTAACACACCCAACGTAAACCAGAAAAATAACAAACCTAAAAAGGATAAAAAATAACACACGTTGCGCACTACTCCCCGGCAACGGCGCCAAAATTTGGCGTGATGTCGTGGTCACAATCAAATTTAATCAAATTACTACTAATAGCTAGCGGTAAGTGGGTATCGAACACAGGGAGTTTGTGGAATATGTGTTATTTAGAAGTGTATCTAAGTTAACTAAGATTAAACTAATTGCAATAAAAATAAATTCAAGAGTTGGTTTGATTGGTTGATTTTTAAAACTAAAATTACTATTCTAGTTGCAAAATGAAAGTGTTGGTTGTAAACAGATTAGAGACAAATGACCATCCTAGACTTCCGGTTTCAATTGACATTCATGTTTTAATTAAACTAGAAAGAACCACATAGACATGGCTCATGTATAGCTACTTGTCGTGATGAAAGGGGACTAAGTACTCGGATTCCTAGAACACGAGGTTGTCACCCGATGATCAATCAATCAATACCCAATCCTAATTCTATCCATGATATCTCGATTGCCAACGGCACCAAGAACGTATGGTTTCAACTTATGATCGAAGCATCAATTAATCATTTACAAACAATTAGCAACACACCATAATAAACAAACAACCATGGCAAGTTTATTATTCTAGAAATCAAAATCAAAACATGAAATGTCTCAAGCAAACCTTCAATCCAGGATGATCACAAAGTGTTTAGCCACTCATGGCTTGAATCATCATCATCAAACAAGTCTTAATGTTCAAGTCAATTAAAAACATCAAACTAAAGGTTAAAGATTGTCTTCAAGCTCCAAGGAACAAGCACAATTCGTCTCCAAGTTGTTCATAACCGAAATAGCATGATTAGCCCCTAATAAACATAATCAAAAGCTCATTTAATGCATAAGTTACACATTCAACCCAGACGGCGCCGTAAGCTACGCCGTGTAGCGTAGCTTACGGCGGCCAATAGTCAACCGAGTCTTCATACGGCGCCGTAGCCTACGGCTGGCGCCGTAGGTTACGGTGCCAATCAATCCTTTACGCCAATGGGAGTCTGGGCTACGGCGGTGCATATGTGAGAGGGTTGGGACCGTAACCTACGGTAAGGACCGTAGGTTACGGCGTTGAATGAAGTATTTCTTCTTGTTTCTTTTGTTGCACTTCGATTACTTCAATCCTGTTTCCACCATCTTTGAGCTTCCATCCAAGCATCATAATATCAACTCCTTAAGCACTTTAGCACCTGCAACATCAAACAGCTAGTAGTTACCAAATTCAAGCAATTAACCGTGTGAAGTATGGGATTTTAATCTCTTTAAAGCACTTAAGGGTTGTCCTACGGACCACCCGTCAGGGTGCAATTGGGATTTTGCCCTATAGCAACACTAAAATTGTTTTTTCAAGGGGTGCACTCGCACTTAGACCTCTACCTAAGTCCGCCCCTTGACACTACCACTAGACCGAATGGCTTTTGGTGAAAACTACTATTACTAACCTTGCTTTTCTAAATGTTTATGTTTATATTTATTATTTATTTATATCTATACTTTAGTTATAAGAAAATGTTGTAAGATTTTTAATAAGGATCCAAAAGCCTTTATCTATATGTTGGATACAAAAAAAAAAAAAAAAGACGAAAAACAACAATTTGATGGTGACAAAGGAAATTGCTGAGGAAAAAGACAATACTTAGATCACGCCTCACCACAAGAACAAACTCTTCCAGATCTCTCGTTTGTCCATTGAAAGTGAAATAGCATATAAGAGATGGATTCCACATGTTGATGACATCATGACCAAAGAGTTTCTTGTTAAGCCAAAGTAACATCAACCTAACATCTTTTAGTTTCCGTGTATGTTACGTGAGGCAAAAACGGCTTAAGATAGGTCTTTTATGAATTTGAATATCATTTACAAGCAGCAAGAAAGGCAGAATCAACGAAAGTGGATAAACATGCTAAAGCTTGCGCAGAGAATCAACATGTCTTTGTCCCTTTTGTCTTTGATACATTTGGCTCCCTAGCGCCAGAAGCTATCCGTTTTTTGACCAGGGTCCAACGGGTTATCCACAGCAATTGTTCAACCCCCAGGGGGCAGGGGTTTGTCTTTGGAAGGTTAGGGTTTGCAATTCAGAAAGGGGTGGCGACGCAGCTTGTTGCCCGTCTATCTTCTATTTTGATGTAACTTGGCAAGTTTTTTTGATGGAAAATATGTGACTAGGAAAAATGGGCCCCTGATATATAAACTTATATATATGTGTAGAAAATCAATAATACGACAATAATTGTGTAAGTAAACAAAATTATTGTAGCAAAATGGGTTGTTTTACATAGTTAAACGAATTGCCGTGTGGTAACTGAATCGGCAATTGAAATGTCCAGATGACTTGATCGCTCCATATTTTGCCACTACTTACTTTTTTAATTAGGTTTAATTTAAATGCTTATTTTTTTTAATTGGGCTAAATGGGTTTAGATGGACCAAAGAGGCAAAGATTAAGAAAATAAATAAATAAAGAAAAGTTATGGGTTTAGATGGATTAAATGGCAAATGGGTTTAGATGGACCAAAATTAAGAAAATAAATAAATAAAGAAAAGTTATTGGGTTAGTTTAATTAGGTTACTTATTTAAAAAAGTTAATGAGTTTAATAATGTTGTTGGGTTGTAAAATATATATTTGTACTTTAAATTTTACTAGTGGGTTATCACCCACGCTTCGCGACGAGTTCGAAACGTAGATGAAAATATGCAACAGGTAAACGTAATGATAAAAAAACATAACGATATACTCAAAAGTCACATGATAAAAAAACATAAATATACTCAAAAGTCACGGAAAAGTTACATTGTTATGAAAGCCAAGTTATTCAAACTTAACTTACACCAAAATGTATATAAAGATAAATACGATGGCCGCATATTACACTGGGTCGGTTTAAACGTAGATAAAAAAACACATAGTAATGGTATATTTAGATATGAATGTTGGGCGGTTTAAAAAACCGGTCGGTTTAATAAAATGTTACAAAAATTAACGTCGAAATGTAGATAAAAATAACTTGCGTGGGGTGTTGGTATAAAAAATGAAACCCATAATTAAATCACGTAACTGAAAGTTCGTTAGACACTCAAAATGATAACTTTATTAAAGTTCAGAGGTTGTAGCGTCAATGAGTTAAAGAAAAGGAAAAATAAAAATAAAAAACATAACTATGTAAGATAGCGGAACTATAGTTATAGGAGCCGTAGCACGGGCTACGGCTCAACCCCGTATTCATAGTGTTTTTTTCGCTTTTATACAAAGGATACCTCAAAAAAAAAAATACGAGGATACCTCTAACAAAAAATATGGTACTTGATATTACTAAAATCCTGTTTTTTAATAAGCCCAAACATTTTTTACAACCCTAAAACTTTTAGAATAATTAAGCTCGAATGATAAAATAAGCCCAAATTAACAATAGTAGAATTGATAGGAGACAAACTTGGTAAATAACAAAGTTTAGCCCAATTGGTGATAGAATTGAAAGGCGGCAATTTGGAAAACCAAACGTCGAAGAAGTATCTGTGTCGAACAGAAGCCAGCGACTCTGCTGGAATCGTCTCTGGCCCTACTATTTGATTGTCCTTGCTGAAGCCTGCTGTTTAGTCGTTCCTGCTGAAGCATGCTGGAATCGTCCCTGCTATTAACTGTTTGATCGTCCCTCCTGTTTGACTGAAATCGACGTTGTTGACCGGCATTGACCGATTGGGTTTGACGTGATTTGTGAGTTTTCTTGTCCTTTGATATCTTGTTTAGTGTTATAGTTATGTAGATTTATACTTTGTATGTTTCTTAGGGTTTAAGACTATGAATTAAATGTTTTATGTTTAGATAGTTTAAATTTTACAAAAAGTTATAGTTTATAATTTTCTTTGTTATTATTAAACTAGGTACTTGAATAGACGACGATGTGATAAACCGATTTCAAGTTATGAAAAAAAAGAAAAAGAATCTATTAGTATTTGTTTTATTTTATTTATTATAGTTTTTTTATTATTGTATGATTGCACGGTTAAAAAAAATCCGGGATACCCCTAAATTAATAGGCTAGTTCGCCGTACAATATTGGTGATGAATATTTTTTACTTGCTACCGGTATTGGTACCGTATCGTACTGAACCAATATTGACCGAACAATATTGGTATCGATGCCAACATTCATTTTTTGAGTTTTCGGTTTTGGTAATAACAAGTATCGGTACCTTTTTCGGTAATATTGATTCAACTACGGAAAAGTTGGTATATCTGTCTACAAACAGTGGCGGAGTCGTATAGATAGGACGGGTTCACCCAACACCAATCTATTTTGCGTATTATACATAACATGTAATAGAAATTTTTCGAATGAACCTTGACCTTTATTTTACGATTGAACCCATTGATTTTATTAAAAAAAAATGACCCCATTGGCATAGTTGCCAATTGAAGACGTTATTAATCGTTTCCAAAACATGAAAACCCGTAAGGAGCAACTATAAAACATATTTTTTTATATTTTAAATGTTTGTATTTTATATTATGTCTTCTTCCAAGGACGTTATATTTTTATTATGTGATTCAACTTGACCCAAAAATTTTAAGACCTGGTTGTTATAAATCAAAGTATCGAAAAAAAATGACAACACTAATTGATATTTTTTTTTTTTGACTCTTACCACTTTCTGCATCTATAACTAGGAATTACCGTTATTTTGCCTATCAAAGCAAATGAGACTTTAGGTTTTGAGTTAAAGTTAATTCACTAATAATATACTAACAATTATTTTCAGTCTTTACATGCTATTTATGTCTGCGAGCTTGGTTTCAATAAATAAAGACTTTAGGTTTTGAGTTAAAATATAGTTTTAATAAATATATATAATTCATCTTTCCGAAAGTACTTATACAAAGACTTTATGACGTCTTTTCGATCGACATAACATGAAAGGTGTAATGTGAATGCCTTAAAAGTTTTTTAGTGAATGATAAGAAAGAGTGTGAATCATTCTCAATAGAAAAAAAGGCTTTGTCCCATCATTGTTAGGAGACGCGTAACGCGTAAGTACTAACTGGATTATGGTTAACCTTTTTTTTGTCTTAACGTACATAATAAAGACAATAATTTACTTGTTTTCGGTGTTTTCGCCTTTCGGTTGCATGAGAGCCCGTGTGTAACGCATATTGCACCGACAAGGGGCCAAGTTTAAAGCCTAATGAATCAACTAATTGGATTAAAAGCTAATCCAATGTGTTTAAGTTAAATGTTCAACTTTGGGCCGAAGTTTTCTCATTAGAGTTTTGAGGTCTAATACCCTATGGTTATATTAGTGGGGTTTTTTTTTATCACTGAAAAAAGTTTTGTATAATCACTGAAAAAAGATTTGTATAAGATTTTAAGACGAATATTGCGCTGCGTTTTTTTTTCTTCTAAAACCTGATGTGAAACCCTCATCGGTACAATGGGCTTAAATGCTTGTACGTAAGGTGAAAAAGACTAAATAGCACTCTTAGTAACAGAAAAATATAGATAGATTTGTCATCTAAATTCAGGTAGCAACAAAATGAAAACAATATTGTCTTTTTGGTTAACAATAAAAAAAATTAATCAAAATAGCCAATCTGATGACAAATGTAAATTTTTTTCTTTGTTTTAGTTAATTGTCTTTAATATATTTTTATGCACCAAATTCTAACGCCTATTTATAACTAGATCGATCACCGCGTGCCGAAAAACTTATAATCAAATTGATAGACGTCTAAACGCCTATATTAGTGACACCATTTTTATTTAAATTAAACTTTATACAATGCCAAAACAACAAATTACAAACAAACGGCAGGCAAACATGCAACAAGCTGCGCTGCAACCCCATTTCTAATTGCAAAACCGATCCTACTAAAGATGAAGCAAAGGATCCATCATTGTCCGTTATCTGATCCGACCGTTACCCGCTGATTTTGGTAGGCCTATCTGTTTTGATGCCGTTATCAACTTTTTGATCAACTTTTGTATGGTACCGGCAAAAGGTATAATAGATGAATGCTTTATTGCCAGATTGGTCAATCCACTTATTATTAGTTTCCACTAAAAAACCAACAGGTTGTCTTAATGGGTAAAAGTGTGCTGTTTGATTGAGTTGGCGTGTAAGAAAAAATGTGGTTGAGGATGCTTTGCATTTGCATATCATAAAGCCATGTTCAAACTTGCAATTGATTAAGTTTATGTATATTAGTTTCTTCATACCCTTAAGCAACGTCTCTAAAGTAAAAGAAAAAAAAAAAGAATATAGAATTAGGCTAAAAAACAGGGAGGAAAAAGTCATTGGTGTTATAAAACTAGCCTAAAAAAACTCTAGAATTAGAAGAGCTAGCCTGGAGTTCTTATTCAAACATGATATTGAATATAATAGACAAATGAGATAGATATATGGAGAATCTAGTGAGGATCGACTAAAATGAAAATGGGGGTTTGATACATTTATAGCATGGAGGTTGGTTTCCTTTTTCAACATATGTGAGCTCTTATATTCTATATTGTTATCCACATATATAATTAATTATTCACAACAATTGGAAGAATATAATATATTGTTATATTTCAATTTTAAGGTGTACCTTAACAGCTGCGGTGTTAAGGGTGACATGACATATTAACTAATGTTCCACACCAGGAACGGTCCTAAGGATTCGAGTACCATGTACGAGACAAGAAAAAACAAGGCTCTTAGACTGTAACAAATTATATAAACTAGTTTTTTAAACGGCGATTAACGTTAAAGCAATAAACATAGCAAAATTATAGTGTTAGAATAACATACCGTAACAACTAACCGATAATTCAAAAGTCAAAAATCATTAACAATTGCGTTCAACAAAACACCCAATTTAGGGTTCACCAAGACACACAATTCTAACGATTAATGAATTAGTGCTCAAAAGATATAGTCGTAATACGCAGAAAAGGGTGTCGAGACCTGTTCAGTTCGTTAGTTTTTCTTATTAAATATTATTTAGATAATAAAACACAGTTCAAAAATTATTTAGTTAAATAAGTAAAAAATTAAAAATCAAATCCAAAGTAAATGACTTGATACATATGAAAGAAAGGAAAACATGATCACAAGAATCAGCTAGTGAGATGATTTTAGAAACATCGTATAATTTTAAAACCATGTTAAAAGAATATATTTATGAAAGGTAACACATGATCACATAGTATAACTTTAAAACCATGTTAAATGAATATGTTTTCCATCTATAGGCCATTGTAAATGAAAAGAGAGTAAGGTAGCGTTTGGTATGCAAGAATAAGAGGTTGAATGGAATGGACCATTGTGAGGGAATGAAGAAAAGAGTGTTTGGTTGGTTGATGGAATGGAATCGTCCATTCCAAGATGCATTCCATTCCCTCAAAATCATTCCATCTGTGCCCCCTGTTTTTTTCTATTCCATTCCCTCTTCACCCTTCATTAACAACACCGCAACCCACCATCATTGCTACCACACACCACCACCACCACCGTCACCCACCTCCGCCGCCACCCGCCACCCTTGCTGCCACCACTTACCGCCGCCACCCACCTCCTTCCTTGCCACCGCCGTCGCTGCCACCCACCGTCGCCACTGCCACCTCCGATCATCGCCATCACCCACCTTCGATCATCGTTGCTACCATTGCCACTGCCACCTCCGATCACCGCCTCCACCCACCGCCGCCACCGCTATCAACTGCCACCACCCACCGCCACCACCGCTACCACATCCGACCACTGTCGCCGCTGCTACCACCTCCGACCACCCCTACCACCACCATCGCCACCGCCGCCACCTACCTCCACCGTCATCCACCACCACCGCCGCCGCTACAACTGACACCTAGCACCACGCCCCATCATCGCCAATCACTGACCACCGCCATCTGATTTTATTACTTCGTCTTTTTTCGTACACCAAACAACAAAAAGTAATTGTTCATTCCATTCACACACGGTAACCAAACAAGACATGGAATAACAAGACATGGAATGGTAATGATCAATTCCATTACCTCATCCATTCCTTTACCTAGTCCATTACATTCCCCCGTCCATTCCGTTACCCATACCAAACAGACCCTAAGAGACAGAAAAAGAAGCAAAGGGATAAGGGAATGAGGGGATCAGGGAAAAGAAAAAGGAGGGCATATGGAATCGAACCCAAACACCTTTAAAGTTTAAACAATACAAACCAAAACCACCAGAACACGTAGGGGTGTTCAGAATTCGATTCGAAAAATTCGAAATTCGACTCGATTTTAGAATTCGATAAAAAATGTTCGAATTCGAGTTGATTCGTATTCGAGTCCGGTAATCGAATTAGAAGCGAATACGAATTTATGATTTTCAATTCGATTCGATTCGAATTCAAATTATATATGTTTTTATATATTTTATTAATATATGTATATATACACACAGGGGAGGGTTTAAATGAGAAAGCTAAATATTGTGATAACCGTAAGAACGAATGAAAAAAAACCACGAGAACTTGGTCAAAAACAATTCAAATTCAATTTTTTTACACTTATCATTATTATTTGAATACAATGATAGAAATTCAATTTACACGTTTAAATTTACGTGAATTTGTAAATAAAGAAAATTTATAAATATGTAAGTTTGACATTTACACATGTGTAAATTTGTTATATACATGTGTAAAAAAATCTAATAAGAGTGATTTTGAGAGGAAAAATGAATTATTTGATGTTGTATTTTTTTTATTTTTTTTATTTTGATGTTGCATCTTAATTACAATGAGGTTTGTATTAAAAGATTTGGTTTTGATTGGTTTTTTCATTCGTTCTCACGGTTCTCACAATATTTAGCGTTGTCAAGATAACTCTCCCTACACACACAAACATATATATACACACAAATATAACTTCTAAACGTGACCAAAGTATGAACTACCTCCATAAGTGATAGTTTATTATTATTCATAATATTACCAACCTTCTGACAAATAGCCCATACGAATTATTTCTATATTTTTACCTAACCTAAATCGTTACCAATAACCAACCTAACTTCTAAATTTTGGTGTTTTGACATATTGATAGTTAATTAATTTTGCAGATTATTATATTTTATGTTGAATATAATTATTTGTAGTAGTTTTAAAAAAATGAAAATAAATAATTTATTGTTTAGGGTGAATTTGACCTAAATCGAATTTATTCGAGTTTGATTAGAATTCGAATCGCGAATTCGAATATTCGAATTTGATTCGAATTTGAGTTTCAAATACTAATCGAATCGAATTGAATACGAATTCATGTAAAAAAATAAAAATCCGAACAATTCGATTCGAATAATTCGAAAATTCATTATTCGATTCGATGAACACCCCTAAGAGCACTAGCGATTATGGACAACAAGCTACAAACTGCAGACATATATATAAACTTTAATAAAAATTTATGGCCCTTGAGAAAAACGGCCCTAGGCCGGGGGTGCGGGCGTACCCCTAGGGTTTGGCCCTGTTCCACACCAATCCATCCTTGTATTGAGATGCATTAAAGAGTTTATTTGTTAACATGTTAACTTTATTTGTTAACATGTTAACTGGTTGTTATAAGATCAAATTAATGTTTATTTTTTTAAACTAAAAATCACTAAAAAATAGAGTTAGGTGAAATTAACATGATTAAGTCATTTCTTTGTAGGGCTGTCCAAACTGCTCGACGATCGAAGATCGCTCGACGATCGCTCGAAAATTGCTCGAAAAATGATCGTTCGATTCACGCTCAGTTTGTTAATGAGCCGCTCGGATCGGTTCGATTTGAAAACGATCCAAACATGAGCAAGGGTCCGCTCGCTCGTCGATCGATCGGTTTCGCTCGAATTATTTTTTATTAAATAATTAATATATATTTAATTAATATAAGCATAAAATGGCCCAACAAAATACAAGGTCCTTTCATATACTTTGCCCTCGCTCGGTTCGGATCGGTTCGTGAACACCCCTAATCACAAAGTCCAACTTAGAATATTAAAATAGAGCTCAAACTTTAATTCACAACTTTGACATTTTCAAAGTCCTCAAAAGTTTTGAAAAATTAAAATCCGGACGTCAAGAGTTTTATTAAATTGATTTATGACTTTTTAACCACCAACCCATAAAATGCTTGTACTCAGCCGTCACCCCTTGTTCACTCCAAAATCAAACAACAGATCTTTCTTTCTCTATTTGATTTCTTCTCCACAAACCCACACAAACCCTAATTTCATAAACAAAAAGCCGATTTCTTTCTCTCACTAATTTGTGAATCGGTGGTGGGGTTGGTCGAAGGGGTGAGCGGTGATGGTGATTCGAGTGGTCGTGTAATGGGGGCAGATGGTTGTTCGCGGCGGAGGTAGTGGTTAGGAGACGGTGATGGATGGTGCAAACGCGGGTGGTGTTGAGTTGCGGCGGTGTGTGGTGGTTTCAGCGGTGGTTGGCGATGAAGATGAACGACGGTGGGAGTATGGTGGCCGGAGTGTGTTGGTGACGAATGGAATAGATGATGTTTCGGATCAGATTGTGAAGGTGTGTTTCGGAGCTGAAGTGTGTTTCTTTGTCAAATAACCAACCGTCATGTATTGCCTCACAGAACCGTAAACCTGGATCTGTATTTACTGTATCATTCTCTGAAGATTCCCCCTTTTTGCACATTTGTTAATTTAGGTGTTGAGAAAAACCGAGCGAAACCGATCGAAATCGATCCGATCGATTAAATTCGAACTGATCCGGAGCACCACTTTTATGCTCGGTTTTATAAATTCGAACCGAACCGATCCGATCGGTTGAAATTCGATCCGATCTCGAGCAGACCCTCGCTCGGTTCGGATCGGTTCGTGAACACCCCTATTTCTTTGTAGTGAAATGAGGAAAGATGGGTGATGAGACACCTAAATCGAGTTAAGAATAGTTAAAATATACCTCAGTTCCTACTAACACAAAAAGACACTGCTGTAACAACCCTCAGTAAAACCAACACTCTCAGTATATTTCCGACACCCTATTATATGTTAAAATATCTTAATATGTCTTTAAATACACTCCGTATGTGAAAACCGAGCCCAAAATACGTTATAGTTTATAAAATAAATTAAAAACAATAAATATTGAGTTGAGGCGGGCCGCGTAGGATCCCACCCCAACCTCACGCGGGCGGTATCAAGGCTGAAACTTATTCCGGTGAAATTATAAGTTAAGGCGGGCCGCGTAAGCTCACCTTAAAACTTACGCGGGCCGCTAGAGATCATCAAACGCGCAGACACCCTGAGCTGACACGTGTCGACATCGTGGCGGACCTATACGCTGACCCAGCTAAGCTATATGTTGATCGGGTGTTGACGCGGGCCGCGTAAGGCTTCGCCTTACCTTACGCGGGCCGCCTGAAAGACAAATTCAGCAACTATAAATAGATGGCATCGGATCTCAGTCGAACTCGCTCACAATTTCATTCTCAATCTCAAATTCTGTAGTAGTGTTATTATATGCGGGTATTATATCCCCTAATTAGCGAGGTTCTGCTCCGTTGTAAGTATTATAACCCCGGTTTCATAGTAGATACACTGCCCGATTGATTTAGGGTTCCGTAACAACTGTCGTGGTTCTGCCCGACGTAGTTGTTGGAATGCCGTCTCGGGGAGGGTATCATTAATATTTTCAAAGGGTTATGATACTAACTTATGTATATTTGGATAAATTATAGATTATATCCAGGAAACCCTTACGCGAAGTCTAAGATAGCAATGTGAGTTTATCCTCTTTTGGATAACATTTTTGGAATATTTTACAAAACCTTAAATGCTTAATAATGTAATTAAGCAGTGATTGAGTCTTTGTAGTTCTTCAATTACTGCCGGTATGTTGGGGCTTTGTATACAAAATTTACTACATTGTGAGTAGTAAGTCGGGGATGGCAATACGTTACCATTGGACAATGAGTTAGCCAATGTGTAATATGACCCACAAGTCAGTGGATTGACAGTACTAAATGGAGTAATTGTGTAGAAATAAACAATGTGATCGCTCTCAATACTGTTTTAATTGATAAAATGTTTCTTGATTAAACTGGGATTCACTCACCAGTATTTCCCGCTGACAAATGTTTTTAAAACATGTTTCAGGTAACAAAATGTGACAGCCAATTAGTAAAAAGCCAGCTGGAGAGCACTGAAGGCTTGGGAAAAATGTGGCTATAAAAGTTACCTAAAAGATGATGTTTTAAATTCAATAAAATAGGGTTTATCCCTACGAATGTATTGTAATAAGAAACTTGGGTTTTACGCATGTGATTATTAATATCAAATATGGTGGTTTTACTCTGATAAACATTTACTAACTACGGTCCTGATGAAAATTTCCGCTGCCAAATTAGACAAATACCACGATACCACCGAAACTGGCTCGCGTCCGCCCGTTCCCGGGAATCAGGGATCGGGGGTTGCGACAGGAGGTGGTATCAGAGCCTAGCCACTGGTCTGAGCCAAAGAAGTGTTCTGCTGACACTTAAGTTTTAAAATTTTGTGTTAGGAAATAACGGAAATATGTGCATAACTGTAATTATTTGTTATGTGTTATTTGACTATTTGTTAGTTTACAGTATGAGTGATCAAGGACCCTCAGACATGAGTCGTCAGTTGTCTGATTCACCTAGGAGTGAAGGTACTTCATCACAGCCTGCCCTCTCTGGGTATACTGCTGATCAGGAATAAGGAATGTTTGCCTTTAGAGCGCAGTCGGAAGAGCCATTCCCTCACAAAAGGAGAGGATGGTTCAGTAAGGAAGCTTTTGCTCGTAGGAAAAGAATGCGAAAGTTGCAACAACAAAGAGTTTTAGCGGCTGCTAAGCGAAAGACAGATGCCCATACACAGGATATGCTTAATAGAAGCCTAGCTAATTTCCATATCTTAGCTACAACTATTGCTGACCCAAGTCTGGAACAATTAGTAACCCCACAACCACAATTGCAAATCCCAGAACAACCCATGGAAATAGAAAACCCTGAAAACCAAGTGGAGATGCATGACTTTAACCCAGAAGAAATCCCTAGGGTACCTGCACCAAATCCCCTAGACCCAAATTACGACCCCTGGTGGGACAATAATAGGGACTTTGTGCAACGTTACCCAATTCAGGAAGATAACCCCATACAGAACATAGAAGCTTACCCAGGTATGGACCCTTTAGATCCCTATTACCAAGATGATTATATTAGGGAGATCTTAGAAGATCCTTACCGATTTCAGGCACTTTCACCCCCATATTAGGAACCCGCACCCCAGATTCCGAACCCAGTCCTAGAACCTGCACCCCCAATGAGTGCAGAGAACGTCCAAGAACTTAGGACTTTTGGGGAGGAAATTTTAGAAAGCAGTGAGAGAATGCGTCAGGTGGGAGAGCGTCTCGTATGGAAATACGATGAACGCAATATGGATTTTTGGATAAATCCATATCCGTGAATGTGAGAATGGAGGAAATGGTAGTAATAATAATAATAATAATAATAATAATAATAATAATAATAATAATAATATAATAATAATAAAATAAAATAAAATATGTGTGTACGGATGCATATTACTATTAGTGTGATTCTGTTTCTGTTGGTATTGTAATTTTATTTCAGTACTAGTGTGTAATAGACGCATAGTATATGGAAATAGAGTATAAGTCGCAATGATCGACGCTTTTGGTTAAATTGCGTGTCATGTGATTAACTATATTACTTATTATCTTGTGATATTAATAACGGGGTAAATGTTTAAAATTCAGATGGCCGACGAAGGAAATCAAGGAAATCTGAATAATGATAACCAGAGTACCATTAACGTGGTTAATGAGAATCCAAGCATCCATAACAACGAAAACCAAATGGATAATAGTGTTGTTCAACATATAGTGGCACAAGGAATCATAGATGTCATGCCATTTATTATTCAAACTATTCAAGAAGCAAATAATAAAAGTAAACATAGCAGTAAGCGACCGATCGAACCTGAAAACAGCGTGAACAATGGACCTATACTTCAATTGCCTATTCCCAAAAGAAGAAGAACCATGCCTCATGGTTGTTCTTACAAGGAATTCTGGTCCTGTAAACCAATAGAATTCTCGGGCAATGAAGAACCTATTGCAGCCCTACGCTGGATAGAAAAGACAGAGGCTGTTCTAAAAATAAGTAAATGTGCGGAAGAAGACAAAATCATGTTTGCTTCCAATTTATTCAAGAATTCAGCCTTAGAATGGTGGAACACTATCCTTCAGTCTAGAGGAAGTGATAGAGTTTATAGTATGGATTGGGAAGAATTTAGGAATATGGTAGAAAGAAAATTCTGTCCTCCTAATGAAAAGGAACAGATAGCAAACAAATTCCTAAACCTTAGGATGACTGGTGTGGATAGTAAGGGGTACACTAAGTTATTCTTCGAATATGCTAGGATAGTGCCAACCCTTGCTTCACCAGAACCAGTATTAATCTCCCGCTATATCTGGGGATTAATCGGAGAGATTAGACACGTAGTCAAGGCAGCTAGACCTCAAACCATAGAAGAAGCTGTAGAACTAGCCAATACCTTGACTGATGAATTAATCCGTACTAGAGAAAAAGATCAGAGGAGGAACCTAACCCAAAGGCTTACTTAAGAATTTCGTTCTGGAAATTACAATCGTAGGAATATGGGTTCTACATCTGCTTCATATTGCAAGGTCTGCAAGAAAAAGCATTCAGGAAAATGCTCCACTCTCTGCAATTATTGCAAGATGTTAGGACACAAGGAAGAAAATTGCAGGAAGAAATCCAGTAATGGATTATGCTACAACTGTGGAGAAAAAGGTCATATCAGGCCAAATTTCCCAAAATTAGCTCCAGCTACAAACAACAAGAATGCAAAAAATGCTAGAGCATTTGTTCTAACGGCAGATGAAGCCAAGATGATTCCAGATGTCATAGCTGGTACGTTTTTAGTAAATGATATCTTTGCTAAAGTATTATTTGACTCTGGTGCGAACCAAAGTTTTATTAATACATCATTTTGCAAATTTCTAAATCAGTCATTAACTAAACTACCACAAGAATGTCTAGTAGAGACAGCTAATGGAGAAACCGTTAGAATTTCTGAAATCTTGCAGGGAGCAAGAATAGAAATTTTAAATCAGAAATTTATTGCAAATCTTTATCCTATGAATCTGGCAGGATTTGATGTTGTTTTAGGAATGGATTGGTTAATAGCCAATAAAGCTAGTATTTTATGTGATCAAAAGTCAATTCAAGTAAATGCACCAATAGGTAAAACGATCATAATTAAAGGAGATAAGCCCTCTAGATCCATAAAATTCATCTCTGTGATCAAAACTGCAAGTTATATAAGAAAAGGTTCTATAGTGTATTTGATTTCTATAATCACTAACACTAAAGGAAAGGATTTAAAAGATATTCCAGTAGTATCTCAGTTTTCAGATGTATTTCCAGAAGAATTACCAGGACTGCCACCAAATAGAGAAGTCGAATTCAGAATCCATTTAATACCAGGAACATCACCAATTGCCAAAGCACCTTACCGTTTGGCACCTGCAGAAATGCAAGAATTAAAGAAACAATTAGACAAATTGTTGGAGAAAGGATTCATACAGCCAAGTTCGTCGCCATGGGCAGCACCCATCTTATTTATTAAAAAGAAGGACGGATCAATGCGTATGTGCATTGACTACCGTGAATTGAACAAAGTCACGATTAAGAATCGGTACCCATTACCAAGAATCGATGATCTGTTTGATCAATTGCAAGGAGCTCGATTTTTCTCAAAAATCGATTTAAGGTCAGGATATCATCAGTTAAAGGTACAGGAAGAGGACATTCCTAAAACCGCTTTTAGAACAAGGTATGGACATTATGAATTTACCGTCATGCCATTTGGTTTAACCAATGCCCCAGCTGCATTTATGGACATGATGAACCGAATATGTAAGCCATATTTGGACAAATTCATAATTGTTTTTATAGATGATATTCTCATTTACTCTAAGAATAAAGAGGATCATGCAAAACATTTGCACGCACTTTTGAGTCTATTAAGAAAAGAAAAACTTTATGCTAAGTTTTCAAAGTGCGAATTTTGGTTAGAACAGGTACAATTTCTCGGACATTTAGTAAATCATGAAGGAATCCATGTAGATCCAACAAAGATCGAGACAATTATTAAATGGAAAACCCCTGAATCACCAACTGAGGTTAGAAGTTTCTTAGGATTAGCTGGTTATTATAGAAGATTTATTCGAGATTTTTCTAGAATAGCCATTCCCTTAACTAAGTTAACCTGTAAATCTGTTAAGTTTGAATGGGGATTAAAACAAGAAGAAGCTTTTAGAATTCTTAAGCAAAGATTAACCCATACACCCATATTAGCGTTACCAGAAGGAACTGAAGATTTTGTAGTTTATTGTGACGCTTCTAAATTAGGTTATGGATGTGTATTGATGCAACGGCAAAAGGTTATAGCTTACGCATCTAGACAACTTAAGAATCATGAAGAGAATTATTCAACCCATGATCTAGAATTAGGAGCTATAATTTTTGCTCTTAAGATTTGGAGACATTACCTTTATAGTAGTAAGTTTACCATATTCACTGATCACAAGAGTTTAAGGTATATTTTCAAACAAAAGGAGTTGAATATGAGACAAAGACGCTGGATGGAAATGCTTAGTGATTATGATTGTGATATCCAGTATCATGAAGGAAAAGCAAATGTAGTAGCAGATGCTTTAAGTCGAAAGTATCATGAAAAGCCAAAAAGGGTACGTTCTCTTAAATTAAATCTACAAGTAGATTTAAATGATCAGATAAGAGAAGCACAAGAATCAGTAATCAAGGAAGATACTGAAAAGCTAAAAGGTATGCTAAAAGAATTAGAACAAGGAACAGATGGGATTTAGAGATTCCATAAAAAGAGAATGTGGATACCTAAATTAGGAAACCTACGTCATCGTATATTAGAAGAAGCACATAAGTCTAAGTATACGATGCATCCAGGAAGTGATAAAATGTACCAGGATTTAAGGAAAAATTTCTGGTGGATAGGAATGAAAAAGGACATAGCAGCATATGTTTCTAAATGTTTAACCTGTTCACAAGTTAAACCTGAACACCAGAAACCCTCAGGTTTGTTACAACAATTAGAAATGCCAGTGTGGAAATGGGAATTGATAACAATGGATTTTGTTACTAAATTACCCAAAACAAAGAAAGGAAATAATACAATCTGGGTGATTGTAGATAGACTAACCAAGTTAGCTCATTTCTTACCAATGAAAGAAACTTTTAGTATGGAACAATTAGCTAAATTATATGTAAATGAAATTGTTTCTTTACATGGCATTCCATTATCAATTGTTTCTGATAGAGATAGCCGATTTACCTCTCATTTTTGGTCAAGTTTACAAAAGGCAACGGGAACCAAGTTAAAATTAAGCACAACCTATCATCCTCAAACGGATGGACAAAGCGAAAGGACAATTCAGACAATGGAGGACATGCTTAGAGCTTGTGTAATTGATTTCGGAGGTAATTGGGACGATCACTTACCTTTAATAGAATTCTCTTATAACAATAGTTATCACACAAGTATCAATGCTGCACCATTCGAAGCACTTTATGGACGAAAGTGTCGAACCCCAGTCTGTTGGGCAGAAATTGGGGAAAAGCAACTACCTGGACCTGAAATAGTACAAGAAACAACTGATAAGATTATTCAAGTCAAGGAACGACTGAAAGCAGCACGTGATCGACAGAAGAGTTATGCTGATAATCGACGCAAGCCATTAGAGTTTAAAGTAGGAGATAAAGTATTGTTGAAAGTCTCTCCTTGGAAAGGAGTAGTAAAATTCATCAAACGGGAAAAGCTAAGTCCCAGGTATGTTGGACCTTTTAAGATTATTAAAAGAATAGGATCTGTAGCCTATCAGCTACAACTGCCAGATGAAATGGCAGGAATACATGATGTATTTCATGTATCAAATCTCAAAAAGTGTTTAGCTGATGAATAATTAATAGTACCTCTTAAGGATATAGAGGTAAATGAACAACTTAAGTTTGTAGAAAGGCCTCTACAGATTGAAGACAGGAAAGTCAAGAATCTTAAACATAAAAGATTAGTTCTGGTCAAAGTAAAGTGGGACTCCAAAACTGGACCTGAGTACACATGGGACCTGAGTACACATGGGAGAAATGCAAAGGAAATATCCGCACTTATTCCAGTAGATCTCGAGGACGAGCTCTAAAATAAGGTGGGGAGGATGTAACAACCCTCAGTAAAACCAACACTCTCAGTACATTTCCGACACCCTATTATATGTTAAAATATCTTAATATGTCTTTAAATACACTCCGTATGTGAAAACCGAGCCCGAAATACGTTATAGTTTATAAAATAAATTAAAAACAATAAATATTGTGTTGAGGCGGGCCGCGTAGGATCCCACCCCAACCTCACGCTGGCGGTATCAAGGCTGAAACTTATTCTGGTGAAATTATAAGTTAAGGCGGGCCGCGTAAGCTCACCTTAAAACTTACGCGGGCCGCTAGAGATCATCAAACGCGGATACACCCTGAGCTGACACGTGTCGACATCGTGGCGGACCTATACGCTGACCCAGCTAAGCTTTAGGTTGACCGGGTGTTGACGCGGGCCGCGTTAGGCTTCGCCTTACCTTACGCGGGCCGCCTGAAAGACGAATTCAGCAACTATAAATAGATGGCATCGGATCTCAGTCGAACTAGCTCACAATTTCATTCTCAATCTCAAATTCTATAGTAGTGTTATTATACGCGGGTATTATATCCCCCTAATTAGCGAGGTTCTGCTCCGTTGTAAGTATTATAACCCCGGTTTCATAGTAGATACGCTGCCCGATTGATTTAGGGTTCCGTAACAACTGTCGTGGTTCTGCCCGACGTAGTTGTTGGAATGCCGTCTCGGGGAGGGTATCATTAATATTTTCAAAGGGTTATGATACTAACTTATGTACATTTGTATAAATTATAGATTATATCCAGGAAACCCTTACGCGAAGTCTAAGATAGCAAAGTGAGTTTATCCTCTTTTTGATAACATTTTTGGAATATTTTACAAAACCTTAAATGCTTAATAATGTAATTAAGCAGTGATTGAGTCTTTGTAGTTCTTCAATTACTGCCGGTATGTTGGGGTTTTGTATACAAAATTTACTACATTGTGAGTAGTAAGTCGGGGATGACAATACGTTACCATTGGACAATGAGTTAGCCAATGTGTAATATGACCCACAAGTCAGTGGATTGACAATACTAAATGGAGTAATTGTGTAGAAATAAACAATGTGATCGCTCTCAATAATGTTTTAATTGATAAAATGTTTCTTGATTAAACTGGGATTCACTCACCAGTATTTCCCGCTGACAAATGTTTTTAAAACATGTTTCAGGTAACAAAATGTGACAGCCAATTAGTAAAAAGCCAGCTGGAGAGCACTGAAGGCTTGGGAAAAATGTGGCTATAAAAGTTACCTAGAAGATGATGTTTTAAATTCAATAAAATAGGGTTTATCCCTACGAATGTATTGTAATAAGAAACTTGGGTTTTACCCATGTGATTATTAATATCAAATATGGTGGTTTTACTCTGATAAACATTTCCTAACTACGGTCCTGATGAAAATTTCCGCTGCCAAATTAGACAAATACCACGATACCACCGAAACTGGCTCGCGTCCGCCCGTTCCCGGGAATCAGGGATCAGGGGTTGCGACAACTGCGAAATTCCATATTTTACACCTCTCAAGATTAAATGCAAATCAACTTTAACAATAAATTAGATTGATTAACCTTCATACACTTTTTAGGCAATTTGGACTTTCAATATAAACATCCCTCTTTAAATGATTTTATAGTTTATGACTATTTTATTGCTCACAACTTTAAAAAAAATTCAACCTTTAAATTTTCAAAAAGTTAAAATAACTATTAGTCTGATAGATGAATTCAATCTAGATTAAAAAAACTTGAGTTACAAGTTTAAATGTAAATATTGTTCCATTATTAGGTAGTATAACTAGTATGATGTTTGTGTGCGTTACGTTGCAGGCATCATGAACACCGACCGTTTATATAGGACACCGACCGCTTGTATTCAAAATATACTAAATATCTGGTTGATTGTATAACAAGTGCATATAAAATTTACAACCAATTAAACTTAACATTCTTATACAATAAAAGCTAATCTAAATCCATGTACATAACAACCAACAAAATATAAAGTCTTTTAAAGCCTGCTTCCAAACATATCATATACTCATCATCGCGCCTGCATTCTAAGAACAAAGTTGTATTCAAGTAATGCTTGGGTCCATAACAACTCTATAGTTTGTTCTTCGATCTTGATCGTTCGACTTATAGTTTCACAAGATAAATGCTCCGCAGTCGTCACATGACTTATCTCTGCATCACAGAAACCTGTGTTACTCTTTCTTTTCCAATCGCAACCTTCACAGGTAACAATATCGCCACCCCGGTCCGTTTCACACGGAGTACTTCACCGGTTCTTTGATTGATCCTTGATGCGTGCGAAGTGTCGTATATTTTAGGTGTATATTTTAAGCCCTTTTTAACACTTATTTTAGCCAAGTTTTAAATTTATAAAACACGATATTTCACTAACACTAAACACACATATGGGCAAGTGCACCCATCGTTGAGTGTAGTATAGCGTTGGTAAGATACCGAGGTCGTCCAAGGACACAAGAGCTTTTAATACCGGTTTATCCTCAACGTCTAACCAAAATAAAAGTTTAGAAAAATGTTTTAAACTAAGAAAAATAAAAACTAACTAAAATGCTGAAAATAAAAATAAAATAAAAACAGATAGACAAGATGAATCACTTGGTTCCGACTCGTATCTAGTATAACCTTTGATTATTTCCGCACTTTTGCACATAATTAAGAGATTATCTTAGTTATTGTAGTAGGCCCCTCTTTTGAAGGTGACGTTACCCTCACCCCAGTAGTTTGAGTCAGCAGGGATACAATCCTAAAGGGGTGGATTATTGGAAGATAATGAATTAAGTTATTAATGCAGTATTGTGGTAGGCCCCGCTTTTGGCGGTGACGTTACCCTCGACTAAGTAGTCTGAGTCAGCAGGGATACAGTCCTAAATAGCCGGGTTATAGTATTAATAGTAGTTAACTTATGAGGGGATCAAAGAGTTTGGACCCCCGCCATCCAATACCGTGAAGTATTGAAGGAGGTCCTACTAAATTTGACCCAGGTCCATTGCAGGACCTCTAAACGCTGAACAATGGCAAGACCTTTACCAAACCGTTCCCTTAACCCCCTACCAGGTAGCCAACATACCTCCATATAGACCGTGGAGATATGAATGGTGAAAATCCTTTATTTTATATAGACAGTAAAATAATGCCAAGACACCACGGACAAACGATAAGGAAAGATCACCTTCAACATAAGTAACTAGTTATTAAAGTCATTAATACAAAACCAAATAAAAAGTGCAAAAGATTAGAAATAAAAAGTATTATACTAGACACTTTGTCTTCACCAAGTGATGTAAGAGACTTAGGCAAACATGGCCTTGATTGTCAAGAACTCTTACGATCAATCTTGGATCCCGAGACGACTCACACACTCTATGATGGACAATGGATGATGGTGGTGGATGATGGTGTTGTGATGGTGGTGGGTGGTGGATGAAGTGTGAGAGAGGTGGTGTGCCAAGGGATGAGATGAAATGAATCCAAGCACTCCTATTTATAGGCTGAACAGAGAGCTGGACACGGCCCCGTGTCCGCTGGACACGGCCCCGTGCCCGTCTGACACTCTCTCTCCTCATTAATTGTAATTCGCAATTACAATAAATGCGCCTGCTGTACTTTCGACACGCCCCCGTGTCCGCTGAGCACGGCCCGTGGTGGGCAATAGAAGCTTCTATAGGTTTGTCTTTTCTGCTGCTTCTTGGGCACGGCCCCGTGCTGGCTGAGCACGGGGCGTGTTCAGCCTTCTGTTTTCTCTATTTTGCTTTGGAAGGTGCCGTTGAGGGTTCGGGCAATCCACTAATGTTCCTTTTCTTGTATTTATGTTGGATTTAGCTGTCTTTTTGCTTCTTTTGCGTTTTTGAGCTCATTTAATCCTGAAAATACAAAAGGAAGACAAAAACACTCTTTTTCCAATATTAGTACTAAAAAAGGGTTAGTTTTATGCCTCATTTGATGTAATTTATATGTTGCATTTTACACACATCAATCCTACACAGACCAACCTGATGATTTTGATTCTATCGTCCTCTTCAACAACTTTGTTCATGAATCGTATTTAGACCACGTTGCTTCAATAAGATTGCAACCTACTTAACTAACTTTTTTTCGATTCAATCATATTTAGACCACGTTGCTTCAATAAGATTGCAACCCATCTTTATTTTTCTTCTGGTTTATCTGATCCCATAATTTTACCCGAACAATTAGGATTAGCTTTTTATCTGCCCCTTGGACCCCGCCAGGGGCTGCCGCCCCTTGGACACTGCTTGACACACTCTCATTTCCACATGCAGAGTTTTACCACGAGGCGTGTAACTGACCAGGTTCTAGCCACTAATCATGTTGAACTAAATATTTAAAAAGATAAAACATCACTAACAACATGATTAGCGATCAAGTTTTAGTAGTTTAAGTTGCAGCGGAAATAAAGTTAAAATCCAACAAGAATTTAAAAACCACAAGTTTAATAAATAATTTAAAGCATGAAGTTTATTAAACCACACCACTCTAGCAATTGCACTTGTCCGTCCATGCTGTACCTAATGACCTGCGAAGCATGCAATTACGTGTCAACAATAAAGTTGGCGAATTCACAAATTTTAGTTTAGCAAAAGTAAAGTTCATAAATGTTTTTTTGGTTTATGTATGACTCGGGTAGCTAACCCTCATCACATGACTAAACTGTGTACTGAATGCTGACGTTTCGTTTGTGCCCTCATTAATGTCTATCAACATTAATGCAAGAGTGAAGGATAGAAGTTCACGCCCGTCCTCCAGCACGGTGTGAGGTTTGTCAAACCTAATAGCGCTATCAATTAATACCCCGCGTATGCCCACCCGGCAATCTAATTGGTAAAATGTAGGGACTCTCATGATAGAGTTGTTCGTTTAGTCCAAGTGTACTACTCCACCTCCAATGGATAGTATGCTTCAGTGGTTCCAATAAGTAACGCGCGTGTAGCCCCAACCAGGGCTACCGTAAAAATTGTTGTCCAAACTAGGACGAATGCTTTTGGAAAAAGGCTGTGAACTTACCTTAGTTTGCTCGGTAGTAAACTTGAAAGGTAATCAGGAATGTCAATGTCTTCTTAATAGGTTTACCGTTTCAATTAGTTTAATTTATGAATTCTTACATGTAGTCTAACACATAGCCATAGAATCACATTGTCATACAATTACTCATTTAGCTAAGTTTGTGTATATGATCATATCATTGCATAAACACATTCATTATCACCTACTAATGTCTCTGGTAACATTCAACACCTTTTGATAACCTGTAGGCACATTTAAAACGTTCACAAACACTTTCAGCTCATTGCAGTTTTATATCAGATTTTATGCAGTTTTTCAGAATTTATTTAAAATACTAAACGAACTCAGAAAATTATGATATTTAACAAAACATGTTATTTAGTCCCTAAATACTAGTATATTTTTCTCATGACCTAAATCTTTACAGAAAAATCCCTAAAAATCATTCTTTACTCCTATGTTTGATTTATAACTTTCTGATGACAATTTACGCCAAAAATTATCTAAAAATCCTCGTTCAGTCTTTTTAGGAAATTCCAGTGGGAGATTTTCATGATCACATGGAACTACCTATAGTAAAAAATTTAGATCATAACTCAATTCCTACATTGAGTTATGACATTCTTAATGGGCTTCAAATTCTGACAGAAAATGCAGCCTGGACCTTTGACACGAAATAAATCATTTAAAATACGAAACGAGGTCGAAAAAATGAGATTCCAGTGGGGTTTGAAAGTCATTTCCTGGAAGTACATCATGGACTCAAGAAACAACACTTTTTGTTAACTTTTGACCCGGTTACAATCGACACAAGTCGGCTGTAACATTCTGGACAGAATCAGTTTCGTTACCCGCTCCCAAAAACGATTACTTAGCAAACAAAACGACCTATATGCTTCATCTCCAGCAGATAATCATTATAAATTAGGTCATATATCAACTAATTCATCAAGAACCAACAAGATTTAAACCAAGATCATGCAAGAATCGAAACCCTAATTACTAACCGAACACATAAGCCATCAATCACCAATCAAGTATGAATTCTAACAACCCTAGACTATGTGAAATCATCATAAATGTCAAGAACATCAAGGAATCAGAAAAATGCAGCCAAACTTTCATGCAATAACAAGAGTATAACTACACTAAATATGTTACCGAATCGTAGGAGTGTTGTGGATCGTTAATTGATTGAAAAGTCGAACGGATTTGAGCTTTTTGTGCCTTGCCTGCGTTGATCAAGGAGGAGTAGGGAGAGAGCAGAGTTAAACTTCGTGATTTAGGGTTTCGTTATGGGAAATTTACATGTAATACGTAATTAAAGGAATGGTGGGTTTTGGGGGCGGTTTGGGTTCTTCTTGGGCCGCAACCCTTGTTGGGCCGCAAGTAAGGGTTCGGGTTTGGGGTGGTTTGGGTTTCACGTTAAGTGGGTTTGGGTTGGGCCGAGCATGGTTACAAAATTTGGTCTGGTCGTACAGACGAGTTTGAGTTCCGAATAAATAGCGTACATATATATATAATTTTATTTCGAGTTAGGCGATCATATATAAAGATATACGTTTAAGTGAATTTGACTAACTCCTACACGTGACAAAAATAAAACGTAACGAGCGTAAATAATAGTCTCGAAAGTGAACAGTGTTAACCTCGGAAAGTACGGGTCGTCACATCATCCCCAAGTAGAAAGAAATTCCGTCCCGAAATTTAGCACACAGTCGCTCAAGAAGTTAGTGCGTTTGAGAATTTTCCTAGGATGCCAGGCGCTGCCCCTGAACCACTGCCAAGGGGGCGTTGCCCCCTTGGAACCCCCCGAATGGGCTGTGCACGAACACTCGAAATTATAACCACTCGAACAAGCATGCACTCCCGCACCTCCAAACTTTTTCGATGTATATTATAATTTCCTTTGTTCACCAAATTAGTCTCGATTACACTAAAATATCAAACATGTGTGGGTTTAACTAGAAGAGTTAAATGTCATTTTAGTCCCTGTGGTTTGGGCCACTTTCGCAGTTTAGTCCAAAGGTTTCATTTTTCGCCTGTGGGTTCAAAAAGGTTTCACCATTGCCATTTTAGTCCATTGGGTTAACTTCATCCATTATTTCTGTTAACTAGAAGGGCGATTCAGTCATTTTATATTACCGAATTGCCCTTCTAGTTAACAGAATTACATATAAAATGACCGAATCCCCCTTCTCGTTAATAGAAATAATGGATGAAGTTAACCCAGTGGACTAAAATGGCAACGGTAAAACCTTTTTGGACACACAAACGAAAAATGAAACATTTGGACTAAACTTACAAAATGACCCAAAACACAGAGACTAAAATAACATTTAACTCTAACTAGAAAGTAAAAACATTCCCTACACCCATATCTAATAAAAAGGTAAATATCAAATTTCAGTACATTAAAAAAAAACAAGTTTTTTCGTCCCGCCGCGTTGCGGCTAACTTCTTTTATTATTTAGTCTGTGTTTACTTGTGTTTTGAAATCACTACAAGCGCGTTGCGCACGAAACCGTTGACAAGAATAAAAATAAAATGTAGAAAAATACACTAAAAGATAACCGAAAGAAAATCAACCAAAGAATCTGTATGGTGATGATGTTGTTCGTATGAAACTTGTAGTCAGAGATGAGCAAATGGTATTGGGTACCAGTACCGAATTTCCCGAACCTAACCGTTGACAAGAATAAAAATAAAATGTAGAAAAAAACACCAAAAGATAACCGAAAGAAAATCAACCAAAAATTTGTATGGTAATGATGTTGTTCGTATGAAACTTGTAGTCAGAGATGAGCAAATGGTATTGGGTACCAGTACCGAATTTCCCGAACCCAAATATCTTAAGTACCAATTCAGTACTGACTTTTGGCGTTCCTGATACCGGTTCGCTACCGGTTTTTATCTTCATATACCTGTACCACAACCGGTATTTTCGGTACCAGTGCCAATTCAGTATCGGTTGCCACCGAGCTCATCTCTACCCTTGAAAAAAAATCATTAAAAGTTGAAGAAAATCAACAAAAAAGTTGTACGATACTGTTGTTGTTCGTACGGTGCCCGTGATCAGGGATGAGCAAATGTTACCGGGTAGCAGTACCGAATTTTCCAAACTAAAAAATTTTCAATATCAATTCGGTACCGACTTTCGACGTTTTCTGTACCAGGCTGGTGACGGTTTTTACCTTCATGTACCGATACCAAACCGGAGCGTACCGGCATTTTCGATACCAGTACCGGTTGACACCAAGTTTATCCCGACCCGTGATACAAATTTAAAAATTATTATAATATAAATTGCACTAATGATACCGAACCGGGGCGTACCAGCATCTTCGATACCAGTGCCGGTTAACACCAGACTTATCCAACTTAATATAAAAAGTACTATTCATAAGGTTGTATTATTAATATATAGGATAACTTAAATTTAAATTTATAGATATATACAATATAATATAGGTTGTTTGTTACTGTTCATTATTGTCGAATACCCAAATCCCTGGTGACGTTAGATGGGTCTTCGCTAACGTCCAGATATCCCGTTCCTTGTGGCTACAAAAGAATAAACCGTTAGCCTCGTCACGGAGGGCCCCGGAAGGGGGATCCGTGACCAAGCTCCGGCGTGAGAGTAAGTAAACTTGCCAGGGAGTGAGAGGAGCTTCTTCCGGTGAGTGTAATCACCGGAATGTTTCCTATAAGGTGTGAATCCAATAAATACGTGTGTGTATTGAATGTATAAGAATGTTGGTCGGAATTAATGAGAGAAGAGTAAATGAGAGAGTATTAAATGTGATACCTCTCTTCCTACTTATGGTTATCCTCTTGGCCCTTATATATTTCTCAGCCCTTATCCCACATGTGAGATATTTTATCAAGATGATCCAACGGATTCTGCGGGCTTTCGAGGGGTTCAGACACGTGTCTGACCCCTAACGGTGTGATGGCCACCTTATTTAATGTTCTGGCCAGAGAAGTACAATTGCCAGCCAAGATCCTCTGTTTATCAAGCATTAAATGAGACCTGCTCCTTCTGCTCATGGTTTCCCGCTCATTTCTAACGAAGGGATCCTTAATGGGCAAGGCAACTTGATGTTTGGGCTTGTACCTTGTTGGGCCCTTTACGAAGTCAGCCCAAAAGCGGGTAAAATGGGATCTCCCATTGGCCCGTCGTCAAGTCATATTTAGTCCCTGGTTCTGAGACCCGAGGCACATGATCCGGGGCTGAATCATAACTGCACAAGAGGGGGTTTAATCTTCTTGAACCACGAGTGTGGGCCCATTCCTGGCTAGCCATTAATTATCACATTTTCTTGCTAGACCCATCATTCCACCGTAGACTAATGGCGGGGGTTTATCCCCTTAAATGCACGTGTCCCCTTTTTTTGAATTTCGAAAGGACGAGTGATATGACAGTTACTCGCCCTGTCAGTTTTCTTTTTTAAATACCCCCACTCCTTTCCCAACTTCTTCCTCACTTCTTCTGGTTTTTTCTTTCTTTCCCCATATTTCTCCGACCACCGCTTTTCTTTCCGAATATGAGTCGTTCTGGCCGTCTCGCTATTAGATCAGTCTTGACGGCGAAGGACTTGAAGTCTTTTGTCGAGACATACAACATTCCTGAGCAGTTTTCCCCTACCTTGCCGGGCCCCAATGAACCGGCAGAATGTACACCGGACAGAATTCCCATTTATACGTTGGCATTTTCTTCTTGCGGAGTCCGGTATCCCCTTTCTCCTTTCAAGGTTGCTTTGCTTCGCCACTTTGGGGTTCACTTTTCTCAGTTGCATCCTCTAGGGTTGATGAGAGTGGTGCACTTTGAGTTATCCTGTGCGGCCGTTTCTGGTGAACCTTCCGTCCCCTTATTTTGTATGTTCTATAAACTAATCTCTGATGGAGATTGGTTTACTTTTGCCAAGAGACAGAACAGTGTGTCGAAACCCTGTTATACTTTTATGCCAACCTCAACTTACCCGAAGGATTGGAAAAGCAGGTTCATTTTTGTCTCCGCTGCCATGATACTAGAATCCCCATTGCCTAAGGATGTCGACGCCACTATTGAAGATATTGTTCCTACCCTATCGGCTAATGAGACTGTTCAGTGGAAACGCATGTATGAAAACCCTACGAGGGCTTTCACTTTTTCTGAAGGGGTTTTGGCCATGGGAGGGTTGAGTCCTTCCTACCCTGTTCGTCCCAAGGCTTTCTTTGGTAAAAAAGGTATCCTTTTGCCTTGGATCCGCATTTGTTTTTTTTTGTTTCTTGGTATTTGTGCAGTCATCTTTAGTGTCCTTCTTTCTCAGAGTTGACTTTGTGGAGGCTGCTTCAGGGAGATTCTAAAGATGTGAAGTTTGTAGTTGGTGAAGAAGTTGATCCGGGCCTGAACCGGAGTGGGGCGATGCAGGTTACTGGGGGGGTCTACCCAGGCAGGGGGCTCCGTTGCTGTAGAAGGAGGTGAGGAAACCTCCTCTGATGGGGAGGAGAGTTCCCCTGATCCTGCCCCTGTCAAGCATTCTGATCAAAGCGATGATGAAGCTCTGGAGGTTCGTTTAGTTCGTAAGAGAAAGGCTACAAGTCCTAAGCCAGCCCCTGCTCCTCGTGATATCCGGCAAAGGCTTCGGAGTGCCAGTGGACAGAAGTCCCCTCCTTCATCGAAGGCTGCTTCCGAACTTCCCCCTGTTGGGGTCAAGGGTTCTTTGTCCAAACACCTGAGATCTTCGAGTCTTGTGAGTGCACCTTTGTTGGTGAGTTCTTTTTCTTCTTGTTTATCTGCCCCATCTCTGTTTTATTTCTGATGTTCTTTTTCTTCTTGTGCAGGGGAGTTCTCATGATCCCATAGAGATCCCTACTGGTCCCTCCTCTTCCCGTGTTCGGGACAAAACTCCGGAAGTAGGCATGGCTCACTTTACCTCAGCCTTTGAACTCTCACCCCTTCATGCTACGGGAACTAGTAAACCCACTCAACCTGAGGGTCTTGCTCATCGGTCCCCTTTAGCTCCTCTGTTTGCTGAGGCTATCCCTTTCACCTATGTCCTCAAATGGAAAGTAACTCATTCTTCGGTAATAGGGACTCCTGAGGCTGCTAGGGACTTTCTGAGTCATGCTGTTCCCCCTCCCATAAATTTGTGAATTCTGCTTTGAGGGACGATCTTTTCGAGGATCAGTATAGCATGTATCTTTGTGAGAGCTTTTTCAGGGGTGCTGGCATGCTGCAGCGGATTGGCGATTTGAGGAGGGCGAATGAAGGACTCAAGGGTGAGTTGAAGACTTCTCAGTCTGTTGCTGCTGAACTCAGGTGCCGAGTGGTTGAAGCTGAGAGAAAGTTGCAGGAGGAGAAGGTATATAGCCTTCTCTCCCCCCCCTCTCTCTTTTTTTATATATATACCTTCCAACAACTTTGTGGATCTTTTATGGTGTTTTTTGCCCAGGGGGCTGGAGCCATGTTGGAGCAAAAAGAACGAGCCAGGGAAAGGGAGATGGCGATGCTGGTGGAGGAGAGGGATAAACTGGCTGCTGAGTTAAAGCATCTGAAGGAAGTTGGTTCCGTTTCTCAGGAGTAGCTGAATACTATGTATGCAGATTATGGGATAACTTCTGATGATAACCAGCGACTGGCCAAGGAGAAACATTGGTTGATCACCGAGGGTTTTGCAGCTTTTCTTACTGCAGTTTCTCAGTCAGAAGAATTCAAGAGTGGCTTGGAGGAGGTATATAGGGCGTACCGGGATGTTGGCTACCAGGCTGGGTTGAAGGATGGGTATAACTACTCTGGTCTGGGTCTGGGCAGAAAAGAAACTCCGCTTTACAACTCCAAAGCTAAGAAGCGGTTGTCCAAGCTGGATCAGGAGCTCGGACCCAAGACCCCGGCCATTCTCAAGAAGATCCTGGAGCATCCTCTGATATCCGTAGATGAACTGAAGGCCCTGTTCTCCTCCGCTGGTCCCTTATCTCCAAAGTCTGTGTCTGGGGGTGATTCCCCGTGAATTCTGAACATTAATCCCTTTCGATATGGTTGTAATCTGGATAACTTGCTTACCCTAGGATATTTTAAACTTTTTTGGTTGTTTGGAAGGAGGTCCTTCGTGTTGGGGGCCTCCTAGGTATCTAATCATATAACTTATGACTGTGTGTTGCTTTCTTGTCTTTTGCTTGTTTCCTGTTGTGGTTTTTCATGTTGCAGGGGCCTTTGCCGAGGATCAAGTTGGCACTTTCCCTGAAGACCTTTGGGCTATTTTTCAAGAAGCTGTGCCTTGGTCTACGTTTGTTTGTGTTCTTCATTTTGTATGCTATTTGCTTTTTCCAAAGTTATTAAGGCTTCTCGTTGTACATTTATTTTGCAAATAAATAAAGAAAGACTTCTTTTTTGTAATTTGTTTACAGAAGTGTGTTGTGTTTATGGGTTGTTTCGTAAACCGAGATTGTCTGTTCGAGGCCAATCGCTAGACAAGTTTATAATGTGAGATTATGTTTTTGGTTTGTTTTGTCCGCTTTCTTTGGGTTAGCTAGACCCTATTTGCCCCACAGCCGGGTTTTGGTATGTTTGATATACCTTATACACGTGTGTTCATTTGTTAGTTAGGTTTATAGTGTTTCTGGGCACGTCTGCCCAGATATAATACCTGTTATTTTACCAAAAGGGGATTAGTTAGCTGTTCATTTGTCGTTCATTCCTTGGGGTTAAACTTCCCCGCATAGGTTGTTACAAAAGACTCGTCCCTGTGGGTAAGCCCCAGACTAATAGTTAAATATTACAAAAGTGGCTCCTTAGCCGTTTTTCCTGGGGGTTCACCCCTTATATGTAGTACTTCCAAAGTTGCATGAGGTTCCACGTCATGGGGACCTCCTTGCCTTAGAGGGTTTCCAATTTGCAGCTTCCTTTGCCATTTGCCCATATGACCCGGTAGGGCCCTTCCCAATTGGGACCTAGTTTTCCGGTGTTTTCCTGTAGGCTGGCTTCGTTTGCTCTTAGGACCAAATCCCCCGGGATGAGGCTAAGCTTTTTCATCTTGGCATTGTAATAGCTTTCCAGATGCTTCTTATACTTGGCCTCCCTGACTGCTGCCACTTCTCTCCTTTCCTCCAGCAAGTTCGGGTTCATCCGGAGGTCTTGTTCGTTCTCTGCCTCCCTGAGCTTCATCCTTGCCATCGGGGATCCTATTTCAGCCGGGATGACTGCCTCTGTCCCGTAAGTTAAGCTGAAAGGAGTTTCCCCGTTGCAGTTCTTGGGGGTGGTCCTGTATGCCCATAGTACAAACGGTAGCTCCTCCAGCCATCCTTTTTGTTTCCTCCCAAGTCTTCCCTTTATTCCTTTGATAACACTTTGGTTGGCTCTTTCTACCAGTCCATTGCTTTGGGCATGGGTGATGGAGGTAAACACCTGCTGTATGTGCATCTGTTCGCACCATGGCTTGAAAGGTTTTCCAGCAAATTGGACACCGTTATCACTTACCAGCTCTTTTGGGACCCCGTACCTGCAGATGATGTTGTCCAATACAAATTGCCTCACCTGCTCCCCGGTTATTTTTGCCAAGGGCCTTGCTTCGATCCACTTGGTAAAATAATCAATAGCAACCACCACATACTTGACTCCTCCTGGACCCCCCGGAAATGGCCCGATTATGTCGATGGCCCACTTTTGGAAGGGCCAGGACGTTGAGACTGGTATCATCGGGTGTTTGTGTCGATGAGTTATAGGCGCGTGTACTTGTCAATTATCACATTTCTTAACCTCTTCGGATGCTGTTTCGTACATTCGAGGCCAATAGAACCCCGCATTCATTGCCTTTGCCACTATCGTCCTTGGCCCCGAATGCATTCCACAAATCCCTTCATGTATCTCTCTGATCACATACTCAGCTTCTTCCATGTCAACACACTTCAGGGATGGGCCCATGTATGATCTCCGGTATAGTTCTCCGTCAACCATCTCATATTGCAAAGCCTTTACCCTTATCTTCCTAGCTGCCCAGTCTCCCTCGGGTAGTGTCCCGTCTCGGAGGAACTTTACGATCGGTGTCATCCATGTTTCTTGTGTGTTTTCAACTGTAGCTACCTCATCTGTGCCGAGGGAGGGGGAGGTTAGGACTTCCACTTTGACTTCCCTGGCTAGGTGATCAAAGGCTACTGAGGCTAGCTTACTGAGGGCATCGGACTTTCTGTTTCTCCCGCGGGGGATGTATTCCAGCTTAAAAGTTTTGAACACTTTGGCCGTCTCTTTGACCTTTGCCACGTACTGAGCCATGGTGTCGTCTTTGGCCTCATATTCTCCTTGGTATTGCCTGACTACCAGCTGCGAGTCAGTACTGGCCTCCACATGTCTAGCTTTCATCTTTTCTGCCAGCCTCATCCCTGCTAAGAGGGCTTCATATTCTGCGGTATTGTTGGTGTTTTCGAAGTCCAGTATTATGGCGTAGGTCAGCTCAACTCCTTCAGGGCTTATCAAAGTAATGCCTGCTCCGCTCCCTTCTTCGCTGGAGGCTCCATCTGTGAACAGTTTCCACACAGCCTCGTCTTCCTTCTCTCTTTCTTCTCTTTCCAACGCTTCCCATTTTAGGAGTTCTTTTTCTTCATCCTCAGGGATTTCTGCTAAGAAATCGGCCAGTATTTGTCCTTTCATGGCTGTTCTGGGTTTGAACTCCAAGGAGTGTTCCCCCAATTCCACGACCCATTTAGCCAACCGTCCTGACAGTTCCGGCCTCCTGAGTACCTTTTGGAGGGGTTGATCAGTCATCAGGGTGATCTTGTGCCCTTGGAAATACCTTCTGAGTCTCCGGGATGCGAAAACAAGGGCCAGTGCTAACTTTTCCAGGGGTATGTAGCGTTCCTCGGGGACTTTAAGCGTTCTACTGATGAAGTATATGGGTATTTTTTTTCCCTCCCGTTCTACCATCATGACCGCATTTATGGTTGTTTTTTAAGCGGACAGATATAAGAGCAGTTGTTCTCCGGGTACTGGGGTGGCCAATGAGGGGAGTTTGCAGATATAAGCTTTCATTTCTTGAAAGGCAGCCTCCGCCTCGGAGGTCCATTTAAACCTGTCTGTTTGTAGGCAGTCCTTCAGCACTTTCATGAAGGGGAGGGTCCTGTCAGCTACTTTTGACAAAAAACTGTTTAGTGCGATTAGCCTCCCGTTCAGCTGCTGGATGTCTTTCAGGGTCCTGGGAGATCGCATTTCAGCCACAGCTTGAGTTTTCTCCAGGTTAGCTTTGATTCCGCCCTTAGTGACCACTACCCCCAAGAATTTCCCTTCTTCTACCCCAAAACAACACTTCCCGGGGTTTAGCTTCATATTCACATCTTGCATGGTGCAGAGGGTTTCAGCTATATCGTCTATCATGGCCATCTCGGTGAGGCTTTTGATAACGATGTCATCGACGTATACCTCCAAGTCCCTTCCCCGCTGTTCCCTAAAGAGGGCATTCATGAACCTTTGGTATGTGGCACCAGCGTTCTTGAGTCCGAAGGGCATTTTGGTATAGCAAAATGTCCCTTCGTCTGTGATGAAGGCAGTCTTCTCCTCGTCTTCCACTGAAATTTGAATCTGATGGTATCCTTTGTAGGCATCCAAGAAGCACTTCAGGGGATACTGGGATAAAGAGTCTACTTGGACGTCTATCTCAGGGAGAGGATAACAGTCCTTGGTACATGCTTTGTTCAGGTCTTGAAAGTCAATGCACATCCTCCATCCTCCGTCTTTCTTCTGGACCATAACCGGGTTAGCAACCCAAGATGGGTACTTCACTTCCCTTACTATTCCGGCTCTAAGCAGCTTTCTGGTTTCTTCACAGGCGGCCCTCCTTTTACTGGGGCCCATGATTCGTTTTTTCTGCTTTACTGGCTTTGCCCAGGTGTACGTATTGAGCCGATGTTCAGTTAGGCTTCTTGGGATTCCTGTCATATCCCCATGTTGAAATGCAAACACATCAATGTTGAGAAGGAGCAATTCCTTAAGAGCACTCTTGCATTTGTCGCTCAGGTGACTTCCTACTTTAACCGTCTGCTCCGGGAACCTGTCGCAAAGGACCCATTCCTCGACCCCCTCCTTCTGGGGCTTCTCGGAGGCTTCCCCCTCAGACACGGAAGAAACTACTTCGTAGGAAGACTTTACCCAAGCCAAGCCCTTTGGCGTCTGGAACACTAAGGCTCCGTGTGGGGTGGATGCTTGTGCTTGCAAGTCCCCAATTCCCGGTCTTCCCAGGATTATGTTGTATTTTGAGGGTGCTCGGACCACTGTGAAAGTTAGGTTTATAGTTCGAACTCGATCTCCTACCCCAACTGTGAATGGGAGTCTGATCTTTCCCAAGGGGTGTGACACACTGTTGTTGAATCCTACTAGAGGGATGGAGTCTTCCTCAAGCCTGTCTATTAGATCCCTGTCGAACCTGAGGAAACAGTGCTCGTATATAACTTCTACCCCAGATCCCCCTTCCACGTGTATTCTGGCCACTTTGTGGCCAGCTATTATGGCTGAGATGTTTCGTGGGAGCCGCTGCACCTCACTTTCCTCCAAGTGTGGCATTAGGATGGGAGCTTTCATGCAGTCCGGGGAGCCCAGGATTCTGTCCTTTACGCCTCTGGTGGTATCAAATTCATTCCTCCTTCTAATCATATCTACATCTGCCCTCCCAGGCTCCCTTTCATCTTTCCCTCTACGATCCCCCCCTCCTTCCTTAATTTTCTTAACCAAATGGGCCAGTTTTCCCGTTTTCACCGCGGCTTCTATTTCCCTCTTGAGGTACATGCAATCATCAGTTTTATTGCCGAATCCTTTGTGAAAGTCACAATATTCTCTTGGTTGTGCCTTTGGCCCAGGCTTTATGGGTGGTGGCCTTGGGAAGGAGCTCTTCACCCTCTCAGTGGCCAATATTTCGCTTGGGGTCTTGGTGAGAGGGGTGAAGCTGTCAGAGTAGGGGGATGGGCCTCTCCCTCGAGGTCTATATGGGGAGTACGAGGGTCTTGCCCTATCATGCAACATTCTATCAAAAGCAGGTTTTCTGGAGTAAGGTGTACCTTTATCAAGAGGTTTTGCGATCGGGGTGATTCTTCGAGGTAGGGTGTCTGTCTCCTTAGCCTTGCTGACTGTGTCTTTGCCTCTGACGAAGGCTCTGACCCTGTCCATTAGATTGTCAAACGAGTATGGGAACTCCTCCCCCAGTTTCTCGCATAGTTGTGCATGCTTTAATCCGTTTATGAAGCTGCTGATCTTCATGACCTCCGGGACATCCTTTATGTTCATGCTTTCCTTGACAAACCTCTCCATGTATTGGTCTATCCGCTCGCTGTCCATCTGTCTTATGTGCAAAATTTTGTTTGGGTTCTTGACCACCTTTCTTTGTTGACCAAATTTCCTCAGGAACTTTTCACTCAGTTCTTCGTAGCTGTCAATCCCCCCAGGAGGGAGGCTGTCAAACCAGAGCCGGGCCCCCTCCGTCAGGGTCTGTACAAACATGTGGCACCAAACTGGCATGGAGGTGATCTTCGGGGTCTCTTGCCCCATCATACCGGTCAAAGGTTGGGGGCAGCTTCGTCTTAGGGGGCATCGGTGCTTCTGCAATCCTCCGGGTGAATTTTGAGACTTCAGCTAAGTCCCGTTGGAGGTAGGGTTGACTCAGGCCATCGTCGCTTTGGTTTTCCTTTTTCTTTTCCTTTCCTTTCGGCTTCTTTCCCGTGATGAGATCCTCCCTTTCTTCCGAGGTCATTTCTCTAAGGGCTGTCATGAACGTTTCCAGTGAGTCACTACCACTGCCCTTGCTCTGAGGATCTGTCCCTTCCCGGTTGGCAGGCGTGTCGAAGGACAGTCTAGCCCTAAGGCTGTTGAGCTTTTCTTGCCTCTCCAAATCCTCGAGACACTTTTTTAGCTTGTCCTTATGCATGGCGACGAAGTCTGGTGTGATGGCCTCTTTTTTTTCCAGAATTTCCACCTGATCCTCGTTCTCTTCCTCATGAGTTATATCTTCTACTGTGACTTTGTCATGGTCATTCTGCACCGTCTGGGTGACGTGTGAACCGGGTGTGGTATCCATGTTGTCGCTTTCGAAACGGGCTATCTTTAACGTCGGAGTTCAGTGTGGAGACACCGGTCAGGCTGATGTCCCACGGATGGCGCCAATGTCGAATACCCAAATCCCTGGTGACGTTAGATGGGTATTCGCTGACGTCCAGATATCCCGTTCCTTGTGGCTACAAAAGAATAAACCGTTAGCCTCGTCACGGAGGGCCCCGGAAGGGGGATCCGTGACCAAGCTCCGGTGTGAGAGTAAGTAAACTTGCCGGGGAGTGAGAGGAGCTTCTTCCGGTGAGTGTAATCACCGGAATGTTTCCTCTAAGGTGTGAATCCAATAAATACGTGTGTGTATTGAATGTATAAGAATGTTGGTCGGAATTAATGAGAGAAGAGTAAATGAGAGAGTATTAAATGTGATACCTCTCTTCCTGCTTATGGTTATCCTCCTGGCCCTTATATATTTCTCAGCCCTTATCCCACATGTGAGATATTTTATCAAGATGATCCAACGGATTCTGCGGGCTTTCGAGGGGTTCAGACACGTGTCTGACCCCTAACGATATGATGGCCACCTTATTTAATGTTCTGGCCGGAGAAGTACAATTGCCAGCCAAGATCCTCTGTTTATCAACCATTAAATGAGACCTGCTCCTTCAGCTCATGGTTTCCCGCTCATTTCTAACGAAGGGATCCTTAATGGGCAAGGCAACTTGATGTTTGGGCTTGTACCTTGTTGGGCCCTTTACGAAGTCAGCCCAAAAGCGGGTAAAATGGGATATCCCATTGGCCCGTCGTCAATTATGTTCAATCTTTAATATATAGATATTCAATCTTTAATATATAGGTAAAAACTAATTTAAAAATACACGTTAATTTTAAAAATTTTAGGGTAATCAACCTCTTAGATTTTTAAATTTTTTTGTGCAATAAAAGTGTAAAGCTTGTACAAAATAAATGCTACCGAATTGGATAAAATTTTATGGGACAAAATAATATTACATAGAGGGACATGTGTCTTCTGCAATACTTCACACATTTTTCCTTTTTTTTTTTTTTGAACGGTGACACATTTTTCTTTACATGAAGCCTTTACGTCATTAGTTTGAACATAGAGGGACATGCGTCTTCTGCAATACTTCACACATTTTTCTTTACATGAAGCCTTTACGTCAAATCCATATCCTAAAAGGTGACAACCCTCTTTAAAAGTAATGCGGCGAATTTGATAAAATATGAACATATTCTAGATTTTAAACATCTTTAAAAAACATAAGAATATATGAATATGACTTTATATGAGTTTCATAATTTTGTGTTCGTAAATGAGATAGATAAAATTAAAAAAATAGTTAATTACATACTTTACGGGTGTAGCGAAACGTTGAAACACCTCATCATGTTGCGGTGGATAAGAAGGCTAAAGATATTATCAATGGGCTGGTCATTGTGGTTTGTTGGTGTATTTGGAAAGTTAAGAACGCCAAAATTTTCTCGGACGGGAATGCTAATAGGGAGGATATCTTCGGGGAGGTGAAGTCTCTTGGATTTTTTTGGCTTAAAAGTCGGTCTAAGTTTAGCAACTTAGCTTGGAGAGAGTTATGTATTTATCTGTTGTAGTTGTTGTTTCCGGTTATGTGTCTTTTGGTCAGGCCGGTGCTTTAATAAAATTTACCTTTCAAAAAAAAAACCTCATCATGTGTCGTAACTCGTGTGTAGCGAATCTCCTTTTTTATATGTTTTGATTACTCATTTTATCATGTATTGTGTATTAAATGTAAAAACAAACACAATTCTGTTTATTTTAACTATTTATTCATTATGTACTTATATATATGAGCTATGTATTATGTATTCATGTGAAATACGTATATTCACGTAAAGAGTGTTCACTTCATCGATTTACCAAAACATTTAATGTTGTATTTTTATGTGAAAACGACCTCATAGCATTCAAGGCGCGCAACCTTTTTTTTTTGAACGGCCAACAAACTCAATCCCGAGCACTCTCGGGGCACCCACTGGACAAACAGAGTACTCCGAGAGTTAGCGGTGTGCATGGGTCAGTTTGGGTCGGTTTTGACCAAAAACCATAACCATAACCACGATGTTGGTTATTAGATAACCATAACCATAACCGATCGGTTATGGTGGTTATGGTTATTTGGTTTTGATGGTTATAACGGGTCGGTTATGGGTGGTTAACCGTGTATTTAGCTTAGCTATAAATAGCTTAATTTTTTTAACATGGAATAAATTGTTATTGCATATTTGTATATATTAGTATATTACATATTAAAAAATACATATAATCTGTAATATTAATAGCAATTATTATCGAATATTCAAGTAAAGTGATATGATACATTCCATAAATTCAAATAAATATTCAACCAAAACCACAACAGGATATGAAAAACCCATAAGTACTAAAAAACTTCAGTAAAAAACATCAAATATTAAAAATATGATGAAAAGTCATAAATCCTACAAAGATTTATTACATGTCGGTTCGGTTCGGTTATGGTGGGTATGGAAAAAATGATAACCATAACCGACCCGCTACTTTTGGTTTTCAAAAAAATCATTAACCGACCCACCGGTTTTTTATTTGGTTCGTTTTTTTCGTTCGGTTTTGTCGGTTTATTCGGTTAATTCGGTTTTTTGCACACCTCTACCGAGAGTAACCCGAGTCCACCACCAATTCCGGGGAAAACCCGGTAACCCTCCCGCCCGTAGGCACGACGGTGAAATTACCGGTAAAACCCGTTTGGCTCAAGGATCCGACCCATGTTTCTCTGGGTCTCCTATCATTGCCCACTAGTGCCTCACTCTGCACCAGATGGGAGTCGAACCTGCATCTCTCAAGAGAAATACAAACCCTTCACCACTTGATCTAGAGATCAAGGCGCGCAACCTCATATTCCTAGCGAATAGTTTGTGAACATGAGCGACACAAAGCTTTTTTTTTATTACTTTGAAACCCATCACTAACAAAATTACTAGGCCACTAACTCTTTTTTGGCCGATAATAATCACAACTCAGTTAATTATCTACAATAATTCGAACATTTCTATTTTGTTTGTAAAATAGTCCGACGTTAAAAAAAATGACAGAGTTAACTTTTTTTTCTAAATTACAAATCGATGTTTTTGGAGTTTTGATCAGAACAAGGATATGAGTCGATTGATGTAAAACTTACATCAAAACTGTGCTCTAAATGACGAAAACGGTGCTTCAATTCGGGTGTTTGAACGTCTAATTAACAAAAATTAAGTCAGTTAGAACACTGTTTCGAGGTAAGTTCTATATCAATCGGCTTGTATCCTCGTTCTGATCAAAAGCCCGAAAACATCGGTTTGTAATTTGGAAAAAACTTAACTTTGTTATGTTTTTTTAATGGCAGACTATTTTACAAACAAAATGGAAGAGTTCGGATTATTGTGAGTAATTAATTGAGTTGTGATTATTGTTGGTCAAAAAGAGCCGGTTCGGATTATTAAATCCAATTTGCTTTTTTTTTTTTAATGTTAAAGAAAGAGTTAAATACTATTTTAGTCATTGTGGATTTCTCAAAATTTCTATTTCAGTTCATTTTTTTTTTAAATTCAATAATTTGGTTTTTATATCAATTTAGGTTCATTTTACCGACTCTATCCAAATTTCTTGTTAATTTCTCATGAAAAGACCTAGACACCCTTAGCTTATTTTTAAACTAATATTTTATATTTTTATACTAATAAATAAAAATCTCTTTAGACACATATCACTCTCAAGTGTCTCCTCACTTTTAAATAATAATATAATAACTTTTTGATAATGTGTATCAAAAAGTTAATATCTTATTATTTAAAAGTGAGGAGATATCAACAAGTGACATGTATTTAAAAAGACATGTATTTAAAAAGATTTTTATTTATTAATATAGAAAGATAAAATATTAGTTTATAGATGGGCTAATGGTATTTTGGCATTTACATGACAAATTAACAACAAATTTGGATGATGTTAGTGGACTTTAAATTGATATGAAAAACAAGTATTGAATTTAAAAAGTCAAAAAAAATCTTTTTGTTATAATATAATAAGAATTAACACAAGATTAGTGCTAAAACTTTAAGAACTTTAGAAGTGTTACAAGAAAAAGAAGAAGAGAATTGTATAACTTATGAAAGTGTATACATGAGGTGCATTTTTCCTTCTACCTTGAGCTAGTATTTATACTACAAAAAGATTAACTATTTGGTAGACAAGGTTAACTATTTGGTAGACAAGATTAACTATTTAGTAGACAAAGCTATCCCTAAGTTTGACAAAGAGTTCATCCACTTGCTTGGTAAATCTAGAGGTAAATCTTGATCTTTATGGTAAATCTTTAATAACATTCATAACACTCCCACTTGGATGACACTTTGCAAACTTCGGGGTCTTTAAGTACTGCATCATTAAAAACCTTGCTAAAGAAAAACCCAATGGGAAAAAACCTTAGCTAAGGGAAAAAGAGTGCAGTTTATAACTCCCCCTCAAGTTTGCAATTTGTAAGGAATCACATTCGCCGTACATGACGCATGTCAATGTCATGAACATGTTTCCTGAAAGTTGATGTGGGTAGTGCTTTTGTGAAAAGATCGGCTGAATTGTTGCTTGATTGGACATATCTCATCTCGAGCTGATTGTCTTTAATAAGGTCCCGAGTATATGCAAAGAATCTTGGTGGTATATGTTTTGTTCTGTCACTTTTGATATACCCTTCTTTCATTTGAGAGACACAGGCGGCATTATCTTCATGGATAGGAGTTGGACTTCGATCTTTCTCTAGCCCACAAGAAGTCACTATGTGTTGTGACATAGATCTTAGCCATACACATTCTCTTGAAGCTTCATGTAGTGCAATGACTTCAGCATGATTTGAGGATGTTGCGACAAGTGTTTGTTTATGAGAACGCCATGAAATCGCAGTTCCTCCGTTCATAAATACATATCCAGTTTGAGATTTTATTTTATGAGGATCAGATAAATAACCTGCATCTGCATAACCAACTAACCCTTCTTTTGAATCGTTAGGATAAAACAAGCCTAAATCAACAGTGCCTCGAAGATATCGAAAAATATGTTTAATCCCATTCCAGTGCCTTTTAGTTGGAGCTGAACTAAATCTTGCTAACAAGTTCACTGCAAAAGAAATGTCAGGTCTCGTACAATTCGTAAGATACATAAGTGCTCCAATTGCACTGAGGTATGGTACTTCTGGACCAAGAACTTCTTCGTTGTCCTCACAAGGACGAAATGGATCATTTTCGACATTAAGTGACCTAACGACCATTGGAGTGCTTAAAGGATTTGACTTGTCCATATTGAAACGTTTCAACAGCTTTTCAGTATAATTCGTTTGATGCACAAGTATTCCATTACTCATATGTTCAATTTGTAAACCAAGACAATATTTGGTTTTTCCAAGGTCTTTCATTTCAAATTCTTTCTTTAAAAGAATAATTGCTTCATGAATTTCTTTTTGCGTCCCAATTATATTTAGGTCATCAACATATACAGCTATGATCACATATCCTAATGTTGTCTTCTTAATAAAGACACATGGACAGATAAGATTATTTGTATAACCTTTACTTGTCAAATAGTCGCTCAAACGATTGTACCACATCCTTCCAGATTGCTTCAACCCATATAAAGATCTTTGTAATTTGATCGAATACATTTCTTTGGGTTTTGAACTTAACGCTTCAGGAAGTTTAAATCCTTCAGGAACTTTCATATAGATGTCACTATCAAGTGATCCATACAAGTAAGCTGTAACGACATCCATAAGACGCATTTCTAACTTTTTAGAAACTGCTAAGCTGATTAAGTATCTAAAGGTTATTGCATCCATAACGGGAGAATATGTTTCTTCATAGTCGATCCCTGGCCTTTGTGAAAAACCTTGAGCTACAAGTCTCGCTTTATATCTTGTAACCTCATTTTTCTCATTTCGTTTTCGTACAAAAACCCATTTATATCCTACAGGCTTTACTGTCACACCCCGACCACGTAGAACATACAAAACGTGGCGGAAACGTCGGGGAGTGTTGTAACAGAATTAATTGTTTCAAATCCATGGCAATTGAAGTTTCGTTTTATGAATCAAACATGAGAGTTTACATTGTTTTAAACAAGAAGCAAAGAGTACATAACATAAATTAACTAGTTCTTGTCTCGTTTTAAGTCACTAAGGCACAGGTCCGCCTAAGTATGTCTTGATAAGTCCTATGCATCTTCTCCTGAAAACACATGTGAAAATAGGTACGTCAGCATAAAAATGCCTGTGAGATACATAGGTTTTGTGAAAACATAATTCATGACTTATGTTTGAGAAAGATGTTTAGTCATGAACCTTGTAATTTGCTTTATCTTGTAAATCATTTGAAAAATGATAAGATCAGATGATATGTGTAAATAAGAGAATAATGTATGGTTAAATGAATAACCATGTAAAATGGGTTTGTATAAGATAAGTTGTTTGTAAAACAATGTCTTGTGAAAAGTATGTTATTTGTATAAAATGTTATATGTCTCAAATTGAAATGGTTCAAGTAACGCTACGATATGTAATACCATACAGACACTTATATATAGGAAGTACCAGCGGCGTATCCACCATGCTTGTATCATATTACACACGCATCGTTACTTAAATCACTTACTCAAACCAAACCACCAAGATGTAATGTTTAACAATTGTAGAAATGTTTATGTATAGTCAAATGTCTATTGTCAAATGTAAATCAGGTCAACAGATACAAATGGTTCACACGGTTCAACAGTTACAGATGATTCACATGGTTCAACAGTTACAAACGGTTCATATAATCAAATGGTTACGACGGTTCACATAGTCAAATAGTTACAACGGTTCAAAATGTAGTATAATGTGTTCATATGCTGGATGAGCATATGCAACAGAAATGCAATGTAAAACAATGTACTAAGTATGCACACAATGGACATACATAGCATGAAATTTAATGTAGAACGATGTACTAAGTACGCACACAATGGGCATACATAGCATGTAATGTAATGTAGAACGATGTACTAAGTACGCACACAATGGGCATACATAGCATGTAATGTAAAACGATGTACTAAGTACGCACACAATGGGCATACATAGCATGTAATGTAATGAAATCATGTACTATAATGTACTAACGAACATAGCAGGTATATGATGTGAAAACAGGAAAGCATGAAAGTAACAAGTAGGCACATGTGTTTCACCCCAACACAATTTGGAAAACAGTAAAAGAGGGGTCTATGTACTCACTTGAGATTTCTTAGTAGTCCTTGAGTAACAACCAAACAATGCTAGAGATCTCGGAATCAAACGACACCTAATATAGGTAACTATGTTAATAAACCGGACCTAAATCGGAGGATTTAGATAGAATGAGGGTTCGTAAACCAAACGAGTATGGAGACTCGTGTAATATGGTTTAACAAAGCCTACATACTAAATGAAACCTAACATAAGTGCTTACTACCCATTACGACCCGTTTAGGTAGTTTATGCTACTTTAACGCGTCGTTCGCGTGAAACGCGTTCGGAACGCCTAACTAGTCCTATGACAAGTAAAATATGCCTTAACACATCTAATATTGTTACCAAATCAGTTTAGATACCAAAAGTTATGTTACATATGCTTAAAATGAATTTTGGCGTAAAAAGGGCATTTTGGTAATTTACCTAAGGCATATAAACTACCTATCATACAACTACTCAAACGATGTGACCGTAGGGTATAACCTCGGAAGGTTATTCCCTACCTACTATGGTCACCTAATGTGTTTGGTCGGATCCTAATGATCGACCAAATGGGTCGGGTTCGAAGGTATAAGCGATTTATGAGATCGCTTACTCTTACGACCCTAGACAACGTGGTAATCAGTAGGCATAGTCCCAAGGGACTATAACCATCGTGATTACAATCACGTTGCGAATTTCAAACGAACTTCGCATTGACCATAAACTGGTCAACGCAGAAAGTCAAACAAAGTTTGACTTTCGGACTCGAAAAGCAATAAAAGAACGAAGGAATACTTACGAAGGGTCCCCGAATGCTAATCTCGATCCAAGTAACTTAGGTATGAAACAATGGTTTCAACTTAGAGTTTCTCAAATCAAAATTCTTGTGGGTTTTGCAAACGAAGGCATGGGGTATTTATAGGATTTCCCGAACCGTTAGGATCGTTTCTTGGAAAAAGTGCTTCAATCTTGGCCATACACTTGCACCCATGGTATTGTAATACCATGTGCACATCAAACCAGCCCATAGTATTGCCCAAAACCATGTGCAAAGGTGGTATAGGCCAGATTCAATGTTTCTGCACAGAAAGTTTCAAAAATGGCAGATTTGGTCCCTGTAGTGTAATAAGGCCTTTTCCGACGCGTTTAAGGCCCGTTAACCCCATTTCAAAGCTCTAAAATGAAGTTAAAGTAAAGGGAACTTAAAATGTTCTCAAAAATATCTCGGATGTCGGTTCGTTTATCCGTACGGTTGCGTTGTTCGGCTAATTACGATGGAATGCGCATAAGCGCGAAAAACGATCCAAATGACGCAACGAATGGATTTTTCTTATGCCAAACACTAAAATAAAATATTTTAGTTCTTACATAAATTTTGGATGTCCGGATGTATTCAGAACGTAAGTTATGCGCGAAAGTGCAAACTTGTGCACTTTTTTGACACTTTTAGTCCCTGAATAACCCAAAAGTTTATTTTAGCACACCGAACACCTCAAAGCCTATTTCTAAGCTATGTAAAGGATATTTATGGTATGTTTAACTTATGGTCATGTTCCGGAATGTTCGTTATAGTTCAATTTGTGTCACACCCCGAATTTCCACGTGTCACCGGTGGGCCCGGTAGGGGAGTATCGTGACGTGGTTGGCAACATAATAGTCAAACAACAACACAATATTTAAATGCACAGCGGAAGCAAAGTATAGATTTAATTCAACCAACGATATTGTAATATTAAGTATCACAAATAGTCGAATATAAATCCACAGGTAGATCAAATTTAAAAAGGAAACAAATGTTCAACAGTTATGACATCCAAGCTGGCGAGACTTAATGTGGATGCTAGGAGACAAGCCAGCCTATTTCGCGTAGTACCTGCACTTAACCTTTTAAGAAAATACGTCAGTTTACACTGGTAAATACAATCAACCGACTCATTTTGAAAAGAGTTTAAGAAAATGCATTTAAGGCACAAGGCACAAATAATATTTTATAACTTGGGATAATTATGTAAATATATAATACTTGTAAACGAATTACATGTTTCTTATGCGTTCAGTAGTCCGGTCCTTAAACTGGATTAAAGATCAATAGACACACCACTTTATATAATGAGACACTGACAGGTGTACGCCTACACCTGAGTGCTAAGGTCGTGGCCATCTCGTAAGATGATGCCAGGGATATCCGGGACATGGTCATTAACCCCCCAAAGGCTTTAAGCAACAAAACATTTCAAAACAGAGCATATCAATAATTTAACCTCTATTCGATTAAGATTCAATGCTGGACCAAGCGGTATTTTATATACCGTACCCCAAGCCCGTATAGGGAAAATAAGTTAAAAGTATTTACCTGAGCAAGTATAGTTCAAAATCAGCAAGTGCGGGTATCTTTTACTGGTCCTCCTAATCTGGAACGAAGGTTTATAATAACCTATTAGAATCCTAACGGGTCTTTAGTTAAGCTTACGCTTCGACCGGTTAGTTTTAAAGATACGGTTCGTACGCACGATTAAGCGAAGACCGGATAGAATGTGATTTAGACCCGACAAGTTTGAAGACTTGTTTAATATGGGTATGTGATACACATTCTGGATTTTGAGAATAAACCGATAAGGTTTGACCCGTTTCGGCTAATTTATGTAAACTAGTTACATAAACCGAACCGAACGCGCATAAAGCGTAACGGGTATCCGTAAGAGTCCTAAACAGGTTTCCTAAGTTAACACGCCTTAAATAAGTTGTGACATCAGTAGGATATCACCCATGATGCCCAAAACGAGTTTAATCGCTTAATATGCCCCGTAGGGGTATTTTGGTCATTTTAAAGATTATAAAATGATTTAATTTGGTTTCTGTGAACCGGGTCTGGTTACATCAGTAAAATGGCCTATTTTAACAGGTTATAACATTTGGTAATAAGTCTTATATGTTAAAATAGTTTTAAACCCAAACTATGCGTTAAATACGCGTATAAAGTCGTTTTAAGCGACGTACGGTTTAAAATACGATTCTGAGTTTCCAGGTCAGTTTAATAGGCTCAAAATACTATAATTATTATTTAAAATCAGTAGCAATTGGATTGGCGCCATTTGGATTTGTAAAACTCGTTTTATGGCCTAAAAGGGTAAATTCGGTATTAACCGAATTAAGGCGCTAATCCAAGCTTATGATCAATCTAAAAATAATTAAAAATCTTTAAAAATCCTAAAATATTATTTAACATCAGTGGGTAAAAGATTTGGTGTCAAAACTGAGTTTAGATAGGCTTTACGCTAATGGCGCCGTTTAATTAATAAACATGTTTATAAATACGCCATTAAGCATAACTCCTAATCTAGACTTCCGATTGATGTGAAATTTTGCAGACATGTTCAATAATCAGTACTAAGGACTTTTGCACTTTTACATTTTCTAAAATCTCGTTTGATGGTCATAAGGGCATTACGGTCACTATTTAGGCGATTAACGGAAACATCGGACGATTAGGGATTCGAGTGGTATAAACGCAGAGGTTTATACACACGTGTATCTAGGTCCTAAAGGAACCTTAAGGCATGTCTAAACCTATAAGAATCGGGTCAGAACTGAGGTCAACGCAAAAGTCAAACTTTTGCGTCTTTCGGCTCCGAATCGGTTCTAAATAGAAAGTTGTCGAATCAAACAAGCATAGACAAGTTTTTATACTTATTTTCAGTTTATATGAGTGTTAAAACAGATTACACGCCCTCCGTATCATTAAATATGCGATTATCATTTCTGTTGACTTTTTCGGATAAGGTTTGACTCGACGAACGCCATAGTTAGGATCAAAATCAGTGAGTGACCTTTTAGGGGTTTAATACCCATATAAATACCAACTTATAATGACTTTCGATTCGACAAAACTCTGGACCGATTGTGACTTATCACAAAGTCAAACCGTAGTTACGACGGTTTGATTTCTAGGCTATAAACGAAGCATAAATGAATTTAGAAGGGTCTAGTATACTTACACAAGTCTTATGGATGATTTGAAAGGCTTGAGAATGATCCGTATACTTCAGAAATGATCAGGAGTTGATATGTTCTTGAATGTTGTAACTTGGTGATTTTTATCTTTTGAAGTTTGATGTTTGTTGGGTGTATGAATGATCAAACATCAGTACATGTGCCATATATATGCTATAAACCACTTATTGCAGCCCATAGTATCGAAATACAAGATTATAAGTCGGTTATGAGGCACAAACAGACACCTGTGATGAATCTGCACACATTCTGATCAGACAAGGCAGTAGCGTAGCGCTACTGCCAAAGCCTTCAGGCTAGCGCTACGCTAGTGTGAAGAATCTCAGCTCAGCAAGTTTTTGTTATTTGCATTTCAGTCCCTGGTCCCCCGAAAGGTCGTTTTCAAGTCCAATCTTTCTCAAGAAGCTTTGATATTTAATATTTGGGGCTTTAAGACTTATACCCACTTTGTTAAGTCCTCGGGTAACTTTGTGATCACCCGAAAAGCCCTAAATTTCCACGTTGACGATTCTAACCCTTGCACACGAATTTTATCACAACTTGCTCATACGATAACGAAACTTGGTGAAATTTTTATGGTACATTCTAGTGAGCATAATTAATCGTTACAAAGCTTCGGGTTTGTCAAAAGGTCACTCAGAGGTATAATTTAAACATGTTGGCACATTTAACCCCTGTAGTTTGTAATCTCTCACCTTCTTTCACAATTCGCCTCGTATGATCCATGATCTATTCGTTTAAGGTTATAAACATCATGTAGGGTTATTGCAAAGTGTAATTATTCATTGTTGGCACTTTGAACCCTTCTATTTACACAGTTTCACTGTTTGTCAACTTTGGTCCTCCAAGAGCAATCTTTCACACGTTCAAACATTATGACACGTGTCAAGACCTTATAGGACGTAAATTTCCGAGGTGTTACATCCTCACCCCCTTAAAATAAATCTCGACCCGAGATTTACTGAAACAAGTAAGGGTACTTTTCTTTCATCGTGGATTCAACTTCCCACGTGAATTCGGGACCTCTTCTGGCATCCCATTTGACCTTTACAAAAGGTATATGCTTCCTTCGAAGCTTCCTCACCTGTCGATCTTCGATCGACAAAGGTTTTTCCACAAATTTCAAGCTCTCATCGATATGCACATCTGTATAGGGTATAATCACTGATTCGTCAGCGGAGTCAGCGAAACACTTCTTCAGGTTGCAGATGTGGAACACATTGTGTATACTACTGAGCTCTTCAGGTAAGTTTAACTTGTAGGCAACTGACCCGATACGTTCGATAACCTCGAAAGGTCCTATGTATCTCGGGCTTAGCTTACCTTTCTTACCAAATCGCATCACCCCCTTCCAGGGTGACACTTTAAGTAGGACTTTGTCACCTACTTCGAAGTGAAAATCCTTACGATTTGGATCAGCATAAATCTTCTGCCTATTCCGGGCAGCCTGGAGATTGTTACGAATCTGGACAATCTTGTCCGTCGTTTCGAACACGATCTCTGGTCCTGATAACTGGACTTCTCCAACTTCCGCCCAACAAACAGGCGATCTACACTTTCTACCGTATAATGCCTCAAAAGGCGCAGCCTTGATGCTGGTATGGTAGCTATTGTTGTAGGAGAATTCGATTAATGGCAGGTTCTTATCCCAGCTACCTCCCAAATCGATCGCACATGCACGTAGCATGTCTTCCAACGTTTGAATAGTACGCTCACTCTGACCGTCCGTCTGTGGATGGTAAGCCGTACTAAAGTTCAAACGTGTGCCCAAAGATTGTTGGAAGCTTTTCCAAAAATGCGACGTGTACCTAGTATCTCGGTCAGAGATAATAGCTACAGGTATGCCATGTAAGGCTACAATCTTATCAACGTACAGTTGGGCTAACATATCGGAGCTGTAAGTCTCCTTGATGGGTAGGAAATGTGCTGATTTAGTCAGTCGGTCAACTATCACCCAGATGGTGTCATTTCCTTTCCTCGTCTTAGGTAACTTGGTGATAAAATCCATAGTTACCATTTCCCACTTCCAAGTAGGAAGTTCAGGTTGTTGTAGTAAACCTGACGGTTTTTGATGTTCTGCCTTGACTTGTGCACACGTCAAGCATTTAGCTACATAGGTAGCTACAGACTTCTTCAAGCCTATCCACCAATAATTTGCTCTAAGATCATGGTACATTTTATCAGCTCCAGGATGAACGGAGTATTTGGAACTATGGGCTTCCTGGAGGATAACATCACGAAGTCCTCCATGAACTGGAACCCATATCCGTCCATTCAATCTAAGAATTCCATCCTTACTAAGAGATAACTGCTCCTCAGTTATTCCTAGCTTTTCGTTAGGATAGTTAGCTTCCAACACAGCTTCCTTCTGTGCAGCTAACAACCTTTCCATCAAGCTGTTCTTTATTTCCATGCTCTTGGCATTGATTCGGATGGGTTTCACCATTTCTTTCCGACTCAAGGCATCGGCGACTACATTCGCCTTGCCGGGATGGTATCTTATTTCACAATCGTAATCATTAAGAGTTTCCATCCAACGGCGTTGCCTCATGTTCAAGTCCTTCTAGTTGAACAGATGTTGAAGGCTCTTGTGATCAGAATAGATCACACATTTGATTCCATATAAGTAGTGCCTCCATAGTTTTAGTGCGAATACAACGGCACCCAACTCCAAGTCGTGGGTGGTGTAATTCTTTTCGTGCACCTTTAACTGTCGTGAAGCATAGGCAATGACTTTGCCTTTCTGCATGAGCACACATCCCATCCCGGTGTGTGATGCATCACAATAAACAACAAACTCCTCTATTCCATCAGGCAATGTTAGTACCGGAGCATTGCTCAACTTTTGTTTTAGAATATCGAAGGATTCCTGCTGCTTAGGACCCCAGTCAAACTTAATCTTCTTACGCGTCAGCGAAGTCAGGGGTGCAGCAATCCTTGAAAAGTTTTCTATGAATCGTCTATAGTATCCTGCCAAACCTAGGAAGCTACGAATTTCTGTAGGCGTCTTTGGCTCATGCCAATTCATGACAGATTCAACTTTAGCGGGATCTACTTGGATACCACGCTCACTAACAACATGTCCAAGAAATTGGACTGCTCGGAGCCAAAATTCACACTTTGAGAACTTGGCATAGAGCTTCTCTTTATGAAGTAGTTCCAGTATGCAGTGAAGATGCTTCTCATGGTCAGCTTGGCTCTTTGAGTAGATGAGAATGTCGTCGATGAAGACGATAACGAATTTGTCTAAGTGCGGCTTGCAAACGCGATTCATGAGATCCATGAATGCGGCCGGTGCATTAGTGAGCCCAAACGGCATCACTAGGAACTCGTAATGACCATAACGAGTCCTAAATGCTGTTTTGTGCACATCTTCATCTCTAACCTTCAATTGATGGTAGCCTGACCTCAAGTCAATCTTCGAGAAGAAACTTGCCCCTTGCAGTTGATCGAACAGATCGTCGATTCTGGGCAAAGGATACCTATTCTTGATGGTAACCTTATTAAGCTCGCGGTAGTCGATGCACAGACGCATCGATCCATCCTTCTTCTTGACGAATAAAACTGGTGCTCCCCAAGGAGACGAACTAGGTTTGATGAAACCTTTGGCTAGCAAATCATCTAGCTGCGTCCTCAATTCCTTCATCTCCGTTGGTGCCAACCTATAAGGCGCCCTTGCAACTGGTGCTGATCCAGGAATAATGTCAATTCTGAATTCCACTTGCCTATCTGGTGGCAAACCAGGTAGTTCTTCAGGAAATACTTCGGGGTATTCAGAAATGACTGGGATCTCTCTAATCTTGGGTTTTGGTTCATCAATAATCACCTGTGCCATGTAGATGACACAGCCCTTCTTCAAACACTTTGAGTCTTTGAGTATAGACATCTTCTCGGGCAGCCCATACTGGGTATCTCCCTGGATAGTAAGTGATTCACCAGACGAAGTCTTGATCCTCACTTGCTTCTTATTGCAGATAATCTGGGCCTGGTTATGCGATAACCAGTCCATACCCAATACTATGTCAAAGCCGGCTAACTTAAAGGGAAGTAAGGACAAAGGAAAAGAGTGATTCCTAATGGATATAAAACATCCATCTAATAAAGTTGAAGCGGTTTCTAAAGTGCCATCTGCTAGTTCCACCTCATACTTCACACTTAAAGTTCTAACAGGTAGTTTCAACAATTCACAAAACTTATTATCTACAAACGACTTATCAGCGCCCGAATCAAATAACACTCTCGCATAAACATCATTTACGAGAAAGGTACCTGTTATCACGTTGTCGTCCTTGACGGCTTCCTTAGCATCCATTCTGAAGACCCTCGCATTGGTCTTCTTCCCCTCTTCATTCTTCCTTGTAAATTTTGGGCAGTTGGATTTGATATGCCCCTTTTCATTGCAACTATAACACGTTGCATCCTTTATTTTCTTGCACTCCAGGGTCTTATGTTCCGTAGACTTGCAAATCCCACATGGCCTTGGCTGGTATTGGGATTTTGAGTCAAGTCTGCACTTTCCAAAATGGTACTTTCTGCAAATTTTACATCTGGGTTTTTCACCCGACTGCTGACCATCTTTCTTGAATCCTGACCCCTTCTTAGAGTCATTGTTTCCCTTCTGCTTCTTATCTGATCGTCGTGAGTTGTCATCCTCACGCTTTCTTTTCTCCGTATCAGTTTTCCTCAGTGACCTCAGTCTGACAGCATCGGAGGTCAGAGATAACGATATGTCCGTTACTGACCGAAAAGTGGTTGGTCTGGAAGCTTTTACACTTGCTTTGATCTCCGGTTCCAAACCCCCGATAAAACGAGCTATACGTTTAGGCTCCGGAGTCACCAAATAAGGTACCAACCTTGACAAGGTATTGAAAGTAGTAAGGTAGCCCTGACAGTCCAAGTTTTTCATGACCAGTGCTAGGAAATCAGATTCAATTCTCTCAACCTCGTGTTGAGGGCAGAAATTTTCCTTGATTAGTGCCATGAACTCTTCCCATGTCATGTTGTATAACGGGACTTTCCCTGTGGCTTGGATCAAAGATCTCCACCAGGCTAAGGCTTCTCCTTTGAAAGACTGCGAGACAAACTTCACTATGTCCCTATTATGACAACCACTAATATCCACCACAGTATCCATTTCATCCATCCACGTCATGCAATCAACAGCTCCTTTTTCCCCATTGAAGTCTCTGGGTTTGCACGACACGAAGTATTTATAGGTGCAACCCCTATTACGAGGTTCTTGGTTCTGTAGGGCTCTTTGGGATGGATTATTCCTTTGATTCGAGGAGTGGTGAGAATTACTGTTGTGGGCAGTGTGGGTTCTGGAAGGTGTTCTAGTGTGTGATGCAGAATGGGTCCTCGTATGGGTACCACTTGATCCATGGTGCTGTCTACCCATAGCTATATTAACCGCATTATTTATCATAGCTTGCAACTCTGGGCCTGCTACGTTAACTTGGGCATTTTCATTCACTATCCCCGGGTGACTGTTGACCTCGTTTGAGTCTGCCATGTATCTAGAACTGTCACATATCGATAACAATTTATTGGTGAGTTTATTATAAAATTGTCTTTTATGGCAATTTATTAACCGTGGTAAACTTAGACCAAAAAAATGGTTAATTTATTACTCTCATAAATTTAGGATTTCTAATATAATTTATCCTAATTATAAAACAACAATAGTTTTATTAGCACATAAGGCCTAGTCACAGGGACAATATAGATTATAAGCTAGGATTTCAGAGAATCAAAGCATGAAGGTTTGAACAAAGTTCAATACCTTTATCAGACAGGGTCATAGACTAATACTGTCTTTTGTCTCATATGAAAATGAGAAGGGCCCGTAGGCATTATATTACCACGTATGGTTAAAATATGATCATCTTAATTGATGATGCAAACCTAGGATTCAGAGATCATTAAACTAGGTTAGGAATCTTTTAAAGAATTCCTTTATAATATGACGTATGTGATTTTAACGAATCACTTCTGCCAGGAGTGTTAACATGTTTTAAGATGTTAACAGGAAATTGAATCATTTAAACAGGTCTTACCATTTTGGCCCGGTCTTATATTTGACACGAGGCTAGGGTTCACACTTTTAAGATCCTTAATTAATTAATTTCATAGGCAGATTAATTTCAAAGGAATGATTTTAATTTTATTTCATTTATACACTATATATGCGCATATGGAAATTATGAAATTTATAAAACAAACATTCCATTAATCTATTATACTATTACACACAGCCCTAAACGGGTCTTTTACTAATAACAAACTTACCCACGCAGGGGTTTAAACCAGTACATGCCCACGCAGGGGTCTTACAGAAAGATGTGCCCACGCAGGGGCTAAAATAGAAACAAGTCCTCGTATGGGACTAAGTACAAAAGGTAGATGTCCACGCAGGGACTACATACACATACAAATAATAAATGTCCACGTAGGGACTTGATTTAAATAAAGAAGTACAATAATACATATATGGGGATTTAACGATCCCGTTTCTTCTTCTTCCCCTTAAGCAAGCTTGCCAACCCACTCATAAATCCCTCATTCTTCTTACGTTCCTTCTGGAAGTCTTGCTCCACTTTGGCCAGTCTTCGACGGAGTTCCTCCTGCTCAGAAGGGGGAGGAGCCCGTGGTGGCTGGTACTGTGGTGGCGGCTGAACTGGTGCTTGATACCCCTGAGTTGGGTATCCCATTCCCCAAGGAGGTCCGTAGGGTCCTTCCGGATTATTATGGGCTTGGTAGCTTGCTGCTACGTTGTAAGGGTCATCAGCATAGTTATAGCCATGGTATGCTGGTGGTCCATATGGGTTGTAAGTTGCCGGAGCAGTATAAGCAGGTATTGGGTGGCCAAAACCCGGTGATGGCGGTACGATAGGTGCGGAATTCACCTCCGAAACTGGGACAGAAGGTCCTTCCATCTGTGGGACTCCATGAGTAGGCGGGTAATGGCTACCGCTAGAGTGTTGAGGGGTGTTGAGACGAAAGTCAACTTCTCGTGCTGAGATCCGTGCACCAGTCCTCCTACGTCTAGGTGGTGCTGGAGGCTCTAAATGAACTGGTGGCGGAGGAGGCGGTGGCGTGACTGCCACAAACCCGTGTCCTCCAGAGGAATCTTGATGAGGCTGCTGCGGTGGCTGCTGGTGAGGTGATGAGTGGTGAGATGGTGTATTGTACCACTCACACCGTTCGAACCGTGCCATGTGACTATCCGGTCCCTGGTATGGTGTCCCGTGATATGACGATCCGTCAGAGATCACGAAAGGATGGTTAAATGATCCGGTTGAAGCCTCGACGGGATCTGTGTCCTCGTCCATATCCTGATCACCAGAAAAGTGATCTTCCGGTCCAAGTGGGTTAAAGCCCACTTGCTCTGGCAGGTACTCTGCCGGGTTGAACTGACCCTGAAAAACTGGAGTAGGGTCGCCAAAGTAACGTTGCGGGTTGTGGGGTTCGTTCTCTGACTGTGGCCCATAAGAGTCATGATATGGAGGTGTTGAGGAGTGCGAAAAAGATCGCCTGGCATCGTCTTCGTAGGTCCTCCATAGTTCCCTCGTTTCGTCATTCCTCGTAGAAGAAGTTCGTCGAAATGAAGGCCCGGCCTCATGGTCGTTAGGGGCGCTAGCTGGCTCCTTTCCTCGACCACCTCGTCTGAATCTTGGCGGCATTATTGTACCTGTTAAAATACACAAGGTAATAACAAGGAAAATATAGTGCCAATTTAATTAAATAAAATAAAAATTTGCACAATTTGGATTATTCCTAAGTTCTTTGTCTAGACTCGAAGATTTAGGAATGTGCAATTGTGTAACTGAGATTAAACACAAAAGACTAGTGTTTAATTCACTCAGTGTTGGCTCTGATACCAACCTGTCACACCCCGAATTTCCACGTGTCACCGGTGGGCCCGGTAGGGGAGTATCGTGACGTGGTTGGCAACATAATAGTCAAACAACAACACAATATTTAAATGCACAGCGGAAGCAAAGTATAGATTTAATTCAACCAACGATATTGTAATATTAAGTATCACAAATAGTCGAATATAAATCCACAGGTAGATCAAATTTAAAAAGGAAACAAATGTTCAACAGTTATGACATCCAAGCTGGCGAGACTTAATGTGGATGCTTGGAGACAAGCCAGCCTATTTCGCGTAGTACCTGCACTTAACCTTTTAAGAAAATACGTCAGTTTACACTGGTAAATACAATCAACCGACTCATTTTGAAAAGAGTTTAAGAAAATGCATTTAAGGCACAAGGCACAAATAATATTTTATAACTTGGGATAATTATGTAAATATATAATACTTGTAAACGAATTACATGTTTCTTATGCGTTCAGTAGTCCGGTCCTTAAACTGGATTAAAGATCAATAGACACACCACTTTATATAATGAGACACTGACAGGTGTACGCCTACACCTGAGTGCTAAGGTCGTGGCCATCTCGTAAGATGATGCCAGGGATATCCGGGACATGGTCATTAACCCCCCAAAGGCTTTAAGCAACAAAACATTTCAAAACAGAGCATATCAATAATTTAACCTCTATTCGATTAAGATTCAATGCTGGACCAAGCGGTATTTTATATACCGTACCCCAAGCCCGTATAGGGAAAATAAGTTAAAAGTATTTACCTGAGCAAGTATAGTTCAAAATCAGCAAGTGCGGGTATCTTTTACTGGTCCTCCTAATCTGGAACGAAGGTTTATAATAACCTATTAGAATCCTAACGGGTCTTTAGTTAAGCTTACGCTTCGACCGGTTAGTTTTAAAGATACGGTTCGTACGCACGATTAAGCGAAGACCGGATAGAATGTGATTTAGACCCGACAAGTTTGAAGACTTGTTTAATATGGGTATGTGATACACATTCTGGATTTTGAGAATAAACCGATAAGGTTTGACCCGTTTCGGCTAATTTATGTAAACTAGTTACATAAACCGAACCGAACGCGCATAAAGCGTAACGGGTATCCGTAAGAGTCCTAAACAGGTTTCCTAAGTTAACACGCCTTAAATAAGTTGTGACATCAGTAGGATATCACCCATGATGCCCAAAACGAGTTTAATCGCTTAATATGCCCCGTAGGGGTATTTTGGTCATTTTAAAGATTATAAAATGATTTAATTTGGTTTCTGTGAACCGGGTCTGGTTACATCAGTAAAATGGCCTATTTTAACAGGTTATAACATTTGGTAATAAGTCTTATATGTTAAAATAGTTTTAAACCCAAACTATGCGTTAAATACGCGTATAAAGTCGTTTTAAGCGACGTACGGTTTAAAATACGATTCTGAGTTTCCAGGTCAGTTTAATAGGCTCAAAATACTATAATTATTATTTAAAATCAGTAGCAATTGGATTGGCGCCATTTGGATTTGTAAAACTCGTTTTATGGCCTAAAAGGGTAAATTCGGTATTAACCGAATTAAGGCGCTAATCCAAGCTTATGATCAATCTAAAAATAATTAAAAATCTTTAAAAATCCTAAAATATTATTTAACATCAGTGGGTAAAAGATTTGGTGTCAAAACTGAGTTTAGATAGGCTTTACGCTAATGGCGCCGTTTAATTAATAAACATGTTTATAAATACGCCATTAAGCATAACTCCTAATCTAGACTTCCGATTGATGTGAAATTTTGCAGACATGTTCAATAATCAGTACTAAGGACTTTTGCACTTTTACATTTTCTAAAATCTCGTTTGATGGTCATAAGGGCATTACGGTCACTATTTAGGCGATTAACGGAAACATCGGACGATTAGGGATTCGAGTGGTATAAACGCAGAGGTTTATACACACGTGTATCTAGGTCCTAAAGGAACCTTAAGGCATGTCTAAACCTATAAGAATCGGGTCAGAACTGAGGTCAACGCAAAAGTCAAACTTTTGCGTCTTTCGGCTCCGAATCGGTTCTAAATAGAAAGTTGTCGAATCAAACAAGCATAGACAAGTTTTTATACTTATTTTCAGTTTATATGAGTGTTAAAACAGATTACACGCCCTCCGTATCATTAAATATGCGATTATCATTTCTGTTGACTTTTTCGGATAAGGTTTGACTCGACGAACGCCATAGTTAGGATCAAAATCAGTGAGTGACCTTTTAGGGGTTTAATACCCATATAAATACCAACTTATAATGACTTTCGATTCGACAAAACTCTGGACCGATTGTGACTTATCACAAAGTCAAACCGTAGTTACGACGGTTTGATTTCTAGGCTATAAACGAAGCATAAATGAATTTAGAAGGGTCTAGTATACTTACACAAGTCTTATGGATGATTTGAAAGGCTTGAGAATGATCCGTATACTTCAGAAATGATCAGGAGTTGATATGTTCTTGAATGTTGTAACTTGGTGATTTTTATCTTTTGAAGTTTGATGTTTGTTGGGTGTATGAATGATCAAACATCAGTACATGTGCCATATATATGCTATAAACCACTTATTGCAGCCCATAGTATCGAAATACAAGATTATAAGTCGGTTATGAGGCACAAACAGACACCTGTGATGAATCTGCACACATTCTGATCAGACAAGGCAGTAGTGTAGCGCTACTGCCAAAGCCTTCAGGCTAGCGCTACGCTAGTGTGAAGAATCTCAGCTCAGCAAGTTTTTGTTATTTGCATTTCAGTCCCTGGTCCCCCGAAAGGTCGTTTTCAAGTCCAATCTTTCTCAAGAAGCTTTGATATTTAATATTTGGGGCTTTAAGACTTATACCCACTTTGTTAAGTCCTCGGGTAACTTTGTGATCACCCGAAAAGCCCTAAATTTCCACGTTGACGATTCTAACCCTTGCACACGAATTTTATCACAACTTGCTCATACGATAACGAAACTTGGTGAAATTTTTATGGTACATTCTAGTGAGCATAATTAATCGTTACAAAGCTTCGGGTTTGTCAAAAGGTCACTCAGAGGTATAATTTAAACATGTTGGCACATTTAACCCCTGTAGTTTGTAATCTCTCACCTTCTTTCACAATTCGCCTCGTATGATCCATGATCTATTCGTTTAAGGTTATAAACATCATGTAGGGTTATTGCAAAGTGTAATTATTCATTGTTGGCACTTTGAACCCTTCTATTTACACAGTTTCACTGTTTGTCAACTTTGGTCCTCCAAGAGCAATCTTTCACACGTTCAAACATTATGACACGTGTCAAGACCTTATAGGACGTAAATTTCCGAGGTGTTACAATTTGGCATACTTTCGCAGTTTGTCAAGTTTAGTCCCTGTAAGCGAATTAACTTGTTTTTGCCATACCAAAGCCTTCAAAACTTATTTCTAAGTTATGTAAAGGTTATTTAAGGTATGTTAAGTATATGTCACTATTCCGGAGTGTTCGTTGGATTAAACTGGTTATATTTACGCATCAGCGCGCGTATAACCTTCCAGAAAGCGATTTAGAGTTTGAAATCGAACAAGAGTTAATATGTGCAAAAGATACACATATTTATACAAGTCCAAAGTATGAAATACAATATTTCATTGGTTTGGTATTTGTTTGATGGTCGTAGTGACACAGGTGTCACAGTCTCCCCTACTTAAGGAAATTTCGTCCCGAAATTTATTCGTAGAAGTCTGTCGGTGACTTTGTGTTAAATAGCCATCAAAGATATGTAAAGCATAATTTTGTTATTTTCCTCAACGGATATTTTTCAGAAGCGAAAATGAACGAACGGAGTCATTTTCTGCAACGGGTTCTTCGGAAATGGAAAATAAAGGATTTTTTAACTAAACGGATATACATTTCCCTCAACGGATATTCTTCAGAAGTGAAAACGAATGGATGATTCATTCTTCCTCAACGGGTCCTTTGTCAGAAACGGGAAAGAAGGAATAATCCACGGATATTCATTTCTCTCAATGGATATTCTTCAGAACGAAAATGAACAAACGGGGTCATTTTCCTCAACGGTTATTCTTCAGAATTTGAAATGAAGAAATAATCAACGGATATTCATTTCCTCAACGGATAATCTTCAGAAACGAAAATGAACTAACGGGGTCATTTTCAACGGTTGCTTCCTCAGGTACGGAAATGAAAGATTTAACAACGGATATTCATTTCCTCAACGGATAATCTTCAGAAACGAAAATGAACTTACAGAGTCATTTTCAACGGTTGCTTCCTCAGGTACCGAAATGAAAGATTAACGGATATTCATTTCCTCAACGGATAATCTTCAGAAACGAAAATGAACTAACGGAGTCATTTTCAACGGTTGTGTAACACATGTGCCTTCGCGGCCATCAAACAAATACCGAACCAATGAAATATTATATTTCATACTTGGTATTGGTAAAAATATGTGTATCATTTGCACATATCAAATTTTGTTCAATTCCAAACTCTAAATCGCTTTCTGGAAGGTTATACGCGCACCAATGCGTAAATATAACCAGTTTAATGCAACAAACACTCCGGAATAGTGACATAGGCTTAACGTACCTTAAATAACCTTTACATAACTTAGAAATAAGTTTTGAAGGCTTTGGTATGGCAAAATCTAGTTAATTCGCTTACAGGGACTAAACTTGACAAACTGCGAAAGTATGCCAATTTGAATTGTAACAGACATTCCGGAACATGACCATAAGTTAAACATACCATAAATATCCTTTACATAGCTTAGAAATAGGCTTTGAGGTGTTCGGTATGCTAAAATAAACTTTTGTGTCATTCAGGGACTAAAAGTGTCAAAAAGTGCACAAGTTTGCATTTTCACGCATAACTTACGTTCTGAATACATCCGGACATCCAAAAATTTATGTAAGCATGACTATATTATGCTTTAGTGTTTGGCTTGCCAAAAATCCATTCGTTGCGTCATTTGGATCGTTTTTCGCGCTTATGCGCATTCCGTCGTAATTAAGCGAACATCGCGTTCGTACGACCAAACGAACCAACACCTGGCATATTTTTGAGCATGTTTCATGTCCACAATGTTTAGGCATCATTTTAGGGCCTTAAAGTTGGCTTTACGGGCCTTGGAAGTGTCGGAAATGGCCTTAAACACGTGCAGGGACTGAAACTGTAATTTCTGAAACTTATTGCTGATCTGTGACTGCTAGGCGGCCCGCCTCAGTTCCTGAGAATCCTTAGGCGGCCCGCGAGGCCCTTCTGGACCAGATTCCATGTTTTTAACAGCGGGTCCCAGCTGTTTGATTCTCAACCACACATTCTCAATCGTCTAGTCAGCGGATAAGAACCTAATTTCAGCCACCATAAGGTTCCGACAAGTGTACGAGTTGGATCATGGCACGTTTTCCATGAAACTATCCTAACGGTTCGGGTATTCCTATAAATACCCAACCCACACAACCTCATTTTGCACAAGAATTCTGATTTGAGAGCTCTAAGTTGAAACCATTGTTTCATACCTGAGTTCTTGGATCGGGATTAGCATTCGGGGACCCTTCGTAAGTATTCTTTCGTTCTTTTCCTTATTTTTACTGCTTTTCGAGTCAGAAAGTCAAACTTTGTTTGACTTTCAGCGTTGACCAGTAATGGTCAATGCGAAGTTCGTTCGAACTTCGCAACGTGAGTGTAATCACGTTGGTTATAGTCCCTTGGGACTATGCCTACTGATTACCACGTTGTTTAGGGTCGTAGGGTAAGCGATCTAATAAATCGCTTATACCTTCGAACCCGACCCAGTTTGGTCGATCATTAGGATCCGACCAAACACATTAGGTGACCATAGTAGGTAGGGAATAACCTTCCGAGGTTATACCCTATGGTCACATCGTTTAAGTAGTTGTATGATAGGTAGTTTATATGCCTTAGGTAAATTACCAGAATACCCTTTGCATGTATAATTGGTAATTAAGCATATGTAACCTAAACTTTTGTCACATAACTGATTATGTAACATGTTTAGGCATATAACACTTGTCATAGGACTAGTTAGGCGGTCCGAACGCGTTTCACGCGCACGACGCGTTAAAGTAGCATAAGCTACCTAAACGGGTCGTAATGGGTCGTAAACACTTATGTTAGGTTTCATTTAGTATGTAGGCTTTGTTAAACCAAATGACACGAGTCTCTACACTCGTTTGGTTTACAAACCCTAATGCTACCCAGTCTTCCGATTTAGGTCCGGTTTATTAACATAGTTACCTATATTAGGTGCCGTTTGACTCCGTGATCTCTAGCACTGTTTGGTGGTTATCTTTAGACAACTGAGCAATCTCAAGTGAGTACATAGACCCCTCTTTTACTGTTTTCCAAACTGTTTTGGGGTGGAACACATGTGCCTACTTGTTACTTTCATGCTTTCCTGTTTTCACATCATATACTGCTATGTTCGTTAGTACATTATAGTACATGATTTCATTACATTTTATGCTATTTATGTCCATTGCGTGCATACTTAGTACATTGTTTTTCATCACATGCTTACATTTTGGTATGACATTTGGTTTGTTTACATGGGACAATACATTCATTAACACCGATCATGCCGTTCGTTAGTAGGTAGTGGTACCATAGGAATTGACAACTCCCGTTCCGGACGTCCCAGGGAAAGGGGATGAAAGGAATGACCGAATTCGTTGATATAAGACAGATAGACCTTTAATTTGTTTAAAGGGTTTATCACCACAGTCGCAAGGCTTGGATGTATGCATTTTCACAATACCGCATAAATGTTCATATTAAATATTTGCATGCATTTACACAAAACATAGCTTTGATTTAAACCAAGTTTTACTTCAATACTTTGTTTTTGTGCATATGGTTTAGTTGAGACCTTTCACTTGCCATACATGACATTTTGACATAGACATTTGACATGGATATTTGACATAGACATTTGACAGGGATATTTGACATAGACATTTGACATGGATATTTGACATAGACATTTGACATGGATATTTGACATAGACATTTGACATGGATATTTGACATAGACATTTTGACATGATTTACATCTTGACATGAACATTTTACATTGTTTGGTTTGGTTTGATTAAGTGATTAAGTAACGATGCGTGAGTAATATGATACAAGCATGGTGGATACGCCGCTGGTACTTCCTATATATAAGTGTTTGTATGGTATTACATGTCGTAACGTTATTTGAATCATTTCAGTTTGAGACATAGAACATTTCATACAAATAACATACTTTTCACAAGACATTGATTTATAAACAACTTATCTTATGCAAACACATTTTACTTGGTTATTCATTTAACCTTACATTTATTTATACTTATCATCTGATCTTATCGTTTTTCAAATGATTTAAAAGACAAAGCAAATAACAAGGTTCATGACTAAACATTTTCTCAAACATAAGTCATGAATCTTATTTTCACAAAACCTATGTATCTCACAGGCATTTTATGCTGACGTACCTATTTTCACATGTGTTTTCCAGGAACTGTTGCATAAGATGGTCAAGATACACATAGACAGACTTGGGCTTTAGTGACAATAAAAGATGCAAGACTAGTTAATTATGTTGTATTTATTTGTTTATTAAGACATTGTAACACTTTTAATCAATAAAACGAAACTTCAATTGCCATGGATTTGAAACAATTAATTCTGTTACAACACTCCCCGATATTTCCGCCACGTTTTGTATGTTCTACGTGGTCGGGGTGTGACAGAAAAGATGGTATCAGAGCCAATGGTTATAGGGAATTAGGTTATTAGTAATGCTTTGACCTAGTCTATAACCTTCTTAGGACCCTAACACGAGTTTACTTGCGTTTAGTCATAAAACAATACTGTCGCCTATCCTTAGGCGACAACCGCAACAAGAACATGAATTTCAAAACCGCTTTGAAAACTAATCATCTGTTCTAGGATGATTGATTACTAGGTTTTGAACCCTCTATTATAAGGTTTTGAACCCTTTGAGTTTTCAAAATCTCGGCAAAGTTTTGGGTTTTAAATAATGTGAACACGTGCAAACTGGAAGGGTGAATGCCTGTATTCTGGGTTTTCTGTCTAGGCAAGCACTTCGTATACATCTCATCAGACGCGAGACCAGTTGTGCTTACCTGGGAATTCTTGGAATGAGTGTTCACTTATAGGCGAGCATGTCTTCGCGATACATTATTTTTGATCCATTTACTTTGATCAGTCACCGTCTCATTTGTTTGCCTTAGGTAACAAACAAATGATCGCAATCTTCATGCGTTATCATTCTGTATTGATTATCCAATAACCTTTCACTCGCTTCTTCCTCTGTCTTTCATTTTTCCTCTAGAATGTCTATTCCTCTTGGCACTGGTCAAATGCCCGAGCGAACAGCCAAATTTGTCCAGCAAATTGGCGAAGTGATTCAGAGGACTGTGGATTTAGGCATTTCCATGGCTCGTCTCAACAATGAAGCCTCTCATCTCGACAATGAAGCCACTCAAGAGCCACTGAAGGAAGCAGAAGTCAAGACTGCACCAAAGTCAAGGAAGCGTAAGGCTTCAAGGAAACCCGCAACGGTTACACCTAATCAAGCGGGACCTAGCCATGTGGCAAGGCCACCAGCTAGGAAGCCATACAACGGAATTGAACCCTTGTGCAACCAATGTGGCCTACATCATCATGCTAATGTGAAATGCCGCGAATGCCAAATTTGTGGACTTAAAGGTCATATGGCAAAAGTTTGCGTTGCAGCAGTTGCACCGAATCAAGCCGACAACAAACCTGCTCGAGCTCGTTTTCCACCAGGTTCTTGCAACAAGTGTGGTAAGATGGGACATTTCCGAAGAAATTTCCCAAAGCTTGCTAATGCAAATCTGACCCACGGATGAGCAGTTGACTGAGTAGAAGATGTTGCTGTCTTATGCTGTTGTTCTTTTGTTTCCTTGTAATGTGAAACAATCTGTTTTGTTTATAAATAAATCGTTGTTCACAAATTCTGATATACAGGTATAATTACATGTGTTTATGGCATTTCCCTATAATACATGTATCAAGGAACTATGTTCCTTACAAACTACTCTTGTGATTTCTCTCTTTCAAATGATTGCTCATGATTCCCTCGAAAATTTTAAGTACTCGTTTCATTCTAAGATGCGAAGTACAGAAAATAAAGTGACATTATGAGTAATCATGCTTCTGTACATCTTTACCTTTAAATCCTTGGTTGGATAACTAAGGATATTTTCAAATCTCATACCCATTACGTTTTGATTTTTCAACATACACAGTACCAGTATTTCAAAACAATCTTCATGATCTCAAAACATCTCATATAGTTTGAAAACAATTTTTCTAGATGCATTGTCTATGTTATTTCAAAAACATTGGCCATGTTATCAAAACCAACCTTTCTAATTTCAAAATATTTCATATAGTCTAAAGACAATATTAACACAATACATTTTCTGATCAAGTGCATGATTTCGAAAAGCATCATTCATGTCTTTCAAAAACCTTATACATAATTTCAAAATTCATCTCGCATGATTTTAAAAACATTTTTGTAAATATATCTACCTAATACACCTACTTTATTTCAAAAGTATTATATATAAGGTTTCAAAAACGTTAAACACCTTTTTCTTAAAAGAACCCCATGCATAGTTTTCAAAAATATTTTCCTCATACATTGACTTAATCTTCAAAATTCTGCTTCATATGTCGCCTTGGCATATCTAGCATCTCAATTTCATAAGCATTTTTACTTCATGTTTTGACATAAGCACGTCCAGTGCAAGGTATCAAAACATCTTCAACTTCTAAAATTCATATGGGATCTTTTTATATTTACAATTAGATCCCTGTGGATGATTATCATTCAAATCAGAGTCCTTAATTGGATTCCTTATGTACCTGAATTCGAACATTTCGGTTCCTTATAATCGAAATCGAATTTTTCTTTTAAAGATCTTTCTATCTTTATAGTTAGATTCTTGATAATGTTTAAAGTACCAAATGAAATCCACGAGATGGATTCCTAGTGTGCTTTAAATACATGTACTCTGTTAGCAGAACAAACTTCTAGTTAAACAATTTTGTGGTTATGTGACTATGTGTTTACTCATCTTATGTTTTCTTTTATGCATTTTTGTGTTTTTAATACTCTGGATATTCGTTATCCAAATCCTCGCAGAATCTTTCGTATCTTCATATGAGGGATTCGTAGCAGGATATTCAAAAGGGTACTACCTTTAATCCTTAAATGGGCTTCTATGAAATAGTTAAGACCCTTGGATTATATAGTACCACTCCATGTTTTATAGGAGACCCTTAAAGTGGTCTAGTCAAAAAGATTGATTCACAATTTGGTTAAAAGACGACATCTAGTGATGTAGCTGGACAGACTCCTTGATAGTCTATTTAGATCATTTATTGATTTAGTCAAAAGGACTCTATGGCGTTCTAGTCACACTCATCACAGGATTGTTCATTGGTTTTCCCCCTACACATTATAAAAATAGACTGTGTGAACTGTGCAAGGAATTGTCTGATTATGGACGCGTACATAATTATGAAATTTAGTGCACAGAAACCTAGTAAGGTTTATTATGTGAAAGAACCGATAGTGACAACAATAACAAAATGAGAACGATGTAATGGAGGCATGGTGGACGCACCAATGACACTTCATATACTTGTATATAAGTGTCCCTCTTACATTGCAAACATAATGTTATTAAGGTTACTAGAAGTTCAGAACCCTAACCAATGTTGTTTGATCTTTTCAACTTTATGTTTTAAACTCTCACAAGTTTCCTCTAAATAAATTTCGGGACGAAATTTCCTAAAGTAGGGGAGACTGTAACACCTGTGCCTTTGCGGCCATCAAACAAATACTGAACCAATGAAATATTATATTTCATACTTGGGATTGGTAAAAATATGTGTATCATTTGCACATATCAAATTTTGTTCAATTCCAAACTCTAAATCGCTTTCTGGAAGGTTATACGCGCACCAATGCGTAAATATAACCAGTTTAATGCAACAAACACTCCGGAATAGTGACATAGGCTTAACGTACCTTAAATAACCTTTACATAACTTAGAAATAAGTTTTGAAGGCTTTGGTATGGCAAAATCTAGTTAATTCGCTTACAGGGACTAAACTTGACAAACTGTGAAAGTATGCCAATTTGAACTGTAACAGACATTCCGGAACATGACCATAAGTTAAACATACCATAAATATCCTTTACATAGCTTAGAAATAGGCTTTGAGGTGTTCGGTATGCTAAAATAAACTTTTGTGTCATTCAGGGACTAAAAGTGTCAAAAAGTGCACAAGTTTGCATTTTCGCGCATAACTTACGTTCTGAATACATCCGGACATCAAAAAATTTATGTAAGCATGACTATATTATGCTTTAGTGTTTGGCTTGCCAAAAATCCATTCGTTGCGTCATTTGGATCGTTTTTCGCGCTTATGCGCATTCCGTTGTAATTAAGCGAACATCGCGTTCGTACGACCAAACGAACCAACACCCGGCATATTTTTGAGCATGTTTCATGTCCACAATGTTTAGGCATCATTTTAGGGCCTTAAAGTTGTCTTTACGGGCCTTGGAAGTGTCGGAAATGGCCTTAAACACGTGCAGGGACTGAAACTGTAATTTCTGAAACTTATTGCTGATCTGTGACTGCTAGGCGGCCCGCCTCAGTTCCTGAGAATCCTTAGGCGGCCCGCGAGGCCCTTCTGGACCAGATTCCATGTTTTTAACAGCGGGTCCCAGCTGTTTGATTCTCAACCACACATTCTCAATCGTCTAGTCAGCGGATAAGAACCTAATTTCAGCCACCATAAGGTTCCGACAAGTGTACGGGTTGGATCATGGCACGTTTTCCATGAAACGATCCTAACGGTTCGGGTATTCCTATAAATACCCAACCCACACAACCTCATTTTGCACAAGAATTCTGATTTGAGAGCTCTAAGTTGAAACCATTGTTTCATACCTGAGTTCTTGGATCGGGATTAGCATTCGGGGACCCTTCGTAAGTATTCTTTCGTTCTTTTCCTTATTTTTACTGCTTTTCGAGTCAGAAAGTCAAACTTTGTTTGACTTTCAGCGTTGACCAGTAATGGTCAATGCGAAGTTCGTTCGAACTTCGCAACGTGAGTGTAATCACGTTGGTTATAGTCCCTTGGGACTATGCCTACTGATTACCACGTTGTTTAGGGTCGTAGGGTAAGCGATCTAATAAATCGCTTATACCTTCGAACCCGACCCAGTTTGGTCGATCATTAGGATCCGACCAAACACATTAGGTGACCATAGTAGGTAGGGAATAACCTTCCGAGGTTATACCCTATGGTCACATCGTTTAAGTAGTTGTATGATAGGTAGTTTATATGCCTTAGGTAAATTACCAGAATACCCTTTGCATGTATAATTGGTAATTAAGCATATGTAACCTAAACTTTTGTCACATAACTGATTATGTAACATGTTTAGGCATATAACACTTGTCATAGGACTAGTTAGGCGGTCCGAACGCGTTTCACGCGCACGACGCGTTAAAGTAGCATAAGCTACCTAAACGGGTCGTAATGGGTCGTAAACACTTATGTTAGGTTTCATTTAGTATGTAGGCTTTGTTAAACCAAATGACACGAGTCTCTACATTCGTTTGGTTTACAAACCCTAATGCTACCCAGTCTTCCGATTTAGGTCCGGTTTATTAACATAGTTACCTATATTAGGTGCCGTTTGACTCCGTGATCTCTAGCACTGTTTGGTGGTTATCTTTAGACAACTGAGCAATCTCAAGTGAGTACATAGACCCCTCTTTTACTGTTTTCCAAACTGTTTTGGGGTGGAACACATGTGCCTACTTGTTACTTTCATGCTTTCCTGTTTTCACATCATATACTGCTATGTTCGTTAGTACATTATAGTACATGATTTCATTACATTTTATGCTATTTATGTCCATTGCGTGCATACTTAGTACATTGTTTTTCATCACATGCTTACATTTTGGTATGACATTTGGTTTGTTTACATGGGACAATACATTCATTAACACCGATCATGCCGTTCGTTAGTAGGTAGTGGTACCATAGGAATTGACAACTCCCGTTCCGGACGTCCCAGGGAAAGGGGATGAAAGGAATGACCGAATTCGTTGATATAAGACAGATAGACCTTTAATTTGTTTAAAGGGTTTATCACCACAGTCGCAAGGCTTGGATGTATGCATTTTCACAATACCGCATAAATGTTCATATTAAATATTTGCATGCATTTACACAAAACATAGCTTTGATTTAAACCAAGTTTTACTTCAATACTTTGTTTTTGTGCATATGGTTTAGTTGAGACCTTTCACTTGCCATACGTGACATTTTGACATAGACATTTGACATGGATATTTGACATAGACATTTGACAGGGATATTTGACATAGACATTTGACATGGATATTTGACATAGACATTTGACATGGATATTTGACATAGACATTTGACATGGATATTTGACATAGACATTTTGACATGATTTACATCTTGACATGAACATTTTACATTGTTTGGTTTGGTTTGATTAAGTGATTAAGTAACGATGCGTGAGTAATATGATACAAGCATGGTGGATACGCCGCTGGTACTTCCTATATATAAGTGTTTGTATGGTATTACATGTCGTAACGTTATTTGAATCATTTCAGTTTGAGACATAGAACATTTCATACAAATAACATACTTTTCACAAGACATTGATTTATAAACAACTTATCTTATGCAAACACATTTTACTTGGTTATTCATTTAACCTTACATTTATTTATACTTATCATCTGATCTTATCGTTTTTCAAATGATTTAAAAGACAAAGCAAATAACAAGGTTCATGACTAAACATTTTCTCAAACATAAGTCATGAATCTTATTTTCACAAAACCTATGTATCTCACAGGCATTTTATGCTGACGTACCTATTTTCACATGTGTTTTCCAGGAACTGTTGCATAAGATGGTCAAGATACACATAGACAGACTTGGGCTTTAGTGACAATAAAAGATGCAAGACTAGTTAATTATGTTGTATTTATTTGTTTATTAAGACATTGTAACACTTTTAATCAATAAAACGAAACTTCAATTGCCATGGATTTGAAACAATTAATTCTGTTACAACACTCCCCGATATTTCCGCCACGTTTTGTATGTTCTACGTGGTCGGGGTGTGACAGGTTGCTTCCTCAGAGTTGGAAATGAAGGATAAACGGATATTCATTTCCTCAACGGATATTCCTCAGAAGTGAAAAATGAATAGCTAGTTCATTTTTCCTCAACGGATGCTTCATCAGAATTGGAAATGAATAGGGTTAACTCTAGATGCATGATAGAACTCGCTGTGATTTCTGTGCACTAAATTCCATAATTATGTATGCATCCATAATTACGTAATTCCTTACACAGTCCGCACAGTTCGTTTTGTAATGTTGTGGGGAAGGATATCAAACTTGTGATGAGGGTGACTAGACTACCATAGGGTCCTTTTAATTAGATCGACAGAGGATCTTCTTAATTAGGCCACCAAGGAGTCCTTTCATCTATATCATCGCATAATATTCCTAACCAGATTTTTGGATCGATCAGTTTAACTAGACCACTAAAGGGGTCTAATTATGAAGTAGTACTTTATAATCCAAGGGACTTAACTACAGCGTAGAAGTCCATTAAGGATTTTAGGTAGTACCTTTGGGTATCCTACTATGAATCTCTTGTACAAGGATATGCAAGATTCTACGAGGATTTGGATAACATAATTTGAATCATATGACACATAAAAGGGAACACATAAGCACATAATCACATAATTGTTTAATTGTTATTATCTTGTTATTGATTGCTATTAACTTGGCACCTCGTACTTCGTTTCTCTTGGAAGAAACGGGTACTTAGGATTTTCGTGGAAAACGCAAGAGATCATACAATGGAAGAAATTTGGGGGTAGTCTGTTCTTCAAGGAATATGGTTCCTTGATTGTTGGTATTGTAGAGGATATGTTTATACATGCAACCACATAAACATATTAAAATGTAAATGAAAGATTTATTTATAACAACAATAACAACAACTGTTTCATAGATCGTGATAACAAAAGAAAATAATACACAAGGCTCGATTATTTTCTACACAGCGTTGTCTCTTGTCGGTCTGATACTCATCTCTGCGCTGGATTTGCATTAGCAAGCCTTGGGCAATTCCTACGAAAATGGCCCATCTCGCCACAGTTGTAGCAAGACCCCGGTGGGAAACGAGCTTGAGCAGGATTGTTGCCAGCTTGATTTGGTGCAGCTGCGGTTGGGCAAACCCTCGCTGTATGACCTATAAGTCCGCAAACTTGGCATGTGCGGCACTTCACACCAGCATGATGATGTAGGCCACATTGGTTGCACAAGGGTGCAGTTCCGTTGTAGGGTTTCCTGGCAGGGGGTTGAGCTGGTTGGTTGGGGACGGCTTGATCATTGTGAGTAACCATGGCGAAGTTCTGAGAAGCCTTTCGCTTCTTTGACCTCTTAGGGGATCCAGTCTGTTCATCCATGGTCTTTGATTCCTCGATTGGGTTCGATTCCTCGACCAGTTTCTTGTCACCTTTTCGGAAAAGTTTACCTTTCCTGATCTTTGATTCAGTCAAGGTTGCAGATAGCTCAATGGCCTGTCTAACTGTAGTAGGGTTGCTACCAGTCACAATGTCTTGTATTGAGTCAGGGAGGCCATCAATGTACTTTTCGATTGCCTTATCCAAAGGCGTGACCATGTTTGGGCATAACAGACTTAACTCCTCATAACGGTCCGTGTAGGCTCGATGCTCACCGCTGTCTTGCTCAAGATTGTCGAATTCCCTTTCCAAGGCCCTGATCTCATGACGAGGACAAAATTCCTTCATCATAAGGGCCCTAAGTTCAGCCCATGTCTGTGCTAGAGCAACTTCTGCACCACGATCTCTCATAACCCCGTTCCACCACGTAAGGGCCCTCTTCTGGAACACACTCGAAGAAAACTCGACCTTGCGATTGTCAGGACACTGCACGTGGCGGAAAGTATTCTCAATGCTCTCGAACCATTGAAGAAGCCCAGTCGCTCCCTCAGAACCACTAAACTTGAGTGGTTTAGCCGAGTTAAAACTCTTGAAATTGCATGGACCATTGTTGTTGTTGTTGGCTTGGTTCCATTGAGCAAAGAGGTTTGGGAATTGAGCAGCCATTTGCTGCGCAATAATTTCTGCCAGTTCGGCAGTCGCTATCTGGTTTTCGCGTCGAGGAGGCATTCTAAAAGAGGAAACATGAAAGGAAACGAGTGAGAGTATTAGACGAAAAGAATGAGATGAAACAAATCTGATGAAAGCAAGGATAGTGGTCATTTGTTTGTTACTACAAAGCAACAAACGACCCCGGTGACTAATCAAAGTAAATGGATCAAAAATAATGTATCGCGAAGACATGCTCGCCTATAAGTGAACACTCATCCCAAGAATTCCCAGGTAAGCACAACTGGTCTCGCGTCTGATGAGATATATACGAAGTGCTTGCCTAGATAGAAAACCCAGAATACAGGCATTCACCCTTCCAGTATGCACGTGTTCACATTATTTAAAACCTAAAACCTTGATGAGATTTTGAAAACTCAAAGGGGTTCAAAACCTTATAACAGAGGGTTCAAAACCTTACGATAGAGGGTTCAAAACCTAGTAATCAATCATCCTAGAACAGATGATTAGTTTTCAAAGCGGTTTTGAAATTTATGTTCTTGTTGTGGTCGTCGCCTAAGGATAGGTGACGGTATTGTTTTATGACTAAACGCAAGTAAACCCGCGTTAGGGTCCTAAGAAGGTTATAGACTAGGTCAAAGCATTACTAATAACCTAATTCCCTATAACCATTGGCTCTGATACCATCTTTTCTGTCACACCCTGACCACGTAGAACATACAAAACGTGGCGGAAACGTCGGGGAGTGTTGTAACAGAATTAATTGTTTCAAATCCATGGCAATTGAAGTTTCGTTTTATGAATCAAACATGAGAGTTTACATTGTTTTAAACAAGAAGCAAAGAGTACATAACATAAATTAACTAGTTCTTGTCTCGTTTTAAGTCACTAAGGCACAGGTCCGCCTAAGTATGTCTTGATAAGTCCTATGCATCATCTCCTGAAAACACATGTGAAAATAGGTACGTCAGCATAAAAATGCCTGTGAGATACATAGGTTTTGTGAAAACAGAATTCATGACTTATGTTTGAGAAAGATGTTTAGTCATGAACCTTGTAATTTGCTTTGTCTTGTAAATCATTTGAAAAATGATAAGATCAGATGATATGTGTAAATAAGAGAATAATGTATGGTTAAATGAATAACCATGTAAAATGGGTTTGTATAAGATAAGTTGTTTGTAAAACAATGTCTTGTGAAAAGTATGTTATTTGTATAAAATGTTATATGTCTCAAATTGAAATGGTTCAAGTAACGCTACGATATGTAATACCATACAGACACTTATATATAGGAAGTACCAGCGGCGTATCCACCATGCTTGTATCATATTACACACGCATCGTTACTTAAATCACTTACTCAAACCAAACCACCAAGATGTAATGTTTAACAATTGTAGAAATGTTTATGTATAGTCAAATGTCTATTGTCAAATGTAAATCAGGTCAACAGATACAAATGGTTCACACGGTTCAACAGTTACAGATGATTCACATGGTTCAACAGTTACAAACGGTTCATATAATCAAATGGTTACGACGGTTCACATAGTCAAATAGTTACAACGGTTCAAAATGTAGTATAATGTGTTCATATGCTGGATGAGCATATGCAACAGAAATGCAATGTAAAACAATGTACTAAGTATGCACACAATGGACATACATAGCATGAAATTTAATGTAGAACGATGTACTAAGTACGCACACAATGGGCATACATAGCATGTAATGTAATGTAGAACGATGTACTAAGTACGCACACAATGGGCATACATAGCATGTAATGTAATGAAATCATGTACTATAATGTACTAACGAACATAGCAGGTATATGATGTGAAAACAGGAAAGCATGAAAGTAACAAGTAGGCACATGTGTTTCACCCCAAAACAATTTGGAAAACAGTAAAAGAGGGGTCTATGTACTCACTTGAGATTGCTTAGTAGTCCTTGAGTAACAACCAAACAATGCTAGAGATCTCGGAATCAAACGACACCTAATATAGGTAGCTATGTTAATAAACCGGACCTAAATCGGAGGATTTAGATAGAATGAGGGTTCGTAAACCAAACGAGTATGGAGACTCGTGTAATATGGTTTAACAAATCCTACATACTAAATGAAACCTAACATAAGTGCTTACTACCCATTACGACCCGTTTAGGTAGTTTATGCTACTTTAACGCGTCGTTCGCGTGAAACGCGTTCGGAACGCCTAACTAGTCCTATGACAAGTAAAATATGCCTTAACACATCTAATATTGTTACCAAATCAGTTTAGATACCAAAAGTTATGTTACATATGCTTAAAATGAATTTTGGCGTAAAAAGGGCATTTTGGTAATTTACCTAAGGCATATAAACTACCTATCATACAACTACTCAAACGATGTGACCGTAGGGTATAACCTCGGAAGGTTATTCCCTACCTACTATGGTCACCTAATGTGTTTGGTCGGATCCTAATGATCGACCAAATGGGTCGGGTTCGAAGGTATAAGCGATTTATGAGATCGCTTACTCTTACGACCCTAGACAACGTGGTAATCAGTAGGCATAGTCCCAAGGGACTATAACCATCGTGATTACAATCACGTTGCGAAGTTCAAACGAACTTCGCATTGACCATAAACTGGTCAACGCAGAAAGTCAAACAAAGTTTGACTTTCGGACTCGAAAAGCAATAAAAGAACGAAGGAATACTTACGAAGGGTCCCCGATGTAACACCCCGAAAACGGCTTTGGTAATCAAACCACGTTAATAGTAAAGACGGGTAAAATACCTTTAGTGGTAAAAATTTACCCGGTAAATATTAGGATTTAAATAATTAATCCTAATAATAAATAAAAAGTGAATAAAAGCTTTTAAGAAATAAAAGCTTAGAAGGCTCGAGTTAACGGGACCTAAAATAAACTTAGTCATAAATATTCCCGAACCCGCTAAGTTAACTAGAAATGTAAAACCTAGTTAATAAGTGGGAATAATATTGAAAGTAATTTAGGTTGTAACCTAATTAATAACTAACCAAACACGAGGGACCGAAGCCGGGTAACTTGAAAATGAATTATAAACTTAAAAATAAAACACAAACACACACACAAGAGTGTGTGTGCGTGTGTGAGGTCGACCAGGAGAAAGCTCAGGGAGCTCAAACCCTAACTTCCACAACTTGATCAAATTGAAGCCCAAATCAAGAGCCAAATCACTGCATGAACACAAATTCGTGATTACCTAATCATGGGGATTACCAGGTATGTTGAAATTTATGATTTGGTGATACTTTGAGATTATGATGAACAATCATAATCGAAACTCTGGAATGAATCTTGAATCTATGAGTGTTATTGTGATTATATCTTGGTGTAGAAACAAACCCTAGTAGAAAATTGGAAGAATTGTTGTCAAAACTAGGGATTTGATAATTACCCTATTATGAGCTAAGTGGGTTTTGGTTGAATTGATGAAATTGATGTTCTAATGGTGTTTATAAGCATCACACTAATTCATATGAATGAACTACTTGAACAAATTAGAGATTTTGTTAAGAGTTCATAAGTAACTAGAAGTGGGTTTTGTTAGATATGATGAAATCATGAAGAACTTGAAGTAATATCACTTGTATGTGATTAACAAGTAAACTAGGAAGTGGGTTTGTATGTAATAGTAAAGATGATGATAAGTTTATATTCAAAATCATCATATTTGATAATAGGAACAAGGCACTCAAACAAATTAAGTGATTTGGGAACTTGTTCATACATGATTGAAATGGATTTGAATGTTATGATGAAATTGGTAGCCATGTTCATGTAACTAAGTGTATAAGATCATGTTAGCTACTAATTGATAGATAGAACTTGAATGTGCATTTATATGCTAAGGGGCGTTTGACTTTTAGTAGTCAAACCGACCATTAATAAGATCGAATGGTAATTGTGATAGAAAGTATGTAAGATGGAATAGTCATAATTAATGATGACTAATATAACCGTCTTACGAATTATGATGATAGTTTGACGCTTGACAAGCTAGGTGGAGGCTTGGAAAGGAAGCGGGTCAAACGAAGCAAGAATGGTGGAAAAGCATAATTCGGATGCAAGGTAAGTATAGCTTACACTAGTCTTATATTTCAGAATATTCTCTTATCGTATTAGCATGAGTAAGATAAATACAAAATCGAGGTATGATGTTCCGGCGTGTAGACGTACGGAACAAGATAGTCGAGCATAATTAGAAGCCATGTTGATGGTTTAAAAAGAAGTAAATCGATAATTCGGTCATATTATGTCGAAAGTAATAAACGATTTATAAGTTAAAATGACCATATGGTGCTAAATGGAAAGAGTCATGTAGAGGAGATGATAATAAATATCATCTCGCAAAGATAAATGACCATTTCGGCCAAACGGGTCAAAAGGTGTAGACATCACCTTTTGACTATATAGACTAATAATTCTTTTGTCGAGTTATATGCTTACAGGAATAGATATCCAATGGATGTTCGCATCGTTCTTAATTAGCGAATATAAAGCAAGGTATTAATATCGGGTCTATTTGTTGATCCGAGCCAGGTACGCATGTTTATGATGTATGTAAAGGTGCTAATTTGGTCGAATGATTGATGATAGCCCTTCATTGTAAAAGAAGGACCAAAATCGACCAAAACGCCCTTGTAGGCTAAATTGAACAAACCACTCTTAGAGGTTGTTTGGAAAAGTGTCTTATGATTAAACAATAGTTTAGAACGAGTATGGGTAGTGAAAGATGTAATTCTTGGGCCGAAAGACTCTATACGAGTCTTTGCCGTAAAATGATATTTCAAGGGGTATAAATTCGGAGCACAAAGATATCTATTTTAAATCCAACACACATTTAGTTGTGATGGGAGAATACAAAATAAGAAATATAGGTTACAACGCTAGATTAGAATGAAAGCGAAATTTAGCTTAAAAGTGCTTAAAATATCCTTAACGGGTCAAAATAAGCATACTAGTGAAAATGGGTTTAATTTGTGTAATAAACCTATGATTAAAACCTAATATGGTATAACACAATTATTTGATGAAGTGTATGAAATATAGGAATCAAATAAATACGTTTGTTTGATAAAATGCATAACCGGGTCAAAATTTAGTAAAAGGGTAATAAGCCGAAGACTTAAAAGTCTAAAATTTTGTTAAGCCGAATGTCGGATTTTAACTCCAAATGATGGAGAATCAAATTACAAACATGTAGGAAGAAACGGTAGGTCAAACGGATAAGCGGTTTGAAAGATACGGAAGATTTCGTGTCAAACTACGACAAAATAGAGAATCTGGATGCAGAGCCCACCGTAAATTACGGTCCCACCGTAAATTACGGTGGAGTTGATTTTGTTACGGTGCTAAAGGTCTGATTTACGGCAAAAGAATTGAGACCCAGGGGCCACCGTAATTTACGGTCCCACCGTAAATTTCGGTGGAGGAAAATTTTATTATATTTTGTTTTTCATTTGAAAGTCTATTGTTTCCCGGACATCGTTCGGACGTGATTAAACCCGTATGACTAAAGCATTTCATGTTTATGAAATGTAGGTACACCTTGGATGCCGGAAGACGATCAAGCTCAGCGAAGAACCGAACATGATAAATATATACACGCTTCCGCACTTTGCCACGTTGTAAATTTTAAACAAAGAATTTCGATCAAGTTTTGTAGAATAAATTATAAATTGTAAAAGTTTTAAGAAACCCGTAATTCCGATGTATATCTAATCATTAATTACATGATTATTTTCCCAAGATATACGTATAAAACTTGATTTATAAGAACGGGTGTTACAAGTTGGTATCAGAGCCTTGGTTTAAGAGATTCGAGTATGGTGGGGAGGAACCATGCTTGGACTTAAACCTTATGCTCTTGACAAAGAATAGTGTTCGGTTCGAGGCTTGATCGCAAATCCGGTAAGTACACGTATGCTAATAGTTTAGTATGCTAATTGTTGTAAATAACACATAGGGCTATCGTGTAACACACGCTACCCCAATTAAACGATTGATGTAGTTGACGAAAATACGCGCGTTGACGTGTATAGTAGAAAATGCCTTGTATTATAATACGGGCGAATATTGAAGTTGACTTTACTAACTTTTGTGAATGTTTTTAAATGAAGGACACTCGCGTTTGAAGATGACGAGAGTCAAACGAATTATGGATATGATGATGAAACGGTCCGAGGTACGACAGGAAGAGCATACTCATTAAGGACCAAAATCGCGTAACGGTCGCGAACAAGACTAATGACAAGAGAAGCCCGTTAGGGCAAGCATCACCAGGTGCACGCTTTTAAATTTAATCGCACGAGTCGTTATATGCAACAAACACGTAAGTAATAACGGTTGCATACACATATGACAGAACTTGGAAAACCTGATTTCCAAGAGAAATTTAATAGGAAATGTGTTATTCACAATGATGAATAGCAAATGAATAACAAGACTTATTTATATAGAAACTTGGACGAGAGTGATCATCCAAGTAAGTATTCTCAATACAAATCCTATTGAGAAAAATTAATGATCACATCAGTGAATGTGAATAAATGTTTATAAAAAGGGACATTGTACATGTTCAAGGATAAACGATTAAAACTAATAATTGTTAACTAACAATTAAATAAAGTTTTACCAAATGAAACCATAAACATGAGGATAAATTGAGGAGTTACTTACATGGGACGTGATGTGGTAATTATAATAAGGTCACGCGTACCACGTGTTGATCGCTTACTCTGGCCAAGTAAGTAGTGAACACATGATAGCATGAGCTTCTTATAATGAGCGCAATTATGTCCGATGTAGTAAGGGCGGGGTGAATGGGACTAAGTAAAAAGTACCCAAATGAATCAGACAAGCAAAATATTTGATAATAATGTAAACGCACAACCGAGTGACGGAAGCGTATTACATTAGGATAATGAGCCCGAGTGAAGGGACAAAGAAGCATGATTAAACAAGTATTGGGAGGGAGTGTACTTACACTCGAACCCAGAAAACGCAAGCGTGATTAAACAAGTATTGGGAGGGAGTGTACTTACACTCGAACCCAGAAAACGCAAGCATGATTAAACAAGTATTGGGAGGGAGTGTACTTACACTCGAACCCAGAAAACGCAAGCGTGATTAAACAAGTATTGGGAGGGAGTGTACTTACACACGAACCCAGAAAACGCAAGCATGATTAGACAAGTATGGGGAGGGAGTGTACTTACGCTCGAACCCGGAAATTGCAAATGAGTCCCTTAACGGGTCGTTTTTGTAAAACGTCCAACTTAAAGACAAAGTCGGAATATAAAAATGAAGCGAGGTCTTAATGCATACCGGAAGGGTTGCAATAATAACGACTTCGGTAAAACACCTGGTTGATGGGTAAGGATTTAAACACATGCGTAAACCAAGAGACGAGAACGTGAATTTAAAGTCAAAAGACTCGGATTATGAGTTATGACTAAAAGACCATAAAATTTCGTAAACAGAAATTTTGATAATTATATTCAACCATTTTGAGGTTGAACAGGTTGAATAAAGTATAAATGCTTAATGGCATAAGTAAGCGCAAGCCGGATAACGGTAAGCTTGAGACAAACTGACGCGTAAATAACGTCAGAAGTCATAAAGTCGGAGGATTAGCCCGGAAGTAAACAAATGAAGCCTTAGACTACGGTCAAGGTCAAATGAAGTTCAAGGGTGAAAACAAATGATTTTCAAACATAAAAAGAGTGCTTTGACACCATATATATATTTCAATATAGACATGCGTAAAGAATGATCTACGGGATCAATATAACCCTTGGGGTTATAAACAATGGAAAAGTCTACGAGACTAATATGACCTACGGGTCACGACTAGAAAGAAATAGACTACAAGGACCTAGCCTTAAAGAGGTGAAAGTCTAATAAAATAGCCTATAGAGCAAAACGATAAAATTTACGGGGTTAATTAGACAAAGCGACGGATAAATTGAGAATCCCCGCATAAAACAAAGGCTGTAAAAGAATAAATTATGGACTGTCAATATCCCAGTATGGATGATTGACACAAGTTAAAGAAAAGATCCTAAAACTAAAACTTCGGTTTTAGTAAGAAGTAATGTTTTTACAAACATAAATTCTGATAGGAATTTAAATAGTAAGCATGAAAGATACAAGTCTTGACGCTGATAGGCGCAAGACGATATATTCGAAAAGTGATATTTTCGAAAATGAAATTTTGATATAAATTAAACATGATGTAACACAATCACGGTCAAGAAATGTAATGTGAAGTAGAATCACATTATAACCAAGCGAGCGGTAAATAGTAACTGGACTAATAAGACTAATTAGTGAGACCCGTCAAGGTCATTTAAATAAATTTGGTTTGCTTGTAAGCGGTGGATTCGGTATAAATGAACCGAATAAATAAAATTGAAAATAAAAGAAATCGTTGCAAAAAGTGAGAGATTTCACTAAAAACCTTTAAACGGGTCAAAGTCACGGATTCATAAAGAATTCGATAGTATATGAAAGCGAGGAATATCGCTAAGTTGAGTAAACTAGTGGAAATAACGAGATTACGTTATTTCCAGTCGCATTATGTCATGTAAGATACGTAGATGATTAATAACCAAAAGAATATTACCATACTTTTCTGGTAATACTAACAATCGGTTAATATATGAGAAATGCTTAATTGATTATCGAGAGCAGATACATGGAGTTGAACTCGATAAATTAAGTAAGAAAAGGTTTCGAGGACGAAACCTCTTTAAGGGGGGTAGACTTGTAACACCCCGAAAACGGCTTTGGTAATCAAACCACGTTAATAGTAAAGACGGGTAAAATACCTTTAGTGGTAAAAATTTACCCGGTAAATATTAGGATTTAAATAATTAATCCTAATAATAAATAAAAAGTGAATAAAAGCTTTTAAGAAATAAAAGCTTAGAAGGCCCGAGTTAACGGGACCTAAAATAAACTTAGTCATAAATATTCCCGAACCCGCTAAGTTAACTAGAAATGTAAAACCTAGTTAATAAGTGGGAATAATATTGAAAGTAATTTAGGTTGTAACCTAATTAATAACTAACCAAACACGAGGGACCGAAGCCGGGTAACTTGAAAATGAATTATAAACTTAAAAATAAAACACAAACACACACACAAGAGTGTGTGTGCGTGTGTGAGGTCGACCAGGAGAAAGCTCAGGGAGCTCAAACCCTAACTTCCACAACTTGATCAAATTGAAGCCCAAATCAAGAGCCAAATCACTGCATGAACACAAATTCGTGATTACCTAATCATGGGGATTACCAGGTATGTTGAAATTTATGATTTGGTGATACTTTGAGATTATGATGAACAATCATAATCGAAACTCTGGAATGAATCTTGAATCTATGAGTGTTATTGTGATTATATCTTGGTGTAGAAACAAACCCTAGTAGAAAATTGGAAGAATTGTTGTCAAAACTAGGGATTTGATAATTACCCTATTATGAGCTAAGTGGGTTTTGGTTGAATTGATGAAATTGATGTTCTAATGGTGTTTATAAGCATCACACTAATTCATATGAATGAACTACTTGAACAAATTAGAGATTTTGTTAAGAGTTCATAAGTAACTAGAAGTGGGTTTTGTTAGATATGATGAAATCATGAAGAACTTGAAGTAATATCACTTGTATGTGATTAACAAGTAAACTAGGAAGTGGGTTTGTATGTAATAGTAAAGATGATGATAAGTTTATATTCAAAATCATCATATTTGATAATAGGAACAAGGCACTCAAACAAATTAAGTGATTTGGGAACTTGTTCATACATGATTGAAATGGATTTGAATGTTATGATGAAATTGGTAGCCATGTTCATGTAACTAAGTGTATAAGATCATGTTAGCTACTAATTGATAGATAGAACTTGAATGTGCATTTATATGCTAAGGGGCGTTTGACTTTTAGTAGTCAAACCGACCATTAATAAGATCGAATGGTAATTGTGATAGAAAGTATGTAAGATGGAATAGTCATAATTAATGATGACTAATATAACCGTCTTACGAATTATGATGATAGTTTGACGCTTGACAAGCTAGGTGGAGGCTTGGAAAGGAAGCGGGTCAAACGAAGCAAGAATGGTGGAAAAGCATAATTCGGATGCAAGGTAAGTATAGCTTACACTAGTCTTATATTTCAGAATATTCTCTTATCGTATTAGCATGAGTAAGATAAATACAAAATCGAGGTATGATGTTCCGGCGTGTAGACGTACGGAACAAGATAGTCGAGCATAATTAGAAGCCATGTTGATGGTTTAAAAAGAAGTAAATCGATAATTCGGTCATATTATGTCGAAAGTAATAAACGATTTATAAGTTAAAATGACCATATGGTGCTAAATGGAAAGAGTCATGTAGAGGAGATGATAATAAATATCATCTCGCAAAGATAAATGACCATTTCGGCCAAACGGGTCAAAAGGTGTAGACATCACCTTTTGACTATATAGACTAATAATTCTTTTGTCGAGTTATATGCTTACAGGAATAGATATCCAATGGATGTTCGCATCGTTCTTAATTAGCGAATATAAAGCAAGGTATTAATATCGGGTCTATTTGTTGATCCGAGCCAGGTACGCATGTTTATGATGTATGTAAAGGTGCTAATTTGGTCGAATGATTGATGATAGCCCTTCATTGTAAAAGAAGGACCAAAATCGACCAAAACGCCCTTGTAGGCTAAATTGAACAAACCACTCTTAGAGGTTGTTTGGAAAAGTGTCTTATGATTAAACAATAGTTTAGAACGAGTATGGGTAGTGAAAGATGTAATTCTTGGGCCGAAAGACTCTATACGAGTCTTTGCCGTAAAATGATATTTCAAGGGGTATAAATTCGGAGCACAAAGATATCTATTTTAAATCCAACACACATTTAGTTGTGATGGGAGAATACAAAATAAGAAATATAGGTTACAACGCTAGATTAGAATGAAAGCGAAATTTAGCTTAAAAGTGCTTAAAATATCCTTAACGGGTCAAAATAAGCATACTAGTGAAAATGGGTTTAATTTGTGTAATAAACCTATGATTAAAACCTAATATGGTATAACACAATTATTTGATGAAGTGTATGAAATATAGGAATCAAATAAATACGTTTGTTTGATAAAATGCATAACCGGGTCAAAATTTAGTAAAAGGGTAATAAGCCGAAGACTTAAAAGTCTAAAATTTTGTTAAGCCGAATGTCGGATTTTAACTCCAAATGATGGAGAATCAAATTACAAACATGTAGGAAGAAACGGTAGGTCAAACGGATAAGCGGTTTGAAAGATACGGAAGATTTCGTGTCAAACTACGACAAAATAGAGAATCTGGATGCAGAGCCCACCGTAAATTACGGTCCCACCGTAAATTACGGTGGAGTTGATTTTGTTACGGTGCTAAAGGTCTGATTTACGGCAAAAGAATTGAGACCCAGGGGCCACCGTAATTTACGGTCCCACCGTAAATTACGGTGGAGGAAAATTTTATTATATTTTGTTTTTCATTTGAAAGTCTATTGTTTCCCGGACATCGTTCGGACGTGATTAAACCCGTATGACTAAAGCATTTCATGTTTATGAAATGTAGGTACACCTTGGATGCCGGAAGACGATCAAGCTCAGCGAAGAACCGAACATGATAAATATATACACGCTTCCGCACTTTGCCACGTTGTAAATTTTAAACAAAGAATTTCGATCAAGTTTTGTAGAATAAATTATAAATTGTAAAAGTTTTAAGAAACCCATAATTCCGATGTATATCTAATCATTAATTACATGATTATTTTCCCAAGATATACGTATAAAACTTGATTTATAAGAACGGGTGTTACACCCGAATGCTAATCTCGATCCAAGTAACTCAGGTATGAAACAATGGTTTCAACTTAGAGTTTCTCAAATCAAAATTCTTGTGGGTTTTGCAAACGAAGGCATGGGGTATTTATAGGATTTCCCGAACCGTTAGGATCGTTTCTTGGAAAAAGTGCTTCAATCTTGGCCATACACTTGCACCCATGGTATTGTAATACAATGTGCACATCAAACCAGCCCATAGTATTGCCCAAAACCATGTGCAAAGGTGGTATAGGCCAGATTCAATGTTTCTGCACAGAAAGTTTCAAAAATGGCAGATTTGGTCCCTGTAGTGTAATAAGGCCTTTTCCGACGCGTTTAAGGCCCGTTAACCCCATTTCAAAGCTCTAAAATGAAGTTAAAGTAAAGGGAACTTAAAATGTTCTCAAAAATATCTCGGATGTCGGTTCGTTTATCCGTACGGTTGCGTTGTTCGGCTAATTACGACGGAATGCGCATAAGCGCGAAAAACGATCCAAATGACGCAACGAATGGATTTTTCTTATGCCAAACACTAAAATAAAATATTTTAGTGCTTACATAAATTTTTGGATGTCCGAATGTATTCAGAACGTAAGTTATGCGCGAAAGTGCAAACTTGTGCACTTTTTTGACACTTTTAGTCCCTGAATGACCCAATAGTTTATTTTAGCACACCGAACACCTCAAAGCCTATTTCTAAGCTATGTAAAGGATATTTATGGTATGTTTAACTTATGGTCATGTTCCGGAATGTTCGTTATAGTTCAATTTGGCATACTTTCGCAGTTTGTCAAGTTTAGTCCCTGTAAGCGAATTAACTTGTTTTTGCCATACCAAAGCCTTCAAAACTTATTTCTAAGTTATGTAAAGGTTATTTAAGGTATGTTAAGTATATTTCACTATTCCAGAGTGTTCGTTGGATTAAACTGGTTATATTTACGCATCAGCGCGCGTATAACCTTCCAGAAAGCGATTTAGAGTTTGAAATCGAACAAGAGTTAATATGTGCAAAAGATACACATATTTATACAAGTCCAAAGTATGAAATACAATATTTCATTGGTTTGGTATTTGTTTGATGGTCGTAGTGACACAGGTGTCACATTTACAGCCTTAGGTGTAACAACAATAGACCCAAAAACCTTTCGTTTGTTGAGTGAATCTAATTCAGCTTGCATAGCGCCTTTCCATTTATCCCAATCATGTCTATTTTGACAATCATTGACAGATTTTGGTTCAGGATCATCATCTCCACCCATGATGTCACTTGCTATAGAATAAGAAAATATCTCATCAATATTTTCCATTTCATATCGGTTCCATATGATATGTGTATGACTATAGTTTATTAATATCTCTTTGTTAGTATCATCAACATCTTTCTCATGAGAGGTTTCGGTATTTACTGTTTTATCAAGATCATTCTCTTTGTGGTCAATTTCTTTTACAAGTGCTTTTCTTTTTGTGGATTCTTATCCTTTGAACCAATTGGCCTTCCACGTTTCAAACGTTTTTGAGATTCATGAGCTATCTTATTATCTATTGCCTTACTTGGGATCTCAACTCGAGCTGGAGCATTAGCAGCTGGTATATGAGATTTTGTAACTCTGTTTGTATCAGTAAAAGCATCAGGCAATTGATTTGCAATGTCTTGCAAGTGTATTATCTTTTGAACCTATGTCTCACATTGTTTTGTTCTTGGATCAAGATGAGACAATGAAGGCACACACCATGAGACATCATTTTATCGTTTTTTATTTTCTCCCCCTAATGCTGGGAACATTGCCTCGTTAAAAAGGCAGTCATCAAAACGTGCTTTAAATACATCACCTGTTAAAGGTTCAAGATATCGTATGATGGAGGTTGTTTCATATCCAACATATATTCCCAACCTTCTTTGAGGTCCCATTTTTGTGCGTTGTGGTGGTGCAATAGGAACATACACTGCACACCCAAATATTTTAAGGTGGGAAATGTCTGGCTCATGGCCAGAAACAAGTTGTAGTGGGGAGTGCTTATGATTTGCACTTGGTCTCACACGAATCAGTGATCCAGCATGTAAATTGCATGACCCCAAATCGACACAGGAAGTTTTGTTCTCATTATTAATGGTCTAGCGATTAGCTGTAAACGTTTGATCAATGATTCAGCTAAGCCATTTTGTGTGTGTACATGAGCAACAGGGTGTTCGACAACAACTCCCACAGACATACAATAATCATTAAAAGCATGTGATGTAAATTCACCAGCATTATCAAGTCTCACCCTTTTAACAGTGTAATCAGGGAAATGTGCTCGTAGTTTGATAATTTGAGCAAGAAATTTTGCAAAGGCAATATTACGAGTTGATAATAAAGAGACATGAGACCATCTGCTGGATGCGTCTATCAAGACCATGAAATATCTAAATGGTCCACATGGTGGATGAATTGGTCCACATATATTACCTTGAATTCTTTCAAGAAACATTGGTTATTCCTTGTCAACTTTTAAGGACGAAGGCCTTGTAATTAGTTTTCCAAGTGAACAAGAGGTACATAGAGGCATTTTATCTGATTGGGGGATCTTTTGATATTTCAATGGATGTCCATGTGTGTTTTCAATAATTCTTTTCATCATTGTAGATCCTGGATGGCCTAGTCTGTCATGCCATAAGTTAAATGTCTCGGGATCACAACAACTTTCTTTTACTGCCATATGTGCTTGAGGCACATTAATGTGTGTATAATGCAAACCAGAGTGGAGCATTGGCAGTTTTTTCAATATATGATCTTTGCTCATGATGTGTAAGTATTTCTTATTATCAACAGCCCTTGACTGAGTATCATATCCGTTATGATATATGTTTTTGAAACTCAACAAGTTTCTTGTTGATTTTGGGGAAAATAAAGCATTCTCTATTAAGAGCTTTGTACCATTTGGTAATATTAAATTAGCTTTTCCCACTCCTTCTATCAAGTTTGTAGGACCTGATATTGTATCAACGGTTCCTTTTGTTGGTTTCAACTCATAAAAATATTTCTTAGATTTAAGTATAGTGTGTGTGGCTCCACTATCCGCTATACATATATCTGCATCATTTGTCTGCTCTTGTGCTCCAGTGGTATTCATTTTAATCTTGAAAATATAAAGAGAAATAATAATAAGTGTATAACGAAGGCATTGTGAATTAATTTATAATAAGAAGTTTATTTATTCATTGAAAACGTTACACGAAAAGAAAGACTACTGAAACATAATAAAAACACTTATAATAAAGGAAATTACATAATTGTTGCATATAATTATTATGGTTTAGCAACATTTGTTTCAGAGTTCCATGTTATTGGTAAAGTCGGCGACATTCATTTCGACGTTGATATCACTAAAATTATCCACATGGTTCATCTCCTTTTCTTTTCTTTTCTTTTGAGAGAGGCTTGGTAAAGTTCACATAAATGTGAAGGTGTACGACAAGCCTTTGACCAATGGTTTGCACTTCCACATCTGAAACAAGAAGTGCCATTATTTTCGGACCTACCAGCTTCATTCTTTTTGTTATACTGGTTGGGATTGGTATTTTGTGGAGTGTGGTAATTGGGGGTTCTTTGATTTCGACCACGACCACGACCGCGTCCACGACCATGGGAATTACCTCGGAAATTATTATTTCTTTTGAAGGAATAATTGCGACCATTACCTTTACCAAAATGGCCACGGCCACGGCCTCGTCCCCATTTTCTTCCAGAGTCTATAGTATCATCATTAATAACAGCATTTGCTTCTGGAATGGCTAATGATCCAGTGGGACGAGCTTGATGATTTTTCATTAGTAGCTCATTGTTTTTCTCTGCTACGAGGAGAAATAAATTTAGATCAGAATATCTTTGAAACCTTTGCAACCGATATTGTTATTGCAAGTTTATATTTGATGCATGAAATGTGGAGAAAGTTTTCTCCAACATATCTTCCTGCGTAACAGTTTGCCAACAGAATCGGAGCGTTGAGCATATCCAGAACAAAGCAGAGGTGTATTCATTCACCTTTTTAAAATCTTGGAACCTGAGATTGTTCCATTCATCTCTAGCAGTGGGAAGTAAAACTTCCATTTGATTATCAAATATGCTTTTTAAATCTTCCCACAAAACGTATGGATCTTCAAAATTTGAATATTCAAATTACAACATCTCATCAATGTGTTTATGGAGGAAGACATCGGCTTTTGCCTTGTCTTGATCGCTACATTCGTTCCACTCCGTTATCGTTTCCAAAACACCCATTGACTTGAGATGTCGCTTAACATGTGCCGTCCACGGCATATAATTTTCTCCGGTGATATTAAGAGCCGGGAATTCAATTTTTGTGATGTTTGCCATTTTGTTGCTAAACATAAATAAGATAAATATTAAAATCTAAATACTCATTAAAAATGAGATAACATACAAAGGTACAGCTATAAACAAATAAATGAATACATAAGCACTAAAAAGATGAGGTGGAAGCTCATATATTAAGGTCGGCAACAATATTAATATTATGCCGGCCAATATTAAAACCGGGTGAATAATCTTCGAAAATTTTTCTTGAATAACTTTGAGAAGAAGAGTGTTTGCTGTGGAAAAAATGAGATTAATAACTGGTTATTTATAGTGGTAAATTATAATCGTTTTGTAACGGTTATATTACCGTTTTATAGCCGTTGTACAACGGTTATATATATATATATATATGTATATGTATATATAATAAATGATGTATTAAGGAAATGTTATTTTATAAGATATAAAATTAGGATGTATAATAATAAGAATAAAAATGTTAGTATACATGAATGTAAACTCTAAATTAAATGTTAGTATGTGCGTATAAATAAAAGTTAGATGCATAAATAAATACAAGTGTTATCAAGTCTTTCAGTCTCTTTATTTTATTTTTCATTTTCTAAGTATGGGACTTAATTGTTTTTATGATAGGAGTGTCTGGATAACAGGGTCTCCTAAAGGAAAACAATCCCACGATACATAAAAAGACATGTTACGTTTTTGTAGTCCAACAACGATCGTATATCCATCGTAAGATACATCTGCACTGGTATTAGTTTATCATAACAGTTATAGTTTATATATTAATCAAATGCTTACTTTGATTATAATTGCTTGAACGTTTCCTTAGCTAGAGCCTCGTGCTGATAACGTGTTATAATATAACAAGAATTAACACAAGATTAGTGCTAAAACTTTAAGAACTTTAGAAGTGTTACAAGAGAAAGAAGAAGAGAATTGTATAACTTATGAAAGTGTATACATGAGGTGCATTTTTCCTTCTACCTTGAGCTAGTATTTATACTACAAAAAGATTAACTATTTGGTAGACAAGGTTAACTATTTAGTAGACAAAGCTATCCCTAAGTTTGACAAAGAGTTCATCCACTTGCTTGGTAAATCTAGAGGTAAATCTTGATCTTTATGGTAAATCTTTAATAACATTTATAACACTTTTGGATTAAAATAGATATTTTGAGCAAACTACAAAAACTAAAATAATATTTTCTTCTTAAAGAAACTATTAAGTCAATAACTATTCAATAAATTGAAGTTATTTAATGAGATTAGGACGAAGAAACTGTCAAAAGTAAGATAAAACACCTCTCTCCCTTTCCCTACGGGGGGTTTTGGCACATCCTCACTCTATTGAAGCTTGGGTTAAGTTAATGGTGCTACCTCGCTGCACGCTCAAGGTTTTTAGACCTTCGTGTAGGCAGGAGCGTAAATCGGGGAATCGTAAATCTTTGCAGTGTTCTGCCATCCAGCGTGCGCTTTCGGTATGGGGGGATGGAGCTGGTTGTTGTGACCTTATTAAAGATTTGTTCGCGGATCAAGGGAGCCCCTCTCCTGCTTCTGACAAGGTTTTAGGTGGTGCTGCCCGGTCGGAGACCAGTGTAAATGTTAAGCAGTGTCTCCGAAAAGTGGCAGATGGACATTTCACGGCTGCTGTGAAAGTTCTCTCTTCTTCTGGGGTAGCCCCCTGTAATGGTGCTACCATGCAGGCTTTGCTTGATAAACATCCTGTTTTGCCTCCTCCCTTGTTGCCAGGCCCATTGTTCGCTGATCAATCGTTGGTGGTAGATGTGGAGGATGTCTTAGGTGGTATTAAATCATTTCCGAAAGGGACCTCGTGTGGTAGAGACGGGTTACGGGCTCAGCATCTTCTTGATGCTCTGTGCGGAGAAGGATCTGTTGTTGCAGGTGGGGTTCTTCAAGCTATAATGGGGGTGGTTAATCTTTGGCTGGCTGGACGGTGTCCGGCTTCTCTGGCAGAATTTGTTGCCTCGGCCCCTCTAACCCCTCTTCTTAAGCCGGACAATGGGGTACGACCGATCGCAGTTGGGGCTATTTGGAGACGGCTTGTCTCTAAGGTGGCAATGCGCCGCCTTAGGGAAGATATGGTTAACTACTTGAGGGACTTCCAATTTGGGGTTGGAATCCCCAATGGGGCAGAAGCGGTTCTCCATAGTGCAAATAGGTTTCTTGATTGCTTTCATGCAGATGGGTCGTTGGTCATGCTGACCATTGACTTTTCTAATGAATTTAACCTGGTGGATAGGTCGGAAATGTTAAAGGAGGTGCATCGAGTTTGTCCGTCCCTATCCCCATGGGTGATTTTTTTGTATGGTCAACCTGCTAGGCTTTACGTAGGGGATAATTGCATTTGGTCTACCACCGGGGTTCAGCAGGGGGATCCGCTAGGACCTTTACTGTTTGCTCTGGCTTTACACCCCCTCATTACCCGGGTCCAAGAGCAGTGTCACCTGCTTTTTCATGCTTGGTACCTTGATGATGGTACGATTATTGGTCCTGTTCATGAAGTGGCTAAGGCTTTAGAAGTTATCTCAAGGGAAGGCCCTTCTTTGGGGCTCCAACTAAATGTTCGGAAGACTGCATTGTTCTGGCCATCATGCAATGGGGAGAAGTTTGCTGCGGGGTTGTTCCCAGAGGATATCGGGAGGCCTAAGCTGGGAGTAAAGTTATTGGGGGGTGCCGTCAGCCGTGATCGGGACTTCATCAGTGACCTGGCTGTTAAGAGGGCCTCCCGGGCTGTCGATCTCATGAGGGTACTCCCGCAACTTAAGAATCCACAATGTGAACTCCTTTTACTGCGTTCGTGCATGGGAGTTGCCAAACTTATTTTTGGTCTCCGCATATGCCAACCATCTTATGTTGGAGCGGCTGTTACTTTGTTTGATGAAGGACTTCGGCAAGCCATTGATGATATTGTGGTTGGCGGGGGGCCGTTCTTTGGGGACTTGCAATGGCGATTGGCTTCCTTGCCAATCAAGGAGGGTGGGCTTGGATTACTATCGGCGGGGGATGTCTCGTCTTTTGCCTTCGTGGCCTCCAGAGTGCAATCTTTGGAACTTCAAGATCATATTCTGCGAGCTTGTTGTATGGGTGATTTTGATTCGGAATTTAGGGCTGCGTTGGATGGTGTACAAGTCGTTCTTCCTGATGTTGACCTTGGCGGTTTTGCTAATAAAGACACCGCCCCCCGTGAACCTCAAACTATTTTGGAGAGTGCTTTTTATGGTAAAACCGTGAAGGAAATCAATGGTGTTTTCGGGTTATCCCCTCGGCAAAAAGCTGTTTTTGATTGTTTACGAGCCCCCCACGCTCAAGATTTCCTTACTGTTATCCCGATCGAGGGCTTGGGGCAATGTATGTCGGCAGTAGAATATCGGTCTGTCCTCAAATATCGTTTGATGATACCGTTGTACCCTGAGGATGAACCGTGCCCTGTTTGTCGGAAGGTGTGTCTTGATAGCTTCGGGGAACATGCCCTTCACTGCAAAGAGCTTCCTGGCTTCAAGTACAGACACGATCTGGTTAGAGATGTGCTGTTTGACGTTCTCAAGCGAGCTGGTATCGCTGCTAAAAAAGAGGCTCCGGTTAATTTCCTAACGGACCCGAAAGAGGGGAGGTCTTCCCTTCGACCAGCCGATGTGCTGGTTTTTGGATGGTCCGGGGGTAAGCATGCTTGCATTGATCTCACGGGGGTGTCGCCTCTTGCCGGTTTCAGGGGAAGTGGTTTTGTTTCAGGGCAAGCGACGCGGAAGGCTGAGGCGGGGAAAATATCCAAGCACGAGCAGGCCTGCATAGATAATCAACATGCCTTCCTTCCCTTCGCGTTCGATACCTTTGGTTATCTGGCCCCTGTGGCGTCCGGTTTCTTGAAGCGGGTTCAAAAGGCAGCACTTGCGCATGCGACAGTGTCTGTAGGCCATACTTATGTGTTTAGCCGAGTAGGATTTGCAATTCAAAAGGGGGTGGCGGCGCAGCTTGTTGCCCGTCTACCAACCCATGATTTGTAATTTGCTATTCTAAGTTTAATGAAAACTAGATATTATACCCACCAAAATAAGTAAAACTTATATATATGTTGAGAAACAAATAGAAAGTTTATTTTGGTTAAAAAAAAAAAATTTGATTAATATTTTCTAAATAATATTTTGATAAATATTTTTTTCACCAACACTAATTTAAAAAAATATATGTAACTCTGCGAATACCCTTTTTATATGTTTTATTACCTATTTTATCATGTATTGTGCATTATATGTAAAATAAATAAATAGTTCGCGCATCATTTTGTTATATGTTTTGTATATACTAATGAAATTTATGTCTCCTACACAATTTTTATTTATTTTACCTATTTACTTATATATGATTTATGTATTATGTGATCTTGTAAAATATGTATATTCACATATAAGCGTGCCCACTTCATTATTTTACCAACCGAGACATTTTATGTTGTGTTTTTATGCGAAAACGACCTAACAACAATAACGTCGTGTGGTCATCTTCTTAGCGCACAGTTAGTGAACACGTAACACGAATCTTTTTACTTAAATACTTTAGGATCCCGTTATCAAAAAATTACCTGACCCCAATACTTTAAATAGTATACACATTCAATTTAATTTGATTTTTTAATAACATATACCTGTTAGTTTTTTTTAACAAAAATATATATGCAGATGCTTTTATTTTTTTCTCGACATTCCAGCATAACCTTTGTTTGAAACAAAGTCATATCTAAAAATAAAGCATTTGTTAGGTACTATAAACTATAACAAGCGTTAACCAAATTCCGATATCGTAACAAAACAAACCGATACCAAATAAATTCCGTTGCAAAACGAGGTTCAACGAAATAAAACGCGGCGGACGCGGTATTTAATCATTAAATTATTTAATGATGATAACTTAATATAATCATTAAAAAGTAAAAGTGCAATTTTTATTTTCTTTTCCTTTTTCAAGTATCTTACCAAAGTATTAAAAGCAACCCCATGAAAACCCACTATAAAACCCTTTACACCTTCTCTTCCAGATTCTCAAACCGCTTTTTCACGCCTTTAATATTCTTCGACAACACACAAGAAATTTTTTTTTTAACAGCATCTCGGTCAGGGTTATACACACAAGAATTCTGCAATCAATCCACACGTATTTTCTGCATTACACTCAACCAAAGCATCAATCAATGGGTGTAGAATCTGAATTTCAAGGTATTACAAACATCTACACATCAGAATTTCAATTCATTTTTCATATTTCTACATCTTTTTAACTTAAGTAAATGAATACAGCAATCGATAACAACCAAAACGTGTTGCAAAAACACGTTGAGTTCTTCGACCGCAACAACGACGGTGTGATTTACCCCTGGGAAACGTTTCAAGGTTTGGTTTGGTTTCATCTATGTTATGATTGATATATTTATGTGAATTATCATGTTGGTAGTCGGGAAAACAAACAATTTGTGTTAACAGTGGCGGATCCAGAATTTTTTTTCAAGGGTTTCTTCTGGTATATTCTCACAATTTTTTTTCGAAATCATTCAAGGTTTCCATTTAACTTTTTCATTTTTTTCCAAACCGACTGGAAAGTCAGAAACCCCTGGATCCGCCACTGTTTGTGTATATGTTTTGATTGTTTTGTGTTGATGATGTTAGGGTTTAGAGCAATTGGGAGTGGAATTTTGTTATCTTCGGTTGCTGCAATCTTCATAAATGTTGGGCTTAGCGGCAAAACTCGTCCTGTATGTGTTGTCCATATCCTGATTTTTTGATTATTTTTTTAATTTGCATGGGTGATGATTAATATTTTAATATTTTAATAAGATACGTTAAAGTTTTGCTAATAATAATGGTATTAAAAGTAATATTTGACTAATGGGCTGATTGATTGGCAACCTTTTGCTGAGCAATTAAGAATAGGCATGACTTCGGTACCGGTACCGAAAGTATAAATCCTGAAAATCAACAAAATTGGGTGTCGGTACGGTACCGAAAATACTTGGTACGGTATGGTTATTGAAAGTAAAAATTGGTAAAATACTGGTACCAAACTAAAAGTACCGATGCCGAAAACACCAAAAGGTGGACACCGAATTAGTACCGAAAATAATTCGGTACTGATTTGGTTTCGGGATTTGGTACCATTTGCTCATCCCTAATTAAGAGGTCTGGGCAATAAGTGGTAGTCTCTGAATCAGTTCAACATGTTTCTAAAACTTATCCATTAAAAGGGGTTTTGTGAGTGAACTAAACGCTCTCTACATATATACATATGACCGATTTAGAGATAGCCTCTTAATGTTAAGAGTCTACCAAATAACCCCTAAGAGTTGTTGATAAAATTTAAGAGTGTTAATGGTTATGTTCGGCTGGTTTTGATGAAGATTTTGATCTGAACTACTAACTACGATTTCGGGAGACAACAAAGCAAATAGGCTAGGTTGGGTTGGTCGGTCGGACTTGCTAGTTTTACTGGTTTAATGGTCTGGTTTTGGTGGTGTAAACTTTTTTCTTCTAAAATCATTTTTGTTTAAAAAAATGAAATTATAAATATCGTTCATGTGTATATACATAAATACATATCCTGAAAGAAATTTTATAAATATAAATTTTTGGGTATATACGTTTTTGACCCCCGGTTTTATCGAAACTTTTGGGTATATACGTTTTCGACCCCTCGGTCGTAAATCTCAAGCTTCGCCACTGTTGTTGAAACCACCAAAGACCAAACTGCCAAAACCAAAATATTTACTGGAAAACTTGCTTTAGTTTAGATCATTTCAAAGGTTTTTTAAACCTAAAACTATTGTTAATTGGGATGAACATTAACATTTTAGTTTGTGTTAATACTAAATTTAATAATAAGAAATTATAACACCATGATGGTGGTTATGATTGGAGTTGTAAATGACTCAGGAGTTTGACCTTGGTTTATTTAGGCTTGAGCTCAACTCGATTTGATTTTTAGCAAGTTGATCTTGAGTGGTCGTGAATAGCTCAATTCGTTCACATCCATGTTAACTTATTATGTAAACCTTGCCTTGGTACGCCTAACCATTTTTTGTAGTTTTATTATTTGTTAAAATGTTTACAATAATCAATATGAATACAAAAATGATATATTTATAGTTACAATCCAAATTTTGTCCTTGTAAATATAGTTTTGAGTTTTGACAATATCAATTCTGTGTATTTGGTCATTAGCCAAGTAAATTTCACTAAACTATGTTTCATGCGATATTTTCTAAGATGAAATAATATATTATAATTCGTATAATATTTTTTTTTATTACTACTTAAAAAAGCTAAAATATATTTCTAAACCTGTCCCTATAGAAAGCTAAAATCCTTTTAGCATACTGCAATGCAGAAGTATACTTGAAGTAAGGGCGAGATTAGAGCCACACGCAAATGTCATAGAAAAAATATCATAATGGGAGGATAACTAAAATTCTTATGTTCTGAATTTACATCGAGCTAGTTGTTAAACGGGCAACAAGTTGCGCCGCTACCCATTTTTGAATAGCAAAACTAAGTATTTTAAAAACTACGTCCATAGATCTCGGGGTCATAACATTACTATGCATGACCCTTTGAACTCGACTAAAGATGATAAATTAATAGAGTTAAAAGGTCAAATTTGAATTAACCATTAATGAATTCTGGGCACAAGAATAATAAGGTTGTGTTAGACCCGTTTAATAAATATTTTGCTTTTGGATTGAGCTATAATTTAATTAAACAAGTCTTGTTTGGGTTGACCTGTTTCACCCGTTTAATCAAACGAGTCAACCCGTTTAAGACTAGAATTAAAGCATATATTATACGGTCCACCCGTTTAAAACTATAATAAATTTATGTATCATAATGTTAACCATTTTTTTACGGCCTCATTAACTTGTTTATTCTGGTCAAGGTTAATATTTTGACAAACAAATACATGAGTGGAGTTTAGGTTCATAAGTTCAACCTACCAATCTGACACCTGTGAACTCGCCAACCTGACACGATTGCCACCCCTTATATAGAACACATTTATAGTCAAGTTATAACGACATTTTTGTTTTTGTTTGAAGCAGGGAAAGAAGTGTCCTAATCTACTTTTCCCTATCATCATTGAAAACATAAAAATGGCGAAACATGGAAGTGACTCTGGTGTCTATGATGAACATGGAAGGTATCATTCTCTTTTCTGTAAATGTCTACTTTGAAGAGAAGAAATATTTATGAGACTCTACAATACATGTCCTTCATGGGTTGTGAACAATGAATATTATTCAATTAACAAAAAATAAAATTGGGAATTTAGGATCATGTATTGAAATAGATTATTCAAAACCAAAATCAGACTATAAGTTTTAATGGAAAAGACATGCTCCGGCTTGTTGAGACGTCTCTGTCCATTAGTTTTGGGCCCTGTAATTCCAAACGCATAAAAAATTATGCCTTTTTTAAGTTGGGTTCTTTTCTAGCCCATCTGCATGTCTAGTTCTAGTTCATCCAAGTACGAGTCTGCTAGCTTTAAACACCCCCTAACGATCGTATTGGTTTTGTAGATGAATATAAACTTTTAACTTTTATTTACTTATGTATGTATTCAATCTGATTAATAACCATTAACTTCGTGTTTAAGGTTTGTTAATTCCAAGTTTGAGGAGATATTCCACAAATACGCACGCACACATCCGGATGCCTTGACAGCAGACGAATTGAATGAGTTCCTCAAAGGAAACCGAGAACCCAAAGATTATGGAGGATGGTAAGAATACACAACTCTTAATATTTTTTTATAAACATTGATCAACATGGCAGAACTAGAGGGGTCCGAGACCGGGCCCCTGACTTTCCTCCTGGCATATTTTTCTATAAATATTGAATAGTCAACGCATTGGCTTTCTTGTGGTTTGACCTCAGTGTATTGTGTAGGATTGGTGGTCTTTCGGAATGGAAGATATTGTATTACCTGGCTAAGGACAAAGACGGGTTATTGAAAAAGGACACCATTAGATCTGTTTACGATGGAAGCTTATTCGAGAAAATGGCAGCTGAAAAGATTAATAAGAAAAAGGACAGGTAAACTCTACACCTTTTTCTTAACAAAAAAAAAAAGGGTCTAGCATATGTCAAAGATGATGGATAAACAAGTGAGTCGTTTGTAAAATAATCAAGCTCGGTTCTTGACTTGAGCTGAACTTAAACGAGCCTAAGTTTTATGTTTGTTATTATATAATAATACATAAATAAATAAAAAGGAATTACATAATATTATAATAAATAAGAATTAAGAAATAAAAGAACTTTACTCGAGGTTGCAAAATTACTTAAGAGTTCGATTGAGCTCTAGACACAAAGCTTCAAACGGTTAAAACTCGAACTCAAGTTTCCTTATGTTAGACGAGCCAAGCTCTAGCCTAGTTGAACTCGACTTGGTTGCGTAAATAGTATGGCTTAACTTTTTTTTTCTTTTTGCAGTGAAAAATAAAGAGAAGCAGGGATGTAAGTGTTGTGTGATTGTTGTTTGACCTTGTGGTAAAAAAAAAGAGAAAAGTTAGGTTAGATGTGTGCAATTGGTTTGTGTGTATGTATATTATGTATATGGTTTGTTTGACTTGTATTCTTTAAATTTATAACCTTTTATATAAGTTATTTCATTTTTACATATTATGGTTTCATTATCAGAGGTGAGAATAGGTCGGCTCGGTTGCGAATAAAATACATTTAGCCAATGTTTGTGTATAAATTTGTACGTCTAATCGGTCTTTGTTTTAGGCCGGAGGGTGTAGAGGGCGTCACTGTAACATCCCGAAAATGCAAATTTCTTAAATTGCAATTAGTTTGCATATAAATTAGTAAGATAAACTAACTAGGAATAACACTAGCCTAGTTAGTTTAAGACATAAGAGTAGTTAAAGGTTAAAATAAAATAAAAGCAAAAGGCAAGGGACCAAATGTGCTGAAATTGAAACTATATTATTATTTTTAATAAAAATAAAACCAAACACCCCATTTTGGGATGTCTGGTCGTACAAGAAGCAGGAAGGGGCGATTCCCCACTCTCAAAACACTAAACATCACTAAACTCTTAAATTGAAGGCCCAATCCAAGCTGAAATCGAAATTTGAACATAGATTATTGATCCTCGTCACAAGTGTGACAACCCTAAAAATTACAGGTATCCGTACAATTAATTTATATTTAATTAGTGCGTAATTACTGTGCTTGATTACAATTACGAATGGACTGTTTTCTGTTTTCTGATACATACATATTCATGCATCATACCTTATTACTGTCACCCCATTTATTACACACAAAACAATAGTGACAAACTTGATGCACAAAAGCACAGTTAGCACAGTGAGCGGATAACCCAGTAAACATGTTGACATTACCAGCACCAGACAGACATTGTCTCTAAGGCCAGTATGAGCCGGGAATAGATTACTACACTAATAGGGAGTGTAGGGAGGTGAGGATTGTAAAACTGCGTCACTAGGTGATAGTGATAGTGACCGGATGTGCCTAAAACATGCTCTAACTACAAAATTCTGCACTTTATTACGAAATTCAGCATTTAAATTAACTAGTAAAGTGCAAAAACATGAGAAAATAATACTAGACACTTTCCAAAGTGTCGGGAGTTGATTGTGTTACTAAAAACACTATAAAAGACACTTTAAATGCTTATTTAGCACTTTAACGGATCAATATCCAACCGAACAACCGGACTTTACCCGGAACATAAAAATATTGTCAATGACATTATTTATCCTTCTCTGAACTAGTTAGGGTCCCTGAATACCCTAACACCCGTTATATTACATAACACACTAATATACTCTAACTAAACATTTAGAACATAACTGATCACTTAACCATCCAATTGAAAACCAACCTATAACCCCCCCCCCCCCCCCCCCCACATCCGATCGGTTCCCCATGTGGGACACACCCCACCCATAATTTTTGATTATTTTAATCCTATTGGTCTAGTATCTAGAGGACACATTGTTTGTTGGACGAAAGCACAAGATGGATTATAAGAAAGCTTGGGAGATAAACATTTCATTCACAAAACACTTAACAAAAAATAGCTCTCTCTCTCCCTCTTGCCTTGTGATCGGCCAAACACCATCACCACTACCCAACCATCATTCAAATCTTGTTCAACCATTTTACCTACACACATAGAAGCAAGGGATCATACAAGGAAGCTCGGTGCTTTCGGAATCTCAAGAACCTCACTACATTGCTTTTATCCACCTTGTTTACGCTTTGAATCTTCCCTAGCCACGAGCTAGTAGTAAGTGCTTCCCAACATCTTCTTGTTCTTGTTTAAAGTGGTTAATAAGAGATTTAACGGTTAAAATCCAAGAACACACAAGATCAAAACATAAAGTCTTGAAAGAATGATAAATAAGTTGGTTAAAGAGTAACTAGTGGTGTAAATCTTAAGAAACTTGTTTAGTTGTGATTATTTTATGTTGTTTGATGCTAGTAGTGGGATAGATCATCATCTAACCATGCTAGATCATGTTCATGGAACAAGAACTAGTAGTTTGTTAAGTGTGAAAGTTACAAGATGATGAACTCTTCCACTAACAAAACATGAACTTGTGTAAAAGTGATTCTTCTTGTAAAATAAGGTTTTAAACTAGTAGATCTAAAGATCTACAAGTGGTATTTTTGAAGAACCAAGCGTAAGAGGCAAGACTTGTTTTAAACCCGGATCTTACACAAACTACAAGCATTTTAGTGAAAAAGCAAGTGTGTAAACACTTGTGTAGCAAGAAGATTTAACAAGGAAATATTTTCGTAAATTTTGACTAGAAAGTTGTAAGACTACATATTCTTTAAAAATAAAGTTTTCAAGGAACTAATTCTATTTTTAAAGATGGAAAGATCCACTAAACATGTTAGGAAGTTACAACATATTTTTACAAAACTTACAAGTTCATGAGTTTGCGATTTATACTTATTTTGATAAGTTTGATACTTGAATGTTGTATATTGATGGTTGGAAAATTGATTGATTGAATTTTGAAAAGAAAATGATACGCTAGTAAGCGTTGCCACCTCCAGTTACAGAGGAAACTCTATTGAAATTTTTCTAGAAATATAACACTTAGAAATATTTTTGGTAACAAGTGTTTATAAATATATTTTTAACTTGTTTTCAAAATATAAATTTCGCCATGATTTTTACTACAAAATAACCAAGCGTCGGAGGTGGAGTTTTGTAAATGAAAACTTGTTAAATATATATTGAGAATATATATTTCATAATAAAACGCTTGTGTGCTTACGTGATTATTTTGTGAACTAGAGATATATTATTTTTAGGGTAAAAATAATATTTCTTGGAAATATCATGAAAACATGACTCCAAAATAATACCAATGCTTTCACGTATAAATATTTAAGTTACACCGGTATTATTATTACCACCCGAACTTTAAATGTAACTTATGTATTTTCGGAAAAATACTCTTAAATGCGTATTTTGATAAAAGTATTATTTTGGAAATCGTATGGAATAAAATATAATATTTTTGGGAAAAATATGTATATTTTGGAGATAGAATATTTTAGACAAATGAATAAAAATATATTTTATTAAGTGAGACTTAATAATATATTTTTGGAATTACAAAAACGCACATGTATTAAAACCCCCATCCTTGGGAAGGAATATATTTATTAAATAATTAAGAAGTGTAAACACGAAATAGTTGTCTAACTATTTCCCAAAAACGTTAAACCTTAAGCCAAGGCACGGCCGTCCGTCTAATAGAAGTTAGTACGCGTAGGTCGTCACGCAGCAGGTTGATTTGGGATTGACTATTTCGATACGCAATACAGTGAGTTCATGTCCCCCTTTTCTCTTAACTGTTTTCAGTTTTTATACTTCGGGGGTGAAATACATGTTACTATGATTACGAATACTTTTTACATGGTATGATTAGCGTAAGGAGGGTTACTACTTAGATCATGTGAGTGAGTAGGCTGAAACTGGAGGCCATTAATCCTCATTGTAGGACCGAGGGTCATTAGCGGTAGATCTATCTGGGTGTAGCGAGCCCAACCCCTGAGTCCGCTGAATGAACCAGGTGGTGACTTTTAATTTTAATAAAAATAAAACTAAACACCCCATTTTGGGATGTCTGGTCGTACAAGAAGCAGGAAGGGGCGATTCCCCACTCTCAAAACCCTAAACATCACTAAACTCTCAAATTGAAGGCTCAATCCAAGCTGAAATCGAAATTTAAACATAGATTATTGATCCTCATCACAAGAGGATTACAAGGTATGTAAAATTTGATGAAAACTCTCAACTTAAAATTCTCATGAAATTGGGAAAATCTGAAGTTTATGGTTGTATGTTTGTTTTATGATGAATTAGGAACCATATAGTGTCTAGGGACAAACCCTAGACAAATACAAGTTGAAATCGTGTGAAAATTTAGTAAAATCTATGAACACCATTGTAGGTGATAAGTGGGTTATGTAGAATTTGATAAACACTAGGAAATTTGGGTGTGGTTCTAGTGTAATTTGACAATTTTGAAGTGACTTCTGAATTCTAGAAGCTAACAATTATGTAAAATGGTTGATTGATGTGAAATTAGGGCTAAGTGATAAGCTAGAGACTTGATATTTAATCATGTAAAAATCTGCCCTTAAAGTGTTGTGAAAATGCCTCAAAGAAGGCTTAAAACTGAAATTCAAAGTTTAAACGCATAATTATGATGTTTCGGTGTATTATGCGATATATGGTTTAAAGAGAGAGTTCTAAACATGTAATAAATGAACTCTATAGGAAAGGACGCAGGAGCGTCAAGCGGACAAGCGGGTGGCGAACCACATTTGAAAGGCCTACTTTGAAGGTATGTAACTTAACTCGTTACATTGGGTAATTTAATAATTAGCATATGTGTAGTCGAATTTTAGAATAGAAGTTGAGCTGAATTAAAGCGATAATGTTCGCTATGTTGAATAATAGATAAAGAATTGGTTAGATCGCGTTGGTAGTCATTAAAATGGAGGATTCCATAGATGAGCCAAACGGGTCGAATAATCAAATGATGCGAGGTTAATGCATTGTAGTATGATCACTCGGTCATCGTTATTGTTCGTGAAAGACACATTAGAATACGAGAAATCAGTGTGTTAATTGTTAGAATGAGAAATCTTACAATTGGGTTTGGGCAAAATAACCAAATCAAACAAAACCTGGAATTGCAGTGGCTACCGTAAATTACGGTATCCACCGTAATTTACGGTAGAGATCAAATGTTTACGGTGGTTTACCCCTGAGTTACGGTGGACCATAATGATAAAATAACTACCGTAACTTACGGTAGATACCGTAAGTTACGGTAGAGCCTGGAAATGTTGGCTAAGTTTTGTATATCTTAGCAAAGCGAATCCGTTTCTAATGTAGTTTCGATTGAACCTTAATTCCATGAACTCTAATACTAATAACTGTCAAAGTTTCAGTTTGTAGGTGCTGCTAGTATGTGGATGATGATCAAGCATGTTTTGAAGAACCGAACACGAACTTTTGAAGCTTCCGCATAAGTTAACTTTGATTAGAAAATGTTTATGATGTAAATGATTTATTAATCATGTTTTGAATGTTTAAACTAATTAGTAGTCAACTAGTATGTGATCCTCACAAAACTTCAATTTTGTTAAATATATTGTGAAGTAAGGTACTGTTTACAAATAATCTCGCGTATTTACATTAAATTCTTATAAAATTGAGATGGGTGTTACAAGTTGGTAATCAGAGCTTAAGGTTGTCAACAATGTGTTTGGTTCAAGCTTGATCGATCGTCCGGTAAGAATTAACTTATTATGTTAACAAATTATGTCTTATGTAAGAATGAGAAAGGAATTGATGCGCATGGGAAGAGCGTGTTAACACACTCAAACCCGGAAAGTGCATTAAATGTGAACGGTTAAAGCAAGTTAAGAACTTGGCTAAACCGAAACAAATGAAGCAATGTTATGAATGAAATGTTTAACGTTTAAATGTAAACATTTCAGTTTCAAGATGTCTGATGGAAACGATGATAATCCGGTGCAAACAAGCACCGAACAAATGAAAGAGATAATTGCCGAAGAAGTAGGGAAGGCAATTGAAGGTAGTCTATCCGGGTTTATAGACAAAATTCAAAGCACGGTGTTGTCACTTGTCGAAGAGCGAGTTAAAAGGTTGGAGGATAGTGTCAACCTTATGAAAGATAAAACGGGAGAACGTAAAGGGTGCTCATATAAAGAATTTATGGCGTGCAAACCGCCAATCTATAACGGGGAAGTTGACCCGATAATCTGCCAAAGATGGATAAGTGACATCGAAGGAGTGTTTGAACGAACCCACTGTGACGTAGGTGACTTTGTTGCTTACGGAACGGGTCAATTGAGAAATCAAGCCAAGGATTGGTGGGACAATAAAAAGAAGGAAATGGGAGCCGAAGCGGCAAGGGTCATGATTTGGGATGAGTTTAAGGTGTCGTTCCTTAAACACCATAGTCCCAAAGCAGTTATCAACATGATCAAAGAGGAATTTATTCAGTTAAGACAAAAGGGAGAATCAATTGATAAGATCACGGGCATCTTCATGGATAAGCTGAGGTTTTGTGACGAGTTAGTCACCACTGAAGAGCAGAAGATATACTACTAATACAACATGCTGAGTGCTGAATACCGAGAGTTTATGACTCCCTCAAAATATGAAACTCTCACAGAAATCATCAACACCGACCGGGAGCGGGAAATCGAGTTAAAGAAGCAAGTTGAGAGGGGTGAGCGAAGGGCACAGGATGTGAATCCAAGCCCTACAAAGAAAGCTAGAACTGCTGAATCGGGGAAGAAAGTGGAGGCTAAAGGCGGGTCGCCAAGTTGCAAAGTATGTGGAAAGGGGCACAAAGGTGAGTGCCGCCTCAAAGACAAGCCGTGTCCGGTATGTGGGAGGACGGGGCACACTGCATCACTATGTCCCGGAAAAGTTTCCGTTTGTTACAAATGCTATCAACCCGGCCACAAAAAGTCTGAATGCCCCGAGTTGGTTGGAAAGAGAGACACAAAAGAGTCTCCAGTAGAAGCTCCCAAAGCGAAGGCTAGGTCCTTCCAACTTACTGCGGCTGAAGCGAAAACAGAACCCGATGTGGTCTCAGGTATATTCACAATTAACTCAATTCCAGCACGTGTACTGTTTGATACGAGTGCGAATAAATCCTTCATTTCGCATGGATTTATTCGACATCCTTCTTTTGTATTGACAAAGTTATATGTGCCCTTAGAAGTAGAAATAGGGGACAACAAAAGTTTTATAGTTTTTTACGTTTGTCGAAACTGCAAATTAAGCATAGACGATGAAGAATACTTATAGATCTAATCCCGATGTCAATGGGGGAATTTCAAGTAGTCGTTGGGATAGATTGGCTATCTCAGCACCACGCGAAGGTCGTGTGTTTTTCGTAAGGAGATAAAGCTAATATCTCCGAGCGGGAAACACATCACTATCTATGGCGAAAAAGGAGGCAACCCCATAGTGTGCTCAATGTTGAAAGCTCACAAGCTTATGAAGCGAGGATGCAAGGCATTCATGATATACGCAAATGAGCCCAAGAAAGAATCACGGAAGATTGAAGATGTACCGGTAGTACGAGACTATGAAGATGTGTTTCCGGAGGATTTACCGGGGATACTGCCTGAACGGGAAGTAGAGTTCGGGATCGAATTGATTCCGGGCGCAAAACCCGTAGCAAAAACACCGTACCAACTCGCACCGTCGGAATTACAAGAGTTGATGTCCCAGATTCAAGACCTGCTTGACAAAGGATTCATAAGGCCAAGTGTGTCTCCATGGGGCGCACCGGTATTGTTCGTGAAAAAGAAAGACGAAAGCATGAGCATGTGTATCGATTACCGGGAGTTAAACAAACTCACGGTAAAGAACCGATACCCGCTTCCGAGGATAGATGATTTATTCGACCAATTACAAGGTGCGAACTGGTTTTCAAAAATTGACCTTAGATCAGGGTATCACCAACTAAAGGTCAAGGAGGAAGATGTGCCGAAGACGGCTTTCCACACGAGATATGGACATTACGAATTCCTCGTGATGTCATTTAGGCTAACAAATGCACCCGCGGCTTTCATGGACCTCATGAACCGGGTTTGCAAGCCAATGTTGGATAAATCAGTCATCGTATTCATAGATGATATTTTGGTGTATTCAAAAAGTGAAGCCGAGCATGCACACCATCTACAAGAAGTGCTAGAAACACTTAGACGAGAGAGGTTGTATGCGAAATTCTCTAAGTGTGCCTTTTGGTTACGAGAGGTGCAATTTCTTGGCCACATCATAAGTGCCGATGGAGTATTAGTAGACCCGTCAAAGATCGAGGCCGTGTCAGAATGGAATCCCTCGAAGAACCCTTCGGAAATTAGAAGCTTTTTAGGGCTTGCAGGATACTATAGGAGATTCATTCAAGATTTCTCCAAGATTGCGTCATCGCTAACAAAACTAACCCGGAAGGAAGAAAAGTTCATTTGGGGTGTAGATCAAGAAAGAGCGTTTCAAACGCTAAAAGAGAAGTTAACTCAAGCTCTGGTACTGACATTGCCGGACGGGGTCGAAGACTTGGTGGTTTATTCGGATGCTTCACTATCGGGGCTCGGATGCGTTCTGATGCAACGGGGCAAAGTTATAGCTTATGCCTCGAGGCAATTGAAGATACACGAGAAGAGATATCCCACGCATGATCTCGAGTTGGTTGCGGTGGTATTTGCATTAAAAATATGGAGGCACTATTTATATGGGGTAAAATGCACCATATTCACCGATCACAAAAGCTTAAAATACTTCTTCGATCAGAAGGAGTTAAATATGCGACAAAGGCGATGGTTAGAAACGGTGAAAGATTTCGACTGTGAAATACACTATCACCATGGAAAGGCAAATGTGGTGGCAGACGCTCTGAGCAGAAAAGCGGACTATGTCCCAATACGAGTAAGATCGATGCAGCTTGTGGTGACCTCGAGTATACTTGAACGTATCCGAGAGGCGCAATTAGAAGCAATGAAAGAGGAGAATTGGAAGAAAGAAAGAATAATCGGTCAGTTGAAAGATTTGTCGGATGGAAATAACGGGTTGAAGACTCGATTCGGTAGGATATGGGTTCCAAATACTTGTGGGGTGAAGATGCTTCTACTTGATGAAGCTCATAAATCCCGATATTCAATTCATCCGGGTGCGACCACGATATACAATGATCTGAAATAAAACTATTGGTGGCCCGGGATGAAAAGAGATATTGTGAAATATGTGGAGAAGTGTTTGACCTGCTTGCAAGTCAAAGCGGAGCACCAGAAACCATATGGTAAGTTGCAACCACTGGACATCCCAGTCTGGATATGGGAATAAATCACCATGGATTTGTTGACCAAATTGCCCAAAACTAGCCGTGGGTTTGATGCTATATGGGTAGTCGTGGATAGATTGACGAAAAGTGCTCATTTCTGTAACAACCCTCGGTAAACCATCGCCCTCATAAATATTTTAGACGCCTTAGTATATTATAAAATGTCCCCATATATCTTATATTACACCCCGTATGTGAAAACCGAGCCCGATATATGTTATAGTTTATTAAATAAATGAAAAACATGAAATATAGGGCTGAGGCGGGCCGCGTAGACCAACCCCATGCTATTACGCGGGCCGTATGAAAGTGTTGACCGGACTCCGCTGAATTCTTAAGTTCAAGCGGGCCGCGTAAGCTTAAGCTTACATTAACGCGGGCCGCGCGTGTTCCAAATGGTGGCACATCCCTGAGCCGACACGTGTCGACATCGTGTCGAGCCTACTTGGTGATCAGGCAAAGCTATATGTTGACCGCGTGTTGACGCGGGCCACGTAAGGCTTAGCCTTACCTTACGCGGGCCGCGTGAAAGACAGATTTCAGCACTATAAATAGGTAGCATCAGTTTACGATTTCCGTCGCTCATTTCTTTCTTTCAATCTCGAAATTCTGTAGAGAAGTTATAATATTTCGGGTACTATACCCCTAATTAGCGAGGTTCTGCTCCGTTGTAAGTATTATAACCCCGGTTTCATAATAGTTACGCTGCCCGATTGATTTAGGGTTCCGTAACAACAGTCGTGGTTCTGCCCGACGTAGTTGTTGGAATGCCGTCTCGGGGAGGGTATTATTAATATTTTCAAAGGGTTATGATACTAACCAATGTACATTTGTATAAATTATAGATTATACCCATGAAATCCTTACGAAAAGCCTAAGATAGCAATGTGAGTTTATCCTCTTTTTGTTAATGTTTTTGGAATGTTTTTACAAAACCTTAAATGTTTTACAATGCGATTAAGCAGTATGTGAGTCTTTGTAGTTCTTCAATTACTGCCGGTATTTGGGGTTTTGTATACAAAATTTATTACTTGCGAGTAATAAGTCGGGACGACAGTACGTTACCTTTGGACAACGAGTTAGCCAATGCGTAATATGACCCACAAGTCAAGGATTGACAGTACTGATTGAGTAATTGGGTAGAAATAAACAATGTGATCGCTCTCAATACTGTGTTAATTGATAAAATGTTTCTTGATTAAACTGGGATTCACTCACCAGTATTTCCCGCTGACAAAATATTTTTTAAAACATGTTTCAGGTAACACAACGTGAAAGCCAACTGGGAAAAAGCCAGCTCGAGAGCACCGACGACTTGGAAAATAAGTGGCTATAACAGTTATCTAAGAAACAATGTTTTAATTTAAATAAAATAGGGTTTGTCCCTATAAATGTATTGTAATAAGAAACCTGGGTTTTGCCCATGTCATTATTAATATCAAATATGGTGGTTTTACTCTGATAAACATTTCCTAACTACGGTCCTGATGTAAATTCCGCTGCGAGACTAAATAAAACTGATACCACCAAAATCTGAGCTCACATCCGCCCGTTCCCGGGGATCAGGGATCGGGGGTTGTGACAGAAGGTGGTATCAGAGCCTAGCCACTGGTCTGAGCCAAAGAAGTGTTCTGCTGACACTTAAATTCTAAATTTTATGTTAGGAAATAATTACAGAAATACGTGCATAACTGTATTTATTTGTTATGTGTTATTTGACTATCTGTTAGTTTTCAGTATGAGTGATCAAGGACCATCAGACGTGAATCGTCAGTTAGCTGATTCACCTAGGAGTGAATGTACATCATCACAGCCTGCCCTCTCTGGGTATACTGCTAATCAGGAAGACGTGATATTTGCCTTTAGAGCTTGGCGGTTTTGCTAATAAAGACACCGCCCCCCGTGAACCTCAAACTATTTTGGCGAGTGCTTTTTATGGTAAAACCGTGAAGGAAATCAATGGTGTTTTCGGGTTATCCCCTCGGCAAAAAGCTGTTTTTGATTGTTTACGAGCCCCCCACGCTCAAGATTTCCTTACTGTTATCCCGATCGAGGGCTTGGGGCAATGTATGTCGGCAGTAGAATATCGGTCTGTCCTCAAATATCGTTTGATGATACCGTTGTACCCTGAGGATGAACCGTGCCCTGTTTGTCGGAAGGTGTGTCTTGATAGCTTCGGGGAACATGCCCTTCACTGCAAAGAGCTTCCTGGCTTCAAGTACAGACACGATCTGGTTAGAGATGTGTTGTTTGACGTTCTCAAGCGAGCTGGTATCGCTGCTAAAAAAGAGGCTCCGGTTAATTTCCTAACGGACCCGAAGGAGGGGAGGTCTTCCCTTCGACCAGCCGATGTGCTGGTTTTTGGATGGTCCGGGGGTAAGCATGCTTGCATTGATCTCACGGGGGTGTCGCCTCTTGCCGGTTTCAGGGGCAGTGGTTTTGTTTCAGGGCAAGCGACTCGGAAGGCGGAGGCGGGGAAAATATCCAAGCACGAGCAGGCCTGCATAGATAATCAACATGCCTTCCTTCCTTTCGCGTTCGATACCTTTGGTTGTCTGGCCCCTGTGGCGACCGGTTTCTTGAAGCGGGTTCAAAAGGCAGCACTTGCGCATGCGACAGTGTCTGTAGGCCATAGTTATGTGTTTAGCCGAGTAGGATTTGCAATTCAAAAGGGGGTGGCGGCGCAGCTTGTTGCCCGTCTACCAACCCATGATTTGTAATTTGCTCTAACAATATATATAAAAGTATCCAATTTGTTAATTGAGCTCAATCTGAAGAACCATTTCCTACTAAGAAACGAGGATGGTTCAGTAAAGAACCTTTTGCTCGTAGGAAGAGAATGAGAAAACTACAACAGCAAAGGGCTTTAGCAGCCATTAAGAAAGAAACAGATGCTTATACTCAAGATATGCTAAATAGAAGCCTAGCTAATTTTCATATCTTAGCTACAACTGCTGCTGACCCAGGTCTGGAACAACTAGTAGCCCCACAACCACAAAACCCAGAACAGCCCATGGAAATAGAAAATCAGGAAAACCAAGTGGAGATGCACAACTTTAACCCAGAAGAAATCCCTAGAGTACCTGCACCAAACCCCATAGACCCGAATTATGACCCCTGGTGGGACGACAATAGAGACTTTGTGCAACGTTACCCTATTCAGGATTATCCACCCATACAGAACATAGAAACTTACCCAGGTATGGACCCTTTAGATCCCTATTATCAAGATGATTATATTAGGGAGATATTAGAGGATCCTTACCAATTTCAAGAATTGTCACCCCCATATCAGGAAAACGCACCCCAGATTCCAAACCCAGTCCGAGAACCTGCACCCCCAATGAGTGCAGAAAACGTTCAAGAACTTAGGACTTTCGGGGAGGAAATTTTAGAGAATAGTGAGAGAATGCGTCAGGTGGGAGAGCGTCTCGTATGGAAATACGATGAACGCAATATGGATTTTTGGATGAATCCATATCCATGAATGTTAGAATGGAGGAAGCGGTAATAATAATAAAAAAAAATAAAAATAAAAATAAAATAAAAATATGTGTGTACGGATGCATATTACTATTTTATTTCTGTTGGTATTGTAATCTTTATTTTTGTACTAGTGTGTAATAGACGCATAGTATATGAAAAGAGTAAAGTAGCAATGATCTACGTTTTTGGTTAGATTGTGTGTCATGTGATCAACTATATTACTTACTATCTTGTGATATTAATATGGGATAAATGTTTAAAATACAGATGGCCGACGAAGGAAATCAAGGAAATCTGAATAACGATAACCAGAGTAATATTAACGTGGTTAATGATAATCCGAGCATCCATAACAACGAAAACCAAATGGATAATAGTGTTGTTAAACATATAGTGGCACAAGGAATCATAGATGCTATGCCATTTATTATTCAAACTATTCAAGAAGCGAATAATAAAAGTAAACACAGCAGTAAGCGACCAATTGAACCAGAAAACAGCGTAAACAATGGGCCTATACTTCAAATGCCTATTCCTAAAAGAAGAAGAACCGTGCCTAACGGTTGTTCCTATAAAGAATTTTGGTCCTGTAAACCAATAGAATTCTCAGGCAATGAAGGGGCCATTGCAACCTTACGCTGGATAGAAAAGACTGAGGCAGTCCTAAGGATAAGCAAGTGTGCTGAAGAAGATAAGATATTGTTTGCTTCTAATCTGTTTAAGAATGCAGCATTAGAATGGTGGAACACTATCCTCTAGACAAGAGGAAGTGATCAAACCTATAATATGAAATGGGAAGAATTTAAAAACAAGGTAGAAAGGAAATTCTGCCCACCCAATGAGAAAGAACAAATAGCAAACAAATTCCTAAACCTTAGGATGACTGGTGTAGATAGTAAGGGGTACACTAAGATATTCTTTGAATATGCTAGAATAGTACCAACTCTTGCTTCACCAGAACCAGTGTTAATTTCCCGTTATATTTGGGGATTAATTGGAGAGATTAGACATGTAGTCAAGGCAGCTAGACCTCAAACCATAGAAGAAGCTGTAGAACTAACCAATACCTTGACTGACGAATTAGTCCGTACCCGAGAAGAGGATCAAAGGAGAAACCTAACCCAGAAATTGACTCAAGAATTTCGTTCTGGAAATTCTAACCGTGGGAGAAATGTAGGTTCTACCTCTGCACCCTACTATAGGAATTGCAAAAGAAAGCATCCAGGAAGATGCTCTATGTACTGTAACTTTTGCAAAATATCTGGACACAAGGAAGAAGATTGCAGGAAGAAAAACAGCAGGATATGCTACAACTGCAGAGAACAAGGTCACATCAAGCCAAACTGCCCAAAATTAGCTCCAGCTACAGATAACAAGAATACTAAAAATGCTAGAGCATTTGTTCTGACTGCAGATGAGGCCAAATTAATTCCAGATGTCATAGCTGGTACGTTTTTAGTTAATGATGTTTTTGCTAAAGTATTATTTGACTCTGGTGCAAACCAAAGTTTTATTAATACATCGTTTTGCAAATTTCTAAATCAGTCATTAACTAAACTATCACATGAATGTTTAGTAGAGACAGCCAATGGAGAAACTGTTAGAATTTCTGAAATCTTGCAGGGAGCAAGCATAGAAATTTTAAATCAGAAATTTATAGCAAACCTATATCCCATGAATTTGGTAGGATTTGATGTTGTTTTAGGAATGGATTGGTTAATAGCCAATAAAGCCAGTATTTTATGTGATCAACAGTTAATCCAAGTAAATTCACCAAAAGGTAAAACAATCACAATTAAAGGAAATAAATCTTCTAAGTCCAATAAATTTATCTCTGTGATGAAAACTGCAAGTTGTATAAGAAAAGGTTCTATAGTGTATTTGATTTCTATAATCACTAACACTAAAGGAAAAGAACTAAAAGATATTCCAGTAGTATCTCAGTTTTCAGATGTCTTTCCAGAAGAATTACCAGGATTACCTCCAGACAGAGAAGTTGAATTCAGAATTCATTTGCTACCAGGAACATCACCAATTGCCAAAGCACCTTACCGTTTGGCACCTGCAGAAATGCAAGAATTGAAGAAACAATTAGATGAATTGTTGGAAAAAGGATTTATTCAGCCAAGTTCATCGCCATGGGGAGCGCCGATACTATTCGTTAAAAAGAAGGACGGATCGATGCGTATATGCATTGATTATCGTGAATTAAACAAGGTCACAATTAAGAATCGGTACCCATTACCGAGAATCGATGATCTGTTTGATCAACTGCAAGGAGCTCGATTTTTCTCTAAGATCGATTTAAGGTCAGGATATCATCAATTAAAGGTACAGGAAGAGGACATTCCTAAAACCGCATTCAGAACGAGGTATGGTCATTATGAATTTACTGTCATGCCATTTGGTTTAACCAATGCCCCAGCTGCATTTATGGACATGATGAACCGAATATGTAAGCCATATTTGGATAAATTCATAATTGTATTCATAGATGATATTCTAATTTATTCTAAGAATAAAGAAGATCATGCAAGACATTTGCACGCACTTTTAAGTCTGTTAAGAAAAGAAAAGCTTTATGCTAAATTTTCTAAGTGTGAATTTTGGTTAGAACAGGTACAATTTCTTGGACACTTAGTTAATCATGAAGGAATTCATGTAGATCCAACAAAAATCGAGGCAATTACTAAATCGAAAACCCCTGAATCACCAACCGAGATTAGAAGTTTCTTAGGATTGGCTGGTTATTATAGAAGATTTATTAAAGATTTTTCTAGAATTGCTATTCCTTTAACTAAGCTAACCTGTAAATCTGTTAAGTTTGAATGGGGAGTAAAACAAGAAGAATCCTTTAGAATTCTTAAGCAAAGATTGACCCATACACCCATATTAGCATTACCAGAAGGAACTGAAGACTTTGTAGTCTATTGTGATGCTTCTAAATTAGGTTATGGATGTGTATTGATGCAACGTCAGAAAGTTATAGCTTACGCATCTAGACAACTTAAGAATCATGAAGAGAATTATTCAACCCATGATCTAGAATTAGGAGCTATAATTTTTGCTCTTAAGATTTGGAGACATTACCTTTATGGTAGTAAGTTTACCATATTCACTGATCATAAGAGTTTAAGGCATGTTTTCGGACAGAAGGAGTTGAATATGAGACAAAGACGCTGGATGGAATTTCTTAGTGATTATGATTGTAATATCCAGTATCATGAAGGAAAAGCAAATGTAGTGGCAGATGCTTTAAGTCGAAAGTATCATGAAAAGCCAAAAAGAGTACGTTCTCTTAAATTAAATCTGCAAGTAGATTTAAATGATCAAATAAGAGAAGCACAAGAGTCAGTAATCAAGGATGATTCTGAAAAATTAAAAGGTATGTTAAAAGAATTAAAACAAGGAACAGATGGAATTTGGAGATTCCATGAAAAGAGAATGTGGGTACCTAAATTAGGAAATTTACGCCATCGTATATTAGAAGAAGCCCATAAGTCTAAATATACAATGCATCTAGGAAGTGATAAAATGTACCAGGATTTAAGGAAAAATTTCTGGTGGATAGGAATGAAAAAGGACATAGCAACCTATGTTTCTAAATGTTTAACTTGTTCACAAGTTAAAGCTGAACATCAGAAACCCTCAGGTTTATTACAGCAATTAGAAATGCCAGTCTGGAAATGGGAATTTAGAACAATGGATTTTGTTACTAAATTACCCAAAACTAAGAAAGGAAATAATACAATCTGGGTGATTGTAGATAGACTAACCAAGTCAGTTCATTTTCTACCAATGAAAGAAACAATTAATATGGAACAATTAGCCAAATTATATGTAAATAAAATTGTTTCTTTACATGGCATTCCTTTATCAATTGTTTCTGATAGGGATAGTCGATTTACCTCTCATTTTTGGTCAAGTTTCCAAAAGGCAATGGGAACTAAGTTAAAACTAAGCACAGCTTATCACCCACAAACAGATGGACAAAGTGAAAGAACAATTCAGACAATGGAGGACATGCTTAGAGCTTGTGTAATTGATTTTGGAGGTAATTGGGACGATCACTTACCATTAATAGAATTTTCTTATAATAATAGTTATCACACAAGTATCAAAGCTGCACCATTTGAAGCACTTTATGGACGAAAGTGTCGAACCCCAGTATGTTGGGCAGAAATTGGAGAAAAACAACTATCTGGACCTGAAATAGTGCAGGAAACAACCGATAAAATTATTCAAGTCAAGGAACGACTGAAAGCAGCACGTGATCGACAAAAGAGTTATGCTGATAACCGATGCAAGCCGTTGGAATTTCAAGTAGGAGATAAAGTGTTGTTAAAAGTCTCTCCTTGGAAAGGAGTGGTAAGATTCATCAAACGGGGAAAGCTAAGTCCCAGGTATGTTGGACCTTTTAAGATTATTAGAAGAATAGGACCTGTAGCCTATCAGCTACAACTGCCAGAAGAAATGGCAGGAATACATGATGTGTTTCATGTATCTAATCTTAAAAAGTGTTTAGCTGATGAATCATTGATAGTACCTCTTAAGGATATAGAGGTAAATGAACAACTTAAGTTTGTAAAAAGACCTCTACAAATTGAAGACAGGAAAGTCAAGAATCTCAAGCACAAAAGACTAGTTCTAGTCAAAGTGAAGTGGGACTCCAAAAGAGGACCTGAATATACATGGGAATTAGAGTCAGAAATGCAAAGAAAATATCCGCAGTTATTCCAGTAGATCTCGAGGACGAGCTCTAAAACAAGGTGGGGAGAATGTAACAACCCTCGGTAAACCATCGCCCTCATAAATATTTTAGACGCCTTAGTATATTATAAAATGTCCCCATATATCTTATATAACACACCGTATGTGAAAACTGAGCCCGATATATGTTATAGTTTATTAAATAAATAAAAACATGAAATATAAGGCTGAGGCGGGCCGCGTAGACCCATCCCATGCTATTACGCGAGCCGTATGAAAGTGTTGACCGGACTCCGCTGAATTCTTAAGTTCAAGCGGGCCGCGTAAGCTAAAGCTTACATTAACGCGGGCCGCGCGTGTTCCAAATGGTGGCACATCCCTGAGCCAACACGTGTCGACATCGTGTCGAGCCTACTTGGTGATCAGGTAAAGCTATATGTTGACCACGTGTTGACGCGGGCCGCGTAAGGCTTAGCCTTACCTTACGCGGGCCGCGTGAAAGACAGATTTCAGCACTATAAATAGGTAGCATCAGTTTACGATTTCCGTCGCTCATTTCTTTCTTTCAATCTCGAAATTCTGTAGAGAAGTTATAATATTTCGGGTACTATACCCCTAATTAGCGAGGTTCTGCTCCGTTGTAAGTATTATAACCCCGGTTTCATAATAGTTACGCTGCTCGATTGATTTAGGGTTCCGTAACAACAGTCGTGGTTCTGCCCGACGTAGTTGTTGGAATGCCGTCTCGGGGAGGGTATTATTAATATTTTCAAAGGGTTATGATACTAACCAATGTACATTTGTATAAATTATAGATTATACCCATGAAATCCTTACGAAAAGCCTAAGATAGCAATGTGAGTTTATCCTCTTTTTGTTAATGTTTTTGGAATGTTTTTACAAAACCTTAAATGTTTTACAATGCGATTAAGCAGTATGTGAGTCTTTGTAGTTCTTCAATTACTGCCGGTATTTGGGGTTTTGTATACAAAATTTATTACTTGCGAGTAATAAGTCGGGACGACAGTACGTTACCTTTGGACAACGAGTTAGCCAATGCGTAATATGACCCACAAGTCAAGGATTGACAGTACTGATTGAGTAATTGGGTAGAAATAAACAATGTGATCGCTCTCAATACTGTGTTAATTGATAAAATGTTTCTTGATTAAACTGGGATTCACTCACCAGTATTTCCCGCTGACAAAATATTTTTTAAAACATGTTTCAGGTAACACAACGTGAAAGCCAACTGGGAAAAAGCCAGCTCGAGAGCACTGACGGCTTGGAAAATAAGTGGCTATAAAAGTTATCTAAGAAACAATGTTTTAATTTAAATAAAATAGGGTTTGTCCCTATAAATGTATTGTAATAAGAAACTTGGGTTTTGCCCATGTCATTATTAATATCAAATATGGTGGTTTTACTCTGATAAACATTTCCTAACTACGGTCCTGATGTAAATTCCGCTGCGAGACTAAATAAAACTGATACCACCAAAATCTGAGCTCACATCCGCCCGTTCCCGGGGATCAGGGATCGGGGGTTGTGACAGAAGGTGGTATCAGAGCCTAGCCACTGGTCTGAGCCAAAGAAGTGTTCTGCTGACACTTAAATTCTAAATTTTATGTTAGGAAATAATTACGGAAATACGTGCATAACTGTATTTATTTGTTATGTGTTATTTGACTATCTGTTAGTTTTCAGTATGAGTGATCAAGGACCATCAGACGTGAATCGTCAGTTAGCTGATTCACCTAGGAGTGAAGGTACATCATCACAGCCTGCCCTCTCTGGGTATACTGCTGATCAGGAAGACGGGATATTTGCCTTTAGAGCTCAATCTGAAGAACCATTTCCTACTAAGAAACGAGGATGGTTCAGTAAAGAAGCTTTTGCTCGTAGGAAGAGAATGAGAAAACTACAACAGCAAAGGGCTTTAGCAGCCATTAAGAAAGAAACAGATGCTTATACTCAAGATATGCTAAATAGAAGCCTAGCTAATTTTCATATCTTAGCTACAACTGCTGCTGACCCAGGTCTGGAACAACTAGTAGCCCCACAACCACAAAACCCAGAACAACCCATGGAAATAGAAAATCAGGAAAACCAAGTGGAGATGCACAACTTTAACCCAGAAGAAATCCCTAGAGTACCTGCACCAAACCCCATAGACCCGAATTATGACCCCTGGTGGGACGACAATAGAGACTTTGTGCAACGTTGCCCTATTCAGGATTATCCACCCATACAGAACATAGAAGCTTACCCAGGTATGGACCCTTTAGATCCCTATTATCAAGATGATTATATTAGGGAGATATTAGAGGATCCTTACCAATTTCAAGAATTGTCACCCCCATATCAGGAAAACGCACCCCAGATTCCAAACCCAGTCCGAGAACCTGCACCCCCAATGAGTGCAGAAAACGTTCAAGAACTTAGGACTTTCGGGGAGGAAATTTTAGAGAATAGTGATAAAACAATGCTGAAAGTATCACCGTGGAAAGGAGTGACACGGTTCAGAAAAAGAGGAAAGTTGATCCCAAGATTTATTGGGCCATTCAGAATCACCGAACGGGTTGGTAAGGTGGCATATCGTCTCGAATTACCCGAGGAGTTTAGTGGGATTCATAGAACATTCCACGTGTCACATCTCCGAAAATGTTTAGTAGACGAAACTGCTCGTATCCACTACGATGATATCGAGGTGGATAACAGCCTCAACTATGCAGTAAAACCAATTGCGATTTTAGATCGTAAAGAGAAGAGTTTGAGGAACAAGGTGATTAACCAAGTGAAGGTTAAATGGGAACACAGGAAAGGTGCGGATACCACATGGGAGTCCGAAGAGGAGATGCGACGTCTCTACCCTACTTTATTTGGTACGTACTTTGGTTTCGGGGACGAAACCCTTTTAAGGGGGATGGACTTGTAACATCCCGAAAATGCAAATTTCTTAAATTGTAACTAGTTTGCATATAAATTAGTAAGATAAACTAACTAAGAATAACACTAGCCTAGTTAGTTTAAGACATAAGAGTAGTTAAAGGTTAAAATGAAATAAAAGCAAAAGGCAAGGGACCAAATGTGCTGAAATTGAAACTATATTATTAATTTTAATAAAAATAAAACCAAACACCCCATTTTGGGATGTCTGGTCGTACAAGAAGCAGGAAGGGGCGATTCCCCACTCTCAAAACCCTAAACATCACTAAAATCTCAAATTGAAGGCTCAATCCAAGCTGAAATCGAAATTTGAACATAGATTATTGATCCTCATCACAAGAGGATTACAAGGTATGTAAAATTTGATGAAAACTCTCAACTTAAAATTCTCATGAAATTGGGAAAATCTTAAGTTTATGGTTGCATGTTTGTTTTATGATGAATTAGGAACCATATAGTGTCTAGGGACAAACCCTAGACAAATACAAGTTGAAATCATGTGAAAATTTAGTAAAATCTATGAACACCATTGTAGGTGATAAGTGGGTTATGTAGAATTTGATAAACACTAGGAAATTTGGGTGTGGTTCTAGTGTAATTTGACAATTTTGAAGTGACTTCTGAATTCTAGAAGCTAACAATTATGTAAAATGGTTGATTGATGTGAAATTAGGGCTAAGTGATAAGCTAGAGACTTGATATTTAATCATGTAAAAATCTGCCCTTAAAGTGTTTGTGAAAATGCCTCAAAGAAGGCTTAAAACTGAAATTCAAAGTTTAAACGCATAATTATGATGTTTCGGTGTATTATGCGATATACGGTTTAAAGAGAGAGTTCTAAACATGTAATAAATGAACTCTATAGGAAAGGACACAGGAGCGTCAAGCGGACAATCGGGTGGCGAACCACGTTTGAAAGGCCTACTTTGAAGGTATGTAACTTAACTCGTTACATTGGGTAATTTAATAATTAGCATATGTGTAGTCGAATTTTAGAATAGAAGTTGAGCTGAATTAAAGCGATAATGTTCGCTATGTTGAATAATAGATAAAGAATTGGTTAGATCGCGTTGGTAGTCATCAAAATGGAGGATTCCATAGATGAGCCAAACGGGTCGAATAATCAAATGATGCGAGGTTAATGCATTGTAGTATGATCACTCGGTCATCGTTATTGTTCGTGAAAGACACATTAGAATACGAGAAATCAGTGTGTTAATTGTTAGAATGAGAAATCTTACAATTGGGTTTGGGCAAAATAACCAAATCAAACAAAACATGGAATTGCAGTGGCTACCGTAAATTACGGTATCCACCGTAATTTACGGTAGAGATCAAATGTTTACGGTGGTTTACCCCTGAGTTACGGTGGACCAGAATGATAAAATAACTACCGTAACTTACGGTAGATACCGTAAGTTACGGTAGATATTACGGTAGAGCCTGGAAATGTTGGCTAAGTTTTGTATATCATAGCAAAGCGAATCCGTTTCTAATGTAGTTTCTATTGAACCTTAATTCCATGAACTCTAATACTAATAATTGTCAAAGTTTCAGTTTGTAGGTGCTGCTAGTATGTGGATGATGATCAAGCATGTTTTGAAGAACCGAACACGAACTTTTGAAGCTTCCGCATAAGTTAACTTTGATTAGAAAATGTTTATGATGTAAATGATTTATTAATCATGTTTTGAATGTTTAAACTAATTAGTAGTCAACTAGTATGTGATCCTCACAAAACTTCAATTTTGTTAAATATATTGTGAAGTAAGGTACTGTTTACATATAATCTCGCGTATTTACATTAAATTCTTATAAAATTGAGATGGGTGTTACAGTCACCCCTGCCACCTCACCATCGATAGCGTCGGAGGGGCGCCACCACCCATACCGGGCAATTTAAGGGGGCGCCATAGTTAACTTGCCAGGATGGTAAGGCGTTTTTGGCTTGATCGAGGTAAGTTGGTCAAGATAAGGGGGCGCTATAGGCATTGCACACCCTGCAAGTTAAGGGAAGGCGTGATAAAGCCCCCTGGCTGACGTGGATCTGACGTGGCGCTGACGTGGTGTGTTAAAGTCCCTAGGGGCTTTATCCCACACCCTCCAGCCTTACAAATAGTTGGGTGCTTAGGCCGTTATTAAATAGTTTTAGTTAATAAATCTAGGAATAATGGTTTTAATAATCTCAAGTATTGTTAATTGGCCGTCATCAGGCATAATTATAAAAATCACCACCGGTAGTCTTAACTATTAACATACTGGCATTCAATGTACCTTGACTAGCGGAACCCTAACGATGTTAGTTGCCAGTGGCTGGAAATTTTTTTTGGTCGGAAAACTTATTTTTGACCGGAAAACTCAACATTTTTGTTCCAAACCTCTTTGGAATCTTAGATTAGACCTTTAGAACCTTTTTCAAGTAAAAGTCTCAATTATTAAGTTCGTTACAAAAATGTTTGTTTTTTTGGCTGGAATACTCGTTTTTGGGCAGAAAACTCAACCTTTTCGTCACAAACCTCTTTCTAACCTTAGATCGGACTTTTAGAAACTTTTTTTAATAAAAGCTTCAATTATTGAGGTCGCCGGAAAACTCTTTTTTGACCGGGAAATTCAACATTTTCGTCTCAAACCTCTTTGTAACATTATATCAGGCCTTTAGGAACTTTTTTCGGTCAAAAATGTTTTTCGACGACCGCGACTAACAGTGTTAGAGTTCCGTTAGTCAGGGTCTATTTGAGGCCAATATGTTAATAGTTGAAACTGCCTGTGATGATTTTTGTAGTTGGGATCGGTGACGACCAATTTAAATACTATAAATTATCAACTTATTTGTGCATAAGGAGTTGTACATCATGTTCGGGGAGTTTTCAAAACACAAAGTTGATTTTTTTACTTTTAGTACAAAAGCATTTGATGATTTATTTTTAACCCAAAACTTTTCATCTTTTCAGTTTAACCTCATAACTTTTTTACTTTCAACTTTGGTCTCTTATACTTTTCATATTTCGCAAACTTTTCGTTTTACAGTTCGTTCTAATTTTTGCGAGTTAATACGATGCAATGTACGTGTGTAGTTCAACGTTTTTACGTCGTCTATTTTTTTCCTGTTTGACAAGTTCGTCATAACGTGCGGATCCTAGATCGAATTAGTTTTATTTTCTACGTTTCACATTTCGGTCTAATTTTTTTGCCGCAAATTCAGTGTTGGTAGTGGCTCGCGGTTGTATGACATTGATGCTATTTGACACGGTTTTATGCCCCCCCTGCAATGCGGGGGTGCTTAATACTAGTTAACAATAATTAGGATTATTTAAATCCATTATTCCATAAATCTAATATGGTTTTGAGGCTAACTATGTATATATATCATACAATTCCCATGGAGGGGAATAGTGTCAGGCAACTGCCTGGTACTTCCCCATTGGTCCAGTCAAATTACGTTTTTGCTCGGTTTAAATTTACAGTTTTGCCATTGATTTTGTTTTTTTCCCTCCCAACCAAATTATGATTTTTCCCTCAGTTCAAATTTACTGTTTTGCCATTGTTTTTGTTTTTTCTGTCAAATTACGAATTTGCCCAATGTGAAATTATAGTCATGCCATCGTTTTAGTTTTTTTGGGAATAGTGTCGGGCAGTTGTCTGACACTTCCTTATTGGTCCAGCCAAATTACGATTTTGCCTCATTTAAAACACAGTTTTCTCTAAATTATGTTTAATTTTCAAAAACTTCCCACATCCAATTCTCTATCTATATCTCTATCTTTCTCACAATCACATATTTTATTATTCTTTCTTTTTCCTACACACTGACAATAATAATATAGAGGCTTTAATATGAGCCTCTAAATATAGAGATGTGATTTAATATCTATAAATTTTTCTCTATTATAGATATTCCAATGTAATTGTGCTTTTGTTGTTTCCTATATTTCTTCCTCTATATTATATAGAATCTATTATTATAAAGGCTTCAATGTGAATGCTCTTAGATCATTAAAACCCAGATACACACATTACAATATATGTAAATTTTAGTACGTCTTGGTTTAAGCTATCAGTATGGCTATAGCAGTAAACAACCTATGACTTTATAGCCTAGTGACATCTTAGGGTGGGATAAGGCTTTGGGACCACTAGGTCCTGCGTTCGCTTCTCACAAAGGGAGTTTTCCCATATTTATTGGGTTTCCTCATTAATTGGTGTATATACATTATGCCTAGTGGAGAACTGGAGATGAATATGATCGGGTGGTTCCGCTGGTGGGACAATGATATTCCAGTTGTCCGTCAGTGATCCAAATTTGTCGTTCAAATAAATAAAAAAATAATGGCAGTAAACAATTCCTAGTTTCAAGTCTATTATCGAATAAAACAGTAAATGTTAAATTTCCCTACATTCAAAAATACTAATTTGAATATGCTATTATATATATTAGTTTTGAAGGACGATAAATAGTATTATATATATTAGTTTCGAAGGACGATAAATAGTAATTTGATTTTTATAATAATATATAGTTTTTTATTATTTTATTATTTAATATATTATAATAATCTACTATTATATATTATTATTTAATATATTATAATAATTTATTATTATATTTACTTTTAGTAACATTATTTCCTTTAACTTTTTTTAATAATTATTTTTTTCTTTTTTTAACAATTATTAATTTATCGATTAATTTGATACTTTTTTAATAAGTTACGGTTATAACTTTTTTCTAAAACTTAAGTACGTAGTTGTGATTGATTTTTTTCCCTGATATTCCTTTATAAGTTTTGTTAAAACGAGGTTATACTCAAAATAAAGTATTTATTTGATATCATAAAACGATACGATGATAAACTAAATCGTTCTAATGACTTGACTTTATAAACAACATGCTCTATTTTCAAATCATGTTTGTTTTACATTATCATTTGCTCGGTTTCGCAGCAACGCGCGATATAAAAACTAGTATATAATTATGATACGTGTTAAATTAAATAGTTTAGTGTAATCAACCCCTTTAAAAGCGTAAAACTTAGACAAAATAATTGTTTATCAAATTGTATGAATATTTTTGGGAATACTTGTTTGAAAACAAGGGGTCATGTGTCTTTTGCATTACTTCACACAATATTCTTCAGATGAAGCCTTTACGTCAAATCAATATCCAAAAGGTGACAATCCTCTTTTCAAGTAATGCCAAATAATTTTTTTTAAAGGCAATATTTCAAAAAAAATAAAAACATGAATATGACTTGATATTAGTTGTAACTTTGTACTAGTAAACGGGATAGATGAAATGACCATGATTTTTTTTAGGTTATTGGATTTTAATAATCCTAAGTTTCAACTGTTGGCCGATAATAATCTCAACTTTAAAAATTCCCTTCAATAATCCCCAATTGTAAAAGTTTGGCCGCCATTGATCATTTTTTAACATATGTGCACTTAAATCAATTAAGGAGTCTCTAGGTGTAATTGAATCTATTGAGTAGACCAAATTATTATATGTTTGAAAAAAATCAATGGCGGCCAAACTTTTATAAGTTGGAATTATTGAAGGGAATTTTTAAAGTTGGAATTATTATCGGCTAACAGGTGAAACTTAAGATTATTAAAATCCAATAACCCATTTTTTTATTACCTTAGGATCTTGTCACTCGAAAAATTACTCACCCGAATTAATACCATGTTAACCAACAATGCTAGGTAAGCTGCAATTTACATTGGACATGTAACATTCAAAGGGTTAAAACTTGAAATGCATAAACCCGTAAAAACTGAATTCAAACATATCCTAGAGTACCATGACATGTTAATATACTCACCACTTGGAGTCTCGTTCATAACAAAATGTCATGCGCGAGCAAGAGTTTTACAACAGTATAATGCTTAACCATTAAGAGGCAAATGCCTGAGTCCTTCATACATCTGCTTGTGAAACTAAGAGTCTAAACCATTAAGTATTGAACTACTAAAAGAGATCTGAACCATTAAAAACCTCATTAAAAGCTAAAAAAATAGCATACTACTCTTTGTATAAAAGTTAACCCCCATGAAAACCCACTATAAAACCCTTTACATCTATTCCGATTCTCAAATCGCTTTTTCACGCCTTTAATCTTCTTCCACAGCACACAAGAAATCTGCAATCAATCCACACGTATTTTCTGCATTACACTCAACCAAAGCATCAATCCATGGCTGTAGAACCTGAATTTGAAGGTATTACAAACATCTACACATCAGAATTTCATTTCATTTTCAATTTTCATATTTCTACATCTTTTTAACTTAAGTAAATGAATACAGCAATCGATAACAACCACAACGTGTTGCAAAAACACGTTGAGTTCTTCGATCGTAACAAAGACGGTGTGATTTACCCCTGGGAAACGTTTCAAGGTTTGGTTTCATCTATGTTATGATTGATATATTTATGTAAATTATCATGTTGGTAGTCGGGAAAACAAACAATTTGTGATAACAGTGGCGGATCCAGAAATTTTTTTCAGGGCTCCTTCTGGTATATTCTTACTATTTTTGTTCGAAATCATTCAAGGTTTCCACTAACTTTTCTATTTTTTTCTAAACCGACCGGAAACCCCCTGGATCCGCCACTGTTTGTATATATGTTTTGATTGTTTTGTGTTGTGTTGTGTTGATGATGTTAGGGTTTAGAGCAATTGGGAGTGGAATTGTGTTATCTTCGTTTGCTGCAATCTTCATAAATGTGGGGCTTAGCGGCAAAACTCGTCCTGTATGTGTTGTCCATATCCTGATTTTTTATTATTTTATTTTTTGCATGGTTGATGATTAATATTTTAATAATAAGATTCGTTAAGGTTTCGCTAATAATGATGGTATTAAAAATATTATTTTACTAATATTTTGTCAGTTTAGTTCAAAGGTTTTATTTTTCACATGTGGGTCTAAAAAGGTTTCACCGTCACCATTTTAGTCCATTGGGTTAACTTCATCTATTTTTTCTGTTAACGAGAAGGGCAATTCGGTCATTTTATATGTAATTCTATTAACTAGAAGGGCAATTCAGCCATATAAAATGACCGAATTGTCATTCTCATTAACAGAAAAAATGGATTAAGTTAACCCAGTTGACTAAAATGACAACGTTGAATCCTTTTTGGACCCACAAGCGAAAAATAAATCATTTGCACTAAACTTGCAAAATAGCCCAAACCACATGGACTAAAATGAACGTTTTTGTTCGGCTTGTTTAGATGAATATTTTAAGCAGAATTGTTAACTACGGCTGGGGAAACGATGGTTTTGATGAAAATTTTGAGCCGAACTGATAACTATGGTTTTAGGAAACGACAAGCCAAATTGATTGGACTGGGTTGGTTGAATCGGCTGGTTTTACTGGTATTTTGGTGGTGTAAACTTTTGTTTTTCTTCTAAAATAATTAGTTTGTTTTAAAAAAAATTATAAATATAGTTCATATTTAAATACATAACTATATGTTCTAAAAGTGAAAGAATCCTATAAATAATAAAGGCTAAATGGTTGGTTCAGTTTACACAGTTAGTTCCAAGTTTCGAATAAGTCCAAATTGTTGAAACCGCTAGACCGCAAAAAAAACAAAGCATTTACCGCCTGGCTTGCTTTAGTTTAGATGATTCAAAGGTTTTTAATACGTAAAACTATTGTTAATTGGGATTAGGATTCTAGTTTGTGTTAAATATTAAATTCAATAATAAGAAATTAAAACATCATGATGCATAGTTCTAAATGAGCCAGGAACATTTTATTCAATTTTTGTTGTTTTATTATTTGTTAAACTAGATTTTTACCCGTGCCGCGCGTTGCGGCGGCAACATCAGTTTGTGACTTCGTTACATGCGATACAATGATGACATTAACGTGCGGTGCTCACGCGTGACTTAACATGTTTTTAACTTTGTTACAAACATTACGTTAGTGACATTAATGTAGTTAGGCATAGATAAAAAGAGTATAATGTCTCGAACATTGTGGTGTAAAGTCGTAAGAGTAATTTAAACAAAAGAATTGAAGTGTTTGAGAAGATGAGGTGTGAAATTTTTAAGTAGAAATAAATGATGGGTCAATGTGTCACTTACCTGTAACGTCTATAAACTTGAGGGTCACAAAAGAAAACTTAAGACCATGGTTCACCAACAATGGTTTTTAAGTTTATATCAGTTATTTAACCGGCGCATTGCGACGGAGGATGCATTGAGAACTTAATCGATATTGACTCGGTTTGTTACGGGACTGGTAAGGTACCAATACGGTACCACCAATCGCTACAACAACTGAATCAACACATGTTCGGTTCGTTAGCTTTTAAAATTTGATGTATCTTCATATCAAGGAACATTATATTCATCAATTACAAAGTTATTTAGTTAACTAATTAAAAAACATTCATAACTTAGTGGCTAGTGGTATGGTATTCGACTCACTATAAAAGTAAAGTGACTTCAAATACTTGTAAGTGTAAAGTTAGATGAAATTTTGATGTAAAAAATATTGGTTAAATATTAAGAAAATATAAAGTAGAAAACCTAAATATAAAATAAAATTTCAAGTTAAATGATAATAAAATGTATTTAATTGTAAAAAAAATCAAATATCTTATGTAAATCATAATCCATACGTAAATATCAGAATGAAAAAAAATAATATTTGGGGTAAGTAGAGGTTAGTCGTAACAACAGAAAAAAAGAATAGTAAAAGAAAGAAAGAACAATGATTAAAGAAAAAAGAAAAAAAAGAAAAGAATAGTAAAAAGAAGAAGGAAAGAACAATGATAAAAAAAGAAGGAAAGAACTGACTAAAGAAAAAAGGGTTGAAACAGGTCGAACCCCTGACCTTTAGTTTATATTTGTGACAACCAACCATCAAACCAAGTTAGAGTTTTGATTTAGGTAACGCAAAACATTTTTATATATAAAAGAAGGCGGTGGTTGTGATGTGACAGCCACCGACCTTCTTCTTTAAGAGTATATAAATTAAATGTTTTCAATAATCAGGGGGTGTTTGGCCTAGCTTTTTTAACAAAGCTTATAGCTTTTTTTACAAAATAAGCTTCATTTGGTGTTTGTTTTAGCTTTTTAAACTTATGCTTATTAGCTTATATAAGCTAATTTGAATAAGCTTATTTGAACATGGTTTTTAAGCTTATTTGAAGAATGATAAAAAATAAGCTATAAGCTAATCCAAACACTTAAAAATAGCTTATCAAATGATAGAAAATAAACTATAAGCTACTTTAAAATATAATCATAAGCCAAAAAAATAAAAGCTAAGCCAAACACCCCTCAATATGAATACAAAAGTCATGTTTACAGTCACAATTCAATTTTTGACCTATGTTTGTTGTGGATATTTTCTAAGATAAAGTATTTTTTTATACTTTTTGGAAAGGGTATTTTTTTTTTTTTGAACCTCTCCCTATAAAAAGCTAACACTTGAAGTAACGGCAAGATTAGAACCACACGCAAATGTCATATAAAAATATCATAGTGTGTGTGTGTGTGGGGGGTGGGGGGGGGGGGGGGGGGGAGGAGGGGGGTTGTAAATATAAAAGTTTAAAAGTCGATTTTGAATTAACAATGAATTAATAATAAGGTTTTGGGTTTACCCATCAGATAAATATTTCGCTTTTGATTAAGCTATATAAATAAACTAGTTTTAATTGGGTTACCTATTCACCCGTTTAATCAAACGGGCCAATCGGTTTAAAACTATAATAAAAATTTGTATTATAAAGTCAACCTGTTTAACTTGTTTAATAGAAAAAAGTACATCGTACAATATGCGTTAATGTACGCTGCGTACACGATTACAAATCGCACATTATGCTTTTAAAAAATAAAATCGCATGTACTAGTAACATAGTGAAATCGCATGTACAAAATTTAAAAAATAAAATCGCATGTACATTAAAATAGTGGAAAGCGCATGTACAAAAGAAAGCAAAATCGCATGTACCAAAAAAATGAAGAAAAGGGAAATCGCATGTTGTAAAGAAAGTTTCGCATGTTGTAAGGCAATCTCGTACGCGTCGTACGATAAGGCATATCGTACAATAACCGGCTACAACTCATTTAAAAGTATATCTCAAGTGTGTGTGTGTGGGTGGGGGTGGGGGGGGGGGTTGATATTTTGACAAACAAATACATGAGTGGAGTTTAGGTTTATAAATTCAACCCGCCAATCTGAAACCCCTAACTCACCAGTCGCCAACCCACATGGTTGCCACCCCTTGTATAGAACCAAGGTTGGAGAACTCGCTAGTCGCTAATCGGTCGGTGAGGTGAGGACTAGCGACTACTCATGATTAATCGGGATTAATCGGATCGGGTTTTTTATATGTAATTTTCAGTTTTATGTATACATATACACATTTTTATCGGTAAATGTTTTAAGTAGCTAGGTTTTAACTTTTACTCAACTCATTTTTTTAAGTTTACAAGATTAATTGTTAGAATTCACATGGTTTGGTTGGAAATTGGTCAGAATTTAGAGGTTTTGACCGGAATATACAGGTTTTTTGCCGAAATTTGGCCGGAATCGCCGATTTTTTGCTGGCCAACTAGGTCCGACTAGGTCCGACTAGCGATTAATGGACTGATTAACGAAAAATTACTCAGCTACTGGCCGACTAACGATTAATCGTCAACTAGTCGCCGCCTAATCGCGATTTTTACAACCATGTATAGAACACATTTATAGTCAAGTTATAAGGACATTTTTGTTTTTGTTTGAATTAGTCAAGTTATAAGGACATTTTTGTTTTTGTTTGAAACAGGGAAAAAAGTTTCCTAATCTGCTTTTCCCAATCAACATTGAAAACATAAAAATGGCGAAACATGGAAGTGACTCTGGCGTCTATGATGAACATGGAAGGTATCATTTTCTTCTACGTAATTGTATATCTTGAAAGAGAAGAAATATTTATTAGACTTTGTGATACATCACCTTTCATGAGTTATGAACAATGAATATTATTCAACAACAATCGTATCAGTGAATCTCACAAATAACAAAGCTACTGGTATGGTCTATGGAGTAACTCTAAATGTAACAAAACTTGTGCCCTTTATAAGTTGGGCCTTTTTCTAGACCATTTGCCTCTGTCGATCGTACCCAGTGAATCCCACAAATAGCAAAGCTACTGGTATGGTCTATGGAGTAACTCCTAACGTAACAAAATTTGTGCCTTTTATAAGTTGGGCCTTTTTCTAAGACCATTTGCCTATGTCTAGTTGATCCAAGTACAAGTTATTTAGCTTTTTGATGGGCTCTGCATATTTGTATCATAATTAAACCCTCTAAGGATCATATTAGTTCTATAGATGAAAATAAACTCCAAACTTATTTTTACTTGGCTATATTCTATCTCACTAATAACCACTAAACTTCGTGTTTAAGGTTTGTTAATTCCAAGTTTGAGGAGATATTTCACAAATATGCACGCACACATCCGGATGCCTTGACAGCAAAAGAATTGGATGAGTTCATCAAAGGAAACCGGGAACCCAAAGATTATGGAGGATGGTAAGAATACGTGACTCTTAATATAATTTTTATAACCATTGATTAGCATGAGCAGAAGGGGTCCGGGACTGGGTCCGTTAACATTCCTTTCAACATTTTTTTTTCTATAAATATTGAATGTTCAACGAGTGGCTTTCTTGTGGTTTGACCTCAGTGTATTGTGTAGGATTGGTGGTCTTTCAGAATGGAAGATACTGTATTACCTGGCTAAGGACAAAGACGGGTTGTTGAAAAAGGACACCGTTAGATCTGTTTACGATGGAAGCTTGTTCGAGAAAATGGCAGCTGAAAAGATTAATAAGAAGAAACACATGTAAGCTCTACAATTTTTCTAACAAGAAAAAGCTCTAGCATACATCGAAGATGATGGATATTTATTTATGGGTATAAACAAGTCGAGTTGTCTGTAAAATAATCAAGGTCGGTTCTTGACTAGTGTTGGAACTTAAACGATCCTAGTTTTATGCTTAATTTTATAAAATATACATAAATAAAACGTAATTACATAACAAATAAGAAATAGAACTGAATTCGAGGTAGTAAAATTACTTACAAGTTCGATTGAGCTTTAGACACAAAGGTTGAAACGGTTAAAACTTGAACTCAAGTTGTTTATGTTAGACGAGCCGAGCTCTAGCCTAGTTCAACTCGACTTGGTTGCGTAACTAGTATGGATTAATTTTTTTGTTCTTTTTGCAGTGAAAAATAAAGAGAAGCAGGGGTGTAAGTGTTGTGTGATTGGTGTTGATCGTGTGGTAAAAAAAAACTAGAGAAATTGTGTGTATGTATGTTTGTGTATATTCTGTATATATGGTTTGTCTTTAAATTATATATTCTTTAAACAGTAATTAATAATCGTTTAATATAAGTTATTTCATTTTTGCATATTCCGGTTTCATTATCAGACCATGCGTACTCGTGTAATTCCGGGGCGTTTTTATGCCCATCCACGCCCAAACACGCCCGGAAGCGGCCCCCGGGGCGTTTTTTTTTTTTGATTTTTTTGTGTTTGGCGTTGTATTTTCCACGCCCATGTTCAAAAGTTTTTGGCCAATCAGTGATGTTCTACTTTTTCTTGTCCAATAAAGTTTTTTGATGTTTTTTTTTAATTTTATTTTCACCTCTTTTTTAACATAATGCCCACATCCCCACTACACCCATTTTAGAAAAACGCTCCATTGCTGACTGGGCTGCCACATGGCGCACAACGCCCAAGGGTGGGGCATTATTCACCCAACGACTACGCATGGTCTCGGAGGTGAGAAAAGGTATTGGTTGCATATAATTCGGTGCTTATGCCATATAATAAAATAATTTTAGTTAATAAATCTAATATGCTTTTGGGGCTAAATATTATTCAACAAACATAACAAAGGAGATAAGAGGCAGACGATAAACTTATAAAATGCAACATAAGTTATCTAACATATAGAAGTGAGAAATATGGGTTAAATTTTAATAGTGGTTTGAGTATTGTGGTTTGTATACATATATAACATAGATGTAGCTTATAAAAAAACCTTTTTTTTTTTTTTGTTATTTGACGTTAAAAAATAAGACATCACAAGGCAGGAGGTTCTTTTATAACGATTCACATTGTAGGTCATTGCCATTATGAACGGTGATCACTAGCCAACTTCATTGTTTCATCGGAGATGTTATGAGCCGAGAAGACTTCACCATTTAGAATGACGATGAATTTAAGTCTCATTGGTCTGCCAACCTCTTAGGCTGGGGGTATGGAATAGAGCACCTGGGGCTCCATTGGGCCACCTCAGCTCCACCTCATCAATAGCGCCCCCCTTTAACATTGAGGGTATGAGATAAAGCCCCAACCCATCAATATCGCCCCCTCCTTCACACACATACATCTCGCTATTGCTCGCCGTTGCAACCGCAACCCTTCAATAGTGTCCCCTAATAGCGCACGCGGTATGGTTAGGGGGCACTATTGGTCCTTTTTGGCTGAGGTGGCATGTGGATAGCGCCCCATACCGTGTAGCCTTACTGGTTAACGTGACAAGCTCATACCGAGATGGAGATAGGTGCTTGGGATGTGTGAATGGCAATGACCCTTTGTGATGAGTCTTGCATTTTAGTACCCCAAATAAAAGATATGTTTAGAGCTATTAAATTGACGCACATGTATCGTCTTTGTATAGGTGTGTAAAATTTTCATAAATAACACACCAAACCTGTCAATCCGATGAATTAGGAGGTGTTAAGAATTGTTTATTTGCAACAAGCAATTTAGATTGATCCTTCAAACTGCTTATTTTACTCACAAATAATCACATAAGCCTCTGTTTATTTCACTCAAATAATCACACAAGTATTAAGAAGCAATCCCAAACACCACCTTGTTGTAACTAGCATTTTTATTCATTATCAATTTTAATTATCATATTGGTAATCTTCATTCTTCAAGGATTGGCATAACGGTAAACATATTATTCCCCTCTAGCAAATGTATCGTATTCAAATACAATCGTCACCAATTTTTGCCTTTAACTCCTTGAAGGCGAATTTGCGCTTTATATGGTTCCCACTGCCCACTGGTAACCAATGTATTGATGGGCCCGTGAGTTTCCCACATAGGTTCTCACAGTCACCAAAAAAAAAAGAACTAGTAATGCGAGCCCATTCATCAAAAAGAAAAAAAAAAAAAAAAAAACCTTGCCCTCAAATGTACAATTTGGCCAATTTTATCATGCAAAAGCCTAATTCATCTATACAAATTCGGTAAGTTATACGAAACCATTTAAATGAGAAAACTGAACAATGAAGAACCTGAGGTTAGGACAGGTTTTGAGAGTTTTTAGTTGCAGCATAAATAGAACTTATACCAGGTTTTAAGTGAAAAAGAAAATGTTGAACATCCGGACGCATGTTTTCAATGGCTCTACCGCATAAAGCCAATACATCGGGCCTCGGTTTCGAATTGGGCTGTACGGGCCCGCCCTGACCTTCATAATGCACCACATGGTGACTGAAAAGTAACAGCAAAAATAAACATTAAACTAAATTAATTGCTTTTTATACATCATATCACAATATTTTGAAATTACTATTTGGCTTGCAAATACTTTTTTTGTGATATTTTTAAGTTTTTTCTTTTAAAATGTTAACTCATGTGTTATGATTACAAAAACAAATTAGTTACAATAATTATCTAAATTATTGAATAAAAAAATTTAAAAGGTTGTATGTATTCAAAATGACTTTGGGTGATTTCCAACCGTTTCCATTCGACTTGTTGGATGATTTTAATAAAATGCAACCCAAAGCGACCCATTTACAACTAACGGGTCAAGTCAACAAACTCAGTTATATGACTGGTTGAGTGTAGTCTTACAGGAAGTCGATAAGATCCGTTATGTCCGATGCTTCAACGGGAATTAACGGTTTAGTATTCTTCCCGAACACATCCACCATCGTGCTTAAAAGCAGTTCAAGAGTCTGGAAAGAATTAATTAAGAACAAATCAGAAGTTGCACTGGGGGATCACTATAGGTATGCCGTATGCGTTTGATAGCATGATTGAATGGGAATGGATTTTATTAAACCCAACCCTTTAGTGTTAAATTTAGAGGATAACCAATATTGTGGGTATCAACTAGGGCCGTTCATAGAGCGTTGAAACTTGAAACCGACCGAACCAACGCAAGTCGTCTGGTTTGAGATCCAAACAGTTCGGTTTTTGCAATTTGCCAGCTTAACGGTTCAGAACTTGTAATCAAATAACTTAATTATTTGGAAAAAAAAAATCATTTTTGGAATATTTCTTTAAGTAGATGTATTACAATCATGAAGCATCTTTATCATTTAAAAAAGAGTAAAGTACATGAATAGTCCCTGTAGTTTTCTAAAATTTTGGATTTGGTCCTTAGCTTTTCAAAAGTACATGGATGGTCCTTGTGGTTTGCACTTTGTAACGCATTTAGCCCTCAACTTTTGCTAAAAGTACATGGATGGTCCCTGTAGTCTACACTTTATAGCGTATTTAGTCCCTAACTTGGACCTCCTAAAACCTTTAGATTTGTTGGCTGGTGACTAAATGTGTTACAAACCCCTTTAAACCCGTATCCTGAAATCCAAACCCTAAACCCACCTTAAATTTATCTTTCCAATACCTTAACGAAGAGACTATGAGCATTAGCTAATCTTGGCAGCAAAGGCCCGATTATACGGAAGGCTATTCTAAGCATTGAGACAGATGAAACAGGCCTTAGTTGGTTTATGAGGAGATGCGTATTGTCTAACCATTGCTGCGGAAGATTCCAGAAGAATGCATGGATCAGGGCCACCACATTTCCTGCATTATCACAATAATTACGCAACAAAAAAAGAAATTGGTCAGCAGGATATACAAAATCTCATTAATAAGTTAACATGTATTTGTTATGTGCAGAGGTGTATTAACAAAAAGTGTAAAGTACACGGACGGTCCCTGTGGTTTACCAAAAGTTTGGATTTGGTCCCTAGCTTTCCAAAAGTGCACGGATGGTCCCTGTGGTTTGCACTTTGTAACGCATTTAGCTCCCGGTCAACAAATCTAAAGGTTTTAGCACATCCAAGTTAGGGACGAAATGCGTTACAAAGTGTAAACCACAGCGATCATCCATATACTTTAGCAAAAAGCTGAAGACTAAATGCGTTACAAAATGTAAACCACAGGGACCATCTGTGTACTTTTAGAAAGCTAGGGACCAAATCCAAAATTTTGGTAAACCACAGGGCCCATCCGTGTACTTCACTCTAACAAAAAACTATTTGTCACTAGGTCGATTTTATCACAAGAACTATACTTACTTTAGAACTAACATAAAACTTTGAATAATTGATTTAAGGGGTTTTATGCACTAACAATACAATTTTACACAACTTTCTACCGACGCATTATACCAGTTTCTTTTTTAGACATCTTTTTTTTTGTTTTACCGCATTTGACCTGTTAGAGATTAAACTTAACCAGAAACAATGAGAACTTACCAAGGGCCGTTGAGGTGTTATCTTGAGCGGCCCATGTCGGATCCAACAACGCATACGCAACAACCGAGTGTGATTCATTATCTTTAATCACACGTGACGCCTCTTCATAAAGCTTAATATGAAACTCAACAGGAAGCTGAGCCAACAAGAGACCACAAGCTTGGATCATCGAAACAGAGTTTGAGAAGTCAACCCCTATGGTCAAAGGGTTTGACTTTGACCCGCAGTCCCGAGAAGCATCGTTGCTATCAGAAAATGAATCTAAACTACTTGGTGACATACCGAAACCATTATTAGATTGAATAGGATTAGGCTGTACTTTGACTATTTTTACAATTATCTGTACAAATGCTGAAATAATTTGTGTTGCGGTTACCGGGAGAGATAATATTTCTATAACTGCGGTTTCGAGAACAAGTTGTGTATATGTTCCGGGATCTTGTATTTGATAGAACGCTTTTTGAGGTTCAAAAGCGTTGTTTGCTGATCCTGATTGGTTAGTTGTAGGGTTGTAATTACGATTTTGTCCCTCGTCTTTTGAGATATGTAACGGAGGGATGACATTATTCACAATCTTTAACAAAAGAGATGCGAAGTACTCGAGTGGGGGACATGTGGCTTCTGATGAATTGATGCGTTCTTGAAATAACTTGGAAAATGGCACCTGGAAGAAAAACGAAATGTTTAGTGAAAACTAGGGTAGTAATTATAAGAGTAAAGTACACAGATGGTCCCTGTGGTTTACCAAAATAGTGAAAACTAGAGGTAGTAATTATAAGAGTAAAGTACACAGATGGTCCCTGTGGTTTACCAAAAATTTGGATTTGGTCCCTAGCTTTCTAAAAGTACACAGATAGTCCTTGTGGTTTGCACTTTGTAACGCATTTAGTCCCTAACCTGCACCTGCTAAAACCTTTAGATTTGTTGGCTGGGGACTAAATGTGTTACAAAGTGCAAACCACGGGGACCATCCGTGTACTTTTGGAAAGCTAGGGACCAAATCCAAACTTTTGGTAAACCATAATGACCATCCGTGTACTTTACTCGGTCAAATATAAAATAAGCTAAAAAAGAAAACGGGTTAATTTGGTCAAACGGGTCAAAAGTCTGAAATATATTCAAAGTTAAGATTATAATTGAAATTATGTAATTTGGTCAAACGGGTCAAAAACCCTATAAACAAAAGTCTGTAGGGTTGTTTAGACAAGGGTCTCAGTTTACTCAAAGTACAGATTATAATTGAAATTATGTAATTTATGCAATTATATTCAACACACTAAATATATAAAATATTACAAACAAATTTGAGAAAAAAGTGTTTCGTGACAATTCAATAAGGGAAGGGGATATCTGAAATAGGAAAAGCGTTACCTTCTTAATATTGAGTACGTTCAGTATCCGAAAAATGAGTTTCACGGGTAGATGTCCATAGAAATATGCAAGAATATCACGCACGAATGTAAAATTCAAAGGATAATAATGAAGAAAAGATGAATATAATTGAAGAATCCTATCAGCTGCTTCTGTTGCATCATTTTCGATAAGTCTATAAAGGATTAAAGGGATCACAGGGAATAAACGTGCTGCAATATCGTCAAAATATGTTGGGTACCTGAAAAAACACATTTAGAAGCATCAGAAACACGTAATATATGCTATGTAACATAACCTTCCGACAATCCTTCATCTAAGCAGTTAATGCGGTAAAATATCGGAGATCGATCAAGGACCGATATTTGAGATATAGGTTATCGCGGTGGGATATCAGTAATTTTAATATCATGCAGAATTTACATATATAGCAATTTAACACTAACAATTCAGTATACTCTCCTACCATTAACAAATTAACCTTTTGCAACTTGCAAAACACTAACATTTGTAGCAAGTAGGAACTGATTAAGACTTAAAAACACCAATGGTAGCAATAAGAATGTAGCAAGTAGAAACTGATTAAGACTTAAAAACACCAATGGTAGCAATAAGAAGAAAGACGAATGGTAGAACTAAGAAGAAAGGTACTGATATCGGGTATATGAGTGATATATCGGTCAATATCGCCAATAATATCGGTACCGATATTTGTCATTTGACACCTACATGAGGACTGATAACCGATATTAACTGCATAGTCCTTCATATAGCAAATGGATTAAGCAACAACACAGTCACCACTGGTTATAATAAATCAATAAGTTTTTATTATGATGAACAAACATACTTTTGATTCCATGACAAATGATTGCCAAGAGCCTTCTGCAAGTCGACACGTTTAAAAACTCCATTTTGAAGCCAATGGTCAGGATTGCCTCGATCAGCAATGTAACAATTTATCCTCTGTTGAAGCTCCTTTCGTTCAAGTAAATTTACCTAAAAATGATTAAAAGTATAAAACAAATATAAATGAAAGGAGGATGAAAAAATTATAAAAGCAGCTATGTGTTTAACCTACCACAATACGCAACGCGTGAGGATCATCATCACGGTCAGTTAGGGCCAGAAGTAAAATATCTGGAGGTAGTAACTCATGGATCCAAATAAATTTTGCCAGATTGTCACACGTATTTGAAATAACATCCTATGATATTGAAACCAAAATGAGCTGTTATTATTACTTTATAGGTTAATTAACTGGAAATATAGTTTTAAAAAGAGTAAAATGTCATTTTCGTCCCTGAGGTTTGGCTACTTTTGCGACTTTCGTCTAAAGGTTTGTTTTTCCGCATCTGGATCCAAAAGGTTTGAAATATTGCCATTTTCATCCGACTCGTTAACTCCATCCATTTTCCTAAGTTAAGTCAAGGGTATGGTTGAAGTGGTAGGTTAGTTAGGATGAAGTGGTGGTGGTGTTTGTTGATGGTGAGAGAGAATTATTTATTTAGAGTGTATGATATATATATACACACACACAAAACAAATAAGTAAAAAGATGAAAATACCCTGACATAACGTAGAAAAATGGATGGAGTTAACGAGTCGGATGAAAATGGTAAGATTTCAAACATTTTGAATCTAATTGTGGAAAAACAAACCTTTGGACGAAAGTCGCAAAAGTGGCCAAAACTCGGGGACGAAAATGGTATTTTACTCTTTTAAAAAAGGACGACAAATTTTCATAGTGAAACCTGCATGGAATGTGCATGTTGTTGTAGCTCCAGCTGAATATTATGCAGAATGATGTCCACCATGGTATATATATTCGAAGTCACTTCCTCAGGGGAAAATTCTCTGAGAACACGTCCCTGTAAGAGAGAAATCATGAGTCAGTGGAGAGAGATAATGATAAAATGATACATGATGGTAAAAATAGACAGATTTAACATTGGAAACAACCTATAAACGTAGATACAAGAAGACAATCACATGTAATTTCCACATGCTGGATGACAAAAACGCCCTAAAATTTTTAGAAAAACAACATTTTTAATTTATGACATCTTTTGACACCTCTTCAAGAGGTATTTTCGTCTTTTTCAAAAAAGTTAATGGCACTTTCATTGTTCAACATGCTTTAGGTCAATTGGTATAAATGAAATGGCCTATAAAATAGTTTCAATATATAGGTGGCTTAAATGAAAAAAGTTGAACATTTTGGTAGCCTCTACATACGTTATCCTCTATAATAATTACAAAGACTATTATGAGAGCGGTTAAGGGTTAAGCATGGGCCAGTTATGACCCAAAACCGAACCTAAACCAAAATTTGGTTATTGATAAATTAAAACCATTGGTTTCGCTTAATGAAACAAAATGGACTAAATGGTTCTTCTGATGAAATCGATTTTAGCCAACTTATTCAGGTTTGGGCTCAACACTGAGCAACATAGTTGTTTTCAGCCTAATAGTAAGGTGAAGCTACCAAAACAAAACTAAATATATAACACTGTTAATACAAGACCTTTATGTCCCAAAAGTTGTTTTTGGTCCCAATATACCATGTTAGCCCAGTACCCAATAATGAAGATATAAAATTAATTACTAAATACAAACTACATATAAAATTAATTACTAAATACAAACTACATAATATTAACAAGAAGGGGTTTGCCTTTCCACATGAAACCGAAACCAAACCGAGAATACCGGTTTTTAGACCCAAAACCATCAATTAATCAAATGGCGGCATGGCGCCGGTTAATTTGGTAAACGGTTCGGTTTCTGCCAAACCCCTCACAACAATAATCAAAATCTTTGAAGAAAATAATTTAGGAGGTTGTATACGTTAAACATATACTATGGGCAACTTTCAAACCATTCAACATCACATTAACTCCTTTTAGCTTGAAAAAAACACCACAAGCCGAACCGACTCATTTAAGCATTAAACGCTTCTAAAAATTAAGAAAAAGAAAGACGAGTTTGTTTACCAGGTTTCCTGTGTTGATATCCTCCGGGTGCCCACGCATCAGAACCCATGCTCCAGCACAAAGATATAGTCTGTGTTGAGGAAAACTGTGACTTATATAAGTCATTACATAAGTGGGGTCATCTGGTGGTGAGAGTAGCTGTTTACACTGATGAATCACAGTTGCTTCCGCCTGTAAATGACAATAATACCCTTAGGAGTTAGGACTATATAAATTCTAAAAACATCAGATGCGTTAATGCCCAATACCTTAATTTTGATAAATAAAAAATATAGGGGATGAGGGCATCTCCAATGTATGCACATTGTCATTCAATTCAGTTAACTTGGGTAAATAGCATTTTACGTTCTTTAAGTTTGAGCAAAATTGCAGGTGTTGTCCTTTAACAAACGAAATTACACTGGATGTCCTTCATGTTACACTGTCTCATCATGCGATGTATTTTTGCCCTAACCCAGCTCTTAACATGTGACACTCACACGAGGGTATAATGGTCATTTTCACTTAAAATATATCTTCCTCTAAAGTTTCATGGATATTTTTTTTTTGTTTTAGTTATTAAGTGAAAATGACCATTATGTCCTCATGTGAGTGGCACGTGTTAAGAGTTAACAGGAAAAATTAACTGGGTTAGGGCAAAAGGATACCGTATGATGAGAAACCATAACATAAAGGACATTCAGTGTAATTTTGTTAGTTAAAGGACAACGTCTGCAATTTTGCTCAAATTTAAAGGACGTAAAATGCAATTTACCCTTTAATATATTTATAGACATACTAACTAAGCACACATTTATTTTAAGATATTTAGGCGCCTTTCATTTTTTATTTACTTAAATATTAATAGCAATTAGAGTGCGTATTAAAATATAAGTTTCATAATCAATAATGAAGCCATTTAAAGATCTTAGTGACATTGTTTAATTATAAATTTGTACATATCAATTTTTTTTTTCATGTTGAGTATTAGCAATTATATATATTAAGCAATTAGAAAGGGTACAGAACTAAAAAAAAGTAACAAAATTCTAAAGGGTTAAGATAATACTGACAAAAATTTGATGTGGTGAATTATTTTACACCAAAATTGGTCTCTTCATACATATAGATACAGTTGTCTATGCTTTTTGTGGATTGTAAAAGGTGCAGACGAGCCGAGCCCAAGCTCGATTAACTTTTGAGAGCTCGAGCCTGGCTTGTTGGTAGTTTCGCAAGCTCCCGTTCGGCTCGGGCTCTGCTCTGTTTATTATCTATTAATTAATATATTAAATAAAAACAATATAATTAATAGACTCGTTTAGGCTCACGAGCTCAATAAGTGAAGCTCAGGCCCGGGCTCGTTTATTAAACAAGCTTAATTTTAGGTTCGGGCTCAGCTCGTAAACAAGTTTAAATAAGCTCGGCTTGGCTCGTTTACTAGACAACTTTAAATAAGGGGTAAATGTTATTAAATATTAATAAAAATTAATATTACACTAAGGCTCGATAAGGCTCGACGAGCCTGACGAGTTTCACATGCCAAGCTCGGCTCGGGCTCGATAAGGCTAGGCTCGTTTCGAGCTTTTTCTCGAGACGCTCGGCTGTTTGTACCCCTAATTAAATAATAATAACTGACCTGCTTCCATGCTTGGATTGCTAGGGACCGCTTATCTGTCCTCCCAATCAAGGCATCACGAAGAACAGACGGAAAGTAAAACAACGTCTTGTGGGACCATGTGTGTGTGCTATTGGCCAATATTTGTTCCAACATAGTTTGAAGATATAAGAGGTGCCCAGCATCAGAAATTCCACGGGTTTTAATGATAATAGAAAGAGTCATTACGGTTACACGATTCAATGTTTCTGTGAACTCAGTAGGTCCCTGTTCCAGATTTAAACAAGCCTGAATGAGGTGATTGATAAATATGGGCAAATCGGCAGGGTTGAGTAACGGGTCAACATGGGTTTGGATCTAAACATGTAACTTTTGGCGTGTACGCTGATGGAATATTAATAATTGTACAAGATCTTTTGCTTTAAAAATACACTTCGGTAGACTTTCCAATCGCTTTTAACCAACTTTTTTACATGGGTGATTGGTTGAGTCAGATTAGACTGCCCCAAAACACGTTTTTCCTAAATTTGTTTATTATAATATATTTAGTGCCATATATGATTAGACAAATTATATAACTAGCTTACTTACCTATGTAACACATGGGCAAACTAAGATAAAACTCAAAACCAATGATGAAACAACAGTTTCCAATCATCAATTATCAAGTCATATCGTTTACAGATAAAATAAAACCACTTAAGTAATAGATGAGGGTTAAATTTGCACATACAAATTTTAATTCATATATTTCCAAATTATATATGTGAAGTAAATAAATATAAAAAAAAATATTGTGGTTTATTACTTATATTCGTTTTCTAATTAATTAATCATAAAAGGGGGTAATATAGAGAATTAGATTGTAAAATAGTTCTACATTTTATAGTAATATATTTCATTATGAAATAGAATATAAGATGTCAACAAAATCCGCAGGTCCCTTTTAAACACCTAAAATAGATACTCCTGTTTAAGAAGAAATGCGCAGTATATTGTGTTTTATTTAAAATAACATAAGAACATAGAAAATAGACAATGTGACATATCTAAAGGGATGTTTATGTGGGGCAGATATATGTAACCGAATTAGTTATTTATGTCATCAATCAAAATTAACTTAAATTTGAAGTCAATTCACCAATAAAAATGGGCCACAGGTGCTTTTAGGAAATGTTTATTGTCATGACTCATGATGATCATGATCTTGGTATAATGTCATGAAATAATATAAAAAAAGTGATTTTAGAAGGTTTTATGCATCATAAATACACTTTGACTGACATTTAACATGTTTGGCCTGATGACCCATTTGTGTAAATATATCCTTTGGTCCATTACAGAAAACATAACCCATATCAACCCGTCCTTCACAAAAAATAATTCTCTTAATGGATCCGCACATAATCGAGGGAAGAAAAATGTACTTCAAATAGCTAAATAGTAAATATCTAACCTTCCTGTCCTTCTTCACAAAAAAGAATTCTCTTAATGACATAATGAGATTCATGCACAAGTTTTCAGCCAATCTACATACGCGATGTTCTCCACGTTTTCCTTTTAATGTGGACAGAATTTTCGTAACATCATACATCAATGATTTGTTCTTCCCCTGGTACCTACAGTGGTACTATAACCACATAAGTGAAAACATAATGTATAATCTATTATAAGTGTTTTGTTAATCTGTTTGACATTAATATGGTTGGTATATACACTATGCAGTTATTATCGGTGATATAGCACTATAGCAGTACCCTTCTTCTTAGTTCTACCATTCGTCTTCCTTCTTATTGCTGCTATTAGTGTTTTAAGTCTTAATTATTAATTGTTAAGAGTTAAATGTAATTGTTAGTGTTTTGCAAGTTGCAAAAGGTTAATTATTTAATGGTAGGAGAGTATACTGAATTGTTAGTGTTACATTGCTATATATATAAATTCTGCATGATATTTAAATTACCGATATCCCACCGCGATAACCTATATCTCAAATATCAGTCCTTAACCGATATCTGATTTTTTTACCACATTAACTGCATAGTACATACATGAGGCTATTACTTTCTATAGTCGTTAATCAAGTAATCCGGCAACCTAATTTACAAAATGATTTATGTCACTATGGGCCCTAATTTATGATGTCGGTAACATGAGAAAAATAAAACTAAAACAGGAATAAATAAATTAGTTGATTAATTTTAAATTGTTAATCACCTGTACAAGGGAAACAGCCGGTAGTTAAGAATTTCAAGCACTAAAATTATAGCTCCAGGTTTATTAAAAATTTCAGGATTCTTCTGATGCAGATGCTGCAAAGTTGAAGTAAAAAAATAAAATAAAAAAAAATTGTAAAACATTAGCAAAAAGAAGGGCAATTATCAAAAAAACATATGGAATTTATCTGAAGTTCTGAACTTGTACACAAGTCCCGCCCCCGGGTCTTTATTGTTGCATACTTGCTTGATTATATTCTTCAGCTTTTAAAACTCACCGATCGAGTAAAAAAGCCATTTTCGTCCATGAGGTTTGGCCAGTTTTGCGACTTTCGTCCAAAGGTTTGTTTTTCCGCATCTGCGTCTAAAAGGTTTGAAATCTTGCCATTTTCATCCGGCTCCATTGTGTCAAGGGTATTTCCATCTTTTTTTAACTTAAAAGGCAATTCGGTCGGTCTTTTTCAGGTGTATTCGTTCTTTTAACATAAAGTGAAAAAGACCAAATTGCCCTTTAAGTTAGCAAAAAGACGGAAACACCCCTGACTTAACGGAGAAAATGGATGGAGTTAACGAGCCGGATGAACATGGCAAGATTTCAAACCTTTTGGATCCAGATTCGGAAAAACAAACCTTTGAATGAAAGTCGCAAAATTGGCCAAACCTCAGGGACGAAAATGGCATTTTACTCCTGGATTTATTGTAAACGAAGAAAGTCATGTTCTACGTGATTAAACTTTTTAAATTTTACAAAATAACAAAGAGGTTCTTTTTAATATAACCAAGTCCCTAACTAAATGGACTTTTTCATCAAGTTTTGAAAGTCCAGGGACGTATGTACAAGTTCAGCAAAAGTTCATAGGGCTTTTTGAACAATTGCCCTCAAAAGAATAAATATTTGCGTATTAACGTTTCAAGATTCCAGCGATGCAAATCTTACACTTAAAAGTGGATGGAACAATGAATGAGGTTGTATAAGGACCAACCGAGTATATGTTTCCACCATAGCAATGTTAGGTGCATGCTGCAATATTAATACATAGGTTAATAAAAGTATCCCGTACATATAGAGCATAACAAAGATATTTTTAAAGCTTTGAATACCACTCCGGAAAACATATTATCTTCCATCTGAAAAGCCAACTTCATGCACAAACGAATCGAAAATCCCGACATCAGTGATAACGACACGGGATTAACCTCCCGCCTAACAGTAATCGTCCCGTTAGCCTGTGGATTCGGTTCAGGTAATTCTGTATATCCGTCACATGTTAGCCACGTCATCACCATCTCACAAGCGGGCTGTGCCATGGTGTAAGATACGACCCAAAACATTCCGATTGAATTGTCATCCAAATGCATATAATCCATCATGTATTTACCTGAAAACAACCATGACCCGTGAGCAAAAATCAATAACATGCATACAGTGTGTCAAATCTGATTACAAAAATTTAATTATTGCAATAATATTCTAAAGAGTAAAATGCCATTTTCATCCCTGAGGTTTGGCCAGTTTTGCGACTTTCGTCCAAAGGTTTGTTTTTTCGTCCTGACTTAACAGAAAAAAATTGAATGGAGTTAACGAGCCGGATGAAAATGGCTAGATTTTAAACCTTTTGGATCCAGATGCGGAAAAACAAACCTTTAGACCAAAGTCATAAACATGGCCAAACCTCACGGAAATGGCATTTTTACTCCATTCTAAATCTTTTAGTAAAATGACTTAGCATACATTTTGGGTGAATTATGACCCATTAAAGAAAAATCACAACCCAAATCGACTCGTTCATAAGTAAATGGGTTGAAAGCGCCACCTTTACTACAGTATACCTTTACTTACTTGCCTCCACCATTCATCTATTTTTTTTGCTTTAAGAAGTTGTTCCATATTTAAATATTCTCTGGTTGATGAGGTCAGCGACCATATACGAAGGGTCTGACAACTGCATACAAAATCAAGTAGGATACTTTGCGGATTATCAGAATCTGGGCTGCTAGCTTCTTTGTGAAACGACAAAAGTTTTCTCAATGTCTCCACCTGTGTATGTAACTGGGTTTTCAGTTGAATTTATATATATTTATATAAAACTATATCCCAATCAAATATTATATGACCATTATGAGCGTGTTTGGATTCATCGTGCACTTTGAATAATCAAAAACAGATAATCGCATCAGACGATCAGTTTCAAAACGCAAATCCAAACTCACCCTATCAATAGACTGAATTAAGTAATTGCAATTAGGGCTGCAAACGAACCGAACGTTCAACGAACAGTTTGTGAACCATTCGGTGGGAAGTTCGTTTGTGTTCGTTCGTTTAATAAATGAACGAACACAAACAAGAAATTTCGCTTGTTTAGTTAAACGAACGAACATGAACAGAGGCCGTGTTCATTCATTAATGTCCGTGAACGTTCGGTAACATGTTCATTTATGTTCGTTTGTGTTAAATAGTTCATTAGTGTTTTTAGTTTTTATATTTTATTTAAATATTTCAAAATTCCGACATATAAAATATTTAATAAGTATCAATGTCTTATATTTTTTGTTCATGAACGCTTGTTTGTGTTCGTTTGTTTTCATTTGTATTCATGAAAGTTCGTTTGTGTTCATGAAAGTTCGTTACCTAAAATTAATAAACGAACACGTGCATTTTCTTAAAGAATGAACACAAATGTAAAATCTCGTTACTCATGAATAGTTCATGACCACATGTATTTCCTTAACAAACGATCACGAACGTCTTGTTCGTGTTCGTTCGGTTCGTTTGCAGCCCTAATTGCAAATTGCAATGCCACTAGATTTGAAGTTATTAAAATATAAAATAACCTTTCTTGAGTCTGTGTTCAAAGCACTCATTACAAGCTCAACCCGAATTATCTGTGCAAACAACCATGTGACATGATTTGTTCTGAGAACTTGGTGATCTTTTTCAGCTAAGCGTAAAACTAACTTGTCGACAAAATCAACAAAATCCATGCAACCACTTTTCATTAGAAAAAAGAACAAATCTGAAAAGATAAGCCAATCTTGCCAACAATTAACACCTGCAACAAGTATTAGACAAAACATTTAAAATAATACACACATTATATATACTATAAATATGCTATTTTGTCACATCAACCAACTTTGGCCCCTCAACTTTGGCATTAACCAACTTTAACCCCTCAACTTTGGCATTAACCAACTTTAACCCCTCAACTTTAATAAACATGTTTAGCCCCTCAACTTTGGTAATGACACGTTTAGCCTCTTACTAAAACAACTTTAGCCCCTCAACTTTAATAATGACATGTTTAGTCCCTTAACTACATCAAACAACTTTAGCCCCTCAACTTTAATAATAAACAACTTGAGCCACTCAACTTTAATAATGACATGTTTCGCCCTTCAACTTTAATAATGACATGTTTAGCCCTTTAACTAAACCAAATTTAACCCCTCAACTTCAATAATAACCAACTTTAGCCCCTCAAGTTTAATAATGTCATGTTTAGTCCCTCAACTTTAATACATGTTTAGCCCCTTGACAAAAAAACATCAAACAACTTTTAATTCTTGTGATTTGCTTATTTTTATCTACGTTCCGAACCCGTTGTGGAGCGCGGGTGGTAATCCATTAGTTAACTTAAATATAGTAATTTGTAAGCTCACCAGAATTTGTAATCTTCAAGAGTTCGAGAATTCGGTCAATGGTTGCTTCACAGATCATATCAGAGCTAAAAACAGCACCTGGTGTTGATCCTTGTGAATTGGGCCGGTGACATGGCGCCACCATAAGCACACGCCGCCACCAATCAGGCGATGGTGTATTTCTTATGGCGTGCCTAATACAGCGGTTAGCTCTCTCCCAATCAAGACTTCCTCTTTGAATTGTGAGCAGAATGTCCTACACACAAAAGGTATGTATTTTATATTTAAGAAACCAATCAAAACTAGATGTGGTAAAATGGGCAGATGGGTGGGTTAAATAAAAGGTCCATGTCGGAAAGGGTAGTTTTGAATAAGGCCCAAAACGAGTCGGGTTGACCCGCAAACACATCTGGTCCCTTTTCCTTGAATTCTATGAACAATTAATTTTTGGAGTGTTTCTTTGGCCCCAGGTTTTAGATAAGTAAAACCATAATTGTTTAGCCTATATATACACCCCTATGTTGTAATTCTCATCACCTCCAAAGTAATAAAATTGTCTCGCTAGTTGCAGCGGTGGACGTAGGTCAGTTTAGGCTGAACCACGTAAAACTCTCGTGTCCCTCTATATTTTTGTTTGCTGCATTGTTTGTGTTCGCGTGTGGTTTTCAGTTATATTTTGTATATACAGAGCAACCACATGGTTCATTGCTCTTGGGGAGTATGAAAAAACGTGCAAGCTAAGGAAATCTATTTTAAAGCAATCTGCTAGTGCCTAGTATGAAAGATTAAACAATATGGTAATAAAATTTGGCTAGAAAAGAAATACGTATGATCATTTGGATTAACACAACCTAATCCAATGACTTATGGTGTGATAAAGGGGCAGACGTTCACATTACAAAAAAAAAAAAAAAAAAAAAAAATCTCGTATTCCATGAAAGGATAAACACATAGAAGTCGACTGTCACTTCACTTGGAAAGAGCTTGAAGATAGAACAAACAATTAGCTAATGTCTTCACTAAAGCTTTACCCGAAAGTAGAACTTATCGTATTTGTAACAAGTTGGGCGGGATCAACATTTATGCTCAAGCTTCTGGGGAAATCAGAAATGATTGATTATATTTATATATTAGATTATGTATTAGCCTAACATGTAGCCCGGTGGGTCTTAGGGTTTAGTTCAAAGAGGTCCCCCCCCCCCCTCTCTTCTATATATACATGCTCCCTATATAATGTAAATATAGACAAGAAATATACATACAATTAGTTATTACTTCATTTCATTTTTGCTATTCAGTTAATATCGGTGATATATCACTGATATATCGGTTATCAGTCCCCATGTCAAATATCGGTCAGAATAACGGCGATATTGACCGATATATCACTGATTTTCCCGATATCGGTACCTTTCTTCTTGGTTCTACCATTCGTCTTTCTTCGTATTGCTGCTATTAGTGTTTAAAGTCTTAGTTGTTAATTGTTAGTGTTGAATGTTAGTGTTTTAAGTCTCAAATATCGGTCCTAGATATCTGATCTTTTACCGCATTAACTGCTTAGCATTTTTGTCACTGATTACATAAGCATGTATATACACTTCAACTCACTTTCGACCCATTTGACCAGTTCCATTTTCAACTTAATTTTTAGAGTTTATCCATATATCCCGTTAGAGGTCAAATACAGCCCAAAACAACACATTTCCAATTGCCACATCTAATTAGAATATATAAGTGAAAAGCCTAAAAAGGTTTCAAATTATCAAGAAATGCGATTACCTCGCCATGTAACGGTTCTCCAAGCACACTGGGGTATGTAATAGGTGAGTGTCTTAAAGTAGTATTTGATTCACTTAACGTATTAACTGCAGCCTGATTAAGAAGGCGTTGATTCCCAAACGTAGGGCAATGAAGATGTTGATCCAACATTTGCATGTGCACAGCCATCATATCTCGTCTCCTATGAACCTCAAAAACGAGCGTAAATAACGCCACGTCATCCGGCAAATTTTCCGAAAAATGCAGTCCACTTCTCAATAGTTCATAAAATGGCACACGACATTTATTATCCTCAACCAACATCCTAACAACACGTAAACACTTGCGTAGCCATTCAAATAATGCTTTATCGCGTTTATACGGTTTTACTCCATCAACCTCATCACTCCCGTTCTGACATAGATCCCAGTTTATCAGCCAGCTCAGTGTTTTGTTGAAAATATCAGCATAAGTACTCGGCTTTTGGTTAGATTCCAACGCAGAAATGAAAATCTCACATAACAACTTACGCAGGCTGCTTATAGCCATACATGACTGTGCATTTGCTGAAACCATGGAAGATTCAAGATTTGGAGACGGAATATTAGATAAATTGGGGCCCGCCGCTGATGTGGCGGAGACATCCGACTGTGGTGAAGTTGTGGAAAAGATATTAACAGACGTTTCCGCAGAGGTGACGGAAGAAAGAAGATATGGTAGAAAAGAATCCCAGTATATGTACCCAATACTGTACAGACTACGTATGGCAAAAAGAATAAACTTTGATCTTGGTCCATGATTACTACACTGAATGACCAGAGGCACTAGCACAGACTCAACCACGGTATATAACTGCTCATGATCCTGAAAAGAGTGACCACAAACATTAAACAATCACTGTTTATGGTTAGAATACTTAAAACGATAAAAACACAATGATGCAAGTAGGCTAAGTTTGTAGTTAATAACTTACAGGAAACTGACTCTGAAGCTGTTCAAAATCTGGAAGAAATTGTGCATCGCGTGGAGGAATGTCTATATTAAGAGCTGTAATGCGCTTTTGTGTCTTGTTCCTGTAATTGGTTTTCAAAATTATTACCAATAAAGATTCAGATTGGGCCTCATAAATTTCAAACATCAATAGTACATCCACCATTTAAGATACACATACACATGATCTATGTTTATGATGGCTAACGGCTAACCGGCTAGACAGTTAAGTGGCTCATAAAAGTAAATATCATGAAACCCCTAAAATCTAAATCCAGTAACCTAATTTAGACTATTGATCATTGCTACCTATTATTTAATTTTCTATCCTTCATAAACTTCTCAGACAAACAGTTTTGATTCACAACCTATGTATAATCTAAATCCCTGATAAGTGATAACCTAATTTAGACATGTAGTAACCTAAACAGCATTAATTCATTCCTACCTATTTATAAATTACGAATCCTTCATAAATTTCTCACACAATTAGTTTCAAAACCAAAACCTATATATAACCTAGGGCTGGCAATTCGTGACATGTTTCTGTTAAAGAACAAGTACACTATGTAATGTTGTACTTACTAAAAAATAACTAAAATTAGGAGGCTAATCTCCATCATTTCTCCTTCTTGGTACATAAAACATACAATTGTGTTTCAGACATGAGGTATAAAGCATAGTTGTTAAAGGCCATCGCTTCTTGCGCCTAGGCCCATTTTCCAGGCGAGGCGAGGCAATTGCGCCTTAAGTCAAGGTAATTTTAATTCTCCAGGTGATGGTCCAGGCGCAGATTCCGGAGAGTTTCCGGCCAAATTCTCTAAATTCCGGTCAGATTCAACCTATATTTCTACCTTTATCTAACGAAACTACTTTTCTATACTAATACACTAATATTTTAGAATTGTTGGTAGCAAATAGATGATATTAAATGTTATACAATAGCTTTAGTTTATTTTACTTGAAGAATAGTAATATATACGCTAGAAGTTGGCTTATGGGGTAGCCCAGTTGGCCAGCCTCACCCACCCTCTCCCTAGAGGTCCCGGGTTCGAATCTTGGTGTCCGCATCCCACGGCCAAGCTCTTCGCTCTCGGTTGGGTAGTCACCCCCAGGCAACTATGGGGCTAAGCTAGCTTGTGGAGTGTGATCACTCCAGCGGTTGGGAGGACCGTGGAATATCCCCCCCCCCCCCCCCCTACAAAGTCCAAATTTCATAAAAAGTGTAAAAGTCATAAAACACCATAATGTCAAACCATAAAACACACCAAAAACCCCCCACACTAATTTTCTAATACATAAAATATTTTTTATTTTTTCCGTTGTACGCTTTTCTTTTCTGCGCGCCCTTGCTTTTATGCGCCTCGCGCCTAGGCCCTGGCGAGTCCTATGCGCCTTGGGTGCGCCTAGCGCCTTTAGTAACTATGGTATAAAGTAGTTAAACGAATCGTATTCAGGTTTGATACTTGCATTTATCGCGCGATAACACCAACCTAATTCCCTAATAACCTAATTACATCCCTAACGAAAACTTCTATTCTTCAAAACATTCACAAAACTGATAAACAACACAACACAAAACAAAGCATCAACTTACGGAGGCTCTCGAATCGAATCATCCGACTTATTCCGGCCGTTAATCTGCAACCATTCAATCAACAACAACAAGATGAAAAATCAAAATCGTTAACATGACGTCATACAAAACCGTAAGTACGTCAGAGTAAGTAACCGTAACAAAACCGATCATTCTAAAAAAGCAAAATCACAATTTCAACGTTCGATAGATACGGAACAATACGTACACCGAGATAGAGATTAAACAGGTCGATGATTGCAGGTCTCGCCGGATGAAATTGAGAGGCTCTCGAAGCGGCGGAGCGGTGGTGGCTCCGATCACCGATGTCTGACGTGTGTGGCGATTGAACGGAGGTGGTGGTGGTTACGGCGATGCCACCGCCGTTGCTGCCACCGCTGGTTGCCGGAGTTTTATACATTCCGATTAAAAGTTAACGGAGGCGCGATCGCCGTTAAGGTTGCCGTTCATTACTGAAAAGGGGTTTAAGTTTTCTTCAGTGTTAAGGTGTAAATTTACATCACGTCTCCGATTGGGTTTATTATTATTAGAAGTTTGCATATTTTATTTTTGAGTAAACTGTCATTTTGGTCCCTGAGGTTTGATCACTTTTGTCATTTTAGTCTAAAACTCAAACTTTTTGCATCTGGGTTCCTGTGGTTTCAGTTTTGTTGCCATTTTGGTCCAAAATGAAATCAGGTCTTGTTTGTCTTATGAAATCCTGCTATTTTGTCATTTTCTTCAGGGGCAAAATGGTCATTTCATTTTTATAAATAAATACCAAAACCTTAGAGCATTCACATCCAATCCATCAAATTATACATACATTCCACTAAAAAACAACTCCTATATCAATATATTTCCACTAAAAACAAATACTTTTTCTCTCTCCTTTCAATTAAATAATATTATCATTACATTTTTCTCTCACTTCCACTCACAACTACTTTCAAAATATATTAAAAAATTATAACGGGTGAACAGTGTCCCCCCAAATATACAAATGAACAGTAACATTTTCTCTCTCCTCTACTCACAACCACTTTTTATACCCTTTATAATATAAAAACCCCTCCTCACATAATTTGATGGTTAGGATGTGAATGCTCTTAGAACTTAAACCCTAATCTAAATCCCTATTAAACCAAAACCTTTATCCTTAGCGGATGTTTTTGTTCACTCAATCTTTCCCTCTCTGCTGTCAAGAAATAACGAAGCCACCCACCTCGATTGATTCAGACCTGCTTCCTGAACCTTGAGGGTAGCGTCGAAACTGTTTGGCACACCGGAGATCTTAAAGCACAGTCGGGATTCAGAAGTGCCGTAGGAAAACAGAAGTAACATTTCTGTATACTATCCTTACCCTCTTGTTTTCTTTCCTTTCTGCTTGTTTTGTCACGTTCAATAAATCTTGATCCACCTCTGCTGCACTACAGCCACCATCTTCAAAACCAAACCCTAGCTCCCTCTTCTTCTTTCTCTCTACCTCTTGAGTGTTCTTCGGAATCTTTGATCATTGTTCTTCGAAACAGACTGATTTTGATTCTTGATCGAAAAACAGGGACGGAGTTTTCTGGTTTTGGTTCGATGATACTTCACAGGATTCAAGATTGATTAAACAGGGGATCAGATTGTTGATTGTGTGTTTGTGATTACATGGATGGTTGTGGGGAGAAGATTTGGGGAATAGGAACTTATCTGACCAGGGTAAAGGATTTAATATAATTAATTTAATTAATAATATGTTATAATAAATTCAAATGGACTATTTTGCCCTTAAAGAAAAAGACAAAATAACCAGATTTTATTAGCCAAATAATAGGTGATTTGATTTTTGGACCAAAATGACAATAAAAGTGAAACCATATGGACTCAAATTTAAAAGGTTTGAGTTTTGAACTAAAATGGCAAAAGTGACCAGACCTCAGAGACCAAAATGACAGTTTACTCTTTATTTTTTTTATTTTTACTAGAGTAAAGTACACGGATGGTCCATGTGGTTTACCAAACTTTTGGATTTGATCCCTAGTTTTTCAAAAGTACACGGATGGTCCCTGTGGTTTGCACTTTGTAATCCATTTCGTCCCTAGCCAACAAATCTAAAGGTTTTTAGCATGTCCAAGTTAGGGACTAAATGCGTTACAAAGTTCAAACCAAAGGGACCATCCATGTACTTTTGGAAAAAGCTGGGAACTAAATGCGTTACAAAGTGCAAACCATAGAGACCATCTATGTACTTTTGGGAAGCTAGGGACCAAATTCAAAATTTTGGTAAACCATAGGGACCATCCGTGTACTCTACTCTTTTTACTATTTATATATGGTGTTAAATGTCATTTTAGTCCCTCTGGTTTTGACCATTTTGTCAGTTTAGTCCAAAGGTTTCATTTTTCTTTTGTGGGTTTCAAAAGGTTTCACCGTTGCCATTTTAGTCAACTGGGTTAACATCATCCATTATTTCTGTTAACGAGAAGGGCAATTGGGTCATTTTATATGGCCGAATTGCCCTTTTAGTTAACAGAATTACATATAAAATGACTGAATTGTCATTCTCGTTAACAGAAAAATGAATGAAGTTAACTCAGTGGACTAAAATGGCAATGGTGAAAACTTTTTGGACCTATAGTTGAAAAATGAAACATTTGGACAAAACTGAGAAAATAGCCCAGGGACTAAAATTGCATTTAACTCTTATATATGTTTTGGTTTGGTTTACTATAGTATTTCATTAGTTTTATTTTTTATTTTTTGTTTTGTTTTGTTTTGGTTTACTATAGTATTTCATTATTTTTTTATTTTATTTTTTTTGGTTTGGTTTACTATAGTATTACATTATTTTTTATATGTTTTGGTTTGTTTTCGTTTGGTTTCCTGTAATATTATCATTGATTGTAATTTTATAAATGCGTTTACACATAAGTTGATGGTTTCACATGATAAATGTGAGCTTTATAAAGAAAATGATAAATTTTAATTTATTGTTAACACATTGAATGTATATAATTGTCATTATCTTATGATGATTACATTGCATGTACTTAGTTGTCATTATCTTATGATGATTACGTGTGTTGTTATAATCATAAAAAAAAAAATTATATGATGACATATCATGATGTGTCAGTGATGTTTATGTAGTTTGTTTTACATAATTAGATACTGTTTTTGTTTTTTTTTTTTATAGAAGAGATATCTATTCATATGAATGTACAACAATAATTGGAACTTAAATTTAACCTTCAAACATTTTCAATCATATAGAATTGAAATACACCAATGTTTTTTTTTTAAATTCATATGGAATTTTGTGATCGTGTTCCTCCCAAAAATCACATTAAATGTAAATCTTAAGCCTAACATATGTGATTTTAACCATTCCGCATTGGTTTACAAATAATGAGTATTCAAGTTGTTCTTCACCGGTATTTAACGTAATATTTTTAACATTGGCATCAAGTGAGATTTATTAAGCAATGGAACTTATAAGTTACACATGTCGAATACATCTGACTTAAACTCTACAAGTCACTAATGCAAGGGTTGGAGACATGTCACACCCCGACCACGTAAAACAACAAATCGTGGCGGAAACGTCGGGAGTGTTGTAACAGAATCATTGTTTCATAACGCATGGATTGAAGTTCTGTTTTATTGAATAGAATGTATTACATTACATTGAAATTAGAAACAAAACATGAACAAATAGACTTTCATTGTTATTAAGTTACTAAGGCCTCGTCCGTTCCTATGTGAGCATGCATCAATATCATCATCAAACATCACCAACTATGGTACCTGAAACACATGTGAAAATACGTCAGTATAAAAATGCCAGCGAGTACATAGGTTTTATGTGAGTGTCAGATTCATGGCTTGTTTTACCTTTTGAAATAACTCAAACAACTTTGCTATTTGATATTTAGAAAACTTAGCTTTGTAAAATGTTTATATTGTGAATTGAAATAACCAAGTTAAAACAGATTAATTAAAGTTTATAAAACCTCGATACCATGAATCTTACTCAAAACATTTGTTTAAGTAAACCCAAATTGTAAATCGTTTTTGAAATAAAACTCGAATGTTTTATATTGTTAGAAAAACCTTGTAATATAACTTTGTTTTGATAACCTTTGCCCAAGTGATCTAGATAACGCAACGATATATAATGTGTTAAAAGCATTTATATATAGGAAGTACCAGCGGCGTATCCACCATGCTTTTAACACATTACACCCGCCCCGTTACCTAATCACTTCCCTAACCCAACGGTTCAAACAGTTTCAAACGGTTCATATCAATCAAACAGTTACAAACGGTTCACATAAATCAAACAGTTACAAACGGTTCACATAAATCAAACAGTTACAGATGGTTCCAACAGTTCAAATAATTCACATAGATCAAACAGTTTCAAACGGTTTAAAATGTAAAACAATGTGTCCATATACTGGATGAGCATATGCAACAAAATGTAATATATAAAAATCAATCTGCTAGCATGCTAAGTGAACATACATAGCAAAACATAATGAAATCATGTACTATATACGTACTTGTTTTGGTCAAAAATTACCTAAGCAATTAAGTGATCAAATTAGTTTTGTGAGGTAGTGTGCTAGTAATACTTTGTAAAAAATATGTTGGTTTGTTAATTTGCGAAAACAGTTTCAGGATACGGCTCAGGATATAGAGCTGTATCTGTGATCAAACAATGAGCAAAAATGTAAAGGGTGACACGAGATATACGAGGAAAGCCCTTGATCAATCTAGATCGCCGGCATAAAACCTCGGGAGCTGACAATCGCAGCTGCCTTGTTCTTCTATTACTTCAAATATCAGGATACAGTGCAGGATATGGCGCAGATCAATGCTAAGTGGTACAACGATTACAAGTGTTGAGTGTTTGTGCGTGATAGAAAGAAAAAAGAAGTGTGAGTTCGAGAGTGGAGAAAAAAGTGTGTTCTGGCCTCCTATTTATAGTTACAAGTAACAAACTAACTCTCCTATTATTCCGGGATGCTGGGAATATTCCATTCTGAACGTTGGGGGACTCTTTTAACTTGTTTTCCACGTGCTTATTAACTATAAAACCGGGTCTTCAACTCATATGACCGTTACAACCTCAATCGCATTGACCAGCATCCGATATTCTTGCGGAATATGCCTTTCTTCTATTCTGACCGTTACAAGACCCATTCTTCCACCATCAACGTCCATTTTTCAACCACCTTGAGCGAATCTTCAGGTAGATCAAGTCCTTTAACGTTGGTACCTTGCAACCAAAGAAAATCGTTAGTAACTGCCAGGATACTGCGTCAGGATGTTACCAATATCCTGGTCTGGTATCCTGATCTATACTGCCTCAGGATGTTACCAATATCCTGGTCCGGTATCCTGATCATAAAAAGCTAACATGAAATCAAGATATAGTGTCAGGATATGGGCTCAGAATTTCACCCATAACAGTACTAATGAACATAGTAAGTATATGATATAAAAGCATGAAAAGCACGAAAATAACAAGTAGGCACATGTGTTTCACCCCAAAATGTTTGAAAACAGTAAAAGAGCGGAACTATGTACTCACTTGAGAATGCTTAGAAGTCTTGAATAACAACCAAGCAAAGCTAGAGGGATCACGGAAATCAAACGGCACCTAATATAGGTAACTATGTTAATAAACCGGACCTAAATCGGAGGATCGGATAAAATGAGGTTTCGTAAACCAAATGAGTGTAGGGACTCATGTAATATGGTTTAAGAAAGCCTACATTCTAAAATGAAACCTAACCTAAGTGCTTACGACCCATTACGACTCGTTTAGGTAGCTTATGCTACTTTAACGCGTCGCTCGCGTAAAACACGTTTGGACCGCCTAACTAGTCCTATGACAAGTATTATATGCCTTAACACATCTAATAATGTTGCCTAATCAGTTTAGATGTCAAAATTTAGGTTACAAATGCTTAAAATGAATTTATGCGTAAAAAGGGCATTTTGGTCATTTTTCCTAAGGCATATAAACCACATATCATACAACTACTTAAACGAAGTGACCATAAGGTATAACCTCGGAAGGTTATTCCCTATACAACTATGGTCACAATAAATGCTTGGTCGGATCCTAATGATCGACCAAACGGGTCGGGTTCGAAAGTCTAAGCGGTTGTTTAGACCGCTTATCTTACGACCCGATATAAGCACTAATCTAAAAGTGACGAGCTAAACATGTTAAAACATGTTTAACGAAGTTTGAAAATAAGTTTGATATCAAAACAAAGGGTCTTGATTTCCAAGAATAGTTTGGTTGCAAAATACGCATAAACGCGCATTTTGACCGAAACTATGACTCGTCACTACACCTAAATAACGTGGTAATCAGTAGGCATAGTCACAAGAGACTACAACCATTGTGATTACGCTCACGTTACGAAGTTCAAACGAACTTCGTGTTGACCATTGACTGGTCAAAGCAGAAAGTCAAACACTGTTTGACTTTCACGCTTAAAAACGCATAAAAGAACGAAAGAAACTTACAACGGGTCCAAGCAATGAAGATTTGATCTTAATATTCTCAGGTATGAAGTGTAAGAACTTCAACTTAGAGAATGATTTCAGATCAAGGTGAGTTTGCAAATGAAATCATGGGGGTATATATAGTTTTCGGGTAACCGTTAAGATCATTCCTCGATAAACGAGCTTCGATCTCGACCATCCATGTGTGCCCACTGAATTAGAATACCATGGGCACCCAAAACAAGCCCCTAGACTTATAAAAACCATTTGTAAACATGGGGAACAGCTGGAACAAGATGGAAAACATTTTTCCTGATCTGGGGGGTTTACGCGCCCCGCGTAAGAGCCTTACAAGGCTTACGCGGCCCGCCTAAGCCATGTTTGGCAGAATTGCAAAAATGGTCCCTGCACTTGTAAAACTCAGATTTTGGCACTTTTAAGCCCCGTTAACCCCATTTCAAGGCTTTAAAATGAAGTTAAAGTATAGGGAACATGAAATGTGCTCAAAAATATCTCGGATATCGGTTCGTTTGGTCGTACGGTTGCGTTGTTCGGTTAATTACGACGAAACACGAACGGACGCGAAAAACGATCCAAATTACGCGATGAATGGAATTTTATCATGCCAATCACTAAAATAAAATATTTTAATGATTACATAAATTTTTGGATGTCCGAATATATTCATAACGTAAGATATGCGCGAAAATGCAAACTTATGCACTTTTTGACGCTTTTAGTCCCTATTGATCAAGAAAGTTTATTTTTGCGCACAAAACACCTCAAAGCCTATTTCTAAGCTATGTAAAGGATATTTAGGGCATGTTTAACTTATTATCAAGTTCCGGAATGTTCATCACAGTACGAATCAGCATACTTTCGCAGTTTGTTGAAATTAGTCCCTGTGATCGAATAAACTTGATTTCGCCACACCAAACCCTCCAAAACTTATTTCTAAGTTATGTAAAGGTTATTTAAGGTATGTTAAGCCTATGTAACTGTTCTGGAGCGTTTGTTGCATTAAACTGGTTATATTTACGCATCAGTTCGCGTATAACCTTCCAAAAAGCGATTTAAAGCTCGAAATCGAACATGAATTGATATGTGCACATGATACACATATTTATACAAATCCCAAGTATAAAACACAATGTTTCATTGATTTGGTGTTTGTTTGATGGTCGCAGAGGCACAGGTGTCACAGTCTCCCCTACTTTAGGAAATTTCGTCCCGAAATTTATTCGTAGGAGCCTGTCTTTGACTTTGTGTTAAATGACCACCAAAGATATGCAAGGCATAATCCTGTCATTTCTTCAACGGACATTCTTCAGAAACAAAAATGAACGGACGGAGTCATTTTTAACGGGTGCTTCCTCAGAAATGGAAATGAAGGAATAATCAAAAGGGATATTCATTTTCCTCAACGGACATTCTTCAGAACGAAAATGAACTGACGGAGTCATTTTCAACAGGTGCTTCATCAGAAACGGAAATGAATAGAATAATCAAAAGGGATATTCATTTGCCTCAACGGATATTCTTCAGAAACGAAAATGAACTGACGGAGTCATTTTCAACAGGTGCTTCATCAGAAACGGAAATGAATAGAATAATCAAAAGGGATATTCATTTTCCTCAACGGACATTCTTCAGAAACGAAAATGAACTGACAGAGTCATTTTCAACAGGTGCTTCATCAGAAATGGAAATGAATAGAATAATCAAAAGGGATATTCATTTTCCTCAACGGACATTCTTCAGAAACGAAAATGAACTGACGGAGTCATTTTCAACAGGTGCTTCATCAGAAACGAAAATGAATAGAATAATCAAAAGGGATATTCATTTTCCTCAACGGACATTCTTCATAAACAAAAATGAACTGACAGAGTCATTTTCAACAGGTGTTTCATCAGAAACGGAAATGAATAGAATAATCAGAAGGATATTCATTTCCCTCAACGGACATTCTTCAGAATCGAAAATGAACGGACAGAGTCATTTTCGACGGGTGCTTCATCAGAAATGTAAATGAATAGAATTAACTCAAAAGGATATTCATTTCCCTCAACAGACATTCTTCAGAAACGAAAATGAACGGACGGAGTCATTTTCAACGGGTGCTTCATCAGAAATGGAAATGAATAGAATTAACTATAGACACATGACAAAACTTGTTGTGGTTTCTGTGCACTAAATTCCATAATTATGTATGCATCCATAATTACGTGATTCCTTGCACAGTCCGCACAGTGCATTTCATAATGTGTAGGGGAAGAAAATCAAACATGTGATGAGTGTGACTAGACCACCATAGGGTCCTTTTAATTAAATCAAATGAATGATCTCTTTGAATAGACCACTAGGGAGTCTTTTCAGCTACATCATCACATGACATTCCCAACCAGATTTTTGAATCAATCTGTTTAACTAGACCACTTAAGGGGTCTAATTATGGAATAGTACTTTATAATCCAAGGGTCTTAACTACTTACGTAGAAGCCCATTAAGGATTTGAGATAGTACCTTTGGATATCCTACTATGAATCCCTTATACGAAGATATGGAAGATTCTACGAGGATTTGGATAACGAAAATTCGGATCACACAAAAACATAAAAGAGAACACATAAGCACATAATCACATAATTGTTTAACTTGACCTTTAATTTGTTATCTTTGGACACGGATATTTAAAGCACATCAGGAATCCAATCCGTGGATTTCATTTGGCACTTTATTCATTTCAAGAATCTATCTATGAAGATAGGAAAATCTTAATAGGAATTCGGCTTTTGTCCTTATTGAATCGTAATGTACGTATTAGAGCATACAAAGAATTCAATTAAGGGCTCCGATGAACGATATTTATCCACAAGTATCTAATTATGAGGATAGAAAGATCCTATATGGATTTTGGAATTTGTGTAACGAGAGGTGTTTCGAAACCTTGCACTAGACGTGCTTAAGTCGATACACAAGGTAGAAAGTTCATGAAGTTGAGGTGCTAGATATGCCAAGGCGACATATGAAGCAGAATTTGGAGGTTGAGCAGCAACAGGATTTGCAACAACTTTGCTTTGGATAGCAAAGCGACACATTTTAACCAAATGTCCCTATCGTTCACAGTGGGTGCATTTGAAACAGGGTATTTGATTCGGATGATGACGGTTGCATTGATCGCACCAAGAAGCGGTTCCCTTATACGGCTTCATCCCTGAGGCGAGTCATGGCGATAGCTAAATCAACGGTCCTCTGGAGTACGATGCCTATTCGTTGGACAATTGCAGCACCTGGTCCGGACATTTGAGTGTTGTTGCGATGAAGAGGCATCTTGAAGATAATGGAAGGCATGGGAGGAAGCAAGCAAGATATTATCGGATAATCAAAACAGGATGACAACGCATAAAAATTGGGATCATTTGTTTGTTACCTAAGGCAAACAAATGAGACGATGACTAATCAAAGTAAGCGGGTCATATTAATGTATCGCGAAGACATGCTTTAGCCTATAAGTGGACACTCACCCCAATAGTTCCCAGGTAAGAGTGACTAGTCCGATTATGTGGATTTGTACGAACACTCTAGCCTTAGACAGAAAGCTCAGAGTACAGGCATCCACCCTTCCAGATTGCACGTGTTCACATTATAAGACCCAACCTTGAAGAGATTTTGAAAACTTTGAAGGTTCAAAACCTTAAAATAAATCATCCTAGAACAGATGATTAGTTTTCAAAGCAGGTTCGAAATTTGTGTTCTTGTTGTGGTTGTCACCTAAGGATAAATGACGGTATTGTTTTAAGATCTAAACACAAGAATCTTGTGTTAGGGTCCTAGGAAGGTTATAGTCTAGGTCAAAGCATTACTAATAACCTAATTCCCTATAACCATGAGCTCTAATACCAACTTTTCTGTCACACCCCGACCACGTAAAACAACAAATCGTGGCGGAAACGTCGGGGAGTGTTGTAACGGAATCATTGTTTCATAACACATGGATTGAAGTTCTGTTTTATTGAATTGAATGTATTACATTATATTGAAATTAGAAACAAAACATGAACAAATAGACTTTCATTGTTATTAAGTTACTAAGGCCTCGTCCGTTCCTATGTGAGCATGCATCAATATCATCATCAAACATCACCAACTATGGTACCTGAAACACATGTGAAAATACGTCAGTATAAAAATGCCAGCGAGTACATAGGTTTTATGTGAGTGTCAGATTCATGGCTTGTTTTACCTTTTGAAATAACTCAAACAACTTTGCTATTTAGAAAACTTAGTTTTGTAAAATGTTTATATTGTGAATTGAAATAACCAAGTTAAAACAGATTAATTAAAGTTTATAAAACCTCGATACCATGAATCTTACTCAAAACATTTGTTTAAGTAAACCCAAATTGTAAATCGTTTTTGAAATAAAACTCGAGTGTTTTATATTGTTAGAAAAACCTTGTAATATAACTTTGTTTTGATAACCTTTGCCCAAGTGATCTAGATAACGCAACGATATATAATGTGTTAAAAGCATTTATATATAGGAAGTACCAGCGGCGTATCCACCATGCTTTTAACACATTACACCCGCCCCGTTACCTAATCACTTCCTTAACCCAACGGTTCAAACAGTTTCAAACGGTTCATATCAATCAAACAGTTACAAACGATTCACATAAATCAAACATTTACAAACGGTTCACATAAATTAAACAGTTACAGACGGTTCCAACAGTTCAAATAATTCACATAGATCAAACAGTTTCAAACGGTTCAAAATGTAAAACAATGTGTCCATATACTGGATGAGCATATGCAACAAAATGTAATATATAAAAAGCAATGTGCTAGCATGCTAAGTGAACATACATAGCAAAACATAATGAAATCATGTACTATATACGTACTAATGAACATAGCAAGTATATGATATAAAAGCATGAAAAGCACAAAAATAACAAGTAGGCACATGTGTTTTGTCGCAACCCCTGATCTCTTATCTGTCCCGGGAACGGGCGGACGCGAACTCAGAGTTTCGGTGGTATCAGCTTGTTAATTTGGCAGCGGAAATTACATCAGGACCGTAGTTAGGAAATGTTTATCAGAGTAAAACCACCATATTTGATATTAATAATCACATGGGTAAAACCCAAGTTTCTTATTACAATACGTTTATAGGGATAAACCCTATTTTATTGAATTTAAAACATCGTCTTTTAGGTAACTTTTATAGCCACATTTTTCCCAAGCCTTCAGTGCTCTCCAGCTGGCTTTTTACTAATTGGCTGTCACATTGTGTTACCTGAAACGCGTTTTAAAAACATTTGTCAGTGGGAAATACTGGTGAGTGAATCCCAGTTTAATCAAGAAACATTTTATCAATTAAAACAGTATTGAGAGCGATCACATTGTTTATTTCTACACAATTACTCATTCAGTACTGTCAATCCTGACTGGTGGGTCATATTACACATTGGCTAACTCGTTGTCCAATGGTAACGTGTTGTCGTCCCGACTTACTACTCACAGTGTAGTAAATTTTGTATACAAAACCCCAACATACCGGCAGTAATTGAAGAACTACAAAGACTCAATCACCGCTTAATCACATTGTAAAACATTTAAGGTTTTGTAAAACATTACAAAAAGGTTAACAAAAAGGAGGATAAACTCACATTGCTATCTTAGATTTCGCGTATGGGTTTCCTGGGATTAATCTATAATTTTCACAAATGTACCTAGGTTAGTATAATAACCCTTTGAAAATATTAATGATACCCTCCCCGAGACGGTATTCCAACAACTACGTCGGGCAGAACCACGACAGTTGTTACGAAACCCTAAATCAATCGGGCAGCGTATCTAGTATGAAACTGGGGTTATAATACTTACAACGGAGCAGAACCTCGCTAATTAGGGGGTATAATACCAGCTTTATAAAGCCTATAATTCAGAAATTGTGATTAAGAAATGAAAACGGGACGAACTGAAATGAAATCCGATGCGTTCTATTTATAGGTGCTGAATTTGGCTCTCACGCGGCCCGCGTAACATAGGGTCAGGGCCTACGCGGCCCGCGTTGACCTCTGGTCAACTGATAGCTCGTCCGGATCACCAACTAGGCTTGACACGATGATGACACGTGTCATCACCAGGCTGCGCCACATTCTAGATCTCACGCGGCCCGCATAAGTGTTAAGGGTAGCTTACGCGGCCCGCTTTAACTTAAAATTCCACCGAAATCAGTTTTGAGCCTTGATACCGCCCGCGTAAGGTTGGGTGGGTCCTACGTGGCCCGCCTCAACTTAATAATCAAATTTTTAAATTTTATTTTTAATGCTATACTGTATTTTGGGCTCGGTTTTCACATACGGGGTATATTTAAAGACATATTGAGATATTTTTGTAGGATCGAGAATCGATCTGAACGAGTCTTCAGAAGAGCCCTAAACTGATTCAAAGGCGGAATTCAATGAATCAGAGTTTGTTTCAGCTTGATATTCACTAATAACTGTCTCTTATATTGATTAGAACGCGTTTACAAGTCTGGAGACACTTCGGCAGCACCTCGCTACCGGAATCTAAAAGTTACAAATGAAAAACTCAAGTCACATATTTATACTATTTCCACTTCGTTTGAACAGGCATTTCCAGTTCGTTTGAACTGTTCACTTCGTTTGAACTGTCCACTTCGTTTGAACTGTCCACTTCGTTTGAACTGTCCACTTCGTTTGAACTGGATTGTTCACCTTTGTTTCCTGTTTAACTCGAACTGCGTGACTTGATTTTTCAATTTTTAATCTAAGACTCGAACGAAGATGAAGTCGACAGACAACTGCACTAACAGACTCCCCCTTGAATGTTGACGGAATCTTCAGTGAGAGTCTTCAACATGACGACTCTTCAATCTTGATCGGTCTTCTTCAGGAATTTCTCCCGGAATCATGTAACCGGATCTTTTCTCTAGCTCTAACCTCGTCAGACTCCCCCTTTCATCAAGCTGGGATTTTCAGTCTGGAATTAGTTATCGCCTTTGAAATCAAATCCTGGCTTTTTCAATTTAAGCTCTCTTCAGGTTCTGATGCATCTCCTAGCTTTCCATAGCAACAGGATCAGAAACCTACATATCTCAAACACACAATTTACAAACCAACAATGTTGTGATTCAACTTAATGAATCAACTAAACATTTGAGAATCACTTTCATTTAAAATTGATCAAGAATTTAAAACATTCAAAATTCTGATTCAAATTAATGAATCATTTTAAACATTTCAGACCAATTAACCAACCCAACTGTTCATCATGATTAGCCGTTGAGATTTTGAATATCAGCTCATCAACATCAGTTGTCGAAAATCTTTTTGAATTTTACAAAATTTTATGCTAAAACACACTAAAATCTTTTTGGATTTTTGATTATAACAGAAATGCAATAAAGAAATATTTACAGACAATATTTTTGTGAGTTTGTGCAAGAGGATCATATCAGTTTATGTGACCAATCACTAGCACCGTTAAGCTTTTAATCGTTTTAAGTTCTAAACGATTCACGTAGATTGACGATATTGTTGTCCACTTAAACTCAATCTAAAAACTTTCGACATGCTTACCGATACGTTTAGGTATATTTAGATAGCACTAAATTCTTATGGACCCCACGATCTCAGCATATCCCCTCATCATGCAATACACTAACTCAAGTAATGCCTTTAAACTTTTATCAACTGTGATTTGTGCGAAAACAACGCAGAATGTTTAAACATTAACAATCAGGTCGATACTTCCGTATACGCAGAGAAAGTCCAATGTTTAAACAAAATAAGAAAATAAAAATAAGTTGAAGTTGTTTAGGCTTTAACCACCAGGTCGATACTCCCGTATACGCAGAGGTGATCCACAGCTTAAACGAAACACCAAAGAAAATAAAGCAGAACGTTTAGGCAACAACATCCAGGTCGATACTCACGTATACGCAGAGGATGTCCGATGCTTAAACAAAATAAAGAAATCAAACAAGTTTAAATCTTTGCAAAATAAAATGCACAATCACAGCGACTTTTCAGCAAAGTTGTGAAAGTTCACAAACTTAACCAGTTTTATGTCTTTCGACAATCAGCGATTACTGAGTAGGTACACAGTCAAGAAGGACAAAACTAAGTACTATGCTTTCGACCATGTTTCCCACTAGAACTAGGCTTTTTCATTTAGGTTTGTATCGTTATCGCAAATCTACTAGTCTAGCTGAGCCTATCGTCACATCTTTAGTGAGATCGCTTATCACATTTGACATTTACATTTCTTTAGCGTGCTGTGACAGTCCAACTGATCTACTATCATTTCCTCTTTTTTACAACAAAACTCATTTTTTTAAATTTATCATGTTTTTGGCTTTTTCAAATTTTCAAATGTTTTTGGATTTTCTAAAATTTTACTCCCCCTAAAATGCAAACACATTTTAGGAAATTTGAAAACAAACTGTACACAAACATGACAACTGATATCGAATCACTTCAATTCGCCATCCACTTGGCATAAACAATCAGAACTCCCCCTCACAACAAACTATTTTCCCATTATGATCTCAAAACACTTAAGTTTGTTTTAATCAAAATGGTTTTTCCGGAAAATAAGTTTTGTTGATTTTACCACTTGTAAAATTGGGGATCAAATCAACACATTGTTTTTCAACCACTTGTAGAAAATCAGATACAACTTAATGTCCCTGATTTACCACTTGTAAGATCAATCCAATCAAACACAAAGAATGATGCCGATTCCTGATCCACGATTACCACTTGTAGGATCGAGAATCGATCTGAACGAGTCTTCAGAAGAGCTCTAAACTGATTCAAAGGCGGAATTCAATGAATCAGAGTTTGTTTCAGCTTAATATTCACTAATAACTGTCTCTTATATTGATTAGAACGCGTTTACAAGTCTGGAGACACTTCGGCAGCACCTCGCTACCGGAATCTAAAAGTTACAAATGAAAAACTCAAGTCACATATTTATACTATTTCCACTTCGTTTGAACAGGCATTTCCAGTTCGTTTGAACTGTTCACTTCGTTTGAACTGTCCACTTCGTTTGAACTGTCCACTTCGTTTGAACTGGATTGTTCACCTTTGTTTCCTGTTTAACTCGAACTGCGTGACTTGATCTTTCATTACTAATCTAAGACTCGAACGAAGATGAAGTCGACAGACAACTGCACTAACAATTTTAAAATATAATAAGATGTCGGAATTTATTATGAGGGTGTCGGTTTATTGAGGATTGTTACATCCTCCCCACCTTATTTTAGAGCTCGTCCTCGAGATCTACTGGAACAATTGCGGATATTTCCTTTGCATTTCAGATTCAAGCTCCCATGTGTACTCAGGTCCTCTTTTGGAGTCCCACTTTACTTTGACCAGAACTAATCTCTTGTGCTTGAGATTCTTGACTTTCCTGTCTTCAATCTGTAAAGGTCTTTCTACAAACTTGAGTTGTTCATTTACCTCTATATCCTTAAGAGGTACTATTAGGGATTTATCAGCTAAGCATTTCTTGAGATTAGATACATGAAACACATCATGTATTCCTGCCATCTCCTATGGCAGTTGTAGCTGATAAGCTACAGGTCCTATTCTTCTAATAATCTCAAAAGGTCCAATATACCTGGGACTTAGCTTTCCCCGTTTGATGAATCTTACTACTCCTTTCCAAGGAGAGACCTTTAATAATACTTTGTCTCCTACTTGAAATTCCAATGGTTTGCGTCGATTATCAGCATAACTTTTCTGTCGATCACGTGCTGCTTTCAATCGTTCCTTGACTTGAATAATTTTGTCGGTTGTTTCTTGCACTATCTCAGGTCCAGATAGTTGCTTTTCCCCAATTTCTGCCCAACAGACTGGGGTTCGGCACTTTCGTCCATAAAGTGCTTTGAATGGTGCAGCATTGATACTTGTGTGATAACTATTGTTATAAGAAAATTATATTAAAGGTAAGTGATCATCCCAATTACCTACGAAATCAATTACACAAGCTCTAAGCATGTCCTCCATTGTCTAAATTGTCCTTTCACTTTGTCCGTCCGTTTGAGGATGATAAGTTGTGCTTAGATTTAACTTGGTTCCCATTGCCTTTTGGAAACTTGACCAAAAATGAGAGGTAAATCGGTTGTCCCTATCAGAAATAATTGATAAAGGAATTCCATGTAAAGAAACAATTTCATTTACATATAACTTAGATAACTGTTCCATACTGAAAGTTTCCTTCATAGGTAGGAAATGAGCTGACTTGGTTAACCTATCTACAATCACCCAGATTGTATCATTGCCTTTCTTTGTTTTGGGTAATTTAGTAACAAAATCCATTGTTATCAATTCCCATTTCCATACTGGCATTTCTAACTGTTGTAGAATTCCTGAGGGTTTCTGGTGTTCAGCTTTGACTTGTGAACAAGTTAAACATTTAGAAACATATGCTGCTATGTCCTTTTTCATTCCTATCCACCAGAAATTCTTTCTTAAATCTTGATACATCTTATCATTTCCTGGATGCATCATATATTTGGACTTATGGGCTTCTTCTAATATACGATGACGTAGGTTTCCTAATTTAGGTATCCACATTCTCTCCTTATGGAATCTCCAAATTCCATCTGTTCCTTGTTCTAATTCCTTAATCAAACCCTTCAATTTTTCAGTATCATCCTTGATTACTGATTTTTGTGCTTCTCTTATCTGATTATTTAAATATACTTGCAGATTTAATTTAAGAGAACGTACCCTTTTTGGCTTTTTATGATACTTCCGACTTAAAGCATCTGCCACTACATTTGCCTTTCCTTCATGACACTGGATATCACAATCATAATCACTAAGCATCTCCATCCAGCGTCTTTGTCTCATATTCAACTCCTTCTGCTTGAAAACATACCTTAAACTCTTATGATCGGTGAATACAGTAAACTTATTACCGTAAAGGTAATGTCTCCAAATCTTAAGATAAAAAATTATAGCTCCTAACTCTAAATCATGGGTTGAATAATTCTCTTCATGATTCTTAAGTTGTCGAGATGCATAGGCTATAACCTTTTGGCGTTGCATTAATACGCATCCATAACCTAATTTGGAAGCGTCACAATAGACTACAAAGTCTTCAGTTCCTTCTGGTAAAACTAATATGGGTGTATGGGTTAATTTATGCTTAAGAATTCTAAATGCTTCTTCTTGTCTTAATCCCCATTCAAACTTAGCAGATTTACAGGTTAGCTTAGTTAAGGGAATGGCTATTCTAGAAAAATCTTGAATAAATCTTCTATAATAACCGGCCAACCCTAAGAAACTTCTAACCTCGGTTGGTGATTCAGGAGTTTTCCATCTAGTAATCGCCTCGATTTTTGTGGGATCCACATTAATTCCTTCATGGTTGACTAGGTGTCCGAGAAACTGTACCTGTTCTAACCAACATTCGCACTTGGAAAATTTAGCATAAAGCTTTTCCTTTCTTAATAAACTTAAAAGTGCGTGCAAATGCTTTGCATGATCCTCTTTATTCTTAGAATAAATTAGAATATCATATATGAAGACAATTATGAATTTATCCAAATATGGCTTACATATTCGGTTCATCATGTCCATAAATGCAGCTGGGGCATTGGTTAAACCAAATGGCATAACAGTAAATTCATAATGGCCATACCTTGTTCTGAATGCGGTTTTAGGAATATCCTCTTCATGTACCTTTAATTGATGATATCCTGACCTTAAATCGATTTTAGAGAAAAATCGAGCTCCTTGTAGTTGATCAAACAGATCATCGATCCTCGGTAATGGGTACCGATTCTTAATCGTAACCTTGGTTAATTCACGGTAGTCAATACACATACGCCTTGATCCGTCCTTCTTTTTAACAAATAGTATCGGCGCTCCCCATGGCGATGAACTTGGTTGTATAAATCCTTTCTCTAATAATTCCTCTAATTGTTTCTTTAATTCCTGCATTTCGGCGGGTGCCAAACGGTAAGGTGCTTTGGCAATCGGTGATGTTCCTGGTATTAAATGGATTCTGAATTCAATTTCTCTATCTGGAGGTTGCCCTGGCAATTCTTCTGGAAATACATCTGAAAACTGAGATACTGCTGGAATATCTTTTAGTTCTTTTCCTTTAGTGTTAGTGATTATAGAAATCAAATACACTAATGATCCTTTTCTTATATAACTTGCAGTTTTCATCACAGAGATGAATTTTGTAGATCTAGATAGTTTATCTCCTTTAATTGTGATCTTTTCACCTTTTGGTGAATTTACTTGAATTGACTTTTGATCACATAAAATATTGGCTTTATTGGTTATTAACCAATCCATTCCTAATACAACATCAAATCCTGCCAGATTCATGGGATAAAGATTTGCAATAAATTTCTGATTTAAAATCTCTATTCTTGCTCCCTGCAAGTTTCAGAAATCCTAACGGTTTCTCCATTAGCTGTCTCTACTAAGCATTCTTGTGGTAGTTTAGTTAATGACTGATTTAGAAATTTGCAAAATGATGTATTAATAAAACTTTGGTTTGCACCAGAGTCAAATAATACTTTAGCAAAGACATCATTAACTAACAACGTACCAGCTATGACATCTGGAATCATCTTGGCTTCATCTGCAGTCAGAACAAATGCTCTAGCATTTTGAGTATTCTTGTTGTTTGTAGCTGGAGCTAATTTTAGGCAATTAGGCTTGATATGACCTTGTTCTCCGCAGTTGTAACATATCCTGTTGTTAGCTTTCTTCCTGCAGTTTTCTTCCTTGTGTCCCGATATTTTGCAAAAGTTACAGTATATGGGGCATCTTCCTGAGTGCTTTCTTTTGCAATACCTACAGTAGGGTGCAGAGGTAGAACCTACATTTCTCCCACGGTTAGAATTTCCAGAACGAAATTCTTGTGTGAGCTTCTGGGTTAGGTTCCTCCTTTGATCCTCTTCTCGTGTACGGACTAATTCATCTATCAAGGTATTTGCTAGTTCTACAGCTTCTTATATGGTTTGAGGTCTAGCTGCCTTGACTACGTGTCTTATCTCCCCAATTAATCCCCAGATATAACGGGAGATTAATACTGGTTCAGGTGAAGCAAGGGTCGGTACTATTCTAGCATATTCGAAGAATAATTTAGTGTATCCCTTACTATCTACACCAGTCATCCTAAGGTTTAGGAATTTGTTTGCTATCTGTTCCTTCTCATTGGGTGGGCAGAATTTCCTTTCTACCTTGTCCTTAAATTCTCCCATTCCATATTGTAAGTTCTTTCACTTCCTCTTGATTGGAGGATAGTGTTCCACCATTCTAGTGCTGAATTCTTAAACAGATTAGAAGCAAACATTATCTTATCTTCTTCAGCACACTTGCTTATTCTTAAGACTGCCTCAGTCTTCTCTATCCAGCGTAGGGTTACAATGGCCCCTTCGTTGCCCGAGAATTCCATTGGTTTACAAGACCATAATTCTTTATAAGAACAACCGCAAGGCACGGTTCTTCTCATTTTGGTAATGGGCACTTGTAGTACGGGTCCATTGTTCACACTGTTTTCTGGTTCAATTGGTCGCTTACTGCTATGCTTACTTTTATTATCCGCTTCTTGAATCGTTTGAATAATAAATGGCATTGCATCTATGATTCCTTGTGCCACTATATGTTGAACGACACTATTATCCATTTGGTTTCCATTGTTATTGATGCTTGGATTCTCATTAACCACGTTAATGTTACTCTGGTTATCGTTATTCAGATTTCCTTGATTTCCTTCGTCGGCCATCTGAATTTTAAACATTTACCCCGTATTTGTAACACCCCGAAAATATAAAACTTTATATTAGAATTATAAAGTATAAATAAACAAGAATTTACTAACTAGGAAAATTATAACCTAGTTAACTACAAGTCTAGAAATAACTTGAAATAGGGTTAAATAACCAAAACTATATGTTAAACAAGGGGCCAATGATGTTAAAATTGAAACTTATGTTACTAATTTTAATAAAAACAAAAAACAAACACCCCATTTGGGGGTCTGGTCGATCAAGAACAAGCAGGGGGCGACACCCCCACTCTCAAACCCTAACATCCACAAAATCTCATAAATTGAAGGTGCAAATCTGGTCCAAATCGAAATCCGAGCTTAGAATTGTGATCCTCTTCGCAAGAGGATTATAAGGTATGTAAAATTTGATGAGAATTCTCTACTTGAAATTCTCATGAATTTAGGAAATCTGAAATTTGATGATGCATGTTTGTTACTTGGGTAGATTAGAAAAGATAAAGTGTCTAGGAGCAAAAACCTAGACAACAATATGTGAAATCATGATAAAATTCTGAAAATTTCATAAACACAATGAAGGTGATTCATGGGTTTTGTGAGATAATGATAAACACTAGGATGATAGTGGTTGTTCTAGTAATGTTTGACATGTATGAAGTGATTTCAGAATTTTAGAAGATAAAGTTCATGTAAAATAGTTGATTGATGAAAAATTAAGGCTATATGATAAGTTGAGAACTTGATAATATATAGTGTAAATTTCTGCCCTTAAAGTGTTCGCATAAATGCCTCAAAGAAGGCTTAAATCTGCAAATTTAAGCTAAACCGCATGATTTTGATGTTTAGGCAAAATATGCAAATTGTGAATTGAAAAGAGTTCTAAACATGTTTTGGTTGAACTCAATAGGAAAGGATACCGGAGCTTCAAGCGGACAAGCCGGTGGTGACTTGCGTTTGAAGGGCGTGCACTAAAGGTATGTAACTTGACCCGTTACATTAAACGAATTGTTGTTAAATTTTGCGAAGTCTCATTTTAGGATAATTATGGTGTCAATTGTAGCGACTATGATCGTTATTTAAATTAATAGTCTAAGAGTGACACGGGACCGATTGGTAGTCATCATATTGAGGAATTCCATAAGATGAGCCAAACGGGTCGATTAATTGTGCAAGTAGTTGTTATAGTGTTTTAGAGAATCAAAATGGAGATACTAATCACAAGAGCATTAAACCATGAGATTGGTAAAGAAATGCAAGTGATGATAAGCCCGGGACATTGGGTATAAAGTATCATAAGTTTACTAGTTAAATGGTAGTAATTTGTGTCAAGTAGGAATGGGTCGAATAAATGCATAACGATATATAGATTTTCTGTCTGTAAGTTGAAGTTTTGGCATGACTATCGTAATAGGCATTGGTAATGAAATTACAGACGTATAGGAAAAAGAATCACTAAAAACGGACTTACGAATCATAAGTTATGGCCATTTTAAGTTGGAACTTGATTAAACTTTGAGCTGGGAATCTGCAGCATCAAACAAATGAACATTCTGTGAAAAACAGGGCCTGGCGTGACGCGAGGGACCTTGGCGTCACGCGGCGCCCCCTTGATCCGAGAAAATTTTATTTTTTGATTGTTTGACTCTTGGAACTTGTTTGTATCCATTTTAATCTTATCAAAACTAACACTTGTTGGGGTTTTGATCTTAGGTGATGTTGGAAACTAACTGGAAGACGATCGAGCTAGATTTTGAAGAACCGAACACTACTTACAAGCTTCCGCAATGTTTTAAATCTTTAATAGACTATGTTTATGGGTTGTAAACAAATTGTTAAACAACTTTTGAATGTTTTAACTTAGTCGTTAGTTGACTAAGGTTTATGCTACTTATGAACTTCTCTTATGAAATCTATGTTAATTAGGTATCTTTTTTTTTAAATGGTATGAACTATTATTAAATTCAAGTAAAATTAGAAGGGTGTTACAAGTTGGTAATCAGAGCTTAAGGTTGTCAACAAAGTGTTTGGTTCAAGCTCGATCGATCGTCCGGTAAGAATTAACTTATTATGTTAACAAATTATGTCTTATGTAAGAATGAGAAAGGAATTGATGTGCATGGGAAGAGCGTGTTAACACACTCAAACCCGGAAAGTGCATTAAATGTGAACGGTTAAAGCAAGCTAAGAACTTGGCTAAACCGAAACAAATGAAGCAATGTTATGAATGAAATGTCTAACGTTTAAATGTAAACATTTCAGTTTCAAGATGTCTGATGGAAACGACGATAATCCGGTGCAAACAAGCACCGAATAATGAAAGAGATAATTGCCGAAGAAGTAGGGAAGGCAATTGAGGGTAGTCTATCCGGGTTTATAGACAAAATTCAAAGCACGGTGTTGTCGCTTGTCGAAGAGCGAGTTAAAAGGTTGGAGGATAGTGTCAACCTTATGAAAGATAAAACGGGAGAACGCAAAGGGTGTTCGTATAAGGAATTCATGGCGTGTAAACCGCCAATCTATAACGGGGAGGTTGACCCGATAATTTGCCAAAGATGGATAAGTGATGTCGAAGGAGTGTTTGAACGAACCCACTGTGACGTAGGTGACTTTGTTGCTTACGGATCGGGTCAATTGAGAAATCAAGCCAAGGATTGGTGGGACAATAAAAAGAAGGAAATGGGAGCCGAAGCGGCAAGGGTCATGACTTGGGATGAGTTTAAGGTGCCGTTCCTTAAACACCATAGTCCCAAAGCGGTTATTAACAGGATTAAAGAAGAATTCATCCAGCTAAGACAAAAGGGTGAAACAATTGATAAGATCACGGGCATCTTCATGGATAAGCTGAGATTTTGTGACGAGTTAGTCACCACTGAAGAGCAGAAGATATACTACTATTACAACATGCTGAGTGCTGAGTACCGGGAGTTTATGACTCCGTCAAAATATGAAACTCTCACAGAAATCATCAACACCGCCCGGGAGCGGGAAATTGAGTTAAAGAAACAAGTTGAAAGGGGCTAGCGGAGGGCACAAGATGTGAATCCAAGCCCTACAAAGAAAGCTAGAACTGCTGAATCGGGGAAGAAGGTAGAGGCTAAAGGCGGGTCGCCAAGTTGTAAAGTATGTGGAAAGGGGCACAAGGGTGAGTGCCGCTTCAAAGACAAGCCGTGTCCGGTATGTGGGAAAACGGGGCACACTGCATCGCTATGTCCCGGAAAAGTTTCCGTTTGTTACAAATGCTATCAACCCGGCCACAAAAAGTCAGAATGCCCCGAGTTGGTTGGAAAGAGAGACACAAAAGAGTCTCTGGCAGAAGCTCCCAAAGCTAAGGCTAGGTCCTTCCAGCTTACCGCGGCTGAAGCGAAAACAGAACCCGATGTAGTCTCAGGTATATTCACAATTAACTCAATTCCAGCACGTGTATTATTTGATACGGGTGCGAATAAATCCTTCATTTCGCATGGATTTATTCGACATCCTTCATTTGTATTGACGAAATTATCTGTGCCCTTAGAAGTTGAAATAGGGGACAACAAAAGTTTTATAGTTTGTGATGTTTGTCGAGGCTGCAAATTAAGCATCGACGATGAGGAATACTTGATAGACCTAATCCCGATGTCAATGGGGGAATTTCAAGTAGTCGTTGGGAAGGATTGGCTATCTCAGCACCATGCAAAGGTCGTGTGTTTTCGTAAAGAGATAAAACTAACATCTCCGAGCGGGAAGCGCGTCACTATCTATGGCGAAAAAGGTAACCCCATAGTATGCTCAATGTTGAAAGCCCACAAGCTTATGAAGCGAGGATGCAAGGCATTCATGATATACGCAAATGAGCCCGAGAAAGAATCACGGAAGATTGAAGATGTACTGGTAGTACGAGACTATGAAGATGTGTTTCCGGAGGATTTACCGGGGATACCGCCTGAACGGGAAGTAGAGTTCGGGATCGAATTGATTCCGGGCGCAAAACCCGTAGCTAAAGCACCGTACCGACTCGCGCCGTCAGAATTACAAGAGTTGATGTCCCAAATTCAAGACCTGCTTGATAAAGGATTTATAAGGCCGAGTGTGTCTCCTTGGGGCGCACCGGTACTGTTCGTGAAAAAGAAAGACAGAAGCATGCGGATGTGTATAGATTACCGGGAGTTAAACAAACTCACGGTAAAGAACCGATACCCGCTTCCGAGGATAGATGATTTATTCGACCAATTACAAGGTGCGAACTGGTTTTCAAAAATTGACCTTAGATCAGGGTATCACCAATTAAAGGTCAAGGAGGAAGATGTGCCGAAGACGGCTTTTCGTACGCGATATGGACATTACAAATTCCTCGTGATGTCATTTGGGCTAACAAATGCACCCGCGGCTTTCATGGACCTCATGAACCGGGTTTGCAAGCCAATGTTGGATAAGTCGGTCATCGTGTTTATCGATGATATTTTGGTATATTCGAAAAGCGAAGCTGAACACGCACACCACTTACAAGAGGTGCTAGAGACACTTAGACGAGAAAGGTTGTATGCAAAATTCTCAAAGTGTGCCTTTTGGTTACGAGAGGTACAATTTCTTGGCCACATCATAAGTGCCGACGGAGTATTGGTGGATCCGTCAAAGATAGAGGCCGTGTCAAAATGGAATCCCCCGAAGAACCCTTCGGAAATTAGAAGCTTTTTGGGGCTCGCGGGATACTATAGGAGATTCATTCAAGATTTCTCCAAGATTGCGTCACCGCTAACAAAGCTAACCCGGAAGGAAGAAAAGTTCATTTGGGGTGTCGACCAAGAAAAAGCGTTTCAAACGCTAAAAGAGAAGTTAACTCAAGCTCCGGTACTGACATTGCCGGACGGGGTTGAAGATTTGGTGGTTTATTCGGATGCTTCACTATCGGGGCTCGGATGCGTTTTGATGCAACGAGGCAAAGTTATAGCTTATGCCTCGAGGCAATTGAAGATACACGAGAAGAAATATCCCACGCACGATCTCGAGTTGGCTGCGGTGGTATTTGCATTAAAAATATGGAGGCACTATTTATATGGGGTAAAGTGCACCATATTCACCGATCACAAGAGCTTAAAATACTTCTTCGATCAGAAGGAGCTAAATATGCGACAAAGGCGATGGTTAGAAACAGTGAAAGACTTCGACTGTGAAATACACTATCACCCCGGAAAGGCAAATGTGGTGGCGGATGCTCTGAGCAGAAAAGCGGACTATGTCCCAATACGTGTAAGATCGATGCAGCTCGTGGTGACCTCGGGTATACTTGAACGTATTCGAGAGGCGCAATTAGAAGCAGTGAAAGAGGAGAATTGGAAGAAAGAAAGAATAATCGGTCAGTTGAAAGATTTGTCGGATGGGGATAACGGGTTGAAGACCCGATCCAGAAGGATATGGGTTCCAAATACTTGTGGGGTGAAGACGCTTCTACTTGATGAAGCTCATAAATCCCGATATTCAATTCATCCGGGTGCGACCAAGATGTACAATGATCTGAAACAAAATTATTGGTGGCCTGGAATGAAGAGGGATGTGACGAAGTATGTGGAAAAATGCTTGACATGTCTACAAGTCAAGGCGGAGCACCAAAAACCATACGGCAAACTTCAACCGTTAGAAATCCCGGTTTGGAAATGGGAACATATTACAATGGACCTATTAACCAAATTTCCTAAGACAAATCATGGTTTCGATGCCATATGGGTAGTGGTGGAAAGATTGACGAAAAGTGCTCACTTCATTCCGATTCGTGAGACTTATACGTCAGAAAAGATGTCAGAAGTTTACACTAATGAGATAATAGCACGTCATGGAGTACCGGTATTCATCGTGTCTGATAGGGATACCCGATTCACTTCAAATTTCTGGCGAGATTTCCAAGAGCAATTGGGAACCAAATTGTTCATTAGCACTGCGTACCATCCTCAAACAGATGGACAAAGTGAAAGAAAAATACAAACATTAGAGGACATGCTACGGGCATGTATAATCGACTTTGGAGGAAGTTGGGATGTTTACCTACCATTAGTCGAGTTTTCTTATAACAACAGCTACCACGCTAGTATTAAGATGGCGCCGTACGAAATGCTCTATGGTAGGAAATGCCGAACCCCGGTATGTTGGGGTGAAGTGGGTCCACGTGAACTCGCCCACCAAGATATAGTACAAGCCACTAATGAAAAGATTGATGTGGTTCGGGCACACTTGAAAGCAGCTCAAGACAGGCAAAAGGCGTATGCTGATAAAAGGAATAGGCCAATCGAATTCCAGGTTGGCGACATGGTTATGCTAAAAGTTTCCCCATGGAAGGGCGTTATTAGATTCAGAAAAAGGGGGAAGTTAAGCCCGAGGTTTATTGGGCCATTTAAAATCATCGGAAGGGTCGACAAGGTGGCTTATTACCTCGAATTACCGGAAGAGTTGAACGGAATACATAGCACGTTCCACGTGTCGCAATTGCGAAAGTGCCTAGCGGACGAAACAGCTTATATCCATTACGATGATATCGAAGTGGATAATAGCCTGATTATGCGGTGAGACCAGTGGAGATTTTAGATCGAAAGGTCAAGCACTTGCGAAACAAACACATCGATCAAGTCAAGGTCAAGTGGGAGCAAAAGAAAGGTTCGGACACTACGTGGGAATCCGAAGAGGAGATGCGACGTCTCTACCCTACTTTATTTGGTACGTAATTCGGTTTCGGGGACGAAACCCTTTTAAGGGGGGTGGACTTGTAACACCCCGAAAATATAAAACTTTATATTAGAATTATAAAGTATAAATAAACAAGAATTTACTAACTAGGAAAATTATAACCTAGTTAACTACAAGTCTAGAAATAACTTGAAATAGGGTTAAATAACCAAAACTATATGTTAAACAAAAGTGGAGGGGCCAATGATGTTAAAATTGAAACTTATGTTATTAATTTTAATAAAAACAAAAACCAAACACCCCATTTGGGGGTCTGGTCGATCAAGAACAAGCAGGGGGCGACACCCCCACTCTCAAACCCTAACATCCACAAAATCTCATAAATTGAAGGTGCAAATCTGGTCCAAAACGAAATCCGAGCTTAGAATTGTGATCCTCTTCGCAAGAGGATTATAAGGTATGTAAAATTTGATGAGAATTCTCTACTTGAAATTGTCATGAATTTAGGAAATCTGAAATTTGATGATGCATGTTTGTTACTTGGGTAGATTAGAAAAGATAAAGTGTCTAGGAGCAAAAACCTAGACAACAACATGTGAAATCATGATAAAATTCTGAAAATTTCATAAACACAATGAAGGTGATTCATGGGTTTTGTGAGATAATGATAAACACTAGGATGATAGTGGTTGTTCTAGTAATGTTTGACATGTATGAAGTGATTTCAGAATTTTAGAAGATAAAGTTCATGTAAAATAGTTGATTGATGAAAAATTAAGGCTATATGATAAGTTGAGAACTTGATAATATATAGTGTAAATTTCTGCCCTTAAAGTGTTCGCATAAATGCTTCAAAGAAGGCTTAAATCTGAAAATTTTAAGCTAAACCGCATGATTTTGATGTTTAGGCAAAATATGCAAATTGTGAATTGAAAAGAGTTCTAAACATGTTTTGGTTGAACTCAATAGGAAAGGATACCGGAGCTTCAAGCGGACAAGCCGGTGGCGATTTGCGTTTGAAGGGCGTGCACTAAAGGTATGTAATTTGACCCGTTACATTAAACGAATTGTTGTTAAATTTTGCGAAGTCTCATTTTAGGATAATTATGGTGTCAATTGTAGCGACTATGATCGTTATTTAAATTAATAGTCTAAGAGTGACACGGGACCGATTGGTAGTCATCATATTGAGGAATTCCATAAGATGAGCCAAACGGGTCGATTAATTGTGCAAGTAGTTGTTATAGTGTTTTAGAGAATCAAAATGGAGATACTAATCACAAGAGCATTAAACCATGAGATTGGTAAAGAAATGCAAGTGATGATAAGCCCGGGACATTGGGTATAAAGTATCATAAGTTTACTAGTTAAATGGTAGTAATTTGTGTCAAGTAGGAATGGGTCGAATAAATGCATAACGATATATAGATTTTCTGTCCGTAAGTTGAAGTTTTGGCATGACTATCGTAATAGGCATGTTGGTAATGAAATTACAGACGTATAGGAAAAAGAATCACTAAAAACGGACTTACGAATCATAAGTTATGGCCATTTTAAGTTGGAACTTGATTAAACTTTGAGCTGGGAATCTGCAGCATCAAACAAATGAACATTCTGTGAAAAACAGGGCCTGGCGTGACGCGAGGGACCTTGGCGTCACGCGGCGCCCCCTTGATCCGATAAAATTTTATTTTTTGATTGTTTGACTCTTGGAACTTGTTTGTATCCATTTTAATCTTATCAAAACTAACACTTGTTGTGGTTTTGATCTTAGGTGATGTTGGAAACTAACCGGAAGACGATCGAGCTAGATTTTGAAGAACCGAACACTACTTACAAGCTTCCGCAATGTTTTAAATCTTTAATAGACTATGTTTATGGGTTGTAAACAAATTGTTAAACAACTTTTGAATGTTTTAACTTAGTCGTTAGTTGACTAAGGTTTATGCTACTTATGAACTTCTCTTATGAAATCTATGTTAATTAGGCATCTTTTTTTTTTAAAATGGTATGAACTATTATTAAATTCAAGTAAAATTAGAAGGGTGTTACAGTATTAATATCACAAAATAATATTAATATATTCAATCACATGACACGCATTTTTGCCAAAAGCGTCGATCATTGCGACTTTACTCTATTCATATACTATTATGCATCTATTACAAACTAGTACTGAAATAAAATTACAATACCAACTGAAATAGAATTACACTAATAGTAATAGGCATCCATACACACATATATATTATTATTACTATTACCGTTTTACTATTCTCACATTCACGTATATGGATTTATCCAAAAATCCATATTGCGCTCGTCGTATTTCCATACGAGTCGCTCTCCCACCTGTCGCATTCTCTCACTGCTTTCTAAAATTTCCTCACCAAATGTCCTAAGTTCTTGCACGTTTTTTGCACTCATTGGGGGTGCAGGTTCTAGGACTGGGTTCGGAATCTGGGGTGCGGGTTCCTGATATGGGGGTGAAAGTGCCTGAAATCGGTAAGGATCTTCTAAGATCTCCCTAATGTTTTCATCATGGTAATAGGGATCTAAAGGGTCCATACCTGGGTAGGCTCCTATGTTCTGTATAGGTGTGTCTTCGTGGATCGGGTAACGTTGGACATAGTCCCTAACATCATCCCACCAGGGATCGTAATTTGGGTCTAGGGGGTTTGGTGCAGGTACCCTAGGTATTTCCTCCGGGTTGAAGTCATGCATCTCCACTTGGTTTTCAGGGTTTTCTATCTCCATGGGTTGATCGGGGATTGGCAGTTGTGGTTGAGGTGCTATTATTTGCTCCAGATTTGGGTCAGCTGCAGTGGTTGCTAGGATATGGAAATTAGCTAGGCTTCTATTAAGCATATCCTGCGTATGGGCATCTCTCTCTCGCTTAACGACTGCTAAGGCTCTTTGCTGTTGCAACTTTCGCATTCTTTTCCTACGTGCAAATGCTTCCTTACTGAACCATCCTCTCTTTTTACGAGGGAAGGGCTCTTCCGACTGAGCTTTAAAGGCAAACATCCTTTCTTCCTGATCAGCAGAATACCCCGAAAGGGCAGGCTGTGAAGAGGTACCTTCACTCCTAGGTGAATCAGACAACTGACGACACATGTATGAGGGTCCTTGATCACTCATACTGTAAACTAACAAATAGTCAAATAACACAAAACACATAATCACATAAATTATTTCCTAACACAAAATTTAGATTTTAAGTGTCAGCAGAACACTTCTTTGGCTTAGACCAGTGGCTAGGCTCTGATACCACCTTCTGTCGCAACCCCCGATCCCTTATCTGTCCCGGGAACGGGCGGACGCGAACTCAGAGTTTCGGTGGTACCAGCTTGTTAATTTGGCAGCGGAAATTACATCAGGACCGTAGTTAGGAAATGTTTATCAGAGTAAAACCACCATATTTGATATTAATAATCACATGGGTAAAACCCAAGTTTCTTATTACAATACGTTTATAGGGATAAACCCTATTTTATTGAATTTAAAACATTGTCTTTTAGGTAACTTTTATAGTCACATTTTTCCCAAGCCTCCAGTGCTCTCCAGCTGGCTTTTTACTAATTGGCTATCACATTGTGTTACCTGAAACGCGTTTTAAAAACATTTGTCAGTGGGAAATACTGGTGAGTGAATCCCAGTTTAATCAAGAAACATTTTATCAATTAAAACAGTATTGAGAGCGATCATATTGTTTATTTCTACACAATTACTCATTCAGTACTGTCAATCCTGACTGGTGGGTCATATTACACATTGGCTAACTCGTTGTCCAATGGTAACGTGTTGTCGTCCCGACTTACTACTCACAGTGTAGTAAATTTTGTATACAAAACCCCAACATACCGGCAGTAATTGAAGAACTACAAAGACTCAATCACCGCTTAATCACATTGTAAAACATTTAAGGTTTTGTAAAACATTACAAAAAGGTTAACAAAAAGAGGATAAACTCACATTGCTATCTTAGACTTCGCGTAAGGGTTTCCTGGGATTAATCTATAATTTTCACAAATGTACCTAGGTTAGTATAATAACCCTTTGAAAATATTAATGATACCCTCCCCGAGACGGTATTCCAACAACTACGTCGGGCAGAACCACGACAGTTGTTACGAAACCCTAAATCAATCGGGCAGCGTATCTAGTATGAAACTGGGGTTATAATACTTACAACGGAGCAGAACCTCGCTAATTAGGGGGTATAATACCAGCTTTATAAAGCCTATAATTCAGAAATTGTGATTGAGAAATGAAAATGGGACGAACTGAAATGAAATCCGATGCGTTCTATTTATAGGTGCTGAATTTGGCTCTCACGCGGCCCGCGTAACATAGGGTCAGGGCCTACGCGGCCCGCGTTGACCTCTGGTCAACTGGTAGCTCGTCCGGATCACCAACTAGGCTTGACACGATGATGACACGTGTCATCACCGGGCTGCGCCACATTCTAGATCTCACGCGGCCCGCGTAAGTGTTAAGGGTAGCTTACGCGGCCCGCTTTAACTTAAAATTCCATCGAAATCAGTTTTGAGCCTTGATACCGCCCGCGTAAGGTTGGGGTGGGTCCTACGCGGCCCCCCTTAACTTAATAATCAAATTTTTAAATTTTATTTTTAATGCTATACTGTATTTCGGGCTCGGTTTTCACATACGGGGTATATTTAAAGACATATTGAGATATTTTAAAATATAATAAGATGTCGGAATTTATTATGAGGGTGTCGGTTTATTGAGGATTGTTACATGTTTCACCCCAAAATGTTTGAAAACAGTAAAAGAGGGGAACTATGTACTCACTTGAGAATGCTTAGAAGTCTTGAATAACAACCAAGCAAAGCTAGAGGGATCACGGAATCAAACGTCACCTAATATAGGTAACTATGTTAATAAACCGGACCTAAATCGGAGGATCGGATAAAATGAGGTTTCGTAAACCAAATGAGTGTAGGGACTCATGTAATATGGTTTAACAAAGCCTACATTCTAAAACGAAACCTAACCTAAGTGCTTACGGCCCATTACGACTCGTTTAGGTAGCTTATGCTACTTTAACGCGTCGCTCGCGTAAAACATGTTTGGACCGCCTAACAAGTCCTATGACAAGTATTATATGCCTTAAAACATCTAATAATGTTGCCTAATCAGTTTAGATGTCAAAATTTAGGTTACATATGCTTAAAATGAATTTATGCGTAAAAAGGGCATTTTGGTCATTTTTCCTAAGGCATATAAACCACCTATCATACAACTATTTAAACGAAGTGACCATAAGGTATAACCTCGGAATGTTATTCGCTATACAACTATGGTCACGATAAATGCTTGGTCGGATCCTAATGATCGACCAAACGGGTCGGGTTCGAAAGTCTAAGCGGTTGTTTAGACCGCTTATCTTACGACCCTATATAAGCACTAATCTAAAAGTGACGAGCTAAACATGTTAAAAAATGTTTAACGAAGTTTGAAAACAAGTTTGATATCAAAACAAATGGTCTGGATACCTAAGAATAGTTTGGTTGCAAAATACGCATAAACGCGCATTTTGACCGAAACTATGACTCGTCACTACACCTAAATAACGTGGTAATCAGTAGGTATAGTCACAAGAGACTATAACCATTGTGATTACGCTCACGTTACGAAGTTCAAACAAACTTCGTGTTGACCATTGACTGGTCAAAGCAGAAAGTCAAACACTGTTTGACTTTCACTCTTAAAAATGCATAAAAGAACGAAAGAAACTTACAACGGGTCCAAGCAATGAAGATTTGATCTTAATATTCTCAGGTATGAAGTGTATATATAGTTTTTAGGTAACCGTTAATACCATTCCTCGATAAACGAGCTTCGATCTCGACCATCCATGTGTGCCCACTGAATTAGAATACCATGGGCACCCAAAACAAGCCCCTAGACTTATAAAAACCATTTGTAAACATGGGGAACAGCTGGAACAAGATGGAAATTTTTTTTGCTGATCTGGGGGTTTACGCGCCCCGCGTAAGAGCCTTACAAGGCTTACGCGGCCCGCCTAAGCCATGTTTGGCAGAATTGCAAAAATGGTCCCTGCACTTGTAAAACTCAGATTTTGGCATGTTTAAGCCCCGTTAACCCCATTTAAAGGCTCTAAAATGAAGTTAAAGTATAGGGAACATGAAATGTGCTCAAAAATATCTCGGATGTCGGTTCGTTTGGTCGTACGGTTGCGTTGTTCGGTTAATTACGACGAAACACGAACGGACGCGAAAAACGATCCAAATTACGCGATGAATGGAATTTTATCATGCCAATCACTAAAATAAAATATTTTAATGATTACATAAATTTTTGGATGTCCGAATATATTCAGAACGTAAGATATGCGCGAAAATGCAAACTTATGCACTCTTTGACGCTTTTAGTCCCTATTGATCAAGAAAGTTTATTTTTGCGCACAAAACACCTCAAAGCCTATTTCTAAGCCATGTAAAGGATATTTAGGGCATGTTTAACTTATGATCAAGTTCCGGAATGTTCGTGACAGTACGAATCGGCATACTTTCGCAGTTTGTCGAAATTAGTCCCTGTGATCGAATAAACTTGATTTCGCCACACCAAACCCTCCAAAACTTATTTCTAAATTATGTAAATGTTATTTAAGGTATGTTAAGCCTATGTCACTGTTCCGGAGCGTTTGTTGCATTAAACTGGTTATATTTACGCATCAGTTCGCGTATAACCTTCCAGAAAGCGATTTAAAGCTCGAAATCGAACATGAATTGATATGTGCACATGATACACATATTTATACAAATCCCAAGTATAAAACACAATATTTCATTGATTTGGTATTTGTTTGATGGTTGCATAGACACAGGTGTCACAAGACACTTGTATATACATCGTACTTAATGTGGTTAGGGACTCTTGTGACTATAGGATGACAACTCATATGGGTATGTTTGGCAAGGAGCTTTTAGAAGCTTCTAGCTTTAAGCTTTTAAGAAAAAGCTTCTACTCAATAAAAAAAAACCTTGTTTGGTTGAAGGAGCTTGAACCTTTTAGGTTAGGAGCTTGAAGCTTTTGGTTGAACGCTCCTACTAGCAGCGTTTAAAAGGAGCTACAAGTTTTTAGGGAAAAATGATTTTTTTAACCTCTAAAGATAATGAACTTTTTAGTTATGTCCATTTGGTCATTTTATACATGTTATTAAGAGTAAATTACAACCGGTGTCCTTTACATTTGTATCAAATTACAACGGTATCCTTTAACTAAAGATATTACAGGCTTTGTCCTTTATGTTACCAGTTTTTAGCATGTTATGTCCTTTAGCCCTAACCTAGTTAAGTTTTTTTGCTTAAGTCTTACCATGTGCCTCTCACATGAGGGCAACATGGTCTTTTCATCTCAATTTAACATGAATTTCGATTTCCCTCTTGCATCTGATAACATTTGATTGTTCATATTCATCTCAAAGACAATAGCTATTGTCTTTGTCTCTCAAACCTTCAATAAAAAAACCCTACAGAAAAAAGGAACGTGAATCAAACCTTGCAATTGGTGTCTTCTACATACGCCAAGCACTAGAACAAAACGACATCGATGAAATTTACGGTAAGCTTCCAACATTATCGTAGTTAGTTCTTTTGATTGATTTGATAAAAAAACAAACATTAATTCCAAAATATTGTCTACTTATTTATTTATTGGTTTGAAAAATAGAGGAGATAAAATAGATTTATATATTTCGTTTTTTAATATAAAATTGGGATGAAAAGACCATATTGCCCTCATGCGAGAGGCACATAGTAAGACTTAACCAAAAAAACTTAACTAGGTTAGGTCTACAGGACATAACGTGTTAAAAACCGGTAACATAAATGACAGAGCCTGTAATCTCTTTAGTTAAAGGACACCGGTTGTAATTTGATGCAAACGTAAATGATACCGGTTGTAATTTACTCTTTTATTAAAAACTCCAACTACTCTGCCAAACACCTAAATATATCTAAAAAGCTACAACCATCAACTACAAGCTACCAGCTTCCAGCCAACAGCTACTTTTGCCAAACATACCCATGATAGATGTTGTTCAAGCATCAACCTTTTTAGTTTATTTACACTTTTTTTATCTCCGTTATCTCTATGGTTAGAATGTCATGTAAATGTTTTTTTTTTCTTTTTGACATTGCTAGCTGAATATATCTATGTTGTATATGACATCTTAGTTGGTTCTTTCATGTATTTTACAACATTTTTCTTATAATCACTGAGTTATTCGTGTTTAAGAGAAGTATCACATATATTAATTATGAAATCGTTGTCTTAATTTTAGCAGAATTTCTTATAACAAGTACAATATTATCCCAATTATTTGGAAGTTGGTCCAAAATTTGTTGATTGTGGACAGAAACAAAGTTGCTTATAACGATATCAACATTACGAATTATTTACTGAATAATCAAATCTTAGCGCAGTATGGCTTCGATCAGTTCCACCAACAGAATCAACCATAGAGAGACTTCGAACTTTATTAACCGACGACTACCTACAAAACAAGACACCGTTAGGCTCACCATAGAATGTGATTCCTCCCTCTGACCACCCTCAGACATGAGAATAAGTATTCGTTTGATAACTAAGGTTTAGGTCGAGACTATAGAGAGAGAGTCCTTACCTGAGGGGTAAATCTTTCTTCTATTTATAGCGGGTTTAGTTAGACGTCGCTTTCCTCCAGGTGTGGTGGTCCCCACTACCCTGACGGTTTTAGCGACACTTGTCACGCTCTTATTGGTGGGGAACATTCCATGTTAATAATGGTGAATGTTAATAACATGCATGAGTGTGCTGACGTCATCTTTGATCTGATTGGTGGAAAAGGTATCCACACTTGGGATGTGCATGGGCAGCGATCGGCTACACATGAGTCCACCGTAAGATAGGATATCATGATGACCTTGAATCGGATGTCATCCTGCCACATGTCTCTGTTATGAGATTAATGGTGTGATTTTGTACATTATACTATACTACATTTACAAGTGTCGGCTGTGGGCTTTGATTGGCCAACATGGGCGGCTGGAAATTTTGGTTTTCTTTTTTTTTTTTTTTTTTTTTCTCTGTTTTGCCCCTACCTCAATCTAAAATTACGGTTTTGTCTCCAGCTCAAAATTACGATTTTGCTCTCAAGTGAAAATTACGATTTCGTCTGCCACTCTCCCATTGGGCCAACCAGTTTATTATTTTATATCCATTTTAAAATGACGGTTTTGCCCCCCAGCTCAAAATAATATAACGCTTTTGTCCCAAATAAATATATGTTTTTTCCCCCAGCTAAAAATTACGATTTTGCCCTCAGTTAAAAAATGGTATTTTTCCCCGTTAAAAAAATTACGATTTCGCACTCAGTTGAAAATTACGTTTCTCCCCCCTTCAAAATAAAATGATGCTTTTGCCCCAAACTAAAAAATACGATTTTGCCCTCGGTTCAAAATAAAAATGTGCTTTTGCCTCCAGCATAAAATTACGATTGTGCCCGTAGTTCAAATTTATATTACGCTGTTAACCTAGGTGCAAAATTATGAATTTCTCCCTATTAAAATTCCAAATTTTCCCCCCTTCAAATTTACAGTACTGCCATCACTTTAGCTTTTGGCAATTTACGATTTTACCCCAGTAAAAAAATACAACTTTCCCTCAGTTAAAAATTACAATGTTGCCATTGTTTTAGTTTTTTTTATCAAAAATATAAAAGTGCTTTTTTTTATTTGGTTGACTCGATTTAGTTGTTTTTCGTGTCAATGAGCTGCTGCCTAACACTCGCTCATTATTCGTGCACCGCCCCGCAACGCGGGCGGGGCATCTAACTAGTTCCTCTACATTTACCTTGAAAAATTATCCCGTGCATATTTGAGTAAAAAGTTGTCCTTTATGAATAAAAAAAAACTTGTGTTCCCTGTTTTCATGAACTTGTATTTTTTCACTGACCCTTATTCCCTCATAGCCTGTGTTTAGTCTCTATAATATCTTTTGCAAATTTATTACTCTTTGAAAAATTTATTACTCTTTGCATAGTTGTAGACGCTTATAAGTAAGTCATTGCTAATGTGAGGACTTATATCATCGCCTGCCCATTTAGTGTGAGGGTTAATAATCTTCATAGAAACATTTCATTGCATTTGACTTTCATGTATGTGAGGACACTAATGCATAGTCACATAAAATGATTATATGCCAACATGGTTTAGCCCAGTTGGTCAGGGGAGTTTTCAGTGAGGTTTCTCCTCTGGGGAGATCCCAGGTTCGACTCATGCTGTGTACATATTGGGATTTCAGTATGGAGTTGGGCCTGGGCAGGGTTTAAGAGCTTGTCTCGCCCTGTGGGATAGTAGGTCCTTTGACCCCTACAATTGCCGTTCGAAAAAAAAAACTAATGCATAGTCCTTAAAAGCATTGGTGTTATGTTTTTCCATATAATAAAATTTTCTTTATAATAAACTAAACACCTTTCATATGAGGCGTTGATTGAAATTTATAGATGTTGATGATCTTAGAATCTCTGGATTTTAAGCTTTGATTAGTTTTATCACTTTGCTATGATGCCACTTGTAGCTCTCAAACAAAAATAATATGACTGAGGGATCATAACAAAAGCGAGTTGAGTATACAATAACTATAGTTCTTATTGTGAATTTAACGATTTAAATCTATTTTTTTTCTTATTCTTTAATATTGTATTTTGTTATACCTTCATTGTTTTTTCGTTTCAATTTGAGCATTGTTCTTCATTGCCCGACTACCTGCCATTGCTTTGCAAAAAAAAAAAAAAAAATTAACGGAGACGGTGGTTCAGGCGAGTTCTGCGGCGTCTGAGATGACCGGCGACGATGCGGTAGTGAGTGATTTTGTGGAGTATTGCTTTTTCTTTGATAAAAAAAAATAAAAAAAAATTGAGCATTTGATTTCATTTCGATCCAATTTCCGGGAATACTAGATATACTATATTAGTTGTGGCTTATTTTATTATAATCATCTCTAACATATTTTGGAGATATGATTTGATTGTGTTTCCTCTATATTAAGCATCACTAATCCCTATATACAATTGATACATAATACATGTTGCCTCACGTAGTTTTTGTTATTTTACACTATTAGGCAGATAAAGTGTCGCCTTTATGAAACGCCAAGTATTGTCAGAGCATCAACAATGTGACGAAGACATGAACGAGACCACGCTGACATGCCCCAACCCTGCGCCCCAACCATGTTGGATAACAATGGTGCCACCCCTCTTCCTCTCCCCCTCTCACTATCCCTCACGATGTCACTCTTACTAAGAAGCACAACCCCTCCCCCTCTATCTCTCACTTTCCCTCAATGTCTATGTCTGAAGAGCTCTATGCCACATCATCACGTTAGAGATGCTCCTATTTACAGATTAACCATACCCCAAAACGTTGGATCCACCATGCCATAATTGGCTTTAATTACCAGATGACTTAACATCTTGTCATCATGCTCTCTGATCGAACAAAAAAATATACAGGACAAATATTTGCTAGAAATTCTTTATACGAGTAACTAAAATAAATTAAGAGTTGTTTGAAGATAATACAAACAATTTTTTTTATATATAAATACGAGATGTTACAACAATATTTCAAAATGAGAGAGAACATGACTTTTGTTATGTGAGAAAGTAAACATTACATATTTACAAATTTTTTTTTAAATTAACTTCAACAGACAAACGTCTTTGACCGAAAATGCCAAATGGCCAATACAAAACACGCCTCAATCCAAACGGGCAAATACCAAAAAATTACAACATATATAATGGACATTTACACCAATTCACCCACCAGATAGATTTAAAGGAATACCTATTCTTCAACCAAACATAACTTCCTGATTTGATTCCCCCATTATATCTCAAGTAGATACTCTCATATTTTCAAAGGCCGTCTAATTAAAATAATTAACAACAATATAAGAAAATTAATTAGTGACATTTATTTAGTGGTAGAGGATCTTGTATATTAATTCAGAAGTGTGAGAAGTGTATTATAACACTATATAACACCATATAAACACCGTATAACACTATGTAACACCATATAACAACATATAACACTATGTAACACTATATAACAAATATAACACTATATTTTGTCTGATAGCATGTCTATGATAGATGTATAGTGTTATATATTGTTATATAGTGTTATATAGTGTTACATAGTGTTACATAATGTTATATGGTGTTACATAGTGTTATACGGTGTTTATATGGTGTTATATAGTGTTATATATAGTGTCATAATACACTTCTCACACTTTTGAATTAATGTACACTATCCCTACCCTTTATTTAGTAATCCAATAGCCTAATATTTTAGCATTCTCGGTGAAAGACTTGCTTGAGACGCATGAACATATTGGGATAAACGGTCACAAAAAGAGGTAGTCCAAGGGATTATCAGGATTGGTTGCTGGAGCATTTGGAGAGCGAGGAATGAGGCTAGGTTCAACAATAAGGCGATTAAAATAGAATGGATCATTCGTGAGATAAAGACGGTAGGTTTCTTGTGGCTTAACAGTAGATCGAAAACTATAAGATTAATTTGAAAGATTGATGTAAATTTGTTAATATGTAATTTCTGTTGTTGCTTGTTTTGTGTCGCCGTCTCGGTTTGAGGTTTTGGCATGGCTTAATGAAGTTTTCCTTTAAAAAAAAATTAGGACGGTGGGAGCAATTGAATAAGATCCAAAAATCTAAATTAAATATACATCCTAAAAAAATAAGAAAGTCCCACACACTCTCTCTCTAGGTCCTTCTTCCACCCTCACTTTCTCTCTCTACAATTTTTTGTGAGTAGAGTGTCTGTCTTCAAGCACACTTCAATGGCGTATTGGAGACTAATGGCGGCTGTCTTCATCCACCTTCTACCTCTAGCTGCCATGGCTGACCAAGGTCAACGACCCTTTTGTAAGATTAAATATATTACGTATTAATATTTAATCTAGTAGCCATATAATCATTTACATAATAGAGATCAAAATATATTAGAACCTATTATTTAATTAGTTGGTAATTGTTGATGGACCATATTACCCTTATTAACTAATTTAGGTTTCCTCTTGGGTGCTTATATAAGGAGAATAATGTGGAGGTTAAGGGGTTAGACAGTTACACATTAGAAACACCCCATTAGTCAATAACATCAATTTCGACCTCCTCTCCTATACCGATTCCCTTATCGGTTTTTACTAAGCCACCATCATCAGTCAGCACCCTAAGGAGGAACCAGACCAAGATGACAATCATGTCAACCCTTAATGGATTCTCTGCTAACCTGTGCTGATGCAACCAAAGGTATGTTTTTCATGTTTTCCTTTATGTTCAAACAGAACTGAACCAACACCTTTTCTTTCTCTCTTTAATCTTTCATCTATTTCTGCAGATCTTTACTCACATTTATTATACGTATATTATATGGTTTGTGGGGTTGAAGATTGGGGTAGAAATTATGAACCCAGTAAACGCATTGTTCTTCTTTTCTTTTCTTTTCAAATTAGTAGGCTTTTGTTTTTTTTTTTTTTTTTTTGAGTTAAATGCCATTTTAGTCTCTGGTTTGGGGCATCATTTTGCCAGCTTAGGCTAAATGTTTCATTTTCTGTGGGTACAAAAATGTTTCATCGTTGTCATTTTAGTCCACGGGTTAACTTCATCCATTTATTCTGTTAACGAGAAGATTAATTTGGTCATTTTATATGTAATTCTGTTAGCTAGAAGGGCAATTCGTCCATATAAATGACCGAATTGCCCTTCTCGTTAACAGAAAAATAGATAAAGTTAACTCAATGTACTAAAATAAAATGACAACGCCGAAACTTTTTTGAACCCACAACGAAAAATGAAACATTTGAACTAAACTAGTGAAATGGCTCAAACCAAATGGACTAAAATGAGATTTAACTATGTTTTTTTTAGAAAAAAGAAATATATGGGTTTCACATGTATGGATGCACACATATTTGAATTTTGTATTTTACACCTTAAAAGACACCTTTTAAATCAACATTTTTCACTTTTAAGTGGAGAAAGTTGGTTATATTACTACTTTTTATTTTAAAACATTTTTAGAGTTAAATAAATAAAGAGTAAACTTCCGTTTTGCTCCCTGTGGTTTGGTCACTTTAACGGTTTTGCCCCAAACCTTTAAAATAGCCATTTTACTCCCTGATGTTTTGGTTTTGTTGCTTGTTTGCTCCCTGCGGGGAGCAAAATGAAAAAACAAACAATTTGGATGGAGTTAGAAGCGGGGAGCAAACTGGAAAAAAAACCGAAACATCAGGGAGTAAAATGGCTATTTTTAAAGGTTTGGAGTAAAACCGTTAAAGTGACCAAACCACAGGGAGCAAAACGGAAGTTTACTCATAAATAAATAATCTACTTTATGGTTATAATGTTGAAAATCTATTAAATGTGTTGTTTTTGGTGATTTTGTGTTACATGTAATATACTTTTGCATCTTTTTAGTAGTTTTAGACTAAAATAACAGTTTTTTTTAGATACCCTTTGGATATTATGTAATTTTTTCACAATAATTAATCTTATTATATTAAGTTTGGTTGTAACTGGAGTTTATAGAGTCAAAGATTAAATATATATATTTTTTTTGAATTTTTTTTACATATTTAATCTTTGACTCTTTTTAATTCTTATTATATCCAACAAACACTTTGCATCAAACTCTATTTATAGATCCTGATTTTTCATATACTTCTCTTTAATGCAAATTAGTTAAGTTTTGATTTTTACTCTTCTAAAAAAGAAAGTTCTTGATTTTATATTCTTTTTGTTGATTTTTTTATAACTTTCTAGAATACAACAATGGAAATACAACTCATACATGCTTTATATTTCTGTTGTTTTCTTTCCCTTTTCCATAAATCATATTCAGAAAGGGATGGCGGCGCAGTTTGTTGCTCGTCTACCTGCTATCCTTATGTAATTTGCCCCGATGATTGGAATGAAATAAAAATCATATTTAGCCTTTCAAAAAAAAAAAAATTCAATTTGATTTTTGAATATAAAAGTAGGAATAAAAGACCTAGTTAAGATTCCATTTGGGTCCATCCAGGTCAACTTTCAAGGGCATTATTGTCATTTTCTTTGCTTATACAGACAAGATCTCACTATCTCAGTGCATGTTTTTTCATATAAAATTCATATCTGTCCTTTAAAATCTTCCACTTTTAATATTATACAACTGTTTTTCAGTATCAAAAAAGAAAAAAAAAAACAACAAACTTTCCTAAATTATTAACAACATTTTTAAATACTTGACAACATCACTTCATTATTTTAAACTATAGATTAAAATATTTAGAGTAAAATGTCATTTTCGTCCATGAGGTTTAGCCAGTTTTTGCGACATTCATCTATTGGTTTGTTTTTTCGCATCTGGATCTAAAAGGTTTGAAATCTTGTCATTTTCATCTGGCTTGTTAACTCCATCCATTTTTCTTCGTTAAGTCAGGGGTATTTCAGTCTTTTTTGTTAACTTAAAGGGCAATTCGGTCTTTTCAGGGGTAGTCGGTCTTTTAACATACGGTGAAAAAGACCAAATTGCCCTTTAAGTTGATAAACAAGACGAAAATACATCTGACTTAAGTACTTTACAGAGAGAATGGATGGAGTTAATGAGCCGGATGAAAATGGCAAAATTTCAAACCTTTTGGATCTAGATGCTGAAAAACAAACCTTTGGACGAAAGTCACAAAACTGGACAAATCTCAGAGACGAAAATGACATTTTACTCTTAGCGAAATATGTATTGTAAAATGACTAAAATGCCCTTCTGTTTCAGATGCTTTTGTAGGTGTGAACATAGGCACCGCCCTATCCGACATGCCAAACCCGACCCAAGTGGTGGCACTTCTCAAAGCCCAGCAAATCCGCCACGTCAGACTCTACGATGCTGACTCAGCAATGCTGGCCGCACTCGGCGGCACCGGAATCCGTGTCACCGTCTCCGTCTCAAACAACCAGCTCCTCGCCATCGGCCAGTCCAACGCCACCGCCGCCAACTGGGTGACGCGTAACATCCTCAACCACGTCCCCGCCACCAACATCACCGCCATATCGGTCGGGTCCCAAGTCCTCACCACCATCCCCAACGCTGCCCCTGTTTTAGTCTCCGCTATGAAGTACATCCACGCCGCCCTCATCGCCGCCCGCCTCGACTCCTATATCAAAGTCTCGACCGCACACTCATCATCGATCATCCTCGACTCGTTTCCACCGTCACAAGCGTTCTTTAACCGTACATGGGAACCGGTCATGGTCCCGTTACTCGAGTTCCTCCAGTCCACCGGATCATACCTCATGCTTAACGTCTACCCGTATTACGATTACGTTCAATCGCAAGGCGCGATCCCATTAGATTACGCGTTGTTTCGCCCTCTTCCTCCAAATAAAGAGGCGATCGACTCCAACACGCTGCTGCATTACACGAACGTTTTCGATGCGGTAGTCGACGCTGCGTATTTCGCAATGTCGTATTTGAACTTCACGAACATCCCCGTGGTGGTAACCGAATCTGGGTGGCCTTCGAAAGGCGATTCGGACGAACCTGATGCGACACTCGATAACGCGAATACTTATAATAGCAACTTGATCAAGCATGTTTTAAACAACACCGGGACCCCGAAACACCCTGGGGTGGCGGTGAGTACGTTTATTTACGAGCTTTATAATGAAGATTCGAGGTCGGGTGCGGTGTCCGAGAAGAACTGGGGGCTTTTTGATGCGAACGGGATGCCTATTTACGTGTTGCATTTAACGGGCTCGGGGAGCATGTTGGCTAATGACACGACGAACCAAACTTATTGCGTGGCTCGGGAAGGTGTGGACCGGAAGATGTTGCAAGCGGCTTTGGATTGGGCTTGTGGACCGGGGAAGGTTGACTGTTCGGCTATGGTTCAGGGTGCGGCTTGTTATGAACCGGATACGGTTGCTGCACACGCGACTTACGCTTTTGATGCTTATTATCATAGAATGGCTATGGCTGAGGGGACTTGTGATTTTAATGGGGTGGCTACTGTTACTACTACTGATCCGAGTAAGTTCGGTTTACGTGCATTAAGGGTTGTACTTTGTGCTTGTAATGTTGTACATTTCGGTTTAACGTGTTGGTTGGTTTTTTTCTGTTTGCAGGTCATGGTAGGTGTATCTTTCCAGGAAGGTAAAAATCTGAAATAATCCAACATGATGCACTTTTGTTTCATTATTGTTTGGTTTGGGGCGTTTATGGTGCGGTTCAGCTGGTTTTGACGAAAATTTTGAGCCGAACTGTTAACTACGGTTTCAAGAAAAGACAAAAGTCTGCCTAAATGGAAGTATCATGAAACTTAGTTACTAATTAGTGATTTTTTTTTTTCATAAATCAATCACTAAATAGTAACAAAGTTTTTCGAGTTTTAACATTTATGAAAATTTTCATAATAAGTAAAAAAACTCGAGTGGTTTTTAGTGAACAACTATAGTGAAAGTCATAACTTTGGTTACTATCAGGTAATGTTTAGAGTGGAATGCCATTTTCGTGCCTGTGGTTTGTCCAATTATATCAGTTCAGGCCAAATTTCAAATTTGTTTCATTTTTGTCCCTCACATTCTTGAAACGAGGGGTGCAAACGAGCTGAGCGGCTCGTGAGCTACTCGGGATCGGCTCGAGAAAAAGCTCGAAACGAGCGGAGCCTTATCGAGCCCGAGCGAGCTTGAGCTTAAAATAAAGCTCGTTTGTTTATCGAGCCCGAGCTCGAGCCTCACATGTGAGGCTCGTTAGGCTCGTCGAGCCTTAGTGTAAACGAGCCGAGTCGAGCTTATTTAAACTTGTTTACAAGCCGACCTCGAACATAAAAATAAGCTTATTTAGTAAACGAGCCTGAGCCCGAGCTTCACTTATCGAGCTCGCGAGCCTAAAAAGTCTATTATTTATATTATTTTTATTTAATATATTAATTAATAGATAATAAACGAGTCGAGCCCTAGCCGAGCTCGAGCTTGAGAAAATACCAACGAGCCGAGCTCGAGCTTTGAAAACAAAGCTCGAATCGAACCGAGCTCGAGCCCGAACTCTCATAAGTTAATCGAGCTCGAGCCTGGTCGAGCTCAAGCTCGGCTCGGCTCGTTTGCACCCCTACTTGAAACATGCTAGTTTCATCCAAAAAGTTAACGGTCGTTAACTTTGAATGTTAAATGAGGGGTAAAAAGGTAATTTCAAAATTTTCTACTTTGAAAATAAAAGTGGAAAATTACCTTTTTACCCCCCATTTAACGGTCAAAGTTAACGACCGTTAACTTTTTGGATTAAACTGACATGTTTTAAGAATGCCAAGGACAAACTGATACAGATTTGAAATCTGGCCTGAACTGGCATATATGAACAAACCACAGGGACGAAAATGACAGTCAATTCTAATATTTATTTTATCATTAAAAAAACAAGTTGTTTTGTGTCAACTGTCAAGATGATTTTACCTTCTTTTGATAAAGAGTCAAACTTTTGACTTCTAAGTCCTAACGTCAAAATTAACATCAAGCATTTCAATTAATCTTTTTTTTTTTTTGGTGTGTAGTAAGGGGAGTAACGGAACTTTCATAAATGGTACATTTCTGGATCCATCTTCGAATACAACTTCATCAAGTAGCTCGTTACCTTTTATCACCCACGATTCGGTTTCTATTATGAGAATTTTCATGGTGTTACTCTCGAGTGTGGTATTATTGTAAATTGTCATTAAACGCTCGGTTCTTGATTACTCGATTTTGTTCCACCTCAAGAAGTGGGGTGGAATTTAGGTTTGTGGTCGAGGTGGATTCGTTTGTAAAATTTTATCCGTAGAAACAAGCGGATCGAGAATTTGTTCTTCGTAATCCATCATTCTTTAAATGGAATGTTCATAGTTTTATGGTTACGCCTTTGTATTTCGATACATACTAGGTGAACCTGAGCTCGTTAAAGCTCAAGCTTACTTGTTTTGAGCACTATATCTCTAAGGCCTGGTCCGTTTCTTATTTAAAAGTAATGAACTATTTTATTCATTACATATGATTACTTTTATGCATATATTTTTAATTCTAGTTTTTTATATATTAAAACAAATTTAAAGTAGTTTTGTCAAAATTTTGTATATAATAATATACACTATGTAAATATATATTTATTGTATAAAACATTCAAGTTCTTGATTAATCGATTTATAATCTCGATAATTTGTTTTAGTTGTTTTTTAATAAGTATGAATTGCATAATATCAGTAGGTAAACAGGCAACAAGTTGTGCCGCAACCCTCTTTTGAATTGGAAAACCGAATCTACTTAAAACAAAGCTCTGGTTCTTCGGCTCGATATGTGAAGCCTGTGAGCTTAGTCGGGCTCGATATGTGAAGCCTGTACTTTTGCCCATTTATTAAATGAGCTTTAATTTAGGCTTGAGTTCGTTCTTGGGCTTGTTTAAGTCTAGTCATCTCACAACTTTAAATAAATAAACCGATCTCAAGTAGCTCACAATGATAACAAATGATATGGTTAGTTTACACACCTACTAAAAAAGGAAAAATACAACAACATTTACCTATTTTTCATTCAATTTTCCATAATCTTCATGTAACAAGCCTCACATACAAAACCAGAGGACCCTGGGACAGCACATTGCTTATAAGCATGCTTATTACAATAAGGCTTGTTACAAAAATTACATTTTGGTAAACTAATCCAACAACTTTCACACAACATATCTTCACAAGCTACTTCAATTTCTTCATCATCAAACTCGATGCATATTCGGCACTCTTCACACCTTAAAACGCAAAACTTACACCCTCGACAACTACCCGTTGTCCGTTTTCTATCACATGTTTCCGAAGGACAATCATACACCATTCTTGGTTCATAACATTTCGGGCAAATTTCAACATCAATGGAAGAACAATCGTCCGAGTTTAGCAAGAAATGGAGTGTTTGAAGGTGTTCTTTGGTGACATTGGAGATGCCGTTTATCTTTAGCGTCTTTACAGTGGTGTTGTGTTGATTTAATGTTGTCACTGCTCTAATAATCCCTTCCGCGGTTATGCCCGTGCATTGAGGCAGATGCAACTGAAAAGTATTCGAGTTTTTAAGTGATATTTTCAAGGTTTAGAACTTATAGCAGTGACAGATTCAACAATTTTTTCCAAGGGTTCCTTGTGGTAGTTTTTTACTACTTTTTTTTTTTTTTTTTTTCTAAATCATACACGGTTTCTACTATCTTTTTCCAAACCGAAGGGGTTCCCGAGAACCCCCAAAACCCCCTAGATCCGCCCCTGAGTAAAAGCTAAAGCTTTTAAACACGAGTTCAAATCACCAGAGTCAACCACTTAGGGGATTATAATGAAACTTGAGGCAATATCGTTAGAAATATAGTTGCACCTTTTAAATAATGAGTTAATGACTACTTTTAAATAAAAATAAGAAGAGAAAATCATGAAAAGTACCGTTTTCCATGATAGTTATATACTTTAGTAACGAGATACAAGCTAATCTTGTGAATTAAGCTATTTCATGTTCGTGTATCATCACAATTATTTTGAAATGTACAAACATGGCATATCTTTCAAGAAAATGCATTACACACGACAAAAAAATTGTGCGTAAGTAAAACAGGTGAAAGTACGTTAGTTTTGTACATTTCAAGACATTTTTATGATTATATAGGGTTAGGGTAAAATAAAAACTCATACGAGTTTTGAGAACTTAGAGATTTCGGCCTTATGAAATGTTTTTTCAATTTTTGTTTTTATCAAAAATCTTAAAAAAATCAACTTTTTCAAAAAAAAAAAAAACTAGTTTTTTTTTTTCATTTACAACAGCAGCTGTAAACGCTGTAAAGCTGTAAGGGCAGAAAACACCCTTTGATTTTTTTTTTACAACCGTCTTTGTAACATTTTAATCTAGGGGTGTGAAAAAATGGAGGCAAAACTCGCACAGGGTTCTCTAAGTTCTCACAACTCACAACTCGTAGGAGTTTTCCCTTGGTCCAAATCCATATACGAAATAACTACGTATACTTTATGGCTACAATTGTTAAAACTTATCAGGAATGAACATTGACATAATTCTTGTTTACCTTTTTCAACCACATCAATCAATTTGAAACAACATACTCAAAACACACACAAAAAATGGTAATTTGAATCAAAATTCATGATGATGAAGTGGCCATACCTTGTTAATACCAGGATTATTAGCTACAACATTTAGGAGACCATCATCTGTAATCATGCCACAGTTAACAAGAACCAAACTTCTAAGCCTACCCATCGCCTTCGAAGTAATCTTCGTCAAAACTTCATCAGAAACCCCCCGCGATCGTCGAACCTTATTATCCACTATTATGTTCAACCATGGCAAGATATCATTGTTCAAAGCATCATTGAAGGATTTGCATGTTTGAGCCATGGCAAGAAGCTCAAAAAGTGGAAGATAAGGTAATACGAGGTACAAAGATTCATGAGGTTGTCCTATGTTTGATGAATCTTGATTCATTTGATGTTGTTTGTGGGTTGTTTCCTGTGAAATCTCCGTGTTCATGGCTGCAAAATGGTTTAACAAAGTTGAATGGTTGTTTGTTGTCCAAGATAGGAGCAGGTTGTGGCCAAGGTTTGATATAACTTCAAGAGGTTGGTTTTGAGACCTTCAAGTTTTCGATAATGTCAAATCTATACTTTAACATTTGCTTTTTTTCCCCCGAAAGTGTAGAGAGTATTAATTAATTAATTATTGATTTTTATATTATGTAGTTTGTTTTGATATTTTTATTTAATATTAACAATAATAATTGCTATACAAATGTGTATTTAATATATTAAATAAAATAATATAAATAATAATAGACCTAGTTAGGCTCGTAGACCCAGTGAAAATGGGCTCGAGCTCTTTTAATAAATGAGCTCCTAGATCAAGGAATCTGTTTCCTAAAAACTTGTACCATTCATTGTATTTAACCCATTGTATTGTTAATGAAAATCATCGTTGAATCATACCATAGTTAGACCGCCCGTAGTGCGGCGTGATTTTTAAAAAAAATTGAAAAAAAAAAACGCCCTAAAACGCCCCCACCCCCATTACACGGGGCGTTATTAGGCGTTATATTTTGAAAAAATTGTTGTTTGCGTTATAATGAAAACGCCGAATTTATGTTGGAACAAATGATATCCACCAATCAATTATATCCACATGGTCTGACACAATGCTGAATGCCCCATGTGTGCTTTTTTTTTCATTAAAAATAATATGGGGGTTATTGGAATAATGCCCCACTACACCACTTTATGCTATAATGCCCCATGCTGACTGAGATGACACGTGTCGGATAATGCCCCATGGTAGGGGCATTATAACATCTTACCACTACACATGGTCTTAACATGGTATTAGAGAAAAGTCTCTGAGCCGTAACCTAGCCCCCAAAATACCCTTCACCATTGATCACCACCTCTTTTTCTCCTTAAACCTAGTTATTCAGTCACACTATTATGATGGGAGGCAGAACCGAACCACTTAACCCACTTACAATCAAGCCTCTTCATCCATACTACATTACATGGTCACCGACATCCAACAGAAGGTCCGTGTACTTGACGGAACGAATGCCAACTATTCTTCATGAGTGAAATTGTTTCAGCTTTATGTTAGGGGCTATAAGGTGATGGTTCACGTCGACGGTACGACGATACCAGGCAAAACTTGTCACACCCCCAAAATCCACCTGCGGAATACCACCGCTTGGAGGCGTGACTGACCAGGATCCAGCCACCAATCATATTGAACAAGCATATAGGTAGTTATAAAATCCAACCAATACAATTGGTGTTCAAACAAAACATAGTTAAGTTGCAAGCGGAAGCATAAGTCTTAAAACCAAAACATAAGTTTAATTGTTTCAGAGTTTAACATGGCACACAGTCGTCCATGTCCCACAACGACTCTCTTCCATGCAAGCTCCAGCTAAGCACCTATTGACCTGCAAAGCATGTAGTAACGAGTCAACAACAAGTTGAGTGAGTTCACGGTTGGGTGTTCGTTTTAAGTTGTTTCGAAAACAGTTTCCTTTATCTGGCATCCTGCCGTGGGGGTTACCCCATAGTTGAAAACGTGACTTGTTTATTCCCGGTTACTCTGGCTATCCAGCCGTGGGGGCTACCCCGTGTTAGTTATCTGGCATTTCGGCCGTGGGGGCTACCCCATGTATACACTAGACTCGTTACCATATCGACTGCTGACTGTAGTCATGTTTATGTGCCCTGAAACTGTCAATGTCTATCATCATTGACGTGCCCCAGATCCATTAGTTCACGCCCGTCCTCTGCGGCACGGTGTGAGGTTTGTCAGACCTAAATAGCGCTATCTAACTAATGACCCGCTCGCCATTGGCCCGGCGATTAAGTCGATATAAAAAGGAGGGACTTCGTGATAGAGTTTTGGTCTAGTACGAGTTATCTGTCCGTGAGGACGAGGAATTACATTCCTGAACCATTGCTGTCCTACCCAAGGAGGACGAGGAACCCATGTTCCTTAACCCCAATTCCCGACCCCTGGGAATCCCATGCTTTGTAGAGGGTGTGAACTCACCTTGGTTTGCTCGGCAGATACACAGAAAGGTCAATCAAGCAATATTGTGGTCAACCACGTCCTAACATAGTTGTATCATACAAGTCAGGTTCGTATCCAAGTTTTGCACGTATGTTCTACACGTATTGTACTCAAGTAACAATCATGGCATACATGTATAAACATGGCAGTTTGCAATAATGCCTATGGTCTGAACAGTAGTATGCATTACAAATAAACAAAGTCCAAGGCCCGGCCCAAACACCAAGCCCGTAATAGTGCAAGCCCAATTCAGCGTGTGTGTACGTGGTCTCGAGTCGAGATTGGAGATCTCGAGTCGAGACTGTGCGGTTTCGAGTCATTCATGCATTAGTCGAGACAGACGGTCTCGAGTCGCAACCGGACCCGCAACCATGGTCTCGAGTTGTGCTGTTGTGATAGCATTGTGTGGTCTCGAGTCGAGACTAGAGAGTTCTCGACTCGCAATCTCCGGTCTCGAGTTGTCATGCTCATGGTCTCGAGTCGCAACCAAGGGTCTCGACTGGACATCAGCTGATTTTGCACAGTGTACTATCCAATGGAAAACCGATTTCATGAAACAGTTCGTACTATCCACTAAACATGTTTTCTTGTCTAAACTTTCATCAAAATAGATCAAACAACCAGATTTCAAATATTTGAAACATGTTCATATCATATTCATGTTGTTCTTCATATATTCAAGTCATTCATCATGTTCATTCAAACTTGTTCATCATATTTTACACAACCATAACATGAACAACAATCAAAACATTCAGACAACTAATTCGATTTTCACATATATGCAGCCTTTTAACAAGCATTCGATTCTTAGCATAAGAGTATACGATCCGATTAACATGAACATTATGCAAGCCGGTTTCATGAACATCAACAACTAATGGTTTAAACCACATTCAAACACAAGATATCATTAACTCATCATGCAATATATCCGAAATTAAGACATGCTAACCGATTACCATCTTCATACACATCAAGAACATCATCATGCTATATCAATCACACATAACATAAGTCACTAACCGGTTGTGAAAAGGGTACCGAGTTGGTAATGAAGATGAGTGAAAATGGAGAATCCGAGTGATGATGATGAGCTTAACCGAATCCTTGTTGATGTCGATTTGATCCGAGAGTAAAGAAGAGAAGAGGTGGTGCTTGATCTTTAGGGTTTTAGGTTTCTCTAGAGAGAGTGTGTAGGAGAAGGTGTGTGTGAGAGTGAGTGTGTTGTCCAAAGAAATGGCACCCATGGCTATCCACTTAGTTTATATATCCGATCCAAGTAGTGCACCCTAATGGGCTTCCGGTTGGGTTAGATGAGGTGTACGGCCCATCCGGCCCATTGTTTCATTGCTCACTCGAGACCGCATGGTCTCGAGTTGGGTCCTTGTGTCTCGGGTCATAATAATACACACATACATACAATTACAACACATAAACGTAGCACGTAATCACATAGGATGTTCATATATATAATTAATCACACAAGTTAACTAGTCACACGTTTAAGCATGTTACAACGGGGTACAAGAAGGGTTCTAAATTTCGAGTTGTCACATCATCCCCAAGTTGAAAGAAATTTCGTCCCGAAATTTGGTAGGCACTCACTGAGGAAGCTAGTTAAGTTGTATGGTTTTCCTGGTTTTCCTGGGGTGTCACATCCACCCCCCGTTGATCTGGAATTTCGTCCCGAAATTCCGTAGCTTCAGCCTCAGTAGTGGGTGTACTGTTTGCGAACAGTTGGGGATACTTTTGTTTTATCTAATCTTCGCGCTCCCAGGTGAACTCTGGGCCGCGACGTGAGTTCCAACGAACTCGGACGAGAGGTATTCTAGTGCTCTTGAGGACCTTAACATCCCGGTCCGTGATTTCGACTGGTTCCTCGACGAATCGTAACTGCTCGTCGATAGTGAGTTCCTTCAGAGGAACTACGTGGGTCTCATCTGACAGACACTTCTTCAGATTCGACACGTGAAAAACGTTGTGAACTGCACCGAGTTCTGCTGGTAAGTTCAGTCTGTAGGCCACCCTGCCTATTTTCTCAATGACTTCGAAAGGTCCAACGTATCGTGGGTTAAGTTTGCCGCGTTTACCAAAACGAACCACACCCTTCCAGGGTGAAACTTTGAGTAGTACCCGCTCCCCAACCTGGAGCTCTAGTGGTTTCCTGTCCTTATCGGCGTAGACTTTCTGACGGTCACGAGCTGCCGCCATGCGTTTCCGTATTTGAGCAATTTGTTCGGTTGTGTCTACCACATGTTCTGGGCCAGTGATCTGACTATCTCCCACCTCTGCCCAACAAAGAGGTGACCGGCATTTACGTCCGTACAATGCCTCAAACGGAGCAGCTTTAATGCTGGTGTGGTAGCTGTTATTATATGAGAATTCCACAAGTGGCAGATGCTTTTCCCAGCGGTTGCCAAAGTCGATTACACATGCACGAAGCATGTCTTCTAAGGTTTGAATAGTGCGCTCGGACTGCCCGTCCGTCTGAGGGTGATACGCTGTGCTCATGTCTAATCGTGAGCCAAAGGATTTGTGCATTGCTTGCCACAGCTCTGAAGTAAAACGTGCATCTCGATCGGAGATAATAGAGGTGGGCACCCCGTGCCTCGAAACAACTTCCTTGAGGTATATTTCTGCAAGAGTGGAGAATTTATCCGTCTCCTTGATAGCCAAGAAGTGAGCAGACTTTGTGAGTCGATCCACGATCACCCAAATAGTATCATTTCCGCGCTGAGATCTAGGTAGGCCAGTAACAAAATCCATGGAAATTTGCTCCCATTTCCATTGTGGTATCTCTGGTTGTTGGAGTAGGCCTGAGGGTTTCTGGTATTCAGACTTGACTCTCGCACAAGTCAAACACTTGCTGACGTAAGTTGCTATGTGGGCCTTCATGCTAGGCCACCAGTACGTAGTTTTGATATCATGATACATCTTATCTGATCCAGGGTGTACTGAGTAGCGAGACTTGTGTGCTTCATCCATCACAAGCTCTCGTAAGTTGCCATAGAGTGGGACCCAAACGCGTCCCATTACGTAGTAAGCACCGTCTTCCTTCTGTTCTAAGCGTTGCCTTGATCCGCGTAGGGCTTCGGCCCTGATGTTTTCTGGTTTCAGTGCTTCTATCTGAGCAGCTCGTATTTGGGAAGGAAGGCTAGAATGGATCGTGAGTTGTAAAGCTCGCACGCGCTTAGGTGCAGTGTCCTTTCGACTGAGGGCGTCAGCCACAACATTGGCCTTGCCCGGGTGATACCTGATTGAGCACTCGTAGTCATTCAGCAGCTCGACCCATCGTCGTTGCCGCATATTCAGCTCCTTCTGCTTGAAGATATGTTCGAGGCTCCTATGGTCGGTGTAGATGGCGCACTTGGTACCATACAGGTAATGCCGCCATAACTTAAGTGCAAAAACAACAGCTCCCAGCTCTAAGTCATGCGTAGTGTAGTTCTTTTCATGAACCTTAAGTTGGCGTGAGGCGTAGGCTATAACCTTATCTCGTTGCATCAATACGCAACCAAGACCCTGAATTGATGCGTCGCAGTAGACCACGAAGTCGTCTGTGCCCTCTGGCAATGAAAGGATAGGTGCACTGCAAAGTCTATCCTTCAAGTGCTGAAATGCTAACTCCTGTGCATTTCCCCAGCGATAAATAACGCCTTTCTGTGTTAGCGAGGCGAGGGGCTGTGCGATCTTAGAAAAATCCTTTATGAATCGCCTGTAGTAACCTGCCAAACCCAAGAATTGGCGAATTTCCTTTGGTGTACGAGGTGCAGGCCAGTTCTTAATCGAGTCTACCTTGGATGGATCAACGTGAATCCCATCCTTGTTTACCACGTGGCCTAGGAAATGGACTTCTCGAAGCCAGAAGTCACATTTCGAGAACTTTGCATACAGCTGTTCTGTTCGAAGGAGTTCCAGGATAAGCCGTAGATGATGCTCGTGTTCCTCCTGACTCTTAGAATAGATCAGGATGTCGTCGATGAAGACTATGACGAACTTGTCCAGGTAAGGCTTGCACACTCGATTCATCAAGTCCATGAAAACCGCAGGTGCGTTCGTTAGCCCAAAAGGCATGACCAAAAACTCATAGTGCCCATAGCGAGTTCTAAAAGCTGTTTTGGAGATGTCCTCTTCTCGGACTCTCAGCTGGTGATACCCCGATCTCAAATCAATCTTTGAATAGTAGCTCGACCCTTGCAGCTGGTCGAACAAGTCGTGAATACGCGGTAGAGGGTAGCGGTTCTTCACAGTCACCTTGTTGAGTTCCCGGTAGTCGATGCACATTCTGAAGGTACCGTCCTTCTTTTTCACAAATAGTACTGGAGCTCCCCAAGGCGATGAGCTAGGACGAATAAAACCCTTATCCAAGAGTTCTTGCAGTTGCGTAGAGAGTTCTTCCAACTCTGATGGAGCTAAGCGATACGGTGCACGAGCTATAGGCGCAACTCCAGGAGCTAATTCAATCTGAAACTCGACTTGGCGATGAGGCGGAAGACCAGGTAATTCCTCAGGAAATACTTCAGGATAGTCGCGTACAACTGGAAAATCTTCTATCTTCTTCTCTTTCTCCGTGGTGTCAGTAATGAGGGCTAAAATGGCAGTGTGGCCCTTTCGCAAACACTTCTGGGCCTTAAGGAGGGAGATGACATTCTCAACGGCACTCCGCTTGTCGCCACGAATCATGAGAGGTTCACCACTTGAACCAGGAATACGGACAATCTTTTCGTTGCAAAGAATCTCTGCTCGATGTCGGGATAACCAATCCATCCCAATGACAACGTCGAAACTACCCAAGACGATAGGAATAAGGTCGATAGAGAAGGTCTGGTCAGCAAGAACGAGTTTACAACCTTTGACTACGTGTGTGGCTTCTAAGCTCTTACCGTTTGCTAGCTCTACAGTGTGCTTGTTGTTCAAAGGTGTTGGAATACGCTTAAGCATTTGGCTAACTCCTAGTGACATGTAGCTAGTATCGGCACCCGAGTCAAATAATACTGAAACATAAAAGTCGTCGAGGAGGAACTTACCCGCCACAACGTTGGGGTCATTCCTTGCTTCACCTTGGCCAATCACGAACGCTCGCCCCATGGCGCCATTGTTGTTGTTGTTGTTCCCATTGTTACCATTCCCCTGATTGTTGTTATTGTTGTTGTTGTTGTTCTGGTTCCTGTTCAGCTGGGGACAATCTCTCTTGAAGTGGCCCTCAGCTCCGCACTGAAAGCACCCTTTGTTATCACCCTGCTGCTGCTGCTGGCGCGGGTTCTGTTGAGCTTGCTGACGGTTCTGATTGGCGGGGTATAAGCTCCTGCAATCCTTTGCAGCGTGACCTGGCTTATTGCACCGATGACAGTTGCCCCTGGTGCATGGCCCGCTGTGGTGCAGGCTGCAGCGATTGCATTTGGGGTGATTTCCTTTGTACCCACCATGACTTTGACCACCAGACGATTGCTGATTAGGGCTCTTGTAGTCATCAGTCTTTCTTTGCTGAGACTGGGACTGAACAGAAGTCGAACCCTTACTTGAAGTTCCATCCCATTTCCGTTTGTTGTCACTAGAGGTACCAGAAGTAGTTGCAGCACCTATGCATTTTGGTAACTTGTTCTGCTCCACCGCCTGATCTGTGAGACGGTGAGCCAACTGAACAGCTTGCTGGTAGGTGGCGAGGTTCGCCGAAGTCACATGACTTTGGATTTCTGGCACTAAGCCCTGAAGAAATAGTTCGATGCGTTTGATGGGAGGGTCCACCATAGTAGGACACAGAATTGCCAGTTCGTTCGACCTTTTCACATAAGCTTCAATTTCCGACCCCGTCATCTTGAGGTTGAAGAATTCCACCTCTAGTTTGTGAATCTCATCCCGACTGCAGTATTCTTCCTTGATCATTTCCTTAAAATTCTCCCATGGGGTGGCGTTGGCAGCAACCAACCCCAGCATTTGGACCTGAGCGTTCCACCATGTGAGGGCTAAACCCTCGAGAGTACCAGTAGCATACTTCACCCTGCGCGCCTCAGGGCATTCACACATTTCGAATACAGATTCTAGTTTCTCAAACCAGTGGAGGAGACCTACTGCTCCTTCAGTGCCGCTAAAAGTAGTTGGTCGGCAGTCCATGAAAGTTTTAAAAGTGCACACAGGTGGTTGAACGTGTTGACCTATTGTGGGTGAAAGAAAAGACAGAGTTTAACACAAAGGTTCGTTCATGAGAGTAGGATTCTAAAGATCCTAGAATGAGTTCGGACTGCAGGGTATACCTCCTGCGTGTGCAGCTGCAAGTGCTGCGGCCACTCGTTCGTTGATCAGAGCCGTCAACTGGGCTTGTGTCAGGTTAACGCGTCCAGACATGATCTTCATATCAAGAAGAACATGAGTGAGAGGGGTTCGCGAAAATGCGATGACAGAAGTGAGCAAATACACACGTGTTCGAGCAACCGTAGTTATACTAATCAAGCATACCACGAGCAATGTACTATGTAACTAGCAAGTAGGCAACACACACATATCATACCACCTAGAATGTCGAGCCTTGCATGTGGAGTGAAGCGTCGTTGTGGACCGTTGAGCACTGTACAGGTTATAGTCTGATTTTAATAAAACCTTTCCCTTATTAAAACCAAGTTCACTATAACCAATGGCTCTGATGCCAATCTGTCACACCCCCAAAATCCACCTGCGGAATACCACCGCTTGGAGGCGTGACTGACTAGGATCCAGCCACCAATCATATTGAACAAGCATATAGGTAGGTATAAAATCCAACCAATACAATTGGTGTTCAAACAAAACATAGTTAAGTTGCAAGCGGAAGCATAAGTCTTAAAACCAAAACATAAGTTTAATTGTTTCAGAGTTTAACATGGCACACAGTCGTCCATGTCCCACAACGACTCTCTTCCATGCAAGCTCCAGCTAAGCACCTATTGACCTGCAAAGCATGTAGTAACGAGTCAACAACAAGTTGAGTGAGTTCACGGTTGGGTGTTCGTTTTAAGTTGTTTCGAAAACAGTTTCCTTTATCTGGCATCCTGCCGTGGGGGTTACCCCATAGTTGAAAACGTGACTTGTTTATTCCCGGTTACTCTGGCTATCCAGCCGTGGGGGCTACCCCGTGTTAGTTATCTGGCATTTCGGCCGTGGGGGCTACCCCATGTATACACTAGACTCGTTACCATATCGACTGCTGACTGTAGTCATGTTTATGTGCCCTGAAACTGTCAATGTCTATCATCATTGACGTGCCCCAGATCCATTAGTTCACGCCCGTCCTCTGCGGCACGGTGTGAGGTTTGTCAGACCTAAATAGCGCTATCTAACTAATGACCCGCTCGCCATTGGCCCGGCGATTAAGTCGATATAAAAAGGAGGGACTTCGTGATAGAGTTTTGGTCTAGTACGAGTTATCTGTCCGTGAGGACGAGGAATTACATTCCTGAACCATTGCTGTCCTACCCAAGGAGGACGAGGAACCCATGTTCCTTAACCCCAATTCCCGACCCCTGGGAATCCCATGCTTTGTAGAGGGTGTGAACTCACCTTGGTTTGCTCGGCAGATACACAGAAAGGTCAATCAAGCAATATTGTGGTCAACCACGTCCTAACATAGTTGTATCATACAAGTCAGGTTCGTATCCAAGTTGTGCACGTATGTTCTACACGTATTGTACTCAAGTAACAATCATGGCATACATGTATAAACATGGCAGTTTGCAATAATGCCTATGGTCTGAACAGTAGTATGCATTACAAATAAACAAAGTCCAAGGCCCGGCCCAAACACCAAGCCCGTAATAGTGCAAGCCTAATTCAGCGTGTGTGTACGTGGTCTCGAGTAGAGATTGGAGATCTCGAGTCGAGACTGTGCGGTTTCGAGTCATTCATGCATTAGTCGAGACAGACGGTCTCGAGTCGCAACCGGACCCGCAACCATGGTCTCGAGTTGTGCTGTTGTGATGGCATTGTGTGGTCTCGAGTCGAGACTAGAGAGTTCTCGACTCGCAATCTCCGGTCTCGAGTTGTCATGCTCATGGTCTCGAGTCGCAACCAAGGGTCTCGACTGGACATCAGCTGATTTTGCACAGTGTACTATCCAATGGAAAACCGATTTCATGAAACAGTTCGTACTATCCACTAAACATGTTTTCTTGTCTAAACTTTCATCAAAATAGATCAAACAACCAGATTTCAAATATTTGAAACATGTTCATATCATATTCATGTTGTTCTTCATATATTCAAGTCATTCATCATGTTCATTCAAACTTGTTCATCATATTTTACACAACCATAACATGAACAACAATCAAAACATTCAGACAACTAATTCGATTTTCACATATATGCAGCCTTTTAACAAGCATTCGATTCTTAGCATAAGAGTATACGATCCGATTAACATGAACATTATGCAAGCCGGTTTCATGAACATCAACAACTAATGGTTTAAACCACATTCAAACACAAGATATCATTAACTCATCATGCAATATATCCGAAATTAAGACATGCTAACCGATTACCATCTTCATACACATCAAGAACATCATCATGCTATATCAATCACACATAACATAAGTCACTAACCGGTAGTGAAAAGGGTACCGAGTTGGTAATGAAGATGAGTGAAAATGGAGAATCCGAGTGATGATGATGAGCTTGACCGAATCCTTGTTGATGTCGATTTGATCCGAGAGTAAAGAAGAGAAGAGGTGGTGCTTGATCTTTAGGGTTTTAGGTTTCTCTAGAGAGAGTGTGTAGGAGAAGGTGTGTGTGAGAGTGAGTGTGTTGTCCAAAGAAATGGCACCCATGGCTATCCACTTAGTTTATATATCCGATCCAAGTAGTGCACCCTAATGGGCTTCCGGTTGGGTTAGATGAGGTGTACGGCCCATCCGGCCCATTGTTTTATTGCTCACTCGAGACCGCATGGTCTCGAGTTGGGTCCTTGTGTCTCGGGTCATAATAATACACACATACATACAATTACAACACATAAACGTAGCACGTAATCACATAGGATGTTCATATATATAATTAATCACACAAGTTAACTAGTCACACGTTTAAGCATGTTACAACGGGGTACAAGAAGGGTTCTAAATTTCGAGTTGTCACAAAACTGACCCTGCTTACGAGACCTGATCAGATATCGACGCAATCGTCCTACAATGGATCTACGGAACATTGTCTGACGACCTATTGATACGTGTTTTACAAACTAAATCAACCGCCTTTGTTGCCTGGACACACATAAAAACCATTTTTCTTCACAATAAAGGCTCAAGGCAGCGACACTTGAGCATGAATTTAACAATCTCATGTTTAAATTCATGCCATCTCTCGAGGCGTACTGTCGAAAACTAAAAGATTTGGGTGAAAATAATGTGGATTGTCCGGTTAACGAGCAGAGGCTGGTCTTGCAACTCGTTCGCAGGTTGCCAATTGAAAATGACTTGGTTGGAGCGTACATCAACCGAAGTCTTCCACCTTGGGAAACTTCATGTTCCATGCTCCAACTTGTCACACCCTGATATTTCCACGTATTACCGGTGGGCCCGGTGGGGAGTATCGTGACGTAGTTGATATCGTCATAGTCAAATGTATACAGTTTAATGCCCAGCGGAAGTCTTGGATGAAAATAATATTACAAACCGAAATTTAAAGTATAATTAAATATTATACAAACGGTTGCATATGGATCCACAGGCGGATCTTAAAACAGAAATATAAATATTGTTCAACAGACTTTAGACGTTCAGAAGTTGCAAGATTCTTTATTAACGCCCCGAGCTCCCAGCCAATTACGTACGGTACCTGTCACTTAGTCTTTTTGGAAAAATACGTCAGTTTACACTGTTAAATACAATTAACTGACTCTTTTGAAAACATTTATGAAAATTGGTATAAATGCACCAGGCACAAACATTTTATAACTTGGGACAATTATATTAATAACAATCTTGTATCAGATTTACATGTTTGTCCAACATTTATGGCCGGTATAAAAGCCGAACAAGGTTAATCGACACACCACAAATATAAACTCACAAGAAGTTTCCTCACGAGTGAGTATATCTTTTTCATACGCAACAGACAGGTGTATGCCTACACCCCGTGCTTAAGTCGTGGCCATTCGCGCTTTTTGAATGAGCCGAGGATATCCAGGACACGGTCGTTAACCCCCAATGTTATTTGTTATCAAACAACACTGATTAAAACGGGATTATACAATTTAAACATGTTCGATTAAAAGGTTTCTACACCCGACCAAGCGGTAATAATTTACCATATCCCAAGACCGTATAAGTGAAAATAAGTTATAAGTATTTACCTGAGCTAAATGTAATTTATTCTCAGTCGTATATTCTAATCAACAAGTGAAAGCACTTCTACCGAGGGCTCTCAATCTGGAACGAAGGTTTTATTAACCTATTAGATTCCTAACGGGTCTTATTTAAGTTATAACTTAGACCGGTTAGTTTTAAAGAAAAGTTTACGGTACGAAACGCTAGATTAAGCGGTGACCGGATTGGAATGTGATTTAGACCCGACAAGTATAAAGACTTGTATATAATGGGTAAACTAAATACATTCTGGATTTTGAAGTAAAAATGATAAGGTTTGACCCGTTTCGGCTAATTTATGCAATTTAGTTACATAAACCGTACCGAACGCGTATAAGCACAACGGGTAACCGGATGAGTCAAGTACAAGTTCCAATAGTTATTATGCTTAAAATATATTGTGATATCAGTAGGATATCAACAATTATGCCCCAAATGAATTTAAGACCAATTTAAGTCCCTAAAGGGTATTTTGGACATTTTTATGTTTATAAAAGAGATTTAAATATAAACTGAGGTTCTGGTCTAAAAAATTCTGTAAAAGAATTTATTTTATGTTGTTATATCAGTAAGATATCATACATACGTGTGTCTAATCATTTATGGCCAAACTATGCACCGTAGGGGCATTTTGGTAATTTCGCATATGCTTTTATGGTTAAATTTGGAAATCTGAGTTCAAGAGTTATACTTACTGTTAAAGTATAAAAATTTATTTTTAAAATCAGTAGGTAACAAGTCTTAGGTGCTAATTATGATTTTAAACCATACTATGCGTCTAATTCGCATAAAAGTCGATATTTGACGATATTCGAGATGTTTAAGGAAATATGAGATTTTAATCAGCCTTAACTGTTTAAAATATTTTATTTAATATATATAATCAGTAGAAAAAGGTTTGACATGTAAATGATGTGTAAAACTCATTTTATTAATGAAAAGGGCATTATCGTCAATTACCGAGTCCATGCAACAACTCTATGTTATGGTCAGTATAAAATTTGACCAAAAATTCTAAAATTCCCTAAAAATTATATTAAATTAGTAGGTAATGAGTTTGGTGCCAAAAATTGGGTTTAAATATGATTTATGTTGAAAATGTAATTTAATTAACAAAAAGTTATGTTTTACGATATCTTGCATAACCCTAGTTTGAGACCATAAACTGATGTCAAATTTTTGTGACATACTTATATATCAGTAATAAAGCTTTTTTTTTCCTCTCACATTTTTAAAATCTCGTTTTAATAACAAAAGGGCATAATGGTCAATTTTATGCAAATAACGGAACATGCAAGAAATCTCTGATTTCTAAGGGACCATGTAGTATAACTTCAGAGAGTTATACTAACATATAATATGGTCACAAAAGAATCCTAAGGCATAGCTAAACTAAGCTAAATAGGGTCAGAACTAAAAGTCAAAGCAAAAGTTTAATTTTTGCGACTTTCGGTTACGAACCGAGCCTAAACTCAGAATTTTCGGGTTGAACATGGCTAAACATGTTCTTATATTATTTACCAAGTTGTTTAAGTGATAAAATGTATTTTATAGCTTCTACATTATCAGTTATGATTTATTTTCTAAAACCTGACTCGTTTGACTTTTCTGTTAAGTAGTTTGACTCGACAATTGACCAAGTAAATGTGATAATTAGGAGGTGCCATTTTAAGGGTTTAACACCTACATAATTACCAACACATAGCCACTTTCAATTCGAATAACGGCTGGACCGTTAGTTATTAATCACAAAGTCAAAGCGTAATTACGGTATCTTTGACTTTCGGTCATTAAACTAATAAAAACTTAACTACAGAAGCTAAGAACACTTACAAAGGTACTTAGCAAGAAGATTTGAACTATAGAGCTTCCTTAATGACCAGGATGCTCCAGAGAACTCAACTTGAGAGTTTGTTTGAGATTTTCTTTGAATGAGCAAGAACAAATGAAGAGTGTGAGCCTATTTATAGTGAATGAGGATGATCTAGGATTAATCCAAGTGTCCCCAGGTGAAATTTGATGCTGACAAGTGTACTAGTGGTTTCCCAAAACCATTTGCATGTTGCTATTTCGATTCAGGGGTTACAGAAGATCTTCACAAGATTGTAGGTTGCATGCTGGGCACCTGCCAGTTCTGCTGAAAAACCTCCCCCGTCGCGCCACGCGCCATACCAGGCAAGTTGTCACGGCCCCCGTCCCGGTTTTACCCGGTCCAGGAGCCGCTGGACTGAAACCCCGTGGTATTTATTTAATTTGGCAGCGGAATAATTAATAGGATCGTTTAAAATTTGAAAATGCCCGATTATTTTATTTCATAATTAGGGACAAACCCCGTAATTTACAATAAGGGAATTTCACTGGGAAACCCCTATTTTACAAAAAAACATGTTTCTTTATTTATTTATTAAGCCACTTCTTCAAGCTTGTAGTGCTACACTGCACTTTTTCCTGGATCACAGCAGATCACCTGAAACATGTTTTAAAAAGGTTTTATCAGCAGGGAAATACTGGCGAGTCATTCAAGTTGCACAAAACGACACCTTGTTATAATATACAGTATTAAGGGTGATTACATTGTTTATATCAACCAATTCCCCCAAATTGGTATTTGTCACTCGACTGTATCTGTGACTATGGTCAGATCACCCATTGGCTAACTCGTTGTCCAATGGTGACGGGAAACAAGTAATGTATACAAAACCCCACATACCGGCAGTAATTGAAGATTACAAAGATTTAATCCCTGTAATTATAACCTTGAAAACATTTAGGGTTTTGTAAAATAATTTAATAAAAAGAGAATGACACACATTGCAGATTTAATGGGCAGAGTTTAGCCTACTGATAAGCCTGATAACCTAAGTTAAATAACAATGCACACGAACTAGGTCAGTAACTAATACAGCATTTACGATAACTCACGAGATTAAAAACCCTCACAACGAATGACAAAGTGCAATACTTAAACATCCATCGAACTCACGACGAATGACAAAGTATAGCCCTAATGTGGGCATCACTTAAACATCCATCGGATAGTTTCAATCGATCGGACATTGAGTCGTAATAGCGATCGAGTTAATACCCTGTATCGTAGCAGCGCCTCCCTAATGGAAATTATGATTTTTAGCAGTAGTACTTCGTTTTTGAGAAGAGTTTTCGACACAACTAAACTGCTCATGATCGGATCAATTTATAGCTGAAAAATGGGGTTTACGCGGCCCGCGTAAGCCCCCTCTTGATCTTACGCGGCCCGCGTGGGTCTCCTAGTCGTAGACTGAGGCTAGCGTGTCATCGGTAGGCCTGCCACGTGGCTGCCACATGGCCTGTTCACATCTCCGGAGAATTGATGAGTTGTCGCGGCCTGCGTAAGCATATGCTTACATTTACGCGGCCCACGTGAATCCAATTTTTCTCAAATTCTTGGTTTTTCATGCACATTAGGGTTTCAGGGGTCCGGGTTTTTTTACTTACGGGTCGGTTTGGGGCATTTTTGAAGATCCTTACATCCTCCCCACCTTATTTAAAATCTCGTCCTCGAAATTTATTGAAATAAGTGAGGATACTTTTGCTTCATCTCCGATTCCAGCTTCCAAGTATACTCGGGTCCTCTTTTCGACTCCCACTTGACTTTAACTAGTACCAATCTTTTGTGCTTGAGAAATTTGATATTTCTGTCTTCTATTTGAAGTGGTTTCTCCACGAACTTCAATTTCTCATTTACCTCTATGTCTTGGAGAGGTACTACCAGGGATTCGTCAGATAGACATTTCTTAAGATTGGATATATGAAATACATCATGTACCCCGGCTAACTCCTCTGGTACTTGCAAGCGATAGGCGACCGGTCCTATTTTCTGGATTACTGGGAATGGTCCTATGTATCTTGGACTTAGCTTTCCATTCTTTCCTAACCGAACTACTCCTTTCCAAGGAGAAACTTTCAAGAGTACCTTGTCCCCAATTTGGAATTCTAACGGCTTGCGTCGATTGTCTGCATAACTCTTCTGGCGACCTCGAGCCGTTTTCAATCTTTCCTTGATTTGAGTGATCTTGTCGGTGGTCTCTTGCACAATTTCGGGACCTGATAATTGACTTTCTCCTATTTCTGCCCAGCAAACTGAAGTTCTGCATTTTCGTCCATACAGTGCTTCAAATGGGACAGCTTCTATGCTTGCATGATAACTATTATTATAGGATAATTCAATTAAGGGTAGGTGGTCATCCCAATTTCCACCAAAATCTATCACACATGCCCTAAGCATGTCTTCCAGGGTTTGGATTGTCCTTTCACTTTGTCCGTCTGTTTGAGGATGGTATGCAGTGCTTAAATTTAGTCATTGCTTCTTGGAAACTTGTCCAGAAATGGGAAGTGAAATGACTATCCCTATCTGATACAATGGAGAGTGGGACTCCATGTAAGGACACCACCTCGTCTACGTATAATTTGGCTAACCTTTCCATGCTAAAGGTTTCTTCATGGGTAGAAAATGAGCTGATTTGGTTAATCGGTCCACAATTACCCAAATCGCGTCATTACCTTTTCTGGTTTTGGGTAACTTAGTAACAAAATCCATTGTTATGAGCTCCCATTTCCATACAGGCATTTCTAATTGTTGGAGTAAACCTGAGGGTTTCTGGTGTTCTGCTTTAACTTGTGAACAAGTAAGACACTTAGAAATATATCTAGCTATGTCCTTTTTCATTCCTATCCACCAGAAGTTATTTCTTAAATCTTGGTACATTTTATTGTTACCAGGATGCATGGTATACTTAGATTTATGGGCTTCCTCTAAAATCTTATTTCTTAATTCTCCTTGCTTAGGTACCCATATCCTTTTCTTGTGGAATCTCCAAATTCCATCACTTCCTTGCTCTAATTCTTTTATTCTTCCTTTCATTCCTTCAGCATCATCCTTGATTGCTGTTTCCTGAATATTTTTCAATTGTTCCATTAAATCTAACTGTAGATTTAATCTGAGAGCACGACTCGCTTTTTCTTTTCATGATACTTACGACTTAAGGCATCTGCAACTACGTTTGCTTTTCCTTCGTGATATTGAATATCACAGTCGTAGTCACTTAGAATTCCCATCCATCTTCTTTGCCTCATGTTTAATTCCTTTTGCCCAAATATGTATCTTAAATTCTTATGATCTGTATAGACAGTAAACTTACTTCCATACAGATAGTGTCTCCAAATCTTAAGGGCAAAAATTATGGCTCCTAACTCTAAATCATGAGTTGTGTAGTTTTCTTCATGCCTTTTCAATTGTCTTGAGGCATACGCAATTACCTTCTTGCGTTGCATTAGCACACATCCAAATCCTAGCTTAGAAGCATCACAGTAAACTTCAAAATCTTCTGTTCCTTCTGGCAAAGCTAGAATTGGGGCATTCATTAATCTTTGCTTTAAAATCTTAAAAGCCTCTTCTTGCCTAGGTCCCCATTCAAACTTAACTGCTTTACAGGTTAGCTTAGTTAATGGCACATCGATCTTAGAAAAATCCTTAATAAACCGCCTATAGTATCCAGCTAACCCTAGAAAACTTCTAATTTCCAAGCTGATTGCGGGACCTTCCATTTGGTGATCGCTTCTATTTTGGAGGGATCTACGTGAATACCTTCGTGATTCACCATGTGTCCTAAGAATTGTACTTCCTGCAACCAAAATTCGCACTTCGAAAATTTGGCGTAAAGCTTCTCCTTTCTTAACAAAGTTAAGAGTATATGCAGGTGTTCACAATGCTCCTCCTTACTTTTGGAATAAATAAGTATATCGTCGATGAAGACAATTACAAATTTATCCAAGTACGGTTTACAGATCCTATTCATCGTGTCCATAAATGCTGCTAGAGCATTTGTTAGTCCGAAGGGCATGATTGTAAACTCGTAATGACCATACCTAGTTCTGAAAGCAGTTTTAGGTATGTCTTCTTCTTGTACTTTTAACTGATGGTATCCGGAGCGTAAATCTATCTTAGAAAAGTATTTAGCTCCCTAAAGTTGATCGAAAAGATCATCGATCCTAGGTAATGGGTATCGATTCTTAATTGTTACCTTATTCAATTCCCTGTAATCCATACACATTCGCATCGAACCATCTTTCTTCTTTACAAACAACACTGGAGCTCCCCACTGGGATGGACTCGGTTGTATGAATCCTTTACTTAGTAATTCATCTAACTGCTTTTTCAATTCTAGCATTTCGGTGGGTGCTAACCGATAAGGTGCCTTGGCTATCGGTGTAGTTCCAGGAATTAGATGAATCCTAAATTCTACTTCCCTATTTGGTGGTAATCCAGGTAGTTCTTCTGGGAATACATCTGGGTAATCTGATACTACCGGAATTTCCGTAAGTTCCTTATCTTTAGTGTTAATGATAGCTGAGATCATATACACTATTTCTTGTTTTCTTGAATAACTGGCCAACTTCATTACTGAAATGAATTTCAGTGGCTTTCGTGGCTTATCTCCTGTAATCACCATTAATTCTCCTATGAGTGTATGAATTTCTATGGAATTCTTATCACATAGGATTCGAGCATGGTTGGCTACTAACCAGTCCATTCCTAACACCACATCGAATCCAGCTAAATTCATAGGTAACAAGTTTGCAGAAAATTTATGACCTGAAAGTTCTATAATTTCTTTTTGCAAAACCGTATCTATGTTGACAGAATTTCCATATGTCGTTTCTACCGTAAAAACTTGCCTAAGTTTCGTTAAGGGTAGCTTAAGAGCTTGACAGAACGAAGTATTTATAAAACTTTGGTTTGCACCAGAGTCAAATAATACTTTTGCATAAACGTCGTGAACTAGGAACGTACCAGCTATCACGTCAGGGATTAGCTCTGCTTCCTGAGTAGTCAACTGGAAGGCTCTTGCGTTTCTCTTGGCAGTTCCTTCTACAGGTTTAGCCTTGTTATCTGCTGGTTTGACTAACTTGGGGCATTCTGGTTTGAAATGCCCAGCTTCTCCACAGTTATAGCAGACCCTTGTTTTCTTTCTGCAATCTTCTTCACGATGTTCTACAGCTTTGCAGAAGTTGCAGGTTTCATTACATTTTCCAAAATGTTTCTTTCTGCAGTTCCTGCAGAACGGTGGAGTGGAAGATTGCCCTGTTCCTCTTTTCTTGAAATTTATATTATTACCCACACGAAATCCTTGGGTAATTTTCTGAGCCAATTCCTTCTTCTTGTTTTCTTCTTGCGTACGCACCAGTCCGTCAGTCAAAGTGTTGGCTAATTCCACCGCATCATCGATCGTGCGGGGTCTCACAGCTTTGACAATATTACGGATCTTGCTAATTAAACCCTAAATGTAGCGATACATAAGTACCGGCTCTGGCGAAGCCAGAGTAGGCACAATTCGAGCATATTCGAAAAACTTCGAAGTATACCCTCGGCAATCAACATTCACCATTCAGTGGTTCAGGAATTTGTTTGCCATCTGTTCTTTTTCATATTTTGGGCAGAATTTTCTTTCTACCAGACGCTTAAACTCTTCCCAACTCATGGCATAGGCCATGTCACTTCCCTTGGCTTGTAATACCGTATTCCACCATTCTAATGCTTCTTCCTTAAAAAGGTGAGAAACATACATGACTTTATCCTCCTCGACACATTTACTTATTTTGATTACTGCCTTGGTTTTCTCCAACCAACGCAGCGCTGCAGTCGCCCCTTCATTGCCTGTGAACTCAACAGGTTTACAAGCAAGGAATTCTTTGTAAGTGCAACCAGGCGTTGCAGCTTTCATTCTTTTGAAAATTGGGGCCTGCAGTATATCATTATCATTATTATTAATGTTACCGCCTCCATTTACGCTATTACTGAAGTTATCTTCATGAGTACGTTTTCTAGAAATAATTTGTTGAGGTTCAATAGGATTCCGGGCAGCAGCAAGGATTGCTGGAATAGCATTGGCTATTCCTTGGGCAACGATATTTTCGATATCTTGCCTATTCAGAAATTGATCTTCATGGTTTTGTTCAGATTGGTTAACTTCGTTAACGGGTTCATTACCAGGGTGTTCCATCTGGTAATTAATATATATAAATGATTAGCAGAAATAATTAACAACCAAACATAACAAAATAATCGCACATAATCACATTAACACGTATAGCCAAAATTGTCGATTTTTCGACTTCCATTTTTTTATATTATAATATGCGTCCGTACACACCCGTTATCTTACAAAAGTTTTATTTTAAGTTATTTTACAGGATTATATTTTTACTACTATTATTATTATTTTGTTATTATACAACCATAACCACACCATCACCATCTGCTAGTATCTTAGAAGCGACGTTCCCTCTCGTCGTACTTCCAGGAGATCTGTTCTCCCACCTCCCGGATTCGATTCCCTGCATCCACCAGCTCTTCGCCAAAATGGCGGAGTTCAGCCAAATTCTCATTGCTCATAGGTGGATTTGGTGCAGGCTCTGGGTCAAACTGAGGGAAAAAGGTATAAGGGTTATTTAAAAGATTCTGGAACTGCCAGTCATTGGTCCACCATTCTTCCATTTCTCCTAAAGGTCGGGTGTTGATAAGGGGATCTGGGATGGCCGGTTCCAAATTCACTGGGTGTTGGGTTTCAGCAGGATAAGTAAAGAGGTTTTCATTGACAGGCTTAAGGATATCACAGTTTGCCAGTTTGCGGTCCAATTCTTCCCATAATGGCATTTCCTTGGCTCGCTTGGAGCTTTCCCCGATTTCTATTCCTTTTCCTTTATCCATGGGATCCTCCGTCTTGGCAACTTTCTTAGTTGCTGGTTTCTTCCTGCGTACACACCACCAGCCCACGAATCTTCTTCTCTTCTTAGGCTTTGGTTTCTCCGGGGGTTGAGCTTGGAATTCCATAGGTTCATCGATGTCGGCCCAATAACTGGAAAAACCCTCGGAAACTTCCATTTCAGCAGAATGGATAGTGATATTCTGAAGAGCTTTAGATAACTCATTCATGCTGTTAGCATATATGCAGAAATGCACACAAAATGCTAAGTTAAATTTTTTGTAAATTAAATTTTCACAGAATCACAGAATGACAATCAGTGAAATTAAGTATTAATTACAAATATCTAATACAGTTATACAAACATATTGATTAAGACGAAATATTGTGATTTTTATATATATCTATTACAAATTACAACTGAAATTCGAAATATACTAGTGATTATGCATTCGTAAATTATTTTAGTCTAGCTAGATTATAGGAGTATTATGCTCAACATGCGTTTATGTAAAGTTTATCCTGTCTCTTTCTTCTACTAGGTTGTTATCTAATGGATGAAGTTCTTTTAAAGTTTCTGGCTCGTAGGTGACATAAGTGCTGGTACTGGTTTGGCGATTCAACTATAAGTTAACATTTACTGCTGTAGTGGCTAACATGTAGAGATTTTCACTGGCAGAAACAGCCTTTTTGGACCTGATCAGAAGCTAGGTTTCGACAAGTCTAAAGTAACCTGCTTCAAGGGCAAAGAGAGAGGCCACTTCAAAAGGGATTGCCCAAATAGAGAAGTGAATAATCATCAGAACCCGTTCACGAATGATTATTACAGACAGGCAATTTATCACCGACCAAATCATCAACCTGTAGTTCAAAGACCACAAATCGAGAACAAACCAGAGAAAGCTCACATTGTGAACCAGGATGACGAGAAAGTTGCTGAGGGATTCAGCTGGGATAAATATATCCGTGGAAGTGATGGACAGGCTATGATGGCTGAGATAGTTGAAGTGACCGAAAGTGTTGTTGAATCTGAAGTGGTTGTTGAAGATGTTTCTGTGGATAATGTGGCTGACATTGAGGAGTTAGATGCAGAAGTTCATAACTATCAATCTGAGCAGGAGGTATTAGTCAGTTCTTTGAGATCTATCATGCCTCCTAAAATTTTTGAATCTTTTGCAGGTTTCTTTGAAGAACCGACGACTGGATTGTGTCCAAGATATGAGGAGAAGAAAGAGTCTGCCGAGGAGATGATCAATGTCACAAAGGAAATGACCGAAGACACTTTGAAAGAAATTGCTGACAAGGCTCTCATGGCGAAACTGAAAGAGGTAGACACAGAACTTGTGAAACCCGAGTCTGTTCAAAAGGAGTCGAATAAGGAGTCGGGAATTGAGGAGACCAAATCTGAGAAACTGTCTGAGTCAGAGTCCAAAGATGTCGGTAAATAGGAAGTGAAAACTGCTCATAAAGCAGAGATTGTTGAGAAAGTGGATTCAATGTCTGAAACCCCATGCCAAAAGTGTTTACAACCGTGCATGGAGTGTCTTGAAAAAGACACTAAGTTTCAGGAATTGAAACAACATGCTGACATGTTAAAATTTGATCTAGGACAAGTCAAAGAAGCATATGATACACTAGCCAGATCAGTTAAAATGATTAAAAAAGAAAGTGTCAAAAATTATAAAGCCACAAAACTAGCAAAAGCAACACTTTTTGATAAACAAGTGGAAGTTAATTTTCATCTCGACACAATCGCATCATTAAAGAAAGAATTGGAATTGACTAAAATTGAAAATGAGCGAATCGATAAGAAATTAATGAGCTATGTTGCATCGTCCTATGTTCTTGAACACATTGTTCCACAACAGCCCAATGCTGCACCGATCTTTAACAGTGTTCCACCCCCAATGTGGAATCATTATACTCAAAAGTATCCAGATAGGGTGGAAGCTGCATTGAACCTCAAGTTGAAAACAATTGAGGATGAATTGCCAGAGATCATTAATGTTACATTCTGTGCATCCGATACTGACAACGAGTCACATGTCATCAAGACTGTTGTAGATCAGGTGTTAGATGAAGAGAATGATAACTCTGAGGTTGAGGTTATGAAATCTCATTCTGAGAAATTTGTTACTGATTCTGAAGACAAGGGTAACTTTTTAGATCGTTTCATACCGAAATCAGACAAGAGTACGAATGATGATCCGATTATGGTGGTTTACACTATGATTGGAACGGACAAGCTTTACTCTGATTTCGAGTATCCGCTTCAGAACGCAAAGATTGAAAATGTTGAGAAAGTTTTCAAATTGGTTGAAATTGATATTGCTGAAGTAAACAACAAAGAATTCTTTTCGAAACCGAAAAAGTCATTTGTTACATCACGTTCCAACAACTTGGGCAAAAATAAGTGGGAAGGGAATGGTAACAAGAAAAATGGTAACAACTTTAAAAACAAAGGAATTGGTTTTGAGAAAAATATGGCTAAGAAGGTTGTAAAGCCAAAAGATAAAATGAATGATATCTTTGTTGTTGGGCCAAGTGTGGATGATGAGAAAGAATATATTTTTAGTCAGAAAGCCGTGGACGATTTCAATGCGGCGAAGAAACTGAAAGAAGAGTCGTTTAAATCAACTTTTGTCGAGTATGACAAAAGAATTTGCTATCGCTGCAATGAGATCGGACACATGGCAAAACAATGCAAGAAAGTTTTTGAGAAACCTGTCATAAAACCTGTTGTTCAAAAACCTCGACCTAAGTCACCAGTTGACAAAAAGGGTAAAAAACCGATGGTTTCACCAATTCGCATCTTGAAGAGGGGTGAATCTTTGAAGTCGGAAGATAAGCCGAAATCGATATTTGAGATTGGCGAATCTTCAAAGTCTCAAAAGACTTCAAAGATTTATCCGAAATTTTTTTTTTTGAAAATCAATCATGGGTTGTAAAATCGAAACCATCGGTCGAGGAGAAAAAGATGGAAAACATTTTGAAAAATGAAACAAAAGTTTTGAAAGATGACATTGTAGAGTTTGAATTTGAGCTTGATAAGTTTCTTGCAGAGTTTCCCCCGATAAAAAATGAAGTAAAATCAAAAGTAAAAACTGATGTTGAGAATGTTATGTTTAACTTTCCAAAGATTGATGAGAAGTGTGATATAGTGTTTGGTAGTGTTCCGCAAGTTAAGAAGTCATGGGCTTCATTGTTTTGAATGAGTTTCTCTAATGTTTGCAGGGCTGCCCAGGTCGTATATCTCGAAGTGGATAATGGACAGCGGGGCCTCAAGACACATGACGGGGATGCTGGCACTGCTCTATGATGTTAAATCAATCAATGGAGGTTACGTGGGTTTTGCAGGAAACCAAGGAGGAAGAATTGTTGGTCAAGGAACATTGACGAACGGAGTCATTTCATTTGATAAAGTGATCTATATAATTGAGCTTCAAAACAATATGCTGAGTATTTCGCAGATCTGTGACAAGTCTTTCACCGTACATTTCACCAAAAATGAATGTCTTGTGTTAAAACCTGGGTTTAAAATCCCTGATGATATGGTGTTGTTGCGCGCTCCACGGGAAAATGACTTGTATATTCTGTTAGTGCACTACGTCTATTGACTTCGTCTTGTATCATGTAATAGGATAGAATAGGATATTCAGTGCACGAGGTTCGAGAAACTGATATTTGAGGTTTAAGTGAAGATTTCGCTTGAAACTGATTATGTGATATTTCAAGCGAAATCACACACAATTGATTTCGCTTGAACATGTTCAGGTTGTCTTCAAGCGAAATCCTCACCTATATATATAGGGCACTTGTCATTTCATTCGGTACGCGACTTCTGAAAGTGTAACGAAGTGCTGCCGGTTTTCTGTCAGGTTGTAAACATTGTTATTATCAATATAAGCAACAGATTAAAGATTACAAGCTGTTTTCGTGTCTGGTTTACTGATTCCGCCATTAAACTGGATGTAAAACTCTTCTGAACGACTCAGTCGGGTCAAACAACGATCCAACAAGTGGTATCAGAGCTCAGGAAGAAGAGTTTAGCTTGATATCATCTATTTTCTGACTTCTACACCTTCTTTTTCAATCTGGACGAGATTTCACCGTCAAAATGGTCTGAGTTTTTCATCGAACGTGTAAAACAGTATTCTAACAATTCCTTGAAAGTTTCACGGCAAAATTCAAAGTAAAAATGACAAAAACTGGACAGAAACTAGATTTCGCTTTAAAGAGTTCGTAGATAATGGGTTGATTTCGCTTCAAATCAGACTTATTGGACTATTTCGCTTGAAACTTCTGAAGCGAAATTGACTTTGCTGGATTTCGCTTGAATACAACTGAAGCGAAATAGTTGTTTGCGCTTGAAGCTGATTCGATTGGAACTTGTATTGTTGAAGCGAAATAGATCATTTGGGATTTCGCTTGAAGGATCTAATCATCTTGAAGCGAAATTGAAGTGCTGGAATTTCGCTTGAAACACTTAAGACAGATTTCGCTTGAAGTCTCATTCTGTTTCAACTTGAGATTTCGCTTGAGTTTCCTAGTTCGATTGAAAAGTGGAATTTTGTGTCAGATCATTTCACGACGATCAAGTGTCAGTCATTTTCAGTTTATTTGATATTTGATTGTACTGATTGGTTTTGTTTGATCATTCTGTCAGGTTTGCATTATGGCTGAGGAATTCTTCAATACGTTTTACAACGCATTCGCAACCGAATCGTCTGAGGCTTCAAATATTACACCAAAAACCATTTCTAAAGTGCTAAATGAAAATATCAAGAATGATAACTTTTACGGAACTCATTCAAAGCCACCAGCTCTTGATAGCATTGAGGATTATACCTGGTGGAAAGAACGCTTTCTCAACTGGGCAAAGGCGTATGCTCATGAAAGTTGGTTTTGCTTGGAGTATGGGTATGAAAAACCAAAAGACGATAAAGGCGAAGATCTTGTATTCAAGAAGTTTACTAAAGAAGATAGAGCTGAATTTGGAGCTGAACAGAGAATGATAGCATTGATCCAGTCAGCAATCAGAAATGACATCTTTGCACTGCTAAATCATAATGGGACATCTAAGTCTGTCTCGGAAGCTTTACGACTTAAAGCTGAGGGGGGAAAACAGATTAGAAAAAACAAAATAGCTTTATTAAAGAAAGAATTTGATTTGTTTGATAACATAAAAGGAGAGTCAGTGAGGCAAATGATTGAGAGATTCTGTCATCTTAAAATCGAACTTGAACGCTTTAAAATTGAGAAAACAAAAGAGGAACTTATTGATAAAGTGATTGAAGCGTTACCACGAGCTGATCAGTGGCAAACGTTTGTTTTTATCTTAAAAAATGATGCTTCATATGATGAAATTACTCTTGATGTTTTGTTTGTAAAGATTGAAAGTCATGATCTGGAGCTACAAAAGCAAAACAAGATGACTGAATCTTCACATCAACAGAATGTTGGCTTGTACTACAAAAGCAGTGTGCTTTCTGATAAAGGCGTTGGTTCACCAAAAACAGCTTTTAGTGGTGAAAAGATGAAAGAACCACCAACAATGTCAACAAGTCATCATTCTGGATATCATTCATCTTCAAAGACAAATTCTGATGAATCTGAAGAAATTCTGTGCAACATTGCTCTTAAACTGAAGAATTCTCCTGCAATGAGTATCAATGCAGCGAAGCAGCAAATGAGTTTCCTTGCATCTGTTCTGGAGTCATATGAAGGTCTTGTAGCTGGAAAAATTGGAAATTCTGAATTGACCAAAGAAGACTACGACCAGATTGATCCGGAAGAGATGGAGCTCATTGACATTCGTTGGTGTTTAGCTAGTTGTATTCGAAGAGCTCAGAGGTATATGGAGATTACTGGAAAACAATCGCTTGGAGGTGCTTCAACAAAGCTTGGATTCGACAAATCCAAAGTGACCTGCTTCAAATGCAAGCAGAAAGGTCATTTCAAGAGAGAATACAGAAATTCTGAAGTTGGTGAAAGAAATGAACGTCCTTTCAACGATGATTATTATCGAAAGGCGATCTACCATAGAAGCAGAGAAGAGCCAAAGTTGATTGAAGATAAACCGAAAGAAAAATCAAGAGCTTATGCTGTAATTTACGAGGATGAAGGATATGATTGGAGTGAGGTTCTTCCAATAGAAGACATTGTTGATGAACGGTTCAAAGCTGAAGCCAAACAGGAAGAATTAAATAAACATTATGCTCTTGTTGCTGAGATTCAAGATGAAAACAAAGACAAAGACATTGCTGAAGTCCATGAAGAAAAAGTTGAGATTAAAGAGAAAACTCGGGAAGAGATCTTAAGTGAGAAGACTTACAGAGAAAGAAATGTGGTTTACAACAGAATGGATGATATGCAAGAGGAGTATGAGATGGCTGTCGGTAGCAAAAGATGGGATAAAAAGAGAGAATGCTATTATAACAGAGAAGGAGAACCAGTTGTTCCCAAGAAAGACATAATTTTCGATGATGTTCTTCTTGCAGTCCCGTTAAGAGCTGAATACTATAGAAGAGTATTGAAAGATGACACATACGCTAAGAAATATGAAAAGGATATCAGATATGCCATGTTATCATGTCTAAGAAAAAGGGACGAAGAGAGAATGAAAAAGAATGTTGAAGAAATGGTGAACAATCTGAAGAAAGTTGCTAAAGAGGTTAACACAGAATCTGTTGAAGTTGAAGCTGTGAAGGAAATCAAAAGTGAAGAAATTGTTGTGAATGAAGAGGTTGAAAAAGCTATTACTGAAGAACAGCAGATTGAAGAAGAGGTGAAGAAAGAAGAAAAAGTAGAAAAGAATGAGAATGAGGAAGCTGATAATGTTGGTGATGAAGTCGGTGTTGAAGAAAAGCCGAATGTTGCTGAGCAGACAGAGGTTGTTGAAAACACCGAAGTGCCAATCACTGAGGTAAATTCTGATTCTGAAAACTTAAAACAGATTGATAAGTGCAAGAAATGCATGGAACCGTGCAGAGCTTGTACTGAAAAAGATGAGCAATTTAGAAAAAGAGATCTTGAGTTCACAAAAATTGAAAAGATTTTCAAAGAAAAATGCAAAGAAATGCTAGAAAAAGAAAAAGTTTTTAAAGAAAATGATGAAAAACTTTCAGAAAAATGTAACAAATTAGAAAAGGAAAATGAAGTTTTGAAAGAGAATGTTTTGAAAATGACAAATGAATGTGAACAAAAAGAAATTGCTTGTCAAGAAATGAAAAAGGAATATGACTCAATGAAATTATCATATCACATTACAAAAGAGTCATATGATAAAGTAAAAGACGAAATGAAATATGCTCAATCAAGAATGAATTATATGTCTGAAACAACCAAAGAGCTTAAACGAATGTATTCTATAAAACAAGATGTTGTTAATTCCTATATTGAGGATGTTGCTAAGTTGAAGCGACAGATTGCTGATTTAGAACAGGATAACAAGTTAAAAAGTTACCACGTGTCGTCATATGTGCTTGAACGAATTTTCAATATAAAACCGGGTGATGGTGAGTCTGAGCAGAACAAGAAAGGCATTGGCTCAGAGTTTCATCAAGTTCCACCACCGGGAAAATTTGCATTTTATGATGAGGAAAAGGTCAAAAAAGCTTTCAACATGGTAGACCAATTGCCAGAAAACATTGATATAACCTATTCCAAATCTGATGAGTCTCATGATTCAGAGGTGGTAGGTAAAGTCGTTGAAAGTGTGTTGAAAGAAGAGTCAGTTGTTACAGGTAAATCTGAATCACAGGATGAAGATGAAGGAAATATTCATGATGGATATCTGAAAAACACAAAATCCGAGAAAAGTTTGAATGATGATTCAAAAGGATTGGTTTATACCATGATTGGATCGGACAAATTGTTCTTAGATGTTGTTTTCCCGATTCAGAATGTGATTTCAGAAAAGGTTGATAAAGTTTTCAAAATGGTTGAGATTGAGAAGTCTGAAATTTCAAAGTTTGTTGGTAAGAGTCATAAAGGTTCGTATAATAAACCTGGTTTCAAAAAGAAGAACATGAAGGCTGGGTTGGGTTATAAGAAGAAATAGAATCGAAACAGAAATGAAATGCCAAATTTTCAAACAAAAATGAGTTTTGTTCAAGGAGGCAGTTTAGAAAAAGAAAAAGAACTCAAAATGAGACAGTCTAATGATGAGTTCTTTGCTAAAAAGAAAAAGCAACAACCACAGGTTAAAGATGTGTCCATGAGAACATGTTTCAAATGTGATCAAATAGGACATCTTGCACGCAAGTGTCTTAATCTAAAACCTGTGGATGTTGATCAAAAGAAGATTGATGCTGAGAAACAAAAATCTGAAAATGTGAGACAAAGATCAACCAGATTTGACTCAAAACAAACTTGGAGGTACAACACAAACAAGTTTGCTTCGAATCAAAACTGGAAATCAGACCCGAATAGGTTTGATTCAAGACAGACTTGGAATTCTCACACACCAAGAGTCAGAACAACTCAAAGTTGGAAAACAACAGTTGATATGACAAAACCTCAAGAGTTTTGGAAACCAAGAGTTGTTGTTCAAAATCAAAATGTTCAAAAAGTTTCACATTTTTACAAACGAGGAACACCAAAAGGTCAAACATGGAGTGTTAAGAAACATGTTGATTTGGTAAAAGATGAGAAAGTTGAAGTTAAAATTGAGAAAGTTTTTGTGAAAAATGACAAAGAATTTCCAGCATTGAATGAAAATTATTGTGTTGAAATGCCTAAGGTTCAACAGACCTGGGCTAAATTGTTCAAGTAATTAAGTAGTCTAAATGTGCAGGTGCTCATGGAATTCAAAGATTGTGAAATTGGAGGTTGGAGCAGCCTGGCACAACAAGGAGAGGAGGCTGCTGGATCCTGTGTTGGTTGAAACAGGAAGTTTATATGTTTTCTGTAAATAAATAAACAATATTTCAAAAACAAAACCCTAAAAATTGAAAAATTTGAAAAACCAAAAATATGTTTGTTTTTAATTTTTGTCAAATATTCAAAAATACAAAAATATGTGTTGATTGAATACGCCGAAACCCTCACGGCTGAACAAACATGATTACTTTCATCAGATTGAAAAACGGTTTTCAAACTGTTAAGATCAATGGGTTGTAAATCATGGGGGTACGTTATTTTTTCTGCTAAAAGTGTTATATTTTCTGCAAAACAGAGCATGAGATGCAGAAAATGGATGGCGAGACAAAGCTATCAGTATTGGTTGTTAAATTTTCTTTATATGATTTTGCATTTTAGGGGGAGATATATTGTTGTTAGAAAATACAAAAACATTTGAAAAATTGAAAAAGTCAAAAACATGATAAAATTCAAAAATTTGAGTTTTTGCGTAGAAAGAGGAAATGATAGTACATCAGTAGACAGTTACAGTATGCTAAAGAATTGGTAAGTTTAAATGTGTTAAACGATCTCACCGTGGATGTGTCGGTAGATTTTTATACACTTAGTAAACTTTTTCGGGATATAAACCTAAATTCAAACTTGCTTATTTTGTGGGGAACACTACTTGGATATATAGGTAACCCCTGAAATCTCGTTTGAAAGGTCTCATAATCTGATATACTAGGTCTTTATACTCAATGATGTCTGGGGTATTATTCCGGGACTTCTGCTGAACGGTAGTTCTGACCTAGTCCTTGGATAATGCTTTCTGCAAATGCTTGAAACATAGCATTAAACCCTCAGCATGCCGATGAAACAATAAAATTGATAGTCGCTGCTGTTGTAAGCAAAAAGATCCTCTAAAGGGGACATACCGTAAAGTCGAAGCTGATATCTCTCTGCGTATACGGAAGTATCGACCTGAGATCCCTCGGCCCTCGCATACCTAATTTATATACAGATATCATTGTAGTATACTCACCTGTAAGACTGATTATTGGGATTCTGGATACGGGAGTATATTCAAGAGGTGGGACACATGAATAGGTTTAAGTTCTTAATACACCTAATTCGTATCCTGAATCAGTTGAAATTTGTATGAAAATTTAAGTGGATCAGTATATTGACAATCTAAGTGAATTGTTTAATGCATAATGTGATTTTAAGCTCAACGATACTTGTGACATGTCAGAAACTGATATGATCCTCTGACGCAAACTCAAACAAAAATATTGTCTGTAAATATGTTTGTACATATTTCTTTACTGTTTTATATTTTCAGAAAATACAAAAAGATTTTGATTTCTGATTTATTTTCGACAACCGATGTCTGAATACTGAGTTTCAAAATTTAAGTAAGCTGATTGTGTTTCTGAAAATAAAACAAGTTCATTAATTTGAAACTTGAATTAAAATCAAAAATTTCAAAAACAGTTTGTGATATCTCCAAGGTCATTAACTTGAACTTGGATGATTAACTGTGAGGGAGTTGGAGTCTTTAACATTGCTAAATCTATACAGTTTGTTGATAGGTGGAGTGGATTAGAGAAGTTGATTGATATTATGAAAATGCTGTTACTCATAAATGTTTGAGAAATTGCAGATGATAGTCCAGACTACGATCCCAGAAGCAAAGTCTAAGGGGGAGTCTGAAGACAAGCTGAAAGTTAGGAACTTGTATCTGGAAAACTAGGTGTCGATCCCAAAGCACGGAAGCTTGATGAAATGGGGAGCCTGAAGCTGATAGAAGAAGAGAAAGATTATTAGATGCTTAAAATGTTACAATTTGAGTGAAGAGGCAGAATGATCAAGACTGAAGATGTGTCATATTGAAAAATAGTCACTGAAGACTTCGTCAATATTCGAGGGGGAGTCTGTTAGTGCACTACGTCTATTGACTTCGTCTTGTATCATGTAATAGGATAGAATAGGATATTCAGTGCACGAGGTTCGAGAAACTGATATTTGAGGTTTAAGTGAAGATTTCGCTTGAAACTGATTATGTGATATTTCAAGCGAAATCACACACAATTGATTTCGCTTGAACATGTTCAGGTTGTCTTCAAGCGAAATCCTCACCTATATATATAGGGCACTTGTCATTTCATTCGGTACGCGACTTCTGAAAGTGTAACGAAGTGCTGCCGGTTTTCTGTCAGGTTGTAAACATTGTTATTATCAATATAAGCAACAGATTAAAGATTACAAGCTGTTTTCGTGTCTGGTTTACTGATTCCGCCTTTAAACTGGATGTAAAACTCTTCTGAACGACTCAGTCGGGTCAAACAACGATCCAACATATTCTTGATATGAGTGTTGCAACGCCAACAAATCATCAAAAACAGTTTTTGTGTAAAAAACGAAAGCAACAGAAAAGGAATCAATTATGTGGCATCGAAAGATGGGTCACATTCATGTTAGGAAAATGAATTTTCTGGTACATAACGATTTAGTTGAAGGTGTGAATTTAACGAATTTTCATTTGAATGATGACTGTGTAGCTTGCAAGAAAGGAAAGCAGACCAGGAAATCTCACCCACAAAAGTTGCTGAATTCAATTAGAGTACCGCTTGAGAGACTCCACATGGATCTTTTTGGGCCAGTGAATGTGCAGAGTATCAGTGGAGATTTATATTGCCTGGTGGTAACTGATGATTTCACTAGATTCTCCTGGGTGGTGTGTTTCGAAAGAAAGGATCAAACTTTTGAGTCATTGATTTCCTATTCAAGAAGATGGAAACATTGTACAAGGTACCGATCCGAAGAATCCGAAGTGATAATGGGACGGAGTTCAAGAATAACCGCATGCTCGATTTCTGTAACGAGAAGGGAATTCTTCATGAATTCAGTGCACCATACACTCCACAGCAGAATGGTGTAGCTGAAAGAAAGAACCGTACTCTAATTGAAACTGCTCGAACCATGTTGGCCGATTCAAAACTACCGATCCATTTCTAGAGTGAAGCTGTGGCAGCGGCATGCTATACCTTGAATCGAGTGCTTACTGTGAAGAAATACAAAAAGACGTGCTTTGAACTTCTTCACAGATATAAGCCTAATCTAAAGTTTCTAGAACCGTTCGGATCACCGTGTACCTTCATAGATCAAGATGGAAAGTTTGGCGCGAAGAGTAATGAGGGATTCTTTGTTGGGTATACAAGTCCTTTGAAGAGAGTGTTCGTACCATGTCTGAAGAAGGTGATTGAAGTTCAACATGTGGATTGTCAAAAACATACTGCGTCACCACAACTTCCCGGAAACAGGTTGCTTTTCGACTACGACAAACTTTGGGAGTCGTTCCAATTACCAACAGAGCCGAGTGAAGAGGAACTTACATATCTATACCAACAGCAACAATTCATGGTACAAGATCAGATACCTAGACCGTTGGTGGTTTCTCAACCAGATGTGGATACGAATATTTCTACAACTGGTGCTAACGATCACGAGGCAGGTCCGAGTGGAACAGCTCACGAATCACCAGAGGAACCAGCTCCATCATTTGATCAGTCCGATGACTCAGATTAGGAGAATGCTCCTATATTTGATGAGGATCCAAATGTTGCATCAACTGAAGCTGAGGATCACACCGGTGATCTAGATATCTCGATTCAGTAATCGGAAGTTGTTGTGCCTGACACCATCATGCCACGAACATTATCTTACCATCCTTCAGATCAGATTATAGGAGATCTTCAAAGTGGTGTCAAAACGAGAGATCAAATCAACCGTGCACTTACATGTTTTTATTCATCGGTTGCTCCTTTAGAGGAGGAATTCTCACTGAAATGTTTTATTTCGCAGATCGAGCCCAAAACGTATAAAGAAGCGTTGACTGAAGATAGCTGGGTGAATGCAATGCAGGAGGAGCTGCAACAATTTGAGAAGTTTGGAGTGTGGATACTAGTAGACCTCCCTGAGAATCAAAAGTTGATTAAAACAAAGTGGGTTTTCAAATGTAAGAGAGATGATAGAGGAGTCGTGGTTCGAAACAAAGCACGATTAGTGGTACAAGGATTCAGTCAGCAAGAAGGCATCGACTATGATGAGGTTTATGCGCCTGTTGCTCGACTTGAAGCTATTCGGATCTTCCTGGCGTTTGCATCATGGAAAGACTTCAAAGTGTACCAGCTGGATGTTAAATCTGCCTTCCTGTACGGAAAGATTAAAGAAGAGGTGTATGTGGGACAACCACTAGGGTTCACTGATCCACAACACAAGAACAAGGTCTATCTGCTGGATAAGGCGCTCCACGGTTTACACCAGGCCCCGAGAGCCTGGTACGAGATGCTTTCCCAACATCTTTTGGACAACGGGTTCATCAGAGGGACAGTTGATAGCACATTGTTCCCAAAGGAAGTTGCAGGCCATCTTCTAATTGTGCAGATCTACGTTGATGATATCATTTTTGGTTCGACCAACGACGAGTTATGCAAAGAGTTTGAGAATGTTACGAAGAAGAAATTCGAAATGAGTTCGATGGGGGAGATGAAGTTCTTCCTCGGGCTGCAGGTAGAACAGATGCCCGATGGAATCTTCATTCACCAAACAAAATACGTGAAGGACATGCTTGAAAAGTTTGATATGGCTCAATGCAGTCCAGCAGCAACCCCCCTTGCACAGAATCATGGTATTTGTCCTGACGAGAGGGGCGTCAAGGTAGAGAAGACATTGTACCGGTCAATCATCGGATCCTTAATGTATCTCACTGCTTCCCGACCGGACATCATGTACCGACATGTCTTTGCGCCAGATATCAGTCGAGCCCGAAGCAGTCACACCTGACAATTGTCAAAAGGATTTTACGGTATTTGAAAGGCTGCCCAAGCATCGGCTTGTGGTATTCTCGCTCGGGTGACTTTTCTCTAACAGGTTTCGCTGATTCTGACTTTGGAAGCTGCAAGCAGAACGCTAAGTCCACCACTGCTGGGTGTCAGTTCTTCGGAACTCGACTCGTTACCTGGCAGTGCAAGAAACAAACCTCTGTGGCGCTTTCTACTTGTGAGGCTGAATACGTTTCAGCCTCCAGCTGCTGTTCTCAAATCCTTTGGATCCAGCAGCAAATGCGCGACTTTGGTTTGCAATTCTTGGATACACCGATTTTCGTGGACAATGAAGAAGCCATTAATATAACTAAAAACCCGGTTCACCATTCTAAAACTAAACATATAGAGATCCGTCATCACTTCATCCGTGATTGTCACGAGAAGAAGTTGATACGTATTGAACATATACACACCGATGATCAGAAGGCTGATTTCTATACAAAACCGTTTGATAAAAGGAGATTTTATTATCTTTTAAAATTAAATGGGATGAAAAATCTGCGTTCTGGGAGGGTTGAAGAATGTGAAGCCGAGGAGGGCGACGATTTAATGTGAACTACGTCGTGTTGTCAATTTTGTTTGTACAGTTTGTTTTCTGCTTTTCGATAAAAACAAAAACACAAAAATATGTTTTTCTTTTTAGGGGGAGAAAGTTTGCAGAAAAATACAAAAACATGATAAAATTAGAAAAATAAAAAACATTTGAAAAATTAAAAATGAGTTTGTGTAAAAAGGGGAAATGATAGTATATCAGCTAGAGAGGTGCAGTACGCTAAAGAAATGTAAAGTATAAATGTGTTAAGAAATCTTGTAGATGATATGCCGATAGGTTTTTACACTTTTAGTAGGTATGTTCGGGATATAAACATAAAATTCACTTGCTTTTAAGTGGGGAACATCTCTCGGATATATCGGTAACCCCCGAAATCTTGTTTGAAAGGTCCCTCTTTCTGAGATACTAGGTCTTTATACTCAGTGATATTTGGGGTATTATTCCGGGACTTCTGCTGAATGGAAGTTCTGACCTAGTCCTCGAATAATACTTTCCGCAATGCTTGAAACATAGCATCACCCTCAGCACATATTGATGAGACAATAAAATTGATTATCAATGCTGTTGTAAAAAAGATCCTCTAAAGGGGACACGCCTAAAAGTCAAACCAGGCTCTCTGCTGGACGGAAGTTCTGACCTGAGCTATCATGGTTTCATAATTTATCCCCCTTATAGATATCATCTGTGGTATACTCACCTGTAAGACTGAATATTGGGATCTGGATACGGGAGTATATTCTGAGGTGGGACACATATAAAAGTTAAGCCTTAAAACATTAATTCCATATCCTGAATAGATTGAAGTTTGTGTGAAAATTTAAAGTGGACCAGTATATCGGCAATCAATGCAAACTGTTTAATATTGAAAATGTAATCCAGCTTAACGGTACTTGTATCTCGTCGGCAGCTGATATGATCCCCTAACACGCTAACAAAAAGATTGTGTGTACATATTTCTGCTTATTTGTTTCTAAAAACCAAAAAGATTTTATCTTTCATCTTATTTTCGACAACAGACGTTAGGGAACTGATGATCAAAGTCTTGTGCAGATCATGTCTGATTCATGAGGTTTGGGTAAGCAGGAGGTTCTGGAAAGTGAATGGTACATGTTTGTAAGATTGAAAAAGTGTTTGAAAGTTCAAAAAGTTCAACAGTTCATTAATTTGAATTGTTTTCTGTTTCAAAAAGTCAGCATACTTCATAATTTGGTCAACCAAGGTCATTAAGTTGGACTTGGCAGGCTAATCAGTTGACCAAGGTCATTAACTTGGAATTGGTTAACTGGGTGTGTCGATAAACAATCTGAAAAAGTTAAAAAGTTGAAAATTTTGAAAAATTGTAACTGATTTCGCTCGAAAACACAATGTTCACTCTTGAATGACTGATTTCGCTCCTAAGCCTCATGGCTGATTCCGCTCGTATTGCTTCGAAGGTCATCTCGAGCGAAATCAGACTGGCTATAAATAGCCGTCTGATTCCGCTCCTAATCATTTTTCCTGATTTCGCCCCTAAGTTTCTTTCACCGGCGATAAGAGCGAAACCCTAAAATCATTGATTTTCAAGTCGAAACTCTGCCCGATTTTTGTTTGATTTGTTGTTTCTAGTTGGTTAACTCATCTAGGAACATCGGAAAGGTGAGTACTGGATCTTATTTCACCCAGATCTGTTTAATTTTGAACTGTCAGCGCTGTTCATGTTTAAATCATAGATTTAGGGTCTGTTTGTTGGGTAAAATGAACATAGATCATACATGTGTTGTCGGAATGTGATATAGATCATGCGTGTGAGTTTTGATTGAACCAGATCTAGGGTTTGTTCATGAATGAACAGTAGCAGATGTTTGAACTTAGATCTAGGATGTTTGTGATGGTTTTAATGTATAAAAAACACAACCTTTTGCTCGGAATTCACTGATAAACAAACCCACTTGATCAATTTCATCATCTGATGTGTTTAAAATTGTTGGGTATTGATTCCGTTCCTAAGTGCATAACATCTGATTCCGCTCTTAACTGAATTGAGATCTGATTTCGCTCCTAACTGCTTTAATATCTAATTCTGCTCCTAAATGCACAGTGATCTTATTCCGCCTCTGAGTATGATTCCACTCAAAATGACACTTTGTTATTTAGAGCGAAATCAGAATCTTGTTGATTCCACTCAGAATGTTATCTTATCATGTGTTTTCACTTGAAAGCAGTTTTGATGTTAATACAGTTTGTGTTGTATTGTCTTGCAGGGTTCTAATGTTATATTTGAGCCGTTGCACAAGAGTTGTTGTGACTTTGATGTGGAAAAGAATTCAGAGTTGTCAAAATTTAGCAGCATTTTGGAATTTATGAGAAGGGTGCCTATACAGAAAGCTCTCACGGATCAGCATATGGTATACAAGTCACATGTGAAACGTTTCTGGAAGCATGCAACCTACGATGAAAAGAACAAAGTGATTCAATCAGTTGTAAAGCAGCATAATGAGAAAAAGACAATTGTTGTTACTGAGGTACTTATTCGTGAAGTTTTGAACTTTCCGGATGATGAAAACTCACCAACAAAGTTTCCTGAAAAAATGGTCAAGGGCTGTATGCTGAGGATGGGATATAATGGAACAGTGAACATCGGGAACTACTTGAAGTCAAAATTTCAAAAGCCTTACAAGTTTATTATTCATTCAGTATTGCAGGCTTTAAGCCATACAAAGGGAGGATATGATCAAATGCGTGATTACCAGATGAATATGGTTACAGCATTAGTTCTGAATAAGAAATACAATTTTTCTCATATCATCTTTCATTACATGGCTGAGAACATCACAACGAAGAGTAGAACTTGGATTTATCCAAGATTTGTGCAAATGTTGATTGATCATGTTTATTCTGATATTGAAAGAGATGTGGACAACGACTTGTTAGTTCTTTCTCACATGAACAATGATTCTCTGAAGCAGCTAGCAAGATATCATGCAAATCATCCTGAACCGAAGAAAGTAGCTGAATTTTTTGGTTTCATCAAGGATGCAAATTATGTTGATCCAGATCCAGTAAATCACCAAAATTGGAGAAACGAGGAAGAGATGAAAGAGGCTGCATATGCTGATGAATTAAAAGCTCTTGCTGATTTCAAAAGTACACGTAATGACTGGTATGTCAAAGAACCAAGGAAGAGAAGCAAAAAGGCTACCCCTAAAGCACAGGAGGGTGAGGGATCATCATCACAGCCTAATAAACGTCAAAAGAAAGTTGCAAAGACTTTATTGATTGATGAGCTTGAGGTTGAAGAACCAGTTGTGAATGTTGAAGAAAATCAGGATGTTGATATTGATGATGTGATGATTAGCATTGATGATTTAGAGTCAGAGCAAGCAGCTAACATAGAAGTTGATGTTCATCTTTCACTTAATTCTCAGAGTTTACTGGAGAAATTGAATGTATTTAATGCTGAGAAAGATAAAGCTGATGTTGCTCAGAAAGGAAAAGAAGCTGAAGATGTTCAAAGTGGTGACGATGTTGATAAAAGTACTACAAGTTCTTCAAGTTCTTCTGAAGATGAAATAGATGAAACAGAACGTTTGAAAAGAATTCAAGAAGAGACGGCTAAAGAGAAACTGTTGAGGAAAAGAAAGAGGCAAGAAAAAGAGGATGCTCCATATGTTCCATCACCACAACATGTTTCTGAATCTCAATCGACTCCTTCTAGTAATAAAAAGAAAGCAGGAGTAAAGAAAAAGATTGTGTCTCCGAAGATAAAGAAGGTTACTCCGAAGATCACAAAGCCAAAGATTATTCTGAAGAAGAAATCGTCCAAAGAACCGAGTAAACCACCATCACCACCACCTGAATCTATACCACATCAATCACCTATTCACTCACAACCACATCAATCACCTCCTAAACAACCAACACCACCAAGACAACCTTCACCATTACATCTCACACCGCCTCATTCACCACAACAGATTCATACCATTACACCACCACAACAACAAACATTTCTTACATCCCAAGAAATCTTCAAAACACCTCCTCTCACTCAAATTCAACTAACTCCTGGTTCTTCTGGTCACAAGGGTCTTCCTACTCTTCCAGATAATCTTGAAGATATTGGAGATTTTGGTTTTGCGAATGATGAACAGGTGAAAAAGTTAGAGAAGAAGATGGATGAAGTTTTGAGTGAAAGCAAAATAGTTGCAGCTGAAAGCAAGAAAGTAGCTGATCGTGAAAAGATTCTTGAAATGCGTGTAAAAAGATTAGAATCTGACAACAAGGCATTACTGAAAAAGATTGATACCGATCAGACAGAGATTGATTTCTTGAAAGTAAGAGTGGCAGAGTTAGAAGAAGAGAAGATTTGTCATGATAAACAAAATAAAGAACTGAAAGCAATCAAGGCTCGAAATGAACATGAAAATTATATGTTGAAAAAGGTATTAGAGAGTGTGGTTGGTATGCCTCTAGAGCAGAGATTTGAAGAGGTTGTACGAGAAGAGGTTAAAGCTCAACAACAAGCTGTTGTTGATGTTGAAATGAAAAGGAAAGGTAAAGAGCCTGAAGGTTCTTCTGAAGAAAGAACAATTGTTTTATCAACTGCTCCTGAAACAGTTTATGAAAAGCCTGTTCCTATTTCTTTAGTTCCTGGTGTTTTTTATGAAGAAGTTTTATTAGAACATGCTGATGATGATAATGATGATGAGGATGATGATGATGATGGTGAGGATGAGAATGATGATGATGATGAAAATGATGACAATGAGAAAGTATTTTCTGCAAGTAGTTCGAGTGATGATGATAACGACGATGATCAAGGTGCATCTGGTATTCCAGTTACTGAACCGTCAAGTGAAAGGACTGTTGATGATTATTTGAATGATAGTGTGAATGAAGAAATAGAGGGAGCTGACAGAAAGGGGGAGCATGGTGATAATCAAAATGTTGAACAAGTTAAAAAGTTGATTTTGAGTATAGAACCTCAATTGGAGGAAGGTGAACACAGACATACGTATACATTGGATGAGATTAAAGAAATGACACGTATAGCGGATCCAGACTTCAAATTTGATTTTGAAGAGGAGTTAAATGCGTTTGATGTGAATCAAGAGTTTGAATATCAGTATAAGTATGTGGAAGATGCAGATCTCTTTGATCATGTTGAAGTTGAAGATTGCACTGATGACGAGAGTATAAATGAAGATACTTCTCAGTTTCCTACACTGATGGAGTTCTTTATTGAAGAAAACAGGGATGAGTTAAGAAGGAAAGTCAAGGAAATTTTGAAAGACAAGAATTTCGATGGTACTCCTAAAGATTTGCAGAAGGAAGAACGCCAGAAGTGGTTTAAAGATAGTCATGAAAGAAAGTTCAAAAGGCCGTTGAAGTATTATCAGAGAGATCGAAGTATTTCACTTGGTGATATCATTAGCTGGGATTTTCTACCTCATGTTAATGCTTACGCGATCAGAAGAGAGTTTGGTGTACAGTATTTTGAACGTCTGTATGACGTGATGTCTTTACCATGGTGGGACGTTGAAGAATTATCTCAAGTGAGAACTTTAGGGTATCCTATACGAAAGAATGATGTTGTGATGTGGGGATACATAAAGTTTGAATCTTTGAAGAATTTCCGACACTGGAAGCCACATTACCCGAAGAGAGTTCAAAGGGTAGATCCAGTGACAAGGGTTGTAGAGACTATTCTAAACGTTAAAAAGCCAAAGATGATAAAGAATATACCAGTACCAAAAATGGAGCAAGATTTTTATAAAGGCTTCTTGGGCTGGGTATACAGTTGCATTTTGACTGAGGTTGTTATTACTTATCGAGCTGGAAGGGAGATAAGAGAGATACATGTTTATGACCCGATGTGGTTAGTGAATTGCTCGGCCAAAGACATAGAATGTTTATTCATAAACAAGATCCATTTTCAGTCTGAAGACCGTGAACAAGCGATGCAGTTTCAACAAGTTGTATCTATTTGTTTTCAGAAAGGCATTAATTCTGAAAATAAATGGGATTCTAAATGGTGGTCGCTTGAAGAGAAAGAAAGAAAGAAAGCTGAAAGAGAACGCAATAAGTTAGAAGAAAACAAAGGAAAATGGATGAAGATACAGGCTGAGGAGGAAATGAAAAAGAAGAAAGAAAATGATAGGCTGAGGAACTTGCTGAGAAAGAAGCCAAAGCCAAGGGAAGAGACGTTCAAGTCCCTGTGAAGACCTAAAGACAAGACTGAAGACTCCGGCTGTATCCAAGGGGGAGTTTGTTGGTGCACGAATGTCTAAAGCCTACGTCTTAGTCTTAGTCAAGCTTGTATAGGGTCTAGGGGTCAAATGTGTCAATTATGTATAGTGTAGGGGGCTGGATGTAAATGTTATGTTATTATGTGGTGATTCCGCTCCTAATGACACTTTGTCATTTGGAGCGAAATCAGAAGCTTGTGATTCCGCCCGAAATGACAAGGTGTCATTAGGAGCGGAATCAGGGCCCCTATATATAGTTGTGTTTGTTTCTCATTAGGCATCGATTCGTCAAGTTGTATACCGAACTGCTGCCGATTTTTCAGTGATCAATTAATGAGAAACGATGTTTAAAGTGATATTCTGTCTATTTCTACTCCATTCTCTTTGATTCAAGCTGTTTGTTTGTTTCCGCCATTCAAACAGTGGTATTTTGGTTCTGATTGACTCACTAGATCGGTCAAATCGATCCTACACACACGAACTAGGTCAGTAACTAATACAGCATTTACGATAACTCACAAGATTAAAAACCCTCACAACGAATGACAAAGTGCAATACTTAAACATCCATCAAATTCACGACGAATGACAAAGTATAGCCCTAATGTGGGCAGCACTTAAACATCCATCAGATAGTTTCAATCGATCGGACATTGAATCGTAATAGCGATCGAGTTAATACCCTGTATCGTAGAAGCGCCTCCCTAATGGAAATTATGATTTTGAGCAGTAGAACTTCGTTTTTGAGAAGAGTTTTCGACACAGCTGAACTGCTCATGATCGGATCAATTTATAGCTCAAAAATGGGGTTTACGCGGCCCGCGTAAGCCCCCTCTTGATCTTACGCGGCCCGTGTGGGTCTCCTAGTCGTAGACTAGGGCTAGCGTGTCATCGGTAGGCCTACCACGTGGCCTGTTCACATCTTCTGAGAATTGATGAGTTGTCGCGGCCCACTTAAGCATATGCTTACATTTACGCGGCCCGCGTGAATTCAATTTTTCTCAAATTATTGGTTTTTCATGCACATTAGGGTTTAAGGGGTCCGGGTTTTTTACTTACGGGTCAGTTTGGGACATTTTTGAAGGTCCTTAAACAAGTCCTGGCTCGCCACGCGAGGCTCCCAGTTTTAAAGTTTGTTTGTTTGTTTGCATGATCAGTCCCTGCACTTTCTGAACTCGAATATCTGACATTTTCAGCATGATGGGTCTACATAATCAGGTCTGGGATGTTCTAGGGAGTGGAAACATGCATTCATAAGTTTTGGATGTTTTGAAAAAGTCTCTCGATTGAAGAATTACCATATTTACACTTTTGACCCTTTTTTTGGGAATTTCAATTTACATCACAAGATTGAACCAGAACATTAATAGATCATTATCTGATATACATGAGGGAATATTAATACATTACAAAGCTTCGGGAATGTTAAAAGGTCAATCAGAGGTAAGAATTAACATATTGACACTTTTAACCCCTGTATTTTTGTAACTTTTGATTTTTAAGCACAAACGGCTTTTTGTGTCCGTCAATTTATTCAATCACAAATACGAACATCTTATGAGGTCATTCAGAGGCACAAGTTTGGAATGTTGATGATTTTGGTCCTTCTATTTATATCTTTACACTGTTTGGCAACTTTAGTCCTTCAAGTTATCTTTTAACATGATCAGGGTTTATGACACGTGTCACGACTGTATTGGACATGATTTTGTGAGGTGTTATATTCTCACCCCCTTATAAGAAATATCGACCCCAAGATTTACTGAAATAAATGAGGGTATTTTTGTTTCATCGTGGATTCAACTTCCCACGTATATTCTGGGCCTCTACGGGCATCCCATTTCACTTTGACAATCGGCACATTCTTTCTTCGAAGCTTCTTAACCTGTTAATCCTTGATCGAAAGAGGTTTTTCAACAAACTTTAAGCTTTCGTCGATCTGCACATCCTTATGTGACATTGCTAGTGACTCATCGGCTAGGCATTTCTTTAAGTTGCAAATGTGGAATACATTATGAATTCCACTAAGCTCTTCAGGTAGATTTAGCTTGTAGGCCACAGTTCTGACACATTCGGTAATCTCGAATGGTCCGATATATCTTGGGCTCAACTTGCCCTTTTTGCCAAATCTCATTACTCCTTTCCAGGGTGACACATTGAGTAATACTTTATCACCTACCTCGAATTTTAGCGGTTTACGCCTCTTATCTGCATAGCTTTTCTGCCTATCCCTTGCAACTTTCAAACGATCATGGATTTGAACTATCTTATCCGTCGTTTCGAGGACTATCTCAGGTCCTGATAGTTGGGTTTCTCCAACTTCCACCCAACAAACTGGCGTTCTACACTTTCTTTCATATAAGGCCTCGAAAGGCGCAGCCTGGATACTCGAATGATAACTATTGTTATATGAAAACTCAATCAAAGAAAGATGGTTATCCCAACTTCCACCCAAATCAATAACACAAGCACGCAACATGTCTTCCAAGGTTTGAATCGTACGCTCACTTTGCCCATCCGTCTGAGGATGATAAGTAGTACTGAAATTCAAAAGAGTGCCTTAATATTGCTGAAAGCTTTTCCAAAAAATGTGATGTGTATCTTGTATCCCTACCAGAGATAATAGATACTGGCACTCCATATAGAGATACAATCTCATCCACATATATCTGGGCTAGTTTATCGGAACTATGCGTCTCCTTTATGGGTATAAAATGAGCTGACTTCGTCAGTCTGTCGACTATAACCCATATCGTATCATTTCCATGTTTCGTCTTTGGTAACTTGGTGATAAAATCCATAGTTACCATTTCCTACTTCCAAGTGGGAAGTTCAGGCTGTTGTAGTAAACCTGACGGCTTCTGATGCTCGACTTTAACCTGTGCGCACGTCAGACATTTAGCCACATAAGTGGCTATAGAGTTCTTCAAACCTATCCACCAGTAATTTGCCTTCAGATCCTGGTACATTTTATCACTGCCCGGATGTACCGAATATTTAGAACTATGGGCTTCTTGAAGGATTACATCTCTAAGTCCTCCATAAATTGGAACCCAGATTTGACCATTCAATCTTAGGATTCCATCCTTGCCATATGAAAATTGATCAGCAGTTACGCCTAACTTCTCATTCGGAAAGTTAGGTTCTAGTATAGCTTCCTTTTGAGCAGCTAACAGCTTTTCATTCAAGCTGTTCCTAAATTCGATGCTTTTGGCATTGATCCTTATTGGTTTAATTCTTTCCTTTCTGCTCAAGGCATCAGCAAAAACATTTGCCTTGCCAGGATGATAGCGTATTTCGCAATCATAATCGTTCAGTGTCTCCATCCAACGACGCTGTCTCATGTTAAGATCCTTCTGGTTAAATAAATGTTGAAGACTTTTGTGATCTGAATAGATCACACACTTGGTTCCATAAAGATAATGCCTCCATAATTTTAGTGCAAATACAACGGCACCCAACTCGAAATCATGGGTGGTGTAGTTCTTGTAACACCCGAAAACGGGTTTGGTAATTAAACCCCGTTAGTACTAAAGAGCGGGTAAAATACCGTTAGCGGTAAAGATTAACCCGGAAATTTTTAGGATTAAACAAATAAGCCTAATAACTAATAAAAAGGAGAATAAATGGGTTGAGAAAACAAAGTTATAAGAAGCCCGAGTTAACGGGACTTAAAATAGAACGTGTTATAACTCCCTGAACCCACTGAGTAACTAGGAATGATTAACCTAATTAATTAAATTGTTTTAAAACAATAAAGAATGCATGAACTAGTGGTCTTTTTACAAAATTGAAACTAGAGGGACTAAAATGGGTAAAGGTGAAAGTCCTTTTAATAAAACTAAATTTTAGACCAAAAACACACACAAGAAGGTGTGTCTGGTCGACATTTTCACAAGCCAAAAAAGGGTTCTTCTCTTGAACCCTAAACTACAAAGAATTGCTCAAATCAAAGGAGAAATCAAGCTAAAATTTGGGGCTTTTAATAAAATCGTGATCACCAAGCTTAGGGGATCACAAGGTATGTTGAATTTTGATGTTTAGTGATATTTCGAATTTGTGATAAAATACATGAACGAAATTCTTGTATGAATGTTGAATGTTATAGTGATATTGGTGTGAGTACAAGTCTAGGAACAAACCCTAGATGCAAACTTGTAGAATTATGTCATAAACTAGTGATTAATCAACTAACCAAGTATGAGCTAAGTGGGTTTTGTTGATTTGATGAAATTGATGTTGTATTGGTGTCTATAAACATCATACTAACTCATATGAATGAACTACTTGAACAAATTAGAGATTTTGTTTAGAGTTCATAAGTGATTAGAAGTGGGTTTTGACGCAAGAGTTAAACCCATGGTTATGATGGTCAAAGCGTATATGTGCATACAATGACAAAACTTACATGTTGATTTATGGTTACTTGAGGTATAAATTAGATAACATGTTAGTTGATATGGCATCTCAAAAGATGATGCTCACTAAGTGGTTGATAAAGTGCCTAAATCGAGTCATGTGAACTTTTTAGTGCATCCATATTTGTAAATTGGTGGTTTGACTTTTAAAAGTCAGACCGACCTATGATAGAGTTCGGTAAGAAAAGTAGTATGAAGGTTCATAAGGCATAAAGGTTATGATCTAGAACGACTAACCTAACCACCTTGTGAATATTATATGATAGTTGAAGCTTAACAAGCTAGGTGGAAGCTTGTGGATGAAGCGGGACAAACGGAGCAAGTACGGAAAGAAAAGCGTGGCATGGATGCTAGGTAAGTAAAACTTACACCTTTTTGTGGAATACGTATTTATTTTATAAGTTATAAATAAGATAAAGATGATATTCGAAATATGGTCTCCGACGCTAAATGGTACGGGTCGAAACAAATAAAGTTGATAAAACCATGGTAAATGGTATAAAGGTGAATTGGTAATTTAGTCATAAAAAGACTAAAATATAATAAGTTTCCGAACGGCTATAAGTAGGCCTAAAAGAATTAAAAAGACGAAAACGGTGATTTGGTCAAGTGAAAATGTATTTAAAATTGAAGTTTAAAGCGACACCAAGTGGCATAAGCCGAGTTGGGTAAACGCGTAAGAAACGAATGTAAGGGACCTAACTAAATGAAAAAATATCCGAAATAAGTTACTTAATGAAATGGTAAATAGATACCATTCAAATCTAAGCATAAATGGTTTGGTCGTTTAGACCAAACGGGTCAAATGGTGATGTTGATACACCTTGACAATTAACGACTAATAAGTGTTATCGAGTCTTATGCTTACAGGATAAAACGGCTTACGAATTAGCAATGCTATGAAATAGCAATTTAGCGAGACAAGGTATTAAACAGGTCATTGTGTTGATCCGAGCCAGGTACGTATAAATATGATTATACTTAAACGTACAATTTTGGTCAAATGAGTAGCTAAAGTCCTTCGTCATAAAATGAGGGACTAAGTTGACCAAAGCGCCCTTGATGGGTAAATCGAGCAAACGACCCTCATGGGTTGTTTAGGAACTTGTAGATTGATTATGAAGTCCTTAGATACGTATAAAAGTTACAGACATAAACATTCGTGGGCCAAATGTCTAAAAATGGTCATTTGCGTAAAATGACTAGTTGAAGGGTAAATTTGGGTAAAGGGGTTCATTATGCTAAATCCACCACAGAAATAGTTGTGGTGGATTATTAGTAGTTATTTAGATATGAGAATGCGCAGTGTAAGAGGGGGAAAAGCGAGTTGATGTTTAAATGCATAAACCCCTCCCTAAACGGGTCAAAATGGAATTAAGTGTATTGCTTGTGTACTAGACACATAATTCATCATAAAAATCTCGAACCCGAGCAAAGGATTTTGAGTTAAATACATTGGTGTATGTATTTGGTTGTTTAAGAATCAAGTTGGTGGTTTTAAATGCGAACGGGTTAAAATGTTGATTTTAAATAATAAGCCGATTGCTTAAAAATTTGGAATTTTATTAGTTTGGAATGCTGAATTTTAATTCCATATGATGGAGAATTTTATTATGAACGCGTAGGAAAAAGAATCGCGTAAAACGGACAAGAAGACAAAAAGTTATAGCATTTTGAAGTTCGATTTTGTTCGAAAAATGATGCTGGGCAAAAAAAATGCTGGTTTTAACCTGCACCTGCTGGAAATCGGTCTCCCTCGCGGTACGTGGAGGGATACACATATGCTGTCACGACACGCGGTGGTCGCTCGCGGCCCGCGTAAGTTATGGTGGAATCGGTCGCGGGGCGCGACAGACTCAAAAGTCTGAAAATTTGTTTTGTTTCGATTGTTTTGATACTAGAACTTGATTATACTATTATTTAAGATATCAAAACTAACTTTTAAGTTGGTTTTGATCATAGGTGAATATCAGGAGTACCGGATGAAGATCAAGCTCAACGTAGAACCGAACACGATGCAGTTACAAGCTTCCGCACATAGTTTAGTCGTTATTTCTAAACGGAAAATTTTTACCAATCATGATATAACGTTATAAAATTTAGAAAAGTTTTAAATTAACTTGTATTCTTAATTGATATGTAATCGTAATTACATGTTTATTTTCGTAAATTATACGAAAACATTAAAATAATAGCAATGGTGTTACAAGTTGGTATCAGAGCCCTGGTTTAAGAGATTCAAGTATGGTGGAGAAAAACTATGCTTGGACTTAAACCTTATTCTCTTGATAAAGATTGGTGTTCAGTTCTAGGCTTGATCACAAATCCGGTAAGTACATGTATATTAATGGTTTAGCATGATTAAAGTGTTGTAAACAACACGTGAGGTTATCGTGTAATACACGTTACACCAATCAAATCGATAAATGATAGATATAGTCAACGAAATTACGTGTGTTGACACGTATAGTAGAAAAGCCTTGTATTATAATACGGGCGATTATTGATGTCGACATTACTAACCTTTGTGAATGTTTTAATTGAAGGACACTCGCATTTGAAGATGACGAGAGTTGAATGAATTGCGGATATGACCGTGAAACGGTCCAGGGTATGACGAGCAGAGCATAGACATCAAGGACCTAAATCGCGTAGCGATCGCGAACAAGGATAAAGGCATGGAAAGCTTGTTAGGGCAAGCATTAACAAGTGCACCTTTTAAATTAACCGCACAAATAGTAATATGCAACGAACAAGTAGAGAATGACGGTTGCATATGTAGGATAAAACTTAGAAAACCTGAATAGGATATCTATTCCGGATGAAGCTTCCAAGAGTAAATAAGTAGAAAAAAAGGTGTTATTCACAAAAATGAATAACAAAAAATAACAGGATTAATTCATATAAAAACTTGGACGGGAATAATTATCCAAGTGAAGAACTCTCAATATTATGCTAATGAGAAAAGTAGAAATCACATTAGTGAATGTGATTATATAGTAGTTTGATAGAAAGAAAACATTTTATATGTTCAAAGGCAAAACAAGTAAAACTAATAATTGTTGTTAGCAATTAAATAAAGTTTTACGAATGAAATCAAAGATATAGAAATAAACAGATGCGTTACTTACATGGGGTGTAGTGTGAAAATTATAAAAATGTCATGTGTGTAATGTGTTAATCGCTTACTCTGGCCAAGTAAGTAGTGAACACATGATGCCATGAACTTCTTATGATGGGCACATTTATGTCCGATGTAAGGACGGGGTGAGTGGGACGAATTAAAACGGTACTCAAATGAATCAAATAAGTAAGATATTTGATAGTAAACGTAAACGCAAGTCGGATAACGGAAGCGTATTACGTAAGAATAAAGAGCCCGAGAGAAGGGATAAGGATCAAAGTAAATGAAAATACAGATCGACTAATAGGAATGCTAAAGTATAGGGATAAAAGTTTGACTGTCACAAGTGATGAAATTCACATGGACAAGTTAGACGAATTAAATAAAGAATAAATGACTTGACTGAATAAAAGCGATGGGTTTCGCTAAGACGACCAAATTAACTAAAATGAAGTCTTAATACATACCAGGATGGTTGCTTTGATAATAACTTCGGTAAAATACCCGATAGATGGGTAGAATTTTGGAAGTATGCGTAAACCAAGAGACGGGAACGCGACATAGAAACTCGGGTTACGAGACATGACTAAAAGATGATGAGAATTCGCAAACAGAAATTTTGATAACTACGTTCAACTATTTTAAGGTTGAACGGGTCGAATAAAGAATGAAGTTCGACGTTCACAAGTGATGAAATTTCACACGAACAAGTCAAACGAGTTAAATTAAGAATAACGCTTGGTAACATAGATACCATTTGACAATTAACGACTAATAAGTGTTGTCGAGTCTTATGCTTACAGGATAAAACGGCTTACGAATTAGCAATGCTATGAAATAGCAATTTAGCGAGACAAGGTATTAAACAGGTCATTGTGTTAATCCGAGCCAGGTACGTATAAATATGATTATACTTAAACGTACAATTTTGGTCAAATGAGTAGCTAAAGTCCTTCGTTATAAAATGAGGGACTAAGTTGACCAAAGCGCCCTTGATGGGTAAATCGAGCAAACGACCCTCATGGGTTGTTTAGGAACTTGTAGATTGATTATGAAGTCCTTAGATATGTATAAAAGTTACAGGCATAAACATTCGTGGGCCAAATGTCTAAAAATGGTCATTTGCGTAAAATGACTAGTTGAAGGGTAAATTTGGGTAAAGGGGTTCATTATGCTAAATGTCACGGCCCCCATCCCGGTTTTACCCGGTCCAGGAGCCGCGAGACAGAAACCCGTGGTATTTATTATTTGAGTTGACAGCGGAAGATTTAACAGGATCTTTTAAAACTTGTAATGCCCGATTATTTTATTTCATAATTCGGGATCAACCCCGCAATTTACAATAGAGGAATTTCACAAGGAAATTCCCTGATTTACAAAACATGTTTATTTGTTTAACTGAGCCACTACTTCAAGCTTTGTTAGTGATCCGTAGCACTTTTCCTTGGTTCACAGTAGTCACCTGAAACATGTTTTAAAAATATTTTATCAGCGGGGAAATACTGGAGAGTCACTCAAGTTTGATAAAACGACACATAGTTATAAATTACAGCATAAGAGCGATTACAATGGCTTCTATCTTATTTTTATCTGGCGCCGTGTCACCTCCTGGTGAGGATGGTCATACCACTATTGGGTCCTTTCACCCAAGTAGTGATGATTATCACTGTTAGGTTAATGAACCTAACCGTGAGAAAATTAGTAATGTGCACAATACCCCACTAGCCAGTGATTCAAGATAACCACGACTTAATCCTTGTAATTATAACTTTTGAAAATGGTTGGAGTATTGTAAAACATATTTAATAAAAAGAGAATGACTCACATTGCAGATTTAAATGGGCAGAGTTTAGCCTACTGATAAGCCTGATAACCTAATTTAAACAATGCACACGAACTAGGTTAGTAACTAATACAACATTTACGATAACTCACGAGATTAAAACCTTCACAATGAATGACAAAGTGCAATACTTAAACATCCATCGTTATGACGAATGACAAAGTATGGCCCTAATGTGGGCAGCACTTAAACATTCATCGGATAGTTTCAATCGATCGGACATTGAATCGTAGCAGCGATCGAGTTAATACCCTGTATCGTAGCAGCGCCTCACTACTTTAAAACTTCAAATTTGAGCAGTAGAACTTCGTTTTTGACTGAAATCTCGAGCACAGATGAACTGCTCATGGCCTAGAAATTTATAGCTGATTTTTGTGTTTTACGCGGCCCGCGTAAAACACACTTAAACCTTACGCGGCCCGCGAGGATCATCTATTCGTAGACTAGGGCTACGATGTCACGAGTAGGTTTGCCAGGTGGTCAACACGTTGCCTGTTAGCTGATCCGGAGTTTTGATGAGTTGTCGCGGCCCGCGTAACCTTACCTTAAGGTTTACGCAGCCCGCGTGAAACCATAAAATTTGTTTTTCTTGATTTTTGTTATGGATCAGGGTTTCTGGGGTTCAGGTTTTCACTTACGGGTCATTTTGGGACATTTTTGAAGGTCCTTACATCCTCCCCATCTTATTTAGAATCTCGTCCTTGAGATTTATTGAAATAAGTGAGGGTACTTTCGCTTCATCTCCGATTCCAACTCCCAGGTGTATTCGGGTCCTCTTTTTGACTCCCACTTGACTTTGACTAGCACTAGTCTTTTGTGTTTGAGAAACTTGACGTTTCGGTCTTCTATTTGAAGCGGTTTCTCTACGAACTTCAACTTTTCACCTCTATGTCTTGAAGTGGTACTACCAAGGATTCGTCAGATAGACATTTCTTAAGATTGGATACATGAAATACATCATGTACCCATGCTAACTCCTCTGGTAGTTGCAAGCGGTAGGCAACTGGTCCTATTCGCTGTATTACTGGGAAAGGTCCTACATATCTTGGACTTAAACTTTCCTTTCTTACCGAACCGGACTACTCCTTTCCAAGGAGAAACTTTCAAGAGTACCTTGTCTCCAACTTGAAACTCTAGTGGCTTGCGTCTATTATCTGCATAACTCTTCTGGCGATCACGAGCCGTTTTCAGTCTTTCCTTGATTTGAGTGATCTTGTCGGTGGTTTCTTGCACAATTTCGGGACCTAATAATTGGCTTTCTCCTATTTCTGCCCAACAAACTGGAGTTCTGCACCTTCGTCCATACAGTGCTTCAAATGGGGCAGCTTCTATGCTTGCATGATAACTATTATTATAGGAGAATTCAATTAAAGGTAGGTGGTCGTCCCAGTTTCCACCAAAATCTATTACACATGCCCTAAGCATGTCTTCCAGGGTTTGGATCGTTCTTTCACTTTGTCCGTCTGTTTGAGGATGGTATGCAGTGCTTAAATTTAGTCGGGTTCCCATTGCTTCCTGGAAACTTGTCCAAAAATGGGAAGTGAAACGACTATCCCTATCCGATACAATGGAGAGTGGAACTCCATGTAAGGATACGATTTCATCTACATACAACTTTGCCAACCTTTCCATTCTAAAGGTTTCCTTCATGGGTATGAAATGAGCTGATTTGGTTAATCGATCCACAATTACCCAAATCGCGTCATTACCTTTTCTGGTTTTGGGCAACTTAGTAACAAAATCCATAGTTATAAGTTCCCATTTCCATACAGGCATTTCTAATTGTTGTAGTAGACCTGAGGGTTTCTGGTGTTCTGCCTTAAATTGTGAACACGTAAGACACTTAGAAACATACCTAGCTATGTCCTTTTTCATTCCTATCCACCAGAAGTTATTTCTTAAATCTTGGTACATCTAATTGTTATTTCCCGGGTGCATGGTATACCTAGATTTATGGGCTTGCTCTAAAATCTTATTTCTTAATTCTCCTTGCTTAGGTACCCAAATCCTTCTTTTGTGGAATTTCCAAATTCCATCAGCTCCTTGCTCTAATTCCTTTATTCTTCCTTCAGCATCATCCTTGATTGCTGTTTCCTGAACATTCTTTAATTGTTCCATTAAGTCTAATTGTAAACTTAATCTAAGAGCACGAACTCGTCGTTGTTTCTCATGATACTTACGACTTAAGGCATCTGCAACTACGTTTGCTTTTCCTTCGTGATATTGAATATCACAGTCGTAGTCACTTAAAATCTCCATCCATATTCTTTGCCTCATGTTCAATTCTTTTTGCCCAAATATGTATCTTAAGCTCTTATGATCCGTATAGAGAGTAAACTTACTTCCATACAAATAGTGTCTCCAAATCTTAAGGGCAAAAATTATGGCTCCTAATTCTAAGTCATGAGTCGTATAATGTTCTTCGTGCTTCTTCAATTGTCTTGAGGCATACGCAATTACCTTCTTGCGTTGCATTAGCACACATCCTAATCCTAGCTTCGAAGCATCGCAGTAAACTTCAAAATCCTTTGTTCCTTCTGGCAAGGCTAGAATTGGGGCGTTTGTTAGCTTTTGCTTCAAACTCCTAAAGGCCTCTTCTTGCCTAAGTCCCCATTCAAACTTAACAGCTTTACATGTTAGCTTAGTTAATGGCACAGCTATTTTGGAAAAATCCTTAATGAAACGTCTATCGTAACCAGCTAATCCTAGAAAGCTTCTAATTTCCATAGCTGACTGCGGGACTTTCCATTTGGTGATCGCTTCTATTTTGGAGGGATCTACGTGAATACCTTCGTGATTCACCATGTGTCCTAAAATTGTACCTCTTGTAGCCAAAATTCACACTTCGAGAATTTGGCGTAAAGCTTCTCCTTTCTTAACAATGTTAAGAGTGCATGTAGGTGCTGACAATGTTCCTCCTGACTTTTGGAATAAATAAGTATATCGTCGATGAAGACAATTACAAATTTATCCAAGTACGGTTTACAGATCCTATTCATCATGTCCATAAATGATGCGGGAGCATTTGTTAGTCCGAAGGGCATGACTGTAAACTCGTAATGACCATACCTAGTTCTGAAAGCAGTTTTAGGTATGTCCTCTTCTTGTACCTTCAATTGATGGTATCCGGAGCATAAGTCTATCTTAGAAAAGTATCTAGCTCCTTGCAATTGATAAAAAAGATCATCAATCCTAGGTAATGGGTATCGGTTCTTAATTGTAACCTTATTCAATTCCCTATAATCGACACACATTCTCATTGACCCATCTTTTTTTTTCACAAACAACACTGGAGCTCCCCACGGGGATGAACTAGGTTGTATGAATCCTTTGCTTAATAATTCATCTAATTGCTTTTTCAATTCTATCATTTCGGTGGGTGCTAACCGATAAGGTGCCTTAGCTATCGGTGTAGTTCCAGAAATTAGATGAATTCTAAATTTGACTTCCCTATTGGGTGGTAATCCCGGTAGTTCTTCTGGGAATACATCTGGGTATTCTGATACTACTGGAATTTCCTTAAGTTCCTTATCTTTAGTGTTAATGATTACCGAAATCATATATACTATTTCTTGTTTTCTTGAATAACTGGCCAACTTCATTACTGAAATGAATTTCAGTGGCTTTCGTGGCTTATCTCCTGTAATCACCACTAATTCTCCCGTGGGTGTATGAATTTCTATGGATTTTTTATCACAGAGAATTTGAGCATGGTCGGCTACTAACCAATCCATTCCTAATACTATATCGAATTCAGCTAAATTCACAGGTAACAGGTTTGCAGAGAATTTATGGCCTAAGAGCTCTATATTTCCTTCTCGTAAAACTTTATCAATGTTAACAGAATTCCCATCGGCCGTTTCGACTGTAAAAATCTGCCTAAGGGTGGTTAAGGGTAAGTTAAGAGCTTGGTAGAATGAAGTATTTATAAAACTTTGGTTTGCACCAGAGTCAAATAATACTTTTGCATAAACGTCGTGAACTAGGAACGTACCAGCTATCTCGTCAGGGATTAGCTCTGCTTCCTGAGTAGTCAACTGGAAGGCTCTTGCGTTTTTCTTGGTAGTTCCTTCTGCAGGTTTGGCTTTGTTATCAGTTGGTTTGACCAATTTCGGGCAATCTGGACTAAAATGTCCAGCTTCTCCACAGTTGTAGCAGATGGTTGCTTTCTTCCTCCTGCAATCTTCTTCTTGATGGCCTGGAATTTTACAGAAATTGCAAAACCCCTTGCATCTACCAAAATGCTTTCTTTTACAGGTATTGCAAAATGGAACAGTGGAAGATTGCCCAATTCCATTTTTCTTGAAATTTCTACTGTTACCCATACGGAATCCCTGGGTAATCTTTTTGGCCACTTCCTTTTTCCGGTTTTCTTCTCTTGTGCGTACCAGCCCGTCAGTTAGGGTGTTAGCTAATTCCACAACATCGTCAATAGTGCGAGGTCTCGCAGCTTTAACGATATCACGGATTTCGCCAATTAAACCCCAAATATAGCGGGAAATAAGTATCGGTTCTGGCGAAGCCAGGGTTGGTACCACTCTAGCATATTCGAAGAATGTCGAAGTATACCCTCGACAGTCTACATCAACCATCCGGTGGTTCAAGAATTTATTCGTCATTTGTTCCTTTTCATACTCAGGACATAATTTTCTCTCCACTAGCCGCTTAAATTCTTCCCAACTTATGGCATAGGCTACATCGCTTCCCTTGGCTTGAAGTACCATATTCCACCATTCTAGCGCCCCTTCTTTAAAAAGATGCGACGCGTACATAACTTTGTCTTCCTCGGCACATTTACTTTTTTAATCACCGCCTCGGTTTTCTCTAACCAATGCAGTGCAGCAGTCGCCCCTTCGTTGCCTGCAAATTCAACCGGTTTACAGGCAAGAAACTCCTTGTAAGTGCTACCAGGCGTTGCAGCTTTCATTTTCTTAAGGAGCGGGGCTTGTATCCCATCGTTATCGTTATTATTAATATTATCGCCTCCATTTACGCTATTACTGAAGTTGTCTTCATGAGTACGTTTGCTAGGAATAATTTGCTGAGATTCAACTGGATTTCGGGCAGCAGCAAGGATTGCTGGAATAGCATTGGCTATTCCCTGAGCAACGATATTCTCGATATCTTGCCTATTCAGAAATTGATCTTCATGGTTTTGTTCAGATTGGTTAACTTCGTTAACAGGTTCATTACCAGTGTGTTCCATCTGGTAATTAATATATATAAGTGATTAGTATAAAATAATTAACAACCAATCATAACAAAACAATCGCACATAATGATACCAACACGTATAGCCAAAATTGTCGATTTTTCGACTTCCAATTTTATATATATATAATATGCGTCCGTACACACCCTTTATCTTACAAAAGTTTTATTTTTAAGTTATTTCACATAATTATATTTTTACTACTATTATTATTATTTTGTTATTATACAACCACACCATCACCATCTGCTGGCCTCTCAGAAGCGACGTTCCCTTTCGTCGTACTTCCAGGAGATCTGTTCTCCCACCTCCCGGATTCGATTTCCTGCATCCACCAGCTCTTCACCAAAATGGCGGAGTTCAGCCAAGTTCTCATTGCTCATCGGTGGGTTTGGTGCAGGCTCTGGGTCAAACTGAGGGAAAAAAGGTATAAGGGTTATTTAAAAGATTCTGGAACTGCCAGTCATTGGTCCACCATTCTTCCATTTCTCCTAGAGGTCGGGTGTTGGCAAGGGGATCTGGGATGGCTGGTTCCAAATTTACTGGGAGTTGGGTTTCAGCAGGATAAGTGAAGAGGTTTTCATTGACTGGCTTAAGGATATCATAGTCTGCCAGTTTACGGTCCAATTCTTCCCATATTAGCATTTCCTCGGCTCTCCTGGAGCTTTCCCCGATCTCTATTCCTTTTCCTTTATCCATTGGGTCTTTAGTCTTGGCAATTTTCTTAGTTGCTGGTTTCTTCCTGCGTACACGCCTCCAGCCAACTAATCTTCTTCTTTTCTTCGGCTTTGGTTTTTCCGGAGGTTGAGCTTGGAATTCCATAGGTTCATCGATGTCAGCCCAATAACTGGAAAAACCCTCGGAAACTTCCATTTCAGCAGAATGGATAGTGATATTCTGAAGAGTTTCAGATAACTCATTCATGCTGTTAGCATATATGTAGAATCCACACAAAATACTAAGTTAAAATTTTGTAAGTTAAATTTTCACAGGCTAATATTTAGTACAACCATTCAAGTATCATTGTTCAAACAGAAAAATGACAAACATTGCGACTTTTATATATATATATATATATATATATATATATATATTACAATTCACAACTGAAATTCAATATATACTAGGGGTTGTGCATTCATAATTTATTTTAGTCTATCTTGGAATATTATGTTCAACATGCCCTTATTCTATCTTCTCTTACTAAGTAGTTTATCTAATGGGCAAAGTTTCTTTAAAGTTTCTGGCTTATAGATGATATGGGTGCTAGTACTGGGTCAGGGTGTTAGCAGTTTAACTTAATTAAAAGTTAACATTTACTGCTGTAGTGGCTAACATATAGAGATTTGCCCATTGTTCATCTACTTCATTTTCCCATGGTGGGTTATTGCCTATTTCCTGAGTTTCCTTATTAATCATCACTCCTTTTGGTTGTGACTTCTTTATTTTCTCTTGACTTTTTCTAATAATCCAAATTCTTTTCTTAATGGTAAGTGGTTTCTCAAACTGTGCCTTACGAACAAATATTCCTTCCTCAGTATCTGCTGAGTATCTTGAGGAATTTGATTGAAATGAAGTTCCCTTATCTTTTGGTGAACTATCTAATTGATGGTAGATGTCCGAAATTCTTTGCTTACCCATACTGTAACTAACAAATAGTCAAATAACAAAAACACATAATCACAGGATGGTAATCAGGAAAAATTAAGTATTTCTAAATACTTAATTGGCTTAAATCAGTGGCTCTGATACCACATTCTTCTGTCACGGCCCCCGTCCCGGTTTTACCCGGTCCAGGAGCCGCGGGACAGAAACCCGTGGTATTTATTATTTGAGTTGACAGCGGAAGATTTAATAGGATCTTTTAAAACTTGTAATTCCCGATTATTTTATTTCATAATTCGGGATCAATCCCGCAATTTACAATAGAGGAATTTCACAAGGAAATTCCCTGATTTACAAAACATGTTTATTTGTTTAACTGAGCCACTACTTCAAGCTTTGTTAGTGCTCCGTAGCACTTTTCCTTGGTTCACAGTAGTCACCTGAAACATGTTTTAAAAATATTTTATCAGCGTGGAAATATTGGCGAGTCACTCAAGTTTGATAAAACGACACATAGTTATAAATTACAGCATAAGAGCGATTACAATGGCTTCTATCTTATTTCTATCTGGCGCCGTGTCACCTCCTGGTGATGATGGTCATACCACTATTGGGTCCTTTCACCCAAGGACTGATGATTATCACTGTTAGGTTAATGAACCTAACCGTGAGAAAATTAGAAATGTGCACAATACCCCACTAGCCAGTGATTCAAGATAACCACGACTTAATCCCTGTAATTATAACTTTTGAAAATGGTTGGAGTATTGTAAAACATATTTAATAAAAAGAGAATGACTCACATTGCAGATTTAAACGGGCAGAGTTTAGCCTACTGATAAGCCTGATAACCTAATTTAAACAATGCACACGAACTAGGTTAGTAACTAATACATCATTTACGATAACTCACGAGATTAAAACCTTCACAACGAATGACAAAGTGCAATACTTAAACATCCATCGTTACGACGAATGACAAAGTATGTGTCACACCCCAACCGATGGCGGAATCATCGGGGCGCGGCACTAGGCGAGTCAGATTGCTCAAGAGAATCCATAACAACTATATTGTGATAATATTTAATACATTCGTTATCCCATATTAACAAATAATACAATCACATAAGTTATCACAGATTTCTTGTCCTCTCGAACAATACAAATCCGACAACCTAGATTTTAGTTGAGTTTCTAGACTTCCTAGCTTGATTCGATATAACTTGCGATCTAACCTGCAACATACGTTAAAATATTTGTCAATACAAAAGTATTGGCGAGTATACAGGTTTGATATGTATAGCGTAATAGATAAAAAGTGTAGCGAATTTCCATATGCATAAACGTAACACACGACATATACACTCACAAAGCTGATACCACCAACTAAGTCCTCGATGCTCGAATATGCGATGGCAAACTAGACCCCGTCGGGCGCAATAGTACTATACTAGTCATGGTGGGACGTCGCGAGTATAAGCCCTAGCACATATGCAACTAGCATCACGTATATCTATGCATGACAGTTATTCGCAAATGATAATTCGATTGATTGAATAATTCGTTTGATAAGTTTGATTTGCTAGAAACGTATGTTACACCTAGAATACGATTAAAAAGGGTTCAAGTATACTCACAGTGCATAATTGACAAGTAGACACAACTTGATTTGGATTGATTGAGAGTACGTCTGAGTTATCCAGGTTACAGATCGTTAAGCGATGAATAGCGCGTAAATGGCGGCGAGAGAACCAAAATTGGTTCGGACATTGATGCTTGGGCTCGTCCGGTCGGCTGGACATGTGGTCCGATCGGCTACCAGGCTATCCGATCGGTTAACACGTTGTTCGATCGTTCAACATGCCGCCCGATCGGTCAGCATGTTGTTCGATCGGTTAACATGTTGTCCGATCGGTTAACATGTGGTCCGATCGGTTAACACATTGTCCGATCGGCCGGTTAAACTTTATCTGCTGTTCGATCGGACAGCAGTCTGATCGGACAGCAATTCGTTCCATTGTCCTGATCATGTCACACTTGATGGATTTCGGAAAGTTTTCAGGTGATTTGACTGAGGTGGTGTGTCATCGTGTTAAACCACTGAAATCCCATCGAATCCGACCCGTTCTAACGGCCAGGAACCACCCCGTTCCACCAGATCTGGCCGTTCTTGATGGTTTTTCTCATGTTTATCCCGAATTCGTACACACCTTGACTAGGTTACGTAGAGCTAGGTGAGATTTATTATAAAAACATGTGAAGTTACTTAGATCCAAGCTGTTTATGGTGAAAATGAGGTCACTCTTTGAAGTTCATGTAAACTATGATGACATCATCTTCGAAACACCTCAAATCCGTAGGAATCACACAACTTCTTGATTAGAAAACATAGATTTAGCCGAGATTTATGTAAAAACGTATGGAAATCACCCAGATCCGAGTTGTTCTTTCATGGGATGACATCACACTTGAAGTTCATAAGAACTTCATGGTGACTTCACCCTAGAATGCCCAAAATCCAGAGATTTCACGGTTAAAAGTGTAGATTTAAAAGGTAGAAGGGTGTAGAATTGAATATAGATCATAGGAGTACAAGATTTAGGTCAGAAACTTACAAAAATCGTGAGAAATCGAGAGATAAAGGGGTTGGAACTTCTGGTCGAGCAGCAACAGTGACAACAAGTGTGTTTGAGGCGAATGAGGGGTATTTATAGGCGAGGAGGAAGGAAAGGAGGGCAGGTTGGCCTGTTCGATCGGTTGGCCCAGCCGTTTGGCTGGCCTGTCCGATCGGTTGGCCCAGTCGTTCGGCTGGCCCGTCCGATCGGTTGGCCCAGCTGTTTGGCTGGCCCATCTATACGGAAGCCTTTCGATCCTCGTTTTTGGTGCGTTGCGATAGTTTGGGCCACATTTCCATATATTTATATTATTATTTATTTATTTATTATAATTAATCACAAAAGGGTCGTATATACGTATTCATATCCCACAGTTTCGATATAACAACGGTTGTCGATTCGAGTATGTGATTATTAGCGACATTTCACGGCCATCAAGGAGGGTAGTATAGGTCCTTTCTTGATGTCATCGTGAGCGTTATTGTGCGTTGTGCCACAATGGCTGACGGGGTACCGTTTGCTCGTATTGTCATCATCGTCACGACGACTGGAGCTATAGCACTCACCCGAGAGTCTTTGTTAGCATTAATTGCTTACGATTTGACACATCACGGTCACCGAGGAGGGTTGACTAGGTCCTCACTCAATGTCATCGTGAGTGTTAGTGTTTGTGATGTGATGTAGCTATAATATATTGCGAAAATATGTGATTATCCTTCGAATAGCGATGTATGCGATATAGTTACATTATGATCCGAATCTCTGGTGCTAGGCGTAACGAGTATATCGAGTAGTAACAACGCACGAAAGTGCGGGTTGTTACAGTCTCCCCTGCTTTAGGAAATTTCGTCCCGAAATTAATCCAACAGGTAGACTTTTGAGAGTTGCTCCTGCATACGTAGCGATACAGCGAGTGACTTGACCGAGAGTTGACAAGCGAGAGTGCTTCGAATAAGAGAGATCGATTGCGATAGCGAGAAGGCGACGTAAAGACAAAAGTAATATCCCACGAGTTGGCGTTCCAAAGTACCTCGTGTCGCGGAGAATTCGTTAGTTCAATATGACTGCAATTTCAAAGAACTTGAAGGGTTTCTCATGACGTGGAACTAACTGAGTCGATCGTTAACCAGCGTTACAAGAAACGTTTATTTTAGATATTTAAAAGGAATTTAGGATGGAAATCTTGAAAATTTTCCTTTTAACATAAGGTCAACTAGGTCGATGTTAACCAATGTTGCAAGGAAGTTTAGGTTTTAAACATTCTAAGGAATTCGAAGATGAAAACTGAGGTTACGAAAAAAAAAACTCTCCTATGGTATGGGTTCAAGCTGAACTCGACGTCGAACCAATGTCTTAAGAAGGATTTTGTTTGATGTTGTAAAAGCTTTTAAGGAAAACTGGACTTATGAAACTCTTCTTGAACATGAAGTTAAACTGATTCGATGTTATCTCCCCGTCGTGAGAGAATTTCACTTGTCCACCGATTTTTTTAAATCAAAATTTTATATAAAAAATAAGTTTTAATAGTACAGAAGGTAGTCAATCACCCAGCCCCACCTGGCACTTCCCCACGCAAGTTGTTTAATATGTTTAAAACACTTATATATAGGATGTACCAGCGGCGTATCCACCATGTTTCGTTCATATTACTTCCGTTTCGTGAGGCGGCGTCAGGTGTCCAGATATGACACGGATAGAATTTGCGCTTACTTGGCCCAGTCAATAGGAAGTCGGACCGAGTATGTAACACCTCGAAAATTTACGTCCAATAATGTATTGACATGTGTCATACGCTTTGAAGGTGTGAAAGAATACTTTAGAGGGACTAAAGCTGACAAACAAAGAAACTATGTGAAAATAAGGGTTCAAAACGTCAACAATGGATAAATATACTTTACAATAACCATACATGATGTTTATACCCTTAAACGAATAAATTATGGATCATACGAAGCTAATTGTGAAAGAAAGTGAGAGATTACAAACTACGGGGGTTAAATGTGTCAACATGTTTAAAGTATACCTCTGAGTGACCTTTTAGTGAACTCGAAGCTTTGTAATGATTAATTATGCTCACTAGAATAAGTGATTAAAATTTCACAAAGTTTCGATAAAGAATGAGGAAGTTATGACAATATTCGTATACGAGGGGTTAAAGCGTCAATGTTGAAAATTATGACCTTTCGGGTAATAACAAAGTGGCCAAGGACTTAACAAAGAAGGTATAAGTCTTGAAGCCCTTGTAGGTAAAGGTGAAGGGGTCAAAATGCAAGAAATAAGCTTAGTTGACCTTTCGAAAGGCCAAGGGACAATATGCAACAACTTTTGGCTTCTGATCACAGGCTTGCGCACCGCAAGCACAATCCTTATGGTGCGCAAGGAGTGCCCAGCTCCAACAGATCCTCCTGTTTGCTGTTTAAACGCAATACTCGACCTTTAATTCAATTTTCCACATCTTGCATGACCCCTAGGCACCCCCTAAACACTTAGGGACACTTGTGGATGAGTTGTGGTCAGTTGTAGACTTGTGTGTCAACAATCCATGGTGATTAAAGCACTATAAAAGCCCATGAAGTTGCAACAAGTTTTTCACACCTTCCATCTGCACTTTGGAGCATTTCTGGAGCTAAATACTTCTCTCTAAGCTTCACAAATCGTGCATAGGACTCTTGTAAGTATGCTTAACCTTTCTTAGTTAAGTTTTTGCTTAGTTTAAGCTTAAAAGTCAAACCGTCGTAATTAACGGTTGACTTAGCGATTAATCATTGATGATCCAGTGATTAGTCGAATTGAAAGTAGTTATAAGTTGGTAATTATGTGGGTAATAAACCCTTAAAAGGGTTCCCCCTGATTCCCACTCTAACTAGGTCAAACGTCGGGTCAAACTTGTAAATAAAAAGTCAACATGATGCTTATTTTCTAATTTATGCATAATTAGCAATGTAGAACACATACAACCTGTTTGATCATTAATATAACTTGGTAATTAGTGTAAGAACATGTCTAAACATGTTCAACCCGACAATTTACTGTTTAGACCCGGTTCGGAACCGAAAGTCGCAAACTTTGACTTTTACTTTGACTTCAGTTCTGACCCATTTTGGTATGATTTAGAAATACCTTAGAGCTCTATTTGGACCAGGTTACATGCTAGTATAACCCTCTGAGATTATACACCATGGTTCATTAGTTAACCAATTAATACGCATGATTCCGTTAATTGCCTATATGTTGACCATTATGCCCTTTTCACCTTAAAATGCGATTCTTGAAAATGTAAAAGTGTAGAAACCTTAGTTACTGATATATAAACTTGTATGCAAAGTTTGACATCAGTTTGAGGTGTAGATTGAGAGTTATGCTCATTAGCGTAATTAAGAAGCTTTATGTTAATTAAACGGCGTGATTAGCGTATAGCCTATTTAAACTCACTTTTTGATATAAAAATTCTTACCCACTGATGTAATATATTATTTTGGGATTTTTGAAGATTTTTAATTAATTTTAGGCTGAGCATAACTTATAGTCGTAAGCTTAATCCGGTAATTGTCGGTTTTGCCCTTACGGGCTATAAAATGAGTTTTACATATCTAATTGACTCCAAACCTTTTGCTACTGATCACATACGATAAATAAATTATTTTAAGCCTTCTGGAATAATAAAAATGTCAGCTTTATGTATAGAACCCGGAAATGGCTTTTAATCGCCTTTTTAAGCGTTTTTAACGCATAGTATGTACTAGAACTATTTTAAACATACAAGGGTTGATACCTACTGATATTTTAGGTAAATTATAATATTTTAACAGTAAGCAAAATTTGTTAAACTCGGACTTCAGTTTTGAGCTTTACGGCTTATGTGAAATTACCAAAATGCCCCTACAGTGCATAGTCTGGTTATAATTAACAAATTTCACACATATACAATACCCTACTGTTATAAATTGGTAAACTAAGTATTTTTGCTGAACATATCAGACCTGTAACTTGGGTTAATACTTAAACTCTTTTATAACCTTATAAATGACCAAATTACCCCTACGGGGCATAGTTTGTGTTCAATTTCGTTTTGGGCATAATGGAAGGTATCCTACTGATATCACAACATATTTGAGGCATATTAACTTAGGAAACCTGGTTAGGACCCTTATGATTACCCGTTACGCCTCTTGCGCGTTCGGTTCGGTTATGTAACTAGTTGCATAAATTAGCCGAAACGGGTCAAACCTTATCGGTTTTATCTCAAAATCCAGAAGGTGTTTAGATTACCCATATTATACAAGTCTTCAAACTTGTCGGGTCTAAAACACATTCTATTCCGGTCTTCGCTTAATCATGCGTTTGAACCGTACCTTTCTGTAAGACTAACCGGTCTAAGCTTAGGCTTAATTAAAGACAGGCTAGCATTCTAATTGGTTATTTATACCATCATTCTAGACTAGAGGCTTCCGGTAAATGGTACATACGCTTACTTAAGTGAATACGGCTGAGTTATTAAATTCTTGATATTTAAGACAGGAGCTAGCTCAGGTAAATACTCTTAACTTATTTTCCCTATACGGGCTTGGGTTACGGTATTATAATAATACCGCTTGGTCGGACATTAAATCTTCCATCGTTTGGTGGTTAATTGAATATTTTAATCGGCCCGTTTAAATCGTTTTGTGTACTTAAAGCCTTTGGGGGGTTAATGACCATGTCCCGGATATCCTTGGCATCATTCATGAAATGGCCACGACCAAGGCACGGGGTGTAGGCGTACACCTGACAGCTGCATATGTAAAAACTGGTATCCCACCTTAAGGAATCAGCCTTGTGGGCATTATACCTGTGGTGTGTCTATTAAGCTTTAACCCGGCACGATCCGGGCTACTGAACGCATAAGGAACATGTAATTCATTTACAATATTATATATTTAAATAATTCTCCCAAGTTATGAAATGGTTATGCCACGTGCATTTAAACCAATTTTATTAAACCTTTTCAAAATGAGTCGGTTGAGTGTATTTACCAGTGAAAATGATGTATTTTCCAAAAGGGTTAAGTGACAGGTACTGTACGTAATTGGCTGGAAGCTCAGGGCGTTTATAAGGAATCTCGCAAGTTCTAGGCGCCTAAAGTCTGTTGAAGTTTATGTTTTGAGATCCGCATGTGGATCCTTTACTTTCCGTTGTAATACTTGATATTACTTTATATTCGGATTGTAATATATTTATCTTTTGCTTCCGCTGTGCATTTACATATTGTGTTGTTTGACCATGATGATATCAACTACGTCACGATACTCCCCACTGGTGATACGTGGAAAATTCAGGGTGTGACAGAGTATAGGGTAGAATCGAATAGGTTGGATTGCGAATGTAGCTGTAGCAGCGTGAGCGAGTAGCCTGATGACACAAAACATTTATGTGTCGTGTCTGGGTAGGCGTCAAGCGACAAGCGATAAGCGGATAGCGCGTTTTTTATTAGATTCCACATTAAACCCACATGGCACGTTTCCACGAGAGGTTGCTAACATGGTGAAATACCACGTTTAACCAGGTTAGTTTTGCCTCGTGAAGCGGTGTCATGTGTACTAATGCCACACAGACTGCAACGAACACCAAGCGAGCGATAAGCGGTACCGATACGCGAATAAGCGGTAGACTATATACGATAAGCGATAAGCGATTAGAGGATTAAGAGAATAATACAACACTAGTAATGACGGCGGGGATAAATGATTACGATAAGCGGTAGTTGTTGCGTTGCTAGCGATGGAGGTATACACGATTTATGCGGTTCGATTTGATTGATTAACACCACAGAATTTAACTAATATTAGACCCCACATGGCCTTTTTCCACGAAAGGTCGCTGATATGACTAAAACACCTGGTTTTAACCATATGAGCTTCATCTCGTGAAACGAGGTCATGCGTGCTTACTTAACACGAATATCACAGTTAACGGTATAGCGATAGATTGATACACATCAACGATATAGATTCACACTATAAGCGATAGAGGTTGCGAAATACACATGATAAGCTATTACGATTAGCCGAGTTTTGTTTTGAATAAGCTTTACGTTACGTTGCGACGCATCACAGTTATCGAAGAGGGTAGAATAGGTCCTCACTCAAACAACATCGTGAGCGTTACTGTACTCGATGAGATTGATCGCGACAGACTTACGACCGGTCTTGCATCGATACAATGGCCCTGCGAGGTAGACTCTCGGAGTCCATCGATGAGGTGATTGCATTGCGTTTGCAGACTTGCGTTAAGTCTCACGATGATGCGATTTAGTTGTTACGCCTTGCGATTGAGTGTAGTGTGCTGAAAATAATCACAATAGTATAATAGGTCTAATAACGTTCGACTCCACGTGGCACTTTCTTCACGGAACTTTGGTAGTATGATAAAGCACACCTTGCTTGACCCCTACTACTTTCATCCCGTGAATTGGTGTCACCTTTTGTTAAAACGCTTATGGCACCTTAGAATTTACTACGATCTCCGTGCACTGATCCAAATAATCCCGTGTGCACCCGTGATTAATCGTTCCTTGCACGTTTATCGTACCTTGTTCTAAGAGTGTAGTGAGGGTAAAACACATTATTTCGTGGTATAGTATATAGTATGTGTGTGAATCTATTCTAAGTGCGACGATTTGAGAGTGAAGAGGGAACGAAAACGAGAGTTAACGTTACTCATAGTGGCAACATCGGGTAATAGAGTAGGTTCAAAACTTAGAATTTACGTCGAAAATCGTATTATTACAACTTTATCCTACGCCTGCTAGATGCTTGATGCTGAAGACTTTTGCTGGAGCTGTTGTTGTTGTACTCAAGTTCGCGGTTCGATGCGGCTGTTGCGAGTGAAGTGACCGTAACGGTTGTAGTTATTGCAATAGCGACAGTCAGCCCCAATTGGATGATGATAGGTACACGAGTAACACTGGGGATGAGTTCCAGTGTAAGCTCATTTTGGAAACACCGGAACTGTTGAAGAGGTTTCGGTTGCAACAGTTCGGTTGTTGATGAATTCGGGCTTGAAATATTTCGTTTGCGGCTGGGTTTGTCGATGTCTTGCGATGAGGTGTCGTCGTTGGAGGATTCGTCTGAAGGCTCACTTGCAGAATCTTTGGCCGAGTTGTCGAAAGATCCGTCAACAGATTTGTCAGAAGAATCGTTGGCAGATTCGTCAGAAGAATCGTTGGCAGATTCGTCAGAAGAATTGTCAGCAGATTCGTCAGAAGAATCGTCGACAGATTCTTCAGGAGAATCGTCAACAGGATCGTCTGATGAATTAATGACGATTGCTTGATAAGCTTGCTTGACAGGGTTCTTGGAGAAAAATCCTTCCATGAGTCGTTTGTTGTTGATTTCTGCGGCTAAGCGGTAGGTTTCTTCGATGGTAGCAGGTCTTGCAGCTTCGACAAAATCACCCGCACACTCAGGTAAGCCGCGGATGTACTTCGAAATGGCTTTTTCTGAAGTGTTGACTTGACTTGGGCAGATTATGCTAAGCTGTTTGAACCTTGCGGTGTAGCCAGCGTTGTCACCTTCGACTTGGTTGATTTTCCAGAATTCGTCTTCCAGCTTCTGAATTTCGTGAGGAGGACAATACTCTTTCCTCATGAGCTCTTTCAGCTCATTCCAAGAAAGAACGTAAGATGAGGAGATCCCACGTTTGTTACGTTCGGCGGTCCACCAGTCGAGTGCTCGTGATTGAAATACTCCGGTAGCGCAAGTAGTACGGAAACTATCGGGACACCCACTTTGACGAAGGGTAACTTCGATAGAATCGAACCACTGGAGTAGTTGAGAAACACCTCCTTTGCCTGTGAAGACCATCGGATCACAGGCTTTGAAGTGTTTATAGAGAAATGTAGACTGCGGCTCTTCTGTCTTAACGTCTTCCGAAGTTCGAGGGTTGATAAGAGAGTGCACTCGTGCGGCAATTTGAGGAATGACTTTGACCACTTCCCTGGTCACAAATGAAGCAATCCTCTTTTCGCCCCTTCGTTTGGCTCGTCTCTTTGCTAACATTCTCGAAGTAGAGTTGTTGGAAGGCATCTAGACAGAAAGAGACCTGGAGTGAGATTCGATCATAATGATTTTTGAGTTTTGCGATGCGATTGAGCGCGTTCAAAACTTGATGAGATAGTACAGTAGTAATACGAATCACATAGGAGCCACATAGGAGACACGAAATTCCTAAGTACTCACATAATGACTTGTTTGTTTATACGTATATATATATTTATATAGATGTAATTTGTAATCATACACATACAGGTCGATTTAGAATAAGCGAGGACGCGTTGCGGTGAGAAAACGAGAGCGAAGGCGATAGATTATGCATTAGTTTTGTTGCGAACGTTCGGGTTTCGTTTTAGATTGCGATGGCTATGCGACTTGTGCGTGTATAAAGCAGGGAGTGAAAATCATTAAATCGAGAAATCGATAAAGCGTAAAGTTCCAAAACGTAGGTAAGTTTCCAACCAGTTGTAAGATTGATGGGTCGTATGATAGAGTGCCTTGGGTGTTTAGGCGTCGACTACCCAAGGTATCCCAACTGTATTCGACAAGTTCGTGCACGCGCGTTGACCTAGAAAACTTCATGCTTCCACTGGGATGCAGCTCATGACATTCGTCTTTCTAGTCATCGAGTGGCTCGAGTTATCGTGTTAGTCGAGTCCTTGGTAAGAGCTTTTGTAAACCAGTTTATAGAGAGTGGAACGGCTTAGTAAGGTATGGGTTTCACCCCTGACTTAACAACTTTGTTCCTAATTGTGGTTATGCTCATCAAATAAATTCGTGAGTTCCACTAGATTTCGAAATGGAGACTTTCGTCGAGATGTGGATGTCACTCCTAACTCGATGAAAGGTTCTCGTGCTAGAAAATGCGCTGAGTGAGCGATCTCATCGAGAGTTCTTGGTTTTCACACCTGGTCTCGACAGGATCACTCGGTTTTGTTATGCGAGTAATTTCGAAAACACGTGTATTATGTCAGCCTTAGGGAAGGCTAAGTAGTATTCCAGCCTTAGGAAAGGCTTCTTCGTGTGAAGTTGTAGCATGCGGTGTTCACACAAAGTTGTAGCTTTTAGCAATTTGGATCGAGAGTATCAAGTAGGCCCGATACAACCCTACTGGTTCGTACGAGTCGGCCTGTTGGTACTTAGACTATAGACTAGGTTAATTTCTAACACGTTGACCCGGACTAGGTCGAGCCTTACCTAATTCCCTATAGTTATGGCTCTGATACCAATCTGTCACACCCCAACCGATGGCGGAATCATCGGGGCGCGGCACTAGGCGAATCAGATTGCTCAAGAGAATCCATAACAACTATATTGTGATAATATTTAATACATTCGTTATCCCATATTAACAAATAATACAATCACATAAGTTATCACAGATTTCTTGTCCTCTCGAACAATACAAATCCGACAACCTAGATTTTAGTTGAGTTTCTAGACTTCCTAGCTTGATTCGATATAGCTTGCGATCTAACCTGCAACATACGTTAAAATATTTGTCAATACAAAAGTATTGGCGAGTATACAGGTTTGATATGTATAGCGTAATAGATAAAAAGTGTAGCGAATTTCCATATGCATAAACGTAACACACGACATATACACTCACAAAGCTGATACTACCAACTAAGTCCTTGATGCTCGAATATGCGATGGCAAACTAGACCCCGTCGGGCGCAATAGTACTATACTAGTCATGGTGGGACGTCGCGAGTATAAGCCCTAGCACATATGCAACTAGCATCACGTATATCTATGCATGACAGTTATTCGCAAGTGATAATTCGATTGATTGAATAATTCGTTTGATAAGTTCGATTTGCTAGAAACGTATGTTACACCCAGAATACGATTAAAAAGGGTTCAAGTATACTCACAGTGCATAATTGACAAGTAGACACAACTTGATTTGGATTGATTGAGAGTACGTCTGAGTTATCCTGGTTACAGATCGTTAAGCGATGAATAGCGCGTAAATGGCGGCGAGAGAACCAAAATTGGTTTGGACATTGATGCTTGGGCTCGTCCGGTCGGCTGGACATGTGGTTCGATCGGCTACCAGGCTATCTGATCGGTTAACACGTGGTTCGATCGTTCAACATGCCGTCCGATCGGTCAGCATGTTGTTCGATCGGTTAACATATGGTCCGATCGGTTAACACATTGTCCGATCGGACGGCAATTCGTTCTATTGTCCTGATCATGTCACACTTGATGGGTTTCGGAAAGATTTCAGGTGATTTGACTGAGGTAGTGTGTCATCGTGTTAAACCACTGAAATCCCATCGAATCTGACCCGTTCTAATGGCCGGGAACCACCCCGTTCCATCAGATCTGGCCGTTCTTGATGGTTTTTCTCATGTTTATCCCGAATTCGTACACACCTTGATAGGTTACGTAGAGCTAGGTGAGATTTATTATAAAAACATGTGAAGTTACTTAGAACCGAGCTGTTTATGGTGAAAATGAGGTCACTCTTTGAAGTTCATGTAAACTTATGATGACATCATCTTCGAAACACCTCAAATCCGTAGGAATCACACAACTTCTTGATTAGAAAACATAGATTTAGCCGAGATTTATGTAAAAACGTATGGAAATCACCCAGATCCGAGTTGTTCTTTCATGGGATGACATCACACTTGAAGTTCATAAGAACTTCATGGTGACATCACCCTAGAATGCCCAAAATCTAGAGATTTCACGGTTAAAAATGTAGATTTAAAAGGTAGAAGGGTGTAGAATTGAATATAGATCATAGGAGTACAAGATTTAGGTCAGAAACTTACAAAAATCGCGAGAAATCGAGAGATAAAGGGGTTGGAACTTCTGGTCGAGCAGCAACAGTGACAACAAGTGTGTTTGAGGCGAATGAGGGGTATTTATAGGCGAGGAGGAAGGAAAGGAGGGCAGGTTGGCCTGTTCGATCGGTTGGCCCAGCCGTTCGGCTGGCCTGTCCGATCGGTTGGCCCAGTCGTTCGGCTGGCCCGTCCGATCGGTTGGCCCAGCCGTTTGGCTGGCCCATCCGTACGGAGGCCTTTCGATCCTCGTTTTTGGTGCGTTGCGATAGTTTGGGCCACATTTCCATATATTTATATTATTATTTATTTATTATAATTAATCACAAAAGGGTCGTATATACGTATTCATATCCCACAGTTTCGATATAACAACGGTTCTCGATTCGAGTATGCGGTTATTAGCGACGTTTCACGGCCATCAAGGAGGGTAGTATAGGTCCTTTCTTGATGTCATCGTGAGCGTTATTATGCGTTGTGCCACAATGGCTGACGGGGTACCGTTTGCTCGTATTGTCATCATCGTCACGACGACTGGAGCTATAGCACTCACCCGAGAGTCTTTGTTATCGTTAATTGCTTACGATTCGACACATCACGGTCACCGAGGAGGGTAGAATAGGTCCTCACTCAATGTCATCGTGAGTGTTAGTGTTTGTGATGTGATGCAGCTATAATATATTGCGAAAATATGCGATTATCCTTCGAATAGCGATGTATGCGATATAGTTACATTATGATCCGAATCTCTGGTGCTAGGCGTAACGAGTATATCGAGTAGTAACAACGAACAAAAGTGCGGGTTGTTACAGTATGGCCCTAATGTGGGCAGCACTTAAACATTCATCGGATAGTTTCAATCGATCGGACATTGAATCGTAGCAGCGATCGAGTTAATACCTTGTATCGTAGTAGCGCCTCACTACTTTAAAACTTTGAATTTGAGCAGTAGAACTTCATTTTTGACTGAAATCTCGAGCACAGATGATTTTTGTGTTTTACGCGGCCCGTGAGGATCATCTATTCGTAGACTAGGGCTACGGTGTCACGAGTAGGTTTACCAGGTGGTCGACACGTGGCCTGTTAGCTGATCCGGAGTTTTGATGAGTTGTCGCGGCCCGCGTAACCTTACCTTAAATTTTACGCGGCCCGCGTGAAACCATAAAATTTGTTTTTCTTGATTTTTGTTATGGATCAGGGTTTCATGGGTCCGGGTTTTCACTTACGGGTCGTTTTGGGACATTTTTGAAGGTCCTTACACTAAATTCACCACAAAAATAGTTGTGGTGGATTATTAGTAGTTATTTAGATATGAGAATGCGCATTGTAAAAGGGGGAAAAGCGAGTTGATGTTTAAGTGCATAAGCCCCTCCCTAAACGTGTCAAAATGGGATTAAGTGTATTGCTTGTGTACTAGACACATAATTCATCATAAAAATCTCGAACCCGAGCAAAGGTTTTTAGTTAAATACATTGGTGTATGTATTTGGTTGTTTAAGAATCAAGTTGGTGGTTTTAAATGCGAACGGGTCAAAATGTTGATTTTAAATAATAAGCCGATTGCTTAAAATTTTTTAATTTTATTAGTTTGGAATGTTGAATTTTAACTCCATATGATGGAGAATTTAATTACGAATGCGTAGGAAAAAGAATCACGTAAAACGGACAAGTAGATAAAAAGTTAGAGCATTTTGAAGTTCGATTTTGTTCGAAAAATGATGCTTGGAAAAAAATGCAGGTTTTAACCTGCACCTGCTGGAAATCAGTCTCCCCTGCGGTACGCGGAGGGATACACATATGCTGTCGCGACACGCGGGGGTCGCTCGCGGCCCGCGTAAGTTATGGTGGAATCTGTCGCGGGGCGCGACAGACTCAAAAGTCTGAAAATTTATTTTGTTTCGATTGTTTTGATACTAGAACTTGATTATACTATTATTTAAGATATCAAAACTAACTTTTAAGTTGGTTTTGATCATAGGTGAATATCAGGAGTACCGGATGAAGATCAAGCTCAACGTAGAACCGAACACGATGTTGTTACAAGCTTCCGCACATAGTTTAGTCATTATTTCTAAACGGCAATTTTTTACCAATCATGATGTAACGTTATAAAATTTAGAAAAGTTTTAAATTAACTTGTATTCTTAATTGATATGTAATCATAATTACATGTTTTTTTCGTAAATTATACGTAAACATTAAAATAATAGCAAGGGTGTTACAGTTCTTTTCGTGCACTTTCAATTGAGGTGAAGCATAGGCAATAACCTTGCCTCTCTGCATAAGCACACAACCCATACCTGTGTGCGATGTGTCACAATAAACTACAATCTCTTCGATCCCTTCTGGCAATGTCAACACATGAGCATTGCTTAATTTCTGTTTAAGAATTTCAAAGGATTATTGTTGCTTGGGACCCCAATCAAACTTTATATTCTTGCGAGTTAACGATGTTAGAGGTGCAGCAATCCTAGAAAATTTTTCAATGAAACACCCGTAGTATCCTGGTAGACCTAAGAAGCTACGTATATCTGTAGGTGTCTTAGGCGCTAGCCAATTCATAATCGCCTCAATTTTAGCGGGATCCACCTGGATACCACACTCGCTTACCACATGTCCAAGAAATTGGACTTTTCGTAGCCAGAACTCACATTTAGAGAACTTTGCGTAGAGCTTTTCTTGTTGCAGAAGTTTAAGGATACACCGAAGGTGTTTCTCATGATCAGCTTGATTATTTGAATAAATAAGAATGTCATCAATGAAAACAATGACAAACTTGTCTAGTTACGGCTTGCAAACGCGATTCATGAGATCCATGAATGCTGCAGGTGCATTAGTGAGCCCGAAAGGCATCACCAAGAACTCGTAGTGGCCATAGCGTGTTCTGAATGCGGTCTTGTGCACATCTTTGCTTCTGACCTTCACCTGATGATAACCTGACCTTAGATCAATCTTGGAAAAGTAACTTGCTCCTTGAAGCTGATCGAACAAATCATCGATCCTGGGCAATGGATATCTGTTCTTGATTGTAACTTTGTTCAGCTCATGATAATCAATGCATAGACGCATTGATCCATATTTCTTCTTTACAAATAAAATAGGCACTCCCCAAGGAGACGAGCTAGGCTGAATAAAACCTTTCTCCAACAAATCATCCAACTGTGTTCTTAATTCCTACATTTCTGTCGGTGCCAACCGATAAGGAGCTCGTGCTACAGGGGATGCTCCTGGAATGATATCGATTCTAAACTCCACTTGTCTGTCTGGGGGTAAACCAGGCAACTCTTCAGGAAAAACGTATGGATATTCAAAAATAACAGGGATGTCTTCGATCTTGGGCTTTGGCTCATCAACGGTCACCTATGCCATGTAAATGACACAACCTTTCTTCAAACACTTCGATGCCTTAAGCATAGATACTTGTTTAGGCAATCCATACTGTGTATCTCCTTGAATTGTAAGTGACTCACCATAAGGAGTTTTGATGACCACTTGCTTCTTATCACATGCAATTTGAGCTTGGTTAAAAGATAACCAATCGATGCCAATAACTATATCGAATCCTGCCAACTTCATCGGAAACAAAGAGAACAGAAAGGAGTGGTTCCTAATGGATATAAAACATCCATCTAAAATTGTTGAAGCAGTCTCTAAAGTACCATCGGCCAATTCTACCTCATATTTTATGTCTAGAGTTTTAACAGGCAGATTTACCGGTTTACAAAATTTATTGTCTACAAACGACTTATCTGCGCCAGAATCAAACAAAACTCTAGCATAAACATCATTGATGAGGAAAGTACCTGTTATAATGTTATCATTCTGTACTGCCTCCTGGGCGTTCATCTGGAAGACTCGAGCGTTTGTTTTCTTGGCCTCTTCAGGCTTCTTTGCAAGTTTTGGGCAGTTGGTTTTGATGTGCCCTTTCTCGTTACAGTTGTAACAAGTCACGTTTTTCAACTCCTTGCTTTCTAAAGTCTTGTGACCCTTGGTCTTTCAAATTCCACAAAGTTTAGCATGTGGGTCGATCGTACATTTTTCCAGAATGACGCTTTCTGCAGTTCCTGCACTTGGGTCTGTTATCAGACTGACTCGAGTTTTTCTTGAACTCGGAACCTTTCTTACGATCGAAATTCCCCTTTTTCTTCTTGTCAGAACGATGAGAGCTCTCCTCTTCTCTTTTCCTTTTTCCCCCATCAGAAGTTTTAACAGACTTATTCCTGATTGCATCTAAAGTGAGGGATAAGGACAAGTTCACCATGGACCTATATGTGGTAGGCCTGGATGCTTTAACATTTCCTTTCATTTCTGGTGCCAGGCCTCCAATAAAACGCGCTATGCGCTTTGGTTCCGATGTGACCAAATAAGGAACCAAACAGGACATGGTGTTGAAACTCGTCACATACGCTTGACAATCCAAATTCTTCATGACCAAAGTCAAGAAGTATGCTTCAATCTTTTCTACCTCAAGCTGAGGACAGAAGTGCAACAAATTGTTCCCAAGACAAATTATAAAGCGGGATTTTCCCCATGGCTTGGAGCAGTGATCTCCACCATACCAATGCTTCTCCTTTAAACGATTGCGAAACAAACTTCACAATATCCTGTTCCGCATAACCACTGATGTCTACTACAGTATCCATCTCATTGAGCCATGTCATACAATCAATGGTTCCTTTTTCGCCCGTAAAGTCCCTTGGCTTGCAAAAGACAGTATTTATAAGAGCAGGTCTTTGAGCGCGGTTCTTGATTTAACAAAATTTGTTTGGAGGGGTGACTCTTCTGATTCGATGAATGATGTGAATCTTCCCTATGAGATGTATGTGTCTTGGAAGGTGGTTTTGTATGAGGTACAGATTGGGTCCCGGTGCGAGTACCACTTGGTTCTTTGAACTGTGTGTCAATGGCTTGAGTGACAACATTATCTATCATAGCTTGTAAATCTGCACCCGTTACATTCATTCTTGTATCGTCATTCCTCATATTGGGATGACTGTTAACCTCGTCTGATTCAGGCATGCTGAAGCTTGTTTTCTATAAAACAATTGACAATAATTTTGTTTAGAAGTCTATTATGGAATCATCATTTTCGATGATTCATTAACCATGGTATAAATAGACCATATTTGGATAATTTGATAATCAGGTTTATTTTAAACTTTTCATTATAGTTAATCCAGTTATAAACTATTAAGGATATTAAAATGGCACAAAAGCCTTGTCACAAAGGGCAGTTTTGAATTTATGAGCCATGATCTTATAGGATCGAGGCATTAAGGTTTGAACATAGTTCATTACCTTTCTTGACAGGGAGTTATAGACTACCACTGTCATTTGTCTTTAGGACAATAAGTATAGCCCGTAGGCACTTCATCACTAATGGATGTTTATAATATGATCATCTTATTTGATGACATAAGCCATGATTTATAGATCATTAGGCTGAATAAGAAATTTAGAAGAATCCAATATAAGGATGACTAGTGTGATTTTCTCGAACCACACTTGTCAAGAGTGCTAACACGTTTTTAGGTGTTAACAAGGATTTATTATCTTAAAAAGGTCCTACTATCATGGCCATGTCTTAAAATGACATATAGGCTAGGTTTTACCTTTAAGATTTTATTTTGAGGTTATATTGCGGATCAATTATAAATTGGAATGATATTTTGTTTTGTTTTATATAGTACATGCATATATATAATGACAAATAATTTTTAAAATGAAACATTCCATAAATTGTAAAAAGTACAATAACTCCCCTAAACGGGACTTTAAATAAATAACATTGTCCATGCAGGGACTAACATAAGAAAGACAAGTCCACGCAGGGACTAAATACATAAATAAATGTCCACGCAGGGACTTAATTGAAATTTTAAAAGTTACAAAACAATAAATAGGGATTTTTAATAGTCCCTCTTCTTCTTCCCCTTTATAAGGCTTGCCAAACCCTTTAGTAGATCGCGGCGGCTCCTACGTTCTTCGTCTACCCTTTGTTCCACCTCGTGCAACCTTTGGAGGATTTCTTGTTGCTGTGGTGGTTGAATTTGTGGTGGTTGCAGCGACTGCTGCTGCTGAGGTTGAGGAGGTGGTGGGTGTTGATACCCATATGCTGGGTACCCAGTTGGGTACGTAGCTGGAAAGGTCCAGGGTAGAGAGCATTGTAGTTTGTTGCCTCGTCGTATGGGTCAACGGCAGGGGCATTGTTGTAATTGTAACCCGGGTAAGTTTGTTGCTCAAACGGGTTATACCCGGCTGCACCTGGGTATGATGGAATTGGGTTTTCATAACCCACGGGTGGTGCTGGTGTGACTGGTACAGAGAAGACTTCAGAAACTGCATTTGAAGGCCCACCCATTTGCGGGTCTTCATAGAGCGGCGGGTAGTTGCTGTTGCTGGAGTGTTGGAGGGTACTGAAATGGAAACCCCCACGCACGGACATCCGTGCACTTCTTCTCTGCCTCGATGGTTCTGAAGGCGGTGGCTACTCTGGCGCTGGTGGTGGCGGCATCGTAACCGCCTGAAAATGTGGGTCCTCTGAAGGGACCTGCTGGTGTGGTGGTGAGTAGTAGTGAGGGGGAGTATACTCCCACTTGTATGAAGCCCATCTTTCAGCCCAGTTATCAGGGCCCCTGTAAGGCAAACCATGAAAGGATGATCCGCTGGATATATCAATGGGATGCGTCGGCATCCCAGATGGCGGCATCTCAGGATCTGGATCTTCGTCCACATCCATGTTTTGGTACTTCGAAAAACGGTCAGCCGGTCCCAAAGAGTTTTGACCCTCTGGTTCTTCTATCTGGTTCAACGGGTTGAACCGGCTCTGGAAATAAGGAGTTGGGTTCTGGAAAGAACTGTGAGCTCCCGAACGCGGCAAAGGAATAAAAGAATGACGAGAGTCGTTGGGCTCATCCTCCTATTGTGGCCCAAAGGAATGATGATAGGATGGTGAGGAGCTCAGCGAGACAGAGCGTCTCGCGGGCTCAAGGTATGTCCTTAAGTCTTCGTGAGGACTTGATCCAAATGATGCAGATGGTGTACGCCGGTGAGATGTTCCGGCTTCGGGGTCGTTCCTGGCAATAATTGGAGCTTTTCCTCGTCCTCCACGGCCAGAAACAACAAAAGATATAAACCAATTAAGATTAGGATTAATCCTAGGTCCTTTGCCTAGACTCGGAAGTCAAGGAATGTGCAACTGTGTCATTGAGATTAAACACAAAAGGTTAGTGTTTAATTCCTTCAATGTTGGCTCTGATACCTGACGTGTGCGTATATATACATAATATTGCAATGAAATTACACACGATTTGGTTTTAAATTTATAAAAGTGATTATTACTTTAACATCAAAACACACACGAAAGAGGCAAGTGTACCCCGTCATATATGTAGTAAAGCATCGGTAAGAACCAAGTATCGATCCAAGGAAATGGGCGGAGAAATAATACTAGACCTTTGTCACTAAACTACCGGTAAAAACATAAGTTGTTTGATTTTTTATAAACTAAAGTAAGCATAAACTAATATTTATAAAACATAGTAAACTTCAAATATGAAAATAGATAAATAGCCTTACTTAATACACAACCAAAGCATGTCAACTAAGTTGGTTTTGGCACTAGAAGCATTCGGTCAATTTTCCATTTTAAGACAATTAGTATCCCTTTCGGGAATCCTAACATGACAATCATTCGGAAAGTTAAAACGATAATCACACTTTAACCACCTAAAATTGTTCTTTAACGTGCAATTGATAAATGTCTATGAAAATCTCTTAAAAATACGTTAGTCATCCGTTAGGAGTTTTCTAACCGCACTTAATCAAGGAAAGCGACACCGATAAACACAATGCAACCACCGAGACAAGCATAAACTAGATTAAATCACAACCGAGTTCATTTTACAAATCTTACACATAAATTCACCAAGATAGCAATTTTGTCCTAAACTACTAACTAAGTTAACAAATCATGGCAAGAATTCATAACGACACCATTTAACCCGTTTAGGTCCTTACGTGACGGCAAGCTTTCTTGATTAACAATAATTACATTTTATTAAATCACTAACCATTTCTAGTATCATGATGCATACATTTAAACCAAGCTAAACTAGTTAACCAAGTTCAAAGTTTACTAATACAAGATTAATTAAGCTTCATTTTTCAACTATCCTAACTAACCAAATACCAATCATCCAACAAAATTACTTATAATCAAGAAATCAATATCAATAACAAGGTTGCAAACTAATCATCAAAGATAATCATAGAAAATACTTCCAAATGTCATTACAAACAAGATTAACATACTAATGATTATAATCAAGCAAGGGATTGTTGTGTTTTTGCCCAAAGGCTACAATAATACATAAACATTAATCTAAATGCTTGAAAGATTAACAAAATAATGGAAAGATTAGAAAACCAAACCATAAACAAGCATAAGATTAAGAATCTGGAAGATAACGAAGCTAATCGGCACAATGTGGCTTGAATCCGGGTGAAAGCAGAAGCCTCCGGAGCCTGAAAATCGCCAGAATCGCTTCCAAAATGTCCAGAGTTACGAGCAGAATGTTTCTGCAGGTTTTTTATATTTTTTCGATGTCGCACGGTCGTGCGTCCTGTTGCACGACCGTTCACTTTTTGAATTATTGGAGGTATGGTGCACCATACTGCATGACGTCACAGATCTTGACCAGTCGTAGGTCACGCACGACCGTTCTTCATATGGCACGACCGTGCGTTTCCGGGATCATGTTGCATGGATTTCTGCACTGGTCATTCAGTTCCGGGGTTTTGGGTGATCATCGGATCCGCACGGGGTGCAAGATATGGAACGCCCGTGCATCACCGGGATTGCCTTGATTTCCTTGCACGCCGAGTTGCACGTTCGTTCAATGCCGGACTGGCTTTCATTTGTCGGAGATGCACGGTCGTGCATTACGTCGCACGACCGTTCCACACGCCCAGGTCAGTTTTCTAACAGAATGTTCGCAGCTTTGTCGTTTTCTCCGAAAAGTACTCGTTTTCGCTATCATCTTGTCTGGTATGCTGTTTTAGGCCTGTAAATAAAAGTGTAGATGATTAAGCATCCGAATGACGGTTTTACGGCCGAAAACGCATAAAATAGGGGTAAAACGGGGGACTAAAATATGTGTAAATTAGCGAATATCAAATCTCCCCACACTTGAACCTTGCTTGTCCTCAAGCAAGCTAAACTAAAATGCAATAAAAGATAGACTCAAACAATAACGATAATTTACACAATATTTTATTGAAACTACTACAAACGGTTAGCCAGTTTTTCGAAAGACAACATCAATAGACTCAAACCCAACAAGCATATGCAAATATATAGCGACAACCAAAAAGCCGTGACTTCACATTTAATTGACTCAACATGTTAATCTTCACACAACTCACAATGTTCACACACACTCGGTTTTATTTATGAAATATACATAAAATGTGTACGTGCGAACACTCAACGCCTCGTCAATGAAATGCGTAATATCATAAGCTTGTCATAAGATCTAGTCTCCACCAACTAACATGCGAAAAAGTGTAAATCAAGAGGTCTTTACGGGTTGTAACGTTAGGCTTGGGCGAAGGGTATGGAAATGGATATTTAAAGTGGCGAAAATGGTTAAAACTCGGTAGTAGCGTTTAACTAGCAACAAACAATACAACTATACATACAAATGCCTTAAAAAGGCGACTATTGCGCAATCGAGCTCATCAACTATATTTTAACATTTAAGCATTCAAAATTGCTCGATTTTCGTCGACTTCACCCTATTTTAGGGTGTTTTATTTTATTTTTTATTTTTTTTGACAAAGAAACTAGATATATAATAAACAATAAACTACAACAAACGCTAGTTAAACGATTATTTTGACCGAGTTTCAACACTAAAAAGGTTTAAAACATAAAAAGGCTAAATTTGGCTAAGTGGGCGATAATGTGGGTAAACAAAGGTAAACGGGAAGGCTCGACATGGTTAATCCTAAAGGGTAAAATAAGGTTTACGGGAAGCACAACACAAAGAACAAGGTTTACAACAAAGGGGTAATCTAAGTGCCTCTATCACTTCTACACAAATCCGCAAGTTCATGGTCTTAACAAGCATACTAGTGACAAGTTCTAAATTACACATAACATCCGGCTCACTCCTATATCCGAAATGAACAAATATATAACAATATCAAGGCTCAAATATGCTCACGTAACGGAAGGAATGGGTAAAAGTGTGAAAACTATCATGCAAGTCTTTCTTTGTTTGTCACGCTTTCCGGTTTTCTTTTTCAAAAATATTTTGCTTGTCGAGTTTTTATCAAATCCGAAGCTTTCTAAAACACAACCAACCGGTTTATTTACTAAAATATATACAAAATACATGTATTTTTGAATGCTTTTTCTGATTTTCTGATTTTTATATATATATAGGACAAACAAAGTTAACAAAGTTAACCCCCTCCCCACACTTGAACTTCGCATTGTCCCCAATGCGAGACCCGAAATATAGAGAAAAGGATAATAGTACTCCCCTCAAGATGATGTTGATGCAACGAGACTTCCGAAGCTGTATCTGTCACGTGCTCCGGTCCAAGATATGTCGGATCTGCAAGTATGTCACATGTACACCAAAACAGAACAGAAACAGAATAAACCCAAATAAACCATAATGTACATAAATAATCCTAAAAATCCAAATAAATAATCCTAAAAATCCAAACAAATACAAGACATAAAGTAAATTGTCTGAAAATGAAATACAATCCGAGGGTGTTTTGAAATACTACCCAAAATGAACACCCGAAATATAAAGTACTGAAATAAAAACAACCATCAACTGTCAACACCACTGCCTCCTACTCGTCATCACCATCATCGTCTCTCGTGAAGGACGGGCCCGCATCTCCATGACCAGGTGGGTTCCACGGTGGGAACTGTGGGGGATGCTGAAAGTAGTCGGGATATGCATGATGCATCTCCCCGAATAGGTATGAGAATCCAGCACTCACCCCCTGGTATAAACTGTCCTGGTTCTGTCGAAGCTGATCCTGAGTGGCCCTGGGCTGATCCTGACTAGATACGATATGGTCCTGTCTAGTCCTAATCTGGTCAATATAAACCCCATGCTGCTCCTGCGTAACTCGCATCTGTTGGAACTGCTGGTAAAACTCTGGCCACTCCGGGTGCTGGTGGTAATCGTGGTGCTGCGGTGAATGTGGTGGCGACTGTGGTGGCGACTGTGGTGGTGTCTGTGGCTGGTGCTGCTGCACTGCATGCTGCTCCCCCATTTCTACATCCTCATCTTCCTCCTCAGCAGGAGGCAACGGGTCCCAGACCTCGTTGTTTAGAACCCTCAATCTATCCCCCCGATCCAACTCCGCAATCACCCCCATCGCATTCAGTGACCGAATATCCACATACACACCATCGGTCACATGAGTGAGACTCGCAAGTACCTCATCAGTCATTAAGCCTAAGTTGTAGGCTATTTCGGTCACATATTGACCGCCATGTATCTGACTGTTGGGAGTCCGCCCCGAGCACTTCACAAAGTATTCAGCCATCCTCGCGGCTAGGTTGATATGTACTTTCTCAACCAGCGCATAGAGAAAAATCAAATCTGGTGTTGGACATTTACCAAGACTGTCCATGCGCCCGCAAATTGTGTGGCTGAACACATGATGCATCACTCGAACCAAAGGGTCTTTCAATCTTGAAGCTTTGGACATTCTCGGGTCGTAAGGGTCACCGATAGCATTTTCAGCCCAAAACTGGTTTCGCTCTGCATCAGATGGAAAAGTGAACTGATCTGTGAAGACTTCGGTATCCATGTCTTCTCTTGTGTAGATCCCGAGCCGCCTACCCAGTCGACCAACCGACTAAGTGTTCCATTTTCCACCCAACCTGAAAGTAATCCGCTCCTTGTAGCGGAATTTGGGCCTTCTATGAGCAACTGGTTTTTCATAGGCATATGTAGAGAAGAACTCTATTGTCGGCTCAAGGTAGACGGGTCGGTTGATGGATATTAAGCGCGCAAGTGGGAAAGTGAGCATGCTATCAAGTCTTTCACTCTGATTTAGGTCCCTCATAACTTCCCAATCCAGCCATCGGGGGACTCCGAATTGCCCTCGCCTTCTCCATAAGGCGTCACGTCTCAAGATACAAAGAGCCTCTCGCTCATCATCGGGATTAAATTGCAGAAAAGGATGGTCCATCTGCATGAGGAATATTGTTAGAAAGATGGGAACAGGAAAAATTTCAATAAAAAACAGCCGAGCAGACAGTTATGAAGATTCTGTGAATCAGATCTGGGCCTGTGGCACGGGCGTGCGACGAGACGCACGGTCGTGCGTCACAGAGAACAAGCACCAGTGGCCCAAATCTGTCGGATCTGCACGGCGTGCGACCAACGGCACAACCATGCATTACCGAGATCAACAACAAATGTCGTGAACAGCCGGAATGGCACGACCGTTCCATCCAAGGAACGACCGTGCGACATCGTTTCTGCAGTTTTCAAAACCCTAAACTATGAATAGCCTGATTTTCTCAAAATCAACACGTTTTTTGTACAAACAGGGGTCAGAAACTTAACCGGATGTTCACGATACGAATGGTTCTTGCAAGGGTTAGGGTTTCGCTTGTATTTATGAAGGGAACCCTAAAAAATCCTTGAAGAAACGGATGAATCTACCCTAGAAAGAGGAAAAACAGATAAACTACAAGAAGGAACGCACCGTGCGAAATCGTGTGTGAAACCGTGCGATTTGAAGCAATATCGCTCTGGAACGGCTGCAGATGGTTAAGGTTCACGAATGAAGGGTTTGGAAGCAGATGGGGGTTTTTATAATGTGCAAAAGACCAAACTGCCCCTGCCTCTCGCACGGTCGTGCGTCACCTACATTTTTCAAACCTGCAGCATGTTCTTAGAGATGCACCGGGGGTGCGACTCACCGTGCCGGCCAGCTCGGAAACGCACGGTCGTGTGATTCGTGGCATGGTCGTGCAACAGCTGCAGACCAGAATTTTCCGCAGAAGCCATTTCCAGCAACTGTTTTGGCCGTATTTCGCCATTTTTTCGACACACAAACTGTTTAAACAATATTTCAACATAGAACCTTCGCCCGGCACGTATGAAACTTGCACAAACTAACGTAAACTAACTAACAAACCTAAATTACGCTAAAACTAGAAAAACACCTAAAAAGACGATACTACCCCCTAAAGCGCAAAATACGCTCTTGCTACATTTTTGATCCGCGAGTCAGTAGCGTAGACTCATGCTAAATTTTTGTCGGCGAGTCGATAGCAAGACTCATGCTAAATTTTTGTCGGCGAGTCGATAGCAAGACTCCTTTCCCCGCACTTGTTACATGTGCGGGCCATTACCACGCCCCTTCGGATTCTGCTCAGTATTGCCAGGATATTTTTTTCCCAACTGGCCCACTTGATTCTCGATGGTCTGAATGGAAGCCTTTTGACTCCGCATTTCTCCTTTGTTGACCAAGAACCGCTCCTCATGCTGCTGATATCGTTTCTCAGAAATTTGATTAGCACTGTTGGAGTTGTTCAGCAGTTGTGCCATCATTTCCTCTAGCATTGCGTTGCTTTGAGAGGCGTGTGGCTGGGAACTGCTTCCTGAGCCTTGATTATGATACTGTGGCTGGAAGGATTGACCTTGCGATTGTTGTGGTGCGGGAGCCTGTTGAGCATATCCGTGTGCGTTTTGGTTCCCAGAACCAGATTTCCACCCAAAATTTGGGTGATTCCTCCACCCTGGATTGTACGTGTTGCTATAGGGGTTATTTTGGGGCCTGATTTGATTGCCCATGTAGTTCACCTCCTCGTGTCCTGTAAACATAACACCCTGCTCACACGTACCTGGTACATGTGCAACCCCGCACTGATCACATAATGGTGATTGAATTCTCGAGACATTCTGAGACTGATCAATTCTTGTTGCCAAGGCTCCAATTTGCGCAGAAAGAGCCGTATATGTATCCACAGCATGAACTCCGGAAGTGGATGATGTCTTATTCCGCGTTCCACCGTGGCGAGAACTTGACTTCAACGCAGCTTTCTCTATGATCGCGTAAGCTTCAGTTGGTGTCTTCGTTCCAAGATCGCCTCCTGCATACACGTCTAAACGCTCCTGCGAGTCATAATTGAGTCCCTGATAGAAGGTCAGTACTAGTTGCCTTTTGGACAACCCGTGATGTGGGACATCAATTAAAAGATCTCTAAACCTTTCCCAAGTTGCGTGTAGAGATTCTCCGTCGTCTTGCTCGAACGTTATGATACGGTTCCTCAATTTAGCCGTCTTTTCCGGAGGAAAATATTTCTGCACAAATAGTTCTGCCATCCCGGCCCAAGTGGTAATAGATCCTGCTGGAAGTGACAAAAGCCAAGCACTGGCTATGCCTCGCAATGAAAACGGAAAGAGCCGCAAACGGATCGCGTCCTCAGAAACATCTCCTATCTTGAAAGTCGAACACACCTCGAGAAACTTTGCAATGTGCCGACCCGGATCTCGTGATCCTTCCCATCAAACTGCACCGAGTTTTGTATCATATTGATGATGCTGGATTTTATCTCGAAACTCGGTGCTGCTACCGTCGGTCGGGTGATGCTCGGTAGCAAGCCTTCTCCTCCGGGCTGGTTTGTTTCATTCAAAGGTCTGTTGTCGTCCGCCATGGTTGCGTTTCCTGCTGCCCCTGAGCCCTCAGCTTCAGCGGGTACTACCTGCTCCTGCTCACCAGCTGCGAGTAGCAGCCCAACCGCACGAGATCTTGCACGAAGACGTCTCCTCAGATCACGCTCGGGTTCGTATGACGGCTCAACAGGATTGGGAACTGGGGTATAGGACATTAACCTGTAAACGAAAAATTGACATAATGAATATTTTATTAATATAATAATGCTGTTTCTGTTTCTTATTATTTTTTTTTTGCTGAAAAGAAACAGAATTATTATAAATAGGGCTGAAAAATTTTATAAAAATCCGAAAATTGACCCGAAATTTTATAAAAATCAACACAATAAGAATAATCGAATCGGCTAGTATAAAAATGATTTTTAGGAGCCGAAAACTAAAAGAATAAATAAATAATAAATCCGGATTAAATAAAAAAAATGGAACAAAAATTTACAAGTGTACAAAAATGACTTGGAAAACGAATAAATGATATAAAAGCAAGAAATATTAACAAATAAATAAACAAAAAAATAATCAAGAAAGTATACACAAATATTAACAAGCATATACACCGATAACACAGTGACTCGGGTCGTTCCTAAAACTCGTCATCTCCCCGGCAACGGCGCCAAAAACTTGACGTGTGCGTATATATACATAATATTGCAATGAAATTACACACGATTTGGTTTTAAATTTATAAAAGTGATTATTACTTTAACATCAAAACACACACGAAAGAGGCAAGTGTACCCCGTCATATATGTAGTAAAGCATCGGTAAGAACCAAGTATCGATCCAAGGAAATGGGCGGAGAAATAATACTAGACCTTTGTCACTAAACTACCGGTAAAAACATAAGTTGTTTGATTTTTTATAAACTAAAGTAAGCATAAACTAATATTTATAAAACATAGTAAACTTCAAATATGAAAATAGATAAATAGCCTTGCTTAATACACAACCAAAGCATGTCAACTAAGTCGGTTTTGGCACTAGAAGCATTCGGTCAATTTTCCATTTTAAGACAATTAGTATCCCTTTCGGGAATCCTAACATGACAATCATTTGGAAAGTTAAAACGATAATCACACTTTAACCACCTAAAATTGTTCTTTAACGTGCAATTGATAAATGTCTATGAAAATCTCTTAAAAATATGTTAATCATCCGTTAGGAGTTTTCTAACCGCACTTAATCAAGGAAAGCGACACCGATAAACACAATGCAACCACCGAGACAAGCATAAACTAGATTAAATTACAACCGAGTTCATTTTACAAATCTTACACATAAATTCACCAAGATAGCAATTTTGGCCTAAATTACTAACTAAGTTAACAAATCATGGAAAGAATTCATAACGACACCATTTAACCCGTTTAGGTCCTTACGTGACGACAAGCTTTCTTGATTAACAATAATTACATTTTATTAAATCACTAACCATTTCTAGTATCATGATGCATACATTTAAACCAAGCTAAACTAGTTAAGCAAGTTCAAAGTTTACTAATACAAGATTAATTAAGCTTCATTTTTCAACTATCTTAACTAACCAAATACCAATCATCCAACAAAATTACTTATAATCAAGAAATCAATATCAATAACAAGGTTGCAAACTAATCATCAAAGATAATCATAGAAAATACTTCCAAATGTCATTACAAACAAAGATTAACATACTAATGATTATAATCAAGCAAGGGATTGTTGTGTTTTTACCCAAAGGCTACAATAATACATAAACATTAATCTAAATGCTTGAAAGATTAACAAAATAATGGAAAGATTAGAAAACCAAACCATAAAAAAGCATAAGATTAAGAATCTGGAAGATAACGAAGCTAATCGGCACAATGTGGCTTGAATCTGGGTGAAAGCAGAAGCCTCCGGAGCCTGAAAATCGCCAGAATCGCTTCCAAATGTCCAGAGTTACGAGCAGAATGTGTCTGCAGGTTTTTTATATTTTTTCGATGTCGCACCGCCGTGCGTCCTGTTGCACGACCGTTCACTTTTTGAATTATTGGAGGTATGGTGCACCATACTGCATGACGTCACAGATCTTGACCAGTCGTAGGTCACGCACGACCGTTCTTCATATGGCACGACCGTGCGTTTCCGGGATCATGTTGCACGGATTGCTGCACTGGTCGTTCAGTTCCGGGGTTTTGGGTGATCATCGGATCCGCACGGGGTGCAAGATATGGAACGCCCGTGCATCACCGGGATTGCCTTGATTTCCTTGCACGCCGAGTTGCACGTTCGTTCAATGCCGGACTGGCTTTCATTTGTCAGAGATGCACGGTCGTGCATTAGGTCGCACGACCGTTCTACACGCCCATGTCAGTTTTCTAACAGAATGTTCGCAGCTTCGTCGTTTTGTCCGGAAAGTCCTCGTTTTCGCTATCATCTTGTCTGGTGTGTTGTTTTAGGCCTGTAAACAAAAGTGTAGATGATTAAGCATCCGAATGACGGTTTTACGGCCGAAAACGCATAAAATAGGGGTAAAACGGGGGACTAAAATATGTGTAAATTAGTGAATATCAAATGTAGTTGATATCGTCATAGTCAAATGTATACAGTTTAACGCACAACGGAAGTCTTGGATGAAAATAATATTACAAACCAAAATTTAAACTATAATTAAATATTATACAAACGGTTGCATATGGATCCACAGACGGATCTTAAAACAGAAATATAAATATTGTTCAACAGACTTTAGACGTTCAGAACTTGCAAGATTCTTTATTAACGCCCCGAGCTCCCAGCCAATTACGTACGGTACCTGTCACTTAGTCTTTTTGGAAAAATATGTCAGTTTACACTGGTAAATACAATTAACCGACTCTTTTGAAAACATTTATAAAAATTGGTTTAAATGCACCAGACACAAACATTTTATAACTTGGGACAATTATATAATAACAACCTTGTATCATATTTACATGTTTGTCCAACATTTAGGGTCGGTATAAAAGCCGAACAAGGTTAATCGACACACCACAAATATAAACTCACAAGAAGTTTCCTCACGAGTGAGTATATCTTTTACATACGCAACAGACAGGTGTATGCCTACACCCCGTGCTTAATTCGTGGCCATTCACGCTTTTTGAATGAGCCGAGGATATCCAGGACACGGTCGTTAACCCCCAACGTTATTTGTTATCAAGCAACACTGATTAAAACGGGATTATACAATTTAAACATGTTCGATTAAAAGGTTTCTACACCCGACCAAGCGGTAATAATTTACCGTATCCCAAGCCCGTATAAGGGAAAATAAGTTAAAAGTATTTACCTGAGCTAAATGTAATTTATTCTAAGTCGTATATTCTAATCAGCAAGTGCAAGTACTTCTACCGGGGCTCTCAATCTGGAACGAATGTTTTATTAACCGATTAGATTCCTAACGGGTCTTATTTAAGTTATAACATAGAACGGTTAGTTTTAAAGAAAGGTTTACGGTACGAAACGCTAGATTAAGCGGTGACCGGATTGGAATGTGATTTAGACCCGAAAAGTATGAAGACTTCTATATAATGGGTAAACTAAATACATTCTGGATTTTGAAGTAAAAATGATAAGGTTTGACCCGTTTCGGCTAATTTATGCAATTTAGTTAAATAAACCGTACCAAACGCGTATAAGCACAACGGGTAACCGGATGAGTCAAGTACAAGTTCCAATAGTTATTATGCTTAAAATATGTTGTGATATCAGTAGGATATCAACAATTATGCCCCAAATGAATTTAAGACCAATTTAAGTCCCGAAAGGGTATTTTGGTCATTTTTAAGTTTATAAAAGAGATTTAAATATAAACTGAGGTTCTGGTCTAAAACATTCTGTAAAAAATTTATTTTATGTTGTTATATCAGTAAGATATCATACATACGTGTGTTTAATCATTTATGGCCAAACTATGCACCGTAGGGGCATTTTGGTCATTTCGCATATGCTTTTAAGGTTAAATTTGGAAATCTGAGTTCAAGAGTTATACTTACTGTTAAAGTATAAAAATTTATTTTTAAAATCAGTAGGTAACAAGTCTTAGGTGCTAATTATGGTTTTAAACCATACGATGCGCCTAATTCGCATAAAAGTCGATATTTGACGATATTCGAGATGTTTAAGGAAATCTGAGATTTTAATCAGCCTTAACTGTTTAAAATATTTTATTTAATATATATGATCAGTAGAAAAAGGTTTGACATGTAAATGAAGTATAAAACTCATTTTATTAATGAAAAGGGCATTATCGTCAATTACCGAGTCCATGCAAGAACTCTATGTTATGGTCAGTATAAAATTTGACCAAAAATTCTAAAATTCCCTAAAAATTATATTAAATTAGTAGGTAATGAGTTTTGTGCCAAAATTTGGGTTTAAATATGATTTATGCTGAAAATGTAATTTAATTAACAAAAAGTTCTGTTTTACGATATCTTGCATAACCCTAGTTTGATACCATAAACTGATGTCAAATTTTTGTGACATACTTATATATCAGTAATAAAGCTTTTTTGTCCTCTCACATTTTTAAAATCTCGTTTTAATAACAAAAGGGCATAATGGTCAATTTTAAGCAAATAACGGAACATGCAAGAAATCTCTGATTTCTAAGGGACCATGTAGTATAACTTCAGAGAGTTATACTAACATATAATATTGTCACAAGGGAATCCTAAGGCATAGCTAAACTAAGCTAAATCGGGTCAGAACTAAAAGTCAAAGCAAAAGTTTAATTTTTGCGACTTTCGGTTACGAACCGAGCCTAAACTCAGAATAGTCGGGTTGAACATGCCTAAACATGATCTTATATTATTTACCAAGTTGTTTAAGTGATAAAATGTATTTTATAGCTTCTACATTATCAGTTATGATTTATTTTCTAAAAACTGACTCGTTTGACTTTTCTGTTAAGTATTTTGACCCGACAATTGACCAAGTAAATGTGATAATTAGGAGGTGCCCTTTTAAGGGTTTAACACCTACATAATTACCAACACATAGCCACTTTCAATTGGAATAATGGCTGGACCGTTAGTGATTAATCACAAAGTCAATGCGTAATTACGGTATCTTTGACTTTCGGTCATTAAACTAATAAAAGCTTAACTACAGAAGCTAAGAACACTTACAAAGGTCCTTAGTAAGAAGATTTGAACTAATAGAGCTTCCTTAATGACCAGGATGCTCCAGAGAACTCAGCTTGAGAGTTTGTTTGAGATTTTCTTTGAATGAGCAAGAACAAATGAAGAGTGTGAGCCTATTTATAGTGAATGATGATGATCTAGGATTAATCCAAGTGTCCCCAGGTGAAATTTGATGCTCACAAGTGTCCTAGTGGTTTCCCAAAACCATTTGCATGTTGCTGTTTCGATTCAGGGGTTGCAGAAGATCTTCATAAGATTGCAGATTGCATGCTGGGCACCTGCCAGTTCTGCTGAAAAACCTCCTCCGTCGCGCCACGCGCCAGACCAGGCAAGTCCTGGCTCGCCACGCGAGGCTCCCAGTTTTAAAGTTTGTTTGTTTGTTTGCATGATCAGTCCCTGCACTTTCTGAACTCGAATATCTGACATTTTCAGCAAGATGGGTCTACATAATCAAGTCTGGGATGTTCTAGGGAGTGGAAACATGCATTCATAAGTTTTGGATGTTTTGAAAAAATCTCTCGATTCAAGAATTACCATATTTACACTTTTGACCCTTTTTTGGAAATTTCAATTTACATAACAAGATTGAACCGGAACATTAATAGATCATTATCTGATATACATGAGGGTATATTAATACATTATCTGAAAAAATCTCTCGATTCAAGAATTACCATATTTACACGTAATAATAATTCTCCACACCAGGAGCCTTAATTTGCTGACCTTCGTACAGCGGCTAGGACGAAACATGCAACCAAGGAGAAGGCATTCAGAAATAAAATGAAGAAGAAACTCCTTTTGCTAAAAATCGTTTCCTTAATAGTCCTTATAAGGACATAATTACCTTTCAGTTCCTTCGAGGACAACACTATTCCTTTCAAGTCCCGTCTAGGGCACATCTGTATTTTTTTTAATTTTATAGTGGAATAATTAACTTTAAATTTTCATTCAGACATTCCTTTTATAAGATCTACCTTTATATAAAATGGCAAAATCTAAAAAGGACGAGACCTAGCCACGCAATATTTTGAGGCAGAGCAAAGATGGTAGTTCCATAATTAGATTCAGATCCATATTTAACACCTCAATTTAGGATTGTTCTGCGTTAAATATTAATAAGAATCTTAAGAGTGAAACCTAGCCTTCGGGTCATTTTAAGGCCGGGCCATGATGGTAAGACCTGTTTAAAAGATTCGAATCCCTGTTAACATCTGTAAATATGTTAACACTCCTGACAGACGTGATTCATTAAAATCACACACGTCATTCTTATTAATGGATTCTTCAAAAGATTCCTAACCCAATGTAATGATCTCTGAATCATGGGTTTAGATCATCACTTGAGATGATCACATTTTGACCATACGTGGTAATATAGCGCCTACAGGCCCTGTTCATTTCCATATGAACCAAAAGACAGTGGTAGCGATGACTCCCTGTTAGATAAAGGTAATGAACTAGGTTCAAACCTTCATGCTTTGATTCTCTGAAATCATAGCTTATAATTTATAAATGTCCTTGTGACTAGGCCTATTGTGCCAATATACCTTCATGCTTTGATTCTCTGAAATCATAGCTTATAATTTATAAATGTCCTTGTGACTAGGCCTGTTTTGCCAGCAATACCTTCATGCTTTGATTCTCTGAAATCATGGTTTATAAATTAAACTTGTCTACGCGACTAGGCCATTTGTGCTATTACTAACTTATAAATTAGGATTCATGATAAAAATCCTGAATAAAATAAATATCATTCCTTTCCTGCCAATATAGATATTAAAAGAGAATCTTAAAAGGTTTGACCTAGCTTAAATGTCATTGAAGACCTAGCTAAGATGGTAAAACCTGTTTAAAAAGAGATTCAGATCCTTGTTAACATCTGAAAATGTGTTAACACTCCCGACAACCGTGATGCTATAAAAATCACACTTGTCATCCTTATATTAGGAATTTTTCCAAATCCCTTATTTAGCGTAAATGATCAATAGGAATCATGGCTGGTAAACGTCGATGACGAAGGTAAAACCACCAACTCATTGTTATCTTGTGATATGTAAAATGTTTATATATTAATTAAAACACCAAACTAAAAAGGGTCAAACTAGCTAAATTGAACACAATCGGCAAGTGTACCGGTCATGATATAGTAAAGTCGGTAAGACCGAGTGTCAATTCAAGGACACAATGGCACATCTCTCGATACTAAACCTCTATCGAGTTCTAGCCAGGGTAATGTTTAATGGGTGTTCAAATTTCTATTAACTACTAAAATAAACTAAGAATACAAATACGAAAGCAAAGCAAACAAATAATGAATTTAGGTGAATTCAGATGATGAGAAAGTAGCTACCTAGACAAGAATTATGTTAACTCATCACAACTCTCGGAATTAGATAATTGGATTTGGCTACCAGGGGCTTAAAATACACTAATCTTGACCTAAGACTGGATGGTGGATCACTCTCCAAACAAGACGCAATCTAGTATCTAGGGAAGTGTGTGAACTCACCGGTCTCGGGTTCCGATCACTTCTCGGTCTCTCTAAACTAAATGCAATGGTACCCTCATCTTGATATCCTCTCGATCCCACTAAAAACAATACATCTAGGAAGTGTAAGGGATGCAAGGGGTAGTAAATCTAACATGTTTCTAACATAACAATAATCAAAGGCTAATAAAGGGTAACTCACTCTCGTGCAATTAAGTCCCAAACCACCTAATGACAAAGACTACCCGACAATCTATTACCTCTCAGTCTCTAGGATCGGTGAAACACTAAGTACATCTAAACTCTCAATCAAAGTTCCTATGGGATTCGAGCTTAGAAAACCATAAAATAGTCACGAACACAAAGTAGGCAACCTAATACGTATCTATAACTGAAAGACATTCAATAAGGCACACATGGAACGAATAGTTGATTATAAATACAAAGCATACAAACACATTAAAACTTGATTTTAGAATCACCTTTTACCAAAACATTAAGCTAGATCACAATTAAACAAAATCGAAAAGTATGTGTTAAACATTAATAATCATCGTACCTAAGCAGCTAAGCGAAGCTTAGCCACTCATGTTCAAAAACGAAACAAAAGTAAATTCAAAGTATGTAAATTCAGAAAACATTGTCTAATAATTCAATTCAACAAACCGAAATCAAATAAACAAAGTCTAACCGTAAAAAGCTACAAACTTTAAGCTAAGTCTTCAACTTAATTCTCCTCATCTGATTTTTTCTCCAAAAATCGTCCTACTCTTCTTAATCTTCTTTTTTTCCATATGTATGCCTCTCAATTCGTCAAGTGTATGTACGCATTCTTTTTATAATTCGAACAGTGTAATAATGGATGAATGATATAATGCATGGCGACGGAATTAAACCGAGGAGAACAAACAAGGACCATGTGACATCCCTCAGTGATGATGGTGAATAGTGGTGGCGGTCTGTGTAGCCAACGAGGGTGTGGTGGTTGGTTATAGGTTGTAGGAGGTGCAATAGGGTTAGATGGATAGTGGTAATCGGTGGGTATAAGTGTTTTTGGACGATGGAGGTAGACATTGGTGGACAGAGATTAAAAGAGGTGATGGTGGGTGTGTTGTTGTTGGTGGAGGTAGACAAAGGTGATGGTGGGTAGTTGTAGACGGTGGTTGATGGTAGTGGTGGTCGGAGAACGGTCATGATGGTGGTTGTTTGACGACAAGAGAGAGAGAGAGACGAAAGAGAAGAGAGAGAAGGACAAAGAGGATTGTGGGGGTGGGGTTGTTTTTTAATAGTAAGAGCATTTTTATCATTTCACATCCACTTAATTGAGAAAACTAACACCATCTATGTTAGGGACTATCCAAGAAACGAGTGCGCAAAAGCTAGAACTAACTATAGTTGTAATTTTAGAAAGATGAGGATTATAGGTGAAATTTCACCAAAGCATAGACACTATCCGGGCATTCTTTTCTTTGATCTTAATTTCACATATTTTAATGTATAAAATGTATAGCTAGCACATATAAAGCATAGTGATATAATAACAAGCCTCACATACAAAACTGGAGGACCCTGGTATAGCACAATACTTATAAGCATGCTTGTTACAATAAGGCTTGGTACAATAATCACATTTTGGCAACTTAATCCAACAATCTTCACATAACATATCTTCACAAGCTACTTCATTGTCTTCGTCATCAAGTCCCACACATTTTCCACACTCTTCACACCATGAAACACAATATTTACACCCTTGACAACCACCAGTTCTTCCCACATCGATGGAAGAACAATTGTCTGTGTTTAGCAAAGAACGAAGTGTTTGAAGGTGTTCTTTTGTGATTTTGGAGATACCATTTATCTTTAGGGTCTTTAAGGTGACGTTGTGTTGATTTACTGTTGCCACTGCTTTGATAATCCCTTCTGGGGTTAAGCCCGTGCATTGAGGTACATGTAGCTGACAAGAATTGGAGGTTTACAAAGTATATATTAGATTCTAGAACCGTGTAAAAGCTAAAGCTTGTAAACATGAGTTCAAATGACTAGAGTTGACAACTTTGGAGAATATGATGAAACTTGGGTCAATATATTTTAGAAACCTACTTTATGTTCGCATACCATAACAGTGTCTTGACATATATACTTAAACTCATTTTCAAGAAAATAAATTACAAGACACCTTTATAATCATACAAGAAATAAATGTATTTATTATTAGATGCCTATAACCGGAAGGAAAAAAAAAAAAACTGAAAACGAGAAAATTACTACCAACCAATTAAATGTTTTAATTTTTTAGTTATAAGGTTAGTATTGTAAAACAAAAACTTAAAAAGGCATATGTAGTTGCCGTTCAGAAAAAGGAAGGTATATATAGATCGACGAGCTATATATATGTAGCTCTGTAGCTCGTCGATCTACATATACCTTTTTTTATATTAGCTGGTTGATCTATATATACCTTTTTTTTATTTGTGTGAAATTTAATAACATTAAAAGAATAGAAAAAAACAAAAATATTTTTTAAAATTGGGTTTTCAAAGTTTTTAACTATCTTTTAAGTTTTCTTATGATCTCTTCTTTGTACGATCTGAGTTTTTTTCTAAACTAGTGTTCGTGGAAAAAATATTTACCAAAATTATGTTTCTTGAAAATTATTTACCAAAATGATGTTCCTTGTTTATTTTGTACATTCCTTTTCTTTTTTAACTAACATATTTAACTAACTACATTCTTCTATTGGAACGTTGAATGATGAGAACACATTGTTTAACAATTGATTCACATCCAAGTTGCATATGATGTGTGATAGTCTTGCTGTGTACTTATAAGTTGATCGGATAAATCAAATAAATTAAAAAACATTATTCGATTGGTTGAAATAAAATATAAGTTATTAAAGAATGAAAAAATAGATATTTGATTTATTTAATAAAATATTTAAAAAGTTTAATATGTTGGTTTAAAAGGAAAAGATAAATACAAAATAAAAAAGGAAAAACATTTTGGTAAATAGTTTTCAAAAAACACCATTTTTTTAATGACAAATTTGGATCACTGACGGACCACTGGAGTATCATTGTGCCACCAGCGGAACCACCGGATCATATCCATTTCCACTAGGCATAATACATATACACCAATTCAGGGGAAACCCAATAAATATGGGAAAACCCCCTTTTGTAGGAATCGAACCCAGGACCTTTTGGTCCCAAATCTTTATCTAACTCCCAAGAAACCACTAAGCTATAACGTCATGGGCCAAAGAACACCATATTAGTAAATGTTTTTTTCACCAACACTAGTTTGAGAAAAAACTCTAGATGTATGTGTAAATCTCTTCTCTTACTATATTTTTTCAGTGGATATTTCTTAAAAAAAAAAGATTTTTGACCCTTATATCAATGCAAATTCTTGATATATTATTTTGCTTTTTCAACCTTGTCAATCAATTTGAAACAATATGTTCAAACACTCATAAAAGATTTTAGTTTTAATTAAAAAAAACATGATGATGAAGAGACCATACCTTGTTAATACCAGGATTGTTAACAACAACATTTTGGAGGCCATCATCTGTAATCTTGTCACAGTTAACAAGAATCAAACTTCTAAGCCTACCCATTGCCTTGGAGGTGATCTTCATCAAAATTTTGTCGGTAACCCGCGATCCTCGAAGCTTATCATCCACTACTATGTTCAACCATGGCAAGATATCATTGTTCAAAGCATCATTGAAGGATTTGCATGTTTGAGCCATAGCAAGAAGCTCAAAAAGTGGAAGATAAGGTAATACGAGGTACAAAGATTCATGAGGCTGTCCTTTGTTTGATGAACCTTGATCCATTTGATGGTGTTTGTGGGGGGTTGCTTCATGTGAAGTGTGAACTCTCCATGACCATGAAGAAAGATGCTTAAATAAAGCTGGCTGGTTGTTTAAAATTATAAGAGAAATTGTTTTTTTTTTTTAAAGTTAAAGACTAAAGTGTAACATATGGGAATCTAATTCTTGAAACCTTCAAGCTTTTGATATTGTAAAATCCACCCACTAGTAAACACGTAAGCGGTATTATTTAGGTGCAAAATTATGTTGGGATGGTGGGTTGAATCACCGGACATGGACCTGACTTATATGTTTATTCACGTCAAAGGTATTGACCCTCATCTGAACATATTTAAAATTGTGTAACCCGACGCATTTATTTAAACGAGTTAAAAAGAGAGTTAAATGTGCCAAACAAGTTAAAACAATCATAAAAGGCTATTTTTGTTGACATGTATAAATAAAATGGTTAATAAGTCGAACTTTCTAATTAAACAAGTTGATGGATCGGCATATTTAGCAAAACGGGTTAAATATGTTATCTCAAACACGACTTACTTAGTAAACATGCTAGCTATGACAAGAAAAACCCGACTATTATAGTGTTGGTATCAAAATTTCCCACCCCTTCTAAACCATAATGTTTATTTAGGGCTGTTTGATTAGCTTTTAATGAGGCTCTTAATGGTTCAGAGCTCTTACTGGTTTAAAACTTAATGGTTCAGAATGTTTGTTTCGTGAGCAGATGTCTGAATGGTTCAGACATTTGCCTCTAAATGGTTAAGCGTTATACTAAGGGGCTGTTTGGCAACTTCTGAATGGTTAAGTGTTGAATAAGTAAGAGGTCTGAACCATTAAGTGTTTAACCAATAAGAAGTCTGAATCATTAAGAGCAAGTATAATGCTTAATGGTTTAGACGCAAATGTCTGACCGATTCAGATTAGAGGTCTTAACCATTCAGACTCGGTATAATGCTTAACCATTCAGAGGTAAATGTCTAAACCATTCAGACATCTGCTAGCGAAACAAACAGTCTGAACCATTAAGTGCTGAACCAGTAAAAGGTCTGAACCATTAAGAGGTAAACAAACAGCCCCTAGGTCTAAATGGTTATGACATCTTATCTGAATTGATCAGACATTTGCATCTCAACGATTAAACATTATATTGGCTCTTAATAGTTCAGACCTCTTCTTACTGGTTCACCACTTATTTAGAAGTTGCCAAACAACCAATTTTTGTGCTAGGTTTAGCAATTTTAGTGACGGTAATCAAACATAAAACATACTTTTAAAGTACAAAAAGTAAAGAAACCAAGTAAGACCACCTAAAACAAAGCATCTTGGTAAGTAGGTTGCTAATTTAACACAACTAGATTTATCACCCACCGTATAGCATCAGTGTCACATCATCGCCAATGACAACCAACACTGAAGTTACGGTGTGTTAATGCGAAAAAATTAGACTGTAACGTAAAACATAGAAAATAATAACTAAGTCGATTTAGGAACCCGCACATTATAACTAACCTGTCAAACTGGAGAAAAATAGACGACATAAAAACGTTCAACCACACACGCCCGTTGAGCTGTGTTAACTCGCAAAATCTAGTACGAAACGTTAAAACGTTGAACCACACACACGTTACGCCGTGTTAACTCGCAAAATCTAAATCCAAAAATATGCGAAATATGAAAAGTGTGGGAGAACAAAGTTGAAAGTAAAAAAATGGTGAGGTTAAATTGCAATTGATGAAAACTTTTGGATTAAAAGTAAAAGTTCAAATACATTTAGGTTAAAAGTGTAATATCAACTTTTTTCTAAAAAAACTATCAAAGTTTTGAGTACAATACCTATATACACAAATATATGTTTCTAATTAGTAAAAATTCTCAATCATTAAAAAATAGGGAAAATGCTACAGAAATGTAACCAAGTTTACGAAGTGTTTCAATTAAATCATCCAAACTTTTTTTGTTTCTCTAAAATAACTAAACTTTAATTTAACGTTTTAGAAGTGTGTAATTACCAGGTCATCAGGTTATCATATTTTTTTCATTAAACTTTTGTTTTGTTTTTGAACTATTTGGATATTAGGGATGAATATAATGATAATAATGGGTTAAAATATCATGTTCATATATGTGTGCTGGACGTTTCTTCTAAAACAAACGAGAGACTTTTGACCTTGAAGACACCCCCACACCACCGCTGCAACTTACCACCTTTCAACCGACCACCATCGCTGCAAGCCATCTGCAAACGCTGCCCGACAACCCACCACCAACACTGATAATCTTGTCATCAATGTAAGAATGAGATTCCACTTGATCCTTTTCATTAACACCAAGGGTATAAATAGTACAAGAATGATCTAACTAAATCTCCTACAATAATGGAGATAATATATTACAAATATACAATATGCTATTACACCCCCACAGTTGAAACGTCGGGTGGTCCGATGTTGAGACTGGTACGAAAATCATCAAACAATACTCGCGGAAGACCCTTCGTGAAGATGTCAGCAATCTGATGACGAGACGGTACATGCAAAACGCGAATACGGCCACGTTGCACCTGTTCACGAACAAAGTGAATGTCGAGCTCAATATGTTTAGTCCGCTGATGCTGAACAAGGTTGCCGGAAAGATAAACCGCACTAACATTATCACAGTAGACCAAGGTGGCCGTAGAAAGAGGATGATGCAGCTCAAGAAGGAGATTACGCAACCAACAAATATCCGCAACCACATTGGCAACCCCTCGATATTCTGCTTCCGCACTGGAGCGTGAAATAGTTGGTTGACGCTTAGAAGACCAGGAAATGAGATTGTCACCCAAGTATACGCAATAACCCGATGTGGACCGACGAGTGTTGGGGCATCCAGCCCAATCCGCATCAGTATAAGCCACTAACCGGAAGGTAGGTACGGGCCCTAAATGAAGACCAAAGTGATTCGTACCTTGAAGATATCGAATAATGCGCTTTAGAGCATTCCAGTGATCAATCGTAGGAGCATGCATATGCATGCATACCTGTTGAACTGCATAAGAGATGTCCGGGTGAGTAAAGGTGAGATATTGAAGCGCACCGGCAAGGCTACGATAGGTGGTCGGATCTTCATATAAAGGCCCGGAGGAAGCGGATAATTTTGACTGTGTGTCAACCGGAGTGGCAACTGACTTGCAGGAGTCCATAGCTGCCCGATGAATGATGTCATTAACATACGCCTGCTGAGATAAAAACATATGATCACCGGTCCGTGTCACCTGTATGCCCAAAAAATACGAAAGTGGCCCCAAGTCTTTCATTGCAAATTCACTTGAGAGGATGTGTAACAGTCGTGTACGAAGAGCCTCAGAAGATGTCGTAAGGATAATGTCATCGACATAAATAAGGAGATAGGCAACATCAGCACCGTGATGATAAATAAACAAAGAATTACCTGACTTGCTTTGATGAAAACCCTGTAGGGTGACAAAATCTGTAAACCGCTGGTACCAGGCACGCGGAGCCTGTTTGAGACCATATAACGACTTCCTAAGAAGACATACATGATTTGGGAAGTCCGGATGTCGAAAACCCATGGGCTGATGCATATAAACTGTTTCCTCCAAATTGCCATGTAAGAAGGCGTTAGTGACATCCAACTGGTGAACCGGCCAAGACTTAGATAACGCAAGAGAAAGAACTAGCCGAATAGTAGACGGCTTAACTACCGGACTAAACGTCTCACCACAGTCTATACCTGTTTGCTGTTTACGACCATCACAAACCAACCTTGCCTTATAACGTTCCAAGCTCCCGTCCGACCTGAATTTATGTTTGAATAACCACAAGCTACGTATAATGTTCATGTCAGGTGTCCTAGACACAAGCTCCCAGGTCTTGTTTTTAATAAGTGCACTAAATTCGTTGGTCATGGCATTAAACCGCTCTGGAGAAGACAAGGCAACCTGTGGAGTTTTTGGAATTGGGACGACTGTGGACATGTGAAGATTAAAAATTTGCTTGGGTTTAAGGATACCACTCATAGAACGGGTGTGAATGGTACGGGTGGAAGTATTTGGAGCGGAGGGCACGGGCTTGGGCAACGGAACAGTGGACTGGGAGGGGTGTGATGGTGCTAGGTCGGCAGTGGCTGGGTCAGCAGTGGCGGTGTGGGCTGGTTGGGCAGTGGCGGCTGGTTGGGCAGTGGGTGGTTGGGCTAGGGGTGAGCAGAAAACCGAAAAAACCGAACCGTAACCGAAAAAACCGAACCGAAATAAAAACCGACGGTTCGGTTTTCGAATTTTTAATAACCGAAAATTTCGGTTCGGTTTTTGAATATCCATTTCCAATAACCGAAAAAAACCGAACCGAACCGATAGGTTACAAGGCCCAATCCATATATTTTATGTTTAAGTTGTTAGTCTGTTAGCCTTAGGCCTTTAAGTCTTTAACCCACAGTCCACACTAGTTGTTAATAATATGTGATAGGCCCAGCCCAATACATAACACTAATAAAAAAAACTCATTAATGGTTTATTATAACAGTAGGTCAGTAGCTTATAAAGTTGAGAAAATGTTGATGGAAAATATTTAAAGATTTAAATACTAATAAAGGGTGATTGTTTTATAAATTTGTGTAAATGTAGATGAAAGAACCGGATAGCACGCCACCAGTTATAGATGTGGAAAAAGAAACATCAAACGAACCAGTCAATCGTGTTGATGAGCAAAAAGTGGAGCAAGAGAAAAAAGAAGGTGGTAGTAAAAGATCGTTCGTGTGGGATCATTTTACATTTGATAAGGTTATTCAGAAAGCAAAATGTTCTTATTGTTCAAAGGTGATGGCAGCCGGTTCTAAAACAAATGGTACGAGTCCCATGCGTAATCATTTGTTGAGTTTTGGGGGCGCCGGATGAAGAAGATTGGGAAAATGCGAGGTACATTATTTTTTAATTTTCTTTTGTAATCAATAAGTATTCTTTTAATATGAATCGATAAGTATTCTTTAAATCTGATACAATAAGTATTCTTTTAGGCTATTCATGGAATTTTTGAGGATATTTTTCGATGTGACAAAAAAGATTTCGGGGTCTAAATATGTGACTGCAAATTGGTTTTTTGTTGAGCTTTCTAAGATGCACTCAAGTATAGCAAGTATGTCTTTAAGTAACGATCAGAAAAAGAGAGACATGGGTTTGTCTATGAACACAAAGTTTGGGAAGTATTGGGATAATCTAGACAACATTAACCATTTGTTGTATGTGGCACTAGTTCTAGACCCCCGAAATAAGATGTCATATCTTGGATATTCTTTAAGTTTGATACACGGAAAAGGTTCCCCAAAAATCAAGCTAATCAAGGATCTAGTAAAGGAAACATTAATGGAGTTGTATGATCATTATAAGCTAAAGGTAGGTAAAACAAAGGAGCAACAAAGCACATCGTCATCCACACCTAATTTGGTTGATGATGTTGGGTATGTTGATCTAGAAGATGGTTATAAGAAATATTTAGAGGAAGAAGGTGAAGAAATGCTTGATGATCATGAAGTTGAGATTTATTTACGAGATGGAACGGAAAAGAGGGAGGAAACATTTGATGTTTTAGTTTGGTGGAAGGCAAATAAGATTAAGTTCCCTATTCTATCTGAAATTGCGAAGCATGTTTTAGGAATGCCAATCTCATCCGTTGCATCTGAGTCGGCTTTCAGCACCGGTGGTAGGGTGATTGATAGGTATAGGAGCTCTCTTACTCCTAAAACCGCCGAGGGATTGATTTGTGCCCAAGATTGGTTACGGTCTACACCAACGGATTTGCAAGACCTTTACGTGCATGGTGAACAACTAGAGATTTTGGTTGAAGCTTTGGAAAAAATGGAAATTGGTAATACCGTAATACCATTTATAATTTATATGCTCTTGTTTTTTACTTAAATTTTGATATATTTATGTGCGCTTGTGTAGATTGCATACCCGGAAAGAAAACGCCAAAAGACTCAATTGTTGAAGATGACGAAGGCGATGATGAAGATGAAGATTGGGACTAACGTCTAAAAGTAGAACTTTTAGCGTTTTTGGTTTAAAACTTTTTATTTAAAACTCTAGCCACTTTTTGTAATGTTGTGGCTTCACGTGTGGTCCACTTTTTGTAATTTGCTTGGCCAACCAGTTACTATTTCGCTAATGGTTTCGTTTGTATTTTGTTTACGGTGTAACTATTAATGGAAATCCTTGTTAGTTGTTACTTGCATGTTAGTTTTTAGTTGATGATATAATGTACATAATCTACTGATGTCTTGTGTAGTTGGTAAAAACTAGTTAAATTCTAAATCAAGTATTTATTAATTAGTACACAATCATATGATAGCACACTGCACATCTAGTAATGAAAGAAAAAAAAACGGTTATTTAACCGAAATAACCGAAACCGAACCGAAACCGAAAAATAACCGAAAAAAACCGAACCGAAATAACCGAAACCGATCGGTTATAGAAATGTAAAAACCGATTATAGCGGTTACGGTTTCGGTTTCGGCTCAAAACCGAACCGAACCGACCTTTGCTCACCCCTAGGTTGGGCAGTGGCGGTGTGGGCTGGTTGGGCAGTGGCGGTGTGGGCTGGTTGGGCAGGGGTGAACGGACCGTGGTGTGGGCCGAGAACAGGAGAGGGAGGATGTTGATGTGGGCTGAGAACAGGAGAGGGAGGACTTGGGGATCGGGCCGTAACAAGCGGGCCAGGGCTGTGTGGGGGAGTTAACGTATTAGGGGTGGGGGTGGGTTGGGTGTTGGGCCGAGAAGGGTGGGCTTGTTGTAGGTAGTCCCAAACAAGAGGGTTAATTGACGGGTTCAGAAAGTCATAAGAAGGGGGTTTGGTGGGTGATTGTATGGTATAGGGAAAAATGGATTCCTCAAAGTGAACGTGTCGCGAAATAAGTAATTGATGGGAGGTAAGATCGAGACACTTATAACCGCGATGGTTCGGCGGATATCCAAGAAAAACACAAGGGTTGGACCGATAGTTAAGTTTGTGGATTGTGGTGGAAGGAGTTAGCGGGTAACAAAGACACCCGAAAACCCTAAGGTGATCGTATTCAGGAATGCAATTTTAAAGCAAGGTGGTAGGGGATTTAAATTGATGTAATTTGCTTGGTAAAATGTTAAGAAGATATGTGGCAGTTTCTAAAGCATGATGCCACATGTTGGAGGGTAAGGAGGCTTGAGCAAGAAGGGTTCGGATCATGTTATTGATAGTGCGGATTTTGCGTTCCGCCTTACCGTTTTGAGAGGAGGTGTAGGGGCAAGAGAAGCGAAATTTCATTCCGTTATGATTACAAAAGTTATAAAAATTTTGATTTGCATATTCTTTGCCATTATCACACTGAAATTGCTTGATTTTACGTTCAAATTGAGTGTGAATAAGGTTATGGAATGTGGTGAATGCGTTAAAAACATGAGATTTGTTTGATATGGGATAAGTCCACAAAAAATTTGTGAAATCATCTAAAAACAGGATATAATATTTGTGACCACCGGTACTAAGTACGGGTGATGTCCATAAGTCGCTGTGTATAATATCAAAGGCTGAACGAGTGTGATTGACAGAATCATAAAATGGCAATTTAACGCTTTTACCAAATACGCAAGATTGACAAAGAGTTTTATTAAATTTCCCAAAATCAACAAAAGAAGACAATTTTAAAGACTGTAATAAGTTTTTGCCAGGATGACCCAAACGTTGATGCCAGCGATCTTGAGAAACAGCAACAAAAGCAGATGGTTGTGTAGGTTGAAGTGGAAGAGGAAGTGGTTTAGTCAGTGGATAAAGATCGCCCGTGCTATTGCATCGTAGGATAGGAGCCCGTGTTTTGAGATCCTTCACAAGAAAACCAAATGGGTCAAATTCAACAGAAACAAGGTTATCGGTGGTAAGGCGACGCACAGAAATAAGATTTTTAATTAGGTTTGGGGCAAACAGGACATTATTAAGTTTAAGAGGTGGATAGGGGGGTGGGAGGACCTGGTTGCCTTGAGCCAAAACAGGGATTGTCATGCCATTACCAACAATTATATTTTTATCAGTGCAAGTATTAAAAGTAGACGGGGAGTATATACCTTGCTCATTGGCAGAGTGAGACGTAGCTCCAGTATCCATCACCCCCGGATCCGATTGATTAAGTGCCAGAGAGTAAAGTGCCTGCTCGATGTCGGTGGGCGAATAAGTTGTGTGATGGGCCTGATCGGGTCGCGGGCCCAAGATGCCTTGTGAAGAAGATGGGGCCGGCTTTGAAGGGTACGGGCAAAGGGGTTGAGCCGAGTTGGACTGATTGAGCAGGCCGGCCCATTGAGTAGCGGTCCAGTTGCTAGGGAACACGATGTAAGGATGGGATGGAGCGGGCTGAGGTTGGTAGCGATTGTTGTTGGTGTTACCTCGGCCGGAGTAGTTGCGGCCACGACCACGTCCGCGACCTCCTCGTGAGCGACTCCCACGGCCGCGGTCCGAAGAGTAGAAGGGAGGCTGGGTGTTGGATGACGGCGGGGTAGAGGCGGTGGCAGCGAGAGCCGTGGCGGCGGACTAAGCACCGCGAGTAACTTGACGCTTTTTCTTCTGTTCTTCCATGTTGAGCCTAGAACGAACTTCATTAAAATCTGGCAGCGGATCCCGGTTCTGCAGGACGGTAGAGATGCTGTCATACTGGTCAGTCAAGCCGGTGAGGATTTTGAAAACCAACATCCGGTCATCAACCGGAGAGCCAACACTTTGAAGTTGGTCAGCCAGATGTTTGGCGTGTTGACAGTATTCCGCCATGGAGGAAAAATTCTCGAGACATAAGTTGGCGAATTCCTGACCAAGAAATATAGCCCGCGTGTTTTTATTGTCATTGAACTCGCTTTCAACAGCAAGCCAGGCTTCATGAGCAGTCTGACCCGGTTGAAGTATGGTGTGCAATAGCGACGTAGAGATGGTGGCATAGATCCACTGGAGCACAACGGCGTCCAGTTGCTTCCAAAGGGTCTCGGCGACAGCAGCGGCTCCCTTGTCTTTGGCCGAGTCGGCAGAGTCAGTTGTAGTAGAAGAAGAGGCGGCATCCGGTTTAGCAGCAAGGTGATCAAGAACTTCATATATCTGACAATGGACTTTGAAGAGGGTCTTCCAAGTTGTGTAATGGGTGGAATCTTTTTCCAGGATAACTGGAACGTGAGTTTTAATGTTGGAGACGGTGAGAGCGGGATGAAGTTTGGGTTCCATGAGAGAAGAAGATAAAGAGAGACGAAGGAAGAGAGCCGGCGGCCGAAGAAGAGAGGCAGCGGCGGTGGTGAAAGTAGGGTTTAGAGAGGATCGTTTAGGTATGATACCATGTAAGAATGAGATTCCACTTGATCCTTTTCATTAACACCAAGGGTATAAATAGTACAAGAATGATCTAACTAAATCTCCTACAATAATGGAGATAATATATTACAAATATACAATATGCTATTAATCAACCTTTCTATCAAAAGATCCCTAATTTGCCATCGGAGTCTGGGTTTGAACCATCGGTACAAAATACTCCATCTCCGCCGCTGCCGCTACCGTCGTCACCTCCGGAGCCACCAGCGGCTTTAAATCGAGTCCTCGCCGGAATTGGGCTGATTGGTGAAAGTACGGTCAAGAGAAATACATGTTTTAAACTTCATGGTGGAAGAACTATCACTGATGGCGGCAGAATATAGTGGTTGACGATGGCATCGGTTTGTCGGACATCGACTTCTTCCATTTTTATAAAACGTAGAGTCTGGTAATTATAGGAGAATAACAAGTAATGAATAAAAGTGGGAAATTAAATTTGAAATAAAAAGTATATAAAATAAAGAGAGATACATAAAAAAAGAGAGACAACTTATAGTTTAGCTATAAGTTCTTCTAGTAATCAGTAATCACGATGAAGAAGAAGGATTAAGAAAAAAGAGAAATGGTCTTGTTATAAGATAAGTAAATAAGTTTCATAAATAGAGAAACAATCTACTTAATATTGGTGTTTGAGAATGAAGGAGTACAATTTTTTTTTCCCTAAATCAAATTAAGAATAAAAAATAATAATAATGAAACCTGACACATCATCATTGTTACCTTGTTACCTGGTAACCTAACAATTACATGGTATTAAAACATTAAACTAAACTTTAGTGATTTTAGAGGGATGAAAAAAGTTTGAGTTACTTAATTGGAACACTTGATAAACTTGGTTACATTTTTATAAAGTTACCCCTAAAAAATATATAAAAGATGGGTCATGTTTTGTAATTTTTTTTCCATGATTCATGAAATTAAAGTAGATTCATGAATTCTTTTCACATTTTATAGAGTTAATTACAGAAATTTGAAATACCCATGAAGTTTGTCTCATTATCAAAAGGTTTAAGATTAGATTACGTTGTTAATAACTTTCTAATCTTCACAACCGTGGTCCCCACCCTAGAAGCAAGATCATCATCTCGATCTTTACAAGTCTTAGGTTCTGTTTGTTTTTGCTTATATTGTCTGTAAAGAGCTTATGTCTGCGGGCGGGCAGACATAAGCACTTGAAGACTGTTTGTTTAAAAAAAAGATCTTAAAATGGCTTTTAATAGCTTAAAAAAAAGCTATGGATAATAGCTTCACCAAACAGATCAGATCTTCACACACACCCTTCTTCTTCTTCCTCTTCTCCCCTGCCACCACCACCTCCGCCACCACCACCGCACCACCTCCGCCACCACCATCGTCAAAACCCACCACCACCAAACCCATCTGTGTGAGAGAGAGAGAGATCTGTGAGAGAGAGATCGGTGAGAGAGAGAGACCGTATATAGAGAGAGAGAGACCTGTGAGAGAGAGAGAGAGAGACCTGTGAGAGAGAGAGAGAGAGACCTGTGAGAGACCTGTGTGATGGCGGAGGTGGTGCGGCGGTGGTGGCGGAGGTGGTGCGGCGGTGGTGGTAGTTGTAGAGAGAGAGAGTGTTCTGTGAGAGAGAGAGACCGTAGAGAGAGAGGCGGTGGTGTGATGGCGGTGGTGGTGCGGTGGTGGTGGCAGAGGTGGAGCGGTGGTGGTGGTGGTTGTAGAGAGAGAGAGTTTGTAGAGAGAGAGAGCAGAGAGAGAGAGCTTGTGTGTGTGTTGTGTGGTTGAAGTTGTTTTTGAAGAAAAAAAAACAAACCCTCTTCTCCTTGCAGACTGCAGACATTTGGGCCACATCTTCTCTTGCAGATGTGGTTCGCAAACTCCAGACATTTTACATCTGAAAAAACAAACAGCACCTTAGACGTCAAAATTGTTTGAATTTGTTTTTTAACTACAAATTTGGATCACTAACGGACCACTAGAGTATCATCGTGCCATCAGCAGAACCACCTGATTATCCATCTCCACTAGTCTATAATGCATATACACCAATTCAGGAAGAAACCCAATAAATCTAGAAAAAACCCTCTTGTAGGAATCAAACCAGGACCTAATAGTCTCTAAACCTTATCTCATCTCTAACTGATGCTACTAAACTATAATGTCGGGGCAATTTTGTATGGTGGTTGTATGATTGTAAAGGTACAACTTAGACATGTATATCATCAAACAAAACACATAAAAAAGGGTTATTGGATTTTAATAATCCTAAGTTTCACTTGTTGGCCGATAATAATCCCAACGTAGAAAATTCCCTGCAATAATCCCAACTTGTAAGCATTTGGCTTCTAATGATCCTTTGCTAACTGAGTTATAACTCAATTAGTTTTTTTTTACTGAGATGGCTGATGGGGTGGACACAACCTTGTTATTTGTTGACTTGGCTGCTTATGTGGCACCGTCACCACCTCCACCTCCTCCTTCACCACCACCACCACCTCCACCTCCTCCTCCACCATCTCTTCCAGCCACCACCATCACCCACCACCCCCACCTCCACCTCTACTACCACCACCATCCACCGTCTGCCACCACTAATTAAGCACCGGAAAAACACTATTACCTCCAACCACCTTTATCATCCGCCATCGGAAACCTCCGTCGCCATAACCACCTCTACTCCATTATCTTTAAACTTTTCCACTGATTGCTAATGAATTCTTCAATAATCAATCCATTCACAGGTTCCTTAAAACACCCGATCAACCTCACTGGATTAGAAGCAATTCCATCATCATGTTCTTTGTAATACACATAACCAATTGTCAAAATAAAACTTTTATCAGTAAAAAAAAAAAATTTGTTGAGTTCCTATAAATTTTAAAGTTACATGAAGAAACATTAGATTCATGATATCCACAATATATTATAGAATAGCAAGAACCCAGATGAGCTAAAGCAAAACCCATGTGAATCGGGTTAACAGTATCCATGGGTTGGTTCATAGTCATTCGAGTCAATTCATTATTTTAAGTGAGTCGAGTTTTAAAGAATCCATGGGTGGATTGAAGAATTCATCAATAGAAATTAGTGGTAAAGTTTAAAGATAATGGAGTGGAGGTGGTGATAGTGACAGAGGTTCCCAGTGGCAGATGATGGAGGTGGTCGAAGGTGATAGTGTTTTTATGGTGGTGAATTGGTGGTGGCACACGGTGGATGGTGGTGGCGGTGGAGGTGGAGGTGGTCGGAGGTGATGGTGGTAACGGCTGGAGGAGGTGGTGGTGGAGGATGATGTGGAGGTGGCAGTGGACGAAGTGAAGATGATGGTGCCACATAAGCAGCCTAGTCAATAAATAACAAAGTTGTGTTCACATCATCAGCCATGCCAGCAAAAAACTAATTGGGTTATAACCCAGTTAGCAAAGGATCATTGGGAGCCAAATGCTTACAAGTTGAGATTATTGGAGGGAATTTTCTAAGTTAGGATTATTTATTGGCCAACATATAAAACTTAGGATTATTAAAATTCAATAACCCTAAAAAAGACTCGTTTGTGACTTTCCAAAATAAATGATAAAGAAAAAGATAAAAGATTTAACAAGAATGGTATAAATAATTCAATATTAATGTTAAAATAAATAATGTAACTTTTTATATTAATTGTTTTATCCGTATTACACAAACTCAAAAGCTATTTAACCTAATTTCTTATTTTTGTAATAAAAATTGATGGGCCAAAATGAGCATTTCACAGATTTCCCCGTTTTACTATTTTGGACCAAGAAGTTGATAGGAACATGTAAAGCTGCAAACCGTCCAACAGTGATATTGTCTATGATATTTATGTTTGTTTTGTTTTATACGATAAGATATTCATCATTCAATACAGTGTATTTTTCTTATGTGAAATTTACTTTATATGATATTCGATACAGAGTATTTTTCTTATGTGAAATTTAACATGTCTAACGAAGGGGGTGTTTGTTTACCTCTTAATGAGGCTCTTAATGGTTCAGACTTATTACTGGTTCAGCACTTAATGGTTCAGACTGTTTATTTCACGAGCAGATGTCTGAATGGTTCAGACATTTGCCTCTGAATGGTTAAGATTTATACAAAGTCTGAATGGTTAATATCTCTAATCTGAATTGGTCACACATTTGCCTTTGAACGGTTAAACATTATACATGCTCTTAATGGTTCAGACATCTTACTGATTCAACACTTAATGGTTCAGACCTCTTATTGGTTCAGCATTTAACCATCCAGATGTTGCCAAACAGCCCCGAAGTTAGTTTCTGACAATACACAACACACATGTATCACGTATGTGCGCACACACTTATGTTTCTTTTATTGTACATTTTATATCATATTTGGGCTAAATTTCGTCTAAACGTTGTTCTTTTAACAATTTTGTTAGATGTTCTTTAAAATTGTTCATATTCAACAAAAAATACTCATAACTTGCCAAGTTGCTTCTAGGCAAAATATATGTTCATTGTTAGTTTTATTTTTTGATACGACGTTTATTGTTATAGCTTATCTTATAATTATTTTTCTTCTTTATGTGAGAAAGTATGTAACTTGTGTTCGCTTAATAATTCTATGAGATTATTGTTGTTACGTGTCTACTCTTACCATTTGGTATATTATGTGAGAAAGTATGGAACTTGTGTTCGCTTAATAATCGTATGAGATTGTTGTTGTTACGTGTCTACTCTTACCATTTGATACTCTTGACTTAGGATCGACATAGGTGTGACTGCGTTTGGAGTTGTTCTTTTGTGTTGGAGGACATTACTACACGTGGTTTGGACAAGAAGCGTATTGCATTACGAAACTAATTCGGTAAAGCCAAGCCATTCATCGAGGTTTGATAATCCAACAATTATGGCCACATGTGTACCAGCTGTGGTTGACATGATACGTAGACGGGTTGTTGATCACTAATTCTTAGACCAGCAAAAATAGAGTATATAAAACACCATCGGCTAGCAAATTACTAATCGAAGAAATTAAAAAGCACTTACAACAACATAAGTGGGTTTATAAACCACTAAACCCATTCCAAATAACTAATGCGCGATTATCTTCATATTAGCAAGTGTGGCTGTGCTTAAAAAATAAAATACACAAATCATAAGAGTGAGAAATGGAAAATAAAACAAAAAAAAAAAGTTATCCTAACTTATTCATTAAATTCTACAACATTCAATGATGCAAATCAAACCTAGTACATGAGTTTAAATTGGGGGTCTATTCTACGAGTAGGCTCTTTAGCGCGGACCCGGTTAAGACAACGTATGCTAGACCTCCCGACAATCGCGAATAATTCACACCTTTCAAAAAAAAAAAAAAAAAAAAAAACCTAGCACATCAGATCTATGCATCATCGCAGTGGCGAAGTATAGAAGGAGCGGGAGGGGCGCCCGACCCCCCCGAACTTTTCGCTCAGTAGTGTTATATATGTAGTTTTCGTATAGAAATTTTTTGGTATATATGTTTTCGACCCCTCGTCATTCGTGTCAAGCTTCGCCACTGCATCATCGAACAATTATTCAAGTAGGTACGTATTTCACATATTAAAAAACTACAATCCGAAGTCACACGAATCATCACGACACTTCCTAGAGTTCCCACTTTCGAGTGTTTATCCGGCCGCTTTATAACTCCTAAAAACATAGTCAAAACCACTGTGAAACGCGGCCAAATGCCTTCTCACACGCCACCTGCTTCTACCAGTGCGCCGCCCAACTTACCTGACTCAACCATTGGGGGTCCCATGATTTTTTTTCATTGACGGTGATCCGGGGGCCTAATCAAACTTTTATGAGGGACGATCAGGATTTTAGCATATTAATAACACTAAAAATGTTTTTTTTCATAGCGGGTGGCTGCCCCATATGTTGGTTACAGGCCCCTAGCACACTGATGCAGTTTCGCGTGCAATCAAATGGCTCAAGAACGCTTGATTAAACAAAGACTGATAAACGAACCAAAGGTTCCAAGAACAATGTTCCTCAAATATAAATAAACCAAAAACTAACTAAAACATAAACCCTAGAACCTAATTTATAACGAATAAAAAAGAGATAAACTAGGAAATATAAATCCCTACAAAATAGGCAACTAAATAAAAATATTAAATTTCAAATTATGAGATAATCTTGCATCATACTCCCCGTCTTCGAAAAAAACTCATCCTCGAGTTTTGTCTTCGAACCAAACCCACCTGGATCAAAGGGAACATCAACCCGATCCTTTTGCACGATTATCACAACCCACCCAAATTGTTCAACTTCATGGGTCGTCTCGCTTGACACTTGACATGTACCACCTGGGTCGAATAAAACATTAGACTGTCTCCTATTCACGAATGGAAAATGATGAGCACCAAGGTTAGCTAAATTAACGTCCCCTTTATTCTCTACACATATTATCATGTCCAAATTAATAAAAAGCCCTTCATTTGAATCTAATTTGCCACCAGCTTGTTTATGTATCACAACTTCAGATCCACCAACATTAATTGGTTTACTCATTTCCTTGTGCTTTCCACGTGGATTACTATTAGACTTAGCAACCCCACAATTATCTCTATTTTGAATATTATCAACATAAAAGGAAACACCAATATTATCTCTAATTTGAATATCCCTTACTTCTTGAACTTCCGGATCCATTGGAGACGAAACCTTGTGCAATTCAAAATCTAAACTTCCCTTGTTTGACGGCCTTGATATGGAGACTTCCAACTTCAGCGCAACACCACCCACAGCGACCATGCTTTGCGATTCACCACCACCAATAGGTCCACTTTCGGAATCCAATCCATCATCACCGATCAACGTGACACCACCATTAACCACCATAGCATCTTTAACTATACGATTTTTGGAACCCAATCCATCACCCGGTAAGTACCGATCACCACCGGTAACCCAAGAATACCATTCCTCATCCCCGTATTCGTCATACATGGGAGGATAATCATAGATAATGTCACCATTGGTAGGATGCTCCTCATCCCCGGATAACTCATCCCTGACGGGTTTTTCCGGTTCCGTTTCCTTCCACGATGACGAGTCCTCAAGATCCCGGATCCTTTGCTTGAGTCGTATGATCTCGTGTTGTAACTCGAGATCTCTAACTCGTTGCCGAAGTCGCATGATCTTGAGATCCCGTGGGTCAGAATCAACTCTGTCGTTGCCTCGGTCGGCGGTTCTACGAACAGGGTGTCGTTCTTCTCCACGAGCACGTGAAACAAACATACTTCTGTCGTTGCCTCTGTCGGCGAATCTACGATCGAGCAAGTATCTTTCTCCACGCAGAGCCATTTGAGAACCAAAGCTCTGATACCAACTGATGCAGTTTCGCGTGCAATCAAATGGCTCAAGAACGCTTGATTAAACAAAGACTGATAAACGAACCAAAGGTTCCAAGAACAATGTTCTTCAAATATAAATAAACCAAAAACTAACTAAAACATAAACCCTAGAACCTAATTTATAACGAATAAAAAAGAGATAAACTAGGAAATATAAATCCCTACAAAATAGGCAACTAAATAAAAATATTAAATTTCAAATTATGAGATAATCTTGCATCACACACACTCACAACTCTATATATTATGAAGGTGGAAACTTGCAGTGAACAAACAAACGAAAAACTACTGTATTCACTCAAAGAAAAAGGGGTACATAACAAAGAGAATAAACAACTATTTATAACTAAACAAATGTACGTAACTCTCCTATTTACTCAGTCAAGCCACCTTCACATTATCACATGTTTACTTCCTTGAAATCAGATCACATCCCATATTATTCTCGCTCAATAGGCCACTACCAACGTTCACATGCATGCAACCTATTCCAACGGTCATCTCCAACAAACCCACTTGCAGAACTTGACCATTTCTTCCAGCCCAACTATGCAACCATGCAGCTCACGTGAAGACCCGTAGTCATGCTCCGATGACCCGTTAACACGTACCCGACTCATACAACTAAACCCGGTAACCGACTTGACCCGTACTCGTTCCGAACTTAACCCGTAAATAACCCGCAACATCAAGATTAACCCAACACCATACTGTCAAAATTTCCTCATCGTATGTTTGTAACAATATGGACAGAATTTTAGTAACTTTTCCTTTTTTTTTTTTTTTTCTGTTTTCCTTTTTTTTCTTCCTTTTCTATGTTAAAAAAAGGAAGAGAAAGTTGTAAAAAACGATAGGAAGACAAAAGTGATGGGCTGTTTGGAAACATTGTGGTGATCTATTAAAAGTATAATAATGTTTAGGTAAGTGAAAGATAGTGAAGTTGTGAAGAGGATCTAAATGCTCTTAAAACCACATCAACCTCAATACCAGCTAGACGTGGTCGTAAACTTCATTATATTGATTATGGGGGTTAGGTTATAATACAAAAGGCCCTTAAAATACAAAGTGTAAGAAGGTTTTCTGGCCCTTAGATCAGATTAAAAACTCATCAAGGGCTCTAAATAAAACGGTGGCATCTATGTAATTAAAAAGGGTGGTAAGGGCAGGATGGTCCAAAAACACTTTCAGCAACCGTTCAAGCACCAAACTTCCTCACTACGCTTCATCAACATTCTTCGAGACCCCATTCTTCAATCAACGATTTCTTCAACAACGATTCTTCATCAACGACACTCGATTCACAACGATTCTTCATCTCGGTAACACTCGATTCTTCTTCAATCGATTCACAGCGATTCTTACACTCGCTTCTTCATTGTTTGCGATTTCTGATGGATTCTTCACCACAACTGCCTCAAAATACACCGATTAAGCATCACGAAACTCCGATTTTACCTCGTCGTTCACCAATTAAAAGGTTATCTACCGATCCAGTTTCTTCCGAATCGACATTGCGTATTTCTGAAGTGGAAGAACAAGTTTGGAAACCGAAAACGAAGAAAAAAGCGAAAAGGACTCCCAAAACCGGTACATTATTTAATTTTTAGGGTTTTTACATGATTGTGTTTATTTTACTTCAGTGATTTTGTTATATGAAAGTTTATGACCTTTTATTATCGATTTTGATTGTGTTATGTGCTGACCTAGGGTTTAATTGTGTCTAATATTGTCGTTTCATTGTGTTATTGTCGATTTTGATTGTGTTATGTGCTGACCTAGGGTTTGATTGTGTCTAATATTGTCGTTTCATTGTGTTATTGTCGATTTTGATTGTGCTATGTGCTGACCTAGGGTTTGATTGTGTCTAATATTGTCGTTTCATAGTGTTATTTAAATTGATTTCGGACTGTTGTACTTGTGTCATGTTTAACATAAAAGTTGTTTTAAACATAATGTATTTTTGTTATTGTGTAATAATGGTGTTATAGGTGATGCGATCAAAACTATTAACGTATTTGCAAATAAAAAACTGTCAGATGAAGACAACAAAAAAAAAAAAAAACAGAAGCAAACCAAAGAGGTTGAACCGATTGCAACAAAGATACCGAAAAAGAAAATTCAAAAATCATCTAAAAAATATCATCCATTCACAAATCAAAAGGCGAACTTGAGGTGTTCGCCTGGAAACCTTACTGAATTTCTTGAAGGCTTAACTCCAGCTCAGAAGAAGGTCGTTAAAGAAATGGGGTTTGGCGACATATTGTTTATAAATATACACACAATCCCAACTGGTTTTGCTTATTGGCTGCTTCAAAACTATGATCCCAACACACAAAAAATATTTGATGGAACTCATGAAATTACTGTTTCTAGTTCTTTGATCAATGATATTTTTGGGATTCCAAATGGTGGAAAGTTTGTTGTAACCAAGTTTAGACCAAACTCAAAAAATGAAGTTGTAAATGAATGGCGTAGTCAGTTTGGTGAACCAATTCCCGCGAAGATAACAATGAAGTTATTCAGTGACCATCTGAAAAAAAGAAAAGACTGTGGAAGATGTTGAGTAACACAGTAAACCAAAGGTTTTTGTTGTCACTAGAGGGAGATATTGATGTAAAAGAACTAAACTGGTGTGACTACATCGTTGATTGTTTGAAAAGAACTCGTCTTATGTGGAAAGAGGAAGCCGATTTTTTCAATGGTCCTATGCTATTGCTTTCGGTAAATTTTTTAACTATTTCATATATATTACACAATGTCATTCTATTGTGTTATATTTGATGAGATTGTGTCATATAGCATTTCATTGTGTCTTTGTTTATATGTTGTATTTTATGGTTCTTAATGTATTGTGTCATATTTGAATCCATAAACAGATGTTTTATATGTTTGAAAAGCAAAGAATCGTTAAAAAGGACAAATGGATAATAACATCGGACGTTCTTGCCAAAATTGATTACACAATGCTTTCCGAGTTTGAAATGAATTATTTAGCTTCGGAAAAAAGCAAGACGGTTGAACAATCGAAAGAGTCCTTGAAGCAAAAGGTAGTACCACCGAAACCAAAAGAAGCTGATAATGAAGGTACATTGTGTCTAATGTCTGTTAACATTTTAATTAATATCATTATGTCTAATATTATTTTGTTTTATTGTGTCAAAAGGTTCGTTGAAAGTAGTTATCAAGAAGCGAAAAGTTATTCCACTGGAAGCACAAGAAGCTGATAATGAAGGTTCATTGTGTCTAATGTCTGTTATCATTGTGTCTAATTTTTATAAGTATACATTTTGTAATTCTGAATATGTATTGTGCTGGAATTGATTAGTAAATAGCTATCTTTTTTAGATTTGGTAACATGAGTATGGTTTCTGAAGTAGTTGTCTGGTTATAGGTAGAAAAAAGGTGAAAAAAATGAAAGTTTCTGGTCCAGTTCATGATGTCCCTAATTTGGGACGAAATGCTTTATCCAATCAATCTGAAACCGCTGGCAATCCGAGAGGTAACTTTAAATTCTTATGTTGCATACCAGAAAAGTCTAATGTCTAATCAAGGTACATTGTGTCTAATGTCTGTTGTCATTGTGTCTAATATCTTCTCGTTTGTCTAAGTTGAAATGTGTTTAATATTATTTGTGTTTTATTGTGGTTGTTGAAACTGAACCAGTTGATGTTGAAACTGAACCAGTTGAGGTTGAAAATGAAACAGTTGAGGTTGAAACGGAAGAGGTATGAAAGTTAACCATGATTATATGTATGCTTTATATAGAGATATATCACAAAATTGTTCACAAAATTCTTGAATGTATTTTTGTTTAACAGATGAGGGCTGAATTGATCGACAAAGAGCTTATGGTATTTGAGGCACATGCAAAGAAGATCGAATCCTTACTAGAAAAGTCTAGAAAAGATTTCAAGGATAGTGAGCTTATGAAAGCCAAAAGAAGAAAATTTGCACATTTGTTGTGTAAATATCACACACTAGAATCATGGGTGGGAAGCAAGAGGGTTGGTGATGTTGTTCTTTGGACCCAAACAAAAAAACACAAAGATAATAAAGAATCGACAATGAAGAAGAAAAAAACAACCGAAAGCAAAAAAGTTCCAACAACGAAAAAGGAAAAGACAATCAAAAGCTTAAAAGTTCCAAGTCTACGAGATGAAATCAGTGAAAAAGTGAAAGAAACGGTTATTGTAGATGAAGTCATGGCTGTTGAAAAGCAAGCTGCTGATTTTGAGGTAGAACAAAACAAAAAAACAAGTGAAAATGTTGATTTGGAAAAAACTGTTACCATTCATCAAGATAAAGCCCATACTGAAGGTAACTATTATGGAATTGTGTCATAATCTATTGTGTCATACACATTGTGTCTAATCTTATAAGTTCGTTGTGTCTAATCTTATAAGTTCGTTGTGTCTAATAGTTCATTGTGTCTAATCTTATCATTTTGTTGTGTCTAAACTTGTATATGAAGATCTTGAAGACAATCTGAGGAAAGAACTTGAGAATGTTGAAGCTGAAACACCAATTACCATTCATGAAGAGGTTGCCCGTACAGAAGGTAACTTTTATGGAATTGTGTTATTGTGTCATAAGCATTGTTTCTAATCTTATAAGTTCGTTGTGTCTAATAGTTCATTGTGTCTAATCTTATAAGTTCATTGTGTCTAATCTTATAAGTTCATTGTGTCTAATTTTGTACATCAAGGTATAGAAGAAAACAATCAAAAGAATGAGGAGAATTCTAATAAATTTGCTATTGTCTTGACACCATATCATGTGAGTGGATCTGAAATGTTGGAATGGAATCAAGCAGAAAACGATGTCATCAACAAAACAACGAAACCAAATACACAAAAAAAATCTCTTATTCCGATTTTGAACCGCCAAGCTTTGAGTTAAACATTTCTCAACCAACACCACCAACACCTACGGCAGAAACTGTGAAAAAAGTGGATGAAACTGTGAAAATAGCGGATGTGGTTAAAAATGACAAGCAAGACACAATGAAGGCAACAGAAGATATTATGCAAGTTGTAGCGGATTTAAATATGCTACCAATAGAAGAACAGGGTTACATAACCCCAGCTAAAAACATTGTGCATTTTGTCGAACCAATTACAAGTGTAAAACCGCAACAAAACATCAGAAAAAATCCTGAAAGAGATATTAATCCGGCAGAAGCATTGTGTTCTCCTTATATTCAAAGGGCGGTTATAATGGTAGAAAAACAGACAAAAGCTGAAATCGCTGTTTCTAATTATATTTTTTGTGGGAATGAAGAAGACCTTTGGTAAAACACCGTCACTATTGTATTACTCGTTATTACAACGAAATACTTCTAATTTTTTTTTTGCAGGGATGTTCTATTTTTTGTTAAAGATGTTGTCTCTGTGCCGAGAGTTATTTTTGAAAGCTTGTGCCCTGAAGTTGAACTACATGTTAATCTTATCAATGCATGGAGTCATATTTTAAACATATCAGAAAAGAAAAGGAAGAAGGGAACTGATTACCGACTCTTTTGCTATCCGCTTATGATTGTAAGTTTAATGATTTTATTGTGTTATATAAAATTAATTAGATAAGTTGATTATGATACAATAGGAATAGAGAAGTGGATAATATAACATGAATGCAGGGATTATGACATAATGGTTTGAAATATGACACAATGGTTTGAAATATGACACAATAGGAATAGAGTAGTGGATATTAGGAATACAGGGATTATGACACAATAGGAACAGAGCAGTGGATATTAGGAATACAGGGATTATGACACAATGGTTTGAAATAAGACATAATGGTTTGGAATTTGACACAATAGGAATAGAGTGGTGGATAATATTATAGGAATACAGGGATTATGACACAATGGTTTTAAATATGACACAATGGTTTGAAATATGACACAATGCATTTGTTTTATTTCAGGAAAAGGACACATATGAAAGAGAAGAGGATGTGATCCTTGATGAGTTCACCAATAAGATGAATGAGGTTTTGAAAAAAGAAAAGATAAAAACTATCAAAGACTTTGACATTGTCTTTGTGCCTATCTTTCATCATGAGAAAAAACACTTTTATCTCATGCGTTTCGACCTCAAACGCACAAAGACTACATTGCTTGACAACATTGCACCACTTGAAGATGAGGAAAAGGGTGATCATGATCCCTACAATGGTCGGACACAAAAAACAGTAAGTGTTCGAAATCTTGTATTTTAAATATAACACAATGCATGCTGTAGAAATAACACAATTGCATTTTATTTTTTAAGAAATAAGCTTTCGAAGGTTATCTTGAACGTATCTCGCATCCAAAAGCAGCAAACATGAAGGCTACATCAATAAATCGTCTTAAAATGCCATGGAGAACCAATTTTAATGGTGTTGATTGTGGAATTTTTCTTATGCGCCACATGGAAACATACATGGGTGAAGATGCAAATAATTATCATTGTGATTTCGCGAAAGAGGAATCTGGATTACAAAAGAAACAAATTGAAGACTTGCGCCGAAAGTACACAACCAAGATCTTGTTACATGATGTTAACGAGAATAGACCATATGTTGTTTTCTTGGTGTCAAAATTTCAAGAGTTACCAGCTAAAGAAAAACAAAAGCTTAAACGAGGTGGATTTAAAAGAATCTTGTCAAGGATGCTTACTGAAGTCGATTAAGTTGATGTTTTTTTCATTTTGGACTTGATGTATAGAAAACTTGATGTTTTGTTTCAATTAAGTCGATTAAGTTGATGTTTTTTTTTTCATTTTGGACTTATGTATAGAAACTTCGTGGATATTAATGTTTTTAAGGAGGTTTATGTTTTCAGGAAAATATGACACAATGTTTTTGTACAGGAAAATATGACACAATGTTTTTGTACAGGAAAATATAACACAATGAAATGATATATGGCACAATGAAATGAGATATGACACAACGGAATGATATATGACACAATGGAATGATATTATGAAACAATGGAATGATATATCACACAATATGACACAATGAAATGATATAAGACACAACGGAATGATATATGACACAATGGAATGATATATGACACAATGGAATGATATTATGAAACAATGGAATGATATATCACACAATATGACACAATGAAATGATATAAGACACAACGGAATGATATATCACACAAAGTAATGATATATGACACAACCGAATGATATATGACACAATGGAATGATATTATGAAACAACCGAATGATATATGACACAATGGAATGATATTATGACACAATTGAATGATATTATGAAACAATGGAATGATTGATATATGACACAACGGAATGATATATGACACAATGGAATGATATATGACACAATGGAATCATATTATGAAACAATGGAATGATATATCACACAATATGACACAATGGAATGATATTATGAAACAATGGAATAATATATCACATAATATGACACAATGAAATGATATATGACACAACAGAATGATATATCACACAAAGTAATGATATATGACACAATGGAATATAAATGACACAACGGAATTATATATGACACAACCGAATGATATATCACACAAAGTAATGATATATGACACAATGAAATGATATATGACACAACGAAAAAGTAATGATATATGACACAATGGAATGATATATGACACAATGGAATGATATATGACACAATGGATTGTAACAGCTAAAAATACGCAATGTATAACACAAATAGATTGAAATAGCTAAAAAAACGCAATGTATATCTAAAATAAACAATGTATGACCCCAACACAATTAAGAAATAATAGACACTCTATTCTTGCATATTGGTAACTCCTGAACTACTTGTCGCTTCTTTCTCCTTAGTAATTTGTATGCGTAAACTGCATGTGCGTACATTATGACCAGTACCTTTGCAAAAACTGCATCCTTTTTGTTTCTTCCCAGCTCGAGTAATTGCAATCTCACGAGCTGACTTCAAACGCTTATGAGTCCCTTTTGTTCTTGTTTTAATTGGATTTCTAACTATAAAATCACATGGTTCACTAGTCCCAGTCATTTCTGCAAATCTATCTCTCCTACTAGGAGCCGGAGAAACAACTTGAACATCATCAGCCTTAGACATGTAAGCTTTTAGATAATCTCTGTAAAGACACAACTGCTCTTTGTCTTGAACCAATCGATTTATTGCATATTCATTTGCAAACCTTATTTCATGAAGTATTTCTTGAATATCATCACCATTGTTTTCGATATCATCATACCTTATAGGTCGAAGTGAACTATTTGGAACGGCTTCTCTCCTCCAACGCTTTGCCACATACTTCTTTGGGAACTCAGTTACGTAACAAAGCCTAAGAACATAAAAAATATGCCGGCATAGTAATCCCCATTGTTCAAACCTTCTACAACTACAAGATATTGTTTGATCTTCATTTCGAAACATAACCTACACATAAAAAATTAAAAACAATAAGACACAATGAATAAATATGACATAATGAATAAATATGACACAATAGATTACAAAATACATTAAGAACCATAAGACACAATGAATAAATATGACAAAATGTCATCAAATATAACACAATAGATTACACAATACATTAAGAACCATATGACACAATGAATTAATATGACACAATGAATAAATATGACACAATGAATTAATATGACACAATGAATAAATATGGCACAATGACTAAATATGACACAATATCATTAAAAAGACACAATGCAAAAATACACAACATATTATACAAATACATGAACAAAATTATACCTCAAAATATGAAGTGCATGGATGTAAGAGATCCTCAATTTCAAACTTCATACAACCATCTACTTGTTGTCTAGAAACAGACGCACATTTTTTAATGGCATCATCAATCTCCAATTGTTGATCCAAAAATATTGTCCGTGTAAACAACTTTAAGGCTTGTTCTTCAAGTACAAAATCAGGGTACCAAAGTTCATCTTCATTGTATCTTGTCTCATGATCATTTTTTCTATGCTCGTACCTTTGAGCCTCAATTGCAGTTTCAAAATGGCTAAAAAACTCAACCAAAGTTGACTGTGGATTGCAAAATTGATTAAAGAAATGATTCTCGCTCTCTGATCTTGATGTCGTACGCATAAGCCCTGACAAATTTTCTTCTAAATAGTATGCTGGAATCCAATCATGTCTAATATTATAAAGACTGCCCAACCATTCATGATTACTTAAACCATACTCAGAAAGTATTGCATGCCACTTCTCCTCGAACTCATTACGTGAAATTGAATCTGACCATACAATCTTCGCCAATGTTTTTTTAAAATCTGTAGTGTTACACAAAACTGGTCCAAGCTACAAAATAAAAGAAACAATAACAATAAGAAACGGAATAAAAGACACAATAATGACACAATAAAAGACACAATGACAATAAACAATAAAAATCTTTAAAAAAAACAAAATTAAAATGATACCTTAGGAGTCAATTTCTCCCATATGTGCCATATACATAACCTGTGACGGCTATCTGGTAAAACATCTAAAATAGCCCTTTTCATGGCAGGATCTTGGTCGGTAACAACTACTTTAGGTGCAACACCAAACGCCTTAACATACATCCTCAACAACCACCTATATGAATCAGCAGTTTCTGATCCAAGAAGCGCAGCACCAAGCGTTACATTCCTATTGTGGTTATCTATACCAGTGAAAGGAACAAATACCATATCATACCTACAAAAAAGATAAAATAAAATTAACAATTTGACACAATGTTATTATATTTGACACAATGTCCTTAAATATGACACACTATGGACTTATATATGACACAATGTAACTAAATATGACACAACGATAATAAACAAAAAGTTCTATACAATCCATAATTCTTACTTGTTTGACCGATATGTAGCATCAAACCCAATGACATCACCAAAAACCATATAATTAATTTTTGAAATCTCATCCGCCCAGAAAACACCACCTAAAGTTCCATCTTGATTGACTTCATACTCAAATGAGAAATTTGGACAATACTCTTTTTTCTTTGCAAGACACTTAATAACCATATCTGCATCATTCTCCCCAATGTATTGATTTAAGTCCCTCTTATAATTTTTAAAATCAGTTCTTGTAGCACCTACCTCCTCGTAACTACCATACAAACTTTTCAAAACATTAAATGCCCTTACAGGCCCAAGATTTATCGTAGACAACGCTTGAATGGCATTTTCTTTTACATGATCAACCCTTCTCACGGATGTCAAAAACTGGAGGTCTTCTTCATGCACGAAACTATGATTATGTTCCTCTTGAAAAATATATACTTCAAACTTCCCATCAACAGTTAGCTGTAACTTAATATGAGCCTCACATCCAATTCTCTTAGATGGTTTCCGACGCTTTCCTTTACCCTTATTAGGAATTTTAAAACCTTCTTTAGAACATGTAAAGTACTTCAACTTAAGAACACCATTTGCATTGTTGTATGAAGTGTTCTTCCTAACCGAGAAACCACTTGCATGAGCATACTTGACATAAAACCATAAGCTTGGTCAATTGAGTCAAAGACCATACCAACACAAGGTTTAAGTGACTCGCTCACAGCAGGAGTGTAAAATATTTTTCTGGTACGTGGTGATACACGCCGTACACCACGTTCTTTGTAAACTATAGCATCTACACAAATAAAAAATAAACAATGTAAAATTAAAACATATATATGTCATACAAACCTGGCAAATAAACAAAATAACACATTATGACAAAATATGACATAATTTCAGACAATAACACACATGTCAAAATCAACTAAAAAGTTAGTTAGGCACAATGAAAATAAACAAAATAACACATTATGACAAAATATGACATAATTTCAGACAATAACACACATGTCAAAATCAACCAAAAAGTTAGTTAGGCACAATGAAAATAAAATAGACACAATGTATTAAAAACTTAAATAATACAGAGCAATAGACACAATGCATTAATAACTTAAACAATACAGAGCAATAGACACAATGCATTAATAACTTAAACAATACAGAGCAATAGACACAATGAGAATAAAATAGACACAATGCATTAATAACTTAAACAATACAGAGCAATAGACACAATGCATTAATAACTTAAACAATACAGAACATATACCTAATCATAATCAAAACAGTTTTAGATCTCAATCAGAAATCTGAACATCTGAACGATAACATCGATGAAACAACCAAAATTGCGACAATAACATGGTCAAAATTCTCATTGATAATAGCAGAATTCTCAACGATAAACATGATCAAAACACAGTTTTTAATCAGATCTCAATCATAATTTTCAACAATAACATCAAACTCAGAGCACGTACCATTCATCGGCATGAAATTGGTGTAAAATTGAAGCTTCAATCTCGTGAATTGCGATCAATTAGGGCAAAAATCACGTCTGTATCGTAATCCCTGTTTTATGGTGCGTATCCCTGTTTTATTGTGATTTATTGAAGGCTTAAATAGTTTCCAAAAATGCCCATTCCTCTAATTCAGGACTAATTAAAGATTAGATGAAGTTTTTGCCAGGTGTCATCATCCTATTCCTTCTTACCCTTCTTACATTTAACTCCCTTTGTATTTGATCCTTTCTCTTGATTATGGTGATACAAACTTCTATTTTATAATCAACTAGAAAAGTAACCCGTCGCAATGCAGCGGGGGCTAGATTTATATTTCCATCAAGTTAGGTCCATTAGCTGCAACCAAGAGTTTATGCCTAGATTTTTATATGTATTATGGTCGCAACTTAGGTTGTTAACACCAGCCGCTAATACGGAAACCTATAGAAGCTAGATTCAGACCAGAGTCCACAAAGAGATTTTTGTACAAAAGCACCAATACTTGTAAAATTATTGACACTTGGCACGGAACAACGATAAAGTGCTTGTTTTATTGATCATCAATACTTGTAATACAGTACATTTTGAACAACATAGGACTAAAATGTACATATATTTATAACTTTAGCCATTGTTTTATCTAAACAACCCTACAATCTAAACACTGGTGGTAGGCAACGTTAGCACCCAAATCATGCCAGGGGCAAAAAATATGATCCAACGAATACAAAACTTAGAGATACTTACAGATTCATTCCACAACTTAGGCTTCTTCATCAGATTGTTTTTGTCTCTTCAGTTCTGGTTCACTCAATTGCAAGTCGATGGATATTTCTTCCGACCCGTTTCTTAACGACGACGGGTGAATCTACAAATTTGAGTTTTCATGTTGGAAAAATAGGTGAAAATAGCATTTTTCACAAATATAGGAAAATGATTTTTTCCTATTTTGGACTAGAAATAAATATAATAAAATGAGCGGGTTTTATATATTTATTTGTGGGTTTATGTTCTATGTTGGAAGAGCTTCGCAACGAACTAAACCATGTCCAAAACGGAGCTAAGATAAATGAGATATCGATGCTCAAAGTTGGGTGTTTGGAACATTCAATGCTGAAACAAAAGGGAAAGTAGCACCTTGTCCCACATCGGATGAGATATGGAACTTAAAGGGGTATTTAAGTGGGAACTCTCCATCCTTATTGTTTCATGGGAGCACTCACTAGTGTACTCGCGAAGGGTGCTGAGCACCCTAACTCGCACCCGCACCCGCTCGCGCACGTGCCGTGGGCGATGAGGCGCAATGTGGCGCTTTGATGGCGCACTTTGCACTTCGCACGCTCGCATCGCCGCTTGAGAGCCGCCTTTGTATTTTTGACCACGTACGCGTGGTGGATCTCATAGGCTGTAGGGACCAAGTGGAGTGCAGGTTCGAAGCGCGTGACGTGGCAGTCCACGCGCGGGTATACGTGGCACGAAGGTGCGCGGTTGCGCATGGTGCATGGGTCCGGAGGTGTCGTGCGCGGCGCACCAAAGTGAGCCAAAACGGCGCGACTGTGTGGCGTGCTCGTAGAGGCTCACAGGTGACGTGGCGCACGCGCGCATGGACCTGGGCCAGTGAGGCTCACAGAAGCTTCCAGCATTGAATAACAGTGCAGTTTCAGTCCAGCTTCGTAACTGACGATTTAACAGGCTTTGACTGAGAATTAAATGACGTATTAAATTGCATTGAACACGTTTAATGCAATTTAAACCTCTCTTTAATTCGTTTTTGACTGTTTCAACCTAGGAGCTGTATAAATACAGCTCCATACCCACAACAGAAATACACCACCAACAACAGCTTTATGCATACAATTTCCTACACTCTTCTAATCTTCTTCTTCCTACAAGTTTCAAGGTAACCTTCGGGTTGTAGGCGAACTCCGGCAGTACTACTGCACCGGCTGTTGTACCCTGGGAAACAAAACGAGTACTCTTGGGAGACTCGGAATTTGTTTTAAGGGAAGCGTGTTGAACACGTGACTCAGCCAATTTCTTCTTCTACATTTCTTGTACTTTGGTTATTTTTCAGTTGTATTTGTACTAGTTGTTTAGGCTTTCTTTTCTTGTATTGTAATTATTTAATAAAATTTGTTTTATTTTATTTAATTACGCGAACGGTTCTTACAATCTTAAAACAAATTTTTAAAACCGTTCGTGTAATCAAAACCATTCTGTTTGTGATTCAAACCAGTTTTGTTTTCACTCAGTTTGTGTTTTAAAAACAGTTTTTTTCTTGGTTTTCATCTTCAAAGGAGCGACTTTGGTTGAAAACCATTCTGGTTACATTCAGGTTGTCCTAAAACTATTAAAACTTTCTGATTTGGTCTTCAAAGTTGGACTTAGAAGTCAATCAGTAAGTTCTAAAACTATTAAAAATTTTCTGTTTTGGTCTTCAAAGTTGGACTTAGAAGCCTAAACAGTCAATTTGTGGTAAAATTAAAATTTACTAGTTTACTTCTGGTTTTTGCGTAAATCAGAATTTTTTGACCAAACTTTAAAATTTTAATTTTTCAGCATGTCGAACGAAAATGTCAACGTTAACAACACCACAAATGTTGTGACGGGAACCCCTCTTAACGCCACCACTGTGGGAGCGTCCACAGTGGCCAATCACGCTGAACGACCCGAGAAGTTCTCGGGTCTACACTTCAAAAGGTGGCAGCAGAAGATGTTCTTCTACCTGACCACCATGAACCTTGCGAGGTTCTTGACGAAAACCGCTCCCCAACCTGTGGAAGGGGAGACTGACGCACAAAGACAGTGCGCAGTAGATGCGTGGAAGCATTCGGATTTCATATGTCGTGGCTATGTGTTAAACGGCCTATCGGATGCACTGTATAATGTGTACTATAATATCAAGACTTCCAAAGAATTATGGGAGTCTTTGGAGAAAAAGTACAAAACGGAGGATGCGGGAACAAAGAAATTTGTTGTCGCCCGTTTCTTGGATTTCAAAATGGTTGATTCTAAAAGTGTTATGAATCAAGTCCAAGAATTCCAAATTATACTACATGACATCTTTGCAGAAGGCATGATACTTAGCGAGACATTTCAAGTGGCAGCGATGATTGAAAAGTTACCTCCTGGTTGGGTGGATTTTAATAATTATCTTAAACACAAACGAAAGGAGATGACTTTAGAGGACCTTATTGTTCGTCTTCGGATTGAAGAGGGCAATAGAATTGCCCTAAAAGGCAACCATGCGCAAACTTCTGCTAGCGCAAACGTGGTTGAGCATGGGCAATCCTCTAAGGGCGTGAAGGGTAAGGGGAAAAAGGACAAGGAGAAAGCAAAGGCTAGCAAACTTGGACCGAAGAAAGGGGTTGTGAAATAGAAACCTCAAACGTTCCAAGGAACTTGTTACAACTGTGACGAGCCGGGGCATCGGGCTAACCAATGCAAGAAACCAAAGCGTGAGCGTGCGCACATGGTGGATGAAGACGGAATGCCTTTGGTGGCAATGATTTCCGACAAAAGCGCGATGATGGATGAGGTCAATACTGTGACCAACACTCCAAAAGGATGGTGGGTTGATACGGGCGCGACCCGTCATGTTTGCGCAGACAAAAGCCTCTTTACCACCTTCAAGGCGCTTTCTGGAGAAGAGAAGCTGTATATGGGAAATGCAGCCACCGCCAACATCATGGGTGAAGGAACGGTGATCTTGAAGTGGACTTCGGGGAAGGAGCTCACTCTAAGCAACGTGTTGTATGTCCCGGACTTGCGCAAGAATCTAGTCTCGGGTTGGTTGCTTAACAAGTTTGGATTTCGTTTAGTATTTGAGAGCGATCAATTTGTGTTAACTAAACGAGGAATGTATGTAGGCAAGGGCTATGCCCAAAATGGTATGTTTAAATTGAATGTAATGGCAGTCAAGAAGAACATGAATAAAATTGCTACTACTTCTACTTATATGCTTGAGTTTTCTGAATCGAATAAATGGCATGGTAGATTAGGTCACGTAAATTTTAATTCAATACGCCGTTTAATCAATTTAAATTGTATACCAACATTCCATATTGATTCACACTATAAATGTGAAACTTGCGTAGAATCCAAACTTACAAGATCATCATCGAAATCGGTTGAATGAATAACCGAACCCCTTGATTTAATTCACACTGATATTTGTGATTTAAAAGCGGTACCCACAAGAGGTGGAAATAAGTACTTCATCACGTTTATTGACGATAGTAGTAAATATTGCTATGTATATTTACTAAAAAGTAAAGATGAAGCAATAAGTAAATTTATCTTGTATAAAAATGAAGTTGAGAATCAACTTCAAAAGAAGATAAAAGCTTTGCGAAGCGACCGAGGAGGCGAATATGTTGCACCTTTTGCCGATTTATGCGCAAAAAGTGGCATTGTACATGAGTGTACACCTCCTTATTCTCCACAATCAAATGGCGTGGCGGAACGAAAGAACCGTACATTGAAAGAAATGATGAACGCCATGTTGATAAGTTCTGGGGTGAGCCAGGAAATGTGGGGGGAAGTCATTCTCTCGGCTAATTATCTTTTGAACAAGATACCACTAAAAAAGAGAGACGAGACTCCATATGAGTTATGGAAAAGGAAGAAACCTTCATACAAATACTTGAAAGTGTGGGGGTGCCTAGCAAAGGTGATTGTACCACCTCCTAAGGCTCTTAGGATAGGACCCAAAACTGTTGATTGCATATTTATTGGGTATGCGCATCAAAGTAGTGCACATCGCTTTCTTGTACACGAGTCCAAGAATCCTGATGTACACGTAAACACTATCATGGAGGTGAATCCTAACGTTGTGTCTTACTTTGAAAATGTGTTTCCTTTGAGAAGATAAACACATGCAACGTCATCAACACCTAATTTTGAAGTAGGTGAAAGCTCATCTACACCCGTTGATGAGGTAGTTCATGATAAGACACATGAACGACCTGACGTTGAAGAAAGTGATCGTAGGCGAAGTAAAAGGCCAAGGGTTGAAAAATCCTTCGGTCCAGACTTCGTTAGCTATATGGTTGAGGGCGAGCCCAATACATATCGCGAAGCGGTTTCCTCTTCAGAAGGACCTCAATGGAAAGAAGCAATAAGAAATGAAATAGATTCTATATTGCAAAATCATACTTGGGAGTTAGTAGATCTTCCATCTGGTTGCAAACCACTTGGATATCATTGGATATTCAAAAGGAAGATGAAAACTGATGGAAGTATTGATAAGTACAAGGCTAGGTTGGTGATTAAAGGATTTAGACAAAAGGAAGGTCTAGATTACTTTGATACCTACTCGCCTGTGACGCGCATAACCTCGATTAGATTGGTTCTTGCTATAGCGGCTTTAAGAAATTTGCAAGTTCACCAAATGGATGTTAAAACCGCATTTCTAAATGGCGATTTAGAAGAAGAGATTTACATGGAGCAACCTGAAGGTTTCTCCGCCCCAGGTCAAGAGGGTAAAGTATGTAAACTCGTCAAGTCTTTGTATGGCTTGAAGCAAGCACCAAAACAATGGCACCAAAAGTTTGATCATGTCATGATTGACAATGGTTTCAAAATAAATGAGTGCGACAAATGTGTTTATTTCAAAGACACAAATGAAGGTTATGTGATATTATGCCTTTATGTAGACGATATGCTTATCATTGGGAGTAATGATAAAATTATCAAAGCTACTAAAAGCATGTTGAAAGCGAGATTTGACATGAAAGACATGGGTTTAGCTGATGTGATTCTTGGAGTAAAGATCATAAGAACCCAAGATGGTCTTGTGTTAAGTCAATCTCACTATGTGGATAAAATTCTTGAAAAATTCAACTCGGGAGATACGAGTGTAGCTCGAACTCCAGTTGATACCTCCCAACATCTTAAGAAGAATAAGGGAGATGGAGTTGCTCAGTTAGAGTATTCAAGAATTATTGGCAGTCTAATGTATCTAATGACATGTACTAGACCCGACTTGGCTTACGCGGTGAGTAGGCTAAGTAGATACACCAGCAATCCGTGCGCGGATCATTGGAAGGCTATCACGAGGGTGCTTAGATACATAAGATACACAAGAGATTATGGACTGCATTATACCCGACAACCAGCAGTGATCGAAGGATACACTGATGCAAACTGGATATCGGATAATAAAGATTCCAAATCAACAAGTGGTTACGTGTTTACACTTGGAGGAGCTGCTATTGCTTGGAAGTCTTTTAAGCAAACGGTTATAGCAAGATCCACAATGGAATTTGAATTTATCGCCTTGGATAAGTCAGGCGAGGAGGCGGAATGGCTACGTCAATTCGTGGAAGATATTCCAAGATGGCCAAAGCCTTTGCCAGCCATATGTGTACATTGTGATAGCCAATCAGCGATTGGTAGAGCTCAAAGCTTGATGTACAATGGCGGATCAAGGCATATGCGACGTAGACATAACACGATACGACAACTACTCTCAACGGGTGTTATCACAATTGATTATGTGAGATCAACGGATAACATTGCGGACCCGTTTACAAAAGGCTTAAGCAGAGAGTTAGTAGAAACGTCGTCAAGAGGAATGGGGCTAAAGCCCGTGGTAAATGGGAATATGAGGGAAACCTAACTTAGTTGACTGGAGATCCCAAGATCTAAGTTCAATAAGACAACTTAATCATATTACCAAAACGGAGTCACTGTGGGGGAGTACCCCAAACAAAACAAAAAGGGAGTTAAATATACTTCCTAGTCCATTCCAATCAGTGACATTGATGTGAGGCTAAGCATATTAAGGTTAACGATTTTGGGAAATCAAATAACCATGATGCTTTTAATGATTCAGGGGAATCACCTATGCTAGAGAGAAGTGGGGTCGCTTCAAATGGACTTGTGGGGTGCGCAAATCCTAGAGCTCTCGCAGAACCAGGCTAGTGTTCTAGGACCATAATAGGACACGACAATGAGGAGTTGGCCAAACCAGGGAGAGTATTGTGTGAAGTGTATTGTCGTTTACACAAATGGGGGTATGTTCAAGGACATCGCGTCTACACACCGCTAGTAAGCTAAGTGCGCTTCACAAAAGAAGGTTCAAAGGTGACAACCTACCTATCTTGCAATACTCAACTGTCGAAGTTTATCGTTGAAAAGTGTAAGGAAAAGATTCATTTCCATACATGTGGGGGATTGTTGGAAATTTGATGAAAATAGCATTTTTCATGTGGGGGATTGTTGGAAAAATAGGTGAAAATAGCATTTTTCACAAATATAGGAAAATGATTTTTTCCTATTTTGGACTAGAAATAAATATAATAAAATGAGCGGGTTTTATATATTTATTTATGGGTTTATGTTCTATGTTGGAAGAGCTTCGCAACAAACTAAACCACGTCCAAAACGGAGCTAAGATGAATGAGATATCGATGCTCAAAGTTGGGTGTTTGGAACATTCAATGCTGAAACAAAAGGGATAGTAGCACCTTGTCCCACATCGGATGAGAGATGGAACTTAAAGGGGTATTTAAGTGGGAACTCTCTATCCTTATTGTTTCATGGGAGCACTCACTAGTGTACTCGCGAAGGGTGCGGGGCAGCCTAACTCGCACTCGCACTCGCACACGCTCGCGCACGTGGCGTGGGCGATGAGGCGCAATGTGGCGCTTTGATGGCGCACTTTGCACTTCGCACGCTCGCATCGCCGCGAGCCGCCTTTGTATTTTTGACCATGTACGCGTGGTGGATCTTATAGGCTGTAGGGACCAAGTGGAGTGCAGGTTCGAAGCGCGTGACGAGGCGCACGCGCGCATGGCAGTGAGCCAAGAGGACGCACCGCGCATGGGCGTGCAGACCTGGGCGCGCGCGCGCAGAAGCTTCCAGCATTGAATAACAATGCAGTTTCACTCCAACTTTGTAACTGACGATTTAACAGGCTTTGACTGAGAATTAAATGACGTATTAAATTGCATTGAAGACGTTTAATGCAATTTAAACCTCTCTTTAATTCGCTTTTGACTGTTTCAACCTAGGAGCTGTATAAATACAGCTCCATACCCACAGTAGAAATACACCAGCAACAACAGCTTTATGCATACAATTTCCTACACTCTTCTAATCTTCTTCTTCCTGCAAGTTTCAAGGTAACCTTCGGGTTGTAGGCGAACTCCGGCAGTACTACTGCTCCGACTGTTGTACCCTGGGAAACAAAACGAGTACTCTTGGGAGACTCGGAATTTGTTTTAAGGGAAGCGTGTTGAACACGTGAGTCAGCCAATTTCTTCTTCTACATTTCTTGTACTTTGGTTATTTTTCAGTTGTATTTGTACTAGTTGTTAAGGCGTTCTTTTCTTGTATTGTAATCATTTAATAAAATTTGTTTTATTTTATTTAATTACGCGAACGGTTCCTACATTTCATACGTCCCCATTTGATGTGAAGGGAAGCTTGATATGAATTGATGTTCAATGTTAGGAGCTGCTTCGATACCACTTTCCACATGGAACTCTAGAGGGGAAATTTGGTCATTTAAATTAAACGGTAGGTGATTTTCTTCTGTTCTTTCTGCTGGTATACACTTGTATGAAGATGATTCGCCAACTGGACAATCAAGCCCTGCTGATGTTGATGCATTCTTTTGTTCCTGCAGTGCAACTAAGATAGCCTTTTTATAGTAAAGGGGAGGCCATCAACAAAACTATGAAGAGCTGTAAAACATAATAAGACACATGTGAGTTCATAAAAAACTTCTAACTATCGACAGATTGAAAACATATATGGAATTGATTTGGGCAAGATAATTGTTAAGATAGTATCGTCTCACATTAACTGGTTGCGATGCGAATGTACCACAATTCACATTACCCTTGCTGGAGTGTTTTTTTTTTTTTTTTTTTGTGTACTCCAGATGTGTGTATTAAGATTTTGTTAGTGATTTTAAGCATTAGTGGGTTAATCCCTTGACAAATTCCACACTTGTACTCACATGAAATCTTATATTGACCTTCAAATCAACTAAGTCAAACATTTTCGTTGACCAAATCATTGGGTTGATCTATCGTATACATCGTATCAATGAGGGATGTACTTGAGACACCCCCAAGCTCCTTGTTGACCCATGAAGTATCCAGTTACTTAAAACATAGCTCTAAGTTCCAGTTGATCACCAAGATCTTCAAAATAATGGTTAAATTTTCATGAGTTTGTTTTCAACAAAAAACTATAGCAATTAAATTCCCAACATGTACCCTTGCTTATACTACTTATAACATACTACTTCATCCTTAACCTGCAATATATTGTTCATAAAAAGTTTGATTTTGTATTCACTATAAGTATCCCAATTATCATAACCAATCCACAAATCAAACTAAAAACCCACATCAATTTCCCAGAAAAATGAGAACCAAATCATCAAAAACCCTCGATGCACCAGAAAAAACTAAACGACGTATCTGGTCTTTGAGAATTGAGATGGCAAAGCTCAGTCTTTAGCTCATAATCGAAACCCTATACGCCGGAAAACCAATTCCGATTCCACCCTCTCTCTCTCTTCTTCCTTTCGCTTCTTTTTACGGAACCTCAAATCCCTCAAAACAGTTCTAAACCCTTAAATCCCTTCTTGTCGTTGCCACTGTTGGGGTTGAGACATTGACGGTGACTGTGACACCAGCGCGGCGTCGAAGTGGTGGAAGGGTGGAGCTAAGGTTTACTATTGCATGTCTCCCCCCTCTCTCTCTCTTGAAAAAGGAAGCGGTGGTTGGACAATAAACAACTGCTTGGAAAACATATAAAGCAATGTACAATAACCTAAAGCCTGGAACATCATCTATGCCATATGTACAACCTCCATTGCATAAAATTGTTGTAAATTACAGTATTATATAATATATAATTTTACAATAGAGATATACATGAACAAAATAAATAGAGATATATGTTGACTAAAAATTAACTAGGATTAGAACCCGGGTCTCCTTATTATTTAAGCAAAATAGTAACCAGTGGTACAAGGGCTCATTTATATTATCCCTTGATTCAGTGCATATATATTCTATCTTATATAGCGTAAATTATATAACCCTACAAAAAGCAACTTGGGTTACCTCTCTAAAATGAAAAGTTGTGACAAATCACACATACATACCTTTTTGCTTAATTATTATTTATATATACTACAAAAAATATATTATATAACCCTACAAAAAATAACTTGGGTTTTGTCATTTTATTTAAAAAACATGTCCGTTAACGAAATACATAACTAGCATACAATGTGAAGCGGTGCTAACTTGATTTTAATGAAACCATATGAAGCGGTGTGAATTTGATTTTTTTTTTGAAAGGTAAATTTCATTAAAACAACACAGCCGACCCAAGACGGGCCTACAAGCAACAAGAACAAAACTACATTACATATTTACAAACGAGCACCATTCCTCCCAACCTACCCCTTTTTGTTTCGATCTATTCGAAAACCACAAAAAACTTAAAGCCTTGACTTCACTAATAATATTCTCCAGTCTAATGGTGGCACTAGCGAATTTGGCGTTGTTTCTAGCCCTCCAAAGACTCCAACACGCAATAATGATAATACCTTGGACCGCATCTTTCTTTCTAACCGAAGCGTTGAGATTTTTATAAATAACGAACAAATCCTGCAGCGAAAAAGCGAAAATATTACTGATCTTGCACCAAGAACTTATGCAGTTCATAAAGTCGCAGCCGAGAAACAGGAGACAAAAATGTGCTCAGCCGATTCTTCACACGAGCTGCAAAACGGGCACAAAGAGTCTTCGATGTGAATATTCCTTCTTAAGAGGGCTTCCGCCGTCGGAATACCATTCATAACGGACCTCCAAACATGAACGTTACACTTCGCGGGGACCCATTTGCACCTATCTAAAACGAAACCAGATACGGGATTATCTTCGGCTCTGACCAGTAGTTTAACTAACTTAACCGTAAAACATCCATCCGATTCAGTGCCCCACTTCCAACGATCCCTGGCCGGATTTAACTGGACATTATCGAGTAAAGAAGACAGCTGATTAAGACTATTCAGAAGCTTAGACGCGACAATAGGAGATCTCCAGTTTCATTCCAAGAACAGGTGATCATCTTGAACTTTAAACCTTTCAGCAACTTTACATTTCTTATTCTTCTCCAGACTGAACAAATCCGGAAACTTCATCTTGAGGGGTTCATCAGAGATCTAAGAGTCTCGCCAAAATAAAACTTCTTCACCATTTCCCACTACTCCTTTCAGCAGAAATCTGAGAGGGATCCCACCTATCTTTGTGTTAATAACCGATTTGGCAATGTTATTCCACACCCCGGTTAAGGATTTCTTGATAGGCAAACACTCCCACCCCGTTCTAGAGCTATGAAGGGCGTCTATAACTCTTTTCCATAAACTTTCTTTCTCCGTTTTGTAACGCCACCTCCACTTGGCTAAAAGAGACGAGTTAATATCTTGTAATTTGCTCAAACCAAGACCTCCATTTTTCTTTAAAAGCGAGACTTTCTCCCAAGCGACCCAGTGTGTTTTTTTCTCTTCCACCGACCCACCCCTAAGAAATCTCCTGATCATAGCTTCTAGATCAACGATATTTTTTTTGGGAGTTTTATAAATAGAGAAATAATAAGTCGGCAAACTCTCCATAACCGACTTAATAAGGACAATCCTACCCCCGATAGACAACAAGTGAGACTTCCATTTAGCCAGTCTGGCCCTAAAAATATCGATCACTGGTTGCCAGTTGGCGATCCGGTTCATGTTGGCACCAACTTTAAGGCCTAGATAATTAAATGGGAGACAATCCAGCCTACACCCTACTTCATTTGCCATGACCCCAACCTCATACAAATCCACTCCAATACCGAATAGGTTAGACTTCTCAAGACTGATACCAAGACCCGAAACAATATGAAAGCAGCGGAGAATTCTGACAATGTTCACAACTTCCAACTTAGACCATTCCCCAACCATAATGGCATCATCCGCATAGAGGAGATGAGAAATTCTCGACCCATTGCAAGGGGTGGCAATTCCTTTGATAACTCCAACATCTTTAGCCCGATCAAACAGACATGACAGAGCTTCCATAACGATCAAGAAGAGGAACGGGGACAACAGATCCCCCTGCCTCATACCTTTACCGCATTTAAACGTAAAAGTAGGGGCCCCAATGACCAATACAGACGAGTTGGCCGACACCAAGACACCCCTAATCCATAACCGCCATCTGCTAGGAAACCCCATTTGGAGAAGAATACAATCCACAAAATTCCAATTAACGTTATCATAAGCTTTCTCAAAATCGAGTTTGAGGAAAAAAAGCTTTTGATTTTCTCTTCTTTAACCTAGAAATGAGCTCATTAACAATAAGGGGGCCATCTAAAATATACCTTCCGCTCAAAAAAGCCGATTGGGATTCCGATATGATGCCGTCCAAAACCTTCCTCATTCTAAAAGCCAGAGCTTTAGAAATAGCCTTACTAATGACGCCAACAAAATTGATAGGCCTGTAGTTATTGAGACACACCGGATCTTTAACTTTAGGAACTAAAGTAATAAAAGATGCTCCACTCCCTAGGTTGATCTCACCGCACTCATGGAAATAGGAAAAAATTCTAGAGAAATCGTCTTTGAAATAATTCCAAAAATGCTTAATGAAATGAAAATTCATCCCATCCGGGCCAGGAGCCTTATTGTCCCCACAGCTTAAAACTGCCTCTTTAATCTCGGAATTGGTGAAAGCTTCAATCAAAAAATTACTCTCCAAATCCGTAATCTTTTTTAGGTTTCCACAAAGGAACTCGGGCCTAATAGGAGCATCTTCTTTGAATTTATCTCTGAAGAAGGAAAGCACCTGCCTTTTGATAATACTTGGCTTTGAAACCCACTCCCCATTCACATTAAGCCCATGAATCGTATTTAATGCTTTCCTGCTATTGACCGAAGCGTGAAAAAAACTAGAGTTCTCATCCCCATCCAACGCCCATCTAATCCGCGCTCTTTGCTTGAGATCTAAGTTTTTTTCTATATTCCACTTCCCTAACAATTCTTTTGTTTTCCGCCATCACCCATTCTTCTTCTTCCGATAGAGACCTCACTTCCATCACAGCTTCCAGCGACTCCAATTCCGATAAAGCCGTACTTACCAATTCTCTTTCTTTTAGTAAAAACTCGTCTCTCCAGATTTTCAGCCTAGCTCTAATACTAGCAAATTTCGAAGAAAGGCTTACATCAAGAGGATCGAAGGGCTCGTGATTATCCACAGCTTCCTTAACAGCATTCTCAAACCCCGGTTGCCCAATCCATGAACGAAAAACTCTAAAAGGACGAGGACCGAAATTAAGATCCACAAGCTCCAAAAGGATAGGGCAATGGTCAGAATATCTAGAAGGCAAAACTCTGACACAAGCCAAGGGCCATTTATTAAAAAATTCCTAGCACACCAAAAACCGATCCAGCTTGCTCAATTTCTTGCCAAAGTCCCTAACACACGTAAATTTTCTACCTTGAGCAGGGTATTCCAGCAACCCGTTATCAAAAATAAATCTGTTAAAATTCTCAGCATAGGCCCGTTTAAACTTAGAATTTTTTCTCTCCTCAGGGTCCCGAACCGCGTTAAAATCCCCAACAAGAATCCATTTACCCTCCTCGGGATTAATAAATTCATATATCTCCGACCACAATTGAAGCTTTGCTGTAGTACTTTGTGGGGCATACACATTAATTAAATTCACCCAATCCCCAGTTCCTGCCAACTTGCCTTTTAAAATAAGAAAACATATGTTCTGGATCATAGAAGAGATTTTTAAAACTTTAGGATCCCATATCCACACGAGAGCACCCGAGAGCCCCACAGCTGCTGAGAAAGCACATTCAAAATCCTTCTTTCCCCAATACCCCAAAAGATCAGACTTCGAAACAGAGACAGCCTTAGACTCTTGAATAGCAATAACATTAACCTTACTACGATACCTAATTTCTTTGACCCAAGAAGCTTTCATTCCCCCAGAAATACCACGGATATTAATAGAGAGGATATTCATTGATGAAAAGCATTAATACCTTTGCCAACAACGGAAGCTCTGACCAAGTTGAGATGGTTGCAAAGATCCACTCCTAGGATGTTCCCGACCTTAACTGTTTCCTCCACTTCTTCTAGAACCTTACTTTGAAGCGAATCATTAACCGTCTCAACCTCGTCCACCGGACCAGACTCAGCACCGGCTGAATCCTCACAGTCGACCCCGGGATTACCATTCGATTCAGCCTTGTCGACCAAGATACCCGCAGAAGCTCCATCCTTCTTAGAATCCAAGTGACAACTAGCTTCCTGAACAGATGCGTTACCAGATTGACCAGAATCCACTGCCTAACATTTAAGTCAAAAGAAAACACCCCATCCTCCCTAGGTCTTTTTTTTGGGCCTGTCTAAAGAACAAGGACTGGAGGATACGTTAGGGGCAGATTTTGATCTTCTAGGACTAACTTTGGAGCATCTCTTGTTGGGCCTGCTATAACCATCAACAGATTTAAAAAAATAAACTTTTTCTAAGTGGGCCCCATTAATCTTCACAACGTTGTCATGCGGCAAAGGAGCAGACGGAACATTGTCCGGCTGGGCCCCATTCCAAACGTTGACACCAATCCCCTTTCCACCCTCATTAACTTCCTTTCTTCTAGAAGGAACATCATCATTATTATTACTAGTCTCAGTGTCAACTAAAATATGGTCCCCATGCAAAAAATCTGAACCGTCCTTTTTCGAAAAACCCACAGACTCCTCGGAATTGAAAGCCATGTCATGCACATAGAACGACTTTTCATTTTCCTCCACCACCTTAGTCTTTTCGACTTCATCTCCTGCCGGTTGCGCGTCCGGTGCCGGGGAATTACCACACAGAACTTCAATCCTCCCTATAGAATCCGGAGCCCAGTCGTTAATTTCTTCCTCAATCCAAACTTTAAACAGCTTATTCTTCCATCTAAGCGTCACTTCTCCGTGAATCCTACCTCCTTCCCCAACTAGAAGGGCTATCCATCCGACCGAGAGGTTATCATCCTCTGTTTCTAACTTAGCACCATGCCCAACCTTACCGAACCGTTCAAAAATATTGTTCAGCACGTCGTTGTCTGATAATTGAAGCGGGACCCCTTGAATTTTGACCCATGCTAATCTTTCGAACGGGAGCGATTGGCCGACCCATGGCTCTAAGCTACTAAACCACTCCTTCCACCCTTGGTGTTCCAGCAGAAAATTAGTGCATGTTACCTCGTCGTCGAATTTGAGAAACATTGACAATCCTCCCAGATAACTCAAAGTGATTCCGGCACAATCGATATCCGCTAAAATTGCATTAAGATTCCTCAAAATCCTTAAGTCTTTACATCTACCAACTAACGCACTACCGACTAAGTCCGAGAACGCCAAAGTCTCATCGGCGATATCAATGGTGATGCCGTCCTCCAACTTCGAAGAGTTCTTACCAACAAGGGTACTAGGAGCTTTCTTGAATAGATCGCTAAATAACTTACCATCCCGGATATTGGAGGAGGGATGATGATGATGACCCTTCAAAACTTGAGGAAAAGAACGCACATCTTTCCCAAGGCCAGCCGTCTCCCCAGACTTCCCAGCAGAGATACCTACATTCTCTTTCGCAAACCTAGCAACGTTAGCAACAAGTCTAGACCCGCCCATCTTAGTTCCATTCAAAGCTCGCTCCATTTCAAACACATCCACGACATTCCTGAAACTGACAAACCCAAATCTCCTACCTTTTTTATCCTTCTTCCTAGCAATGTATGCCCCAGAGACTTCTCCAAAAACTTTTACAATTTCAGCAACATCCCATGGTCTGCATCCGTCTGGGAGGTTGGTAATGTAGAACTTACGGTTTTTATATTTATACATTCGATGAAAAGGGGGTGTCGAATGAAACTACTAATTTTTAAACTTTTTATGCCCCTGTTAAACAAATTCTAACTTTTTTTTACGCACCGGTTGTAAATATTATTTACACAAAGAATCTGTTTGTTTTAGAGAGAAATTGAATACACACGTTATTTGAGATTGAATAAGCATATCATTGAAGGGATCTGTTTGTTTTAGAGAGAAAGAGACAACGTCTGAATATAATAATATTGTCTCCTATCTACACTGATAACACACCTCTTCATTTCAGAAAAGGTGGCGCCTTGTTATACGGATTAATTTAACAGCACATCGCTTCATTACGGAAAGACAGATGTAATTTTTATTTAACCTACACGATGTTTAATATTTCCGATTCATTAAACATCGTGTAGGTTAAATAAAAATCACATCTGTCTTTCCGTAATGAAGCGACGTGCTATTAAATTAATCCGTATAACAAGGCGCCACCTTTTCTGAAATGAAGAGGTGTGTTTTCAGTGTAGATAGGAGACAGTATTATTATATTCAGACGTTGTCTGTTTCTCTCTAAAACAAACAGATCCCTTCAATTATATGCTTATTCAATCTCAAATAACGTGTGTATTCAATTTCTCTCTAAAACAAACAGATTCTTTGTGTAAATAATATTTACAACCGGTGCGTAAAAAAAGTTAGAATTTGTTTAACAGGGGCATAAAAAAGTTTAAAAATTAGTAGTTTCATTCGACACTCCCTTTTCATCGAATGTATAAATATAAAAACCGTAAAAACATTATAAAATTTTTACGGATGCTGACAAATTCAAGGTTTGGGGGAGGGGGGGCAATTTTCGTTAAAAGATTATAAAATTTTACGGATGGTAAAAACATCAAATGTAAAAAATTTAAAAATTTAAAAAAGTTTACGGTTAAAAGAGCGGAGCAATTTTTGTTTGAAGGTGTCACTTTTACACGTATATAAGGGTTGGGGACAAAGTATCGAAACCTTGATTTTTAGGCGGAACTGTAAATATGTTGGTTGATTTGTGTTGCATTGTAGGCGGTCCTACATAGTCCAGACACGGGCTTAGAAGACATTGTTAAAATTAGGAAAGCAATGCAAAAAGGTAAGACGTTGATGAGTTACATTTGTGCAAATAAAATTTACAACCGGGATGTAAAAAAAGTTTACAACTGGGGCGTAAAAAAAATTTACAACCTGTGCGTAAAAAAAGTTTAAATTTTTTTAACACGGGCGTAAAAAAGTTAAAAAAATTTTAACATGGGCGTAACGTAAATTTTTTTACAACCGGGGCGTAAAAAAATTTACAACCGGGGGTGGAGGTAGAAACAAAAAAATTACATGTCGGCGACATCCAACAAAATTTATAAAAACTTTTACGCACTTGATCGGCAATTCTCAATGCATTATATATATACACAATTTTAGGAGTTTACATTCGACACCCCCCTTTTCACCGAATGTAAAAATATAAAAACCGTAAAAACATTATAAAATTTTACGGATGGTGACAAATTTGAGGTTTGGGGGAGGGGGCAATTTTCGTTAAAAGATTATAAAATTGGCATCGTGCGCATTTTTTTTTCAAATTCAACATCGTACGTAAAAAATATTTTGACATTCAACATTGTACGTAAAAAAAACATTTTATGTGTGAGTTTATATTCCACATTTAAAAAAAAAACATTTACATTCGACAAAGTGCGCAATTGAGAGAAGGTCAATGTTGATTACATTTATTTATTTTTTGTTGTGTTCGTAGTTGTTGGAGGGTGGAGAACGAGGCCGTAATTGAGACAATGTCAATGAAGAGCCCATATGGAAGATCAAGAATAAATGGAGGGTGGCGAGCAATTGGACTTAAGGATCGAAGACGAGGAAGATTAAGGGGACGCAAGACTTGTTGGGTTTCTATATTTTTTTATGTACTGTTTACAATTGGTTTTGTGATTCTATTTTTTTTAATTGTAATTTTGTATAATTTTTTTATGATCATGTAAATATTACAACTTTGTAAAAATGAAAATTTTGTTGATGTTAGTTTTAGGTCAAAGTTGCATAAAATAAGATTATTAGTTTTTTTTTATTTGATGTTTTTGTTTTTTTTTTTTGCTAAAGTGTAAAATGACTAAAATGACCTTCATTGTACTTTATAATTTTTTATATTATAAACACAATTCCTTATATTTCAAAAGTCAAAATAAATCCTAGTAATCCAACCCATCTTGATCAAGGGCTTACAAGAGTTCTTAGGGTTCTCACAACTCGGTACAATTATATATATATATAAGGTTTTCGGTTAGCTTTTTCAGAAAATTCTAAATTTAAGAATTCTAAACGCTTAATTATTTGAGAAGTTCCAATGATTAATAAATTCCAACTCTCTTTAGCTTTTATCCCTTACTCCAAATTTTTTCTTAAATATTTTCTTATATTCCAACTTTTTTTTTAACAATAATAATATACAAACTAATCTATCAAACGATTTGATCTATAAATATGTTCTTGGAATTATATAATCAACATCAATTAGACATATTAAATGATATTATATCAAACAGAAAGATTTAATATAAATACAACTCTTATAAGGAGTAGTAGGGAAGAAAGTTTAAGGGTAGTAGATAATACAGTAATTTTAGATCTTTTGTCACGAGATACTATTGAAAAAATTAAAAAACAAAATAAACACTTTGTACACACGGGATTAATAATGATAGGAATTAAAGCATTAGGAAGAAAAAATTTAGGCTCCCCATCCTTCTTTGCATCCATCTGTTTCAATAATTATATAATCTGTAACTAATGGTAATTCTAATGGTTTAATGTTCTTAACTGCTTTTTTAATTTCCTTAACTAACTTAATGTCTTCTTGGTTAAAATATCTCTGACCATTTTTAGTGGTTTTTCCATATAGAGGTCCAACCAGTTTTGACAAATTTGGTATAAATTTTCTAGCATAATTTACTAGACCCAAAAATTTACATAGTTTAAAAATAAAAAAATTAGAAAATAAAATAGAAGAACTTGAAAAATTAAGTCAAATAGAAGAAATAGGTAAAATGGCTTTACAAAACCCAGAGGATCAAACTTACATACAAACACAAGGATCGACAAACATGATAAATATACAATGTCGTTTATGGTTAGATAACAAAAAATACCTAGATTTAACAGCATTAGTTGACACAGGAGCTACAAAAAGTTTAATTTCGTATAGTTTAGCACCTATAGAATATCATAAAAAATTATCATATGAACTAAGTACAAGAACAATAGAAGATAGATTAATATCTATTACACACTGTTTAGAACCAATAGGAATACAGTTCTTAGATTTTGCAAACAATTATAGTATAAAATATGAAATGCCACAAATAAATATTAATCCACCAGAAATAAAATCAAAAGATTTTGTAATAGGATTAAATTTTATATTAGGATTAAATGGTGCAGTTACAATTACAAGGAATTTTATAACATTAAGTAAACAGTTATATACAATACCGACCCTTAGGTATATGAATACAACACAAATTGTTCAAAAAAGAGGGAATAAAGGGAATTTAGATTTTTTAAAAACACAAAATAGAAAACAGTTTATAGAAAATGAATCATTAAAACTTTTGATAGATTTTTTAAGCCATGAAATAGAAAAAAGGACAGGACATTACAAAAAGTGTAAACCATCCTATGATATTACATTTAGAAAAAATAGGATATATTGGAGAAGATATAACAAAATCAAATGTAAAATATGTTTATAAATTTAAATTAAAAAATCCTGATATAATAATAAGAACAGCTAATATAGAATATAGCCCATTAGATAAAGAAGAATTTAAAAAACAAATCCCTGAAATGGTAAATCAAGGATTAATTAGAAAATCAGAAAGTCCTCATAGATCTACAGCTTTTTTAGTAAGAAATCATAGTGAGATAAAAAGAGGAAAAGCTAGAATAGTTTATAATTATAAAAGATTAAATGATAATACAATAGATGATGGATATAATATTCCTAACAAAGATAGTTTGTTAAATCTTATACAAAATAAAAAAGTATTTTCAAAATTTGAGTTAAAATCAGGATACAATCAGTTAAAGTTAGAAGAAAGTTTTAAACCATGGACAGCTTTTACATGTTCAGAAGGGCAATATGAATGGAATGTCCTTAGTTTTGGACTAAAAATGCACCTTCTATTTTTCAAAGATTTATGGACAGTATATTTTTAAAGTTTGATTTTTGCTTAGTATACATTGATGATATTTTAGTTGCAAGTAATACAGTGCAGGAATATGAGAAACACCTACAACAGGTTTTTGAAGAAATAAAGAAAAATGGTATAGTAGTTTCAAAAAGAAAAATGGAACTTTTTAAAAGAAAATTTTCCTTTTTAGGATTAGAAATTGGAAATGGAAAAATAGAATTACAACCACATATTTCTACAAAAATTTTAAATTTTCCAGAAAAATTTGAAAATTTAAAACAAATACAAGCATTTTTTGGTCTAGTAAATTATGCTAGAAAATTTATACCAAATTTGTCAAAACTGGTTGGACCTCTATATGGAAAAACCACTAAAAATGGTCAGAGATATTTTAACCAAGAAGACATTAAGTTAGTTAAGGAAATTAAAAAAGCAGTTAAGAACATTAAACCATTAGAATTACCATTAGTTACAGATTATATAATTATTGAAACAGATGGATGCAAAGAAGGATGGGGAGCAGTCCTTCTATGTAAACCAAACAAATACAGTCCCAAGGAAGAAGAGAAAATTTGCGCTTATGCAAGTGGTAATTTTCAAAACAAAACAAATTGGACTACGACTGATTTTGAAATACAGGCATTAATTTATGCTTTAGAAAAATTTAAGATTTTTCTTAATAAAGAATTTACAGTAAGAACTGACTGTGAAGCTATAGTTAAGTTTGTAAAAAATGACCAAAGTAAAAAAGTAAATAGAACCAGATGGGTTAATCTTCAAAATACTATACAAGGAAATGGATATTTTATAAACTTTGAACATATTAAAGGAAAAAATAATGGGATAGCTGATAGGTTATCTCGAAATATAAACAAATGGTTTGTTTTAGATGGACAGGAAAAAAGATAAAGAAAAGTCAAAGCTTATACATCCAAAACAGAAGCAGCAGGAGAATTTTTCATCAGATGAAGAGAAAATTCAACAATCATATTTACAGTCAATAGAAAGGATATACAGTTCTCCTCACACTTCATTTCCACAAATGATGACAGGACAGTTTTATAAACAACAATCAAAAGCAGCTGGCTAACGGCCATTGTATACAAATTTCCCACCCAAGCCAGTGATTGAATTTGGAACATATGCTTTACAGATATGCAATGAAGCTGACAAGAAGTTTCGTCCTATAATGGGAATGAAATTAACAGATAAACAGCAATGCTTATTAGACAATTTATGGCATATTCAAACAATGCCACAAGCTTCATCATTCAAAGTACAGGTTTTAAATGCTTTAAGCATTTACTTTCAAGAACAGAGTTCAAAAACACCTGAAAGACAGTTTAAACAGAAACCAAATTATACACATTATGTTATATTTAGAGGTACAAAAATTGGAATTTTTAATAAATGGGAAACAGTTACACGACACATAACTTGTGTAGTAGGAGGAGCATGGTGGAAAGGATATACAAGTTTTGCTGAAGCTCTTCAAGCAGCAAGAGAAGAGTTTGGTCTACAAAGTTTTTACATAGAACCAGAAGAGGTTAAAAGCTTTTCTGACATGGCAAAAACAATTCCTGAACATTACATAAAAGCTCAATAAGAAATCATTTCTGCATTAAAAACACAGCTTGAAGAAAAAGCAAAAGATGCACAAGATATACAATTGAAAATTGAAAACAGTTTGCTAAAACAAAAAATGATGTTATTAGAAGCAAAAAAATACACAGTTATTACAAAGGCTTGAGAAAAAAGAAAACAAAGACAAAACAGAAGTACACAGGACTTTTGAGTGTTTCAAGACAAGAATTCTTGATACACCTTGGCAGCAATGCCTAAAACCAGTTACAGAAAGATTCCCAGAATTTGAGAATCTTGTGTCACAGAAAGTTTGTGCAGAATTTCCTTTAATTCTGTATAATTTACAGCAACAGTTGGTAGACATGATATTCAAATTTGACAGCGAACAACAAGGTTTTACAGTAGTAGAAAGAACAAATGATGAAGGAGAAGGAACAGGTCTTCTATTACTCCAAGTTCATCATCCTACAAAGTTGACAGATGAGCAAATAATTCAATTTTATCATCATGGTATGATTGATTATTTGGAAGTAAAGTTAGACAGAAGAACAGAAGATCTCCTCAATAAACTTGGGGAAAAGATGGTAGTAACAGCAGGCAACATAGCAGCAAGAAGCACAAAACCAACAATTGGCTGCAAAATAATTTCCTCATTCCCATTTGCAGACTCATACACATACAGACCAGCAAGAAAAAGAATATTTATTGAACACAACAGAGTTAGCAGCTGGTTGCAAAATGCTATGACAAGAACAACTATAAACTTTGCAGCATTACCATGGTTAGACCATACAGCTACAGAACCGGCCAAAGGTTTTCAACAGTTTGTCAAAGAAAATAAAAAAACTCCAGAAATTCCAGATCATTTTTCATGGGAAAACTTCAAATTAATAGGTGAAGGACACTACATACAAGTTTATACAAAAATAAATTGGAGTATGCTCTTACCCTTTGCAGGGGAAGGAGATACTTTGAAATTACAACACATCTTTAACCTAGAAGATTTTCAAGATGATGATCAAGATTGTTCAAGTCCACAATCGATAGACAGTACACACAGAGATTTCTAGAAGACATGACGCAAGAGATGACGCCAGAAGACACAAGACAAAAAACATGATGAAAGCCATGACGTTTCATGGTCCAATTATTCACAGAAAGTTGTTGAAAGATGCCTATATTTTCAAACCTAACTTTTGTCGTCAATTTTTTTTACTTTAGTCTTTTTTGAAAATTTTGCCATCTATTTTGTTTATTTTATAGTCTAGGTAGATAGGCTTTAAAAATTTAGTGTTTTAGTTATGCCTATATATATGGCAATTGTAATCGATTGTAAGATACGAACAACCATTACCAGCAATAATATTACTACTTCAATGGCACACTAAACTCTCTCCATATCTCTTTAGCTCCACTCCCTTAATCTTCCAACTTTTTCCAGTTCTTCATACTATATTCCAACACACATAAAAAAATAATAATAATAAAAAGAAAACCTTTCTTCTGCAACCTTCTACTCCGTTATGCATACTCTCATCCATCATTATCCGCTGTGCATATCTCCATCATCATTGTAAGTATTCTTAGTGTAGGTCCCTCGGAGGTTGAGGTTAAACCTAATCCTTGTTATATCTAACACACTAGCAAGTGCGGAATCCAAGCTAGAATGCAAACCGAGATAGAACAAGCACAAACACAACACACAATCTTCACCGATTAACACCACTTGTATTAATACGAAGAAAGGTTCGGTTACAAAGCTATGTTTACAAATGTGTTTTGCAAACTCTCTAAAACACGCGTGTGTGTGTGCTCTCAACAGAATGCTCTCTGCAAGACTAAGTTTTTTTTACTACTCACACTTGTCTCCCACTCTTGTGCCTCTAATGAAGTGAACACATGTGATGGGTATATATACCCATCACAGCTCGTCTGGTCGAAGGATCAGATAGACTGATCGAAGGATCATCTATCGATCTGAAACCTATCGAAGGATCCACATATACCTCGAAGGATGATATCCTTCGAAATACATCAACATCCATCGAAGGTTTATCTTTCGAGCTCATCGAAGGATATAAACAATCCTTCGATGACTCATCCTTCGACCCAAACATGTTACAAACAATGTGTTAACTGTTTGGCCAAGTCAAACCAGGAGGATGGTTGACTTGGTCAAACTTACATCAACCTTACATCAAAGACATCGTTTTGTATCATGACAAAATACAGACAAAGTACAGACACAAGTGCACCAACAAACTCCCCCTTGGCTGTAGCTTTGTCTCGATTTTCGTGTCTTCAAGTCTTTGACGTCCTTTCAAGTCTTCAATGTCGGAGGATCTTTAAAGTCTTCACGTCTTGAAAGCAGAAAGTGTACCAACAAACTCCCCGTTTCATGTAGGAAGTGTGTTGACAAACTCCCCCTTAACATAAGCTCCCCCTTGAGTTATGCTCGTGAAATACTTTATCTTTACAACTTGAGATCCTTGTGGTGTTGATGATGGTCAGCGGCAACTCGATCATCTTTATCTTTTGAGTGCCTTCACGTCGAGTCTTCAATCCGAAGCTTGTCATCGACCATGTTCTCCTTGCCTTTAGAATCTGCACATGCAAGAAATCTAAACGCGTAATGAGAACAACTTCCTGGAATATCATAAGCAAACGACACACATGTGACCATTGTTCAATCAAACACCGTCCGACGGTTTGAAAGTTTAGTAAATTTGTCAATTTTAGTCTTTAACTTTCAAAACTTGCAAATTTCGACCGTTTATGAAGATTTAGTCGTTTCGGTTTTCAATCAGGTTTCAGGTAACGAAGACTCGAGATCCAACATCGTACGATCGAAAATAAGATAGAAATAAAATCTTTTTGTCTTTTAGAAAGTTTATATTAAAACACACCTAAAATCTTTTTGGATTTTTTTTTTTTTGAATATTTCAAATGTAAAGACAGAAAGCAGTAAATAAATATATACAAAGGTGCAGAAACTGAAAGCATTAAATAAATATTTACAGACATTCTTTTTGCGAGTTTCGAGGGTAAGAGAATCATATCAGTGTACGGTCATGCCAAAACGCTCTTGTTGTACAATTAATTAACGTTAAGATAAGCATCCTATAACAATTATCGGTATTGTTGTCCACATAAGCTCAACTTATCAGATGTAATCATGGCGCGGGGATACGTTAAGGTATGATTTATACTTACCGACCGGTGTTCATCCACATCACGACACATTCCTGTATCAAGGTATGCACGAGGGTTCATCTTACCGGTGAGTATACCGATTATCATCTGTTTGACCGTATATGATGTGAGAAACTCGCTTATTTTGATTTGAAAAAAAGCCCTATGTGATAGAATCACTTATTGATGAGGAACTTGATTTTCGATGCATGAGGGCACAGGAGCAAGTCCGTGAACAGGTCAGTACTTTCGTACAGCAGAGAGACGAACTTGACTCCCGGATAAATGTGATATATTATCACTTATTTTGATTGGACATGTGATTGTTGATCACTTATTGAGGTCGAATGCAATATGTACACGTATGTATGGTATCATGGAAGATCTAGACTTGCGTCCCCGTTATTTTTCGGTAAAAGATACAACCATGATACCCAGATGATAAGCAGCATAAAGACCGAATATCTCAGAACCTCGGCAATCTCTCAAACGAAATTTCGGTACTAAGACCATATGCCAATGAATGGTTCCCACCTGGTCTTCAGTCGATTTAAGTTTATATCACCCTGCACACTTTAAAATGATTGTGAGCCTACCGATACATCTTATATAGAGCTGCTTATTGTTTTTCATTTAAGGTTTAAAGAGGTTTGGACAGACCACTGATGTACTATCATTTTCTCTTTTGCTCGCCAGGAAACTCATTTTTTGCTTTTCTATTGTTTTTGTGTTTTTGAAATTTTTCAATGTTTTTGGATTTTCAAATTTTGGATTTACTCCCCCTAAAATCAATAAACTAAGACAAATTTAAAACACAAAGATATTTACAAAAATGATTTTCCGATGTTGGTTTTACTCTTGCTTGACCTTAATGTCGTTTACCAATAATAAATAGTCAAATCTTGATTTGTCAAATGCTTTGGTAAAAAGGTCGGCACGTTGGTCATCGGTGTGGACGTAAGTAACATCGATTAGCCTTTTCTCAAAGCAATCACGTATGAAGTGATATTTAATTTCGATGTGCTTAGTCTTTGAATGCTGCACAGGATTTCTAGTGATCTGTAATGCAGCAGAATTATCAACGTAAATAGGAGTAGTTAGGAATTCAAAACCGTAGTCGCGCATTTGTTGTTGGATCCAAAGGACTTGGGAGCAACAACTTGAGGCAGCAATGTATTCAGCTTCGCATGTTGATGTAGCGACGCACGTCTGCTTCTTGCACTGCCATGTGACTAGGCGATTTCCCAAAAACTGACATCCAGCCGTTGTGGATTTGCCGTCGATTTTGCATCCACCAAAATCAGAATCACTGAATGCGATCAAGTCAAAGTTATTATCCCTAGGGTACCATAGACCGGTGTCAGGGCAACCCTTCAAATAACGAAAAATTCTTTTTACAGCTGCAAGATGTGAGGCCTTCGGGTTGACTTGATATCTGGCAAGCAGGCACGTTGGGTACATTATATCTGGTCTTGATGCTGTGAGGTACATAAGAGATCCGATCATCGCGCGGTAGTATGAGGGGCTAACAGCTTCACCCTTCAAGTCTGGAGTAATTCCGTGATTTTGCGGCAATGGGGTACCGATGGGCGTTGCATCAAACATCTGGAACCGGCTCAAGATGTCACCAACATATTTAGTCTGATGGATGAATATCCCAGACTCAGTTTGTTGCACTTGTAGGCCCAAAAAGAAGGTCATTTCCCCCATAGCACTCATCTCGAATTTATCCTGCATGATGCGCTCGAAATTCCTACACAATACATCATTAGTAGAACCAAAAATAATATCATCAACGTATACCTGAACCAGTAGAAGATCTCCATCTTGTTCTTTGATGAAAAGAGTACAATCGATAAGACCTCTGCGAAATCCATTCTCCAGCAGATAATTAGATAAGGTTGCATACCAAGCTCGCGGTGCTTGATGTAGACCATATAGAGCTTTGTTGAGCAACCAAACCCGATCGGGATGGATAGGATCTTCAAAACCTGGAGGCTGTTCGACGTACACCTCTTCTTCCACCACACCATGTAAGAATGCACTTTTCACGTCCATCTGGTATACCTTGATACCTTTGAATGAGGCATAAGCCAGAAAGATCCGAATTGCTTCTAGACGTGCAACAGGTGCATACACTTTGTTGTAGTCGATCCCTTCTATCTGACGAAAACCTTGAACGACTAGCCTTGCTTTGTTTCGAATAACGACTCCACGGTCATCCTTTTTGCATTTAAACACCCAACGGGTACCAATCTTCTTGTAACCAGCAGGTTTCTCTACGAGTTTCCATACACCAAGCTTCTGGAATTGTTGCAGTTCTTCCTGCATTGCTTCAACCCAAGAGTTATCTTTCAAAGCTTCTTTCCAAGTTCTTGGCTCTTCCTGTGAGACATAACAAGCGAAAGACCAATCATTTTGTTGACCAGATTCTCTAATCGCCGTATACAAGCCTGCATTGTTGTTGTTTCGCAACATGTTTCTTGTTTGAACGCCACTCTGTACATTTCCGATGATGTTTTGTTGAGGATGGGTATTGTGAATCCTTGTTTCTGGATTTTCTTGAACTGGAATGTTTGTACCCAGATTGTTGAGATTGAGATCAACAACCAATTCAATGCCCAGAATTGGCGAAGAGGATGATGCAGTAGCTTCAGCTGTTCTAGGGGCATCCACTGGAGGAGTACCCTCTGAAGTACCATGAACTGCTGTTGTTGGAGCTTCTTGATCTGCATCTAGAAATTCATCATCCTCTGAAGATTCGTTCAATTCGGTAGCATCGTGAAAATCCTCATTATCGAGAGCATTATTGTTCACTGAAGATGGTTCTTGATTGACAATAATTGGACGAACCAACGGTGAATCTGTTGCATTGTCACTCTCGAAAAACATCCTTGCTGCAGCATTTTCTTCAACTGCTTCAACATTGATCGAATTGAAAAAGTCATCGTACTCAAACATCCAAGGCTGACCAGGATTTCTAACTGGCAAAGTGTGCCTTTGTACTCTGACTTCAGACCATTCCTCGACCCTTTTAGTCTCTAGATTCCAGACTCTTAAGTTCGGGGTGGAATACCCAAGAAAGTATCCTTCAATGGCTCTTGCCCCAAACTTTCCATTAGGATCGATTAGTGTGCACGGAGCTCCAAACGGTTCAAGATATGACAAATTTGGTTTTCGTTTGTTAATAAGCTCAAAGCAGGTCTTGTTGTGCCTTTTGACTGTAAGGACTCGGTTCAACGTGTAACATGCAGAGGACACAGCTTCAGTCCAGAATGGAATGGGCAACTGCGATTCTACCAACATAGTCCTAGCAGTCTCGATCAACGTACGGTTCTTACGTTCAGCGACGCCATTTTGTTGAGGAGTATAAGCCGCACTAAATTCGTGAAGAATACCTTTTGAAGTGCAAAACTCCGCCATGGCATGATTTTTGAATTCAGTACCATTGTCGCTACGTATCCGCCTAACCTTCAAGTTATATAGATTCTCAATCTGAATGATCAAGTTTTTGATAATACCGAAGGTTTCACTCTTATGTGCCATGAACGCCACCCAAGAAAATCTTGAATAATCATCAGTTATCACGAGGCAATATTGATCATTCCTAATACTTTTGTGCTTGACAGGACCGAACAAATCCATGTGCAAACGTTCTAGCGGAACGGCCACCGTGTTGATTTTCTTAGTAGGGTGTCGCTTCTTCGTTTGTTTTCCTTTCTGGCACGAGACACAGACGTCTTAAAGATGAAAGTTTTTAAGAGGAACACCATTCACCAATTCATTTGACACCAAATGATTCATTTTGCGTAAGTGAATGTGACCCATTCGTCTGTGCCAAGAGATTGAGTCTTTTTCTGTGGCTTTGGAAACGAAACAAGTTGCTTGTGCAGACGTTGTAATAGCTTGGCTCATATCAAGGACATACAAATCATTTATCCTTGGAGCAGATAAGAGAATCCATTCTTTCGGAATTTTGAAGCCGGGTTTCAGCACATAACATCCATTTGCATCAAAGTGTACTGAGAACTGCTTATCACAAATTTGAGAAACACTAAGAAGATTGTGATTAAGTTGTTGTACGAAGTTGATCTTATCAAAGCTAACAACCCCGTTGGAAATCATTCCTTCACCCGTAATATATCCGCCTTTATCTCCAGCAAAAGCAACATAACCTCCTCTAATAGATTTGACGTCGTAGAGAAGCTTCATGTCGCCTGTCATGTGCCTGGATGCCCCACTATCAACAATCCAATGACTACTGATAGTTCCTCCTGGAACACCCTGCACATGAACTCACTTGATTAGTTGGAGATGGGGACCCAAGCCATTGTGGTCTTGGGTCTTCCATTTTCATCAATAACAATAACTTCTATTCTTTGATGATTCATAAATTGTGATGGTCCCTCTGAACTTGTGGTCAATTTAGGTTTCCATGTCTGTTGAGTTTTACCAGTTTGATTGTTTGACAATTTAACTTCGTGATTGTTTGAAGTTTTTGAAAATTTTGAGTTTTCTGGCTTAATTGAAACAGATTGTTTTTGAACCACATCAGTTTTAAGTGCCTTTTCAATCACCTTGACTTGTTGGCGTTTCTGTTTCTTTTCCCTTTCTCTTACAAGTCGGGGATCTTGTTTTACAGAAACAGATCGCTTTTGGTGATTGCGTTCACGGGGATCATCATCCTTAGCTTTCAACTTATGAAGATACGGACAATTTCGAACTACATGTCCAATTGTACCACATTCGAAACATGATCTTCGTTCAACAAACCCCGAAGAATCATGTGATCGTCTTGCCGATGATGAACTTTGTGATCCCGAGGTACTAGGTTTTGAACTATGTGATTCATTCCTTTTCATCACTGTTGCTTTCTTGACAAAATCTAAGTTAGATTGATTTTCAAACTTTTCAATTTTGTCCGTTCCCTTAGATTTCACAAAGTTCACATTCTTGTTCTTCTTTTGATTTGGCTTCCTTTGACTTTGAGTCGTTGCTTTTCCTTTTGGTTTGGTATGATTTTGTTGTTTTTGTACTGTTGGTAATTTCTGGTTTCCATATTGTTTTCTAACTTCAGCCTTTGGAATAGGAGGACACTGTGTTACTGTAACATGTGATCCTGTCTTTCCCAAAAACTTACTTGTTGAATTTTCAAAGACTTTACTGATTAATGATTGATTAACATTCTTAATAGGAAAATCTTTGTCTGAATAAATTTTATTATCACCAACAAGAGTGTACAGCAAATCCACACTCTCCGACTCTTTTGCAGACGTGGACTCGGTTGCAGCAGTCTTAGCGGGCTTTACGGGAGGATCACACAGAATATGATTCTCAAGAGGTATGTCCTCTTCTTTTATCACCGCATCAGACTTTGCTGAATCAGTATCATCAGATTCATCATCAGAAGAATCAGCATCCTCAATCACAACTGGAGGATCCTGATTTTGTTCAGCAGTTACAAATGTATCTGCTAACGCATCTGAATCTGATGATACTTCCTTCTTCTATCCGAGTCCTATTGCAAATTCCTCAACATCTAAAGGAACAAATGGTTCAAAGAAAACTCTATCTTCCTCATCCGGCATGGCATCATAATTATGTCTCACAGGTGGTGGACATTTCTTGTAACCTATGCATGTGACATCCCGTTTCTCTTTCTGAACATCAATGATGTGATCCAACACATAGTTAGAGCTCAAATAACTGTCTAGCTTAAGTTGGATCGCCTCACTTTCAGTTTTCACACAAGCCATTTCCTTTTGCATTACCTCAAGGCGAGTTATATACAAATTAATGTCAGTTTGTTTTCTGGAAACCATTTTAGTTAACTCGGTTTTATCTTTCTTTAATTTTTCAATTACCGATTTAAACTCATTTTCATGGTTTTCATAAAACATGTTGGCTTCAGTGCACTTCGAAAGATCCACAGTCAGTTTCTGATTGTGAATGAATGTCACATCATATTTCTCTTGCAAATCCTCGTGTTTGCTTTGCAATTCACACCACTTATCATTCAAAGAAACATGTTTGTCTTGCAAGTCAAACAAACTAGCTTGTAAAGCATCATGTTTGCCTTGCAACTCAGACATGTTTGCTTCTAAGTCAGCACATTTAACATTTAAACTATCACAGTTATCACAACTAACAGAAGTGGGTTCATCGACACATACCTGACTTGATGAACTGTCGACATTAGCCATAAAGGCTGAATGGAGAGAAGACGAAGAATAAGCAGCTTGATCCACCAAAATAGATCTTCTTTCAATTCCTGCTGTAGCTTCTTCCAAAAGCTCATCAATATCTGCATCAACTGACGCACTTGATGTGTCATCCAAATGATCATCGCCTGAACTCGAGGATTCTTCATCCGAACTTCTGCTATAACCAGAAGAGTCTTCTTCCTCAGAAGATTCACCACCATTGGCGGAAGATTCTCCACCACTGGCGTGATTTAACTCCTTAACCACTTCAGCAAAACATGCTGTTCCATCTGGAGCATCATTTCCCAACTGAATTGACCAATCACAACCTTCATCTACTTGAACCACAAGTGCCTGGTTGGCATTAGATGGTCCTGCTTGACTCTGGTTGTTGACAGGCACCAATGTGCGCTCGTTGTTCCTTACTTGGTTCTGATTTGCCCTGTTGCCTTGACCTCTGAAAGGATTTTGGTTCCCATGTTGAGATGGCCTCGTACATTCACGTTTGAAATGACCACGTTCACCACAATTGAAGCACTTAACAGCCTGCTTATCAAACCCATACTTGGTGTCTTTCCTGCTTTCCAAGCTGGTTCTGCCAGTTCTTTCCATGAAATCCTTTGCTCGCCTAACAGCACTGGCAAAGGCCCACTTGATGTCCATCATCTCCATCTCCTCTTTATCGATCTGCTGATAGTCTTCTTGTGTCAGATTAATGTTACCAATCTGACCTTCCACTAATCCACAGTATGCGCTCACCAAAGTGTTTAACAGTTCCATGTGTTCCTTTGCTACTTCCACACTGACTTTAGAAAAGCTTGAGGTGTCGAGCCGTACTGTATTTGGCTTTGATTGTTGACCAGCAGATGATGTGCTTCCATAACACGCTTGCTGTTGAGGAGGAAGTGGATTCCCATACATGTCTGTTGGTCCCGTACGTCGAACAGGTAATGGATTTCCGAACATATCAGTTGCTCTGATAGGTCGTTGGCTTTGCTGTTGTGGTACTGGTTGAGGAACTGGTTCAAGCGGATTTCCATACATGTCTGTTGGAGGAGGCTTGACCGGAACTTGGATAGTATTGCCATACATGTCAGTGCTAGACACAAACGCTGTTTGAATTGGAGCGTGTGAAGAAGGTTTTGTAGAAGTGCTAGAAGTTCCATAATACATTTCAGGATTTTGTGGCACGAGAACTCTTTTTGCCTTGAGAGTTTCTTCCTGATTCTTGTTTTCCAGGAGTTGAACAAAGTCATTGAAGTTTGTTGTAGCTAAAGTGCCATTGTACTTCATGATTTCCAAGAAAGTATTCCATTGAGGTGGCAACGCATCTGCAAACTTTTTCACAATCTCTGCTGAAGTTGTAACAACCTCAAAATTTGCCAATTCAGTCAGCAAATGATTAAATCGACTTGTCAAATCTCCTAAAGACTCATTCTCCATACAAGTAAAACCATCAAACTCTTTCTTTAGCAAGTCACGTCTCAATTGACGTGTCGCTTCATTTCCTACACCCCTTGTCTTCAATGCGTCCCACAACCTCTTCGTTGTCTTGTAACTGACAAATTGATGATAAATATCTTTACTTAACGCCTGAGTAAGAATGGCATATGCCTTCTTTTCCAAATCATAGACCTTCTTCTGATCTTCCGTAAGATCTGCAAACGTAGCAGCAGATGATGCGGCAACCTCTATTGTTTGATCGAAATCTGTGATGAACCGCAACCACAATTCTGTATTTTGTCCAAGGACGTATGTATGAAATCTGTCAATCCATCCTGGATATTCGTATAAGTGCATCAACTTTGGAGGCCGATTCAAACTTCCGGTTTCGCTCTCGCTTAAGAGAATGCTTTGAATACTTGGAGTTTGATTTGATACGAATGCCCATTGACCGGTAGAAATTGCATTAGCTTGAGAAGATACCGGTGCGGGAGATTCGGCCCACGAAGGAGACAAACTCGTGTTTCTATACTTTCCACTATCCGGAGACGGAGTACCAAAATACATCTCTGTATTTACCGGAGTACCCCATCTTGGATTCATTTTAGATCAAGAATAATAATACCTGAAAATCACAAACTTGTTAAACATAAACAGACTAAGGTCGAAGGATCAAGACTTGTTCGAAGGATCAACAGTGTTCGAAAGATCACTGTTGAATTTCGAACAATGATTTCGAAAGATTCTCCAAACGAAGGATCCTTATCTTTCGAAAAAGAACTGTAGACCGAAAGATGTATGCTTCGAAAAGATTCCTTGGATCGAAGGATAAGTCACAGACTTCGAAGGATATCTTTCGATCTGCACTGACACAATTGACAAAAGTGACAGGTTGGTGAAAAGGTGATGGGTTGGTGGAAATCTTTCGGCAGAAGGCAGAAGGTATGGTCAGACCATGGTTTCTGCCAAAACAAGATTTGAACAATAAAATATTACTTAAAAAGTCCAGAAAACCGGTCACCGGAGTAAGCCGGAATTTGGCCGGAGAAGACCAAACTTCTTAAAAACAAGTTTTTAAGTTACCCAACCCTTCTTTTAACACACCCGGTAAGTTTAGAACACGTTTTTACGACTGGAAAAGCAAGAAAAACACTAAAAACGGGTGCTAAACCATGTGAGTTTTTGTCCAAAACACTCCAAAGTCTTGCATAAACTCGGTTTTTAACAAGGAAAAGAGCCCTAATCCTTGTTATATCTAACACACTAGCAAGTGCGGAATCCAAGCTAGAATGCAAACCGAGATAGAACAAGCACAAACACAACACACAATCTTCACCGATTAACACCACTTGTATTAATACGAAGAAAGGTTCGGTTACAAAGCTATGTTTACAAATGTGTTTTGCAAACTCTCTAAAACACGCGTGTGTGTGTGTGCTCTCAACAGAATGCTCTCTGCAAGACTAAGTTTTTTTTACTACTCACACTTGTCTCCCACTCTTGTGCCTCTAATGAAGTGAACACATGTGATGGGTATATATACCCATCACAGCTCGTCTGGTCGAAGGATCAGATAGACTGATCGAAGGATCATCTATCGATCTGAAACCTATCGAAGGATCCACATATACCTCGAAGGATGATATCCTTCGAAATACATCAACATCCATCGAAGGTTTATCTTTCGAGCTCATCGAAGGATATAAACAATCCTTCGATGACTCATCCTTCGACCCAAACATGTTACAAACAATGTGTTAACTGTTTGGCCAAGTCAAACCAGGAGGATGGTTGACTTGGTCAAACTTACATCAACCTTACATCAAAGACATCGTTTTGTATCATGACAAAATACAGACAAAGTACAGACACAAGTGCACCAACACTTAGCTTATTTTTATTTTCAATTTTAATTTTCAAGTTTTACCACCCTCTCTGATATATTGGTATCAGAGCAAAGGCTTTCTTAAAATCTAAAAGACTAAGACAAGTCCCTTTTATGGCGTGTTAAGCCAGTGTTTGTGGGAAACTCTCTTAGGTGAAGATTATGGGAAAGATAGTTGCTTTGATAACATTATAAACGAAAGGTTTAAATATTATGACTAGTTTTTATATTAGACATCTTTTAAATAAATTAAAAAGTTATGATAGAATCATTTTTGCTTTAGATTCAGCAGAAGATTTAGATTATATAAATTATTATAGATTATTATGGTTTATATATGAACGAGCTAAGTTAAAAGAACATATTTATAGATCAAATCGTTTGATAGATTAGTTTGTATATTATTATTGTTAAAAAAAAGTTGGAATATAAGAAAATATTTAAGAAAAATTTGGAGTAAGGGATAAAAGCTAAAGAGAGTTGGAATTTATTAATCATTGGAACTTCTCAAATAATTAAGCGTTTAGAATTCTTAAATTTAGAATTTTCTGAAAAAGCTCACCGAAAACCTTTTATAACAGATAATTTTACTTTAGTTTGTAATATTAAAGATCCTTGTGAACATACTTTACATACAAACAACTCACAGTTAAATACTTTAGTAGATTTGTTTATAAATCTTAGTATTAGTTTACAACAAGAAGCTATAAATAATAAACAATCAATAGAAAATTTAACAGTAGAAATTAAAAAATTATCACAAAACCTAGATTATATAAAAAATCAGTCTAATATATTAACAGGAAAAAATACACCTCTAGAAGTTGAAAAAATTACAGAAGCTTTACAAAAGTTAAAAATAGAAAAGAAACCGACTCCATATACACATTGGCAACCAAGAAAATGAATAATCATTTTTTAGGAAGAAGTAGAACTATACAGGAAGCTAGAAATTCTACAAGTAATATAAATGATAGTATAACATCAGAAAGCTTTTTAAACAGGATAATCAGAAGAGGATCAGGATCTAATAGTAATAGACAAATAATACAATTAGAAGAAGAAATAGATTTAGACAAGAACTTGGAATTATATAATCAACATCAATTAGACATATTAAATCCAAGGATATTATATCAAACAGGAAGATTTAATATAAATACAACTCTTATAAGGAGTAGTAGGGAAGAAAGTTTAAGGGTAGTAGATAATACAGTAATTTTAGATCTTTTTGTCACCAGATACTATTGAAAAAATTAAAAAACAAAATAAACACTTTGTACACACGGGATTAATAATGATAGGAATTAAAGCATTAGGAAGAAAAAATTTAGGAACAAAATTATTAGCCTTAATACTAGATAAAAGTTGGAAATCAGATATGAAAAAAGCTATAATTTCAGGAATGGAAGTAGATTTAAGTCAAAATATAGCGATATTTTACTGTACACCAGACATTCTAAAAGATATTAAAGATTTACAAAATATAAAAATAGCTTTACAAACAAAAGGATATGAAGAATATGAAGGAAATAATTTAGTAGTAAGTATAGGAGTATTAGGAAGAGCTAGCAATAGTTCAGGAATGCAATATAAAGTAAACATAGAAGGTATAGTAAAAACAATTGCATCAAAATCTATACAAATGATAGAACCTATAAAAATTGATCCAGAACAGTTAACAGGATTAGAGTGGGATCTAAATGATTTACAAGAAACAGAAGAAAATACAGTCTTAGTACCTAAGAATAGTTATATATATGAAGAAATTGATGGAAAACAAAAATTAAGGTACACTGATTTTAAAGAAAAACAAACAAAGAAAAACAATAATGAAGAATATCATTTTATGAATATTGAGAAAGAAAATAAAGATGAAATACTTTCTACATATGATACAGATGATGAGGAAGATGAAATAGATTTTAATTTCTTAAAATTTGAACAAGAAGAAACAATGAATTATACACTATTAGATTATGAAGAAGAATCAATAGATTGTTTTAAAGTAGAAGAAACAGATAAAACAATAGAACAAATTATAGATCGTAAATTTACAGAAATAAATATACAACAAGAGGTAGATGATATGCTTATGGAATGTATAACAGAATTAGGTTTAGATTATGAAGAAAGTTATAAAAAATTACAAGAATATTATAATTTACCATTAGTAGAAGATATTATAAAAGGAAAAGCAATGTTATCAGATTTTTATAAACAAGAACAAAGTTTCATGGATACACAAATGTATAATTATCCTTTTAATCCCTTAAAAATACCTAAAATAGAATGGGGAGAAGGATATAGTGGTACACATGAAAGTCAGGGTAGAGAATCATGGACACCACCGATAGTTAATTACCAACAAGAGTCTAATGTTATAGGAAAAGGAAGGAGATTACCTATAGGACAAATATATAGTGGAAATATGTTACTACTAGAACAACAAAAGCCACAATTATGGATAGATGAAATCTTAACATGGGAACAAAATGTAGTAAGATTATGGGAAACAAATAAAAAGACAGTATGGATATGTTTTCATATTTAGAAACTACATTAGGACCAATAGCATTAGGAATATGGAAAAGTAAGAAAACACAAAATCCAGAAGAAATTAATAATCTTAAAGCATTAGGGGATAATCCTTATAATTTTACATCACAAATTAGGACACTTATATTAGGAGTTGATCCAGCAAAAAATAATTCTTTAATACAAGATACAGCCATTAGAAATTTAGAACAATTAAGTATAGCAAATATGAAATATATAAATGAATTTACATTAGATTTTACAAGATTATTATCACAAACAGGAAAAGCAATGGATGATAATTTATGTGATAAATATTTTATAAAATTACCAGGAGATTTAGGAAAATCTATACATGAAGCATGGAAAACAAATTATGGTACACAACAGAATTTAGGAATAGGAACAAGAATAACATATACATTTGGTATACTAGAAGAAAAATGTAAAGAAGTAGCATTACAAGAACAATTAAAAAGAAATGCTTATGCATTTTGTAAAACAGCAATCTATACACCACAAGCATATGGAGTTTATGATAAAAAGAAAAAGATACGAAAAAGTACAACATATAATAGAAATTATAGAAAACATTATAATACAAATAAATATGTTAAAAAACCACAATCACGAAAATGTAGATGTTACACTTGTGGAGAAACAACACACTTAGCTAATAATTGTCCAAATAAAAGAAAAAATATGGAAAGAGCTAATTTAATAGAACAATTACAAGATTATGAAATAGAAGCTTTAAGAACAGATGATGAATCTGATAATGAATCAATATATAGTATTTACAGTGAAGAAGAAAACCCAACAGCAAAAGTAACATATACATATATGAATACAGAAGAAATTTGTGAACATGATTGGAAACAAAATAAAGGAAATAATCATATAAGATGTTATAATTGTGGATATTACCCTAGTATAGAAAAAAGGTCACAATGTAATAAATGTTTTAAAGAAATTTGTTTTAAATGTCTTAAAGAAATTTATGATACAGATATAGCTACAACATCAAAAGTGGAAACAAATTCTGAAAATAATGAAAATGAAAGGATAAATAAGTTGGAATTAACAGTAGAATTACATAGTTTAAAAATAAAAAATTTAGAAAATAAAATAGAAGAACTTGAAAAATTAAGTCAAATAGAAGAAATAGGTAAAATGGCTTTACAAAACCCAGAGGATCAAACTTACATACAAACACAAGGATCGACAAACATGATAAATATACAATGTCGTTTATGGTTAGATAACAAAAAATACCTAGATTTAACAGCATTAGTTGACACAGGAGCTACAAAAAGTTTAATTTCGTATAGTTTAGCACCTATAGAATATCATAAAAAATTATCATATGAACTAAGTACAAGAACAATAGAAGATAGATTAATATCTATTACACACTGTTTAGAACCAGTAGGAATACAGTTCTTAGATTTTGCAAACAATTATAGTATAACATATGAAATGCCACAAATAAATATTAATCCACCAGAAATAAAATCAAAAGATTTTGTAATAGGATTAAATTTTATATTAGGATTAAATGGTGCAGTTACAATTACAAGGAATTTTATAACATTAAGTAAACAATTATATACAATACCAACCCTTAGGTATATGAATACAACACAAATTGTTCAAAAAAGAGGGAATAAAGGGAATTTAGATTTTTTAAAAACACAAAATAGAAAACAGTTTATAGAAAATGAATCATTAAAACTTTTGATAGATTTTTTAAGCCATGAAATAGAAAAAAGGACAGGACATTACAAAAAGTGTAAACCATCCTATGATATTACATTTAGAAAAAATATGATATATTGGAGAAGATATAACAAAATCAAATGTAAAATATGTTTATAACTTTAAATTAAAAAATCCTGATATAATAATAAGAACAGCTAATATAGAATATAGCCCATTAGACAAAGAAGAATTTAAAAAACAAATCCCTGAAATGGTAAATCAAGGATTAATTAGAAAATCAGAAAGTCCTCATAGATCTACAGCTTTTTTAGTAAGAAATCATAGTGAGATAAAAAGAGGAAAAGCTAGAATAGTTTATAATTATAAAAGATTAAATGATAATACAATAGATGATGGATATAATATTCCTAACAAAGATAGTTTGTTAAATCTTATACAAAATAAAAAAGTATTTTCAAAATTTGATTTAAAATCAGGATACAATCAGTTAAAGTTAGAAGAAAGTTTTAAACCATGGACAGCTTTTACATGTTCAAAAGGGCAATATGAATGGAATGTCCTTAGTTTTGGACTAAAAAATGCACCTTCTATTTTTCAAAGATTTATGGACAGTATATTTTTAAAGTTTGATTTTTGCTTAGTATACATTGATGATATTTTAGTTGCAAGTAATACAGTGCAGGAACATGAGAAACACCTACAACAGGTTTTTGAAGAAATAAAGAAAAATGGTATAGTAGTTTCAAAAAGAAAAATGGAACTTTTTAAAAGAAAATTTTCCTTTTTAGGATTAGAAATTGGAAATGGAAAAATAGAATTACAACCACATATTTCTACAAAAATTTTAAATTTTCCAGAAAAAATTGAAAATTTAAAACAAATACAAGCATTTTTGGGTCTAGTAAATTATGCTAGAAAATTTATACCAAATTTGTCAAAACTGGTTGGACCTCTATATGGAAAAACCACTAAAAATGGCCAGAGATATTTTAACCAAGAAGACATTAAGTTAGTTAAGGAAATTAAAAAAGCAGTTAAGAACATTAAACCATTAGAATTACCATTAGTTACAGATTATATAATTATTGAAACAGATGGATGCAAAGAAGGATGGGGAGCAGTCCTTCTATGTAAACCAAACAAATACAGTCCCAAGGAAGAAGAGAAAATTTGTGCTTATGCAAGTGGTAATTTTCAAAACAAAACAAATTGGACTACGATTGATTTTGAAATACAGGCATTAATTTATGCTTTAGAAAAATTTAAGATTTTTCTTAATAAATAATTTACAGTAAGAACTGACTGTGAAGCTATAGTTAAGTTTGTAAAAAATGACCAAAGTAAAAAAGTAAATAGAACCAGATGGGTTAATCTTCAAAATACTATACAAGGAAATGGATATTTTATAAACTTTGAACATATTAAAGGAAAAAATAATGGGATAGCTGATATGTTATCTCGAAATATAAACAAATGGTTTGTTTTAGATGGACAGGAAAAAAGATAAAGAAAAGTCAAAGCTTATACATCCAAAACAGAAGCAGCAGGAGAATTTTTCATCAGATGAAGAGAAAATTCAACAATCATATTTACAGTCAATAGAAAGGATATACAGTTCTCCTCACACTTCATTTCCACGAATGATGACAGGACAGTTTTATAAACAACAATCAAAAGCAGCTGGCAAATGGCCATTGTATACAAATTTCTCACCCAAGCCAGTGATTGAATTTGGAACATATGCTTTACAGATATGCAATGAAGCTGACAAGAAGTTTCGTCCTATAATGGGAATGAAATTAACAGATAAACAGCAATGCTTATTAGACAATTTATGGCATATTCAAACAATGCCACAAGCTTCATCATTCAAAGTACAGGTTTTAAATACTTTAAGCATTTACTTTCAAGAACAGAGTTCAAAAACACCTGAAAGATAGTTTAAACAGAAACCAAATTATACACATTATGTTATATTTAGAGGTACAAAAATTGGAATTTTTAATAAATGGGAAACAGTTACACGATACATAACTTGTGTAGTAGGAGGAGCATGGTGGAAAAGATATACAAGTTTTGCTAAAGCTCTTCAAGCAGCAAGAGAAGAGTTTGGTCTACAAAGTTTTTACATAGAACCAGAAGAGGTTAAAAGCTTTTCTGACATGGCAAAAACAAATCGTGAACATTACATAAAAGCTCAACAAGAAATCATTTCTGCATTAAAAACACAGCTTGAAGAAAAATCAAAAGATGCACAAGATATACAATTGAAAATTGAAAACAGTTTGCTAAAACAAAAAATGATGTTATTAGAAGCAAAAAATACACAGTTATTACAAAGGCTTGAGAAAAAAGAAAACAAAGACAAAACAGAAGTACACAGGACTTTTGAGTGTTTCAGGACAAGAATTCTTGATACACCTTGGCAGCAATGCCTAAAACCAGTTACAGAAAGATTCCCAGAATTTGAGAATCTTGTGTCACAGAAAGTTTGTGCAGAATTTCCTTTAATTCTGTATAATTTACAGCAACAGTTGGTAGACATGATATTCAAATTTGACAGCGAACAATAAGGTTTTACAGTAGTAGAAAGAACAAATGATGAAGGAGAAGGAACAGGTCTTCTATTACTCCAAGTTCATCATCCTACAAAGTTGACAGATGAGCAAATAATTCAATTTTATCATCATGGTATGATTGATTATTTGGAAGTAAAGTTAGACAGAAGAACAGAAGATCTCCTCAATAAACTTGGGGAAAAGATGGTAGTAACAGCAGGCAACATAGCAGCAAGAAGCACAAAACCAACAATTGGCTGCAAAATAATTTCCTCATTCCCATTTGCAGACTCATACACATACAGACCAGCAAGAAAAAGAATATTTATTGAACACAACAGAGTTAGCAGCTGGTTGCAAAATGCTATGACAAGAACAACTATAAACTTTGCAGCATTACCATGGTTAGACCATACAGCTACAGAACCGGCCAAAGGTTTTCAACAGTTTGTCAAAGAAAATCAAAAAACTCCAGAAATTCCAGATCATTTTTCATGGGAAAACTTCAAATTAATAGGTGAAGGACACTACATACAAGTTTATACAAAAATAAATTGGAGTATGCTCTTACCCTTTGCAGGGGAAGGAGATACTTTAAAATTACAACACATCTTTAACCTAGAAGATTTTCAAGATGATGATCAAGATTGTTCAAGTCCACAATCGATAGACAGTACACACAGAGATTTCTAGAAGACATGACATATATATATATATATATATATATATATATATATATATACATATAGGGTAAGGTTCATGCGAGAACTACCCTTATTGCGAGAACCGCGAGAACCAATGTGAACACAACCTAAAATAGCTAAAAAAACCTAACCCCCCCCCCCCCCAAAAAAAAAAAAAAACCTAAACCCCCCTCCCCCACCCCCCAAAAACCTAACCCCCCCCCCCCCCAAGCTAAAATGCTAAAAACTAAACACCCAAAAAACCTTAAAAAATCTAAAAAAAAAAAAATTAATATTTTTTATGTTAAAATTGCTACTTTTAGTATCCAAATTTTTTTTTTTTAAATTTAAAAAAAAAATTAATTTATTATTTTTTTTTGCTTCGAAAAGTAGCGATTTTTATAAAAAAAAAATATTAAAACAAAATTTGTGTGATTTTTAGCTATTTTTAGTTGTGTTCACATTGGTTCTCGCGGTTCTCGCAATAAGAGGTGGTTCCTAACGGATCTTTGCCCTATATATTTAGGATTAGGTTCAAGAGTGAACACTAGTGTAGCTTGCGAACTGAGTGAACTAATCTTGGCCATACACGTGTGTAGATCAATGGACAGGATTTGATGTTGAAATACACTAGTGTATTTTATGATTTGATGATGAGATCTTGGCCATACACATGTGTAGATCAATGAGCAGGATTTGTTCACTCAGTTCGCAAATACACTAGTGTTCACTCTAGAACCCCACCCTATATATATATATATATATATATATATATATACTAGGTTTTTACCCGGGATTGATTCCTGGGCTCAGGAAACTTAGTTATATCAATTATTATTTGTTATTAATACGACCTCTTTACATTAAGCATCTCATTGGATTCAACAACAATGTCTTCACATCACCGGATTAGATCATAAACCCATATTAGAGGTCAAACAAAAGCACAACAGGACCACATAAATAACATCATTTCCAATTTTACTTCAATGCACTTACATGATCGGGTGATTTGGGATTTTGTAAAAATGTTTTTCTTGTACTTCTTAACAAAATTACATAGAATTCAAGAAAAAAAAACAATGACTTAAAGAACTATACTTTAACACCCAATCTGATCGAGCAAACAGATGTTGACCAAAAGTCAAACAGTTGTTCACCAAAAGTGAAACAGATGTTCAACCAGATCCACTGTCTTCTTATATTTTAGAAATGTTTTCCTCTTCAAAACACTGTTCAACCTAACATGGGTTTCCATGAACTGTTGACCTAAAGTCAAACAGATGTTAAAACCGCTGTTTGAGTTATTCAAACGTCTGTTGAATACTAAATGAGATGTTGACCAAAAGTCAATCAGATGTTGACCAAAGTCAAACCGAGTATACTGTCTTTAGCTTACATCTCCGCATTGTTTCCGTTAGACATGGACCTAATAATTTACATGTACATATATAGTTTTAGAATCACAACTTCAAAACTAAACAAACAAGTCTAGTATCAGTTTCGAAAAGCAAAGAACTACAACCCAAAAACTTGGTTCAATGTATCCTTCTGCATTTGCCTTATTCAACCTATGAACATTCATCCGAACATAAAAAGCTTTTTACCTTTCACAAAGTTAAGTGTAAATGCTTGACCTGGAGCCATGCTGTCACACCCCGATATATCCACGTATTACCGGTGGGGAGTATCGTGACGTAGTTGATATTATCATAGACAATTTATCACAGTTTAATACACAGCGGAAGTCGAAAGATAAAAATATTACAAACCGAATGAAAGTAATATCAATTATTACAAAAAACGGTTGTGAGGGATCCACAGGCGGATCAAAGATAAAAGAAACATTGTCCAACAGATTTTTAACATCTAAGCTTGCAAGACTCTTTATTGATGCTAGGAGTAGCCAGCCAATTTCGATTAGTACCTACACTTAACATTTTTGGAAAAATACGTCAGTTTTCACTGGTAAATACAATTAACCGACTCATTTTGAAAATGTTTAAGAAAATTGATTTGAATGCACAAGGCGCAAAATATCTTTTATAACTTGGGACAATTATTTAAAAATAAACTTGTTAAAGAATTACATGTTTATTTTACGTTCAGTAGCCCGGGCTGAAAACCGGGTTAAAGATTAATAGACACACCACATAATATATCCCACAACGAGTTATTCTCGAACAGGTGGGTACATTAATTTACATACGCATCGGCAGGTGTATGCCTACACCCCGTGCTTAAGTCGTGGCCATTTCAATGAATGAGCCGAGGATATCCAGGACATGGTCATTAACCCCCCCAAAGGCTTAGAATAAACAAAACAGATTAAACGGGTTATCTCAATAATTTAACTTTCATACGATTAAAAATTCAATACCCGACCAAGCGGTATTTTATATACCGTACCCCAAGCCCGTATAAGGGAAAATAAGTTAAAAGTATTTAGCTGACCAAATTATACAAATTTATCCCAGCCATACAAATCAGCAAGTGCAAATATCTTTTACTGGTCTCCTAAATCTGGAACGAAGGTTTTAATTAACCTATTAGATTCCTAACGGGTCTTACTTAAGTTTAAACTTAGACCGGTTAGTTATAAAGAAAGGTATACGGTTCAAAATGCAAGATTAAGCGAAGACCGGATTAGAATGTGGTTTAGACCCGACAAGTATGAAGACTTGTATAATATGGGTAAACTAAACACATTCTGGATTTTGAAGTGAAAATGATAAGGTTTGACCCGTTTCGGTTAATTTATGCATACTAGTTACATAAACCGTACTAAACGCGATAAATGCATAACGGGTAACCAAATAAGTCATGAACAGGTTTCTTAAGTTAATATGCCTTAAATATATTGTGATATCAGTAGGATACCTTCCATTATGCCCAAAACGGGTTTAAAATCAATTTAAGCCCCGTAGGGGTATTTTGGTCATTTTAAGGATTTTAAAAGAGATTAAATATTAATCTGAGGTTCTGGTCTTAAATGATCAGTAAAAATATTTATTTTTGCAAGTCATATTAGTAAGGTATTGCATATATGTGAAATTTATCATTTATAACCAAACTATGCACCGTATGGGTATTTTGGTAATTTCACATAAGCCTTAAAGGTCAAAATTAGAAATCTGAGTTCAAAACTTTTTCTTACTGTTAAAGTATAAAAATTTACTTAAAAAATCAGTAGGTATTAAGTCTTATATGCCAAAAATAGTTTTAACCCATACTATGCGTTCAAAACGCGTAAAAGTCGGTTTTAAGCGATTTTCAGGTTTTATAAGGAAATCTTAGTTTTTGATCAGTTTATAAAGTTCAAAATATTTTATTTATCATATAAAATCAGTAGTAAAATATTTGGTATCAATATGTTATGTAAAACTCATTTTATTAGCAAAAAGGGTATAACCGACAATTACCGAATCAAAGCAAGAACCCTATGCCATGATCAGTTTAAAAATAAATAAAAATCTTCAAAAATCCCAAAATATTATATTACATCAGTGGGTAAAAATTTTGGTGTCAAAATTTGGGTTTAGATAGGCTAGATGCTAATAATGCTGTTTAATTAAATAAAAGCTTTCAAATTACGATATCGAGCATAACTCCTAATTTAGACCTCAAACTGAGGTCAAATTTTTAGGACATGTTTATAAATCAGTAACAAAGGTTTTTGTCCTCTCACATTTTCAAAAATCTCGTTTTAAGGTCAAAAGGGCATAATGGTCAACATTTAAGCAATTAACGGAAACATGCAAATGAATCGGATTAATTAGGAACCAAGTTGTATAACCTCAGAGAGTTATACTAACCTATAACCTGGTCCTAATGGAACTCTAAGGCATATCTATACTAAGCTAAATCGGGTCAGAACTGAAAGTCAAAGCAAAAGTCTACTTTTGCGACTTTCGGTTCCGGACCGAGCCTATACTCAAAATTGTCGGGTTGAACATGCTTAGACATGTTCTTACATTAATTACCAAGTTATATAAGTGTTTAAATAGGTTTCATAGCTTCTACATTGTTAATTATGAGTTTATTTGAAAAATAGCTTTCTGTAGACTTTTTAATATTAAGTTTGACCCGACAATTGACCTAGTTAGAGTGGAAATCAGAGGGTGACCTTTTAAGGGTTTATTACCCACATAATTACCAACTCATAGCCACTTTGAATTCGAAAAATGGCTGGACCATTAGTGATTAATCACTAAGTCAAAGCTTAATTACGACGGCTTTGACTTTTGGTCATTAGACAAATAAAACTTGAATTAGAGAGGCTAAGATTACTTACAAAAGCACTTAGCACGAAAATGAAACTTAGGGAATCTTGCTTGAAGTCCAGAGAGCTCCAGAGAATAAGTTTAGAATGATTTTGTGAATGAGCAAGTTCATGGTTGCAACATAAGGTCCTTATATAGTGATTTAGATGCAACAAGATTACTCCACACAAGTCTACAAGTGTTTCTTGATCATCCCAGGTGTCCCCTATGCATGAAATACCATTGGTGGAGCCCCTGAATTCGAAAACCATGCATCTAAGGCGGTGGAACCGGCTGAACCTGCAGCTGTCCATTATTTTCTGCCCAGTTACAGGTCTTACGGACCGTAAGCTTAGGGCCTTACGGTCCATATCCGCTTTTTAATATTTATCGCCCAGATCAGCCACCTTACGGTCCGTAAGGTGGTCTCTTTGCGGTCCGTAAGACTTGGTCAGAAGACAAAAATTTTGAGAACTTTTGACATTTGACCATGCAACCTATCACACCTCGAGTCTCTGGTCATCATCAGTAGTAAGGGCCCTCAAGTTCAGGTCTGCATCATTCAGAATGTATTCCATGCATTTGTGTTGCCTTGAAGTCTTGTATACGTCGAAACTCCACAAGATTAATATCCGTTATCGTTGATATCAAAATATATAAGTGTTACAATGTTTTTGTGTTCGTTAAAAGGTCACTCAGAGGTTACTTTCGACATGTTGACACTTTTAACCCCTATGTTTCATAAGATCCTTATTTTAAGCGCAAACGACGTTAAATGTTTGACAATTTATTCGTTAAAGAATACGAACGCCGTATGAGGTCAATCAGAGGCACAAGAATGGCATGTTGACACTTTGGATCCCTTTATTAACATATTTACATTGTTTAACAATTTAAGTCCCTTAGAAAAAATTCTTTACACGTTTAAAGTCCTTGACACGTGTCTTCATAATATTGGTTGTGATTTTACGAGGTGTTACACATGCCTTTATCTCTCACAAACTTTCTCATTCCTTGCAGATAATATCTTGGTTGACCTCGAGATGAACCTATAGTAGCTTGAATATTCCAAACATCACCTGCCACGTCCACAATCTTCAAACCTATCTTACGATTCAGTCCAAGATCTTCAGCCTGTTTTTTAAAAAGGCGCTGTAACAAACAAAGAACAATTCAATAAACAAAGAATTAACACATCTTTAAAATCTGACTAAAGTATTATATATTAGTAAACTGATCATCACAAACTTACAAAATGACCGTCCACACGGAAAGAAATAGGTACGATCTGATTATCTTCATTCACAACAACCATACCACCTTCATTGACATTAACGATGTCCTGTACAGCTTCAGTATCTGAACTCAAGACAATCTATTCTATCACCTTTTCTTTAACAACAACACAAACCTCCGGTGGAAGCACTAAATCACAGGTAGCACAATTGAAAACCGTGATATGAAAAGTCTGAAGAATTATCATCTCAAAGACAATGAGATGATCAGCAGTTAATGACAACTCATTCTTCATCTCCTTCCATCCGGTAATTATGTAAAGTTCATTGTTGATATCTTCCATCCCTACAGACCAGTTCTGGGTTTCAGATCCTTTAATAAGAACCGGATATGAAGGAATAGTGTTTAACATCTTGTGATGAACAAAAGAACGATTAATACTCTACAATCAGAATAAAACACATTATATCGTAAATTAATAAAAATATTATCAGAAAATTAAGTAAACAAATAAAACACAACAATTAAACAACTGTATCTTTAAAAAAATTACATGATGAATAATATTCGAAGTTACATACCACATAATCTTCGTTACCAGATGGTTTGTAGTAAAACTCTTCACAAGGAGCAAGAGCAATGTCTTGATAAAAATACAATATTCTGAAACTTTCTAATGCTTCTTCATAATGAAATATCAACCACGAATCTGAAGGTATTTTCAAACTGTCTACCAACTGACACCAACCATCATAGAAATAATACCTGCCATTGCTTAGAGGATAGATCTTGATTTTAAAAACATTTCCAGTTGTGGTCCGGATCTTTGTATTTCCAATTGGATAATTAAACTGTTGAATCCAATTTTGATACTGTTTTGGTAAAATCTAAGCATAAATAAAAGAAACACTTTTATTGCTAAATATCATACCAAAAAATTAAAATTAAGTGTTAAACTAAGATCGGATAAAATTACTAACCAAACATTTCCTTTTACTGTCTTCAAGGTAACACGGAAATCCATAAATCATTCTCACGTAAAACAGTAACAGTATCAATCATATAGAATCAAAATCAATAACATTAAGAAACAAATGAATACAATCCATTAATACATCTAAATAAAAGATGATACAACTAATATATATCAAAATAACAATAGACAACATCGAAAAGGTGAGAATACATGTAATTTCTTATCATATCGAAATATATATATTTTTTTACAGCAAATCATATAATTAAAACTTAAAACCTACTTTTCCGATTAAGTATCACAAATAGACATGGGGATCATCAGCTGAATAAATTGTATAGAAAAACAGGATAGTGACTTGTGTCTATTCCAAACAAAAACTTAAAAACAATATACCAACTACTAATCAAAATAAGTTCAACTTTTCAAATACATGAGAATACATCAGTTAAAATCAGGAATTTATATTATACTTCAGAATAACATCGTTGTCACACCCCGATATTTCCACGTATTACCGGTGGGCCCGGTGGGGAGTATCGTGACGTAGTTGATATCATCATAGTCAAACACACAAATTTAAATGCACAGCGGAAGCAAAAGGTAGATAGATTCATTTCAACTGAATATATATTGTAATATTAAGTATCACAAAGTAGTTGAAACGGATCCACAGGCGGATCAAAATAAAGAGGAAACTTTGTTTAACAGAGGCATCTAAGCTTGCGAGACTTCTATGTGATGCTAGGAGAGACCAGCCTATTCCGATTAGTACCTGCACCTAGCCTTTTTAGGAAAATACGTCAGTTTACACTGGTAAATACAATTTAACTGACTCATTTTGAAAAGGTTTGAAAATTTGATTTGAATGCACATGGCACAAAAGATTTTATAACTTGGGATAATTATTTATATATAAACTTGTAAAAGAATGACATGTTTCTTATACGTTCAGTAGCCCGGGTTGAACACCGGGTTAAAGAATAATTGACGCACCACATGGTATAGTCCCGCGGTGGGTTAATCCCGAAACCGGCGGTTATACCTTATTATTTATATATGCACTAACGGGTGTACGCCTACACCCGTGTGCGTAGGTCGTGGCCATTTCTATGAATGATGCCAAGGATATCCGGGACATGGTCATTAACCCCCCAAAGGTTTTAAGCAAACAAAACAATTTAAATGGGTCATTTCAATAATTTAACCTTCATACGATTAAAGATTCAATGCCCGACCAAGCGGTATTTTATATACCGTACCCCAAGCCCGTATAGGGAAAATAAGTTAAAAGTATTTACCTTTGCAAGTAATAATCACAATAAGAAAGTGCACGTAGCTTTTACCGGGTCTCCTATTCTGGAACGAAGGTTTATAATAACCTATTAGATTTCTAACGGGTCTTTAATTTAGCCTAAGCTTAGACCGGTTGGTTTTAAAAGAAGATACGGTTTAAACGCATGAAGAAGCAAAAACCGGAATAGAATGTGGTTTCGACCCAACAAGTTTGAAGCCTTGTATAATATGGGTAAACTAAACACATTCTGGATTTTGAGACAAAAATGATATGGTTTGACCCGTTTTGGTCAATTTATGCAAACTAGTCACATAAACCGAACCGAACGCGAGGAATGCGTAACGGGTAACCATAAGGGTCATATACAGGTTTCCTAAGTTAATATGCATTAAATATGTTGTGACATCAGTAAGATATCTTCTATTATGCCCAAAATGATTTTAAACTCAAACTATGCCTCGTAGGGGCATTTTGGTCATTTTAAAGGTTATAAAAGAGTTTAAATATTAATCTGAGTTACAGGTCTGATATAATCAGTAAAAATACTTAATTTACTAACTTATAACAGTAGGGTATCATATATATGTGAAATTTATTAATTATAACCATACTATGCACCGTAGGGGCATTTTGGTAATTTCACATAAGCCTAAAAGGTCAAAACCGGAAATATGAGTTTAAAACTTTTGCTTACTGTTAAAGTATAAAAAAGTACTAAATATATCAGTAGGCATTAACCTTATATGTTTAAAATAGTTTTAATACATGCTATGCGTTAAAAAACGCTTAAAAAGGCGATTTGGAGCCATTTCCGGGTTTTCAAAGGAAAGCTGATATTTTTATTATTCCATAAGGCTAAAAACATTTTATTTATCATATTAGATCAGTAGAAAAAGGTTTGGTATCAAAAGGATTTGTAAAACTCATTTTATAGCCCAAAAGGGCAAAACCGACAATTATCGAATCAAGGTTAGAACTCTATGTTATGCTCAGCCTAAAATTAAATAAAAATCTTTAAAAATCCCAAAATGTTATATTATATCAGTGGGTAAAAAGTTTGATATCAAAAATTAGGTTTAGATAGGCTATATGCTAATTACGCCGGTTAATTTATAAAAAGCTTTTCATTTACGCTAATGAGCATAACTCCTAATCTAGACCTCAAACTGATGTCAAATTTTAGGGACAAGTCTATAAATCAGCAATGAAGGTTTCTAATCTTTTACTTCTTCAAAAATCACATTTTAAGGTGAAAAGGGCATAATAGTCAACATTTAAGCATTTAACGGAAACATGCAAATGATTTAGATAACTAATGAACCAAGTTGTATAATCACAGAGGGTTATACCAACATGTAACCTGGTCCTAATAAGGCTCTAAGTCATTTCTAAACTATGCTCTAATCGGTCAGAACTGAAAGTCAAAGCAAAAGTCTACTTTTGCGACTTTCGGTTCCGAACCGAGCTTAAACTGAAAATTGTCGGGTTGAACATGTTTAGACATATTCTTATATTAATTACCAAGTTATATTAGTGATAAAATAGATTGCATGGCTTCTACATTGCTAATTATGGGTTTAATTGAAAATTAGCTTTCTGTTGACTTTTTAAGATTAGCTTTGACTCGACAATTGACCTAGTTAGAGTGGGAATCAGAGAGTGCCATTTTAAGGGTTTATTACCCACATAATTACCCACTCATAGGTACTTTCAATTTGAGATTTGACTGGACAAATTATGATTAATTACAAAGTCAAACCTTAATTACGACGGTTTGACTTTAAGCTAAATAACTAAGTAAAACTGAATTAAGGAAGGTTAAGGAAGCTTACAATAGTCCTAAGCACGACTAATGATCACTAGGAAGCTTGCTTGATGACCAGAGACCTCCAGAGAATGCTTTGAATGATTTTCAAATGTGCAAGTTCTTAATGTTGCAACTATGGGTCTTTATATAGTGAATTTAATTGCTTTAGATGGTGCCAAGCAAGTCTACAATTGATTCCAGATCAAGACAAGTGCCCCCTATGCATGAAAACCTGTTGGTGCAGCCCCTGGTATGTAAAAACAAGTCCTTAAGTCGGTTATACAGCTTTAACAGGCACCTGGCAGTTTATTTCTGAACTGGTAAGGTATGGCTACCCACGACGGGCAAAGCCTTAGTCCTTCATGGGTCGCCACGGCCACAAATAAGTTTCCAAAGTTGGCAGTTTTAGTCCTTATGCTCTAAGTCTCAATATAACTTTCATTTTTGGCATATAAGGCCCTTGTAGTTAGTTTGTAGAGGTTCAAGGGAGTATAACCAAACTCCGTTAGGCTAGGTTTCGTTAAATATCAATATAAACACAAGTTTCATCAAATTGACACTTTTCACCCAAAGTCTTGAAAATTTGTTTAACGATCTCGAAACCACGTGACATTTATACCACTTATTCTTGAGAGTATATTTGAATATTTCGAAGCCTCGGGTTCATTAAAAGATCACTCAGAGGTAAGAATTAACATGTTGACACGTTTAACCCCTATAGTTTTATAATCTTCCGATTATTTTCACAAACGGCTTCTTATATTCAATTAATCACTCGTTTAAGAATATATTCTTCATGTATGGTCATTCAGAGGCTCAAGTTTGGCATGTTGACCCTTTTAGTCCCTTCGCATAGATATTTTTACTGTTTGTCAACTTTAGTCCTTAAAACTCAATTTATCTCATATTCAGAGTTTAGGACACGTGTCTTTACATAATTGGACACGTTTTTACGTGGTGTTACATCCTCACCCCCTTAAAAGAAATCTCGACCCCGAGATTTATTGAAACAGATGAGGGTACTTTTCTTTCAATGTGGACTCTACTTCCCACGTATACTCGGGACCTCTTCGGTCATCCCATTTAACCTTTACAATCGGCACATGCTTCCTTCGAAGCTTCTTAACCTGTCGATCCTCGATCGACAAAGGTTTTTCAACAAATTTCAAGCTCTCATCTATATGCACATCCGTATGTGGTATGACTAGTGATTCATCAGCTAGACATTTCTTCAGATTGCAGATGTGGAATACATTATGAATATCACTGAGCTCTTCAGGCAAGTTCAACTTGTAAGCCACTGATCCGACACATTCGATGATCTCGAATGGACCTATATACCTTGGGCTTAACTTACCTTTCTTACCAAATCGCATCACTCCCTTCCAGGGTGATACTTTAAGCAAAACTTTATCGCCAACCTCAAACTCTAGAGGTTTTCGCCTTTTATCAGCATAACTTTTCTGCCTATCTCTGGCAGCTTTCAGGCGATCACGAATCTGGACAATCTTGTCCGTCATTTCAAGGACTATATCAGGTCCTGATAACTGAGCTTCTCCTACTTCTGCCCAACAAATAGGCGTTCTGCACTTCCTACCATATAATGCCTCAAAAGGTGCTGCCTGAATGCTTGTATGGTAGCTATTGTTATAGGAGAACTCGATCAATGGCAGGTGGTTATCCCAACTACCACCTAAGTCAATCACACATGCACGAAACATGTCTTCCAAAGTTTGGATGGTACGCTCACTCTGCCCATCCGTCTGAGGATGGTAAGCCGTACTCAAATTTAAGCGCATGCCCAAAGACTGTTGGAAACTTTTCCAAAAATGTGATGTGTATCTGGTATCTCTGTCAGAGATAATAGATACTGGTACGCCATGAAGAGCTACAATCTTATCTACGTACAATTGGGCTAACATGTCGGAGCTATAAGTCTCTTTAATGGGTAGAAAATGTGCTGACTTAGTCAGTCTATCTACTATCACCCATATAGTATCATTTCCTCTCTTTGTCTTTGGCAACTTGGTGATGAAATCCATTGTCACCATCTCCCACTTCCAGGTGGAGAGCTCAGGCTGTTGTAGCAAACCTGACGGCTTCTGATGTTCAGCTTTGACTTGTGCGCATGTCAAACATTTAGCTACATAGGCAGCTATAGACTTCTTCAAGCCTATCCACCAATAATTTGCCTTCAGATCTTGGTACATCTTATCAGCTCCAGGATGAACGGAATATTTAGAACTGTGGGCTTCTTGGAGGATGACATCACGTAGTCCTTCATAAACTGGAACCCATTTCGTCCATTTAACCTCAGGATTCCGTCCTTGCCATAGGATAACTGCTCTTCAGTTACTCCTAGCTTTTCATCAGGATAGTTAGCTTCCAATACAGCTTCCTTCTGCGCAAGTAACAACCTTTCATTCAAACTATTCTTTATCTCAATGCTCTTGGCATTGATTCTTATAGGCTTTACTCTCTCCATCCTACTTAAGGCATCGGCAACCACATTTGCCTTGCGTGGATGGTATCTTATCTCACAGTCATAATCATTTAGAGTTTCCATCCAACGTCTTTGCCTCATGTTTAAGTCCTTCTGATTGAACAAATGTTGAAGGCTCTTGTGATCCGAATAGATCACGCATTTGGTTCCATACAAGTAATGCCTCCACAGTTTTAGTGCAAATACAACGGCACCCAACTCCAAGTCGTGGGTGGTGTAATTCTTCTCATGCACCTTTAATTGGCGTGAGGCATAGGCAATGACTTTGCCTTTCTGCATAAGCACACATCCCATACCTGTGCGCGATGCATCACAATAAACTACAAATTCATCAATTCCATCAGGCAACGTCAATACTAGAGCGTTACTCAACTTCTGCTTAAGAATGTCGAAAGACTCTTGCTGCTTAGGACCCCAATCAAACTTGATATTCTTACGGGTTAATGAAGTTAGGGGTGCAGCAATCCTTGAGAAGTTTTCAATAAAACGCATATAATATCCTGCTAAACCCAAAAAGCTACGAATCTCTGTGGGCGTCTTTGGCTCTTGCCAACTCATGACAGCTTCAACCTTAGCAGGATCTACTTGGATACCACGTTCACTAACTATGTGTCCAAGGAATTGGACTTCACGAAGCCAAAATTCGCACTTTGAAAATTTGGCATAGAGCTTTTCCCGTTGAAGCAGCTTAAGAATACAACGAAGGTGCTTCTCATGGTCGGCCTGATTCTTTGAGTAAATCAGAATGTCATCAATAAAGACGATAACAAATTTGTCCAAGTATGGCTTGGAGATGCGATTCATGAGATCCATGAATGCGGCAGGTGCATTAGTGAGCCCAAAAGGCATCACTAGGAATTCGTAATGGCCATAGCGAGTCCTAAATGTAGTTTTGTGTACATCTTCATCTTTAACCTTCAGTTGATGATAGCCTGACCTCAAATCAATCTTAGAGAAGTAGCTTACCCCTTGTAATTGATCGAACAGATCGTCGATCCTGGGCAAAGGATACATGTTCTTGATAGTGACTTTGTTAAGCTCACGGTAATCGATGCACAGACGCATCGATCCATCTTTCTTTTTCACAAACAAGATTGGTGCTCCCCAAGGAGATGAACTAGGTCTAATGAAACCCTTGACTAGCAAATCATCTAGCTGCGTCCTTAATTCCTTCATCTCTGTTGGTGCCAACCTATAAGGTGCTCTCGCAACAGGCGCCGCTCCAGGGATGATGTCAATTCTGAATTCTACTTGCCTATCTGGTGGTAAACCAGGTAGTTCTTCAGGAAATACTTCAGGGTATTCAGAAATGACGGGGATATCTTCAACCTTGGTCTTCTGCTCGTCAATAGTCACCTGTGCCATATAAATGACACAGCCCTTCTTCAAACATCTAGATGCCTTGAGCATAGACACTTGCTCAGGCAGTCCATACTGGGTATCTCCCTAAATGGTAAGTGGCTCACCAGACGGAGTCTTGATCACTACTTCACTACTTGCTTCTTATTGCAGACGATCTGGGCTTGGTTATGGGATAACCAGTCCATGCCTATAACTATGTCAAAACCGGCTAACTTTAAGGGAAGTAGGGACAATGGAAAAGAGTGGTTCCTAATGGATATGAAACATCCATCTAACACGGTTGACGCGGTTTCTAAGGTACCATCAGCTAATTCCACCTCATATTTCACACTTAGGGTTTTAACAGGTAAATTCAACAACTTACAAAACTTATTATCTGAATGACTTATCAGCTCCTAAATCAAAAAGCACTCTTGCATAAACATCATTTATGAGGAAGGTACATGTGATCACATTGTCGTCCTGAACAGCTTCTCGTGCATCCATTCGGAAGACCCTAGCATTGGTCTTTTTCCCATCCTCAGTCTTTCTTGCAAATTTTGGGCAGTTGGACTTGATATGCCCCTTTTCATTGCAGTTATAGCACGTGGCATCCTTGATTTTCTTACAATCTAAGGTCTTGTGCTCATAAGACTTGCAAATCCCACAAGCTCTCGGTTGTGACTGGGATTTTGATTCATATCTGCACCTCTCGAAATGGTGCTTCATACAGACTTTACACTTGGGCTTATCACCCGATCGTTGACCATCTCTCTTAGATCCAGAACTCTTTTTGTGATCATGGTTTCCCTTATGTCTCTTGTCTGAACGTCGTGAGTTGTCATCCTCACGCTTCCTCTTTTAGGCATCGGTGTTCCTCAGTGATCTCTGCCTGACCGCGTCCAAAGTAAGGGATAATGATATATCAGCTGCAGACCGAAAAGTAGCTGGTCTAGAGGCCTTCACACTGGCCTTGATTTCTGGGGCCAAACCCCCAATGAAACGAGCGATCCTCTTGGGTTCCGGCGTCACAAGATAAGGAACCAACCTTGACATTGTATTGAAACTGGTAAGGTAGGCTTGACAATCCAGGTTCTTCATAACCAAAGATAAGAAATCAGATTCAATCTTTTCAACCTCATGCTGAGGGCAGTAGTTCTCCTTAATCAACGTCACAAACTGACCCCATGACAGATTGTACAATGGGATTTTTCCAGTAGCTTGGATTAATGATCTCCACCAAGCTAATGCCTCGCCCTTGAATGACTAAGATACGAACTTTACCACATCCTTATCAGCGCACCCGCTGATATCAACCACGGTGTCCATTTCATCTAACCAAGTCATGCAGTCGACAGCTCCTTTTTCCCCAGTAAAGTCTCTAGGTTTGCATGAGACGAAGTACTTATATGTACAGGACTTACCACGTAGTTCCTGCTTAAGCTCGATCTTCTTTGATGGAACGCTTTGCTGATTTGAGGAGTGATGATCGTCATCATCTTTCTTTGGCTTTTCTAGTTTAGAGGGTGGCTTGCTATGAGCCTCAGAGTGAGTCTTAGGCTTAGAATGGGGTACTGATTGGGTTCTGTTTCGAGTACTACTCGATTCACTATACTGCCTATCCATGGCTTTCGTAACAGCATTGTCAATTAGTGCTTGGAGTTCTGCACCAGATACATTGATCCTGGTGACGTCATGATTCTCCTTCGGCCGACTGTTGACCTCTTCAGACTCGGCCATGTAGCTTGAATTGCTACATAAGATGATGACAATGATTCATTTAGAGAATTATGATAGGTTTGTCATTTTGATAATTTATTAACCATGGCAATTAAAGAACCATATTGGTTAATTTGTTAAGTATTTTCATTCAAGATTTTTAATTAATACCCCTTAGTTATAAATAAAATATAATAATGGCACAAAAGGCCAAGTCACATGGGTATTTTCACATTATAGGTCAAGGTATTGTAGGACCTAGATATTAAGGCTTGAATCAAAGTTTATTACCTTTCTTGACAGGGAGTTTATAGGCTACGATTGTCCTTTGTCTTATACGACAATAATTATGGCCCGTAGGCATTACATCACAATTGGATGTTTAAATAATTAATTAAAGAATTTGGGATAATCCAATATAAGGATGACCTGTGTGATTTCACGGATCACATTGGCCAAGAATGTTAACATGTTTGCAGATGTTAACAGAGATTTGAATCTTTTTTTTTAACAGGTTTTACCATATTGGCCAGGTCTTATAGTGACATACAAGCTAGGTTTTACCTTTTAAGATTCTTATTTAATATTTAACGCAGAACAAACTTAAGTGGAGATATTAATAAGGATCTGAATCTAATTGGGGAACTACCGTCTTGGCCCTGTCTTAAAATGACACAAGGGCTAGGTCTTGTCCTTTTAGATTTCATCATTTTATTATAATGATTGATCTTATAAAAGAAAAGTTATTATTTATTTCTTATTTTATGTTTATGCATATAATAAAATGAAAATTTTAAATCCAATCATTCCACAACAAAGTTTTAGATGAGTACATGCTTGCCCTAAATGGGACTTCTAACGAAATAAGATGCCCACGCAGGGGCTAAACAACACAACATACCCACGCAGGGGTTAACAGAAAGACATGCCCACGCAGGGGATTAAACAGAAAATATGCCCACGCAGGGGCTTGATTGAAAATAAGGAAATACAACCAACAAATAAAGGATTTAATGGTCCTTTTTGCCTTTTCCTTTAATTAAGCTCGCCAACCCTTTAAAGAATCCCCGGTTGCTTCTTCGGTCCTCACGGACTTCCCTTTCCACTTGGCTCAATCTTTGGAGTATTTCTTCCTGTTCTGGCGGGGAAAACCGTGGTAGCTGCGGCTATGGCTGTTGCTGATGCGGAGATCGAAGAGGCGGCGGTTGTTGGTACACATAAGCTGGGTATCCAACTCCCCAGGGAGCTCCGTAGGGCCCCTCGGGGTTGAGAGCTTTGTAATTCCATGCTGTCTGGTATAGATCGACCTTGGCATAATTGAAGCTGGTGTGAGCCGGCTGCTCAAAGGGATTATACGCCGCTGAGCCAGCGTATGTAGGGATTGGGTTACCAAAACCCAACGGTGGTGGCGCGACAGGCACGGAGTTTACTTCCGGGACGGGTTTTAAAGGTCCCCCCATGTGCTGATCTTCTTTAGTGGCGGGTAGTGGCTGCCACTCGATGGTTGAGGGGTGCTGATACGCACTCCTCCTCGCACGGACATCCGTGCGTTCGTTCTCCTTCGCCTCGGTGGCTCAGGAGGCTGCTGCTGAACTGGTGGTGGTGGTGGCGGGGTAACTGCCACAAAGCGTGAATCCCCGGAAGGATCCTGTTGCTGCTGCTGCTAGTGAGGCGATGAATGGTGAGAGGGTGTAAAATACCATTCATACTGGTTGAATCTTGCTTGGTAGCCGTCAGGACCACAGTAGGGTGATCCATGAAAGGATGACCCATCAGAAATTTCTATGGGATGTGTGGGGGTACCGGTCGGTGGTTCGGTAGTGTCGGTGTCCTCGTCCATGTCCATCGCATGGTCTCCAGAAAAGTGATCTTCAGGTCCCAATGGGTTAACAGCCACTGGTTCTTCGAGGTAGTTTGCCGGGTCGAACCGGCTTCGGAAGATAAGTGACGGGTTATCGAAGGAATAACGAGAGTTGGACCTCTGGAGAGGGATAAATGAAGGCTGTGGGTTTTCGGGCTCATTTTCCGATTGGGGCCCAAAGGAGTGGAGATAAGAAGGTGATAAACTTAACGAGACGGACCATCTCGCTGGCTGCAGATGCGTCCTCCAGTCTCCCTGGGGACTTGTACTCATAGTGATGGGTGGGGTTCGCCTTTGGGATGGCCCGGCCTCATGGTCGTGGCCTGCTACAGGTGCCTTTCCTTTTCCCCTAAAGAATCTTGGCGGCATGTTTAAACCTGTCAACATAAACAAAGATAACAACAAGGGAAATATATAAAATGCAAAAATAAAACAAAATCAGGATTTGTCCTATGTTATTTGTCTAGACTCAAAAATTGAGGAATGTGCAACTGTGTAACTGTGATTAAACACAAAAGGCTAGTGTTTAATTCACTCAGTGTTGGCTCTGATACCAACCTGTCACACCCCGATATTTCCACGTATTACCGGTGGGCCCGGTGGGGAGTATCGTGACGTAGTTGATATCATCATAGTCAAACACACAAATTTAAATGCACAGCGGAAGCAAAAGGTAGATAGATTCATTTCAACTGAATATATATTGTAATATTAAGTATCACAAAGTAGTTGAAATGGATCCACAGGCGGATCAAAATAAAGAGGAAACTTTGTTCAACAGAGGCATCTAAGCTTGCGAGACTTCTATGTGATGCTAGGAGAGACCAGCCTATTCTGATTAGTACCTGCACCTAGCCTTTTTGGGAAAATATGTAAGTTTACACTGGTAAATACAATTTAACTGACTCATTTTGAAAAGGTTTGAAAAATTGATTTGAATGCACATGGCACAAAAGATTTTATAACTTGGGATAATTATTTATATATAAACTTGTAAAAGAATGACATGTTTCTTATACGTTCAGTAGCCCGGGTTGAACATCGGGTTAAAGATTAATTGACACACCACATGGTATAGTCCCGCGGCGGGTTAATCCCGAAACCGGCGGTTATACCTTATTATTTATATATGCACTAACGGGTGTACGCCTACACCCGTGTGCGTAGGTCGTGGCCATTTCTATGAATGATGCCAAGGATATCCGGGACATGGTCATTAAGCCCCCAAAGGTTTTAAGCAAATAAAACAATTTAAATGGGTCATTTCAATAATTTAACCTTCATACGATTAAAGATTCAATGCCCGACCAAGCGGTATTTTATATACCGTACCCCAAGCACGTATAGGGAAAATAAGTTAAAAGTATTTACCTTTTCAAGTAATAATCACAATAAGCAAGTGCACGTAGCTTTTACCGGGTCTCCTATTCTGGAACGAAGGTTTATAATAACCTATTAGATTTCTAACGGGTCTTTAATTTAGCCTAAGCTTAGACCGGTTAGTTTTAAAAGAAGATACGGTTTAAATGCATGAAGAAGCGAAAACCGGAATAGAATGTGATTTAGACCCAAGAAGTTTGAAGACTTGTATAATATGGGTAAACTAAACACATTCTGGATTTTGAGACAAAAACGATATGGTTTGACCCGTTTTGGTCAATTTATGCAAACTAGTCACATAAACCGAACCGAACGCGAAGAATGCGTAACGGGTAACCATAAGGGTCATATATAGGTTTCCTACGTTAATGATTAAATATGTTGTGACATCAGTAAGATATCTTCTATTATGCCCAAAATGATTTTAAACTCAAACTATGCCTCGTAGGGGCAGTTTGGTCATTTTAAAGGTTATAAAAGAGTTTAAATATTAATCTGAGTTATAGGTCTGATATAATCAGTAAAAATATTTAATTTACTAAGTTATAACAGTAGGGTATCATATATATGTGAAATTTATTAATTATAACCATACTATGCACCGTAGGGGCATTTTGGTAATTTCATATAAGCCTAAAAGGTCAAAACTGGAAATCTGAGTTTAAAACTTTTGCTTACTGTTAAAATATAAAAGTTTACTGAATATATCAGTAGGCATTAACCTTATATGTTTAAAATAGTTTTAATACATACTATGCGTTAAAAACGCTTAAAAGGCGATTTGGAGCCATTTTCGGTTTTTCAAAGGAAAGCTGATATTTTTATTATTCCAGAAGGCTCAAAACATTTTATTTATCATATTAGATCAGTAGAAAAAGGTTTGGTATCAAAAGGATTTGTAAAACTCATTTTATAGCCCAAAAGGGCAAAACCGACAATTATCGAATCAAGCTTAGAACTCTATGTTATGCTCAGCCTAAAATTAAATAAAAATCTTCAAAAATTCCAAAATATTATGTTATATCAGTGGGTAAAAAGTTTGATATCAAAATTTGGGTTTAGATAGGCTATATGCTAATGACGCCGGTTAATTTATAAAAAGCTTTTCATTTACGCTAATGAGCATAACTCCTAATCTAGAACTCAAACTGATGTCAAATTTTAGGGACAAGTCTATAAATCATCAATGAAGGTTTCTACTCTTTTACTTTTTCAAAAATCACATTTTAAGGTGAAAAGGCATAATAGTCAACATTTAAGCATTTAACGGAAACATGCAAATGATTTAGATAACTAATGAACCAAGTTGTATAATCACAGAGGGTTATACCAACATGTAACCTGGTCCTAATAAGGCTCTAAGGCATTTCTAAACTATGCTCTATTGGGTCAGAACTGAAAGTCAAAGCAAAAGTCTACTTTTGCGACTTTCGGTTCCGAACCGAGCTTAAACTGAAAATTGTCGGGTTGAACATGTTTAGACATGTTATTATATTAATTACCAAGTTATATTAGTGATAAAATAGGTTGCATGGCTTCTACATTGCTAATTATAGGTTTAATTGAAAATTAGCTTTCTGTTGACTTTTTAAGATTAGCTTTGACCCGACAATTGACCTAGTTAGAGTGGGAATCAGAGAGTGCCCTTTTAAGGGTTTATTACCCACATAATTACCCACTCATAGGTACTTTCAATTTGAGATTTGACTGGACAAATTATGATTAATTACGAAGTCAAACCATAATTACGACGGTTTGACTTTAAGCTAATTAACTAAGTAAAACTGAATTAAGGAAGGTTAAGGAAGCTTACAATAGTCCTAAGCACGACTAATGATCACTAGGAAGCTTGCTTGATGACCAGAGACCTCCAGATAATTCTTTGAATGATTTTCAAATGTGCAAGTTCTTAATGTTGCAACTATGGGTCTTTATATAGTGAATTTAATTGCTTTAGATGGTGCCAGGCAAGTCTACAATTGATTCCTGATCAAGACAAGTGCCCCCTATGCATGAAAACCTGTTGATGCAGCCCCTGTTATGTAAAAACAAGTCCTTAAGTCGGTTATACAGCTTTAACAGGCACCTGGTAGTTTATTTCTGAACTGGTAAGGTATGGCTACCCGCGACGGGCAAAGCCTTAGTCATTCATGGGTCGCCGCGACCTCAAATAAGTTTCCAAAGTTGGCAGTTTTAGTCCTTATGCTCTAAAACTCGATATAACTTTCATTTTTGGCATATAAGGCCCTTGTAGTTAGTTTGTAGAGGTTCAAGGGAGTATAACCAAACTCCGTTAGGCTCGGTTTCGTTAAATATCAATATAAACACAAGTTTCATCAAATCAACACTTTTCACCCAAAGTCTGGAAAATTTGTTTAACGATCTCGAAACCACGTGACATTTATACCACTTATTCTTGAGAGTATATTTGAATATTTTGAAGCCTCGGGTTTGTTAAAAGGTCACTCAGAGGTAAGAATTAACATGTTGACACGTTTAACCCCTATAGTTTTATAATCTTCCGATTATTTTCACAAACGGCTTCTGATATTCAATTAATCACTCGTTTAAAAATATATTCTTCACGTATGGTCATTCAGAGGCTCAAGTTTGGCATGTTGACACTTTTAGTCCCTTCGCATACATATTTTTACTGTTTGTCAACTTTAGTCCTTAAAACTCAATTTATCTCGTATTCAGAGTTTAGGACACGTGTCTTTACATAATTGGACACGTTTTTACGTGGTGTTACAATCGTTGCATGAACAACTTTATAAACAAATTTACAAATAAAGTGACAATACATTAGTAAAGATTGAAATTTTATATCATACATCAGAATCACATCAACAACTTTATAAATAACTTTACAAATACAAATGAGAATACAACAGTAAAGATCGAAATTTTATATCATAAATCAGAATAAGATAAATACATGAGCAAAGTGAAATCCAATAAAATCAACAATGGATAAGACAAATGTTAGATACACGTAATGCAGATCACTTTTTTTAGAATCATATATGTCTATCATAACATGCATAATAACTACATAGGAATCGGATATACAAAAAAATTAGGACTATCAGAAATTGTTCCAGTATAAGCCGCAACAATAAACGCAATCATAACCAACAATGGATTGAAAAAAAAAACCGGGAGATACATGAATACACCACTGTCGATTACAACTTCTTCATTAATCTAGCAAGAACCATAATCGGCTATGGAATTCAAAACTAAAAGAATAAACATGAAAAAAATACAAAACAAATCAGATTATTTAACAATACCTTTGTTATTATATAAGATGATATTGATGAAGATCGGAAAAAATCAAAGAAGATGACAGAGTTTCTTGGAGAAAGTGTGGAAGGAAACGTGGAGAGAGAAACGAACCGATATTTTTGTGAGGATCTTTAAAAAGTTAAAAGGTTTAAAAATATCCCATGTAACCGAGTCGGATCACCCCTTTTAGTTTTTCGTCAACATCTGTTTGACTTTTGGTCAACACCAGTTTGAGTTTTGGTCAACATCTCATTTAGTATTCAACAGAAATTTGAATAACTCAATCAGTGGTTTGAAAATCTGTTTGACTTTTAGCCAACAGTTGGATGGAAACCCATGTTAGATTGAACGGTGTTTTGAACAGATGTTTAAACATCTATTTAGACTTAAATAGATGTTGGGGCTTAAACAGATGTTTGGCGTTCTATATCAGTTGTTTGGAATTAAATAGATGTTTGACCTTAAACAGATGTTTGGCCATGAACAGATGTTTGGCAATAAACAGATGTTTGGCCTTAAACAAATGTTTGAAGTTAAACAGATGTTTGCCCATAAAGAGATATTTGGCCTGAAACCAAACATCTGCTTAAGCTCAACATCTGTTTCACTATTCGCCAAAATTTGTTTGACTTTTGGTCAACATCTGTTAACATATAAACACTGTTAACATAAATTACAAATAATTAGCTAGTAGACGGCACACAATTAGCATCTTAATTCATCAAGACCCTGAACAATTTGAACATATGATTTAATCGTGTGTTTTATCTTAGATGGGACAACTCGAAAAGAAAATTCACTAAAAGGATAACATATTAAACGGGTCAAAAAAAAGCTCAAATTGTATTTTACTACAAATCAGGATTACCAACAATGCCAACAGTCAAGTCAACCATGTTTCTTTCACCTTTGACTTTCAAAGTCAAATCAGTTACTTACCAAATTCATAAATACATAAAATTTCTTATATAACCGCAAACATTAACACACCTAATAATCTTAACTCTGCTATAAACTGTAAAACACAAACCCAAATATCACATTTCCCTTGTAGTATTAAAGAATTCACACCAATTCAACGAAAATTACAAAAATAGACATTCTTATACAATAACTTTCCAATACAGACATCCCTATTCAACCTTCACCAAAGTAGTCAGGCTCATTTCCATCAATGATGTCTATATTATGAATCTTTATTGCCTCATCAATAATTCCCTGGCTTGCCCTTTGAATTGTAATTCGAAGTCCAAGGAATCTGTGTCATCCTCATCCCTGCACAGTGTAAGATCAAGGAGATCTTGCAGATCTTCAACACCCAGGCCCAGTGCTTGTTCCCTTGATATTTTCTTCACCTCACCACTGGATTTGATCAGAGTCAATACGTGGGTCTGTTTGTCAGATTTCCACTTTAGTATTTTTGAATCCATTGGGTTTCTTGGGAGAGGTTTTATTGATGATAAGTTTGGAGATGGTGGCCTGGTAATGACTGGCTGAGCAGTATTTGTAGTTTGTGTCAATTCAAGTTTTTCTCCTATCATCTGCTTAAGGCCTATTTTTACAAGGTAATCCCCTGCTGCTTTATCTGATGTTGTTTCTGCATCCATCTGCTTTTGTTTCCTTGTTTGGTAAAGGATGGCAGCAGGTGGAGCAGTGGATCTCCTTATTTGTAGCTTTTGTGGCTTAGCTGGAACCACTGCTTCAGGGTAAACAGGCTTTTGTGGAACATTAGGATTTTTCTTTCTTAATTCTTCCAGCTTTTGGTAAGAGGCCAACACTTTACCCTCTTTCCACCTTGTCACTTGGTTCCTTGACCCAAAATTAGTTGTTATTAACTTTTCTTTCATTCTCTTCAGCTGCAGAGTCCTTTCTGGTACATTTTTCTTAAACTTTGCCCAGATAGGAGGAGTCTGCTTCACCTTGTTTTTTATCATATCTTGAATTCTGGCTGTTTCACTTTCTAGCTCACTGATGGTCCATTCTTTGTACTGGTACCTTTCTCCCTTGTATGTTTTGTAAGCCATGATATTATCAAGATAATTTTTCCTCAAGGTTTCATCAGCTCTTTCTGATAAATTTTGACAGAGATCTTTTGAAAACTGCTCCAAAGTTTTGACTTGGGTTAGAAGATATTGGTAGTATGTTTGAATCTCTCTGTCAGATTTTCCTTCTGTATTTCTTTTGGAGATATCCTCTGCTTGTTGAGCCTTTAACTTCAAGTACTCTTCAATGTTATTAGGCCTTGGATATCCTTGAACATATGGCAAGTTCCTTTTAGCAGAGTCATCTTCAGAGTAGAAGGATCTGATCTCCTCTCTAACTGCTGGAAGATCTAATGGATACTGGACTCCTGCAGGAAAAATGGCAGTGTTTGAATTTGAGACTTGTGCTGAAGAGAGTGGGACAGGATTGGGAATGGTAACAAGGGACAGTGGTTGTGTGGATGTTTGTGGTGGTGAAGGGTCATCATTCATAATTATCCTTCTCCTTTTAGGTTTTGGAGAGGTTGGTGGTGTTTTGGTGGGTTAAGTCGTAGATGGTTGACTAACAGTTGTTGAAATAACTGGTGTTTCAACCACTGTTGCCATTACAACAGATGATGTGTCACCTGAAGTCTTCTGCTTTTTGGCAGTGGTGTTGGTGGTAATGAGGATGTTTTTGATGGTGATGTGATTTGTGGTAAGGCAGTGGATTGAGTGTGTGTTGAAGTGGTGGTAGTTATTGGTGTAACAGATGTTGAAACCACTGAAGTACCAACAGCTGTTGATACAACAGGTGTTTTAACATCTGCTGGTTTGGAGGTTTGATGTGTGGAGCTTTTGGGAGGTGTGGTGATGTCTGTCGTTAGTGACATGCAAAAACCGAAATAAACTAGTAGCTAGAGTAAGTCGGATATCGAACCAGAGGAGGATTGTGGAAAGTGTCGAATGAAAAGTTTTAATTAACTATTACAGAATTGGAAAATCAGTTTGTTTGATTGTGAGAATTATCTAAATTAACAAATAAAAACTAAGAAAAAGATTGAGTTGTACTAAACAATGATAAGGAAATGTGATCACTCCGGGATTCAGATTGTGTGATTAACTAATAACTTAGCTGATTGTCATATTGGATACTATTGGTTAAACGATATAATTATCAACTATTCATGCAATGAATAATTATTCAACCAACAAAGTATAATCGGATTTAAATGTATTTATGTCTCTGTCTATCACACAGGATTCGTTTGTCAAACGAATTATAAAAACGCAAGTAAAGACCGTCTGTCACACGGTTACAATCCAAACTCAATACATAAAACAATAAACCAAATCAATAGTGTCTTACACAATCATTCACCCGAAGTGTCCACAAGAGATTTAGCCGCTCATGTCGGTTGATTGATCTTCATAGCTTCTCTATCCTCTCCTCTGCCGTCGAAGATGATGATGCGATCCCCGTTTCGATCTTCTTTTTTTCTTTTTATGTTTGCCGTCAAAAAGAGGTCCATCAAGTCCATGCCCAAATGTTTCTTGGGCTTCTCCTTGTCGTCACATGTAGTCCAATCCAAAACAATTAGTTGTCGTCGGCCCACTTGTTCTCATATATCGGCCCAATCAAAAAAAGGAAGTCCATGTGACTTCTGATGTTGAGATGATGATTTTGTTGAATCTCTTGGCTCAATGAATCCCTTCCCTCATCTACTTGCCTCATAAGTCAACCAACATACTGATGATGTTATCTGTTAATATGTCAGCCGCCACCAGTCAAGTCCTCCTCATGTGTTGTTGACTGCCTTTTTTTTCTTTAATGTTCCCAAAGTCCACGTGATCCTAAGCACCTAGGGTTTGAAACCCTTTTAATTCTTTTACACACCCCACTCCACGTGATGCCTTAGTCCATGTGATTTAGTGTTTGACCCAATAAATGCACCATATGAAAACACATATATATATTGCCATTACGTTCCATAAGCCAGCCGTAGCTTAAGTTTATAACCGTAGGCTACGGTCCGTAGTTTCTGTAAACATATCACATGCAGACCATAGAGGCTACGATTCGTTACATTAGTCCCACCATAACTTGATTTCAACTTTCACTCTTTGACAATTAATACCCCTGCACTTCTGACCCGAACAAGTTCCGCATAATGTAACCTCTCGTGATAAATATCCTTGCTTGTTCCGTTTCATTACTAAACTCTCTAACCTCACCGTATTACGCGTTTTACCTGAAAAACCATGAACTTTCCTAGTGAACATATTCCAAACGTATAATCACGTAAACAACAGTAAAACACATAAATTAAGCACATTAACACTCAGGTTTCACACCCTCCATCACATCCCCACACTTATGATTGATTGTCCTCAAGCAACCATTACAAACATTACTCACCTTATTAACAAATCACCATTAAATCCTTTACCGAATCAACAATTTAAGGTCCCAACTCATACTCGTCCCATAGACTGACACAATCGAGATTGACAATCTGACAAATATATGATACGCATTTAAAACAACTTAAGACTTGCCTAACTAAAACTAACATGCTTATGATACTACACACATGCCACACGCCCCTCACAATAATCACTCCTCTCGGTTTAATCAAGACTAGCGTGTAATGTGCTAGTATATATTTCACTCAAAACCAAATATGCTACTCTGCAATCATAAGCTTGTATAGCAATCATACCTCCACTGTATCAAATAATGTAGCACATATCAAAAGGACTTTCGGGTTTTGGGTTAAGGGTAAAGGTAAGGATATATTTTTGAATTTTTATGTTTATATGGCGAACATAAAACAAACGAATACCAAACCATGACAACTTATTCACAATGATACCAACACTTTGGGTATTTTCAACCCATTTATTTATCACGAACATGACAATGATTTTTTTTCTTTTCTCTTATTTTTTCTTTTCGTTTTTTTCTTTATATTTTTTTTTCATTTTTCTTTTTCATAAAATCACTTCTAAATACACCTGTCAATCATGGTTGGTAATCAAACGGGTCAAACAAGGTGTAACAAACGAAAGGTATGAGGCTCAACATGGTTAACTAAGGTGGGTGGATAAACAATCAACAAATAGAGCAATGAATGGATCCTAATGCCTTTATCATTTATGTGCGTACGCTAAACCACAGTCTCGGCACGTATCAAACTACACAAGTTCTAACACAAAGAAACATATGGCCTACTCTCAACAAATGAACATTTATAGCAATTTAAACTAACAATCTAATAGGCTCAAATATCTCTCCGAATAGAAGGAATATGGGTTACCGACACGTCGCATGTGTAATTCCTAAAGCATGTTACCCCTAGTTAGGCATCTCTTTTTAATTATTCTCTAAAACATGTCAGAAATACTCTCATGAAACTTAAAGGGACAACCATGACTAGGGATCTATGTTAGTTTAATATCAGTAGGAACCCTTTAGCGATTGAAAATGTTGGTTTTCATGTAGTTCAAGCATACTTGAGACAAAAATTTTCAAAATTTTTCAATTTTTAGCAAATTCAACCATTCCAAGCATTTGATATGATCAACAATTATACCAACCCTCTCTCGAGTTACCGCATCCCCACACTTGGGATACATTGTCCCCAATGTATGGTGCAATTATAGTCATAACCCGAGAGATACCACCTAACAAACCATGAACGGCTAATAACTAGGCGACTCAACACAAGAAAACCACTCCCAACACAAAAATTTCACACCACTAAGTACACAAAAACAAATAAAACACAGGATAGATAAACACATGCACCTGATCAGAAAACAAGTGAGTGTTTGTAGTGGTGTAGCTGCTGCGATCTAACCGGAAAATACGCCCCTCATAGATTCTTTGAAATCTCATCGGGGATGTTGCAAAACATCCCCACACTTGATTCATTGCATCCGTGAAGATAGAATTGTATAAACCTGTCAAAACACAAACACCAAAACGAAACCAAACCAAAATACAATACTCTACATCCTCGGGCTGCCTCCCGAGAGCGCTAAGTTTAAAGGTCTTCAGCCAGACCGTACCTGATATGCGCTACGGTGGTCTCAGTGCACATTTACCCCTTGTATTTCCCATGAATGCACGGAAATTTACATGCCATCTCCATAGGTTTGTAAATATAATTGGCATGTTCAGACTGCACCTGCGGGTTTCGCTAATCCACTTTACGAGATATACACCGATGTCTTGTAGCTTCACCCTTTTCATCTTCTTCCTCGAACCCTCTTCCCCACACTTGTTAATTGGAATGATTGATATGGGAAGAGGTTCGGTACACACACTCATCTCATCAGTCTGCTCTGCTTCATCATCTTCACACACCATCTGATCCACTAGTGACTCTTCATCAGATAAAGGATTCACTGGTGTGGTATTATCCTCCACAACCTCCTCCTCCATGTGAGAATAATCGCTAATATCATCAGGTAATGGCGAGAGACGCTCTTCTATTTCTATCTTCATTTTTAACTTTTGACACTTGGAAACTAGGCAGCTGATTCGATCTTCATCGGAAAGGTTGGGTGCTAATAAATACTGCTCGAGTTTGGACAAACTCGCTTCCAACATAGCAAGCTTTTTCTCCTCCTCGGTCTGATAAGTATAGACACCCTCGGGCTCAGGATATTCCTCGGGATGATATTGTCGGTATCCCTGATACGGTGTTGAGATGTACGCATCCATCATTTTTTTATTCCAATACTCTGGATTTTCCAAATACACCGCGCACACATCTTCATAAACAGAAGTATGATTATGACCGCAACAGAAACATCGTCCATCCGTCCTTGGTTCATAATAAGCATCCTCGTCCTGATCCCATCCGTTAGAGTAATAACCATCCTCCACTTTTGTATCAGAATCATAGAAATATGGTGGAGGGGAAGGATTACCATAGCAAGGCATCGGTGGTTCTTTCAATTTCGCTCTTTCCCGTTTAAATCGGGCCTCGTGGCAACCGATACATGGGTGAAGTGGTTCCTTGCACAAAATGCATCTAAGAGAGGTGCATAGTATTGTAAGATCTATCATCCTACACAAACACAAAAACACAACCACCACGCATAAATCTGAACAAAACAAAACAAAACTGACACTATTTTTGGATTTTTTTTTTCTATTTTACTAATAACTTAACATTAAACACTTTGCGCACGCCTCCCCGGCAACGGCGCCATTTTGATGTCTGTCGTTAGTGACATGCAAAAACCGAAATAAACTAGTAGCTAGAGTAAGTCGGATATCGAACCAGAGGAGGATTGTGGAAAGTGTCGAATGAAAAGTTTTAATTAACTATTACAGAATTGGAAAATCAGTTTGTTTGATTGTGAGAATTATCTAAATTAACAAATAAAAACTAAGAAAAAGATTGAGTTGTACTAAACAATGATAAGGAAAGGTGATCACTCCGGGATTCAGATTGTGTGATTAACTAATAACTTAGCTGATTGTCATATTGGATACTATTGGTTAAACGATATAATTATCAACTATTCATGCAATGAATAATTATTCAACCAACAAAGTATAATCGGATTTAAACGTATTTATGTCTCTGTCTATCACACAGGATTCGTTTGTCAAACGAATTATAAAAACGCAAGTAAAGACCGTCTGTCACACGGTTACAATCCAAACTCAATACATAAAACAATAAACCAAATCAATAGTGTCTTACACAATCATTCACCCGAAGTGTCCACAAGAGATTTAGCCGCTCATGTCGGTTGATTGATCTTCATAGCTTCTCTATCCTCTCCTCTGCCGTCGAAGATGATGATGCGATCCCCGTTTCGATCTTCTTTTTTTCTTTTTATGTTTGCCGTCAAAAAGAGGTCCATCAAGTCCATGCCCAAATGTTTCTTGGGCTTCTCCTTGTCGTCACATGTAGTCCAATCCAAAACAATTAGTTGTCGTCGGCCCACTTGTTCTCATATATCGGCCCAATCAAAAAAAGGAAGTCCATGTGACTTCTGATGTTGAGATGATGATTTTGTTGAATCTCTTGGCTCAATGAATCCCTTCCCTCATCTACTTGCCTCATAAGTCAACCAACATACTGATGATGTTATCTGTTAATATGTCAGCCGCCACCAGTCAAGTCCTCCTCATGTGTTGTTGACTGCCTTTTTTTTCTTTAATGTTCCCAAAGTCCACGTGATCCTAAGCACCTAGGGTTTGAAACCCTTTTAATTCTTTTACACACCCCACTCCACGTGATGCCTTAGTCCATGTGATTTAGTGTTTGACCCAATAAATGCACCATATGAAAACACATATATATATTGCCATTACGTTCCATAAGCCAGCCGTAGCTTAAGTTTATAACCGTAGGCTACGGTCCGTAGTTTCTGTAAACATATCACATGCAGACCATAGAGGCTACGATTCGTTACATTAGTCCCACCATAACTTGATTTCAACTTTCACTCTTTGACAATTAATACCCCTGCACTTCTGACCCGAACAAGTTCCGCATAATGTAACCTCTCGTGATAAATATCCTTGCTTGTTCCGTTTCATTACTAAACTCTCTAACCTCACCGTATTACGCGTTTTACCTGAAAAACCATGAACTTTCCTAGTGAACATATTCCAAACGTATAATCACGTAAACAACAGTAAAACACATAAATTAAGCACATTAACACTCAGGTTTCACACCCTCCATCATGTGGATTTGGGTTGCCTCACTTTTCTAGTGGGCTGTTTTCTTTTAGGCTCAGGATTTTCTTGATCCTTGGGCTCAGAAACACCCTGCACTTCCATTTCCATATAAACTTTCTTCTCCTGTTCAAACCTTGATTTTCCCTTTGCCTCTCTATCCTTTTTCACCCTTGCATTTTCACCAGCAATGGCATTTAAGGTCACATCAACATTTTTAGAACCATCTGGTTTAGGGATGTCTGCAAACATGCTGGATTTGTCTGGTGCAATGTACAAACCATCTTCATATCCCTTTTTCTTTAGCTGCTTCATTTTCTCCCTATTTTTGGCATCAGCTGGTGGTGGGTTGTCCACAAAGATGATAGTAGGAGGAGCAGAATCAGTGGTTTTCACCAAGTGGGCCTTGATTGCCTTTATGTCTGCTTGTGTATCCATGAACCTAGCTTCCATCATATTTCTGATCTTTTGAACCTATATTTCATGTTGCTGATCAGCATATGCCCTTTGTTGGTGAAGCAGAGGTTGAAATAAACTCCAAAGCTCAGTGGGAGTAGGAGCAGATGATGGAGCAGATGTTGTATCTGGTGCAGCAGTGGGTGTTTCCTTTTGTGCTTGTAACAACTGTTGCAGTATTGACTTAATATCTGCAACAGATGTGTCCAATTTGTCAACCCTCTTCGTCAATTCCTTATTAAACCATCACCCAAGTTAATGGGATCATCTGATTTCCCACTGGCAGTGGTTGTATCAGCACTTTACTTAGGGAAAGTTTCCCAAAAGTCATCCACAGATGCCCCTTTTTCTTGGTACTGGGGACTTCTTTCCTCAGCAATTGACATCCTTTTAATAGAACCAGGGTTGGAACAAAGACACCAGTGGATATTATAGTTGCTGGAGAGGAAATTGCCTTCAAGGGAGTCTTATTGATGAAACAACTGGCCAAGTGTAGATCAGTGGATCCAAAACCTGTAGTTGCTGCTCCACTTGAACTACTGACAGGAAGTACTTGTACTTCCTGCAGTGTAACCTCCTCAGTTGTTGGTGGGTTAGCAATGATTGAGACACCAGACCCAGTCACTTGTTGAGATATATTCTCAATGACAGGTGTTTGAGAAGAACTGGTTTGTGTCTGGGCTAAATCAACTGCATCCAACAAAAGTTTTGTTTGTGGGGGAATTTGAGAAGTGAGGATAGGTGTAGAAAGCGAATTTGCCCTGGGCAGTGGGCTGTGGATGATGGAATCAAGTGATTCCAGAGCATCATAATTTGGTGTCCCTGTTCTTACAACCTGTTCTTTTTGAGAAGAAGCAGGAGGAGTTTGAGGTTCAAGTTGAGATCTTTCTTCCAACTGCTGTGAGGAAGTAGCAGCAGTGGTTATTGGTGACTTTTGTGTTGTCACTAGTAGTTGCTCTAGGATCTCATCTTCCAGAGTTACCTTTGTTTTGGGTTTGGGGGGCTTTTGTGATTTTTTTTTTATTTTGGTCTTTTGGTGGTTTTAGGTGGGGGTTTCACAGCAGTTGTTGTGTTGTTGTCATCACCTTGAGCAGAGGGCTCAACAGCAGGTGCCTGAGGAGCAGTGGTAGCTGCTGAAGTTTGCTTAGGAACCTCTGCTTGTGTTTTGGAAACTTTTAACAGCCTTGTAAAGGTTTCAGAAGTGAGGTTCTTTATTGAAAAAGGATTGCCTTGGATAAGCACATGGGCATTATCTTTTGAAAATTTCTTTTAAAATAGTAACTTAAAAACCTTGGAAAGAGCAAAAATGCCTTTTTATTAACATTTGTAACAAGATAATTGAAGATTTCCTGGGAATAGTTAAAATTTTCACCATGTAAGATAGCATAACCCAGATATTGAATCTTCAATGGGATTTCATTGAAAGCAGTGGTCTTGCATGAGAGACACATCAATAGGGTATGAAACAAAAACCTTGTGGCAGGAGGAAAACTGTTTTTTTTTTCTAAAGTGTCTTTTTTCATTTCCTCTTCATAACCCCTTTGAATGAAAAACGTTTGATACTCTGTTTTAGGGAAAGATGTTTTACCTTGAAGATCATCGAGTTCAAAAACCTCCAAAATGGTTTGAGGTGTTATTGTGACTGGAACATCCTTTATAGAAGAATTGATGGCTAAGGGCTTTTTATCCTTAGTTTCCAACTTAGCATTTTTCCAGAATTCTTGCTGGGTATCCATGTAGATCGGAGCATCACAAGTCAAAAAAGTTTTGTACTTTGAAGACGACAGAGCATCAATGATGGAATTGAAGGTTTCGGTGTGACTGGGTTTTTCAAGTAGACCCAAGTAGTTATGTGTGGATTTGAGTGTGAGAGACATCGTGATTTGAGTATGATTGCGAGAGGAAGAAGATGATGAAGATGATGAGTGATTTTGAGAGAAATAGATGATAACTGCTTTGAGAAAGGAATTTTGAATTCGATTCGACGGTAAAAACACTGTTTGGGGGTTTTGATCAGGGTTTTATAGGGGGAAAGTGAATGCTGATGTGGCAGTGGTTACTAAAAGATCTGACCGCTATGTAGGGGTGTTCATCGAATCGAATATCGAATTTTTGAATTATTCGAATCGAATTGTTCGAATAATTTTTATTTTTCCTTGAATTCGTATTCGATTCGAATTTGATTAAAACCTATAGAATTCGAATAAAAAACCCAATTCGTATTCGATTAAAATTTCAAATTCGAATCGAATTCGAATAAATTCGATTTAATTCAGATTCTTTAAAACGTGTAAAAAACTATAAAAATGAAACATAAATTTTAAAGCAGCCATAAAACACGATATCACATTAAAAAGTTTCAAATAAAGTACCACAAGTCTAAAATTCAAAACGAGAAGCCGGGAATAATCACTCCACATTATAAGTTAATATTTTTATGTTTAGAAATCTATTGATAGATTTGTTAATTAGGTTTTACTTATGGGTCATGTAATGGGTTTAGTAATGGGTAATTTTAATACTTGAAAAAAATTTAGAAAAGAATTTATAGTATAGCTTAATAAAAGTTATATATTTATTATATATAAAAATAATAAATAAAAATATATAATTTTTATTCGAATTTCGAATCGAATCGAATTTGAAATTATAAATTCGTATTCGATTTACTTGACTCGAATTGAATCGAATTCGAAACGAATCCTGAACACCCCTACCGCTATGTACTGTCCACGTGCCAACCTTTGATGATAATAGAGGACAGTTGGTAGGAAACCACTAATGGAACAATATCAGTGGTTTGCAACGGTTACAAATGAGAACAATGATTGACTTTAAGCTAGCAGTGGATAGCCATCAGTGGGTTAAAACACTGATTTTGAACAACAGTTTTTTTTATTTTTTATTATAACTTTAATTTTTATCACCAAAACAATATTCGATGAACTCTTATCTCATTGGAATGTAACGATTAGGTAAAATTGTAATTTCATTGTAATTCTAGTTTTCATTTGATAATTTCATTCTATAATTAATTAACCACATCAACAATAAAAATGTGAGCAGTGGATGTTTTTTAGGAACACCAATGATTGTCAATATCAGTGGATGTCAACAGTGATTGAAACACAGATGTTTGGTCAGTCAGTGGTCAACATGAAGAATGAAGAAACAGAGGTTCTCTTTCAACAGTGGATGACATTTAACAATCGGATGTTTGAACCAAAACAGTGGTTGTAACAGACTTTTAAGGATTAATGAAAACTATCATTTTTAACTATTTTGAGGATGTTTGACCTTAAACAGATATTTGTCCTTAAACATCTATTTGGACATAAACAGATGTTTGCGCTTAAACAAATGTTTGACCTTAAAAAGAAGTTGGCCCATAAACAACTGTTTGCAAGAAAAGACCAATTTCAAGAATACTATACCCAAACAATCAAAATGAGGAGCTTAATAATCATCCAAGTGTACTTCATTTTTATTTAGTTGTATAAAGATCAAACCACTGTTCAATTTATAGTACATATCAGTTAGCATGCTGGGGTGATGTGATAAATACTGTTACATATAAACATCTCAGTGATATGACATCTAACAATCTAACAGAGTATAAAACACTAATGTGATAAATACTGTTACATATAAACACTGTTAACATAAACAAAGGTAGAATACCTGTTTAGAATTCGAAATGGCAGTTAAAACCCTATTTGGGGTTTTGTTAGGGTTTTAGAAAAGTGAAAAGTGGATGCTGAGGTGTCAGCGGTTACAAAGCGTGGACAGCTAAGATCTGCCCACGTAACAACCTCTAATGAAAATGGATGACTGTTGTTTAGGGAAACCACTGATGGTCAATATCAGTGGATGTCAACTATAAAAATGTGAGCAGTGGCTGTTTTTTAAATATCAGTGGATAGCCAACAGTGATTGAAACACTGATGTTTGGAGTTAAATAGATGTTTAACCTTAAACAGATGTTTGCAATAAACAGATGTTTGGCAATAAATAGATGTTTGGCCTTAAACAAATGTTTGACCTTAAACAGATGATTGCCCATAAACAGATGTTTGGTCTTAAACCAAACATCTGTTAAAGGTCAAGATCTGTTTGACTATTGGTGAACCTCGGTTTGACTTTTGATGAACATCTGTTTGACTTTTGGTCAATAGTTGGATGGAAACCCATGTTAGATTAAACAGTATGAATGAATAAACACTGAAGTATCATAAAACTTTGAATGAAAATTGTGAAAAGTTAAATGTGATACAACAGTTGAGAGGAGACCATTGCATTTTAGGCTTGTTTCTTATTTTGATTAACTGTTGATGATGTTGAGAGTTTTTATTGACACTGACATTTTAAAATATGTTAAGATGGATATTGAGATTATTAAAATAAACTATTACATAGAAAAATAGAAATTTAATGAAATATTTATAAACTATTACACGCTAGAGTTAACACTTGTTAGGATTTCGTTAACTCTGGCCTTTCTCCATGTGATTTCATGCTCTCTTTTGTTTTCAGATTAGTTAGCATGTTGCAGATTTTCTGATCCTGTTTTAGAAGTTGTGTGAGAAACTCTTCTGCATTTTTCTGGAAATCTGATGGAGGAGAATTGAGGACTTCATCAAGCAATGCTATGTTGTTCCAGGTTTTCTTGTAATTAGTGTCATTGATTATGTCGACTATCCTGTTTAGTTCTTCGTCTGTTCTTTTTTCTTTAAATGACCACATCGAGAATTGGGTTTTAACATCGCTGGTGTCTGACCAATGGTAGAAGCTGAAGTTTGCCATGTAGATTTTTGTTGGATTTTCTGATGTGGAACAATATTTCACAGACAGTGATTTGTAGGACAGTTTGTTGATGTTTTAAATCAAAAGTAATTATCGATCTTTTATAGAGTTTAAAAACGCATCTACATGGTAAATGAAGAGGTTAATTGTAATTATGATAATCCGCTTTTGTTCTTTGAACTTCAAAAATTTGTCCCTTGGGTTTCTTGGTATTTAATTTTAAAGTTTTCCCATAAAAGTTGGGGTTTGAAAAGGTTTTTTGCATTAAAAGACTGCTGCTTTGAAATATACATTAATATGTTTATATTAAATCTACACGTTTTGATTGATTAAGTATATAAACTCATGACCACTTCACCTATTTTTTATCACGATTTCCTACGAAGATATCATACTTTCAGGAAAGTCGAGTAATTTAGTTTATTGATATGGCGTCATTCACTACTATAAAATCAGATGATTTAAAGCAGCGTTTTGTCAAGCATATAGAGGAACAGGTGTATGAAGATAGGGCTACTCTGCAAGAGCTGAAGAGATGTTTTGATGGATTGCAAGTTGGCCTGTTCACGAGAGAGCAGGTTTCCAGAAATCTTATGCGAATGCCTTCAACTTCAGTTCGTGAGCTTTGTGTTGTCAGCAATATAGAGTGCGGTGATAGAGACGTGGAGTTCATGGCGATGCTGAAGGACATACATCGAGAGGTTCAGCAATCGATGGAGTTGAAGCTGACATTTCTTAATTCTTACGGTTATTGTTAGATTTAAAAGTTTAGTTGTTCAGTATGTTATGTAATAATTGGACTTTTAAGGTCACGAATAAATGAATAAATTTTAATCTTATGAATCTATGTTGCGTTTGTAGGGGAAAAAAAGAGAGAGAATGGCAATTTTAAATTACTGATACATAAATACTAAAGTTGAATCCGCTGTAGATGCTGAACCACTGCTGCTACTGAGCAGTGGTTTTCCTTTGGTTAATCAAGCTTTTGGTACATAAGTGCTTGTCTTTAACAGGGCTTTGTCTTCAACAGTGGATAGCCCTCATCAGTCTTTAAGTCCATCAGTCTTTATAAGGAGCAGTGGTTAGTTATAACAGTCCTTAGCATGATAAGCTATTATAACCACTCCATAACCCTTTGAGAGGAAGCAAGTGTCGGTCTATTTAACTGAGAGGAATGATTGAAGTACATCCCTGTTGAAAAACAGAGTCGATAAATTTAGGGAAAATGAGGTTGAAAGATGATAAGCCAACAGTGGACGATCTCATTCTATAGCTTCGATAAATTCAGGGGTATTCTCAAATAATACTTCCTAGATGCTTCCAAAGAAGCAGCACTTTGGACATTTGTCGGTCTTCAAACATCCATTATCTATTATCTACTATCTATTATCTATTATATATAATAAATGAAAGTTGATTGCTCCACATTGCCCAAAGTAGATCAATCAACTTTCATTTATTATATATAATAGATAATAGATGATAGATGTTTGAAGGCCGACAAATGTCCAAAGTGCTGCTTGTTTGGAAGCATCTAGGAAGCATTATTTGAGAATACACCTGAATTTATCGAACCTGTAGAATGATATCGTCCACTGTTGGCTTATCATCTTTCAACCTCATTTTCCCTAAATTTATCGACTCTGTTTTTCAACAGGAATGTTATGCATTATTACCTTATTTAAGATAACTTCAACTGCATCTTCTGATAAATCAACATTCATTTCACTCAAAAGATACGTTCAACTGCAACTTCAATCATGAACTATTTAAAGAAATGGATGAAATCATCCAAAAATACCCAAAATAAAACTAATTCAACCATCCAACCATAAGATACTTGCCGTATTAGAATGTCCATTTTTACCTTATTTCAACAGGGATGAAATCCGGAACTATTAGAATAGCCATTTTTACCTTATTTCACAAATTTCATAATATGAAAATAAGTAAAACATAAAAAAAATGAAACCAAACACCTGATATTTGTCGTCCAAATCTTTTAGTTGGTCCTCATAGTCATACAACCTTTCGAAGTCGTTGGAGTCGGTCGGTGATGTCAGCAGCCTAATTAACAAACAACAGCAAATAACAATAGCAAGTCACCAAACAATCGACCTGAAAATCATATAGAAGCCCAAAAATAAAATAAAACAAACCCTAACCTAAAACTCAAGATGGAAAAATGAAAAAATATATTTATATCTAACCCTAAACCTCAAATCCATTACAGCATAACCAAGAGAACTGCAGGACGCAGAGCCGACAACCTCCGATCATCTCCGTCATCAAGTTACCAGCGGAACCCTAGCCAAAGCACAACAATAAGTAAAGACGCATGAAGATCGAATGAGTGAACAATGAAAACAAAGATTGACACTTATAGAACGAAAGTTATTGATAATCTAACCTTGATTCGGAGCATTGATCTGAACATCGATCGGAATAGAGCAGAGCAGAGGGAGAGAGAAAGTGGGAAGCCCTAAATGAGTAAATGAGGGAGGAGATAAATAAAAGAGGGCAGTGGTACTGTTGGGCGGGAAAAGGGAAAAAACGATGCCCTCATCTACTGACACGTGCCCCAAATCACTTTCATTTATTATATATATATGCTGTAAAAATTTTATCATAAATTACATAATGATGCTATGACCATTTATTTATTTAATTTATTTATTTAATATATATAATTGGACAACCTCTATTATGAATAGTGCTTTTGTGTTGTTTTTATTTTTTTTGTCTTTTATGGTTTAGACCTTTAGTGATATATTTTGGTTTTTTTCATTGGTATTATCAAAACCTGTGTTGATATTCGCTTTGCTTTGGATGAGTAGAGCCATTAACGACCAAAGTCGCATCGCGTAGTACGGAATACAACGATCAAACTCTCGCCACGTAACGCGGTGAGAAAAACCTATTTATTTTTCTAATTGGTTTCCATATCGATATATGGAAACCGATCATATTGTCGCCATATCGATATTGCTTTTATGGTTTCCAATGAGTTGAGCCGATAACGAACAAAGTCATGCCTTGCATCACGGAGAGAAAACATTCAAATTCCCGCCACGTAGCGCGAGGGGAAAACCTTTTTTAATTAGTTTTATTGGAACAATATTTGTTTTCATAAATAAACTACGATGGATAGTAAGTAATTTGATTTTTATAATAATATATAGTTTTTTTTTCATATTTTTATCATTTCAATATTACAATAGATTATTATTATTTTTATATTTACTTATAACATTAGACATATTTATTTAATTTTAACTTTTTATGATTTTCTTCTTTTAATATTACTGATACCATTTGAACAACATCGATACCGGTACCGTATAATATCGGCATAGTTTATTTTTCTAATCGACCTTGTCATATGTAGTTGATTTTTTTATCGTCACAAACCAAACATATACGGACCAAATAACATCGGTATTCGAACAGGTCATATATAGTTGATTTTATTTAACATCTCAAACCGAACATATACCAACCAAACAATATTGGTATTCTAACGAGTCATATATAGTTGATTTTTTTATCATCACAAACCGAACATATACTGACCAAACAAACTCGGTAACCGTACCATATTCGTTTTTATATAATCCTCGACATTGTGGTATAAAATTCATTGAACATAAAGTAATATACACAATAGAAGTATTTTTTGGTATCGTAAGCTATATCTAGTGTTTGTACGATACCGGTATCTTAACGGACCGATACCGATCAAACAACACCGATACAAGTATTCGTTTTTATGAGTTTTCAGTCGATGTAAAAAACGTGTTGATTGGCAACGATTACTATGTCGAGTGCCGATATTGTGCTTGTACTGTAATGAACTAGACCGATAATGGCCAAAGGCTCGCAACGAAGAGCGCAAGAATCCCACTAGTATATGCATATGAGTTGATAAATAGTAACCTAGAATTTTAAATATTTGATTTTTAATAATATTTTATTGATTGTACAATGTGATGACATTCGGTATAGAAATTAACATGTGTTTTACATCGACCGAAGATGATAAAAATGAACACTGTACCGGCACCGATGTCTTTCGAATAGTAGCATCGATCGGTTCAAATTGTCACGTACTGGTACCGATATTCATTTATCATGGCAGACAGAGTTGTATAAATGATATTTTTTTGAAACCAGAAACAATAAAAATGAATCTAGGTACCAACGTTCGGTACGATACGGTAGCGATACAATGTCAATTTATCTATCAAAAGAGAAGACAATAAAATAAATACCAGCACCGAAACCATTGTTGTTAGTTCGGTTCACTACAGTAGTGGCACGGTATCCGTTATCAAACAATAATCCATAACAATGAATACATACGAGTAGCAATGTTGTTTGGCTCAGTTTGATACGATGTGGTGGCAATACGGTGTCAGGTTATCGAATGCAAAAACACTAAAAATAGATACCGATACCGATGCAATTGTTGTTCACAGTTCAGTTTGGTACGATAGCAGCAGAGTACTCTTTTTCAATAAAATATAGAACACAAACGAACTAAACCAATATCATTTGAACAACGTCACTATCGGTATCGATATTTATTTTTATTGTTTTCGATCGATGTACGGTTTTCTTTTTTGATTCTAATAATGAGTGTCAGTACTGCAATGAACAGAACTGATACCGACCGACTTCCCGCTAAATAAATTAATTTTCATGAAGTCTCAAAAGGTAATTTGCACGTGAGCTACAAAACAGTGGCAGTTGGAAATTTGGACTTCAAATGGGCTGCTACTAATTGAATTACGTTAGCTGGGCTGCAACATGGAAACGGAAGTGGGCTTCAATAAATAAAAATTTGAACAGTGACTTTTTATTAGTGTACATTTTGTGCGTGAATATTTTTTAACCCTTGTTTGTCTGTGGGACTTGAACTCAATATTAGTGTACATTTTGTGTGTGTGACTATTTTTTAACCCTTGTTTGTCTGTGGGACTTGAACTCAAAACATGTGGATATTATCGTAACATAATAGATACTTGACGATTTTGGAGCGGGTAGGGACAAGTCTTTATAATCAGGTTTGGGGTTGGAATTACCCAAACCCGCCCGCCATCCCTACAGAAATGAATCATAGAGTTAACTCTATTTATTTAACACAAATGCTATATTGATAACTTTAGACGATTCTAAAACTACGAGAAAATTGGGTGGTTTCATACACCTAATTTCATTGGAAAAGGGGTCACGGGAACTTATACGAACAAAAATTTCAGACTAATTTCTGACCAAAAATAGTTAACGACAAATTTTCAAGAAAAGTGAAATAACGTAAAATTAAACAATTCATGGAAAATGTGGGGGAAATTTCCAACCATCTTCTGACAAAAATTTTGATTGTCGGTATTTAGTTGCTAAATTAGGGTTGTTAGTGGTGTTGGAATTCCGTCAGAAATGGATTCCAATTTCCGACCCATTTCTTTTACTTGGAAATTTTAGTAAGAAATGGACCCTTTTATGGTAGCGTGCTAAGTTTTATTCTATAGTTCTATACATTAGTAGCATTCTATCATTTATTATTAAAAAAATTATAACTTAGTTATATTTCATCTCTTCTCAATCTGCACAAAAGTCTAAGGTAGTGTTTGGTATGCAGGAATGAGAGGTGAAATAGAATGAGTGATTACGAGGGAATGAAGAAAAGAGTGTTTGGTTGGTCAATGGAATGGAATCACCCATTCCAAAAGTCATTCCATTCCCTCAAAATCATTCCTTCCACCCCCATGTTTTTTTCCATTCCATCCCCTCTTGCATCATTCATCAACAACACCACAACCCACGAACTTCGCCTCAACCCACCACCACCACCACCCACCACCGACGCCATCGCCACCACCCGCCACCACCTCACCCCGACAACAGCCATCGCCACCGCCGCCACCATTATCACCCACAGCTGCGACCAACCGCCAACGCCACTCGCCGCCGCCGCCCAGCACCATCGGCGACGCCATCACCACCTCCACCACCAACCGCCGCCACCGCCACCAACCGCCGCCTTTGCTGCCAACAACCACCAACGGCCACCTTGTCGCCACCACCACCCGTCGTCACTGTCGAACCGCCACTCGCCGCCACCACCACCACCCATCGCCACCGCCGACACCCACCACCGCCACCTATAACCACCCACAATCACTACCACCGACCACCACCACCACTCACCGCTAATTTTATTACTCCGTTTTTCTTGCCTACCGAATAATACACAATAATAATTCATTCCATTCACATGGTAGCCAAACAAGACATGGAATGGTAATGATCCATTGCATTCCCTCGTCCATTCCATTACTTCGTCAATTCTATTCCTTCGTCCATTCCATTACCCCATACCAAACAGACCCTAAATATGGATTCGGTAAGAAGACATGTTGTTCACGTAGTGATTCTTACTTCTTGTTGGTGTATTTGGAGAGTCGTCAATGATGTCACATTAAACAATAGAAGAGTATTCGTTAAGAGGTACAAGTTTCATATGGGTTAAGTATAGATCAAAATTAGTTTATTTAAAAGGTCTAATTTTACAATTTGAGTTTGGTTTCTTCTCCTTTGTATAGTTTCTAGTTTCACGCTAATTCTATCTTTCTAATGAAACTATTTTACATTTTAGTGGCATTTTCCCTTAAAAAAATGATATTGTGTTTTTATAATCGAATGAAACTATTTTAGTCGTTAAAAATTGAGATAGTGTTTTTATAATGTTACTGTAGCGGATAGAGAGAATCACAGGAATCGCGAAGTATGAGATGTAAAATGGAATCTTAGGATGATTTTGAAGAAACGACGTTTTATGCAGAAGGGGGTAGTGGCGCAACTTGTCGCCCGTCTACCTGCCAATTGTTTGTAATCGTCTCTGTTTTAATGAAAGTTTACAACATACCATCTCTACATCTAGTGATTATAATAAAAAAAAGTAAAAAGGAAATTTCATTATCAACAAAATAATTCATTCTCTTTTGTTTAAGACCACAAACTCATTTGCATGTTTAGAAAGTGAAAAGGAAATTTCATTATCAACAAAATAATTCATTTTGTTCAAGACCAGAAACTCATTTGTCATTATCGATCGTAAGTTTAGTGGAACAACAAGTGAGGTCAAATCTAGAATAAAAGTCCATAAATGCAATGAAGGTTTCCTCGTATTTGTGAGAAACACGTGACGTTTGGTGGGACGGTGTGTTAGGCTAGGCGGTGTGGGGGTCGGCTTAGGCTCGGCCTGCCCCGTTGCCGCCCCCAACACCATTCCCCCCTCGTCGTCCTATCCGTCTCCCTTTGGACGATTGAGACGTCCACTAGAAGACAAAAAATATAAGCGTTGGAATGTGTGGACCGTTGCAAAAAAAAAAAAAAAATTTAATTCCAAAAATAAAACCAACAGCTATTTTTTTATAAATCCAACCCAAACATTTCATTTTTTACCCACTTCAAACTCATCTCTCTCTCAACTTTTATAAACCATCATTATACTTTTATAAAAAAAAAAATAGGCACGTCTTCATCTTCTTCTTCAACGTGGTATTCGTCATCTTCGGGTGAGAGCGAAACATTTTTTGCAAACGTCATTATGTACGCAGCTCAGATGTTCATGGAGGAGGACGAAGAGGCTGAAACGTCGTCACAATGGCGAACTAGGAGAGGCGCCTTAAACCGAAACCGAGAAGTTATTTTAATTTGGAACAACAAGATTTAAACGGATTCTTTCAACGTAACGAGTACACATATCAAAACCTACAAGCGGACTTGGTGGAGTACATTTGGAACAACGCACAAAACGAACCTAACGACCACATGCCGGATGAAGACTAGTAGTTTTTAATATTTTTTTTAAGAGTATGTTGGTTTTTTTTTTAATATTTGGTTTATAATATTATGTAATTATAGTTTATATTAATTTTAGTTTTATGTAATATTTGATTTATAATATTATGTAATGTTTGGTTTTTGATTTTATTTTTACATCTTATTTAATAAACGTTAAAAAATAGATAAATTAAAAAAAATTAAGATGGTAGGGTAGACTCATCCTCAATTTCCAGTGTTTCTATCTTGAAAGGGCATCCTCCAAGTACTATAATGTGGCACCTACATGGCGGATCATCCTCCAAGGGATGAACCTCTACCATACCGCATAGCCTTATGAACCAGTGTCAAAGCTTTATAGCGTCAGGGGGAGCCTCGGGTCTCCTGATTTTTCGTTTCGTAGTGTGATTTTACTGAAAATTTCCGTATTTTTATACAGTTTTTATAAAATGCTTGTTGGATGACCATTTACCATCGTTTCATCAAGGATCAATGTCCATTTAAGGTTTTTTTTTTTTTTCCAAAATCCTCTTTACCCTTCACGTTTGACCTTCCTCTTTCGCAACAAATGGGCAAACTTCCTTATAGGCTTAGATAGGAATTTGACCACATTTAACCTTACCTACCATTGTTGTATATATGTTGGTCGCACGAGCCATGGTTATCAGACGAAAAGCAGTGGCGAAGCTTGAGATTTCCGACCGGAGGGTTGAAAACGTATATACCAAAATATTTCTATAAAATCAGGGGGGTTAAAAACGTATATACCCAAAACTTTCTATACGAAAACTAAATACTCTCTACAATTTAGCGAAAAGTTCGAGGGGGGGGGGGCCTACTATCCTACGCCCATGACGAAAAGGCTTATGGGTGGTCGACCAATGAAATGAATTACACCATCACACAAAATATCATATTCAAGATGACCAAACTTGGAGTCTACATTGTAGAATAAATGGTAATTTCTTAGATGATAATCATGTAATCACTTTGAGGTTAGGGTATTTCAAAGGGTACTTAAATCTTAATCAATATATTAAGAAAAACAAAGAACTTGTGTGTATGTTTTTGTTATTAAAATGTAGCTGAAATTGACGAAGATACTTTTGTTTTGGATTCTCTGTACTTAATTAAGTAAATCTTAATTACACAAAATGATTTGATAGACATTTTATACGTAGATAACTATTTACTTGCAAGGGTTCCTTAAGGATAAGTTTATGTTCATTAGAAGTTAACAATACTAATTGTCGCAACCCCGACCCCTGCTCCGAGAGCGGGCGGCCGCGAGCTACTCAGAGCTGGTGGTATCGGTGTTTATTAATTTTGGCAGCAGAAATTTACATCAGGACCGTAGTTAGGAAATAGTTTATCAGAGTAAAACACCTCATTTTATAAATAATAAACACATGGTAAAACCCAAGTTTCCGTTTATAATATGTTTATAGGGATAAACCCTAATTTATTGAAATAAAACTTCTTTCTTGTTTAGGTAACTTTTATAGCCACTTTCCAAGCCTTCAGTGCTCTCCAGCTGCCTTCTATTTGGCTTTCACATTTTGTTACCTGAAACGTTTTTTAAAAAGTTTTGTCGGTGGGAAATACTGGTGAGTGCATCCCAATTTAATAAAAAAAATTATATATTTACAGTATTGAGGGCATCCGCAATTAGATTTGTTTACATCTACCAAATTACCACCCACGGTACTGTTAATCCTGACTTGTGGTCATGATACTATTCTCAGTATTAATAACAAGTAATGTATACGAAACCCCAACACACCGACAATAATTGTAGAATTAAAAATACTCAATCACTGTTAAATATAATTTAAAACAGTTGAGATTTTGTATAAAAAGAATTATAAAAATGAATGTACTCACATTGCTATTTTAGATAACTCCTAGTGACTTCCTGGTTATAATCTATTAAATTAAACAATGCACACGTGTTAGTAAAATAACACAATTTTACATTAGCTATACCCTCCTCCCGAGACAGAACTCCAACGACTGAGTCAGGCAAGGCCTTGACATGCGTTACGGAGCACTAGATCAATCGGGCAGAGTAACTAATACGCAACCGGGGGTTATAATACTTACAACGAGGCAGAGCTTCGCTTTTTAGTGGGTATTATGCCCGAGAATTATTTCTACTACTAGATAATTGAGAGAGATTTGCGAGAAATGAACGATTTCAACTGAAAGTCGATTGCTCCATTTATAGGGCTGGAAACAGAGGGCCTCGCGGCCCGGGACAGATGCTGCTGTCTCCTTCGCGGCCCGCGAGGGCAATAGGGTAGGTTTTAGGTTTGCTGAATCAAAGGTGTAGGCTTGACACGACTGGGACACGTGGCAGTCTAGGGTTACGCCTGGTGTCAGCGGATCGCGGCCCGCGATGGCTTACCTAAACATTTTCGCTTCCCGCGAGCGACTTAAAATATTGTTTCTATTTGATTTTTATCAAAATAAAGGTATTTCGGGTCCATTTTACGTATACGGGGTGTATTTTAGGACGTATAGGATATATTTAAAGGTTCTAGAATATATTTAGGAGGATTGTTATACTAATGTTCAATGTAATCCATATATACTTCTTATTAATTGATACAACAAGTTACAAGTAGCAACATAAATAAAGAGAGAATTAAAACTTTTCAACTAAGAGATCACAATACAGCATACCACATTCGTTTATTATATATTATAAAACTTCGGACCCTCGTGAGAGGGAGCTTCTTCGGTCGTTAGAGAAACTAACGTTTCATTTCCCCGTGACCAACCGGTGGCATCACGACTCCTTGACTTTGCTTCGACATATTCTCTTGCCATCCAAAATATCACACGAAACCGACCATAAAAACACAAACTATCTTTTAATAGCACATGTTATATTGGTTGACTTTTTAAGTCTCATCTTATTCCCACCCCCCTCAAAAAATATATATTATTTTTACATCCTTTTCACTCTCTCTCCCCCTCTCTCTCTCTCTCTCTGTCTATATATATATATAGGAAGCCGCTAAAATGAAAACCACCCCCAGTTATAAGAACCACGAGAACCACTCTCAACCAATCAGATTATGACAACTAAAAGGGTATTTTGCTCTTTTACCTCAAATGTCAAATCCTCACTCTCTCTCTCTCTCCATTTGTTGCCACAAGAAATTCTATTTCCTCTTTTTTATTTCATTTATTCTCTCTCTCTCTCTCTCTCTTCACTTCTTCAAATGAGTTTCATCTTCTTCATTCATTAGTAACACACACAAAACACCTACTCTCCACAATCCAATCTCACAACCCAGCCACCCCCTCTCCCTCGACGATTTCTGGCCGGCAACCGGGTTCCTCACCGGCACCGGTTAACCGGTGAGACACCCCCAAACACCCCAGCCTCCTCCCCTGTTATTAACCGACGGACACACGGCTGCAACACCCCCTTCTCCGCTGCGAACCGATGAACGGCCAACCACCACCACCGCCGTCCGGTGGTGGCGTGGTGACAAATCAGGAGAACAGAGAGAGACAGAAACTGTTGCGAGAGAAAGAGATCGGAGGGCAGGGAGGGAGAAACGACGGTCGAGGCGCCATTGTTCCGGCGGCCGTCTGCAGCGGTGACGGGTCACGGCCGGTGATGTTCTGGGTCTTCCACTCGTCGTTCAACTTTCTCTCTCCTTTAAAAGGTCCTCTCTCAGTCTAGAGGAAACATCTTCTGCCCCTCATCCAGGTGGTGGTGGTGGCTGCTCTCCGGCGGCATCTTCTGCCTCCCTTTCCTCTCCGCCGCCCCCCTTTGAGACTGGTGTTTGGTGGTGGTGGCGTTGGGGTTGGTGGCGGTGGCGTTGGAGATGGTGGTTGAGCCCGGGGGAAGGCGGTGACTGAGCCGGATGCAGGTTTGAATTTTGTGGGTTTGAATTTTGGTTTGATCTTAAAAAATGTGGGTTTGAAATTTTGTGGGTTTAGATCTGTTGTGATTTGATCTGTTGGTATTTCTTGTTGTTGGTATTGATCTGTTGGTATTTCTTTGAAATTTTGGATAGTGATTTTGGTAGATTTCGAACACTGATTTTGCTGGGTTTTGTTTGAATAATGTTTGAACAGTGATTTTTGGTAGATTCGAACAGTGATTTTTGCTGGCTTTGCTGGTGATTTTGAATCTTTGAATCTGTGGGTTTTGCTGGTGCTTTTTGGTAGTTTTTCGAACAGTGAACTATGTGAGTTTTGATCCGTTTTGGATTCGGGCGGTGATGATGAAAAAAAAAAAAAAAAAAAAACGTATATTTTGATGACGATGGCACGACACGGTTGGTGGATGGTAGATTTTTGAAACTGCACCCCCACTTTGCAGCCACTGATTATCGAAAAAAATCTGAGCCAAACCCCTTTTTTTAAAGAATCCAAACATTGTTTTTGATTTTTGTTGTTGATTTTTTATTTTTTTCCCCAGTCGATAATGATAACAATATATCTGAGACGCCTACCGAGTTGCGATTTCTGGGTGCGTTCGTTTTTGTGTAAAAAAAATTTTGAAAAAAAAAAACGCTAAAACCGTAAACTTTTTACGTAAAACGTAAATTTTTTAACGTAAAAACGTAAAACGTAAAAAATTTAACGTAAAACGTAAAAACTTTAACGTAAAACGTAAAAAATTTTACGTAAATCGTAAAACGTTAAAAGTTTTACGTAAAACGTAAAACGTAAAAATTTTAAAAAGTTTAACGTAAAACCTAAAACGTTAAAAGTTTAACGTAAAACGTAAAAAGTTTAATGTAAAACGTAAATATTTTAACGTAAACCGTAAAAAGTTTGACGTAAAACGTGAAAAGTTTAACGTAAAACGTAAAAAGTTTAAAGTAAAACGTAGAACGTAAAAAGTTTTACGTAAATCGTAAAACGTTAAAAGTTTAAGAAGTTTAACGTAAAACCTAAAACGTAAAAAGTTTAACGTAAAACGTAAACCGTAAAAAGTTTCACGTAAAACGTAAAAAGTTTAACATAAAACGTAAAACTTTTTCTACGTAATTTTTAAAACGTAAAAAACCGTGTGATAAAACGGCGCCTAAAACAAGGGGCGTGAATGCAGCGCATAAAAACGCCGCAAAAAAAATTGGGACGTAAAAAACGCCGCGGTAAAACGGGACGTAAAAAACGGCGCGTTAAAAAAACGATGCTTGAAAAAGCCGAGCGTAAAAAATGGCTTGCAAAAACGACCCGTTAAAAAACGATGCGTGAAAAAGCCGGGCGTAAAAACGGCGTGCAAAAACCGGCGCGCAAAAAAATTGTCATTGTTAAAAAAATCTGAATTTAAAAATGTTTTTAATAAAAAAATTCCTTTTAAAAAATAAAAAGTAATATAATAAAATAAAAAAGTAATAAAAAAATAATATAGACAAAAAGACAAAATAGAGTAATTTTACTAAACTACCATTTTGGATTAAAATATTAAAGATATAATAAGACAGAATCTATTTAATATTAATTTTAGTTTCAATCACATCCATCTATCTTCTTGATCTAATGGCTAGAAAGTGGTTCTTTCGGTTCTTACAACTGGAGGTGGTTTTCTTTTTAGCGGTCCCCTATATATATATATATATATATATATATATATATAGGGTAAGGTTATTATAAAAAAGACCAAAAGTGTGAGAAAGGTAAGAAAGAATCTCAGCCATTAAATCTAAATTAATTGAAAAGGGTAAACAAGTAATTTTATCATTAATTCAATTAATTAAAAACTTCCCATAACCGCCACCTTAATTATAGGAAGTATATAACACCATTCAGCAAGTATATAACACCATTCAACACTCAGCAAATATATAACACCATTCAGCAAGTATATAACATCATTCAGTAAGTATATAAACCATTCAGCAAGTATATAACACCATTCATTGACTAAACATCTGATCGAAATATATTTTTTTCTCTATATAAGTATAGCAATATGGTACTCATATTAAAGATAAAAAACGCTCGTTATTATGGTGTAATTTTTTTTTAAAAAAAGTTACGTATAAAAAGTTATTGACGTTTACAAAAGACGGGGGGAAGTTACATGTACATTACCTAATTTCTAGTGGGTTTAAAAGACTATATTGCCCCTAGATATTTCAAATCAGTCAAAATTAATGAAAATATTTTACAATTTGGTCCCTATTGATCTCAATAATTAGATCAAAATATCTAATGGCTGAGATTCTTTCTTACCATTCTCACACTTTAGGCCTTTTTTACAGGATCCTCTACCTATATATATATATGCCAGTTAACGTACATTACGTTCGCGATGCATTATCAACATGCGAGTTGAGTTTATAACATGCGATTTCCCTTTTGTTTATCACATGCGATTTCAAACAGAACTTGTACATGCGACTTTAGGCAATTGTTTAACATGCGATTCCTGTTTTTTTCCTTATGCTCATGCGATTTCATAATTCTTTAACACATGCGATTTTCATTTTTTTGTAGCATAACGTACGATTTTGCCATCGCGTACGTAATGTACGTTTAAGGCATATTGTACGATATACTATATATATGTATGCATATATAGAGAGATAGAGAGGAGGTGTGTGTGAATTAATACCTTTTTTAAGGTTGTAATGTAGAGATGGAGAGAAATATATTACCATAAGACGGATTAAGTTCACGGTACTTAAGCTCACGATACTCTTGACAAAGGGCACATGGCTTGCAAAAAAAATGGACAAGACAATCGTTGCAGGGTTGCTTGGGCAACGAGTATTGATTTCTTAATTTAGTACGATACATGCATGAGAATATGCATTCGAATCCCGTGAACACGCTAAGTATAAAATAAACACTCCCGTTTGCACAACAAGCTGTTTTTACAAGTTAAAAAAAAAACTAATTATTCTTCAAAGTAAATCAAATAACGACATTTAAGAGTATCCATAAAGTGTTATTTGAAATTTAATTATCACATTTCTTTATTTAAAAAAAATCATAAACATGTTTAGTTTTTTTAAATATTTATATTACAGGTTACAGCCCATACATACAATTTTTTTACAGTAGCTTTTTTTTAAATATTGCAGTAGTTTAAAAAAAGAATATTACAGTAGTTTTTTAAAAAAAATTCATAAAAAAAGTAAAAAGGAAATTTCATTATCAACAAAATAATTCATTTTGTTCAAGACCAGAAACTCATTTGTCATTATCGATCGTAAGTTTAGTGGAACAAGAAGTGAGGTCAAATCTAGAATAAAAGTCCATAAATGCAATGAAGGTTTCCTCGTATTTGTGAGAAACACGTGACGTTTGGTGGGACGGTGTGTTAGGCTAGGCGGTGTGGGGGTCGGCTTAGGCTCGGCCTGCCCCGTTGCAGTGGCGGATCTAGAAAATTACTTAAGGGGCAACGTTTCAAAAAAAAATTTTAACGTACTTCATACAATGTAAACGAAACAACGATAGTAGCGCGGTAATAAATAAATTTAAACACGTACCTAAATGAGTTCTCCTCTTCGGTTTTTGAAAGCTTGAAACCGGGCCATGACATCCTCTTCTTTTACTTTACAAAAACTTTCTTTTTCGACCGCACAAATTAGAGCGTTGTTCAAATACTCATCACCCATCCGATTGCGTAAATCCGTCTTGATAAGCTTCATTTTAGAAAAACATCTTTCAACGGTTGCGGTTGCAACCGGTAAAACCAGTGCTAGCTTCAATGTTCGATAAACCAAAGGAAAAGTTTCATTTTTTCCGGTTTCCACCATTACACGAGCAAGGTCACTCAATCCAGTTAAATTTGCAAATTTATCATCTTCCTTTAAAGTGTGATAAAATGTCGAAAGATCACCCGTAAGAACTCCTCTTTCTTCTTTATTAAAGTCATTCGGATAAATTTCAGAAAACTTCACTATCTTTGATATGTCAAATTTAGCAAACGAATTACAAGGATTTAAACCCGGCATATTTTCTATCAAACTAGTTGAGACCTCACTAAATCGGCTTCCAAGTTCTTGAAGTTGCATATCCAAAACCGTATTAAAAACCTCAACTTCAAAATGATGTCGGTTAGTAATGACATACTTTCGGTTTCTTTGATTACCATAACTTTCCGCCATGTCTAACATCTTAATGTTGTTTTTTTTCACAAAAAGATGTTACGTTTGCCAACATCTTTTCAAACCCATTTTGTCTTAAATGATTCAAAGCTCGTTTTGTCCCGCTTATCAAATGAGATGCTTCTAACAAGTCTTGACTCTTTTTTTGAAGATGTTTTGATAGAGCATTTGTGAGGCCTAAGATATCGTTCAACAAGTGTATGTAAAACACAAATTCAAGACTCTCAAAATATTTTAGAATACCTGACGCATTGGATCGTTGTTGAAAGGTCTCTCCATCTTGTTTAATAAAAGTAAGTACCTCAACAACATCCGGAAATAATTTCAACAAACTTATGATGGTTCTATGATGAGAACCCCATCGTGTGTCTCCGGGTTGGGCAAGGGAAACCTCTTGGTTTAATCATTTTCCTGTGTTAATTTCACCCGCTAGAATTTCGTTTTCCACTCTCTCTTTTTTTGCCTCCAACATCATATCTTTTCTTTTGCAAGAAGCACCAACCGTATTAACAACCATGCCAAGAGTTTCGTAAAATTCTTTAACACCATCATGCTTTTTTGCTACAGCCACAATCACTAACTGAAGTTGATGAGCAAAGCAATGTATGTAATGTGCCGATGGATTGTCTTTCAGAATTAAAGCTTTTAATCCATTAAACTTGTCACACCCCGACCACGTAAAACAACAAAACGTGGCGGAAACGTCGGGGAGTGTTGTAACAGAATCATTGTTTCATAACACATGGAAATTGAAATATTGTTTTATTGATTAAAAGAGTTACAATGTCTTGACAATCAAAGAAATATAACATAAATAACTAGTCTTGCATCTTTTATTGTCACTAAGGCCCAAGTCCGCCTAAGTGTATCTTGATAAATCCTATGCATCATATCCTGAAACACATGTGAAAATAGGTACGTCAGCATAAAAATGCCTGTGAGATACATAGGTTTTGTGAAAATAGGATTCATGACTTGTAAGTTTAGAAAAAAGTTGTTTAGCAAAAGTCAGTCATGAACCTTGTAAATTGATTTGTTTTGTAAATCGTTTGAAAAACAATAAGTTCAGATGATATATATAAATAAGAGAATAATGTATGGTTAAATGAATAACCAAGTAAAATGAGTTTGTATAAGATAAGCTGTTTTGTAAAACAATGTCTTGTGAAAAGTATGTTATTTGTATAAAATGTTATATGTTTTATGTTGAAATGATTCAAATAACGCTACGATATGTAATACCATACAAACACTTATATATAGGAAGTACCAGCGGCGTATCCACCATGCTTGTATCATATTACACACGCCTCGTTACTTAAATCACTTACTCAAACCAAACCACCAAAGTAAAATGTTTACGTATAATCAAATGTCAAAATGTTTATGTGAAAACCATGTCTAATGTCAAAATGTAAATCATGAATTGTGTATGTAAATGTCAAAATGTTTATGTATGGTAAGTGAAATATATCAACTAAACCATATGTAAAATGCACAAAAACAAGGTATTGAAGTAAAACATGGTTTAAATCAAAGTTATGTTTTGTGTAATAAATGCATGCTATACTGATACAAACATCTATGCGGTATTGTGAAAATTCATACATCCAAGCCTTGCGACAGTCGGATAACCCTTTTAGTAAAGGTTATCAAAAAATGTATTCGGATTCGGTCATTCCTTACGTCCAAACAAACCCGAGATTTCAAGAATGGGATTTGTCCAGTCCTATGGTACCACTACCTACTACCGAGCGGCATGATCGGTGTTAATGAATGTATATTGTCCCATTTAAACAAACCAAATGTCATACCAAAATGTAAGCATGTGATGAATAATAAATGTACTAAGTATGCACACAATGGGCATACATAGGATAGAATCACAATGAAATCATGTACTATAAATGTACTAATGAACATAGCAAGTATATGATGTGAAAACAGGAAAGCATGAAAGTAACAAGTAGGCACATGTGTTTCACCCCAAAATGTTTGGAAAACAGTAAAAGATGGGTCTATGTACTCACTTGAGATTGCTTAGTAGTCCTTGAGTAACAACCAAACAATGCTAGAGATCACGGAATCAAACGGCACCTAATATAGGTAACTATGTTAATGAACCGGACCTATAATCGGAGGATTGGATAGTATGAGGTTTCGTAAACCAAATGAGTATTGGAACTCATATGATATGGTTTAACAAAGCCTACATACTAAAATGAAACCTAACCTAAGTGCTTACGACCCATTACGACCCGTTTAGGTAGCTTATGCTACTTTAACGCGTCGTTCGCGTGAAACGCGTTCGGAAAGCCTAACTAGTCCTATGATAAGTAAAATATGCCTTAACATGTCTAATATTGTTACCAAATCAGTTTAGATACCAAAAGTTATGTTACATATGCTTAAAATGAATTTTGGCGTAAAAGGGCATTTTAGTAATTTACCTAAGGCATATAAACTACCTATCATACAACTACTTAAACGAAGCGACCATAAGGTATAACCTCGGAAGGTTATTCCCTATATACTATGGTCACCTAATGTGTTTGGTCGGGTCCTAATGATTGACCAAACGGGTCGGGTTCGAAAGTATAAGCGATTGTTTAGATCGCTTACCTTACGACCCTATATAAGCACTAAACTAAAAGTGACGAGCTAAGCATGTTAAAACATGCTTAACTAATGTTTAGAAAACAGGTTTGGTATCAAAACAAACGGTTTTGATACCTAAAACTAGTTTGGTTACAAAATACGCAATAACACGCATTTTGGCCGAAACTACGACTCGTCACTGAGCCTAGATAACGTGGTAATCAGTAGGTATAGTCACTAGGGACTATAACCATCGTGATCACGCTCACGTTATGAAGTTCAAATGAACTTCGCATTGACCATAAACTGGCCAATGCAGAAAGTCAAACAAAGTTTGACTTTTACGCTAAAACGAAAGAAAAGAACGAAAGAACACTTACAAAGGGTCCCCGCAAGATTGATAATCCAAGTATTCTCAGGTATGAGGTGATGAAACACCCCAACTTAGAGAATTCTCAGATTTCAAGTGGGTTTTGCAAATGAACTTGATGGGTATTTATAGGAAATGGACCACCGTTAGGATCGTTTCTCGTAAACCGTGATTTAATCACATCCCTACACTTGTTGGTAACCTCATGTACATCACATTGGCCCCCCAACATCAGGAAACAACAACTGGAATTGAGTTGGGAGTGCTAAACAGCTGTTAACAGCTGTTAAAATGGCTTTTGCTGATCAGAAGGGGCCTCGCGTGACGCCAAGGGGGCTAGGTGTCACGCTAAGGTCCTTCTGATCATCAACCAGTTTCCAAAGTTTCCAATTCAGTCCCCGTTGTGTATTAAGGCCATTTCCGACATGTTTAAGGCTCGTTAAGCCATTTTCAAGGCCCTAAAATGATGCCTAAACATTGTGGACATGAAAAATGCTCAAAAATATCCCAGATGTCGGTTCGTTTGGTCGTACGATCGCGACGTTCGCTTAATTACGACGGAATGCGCATAAGCGCGAAAAACGATCCAAATTGCGCGACGAATGGATTTTTCTCATGCCAAACACTAACATAAAATATTTTAGTGCTTACATAAATTTTTGGATGTCCGGATGTATTCAGAACGCAAAGATATGCGCGAAAGTGCAAACTTGTGCAATTTTTGACGCTTTTAGTCCCTGAATGACCCAAAGTTTATTTTAGCACACCGAACCTCTCAAAGCCTATTTCTAAGCTATGTAAAGGATATTTATGGTATGTTTATGTCACACCCCGATATTTCCACTTATTACCGGTGGGCCCGGCGGGGAGTATCGTGACGTAGTTGATATCATCATAGTCAATACACACAATATAATAGCACAGCGGAAGTCTGGGTGAATAAACTATTACAAACCATACTGTCTGTTTGTTCGAGTTTATGAATGTACAGACGGGAATGTAATAAGATCCACAGGCGGATCATAAATAAATACAAAGGAAAACAAAAGACAGACTGCAGGCATCTTATGGACTTGCAAGATCCTTTAAAGACACCCTATAACTCCAGCCTATTTCGAGAAGTACCTGTCAAATCAGTCTTTAAGAAAATACGTCAGTTTACACTGGTAAATACAATTAACTGACTCTTTTGAAAAGGTTTAAAAATTGGGTTGAATGCACATGGCACAAAATCTTTTATAACTTGGGACAATTATTTTAAATATAATCTTGTATACAGATTTATATGTTTGTCATACAATTGGGGCCGGTTGGAAGCCGGTCTTGATTAACCGACTCACCACTGCTTGAACCCACAAAGGAGTTATCCCCAACGTGTGGGTTAATTTTTAGCATTTGCATCTGTCAGGTGTATGCCTACACCCCGTGCATAGGTCGTGGCCATTTTTAAATAAATGAGCCGAGGATATCCAGGACACGGTCGTTAACCCCCAATGCTTATGTTATCAAACAAGACAGATTAAAACGGGTTATGTAAATTTATTAATCACAATCCGATTAAATGATTTCATACCCGACCAAGTGGTATTATTATAATACCATATCCCAAGCCCGTATAGGGAAAATAAGTTAAAAGTATTTACCTGATGCTAGCAGTAAAAATCTTAAAGCTTTTCGAAGGCACCTTCTACCGGAAGCTACTAATCTGTATTAGAAGGTTTAATAACCTATTAGGATGCTAACGGGTCTTTAATTAAGTCAGAGACTTAGACCGGCTAGCTAGAAAGAAACCTTATGGTTCTAAACGCTAGATTAAGCGGAGAACGGAATGGAATGAGATTTAGACCCAACAAGCTTGGATACTTGTATAATGTGGGTAAACTAAATACATTCTGGAATTTGAGGATTAAATGAAAAGGTTTGACCCGTTTCGACTATTTTATGTAAACTAGTCACATAAGCCGATCCGAACGCGTAATTGCGCAACGGGTAACCAAATAAATTATACACAAGTCTTAATCATTATTATGCTCGAAATATGTTAATATATCAGTAATATATTAACATATATACCTTAAAATTTATTTGAACCAAAATAAGTCCCATAAGGGTATTTTGGTAATTTTAATGTCCATAAAAAGAGTTTAATTATGCAACTGAGTTTCAGACCTGGTCATATCAGTAAAAATATATATTTTTATATCTTATATTAGTAAGATACTTTATATATATGAAAATTACATTATTTAGCCAAACTATGTCCCGTAGGGGCATTCTAGTAATTTTACATAGGCTTTAAAGGTAAAAATACATTTCTGAGTTTAGAAACTTTAACTTACTGTATAATTATATAAATTATCTTAAAACATCAGTAGGTAATGAGTTTTAAATGTTCAATATAGTTTTGACCCATACTATGTACTAAAAATGCCTAAAAAGTGGTTTAAAGGGGTATTCGGGTTAATATTGTAAATCTGAGTTTTTAATCAGTTTGTAAAGCTCAAAATACTTTATTTATTATAAGAAATCAGTATCAAAAGGTTTGGTACTAAAAAGATATGTAGAACTCATTTTATGCATGAAAAGGGGTAAAACCGGTATTTACCAAAATTAAGCTATAACCCTATGTTATGCTCAATCTAAAAATAATTAAAAATCTTTAATATTCCCAAAATATTATTTCACATCAGTAAGTATGAGGTTTGGTGTCAAAAATAAGGTTTATATAGGCTTCATACTAATTATGCCCTTTAATTACTAAAAAGTCCCTTAATTACGTTATTGAGCATAACTCCCATTTTAGACCTCCAATTGGTGTCAAATTTTTAGGACATGTCTAAATATCAGTAGCAAAGGTTTTAATCCAATCACATTGTTAAAAATCTCAGTTGTAAGTAAAAAGGGCGTTTATGGCATTATTAAGCATAATTACGATCAAGTGCATATAATTCAAACCATTAGGTACTATGCAATATAATTCCAGGGGATTATACTACTAAGTAATGTGGTCCTAATGGAAGCTTAAAAACATGGGTTCATTAAGCTTAAACGGGTCAGAACTGAAAGTCAAGCAAAAGTCAAACTTTTGTGACTTTCTGTTAATAATTGACCTTAGACTAGTAATTGTCGGGTTAGGACTGATAAAACATGTTTTAATATTAATTACCAAGTTGTTAGAATGTTAAAATATAATTTAGAACCTTTGGTTTATTAATTTTAATCATATCTACACATTCTGCCCAGTTTGACTTTTTGTCAAACTACTTTGACCCGACAATTTACCAGTCAAACGAGATAATTAGGAGGTGCCCTTTTAAGGGTTAATCACCTACACTAATGTGGTCTTAAAACCACTTTCAATTAGATCAGTGGTTAAACCACATGTAATTAAAACGAAAGTCAAACCAATATTAAGATAAGTTTGACTTTAAAGTAATTAGACTAAATTAGACGACTAAACAAGTAATTAGAAGCTTACTTAAGGTCCTAGCAATCTTTTCTACACTTGATTATCCTCTTCAATCAGTTGGAAGCTCCAGAACAAGTCCCACAAGTGATTGTTGCAATATGTGTGTCAAGAACATGAGACTAAGGTCCTTTATATAGCAATGTCCAAGGTCTTTGATCATTTCCAGGTGTAATAGGAAGCTCCAAGATTGATCCAAGTGTCCTAGCTACTCATTTAAACCGACTTACAAGCCCCTAGGTCGTTACAAACTAGGTTAAGGCGGTGGAACATGCAAACCCGCAGCTGCCACTCATATTCTGCTCAGTAAAGCCAGTCGCGTAGCGCGACGGCTAAGGGTCTCATGGTCGCGCTACGCGACCCCCTATGTTACCAGCTCAACAAGTTTCAAAGCTGGCAGTTTCAGCCCCTTGACGTTTTTAACCCCTTTCAATCATGATTTTTGGCAAAGGAGACCCTTGTAATTATTTTCTTGGGGCCCAAGGATATATAAACAAACTCCGTTAGGCTCGGGTTCGTTAAATATCACTATGAAAGCAAGTTTCGTCAAGTTTACACTTTTGGCCCAAAGTCTTGAAATCACGCCTAACGATATCGAAACCACATGAAATTTATACCACTTATTCTTAAGAGTATATTTGAATGTATCGAAGCCTCGGTTTCGTTAAAAGGTCGCTCAGAGGTCAGGATTGACATGTTGACACGTTTAACCCTTGTATTATAATAATCTTTCGATTATTTTTGTATACGGCTTCTAACACCCAATCGATCACTCATTCAAGAATATATTCATCGTGTTAGGTCATTCAGAGGCACAAGTTTGGCATGTTGACACTTTTAGTCCTTGTGGTTTCATAGTTTCGTTATTCGACAACTTTGGCCTTTCAAATGAAATCTTTCACACCTTTGGAGTTTATGACACGTGTCTATATATAATTGGGCACGTTTTTCCGTGGTGTTACATCCTCACCCCCTTAAAAGAAATCTCGACCCCGAGATTTACTGAAATAAATAAGGGTATTTCTGCTTCATAGTGGACTCGACTTCCCATGTATACTCGGGACCTCTACGGGCTTCCCATTTGACCTTTACTATAGGTACTTGTTTTCTTCGGAGCCTTTTAACCCGTCGATCCTCGATTGATATGGGTTTCTCAACAAATCTCAAACTTTCATCAATTTGCACGTCCTTATGAGACATTATTAGAGATTCATCGGTTGGGCTTTTCTTGAGATTACAAATGTGAAACACATTATGAATCCCACTTAGCTCCTCCGGCAATTTCAGCTTATAAGCTACACTACCGATACATTCGATAATCTCGAATGGTCCAATATACCTAGGGCTCAACTTACCCTTCTTACCAAAACGCATCACACCTTTCCAGGGTGATACTTTTAGTAGAACTTTATCGCCTATTTCAAACTTTAGATACCTTCGCTTCCCATTAGCATAGCTTTTCTGCCTGTCCCTGGCAGCTTTTAAGCGATCACGAATTTGGATAATCTTTTCCGTTGTTTCAAGGACTATCTCAGGTCCTGATAACTGAGCTTCTCCTACTTCTGCCCAACAGACAGGCGTTCTGCATCTCCTACCATACAATGCCTCAAAAGGTGCAGCCTGAATGCTGGTATGGTAGCTATTATTATAGGAGAACTCGATTAAGGGTAAATGATCATCCCAACTACCTCCTAAATCAATGACGCATGCTCGCAGCATGTCTTCCAATGTTTGAATTGTACGCTCACTTTGTCCATCTGTCTGAGGATGGTAGGCGGTACTAAAGTTTAACCGTGTGCCCAAGGATTGTTGGAAACTTTTCCAAAAGTGAGAGGTGTATCTAGTATCTCTATCTGAGATAATAGCCACCGGTACGCCATGTAGAGCCACAATCTTGTCTACATACAACTGGGCTAATTTGTCTGAGCTATGAGTCTCTTTAATGGGTAAGAAGTGTGCCGACTTAGTCAGTCTATCCACAATAACCCATATTGTGTCATTTCCGTGTTTCGTCTTAGGTAACTTGGTTATGAAGTCCATAGTTACCATTTCCCACTTCCATGTGGGAAGTTCTGGTTGTTGCAGCAGACCAGATGGTTTTTGATGTTCAGCTTTAATCTGAGCACAAGTCAGGCACTTAGCCACATAGGTAGCAATAGATTTCTTTAAACCTATCCACCAATAATTAGCCTTTAAATCATGATACATCTTGTCACCACCCGGGTGAACTGAGTATTTGGAATTGTGGGCTTCCTGGAGGATTACCTCTCGAAGTCCTCCATGAATAGGAACCCAAATTCTTTCATTCATCCTAAGGATTCCATCCTTCCCAGGTGTTAACTGGTCGAAAATTTTACCTAAATTTTCATTTGGGAGGTTATCTTCCAAAACGGCGTCCTTCTGTGCAGCTAGCAGTCTTTCATTCAGACTATTCCTCAACTCAATGCTCTTGGCATTGATCCTAATTGGCTTAACTCTTTCCTTTCGGCTTAGAGCATCTGCGACCACATTCGCTTTACCAGGATGGTAGCGAATCTCGCAATCATAGTCGTTTAAGGTTTCCATCCAACGACGTTGTCTCATATTGAGTTCTTTTTTATTGAACAAATGTTGGAGACTTTTGTGATCAGAAAATATCACACATTTAGTTCCATATAAATAATGTCTCCACAACTTAAGTGCGAATACTACAGCACCCAACTCCAAATCGTGGGTGGTGTAGTTTTTCTCATGTACTTTCAGTTGTCGTGATGCGTAGGCAATCACCTTGCCTCGCTGCATGAGTACACAACCCATACCGGTGTGTGAAGCATCACAGTATACGACAAAGTCTTCAATTCCATCAGGCAAAGTTAGTACCGGAGCATTGCTCAACCTTTGCTTAAGTATCTCGAAGGATTCTTGTTGTTTTGGACCCCAAATAAACTTAACTTTCTTACGGGTCAAGGAAGTTAATGGTGAGGCTATCCTTGAGAAGTTTTCAATGAATCTCCTATAATAACCTGCTAACCCTAGAAAGCTACGGATTTCGGTTGGAGTCTTGGGCGTGTCCCAATTCATAACAGCTTCTACTTTGGCCGGGTCCACCTGGATGCCTTTCTCACTAACGACATGTCCAAGAAATTGGACTTGGCGAAGCCAAAACTCGCACTTGGAGAATTTAGCATACAACTTCTCCTGTCGTAGTAACCCTAAAATGCACCGAAGATGCTTCTCGTGATCATCCTTATTACGAGAATAGATAAGTATATCATCTATGAAGACGATGACAAACTTGTCTAAGTATGGTTTGCAGACTCTATTCATGAGGTCCATGAATGCTGCTGGAGCGTTAGTGAGTCCAAAGGGCATCACTAAAAATTCGAAGTGTCCATACCTCGTCCTGAATGCTGTCTTAGATACATCTTCAGTTCTAACCTTAAGTTGATGATATCCGGATCTCAAATCAATTTTTGAAAAGAAGCTCGCTCCTTGGAGCTGATCAAATAAATCATCGATCCTGGGTAGAGGATAACGATTCTTAATTGTTACCTTGTTTAGCTCACGGTAATCAATGCATAGACGCATTGATCCGTCCTTCTTTTTCACAAATAATATTGGAGCTCCCCAAGGGGAAGAACTAGGTTGTATGAAACCTTTCTCCAATAATTCATCCAATTGAGTTCGGAGCTCTTTCATTTCCGTAGGCGCTAGGCGATAAGGAGCTCGTGCTATAGGTGCTGATCCTGGTATAATGTCTATCCTGAACTCTACTTGCCTCTCAGGAGGTAATCCAGGCAATTCGTCAGGAAAGACATCAGGGTATTCAGAGATAATCGGAATGTCTTCAATTTTTTGCTTAGGTTCATTCATAGTCACTTGCGCCATGTAAATGACACGTCCACTTTTCATACACTGTGCTAACTTGAGAATAGACATATTGCTAGGCAATCCATATTGAGTGTCTCCCTGAATGGCGACTGATTCACCAGAAGGGGTTTTGATAATAACTAGCTTTTTATCACAGGCAATTTGGGCTTGGTTATGCGATAACCAATCCATGCCTAAAACTATATCAAACCCAGCCAATTTCATTGGCAAGAGAGATAGCGGAAAAGAGTGATTCTTAATGGATATGGAACATCCATTAAGAAGAGTGGAAACTGTTTCTAAGGTACCATCGGCAAGTTCTACCTCGTATTTTATGTCTAGAGTCTTAATAGGCAGATTCAATGACTTACAGAATTTATGGTCTACAAAAGACTTATCAGCACCGGAATCAAATAAGACTCTAGCATAATTATTATTTACGAGGAAGGTACCTGTTATGACATTCTCGTCATTCACTGCTTCTTTTGCTTGCAACTGAAAAACTCTTGCATTGTTTTTCTTTGCTTCCTCTGTCTTCTTTGCATTCTTGGGGCAATTGGTTTTGATGTGCCCCTTTTCATTACAACCGTAGCAGGTTGCGTCCTTTATATTTCGGCACTCAACAGACTTGTGCCCTTTCTTTTTGCAGATCCCACAAGGTTTAGCTTGCGGATCTTGATTGCATTTCCCAAAATGCCTTTTATTACAAGTCTTACATCTGGGCTTGTCACTCGACTGCCCCTTTTTGGAACTAGAGTTCCCTTTGCTCTTTTTGTTTGACTGAGGAGACTTGTCTTCCTCTCGTTTCCTCTTTCCTTCATCGTTTGCCCTCTTCGCCCTACTCCTCGCAACATCTAAAGTGAGGGATAAGGATAGATCCACAGCGGATCTATAAGTGGCTGGCTTTGAGGCCTTAACATTTCCCTTTACTTCAGGGGCCAAGCCACCAATGAAACGCGCGATGCGTTTGGGTTCGGGAGTGACTAAGTATGGTACCAATCTTGACATAGAGTTGAAATTAGTCACATAGGATCTACAATCTAGATCCTTCATTACTAGGGTGAGGAAATCCGATTCAATCCTCTCAACCTCATGTTGAGGGCAGTAGGTATCCTTTACAAGATCTACAAACTTTTCCCATGAAAGATTATACAAGTGAACCTTCCCAGTAGACTGTACTAGGGCTTTCCACCACGTAAGGGCATCACCTTTGAAAGACTGTGATACAAACATCACTACATCCTCCTTAGCACATCCGCTAATGTCTATTATGGTTTCCATCTCGTCTAACCATTTTATACAATCAATTGCCCCCTTTTCTCCAGTAAAGTCCCTAGGCTTACAGGAGACAAAATACTTGTAGGTACAACCCTTGGCGTACCTAGAAGTTGGCTTGGGGACTAATTGCTTCTTGGTTTTATCACTCCGGTTAGTTGAGTGCTGAGACTCACTTTTCTTATTAGAGTGGGGATGAGAATGGGATTTCGAGTGAGTTTGAGACCTAACGATACTAGGTTCTTTAAACTTAGCATCTACCGCTTGAGAAACTGCTGCGGTGATCATTGCCTGCAGATCTGCACCAGTGATATTAATTCTGGTTTTGTCGCCCTCTGAAGGATGACTGCTTGCTTCGTCCGAGCCAACCATTTTTGAATACTATATCAAACATAGATGATATATTTAATTTACATATTATATCATCACATTGATGAGTAGATGGTAATGGTATTATTAAACCATATAAACCAAAAATAATAATCATAGAGATGTTCGTATTATACAAAGTTCGTCTTAAGGGACATTTAAAATAGCTTAGAAAAGCTTGTCACACGGACGATTTTACTATAACCAAAGATCCTCTGGTTCAATGATTATTTAAGGGTCGAACAAAGTTCATCGCCTTTTTGACAAGAATTTCACAAATAGAACTTTCATTGTCTTCATTACACCTTTGCTTATATGCATACATCTCTAATGGATGTGTGGTGTATACATCATAGTGATGTTTATAGCCATGATTCATGATGATCATATAGGCTAAAATAGTGATTTGGAAAAATCCAAATTTTTAGGAAGATTGTGTGATTTCTCGTACCGCACAAATGCAGGATTGTTAACATGTTTTCAGATGTTAACGGGGAGTCATTATCTTAAAAAGGTTATACCATCATAGCCATTAAATATTTTGGCTAGGTTATACCTCTAAGAGTTTATTAGACAGATTAAATAAAATTGAAATGAAGTAGTATGGCATAATATATTAAAACCAAAATAACTGCATTAAAACCATGATACGGTTACAATATTGCCCGAAAAGGGACTTTGAGAAAACAACACAAATCGCCCTCACAGGGGTTTATTGAAAAACATTGCCCACGCAGGGGCGTACTGAAAAACACTGCCCACGCAGGGGCATACTGAAATGGAAATAAGTCCGCGCAGGGACTTAATACATGGAAATCAAACAAACGTCCACGCAGGGACTTTATTACAAACAAGCAAAACGAGCAAAACAACCTAACATCACCCTATTTCTTCTTACCCTTGAGAAGGTTCATGAGGCCTTTCACAAAACCAGAGTGTTTTTTTCTTATTTTCGTCAGCCTTATGTTCAACCCTCTCCAACCTCTCTAAAATCTCCTGAGTTTGCGGCTGCTGATACGGAGGAGGTTGATAGTATGGCGGGTATTGAGAATCCTGCGGTGGGTATCCCGTAGGATAGTATGGTGGGTATGAAGAAGGGTAATGATGATGGTATTGGGCAGCTGAAAGATACGGATCCTGAGTCCCATAGTCGGATGGATATCCAGACGGGTTATACCCAGATGATCCTGGGTAGGTCGGGATAGGGTTGTCGAAACCCGTCGGTGGTTGAAGTGGTGCGTGTGAAACTGGCGGAAGGTTATCTTCCGTCACCGTGCGTGACGACTCACCCAACTGAGGGTTTTCCGGGATAGCAGGGTACGAGCTTGAGCCACGAGGAGATGAAAGCCTTGGTCCCCCACGAACCGACATCCTAGCATTTCTCCCTCGTCTAGGTAGCGGGGGAGGTTGTTGAGGTGGATCCTCAACTGGCAAGGGCGGTGGGGTAACCGCTCGAAGCTGTGGCTCATCCAAGGGAGGTTGGCTAGGAGAGCTATGGTATGAAGGCGTAAAATACCAGTCATACTGGCCCATCCTCTCCTGGAATGAGTCGGGCCCGTTGTAGGGTGATCCCACAAATGGAGATCCGCTAGAGATACTAATCGGGTGTCCTGGTGTACCAGTTTGCAAGCTCGGGTCGGGGTCGTCATCCATCTCCATCTCTTGTGAAAAATGATCCTCAGGTCCTAAAGGGTTATAGCCCAAAAAGTCGTTAACATATGCGTTAGGATTGAATTGTGAAGGTGAGTAAGTGGAATCTGATTGGTGAAAAGGATGAGATTGGTAAGAATGGTATGATGGGTTGGATTGGTGAGTTCCCAAAGAAAGGGGAGAATGATGAGGTTCATTCAGATTAGGCATCCCAAAATAAGGAGGATCTGCCGGTGAGGATCCCAACGAGACAGAATGTCTTGCTGGTTCAGGGTTGTGGCTCCAATCTTTGGAGTCGGAACCGGTAAGCGAATCGGATGGAGTGCGCCTGTGAGAAGGTCCGGAGCTACTAGAGGGTCCTCCACGCATAGGTCCCTTGCCTCGTCCCCTTAGTCTTGGAGGCATTTTCCTGTCAAAACAAGGATATATAATAAAGCAATAAAAGGAAGGTTAAGAGTAAAATCCTAGGTCATTTGCCTAGACTCGAGAGTCTAAGGAATGTGCTTATTGTGTCATTGAGATTAAACACAAAAGGCTAGTGTTTAATTCACTCAATGTTGGCTCTGATACCAACCTGTCACACCCCGATATTTCCACTTATTACCGGTGGGCCCGGCGGGGAGTATCGTGACGTAGTTGATATCATCATAGTCAATACACACAATATAATAGCACAGCGGAAGTCTGGGTGAATAAACTATTACAAACCATACTGTCTGTTTGTTCGAGTTTATGAATGTACAGACGGGAATGTAATAAGATCCACAGGCGGATCATAAATAAATACAAAGGAAAACAAAAGACAGACTGCAGGCATCTTATGGACTTGCAAGATCCTTTAAAGACACCCTATAGCTCCAGCCTATTTCGAGAGGTACCTGTCAAATCAGTCTTTAAGAAAATACGTCAGTTTACACTGGTAAATACAATTAACTGACTCTTTTGAAAAGGTTTAAAAATTGGGTTGAATGCACATGGCACAAAATCTTTTATAACTTGGGACAATTATTTTAAATATAATCTTGTATACAGATTTATATGTTTGTCATACAATCGGGGCCGGTTGGAAGCCGGTCTTGATTAACCGACTCACCACTGCTTGAACCCACAAAGGAGTTATCCCCAACGTGTGGGTTAATTTTTAGCATTTGCATCTGTCAGGTGTATGCCTACACCCCGTGCATAGGTCGTGGCCATTTTTAAATAAATGAGCCGAGGATATCCAGGACACGGTCGTTAACCCCCAATGCTTATGTTATCAAACAAGACAGATTAAAACGGGTTATGTAAATTTATTAATCACAATCCGATTAAATGATTTCATACCCGACCAAGTGGTATTATTATAATACCATATCCCAAGCCCGTATAGGGAAAATAAGTTAAAAGTATTTACCTGATGCTAGCAGTAAAAATCTTAAAGCTTTTCGAAGGCACCTTCTACCGGAAGCTACTAATCTGTATTAGAAGGTTTAATAACCTATTAGGATGCTAACGGGTCTTTAATTAAGTCAGAGACTTAGACCGGCTAGCTAGAAAGAAACCTTATGGTTCTAAACGCTAGATTAAGCGGAGAACGGAATGGAATGAGATTTAGACCCGACAAGCTTGGATACTTGTATAATGTGGGTAAACTAAATACATTCTGGAATTTGAGGATTAAATGAAAAGGTTTGACCCGTTTCGACTATTTTATGTAAACTAGTCACATAAGCCGATCCGAACGCGTAATTGCGCAACGGGTAACCAAATAAATTATACACAAGTCTTAATCATTATTATGCTCGAAATATGTTAATATATCAGTAATATATTAACATATATACCTTAAAATTTATTTGAACCAAAATAAGTCCCATAAGGGTATTTTGGTAATTTTAATGTCCATAAAAAGAGTTTAATTATGAAACTGAGTTTCAGACCTGGTCATATCAGTAAAAATATATATTTTTATATCTTATATTAGTAAGATACTTTATATATATGAAAATTACATTATTTAGCCAAACTATGTCCCGTAGGGGCATTCTAGTAATTTTACATAGGCTTTAAAGGTAAAAATACATTTCTGAGTTTAGAAACTTTAACTTACTGTATAATTATATAAATTATCTTAAAACATCAGTAGGTAATGAGTTTTAAATGTTCAATATAGTTTTGACCCATACTATGTACTAAAAATGCCTAAAAAGTGGTTTAAAGGGGTATTCGGGTTAATATTGTAAATCTGAGTTTTTAATCAGTTTGTAAAGCTCAAAATACTTTATTTATTATAAGAAATCAGTATCAAAAGGTTTGGTACTAAAAAGATATGTAGAACTCATTTTATGCATGAAAAGGGGTAAAACCGGTATTTACCAAAATTAAGCTATAACCCTATGTTATGCTCAATCTAAAAATAATTAAAAATCTTTAATATTCCCAAAATATTATTTCACATCAGTAAGTATGAGGTTTGGTGTCAAAAATAAGGTTTATATAGGCTTCATACTAATTATGCCCTTTAATTACTAAAAAGTCCCTTAATTACGTTATTGAGCATAACTCCCATTTTAGACCTCCAATTGGTGTCAAATTTTTAGGACATGTCTAAATATCAGTAGCAAAGGTTTTAATCCAATCACATTGTTAAAAATCTCAGTTGTAAGTAAAAAGGGCGTTTATGGCATTATTAAGCATAATTACGATCAAGTGCATATAATTCAAACCATTAGGTACTATGCAATATAATTCCAGGGGATTATACTACTAAGTAATGTGGTCCTAATGGAAGCTTAAAAACATGGGTGCATTAAGCTTAAACGGGTCAGAACTGAAAGTCAAGCAAAAGTCAAACTTTTGTGACTTTCTGTTAATAATTGACCTTAGACTAGTAATTGTCGGGTTAGGACTGATAAAACATGTTTTAATATTAATTACCAAGTTGTTAGAATGTTAAAATATAATTTAGAACCTTTGGTTTATTAATTTTAATCATATCTACACATTCTGCCCAGTTTGACTTTTTGTCAAACTACTTTGACCCGACAATTTACCAGTCAAACGAGATAATTAGGAGGTGCCCTTTTAAGGGTTAATCACCTACACTAATGTGGTCTTAAAACCACTTTCAATTAGATCAGTGGTTAAACCACATGTAATTAAAACGAAAGTCAAACCAATATTAAGATAAGTTTGACTTTAAAGTAATTAGACTAAATTAGACGACTAAACAAGTAATTAGAAGCTTACTTAAGGTCCTAGCAATCTTTTCTACACTTGATTATCCTCTTCAATCAGTTGGAAGCTCCAGAACAAGTCCCACAAGTGATTGTTGCAATATGTGTGTCAAGAACATGAGACTAAGGTCCTTTATATAGCAATGTCCAAGGTCTTTGATCATTTCCAGGTGTAATAGGAAGCTCCAAGATTGATCCAAATGTCCTAGCTACTCATTTAAACCGACTTACAAGCCCCTAGGTCGTTACAAACTAGGTTAAGGCGGTGGAACATGCAAACCCGCAGCTGCCACTCATATTCTGCCCAGTAAAGCCAGTCGCGTAGCGCGACGGCTAAGGGTCTCATGGTCGCGCTACGCGACCCCCTATGTTACCAGCTCAACAAGTTTCAAAGCTGGCAGTTTCAGCCCCTTGACGTTTTTAACCCCTTTCAATCATGATTTTTGGCAAAGGAGACCCTTGTAATTATTTTCTTGGGGCCCAAGGATATATAAACAAACTCCGTTAGGCTCGGGTTCGTTAAATATCACTATGAAAGCAAGTTTCGTCAAGTTTACACTTTTGGCCCAAAGTCTTGAAATCACGCCTAACGATATCGAAACCACATGAAATTTATACCACTTATTCTTAAGAGTATATTTGAATGTATCGAAGCCTCGGTTTCGTTAAAAGGTCGCTCAGAGGTCAGGATTGACATGTTGACACGTTTAACCCTTGTATTATAATAATCTTTCGATTATTTTTGTATACGGCTTCTAACACCCAATCGATCACTCATTCAAGAATATATTCATCGTGTTAGGTCATTCAGAGGCACAAGTTTGGCATGTTGACACTTTTAGTCCTTGTGGTTTCATAGTTTCGTTATTCGACAACTTTGGCCTTTCAAATGAAATCTTTCACACCTTTGGAGTTTATGACACGTGTCTATATATAATTGGGCACGTTTTTCCGTGGTGTTACATCCTCACCCCCTTAAAAGAAATCTCGACCCCGAGATTTACTGAAATAAATAAGGGTATTTCTGCTTCATAGTGGACTCGACTTCCCATGTATACTCGGGACCTCTACGGGCTTCCCATTTGACCTTTACTATAGGTACTTGTTTTCTTCGGAGCCTTTTAACCCGTCGATCCTCGATTGATATGGGTTTCTCAACAAATCTCAAACTTTCATCAATTTGCACGTCCTTATGAGACATTATTAGAGATTCATCGGTTGGGCTTTTCTTGAGATTACAAATGTGAAACACATTATGAATCCCACTTAGCTCCTCCGGCAATTTCAGCTTATAAGCTACACTACCGATACATTCGATAATCTCGAATGGTCTAATATACCTAGGGCTCAACTTACCCTTCTTACCAAAACGCATCACACCTTTCCAGGGTGATACTTTTAGTAGAACTTTATCGCCTATTTCAAACTTTAGATACCTTCGCTTCCCATTAGCATAGCTTTTCTGCCTGTCCCTGGCAGCTTTTAAGCGATCACGAATTTGGATAATCTTTTCCGTTGTTTCAAGGACTATCTCAGGTCCTGATAACTGAGCTTCTCCTACTTCTGCCCAACAGACAGGCGTTCTGCATCTCCTACCATACAATGCCTCAAAAGGTGCAGCCTGAATGCTGGTATGGTAGCTATTATTATAGGAGAACTCGATTAAGGGTAAATGATCATCCCAACTACCTCCTAAATCAATGACGCATGCTCGCAGCATGTCTTCCAATGTTTGAATTGTACGCTCACTTTGTCCATCTGTCTGAGGATGGTAGGCGGTACTAAAGTTTAACCGTGTGCCCAAGGATTGTTGGAAACTTTTCCAAAAGTGAGAGGTGTATCTAGTATCTCTATCTGAGATAATAGCCACCGGTACGCCATGTAGAGCCACAATCTTGTCTACATACAACTGGGCTAATTTGTCTGAGCTATGAGTCTCTTTAATGGGTAAGAAGTGTGCCGACTTAGTCAGTCTATCCACAATAACCCATATTGTGTCATTTCCGTGTTTCGTCTTAGGTAACTTGGTTATGAAGTCCATAGTTACCATTTCCCACTTCCATGTGGGAAGTTCTGGTTGTTGCAGCAGACCAGATGGTTTTTGATGTTCAGCTTTAATCTGAGCACAAGTCAGGCACTTAGCCACATAGGTAGCAATAGATTTCTTTAAACCTATCCACCAATAATTAGCCTTTAAATCATGATACATCTTGTCACCACCCGGGTGAACTGAGTATTTGGAATTGTGGGCTTCCTGGAGGATTACCTCTCGAAGTCCTCCATGAATAGGAACCCAAATTCTTTCATTCATCCTAAGGATTCCATCCTTCCCAGGTGTTAACTGGTCGAAAATTTTACCTAAATTTTCATTTGGGAGGTTATCTTCCAAAACGGCGTCCTTCTGTGCAGCTAGCAGTCTTTCATTCAGACTATTCCTCAACTCAATGCTCTTGGCATTGATCCTAATTGGCTTAACTCTTTCCTTTCGGCTTAGAGCATCTGCGACCACATTCGCTTTACCAGGATGGTAGCGAATCTCGCAATCATAGTCGTTTAAGGTTTCCATCCAACGACGTTGTCTCATATTGAGTTCTTTTTGATTGAACAAATGTTGGAGACTTTTGTGATCAGAAAATATCACACATTTAGTTCCATATAAATAATGTCTCCACAACTTAAGTGCGAATACTACAGCACCCAACTCCAAATCGTGGGTGGTGTAGTTTTTCTCATGTACTTTCAGTTGTCGTGATGCGTAGGCAATCACCTTGCCTCGCTGCATGAGTACACAACCCATACCGGTGTGTGAAGCATCACAGTATACGACAAAGTCTTCAATTCCATCAGGCAAAGTTAGTACCGGAGCATTGCTCAACCTTTGCTTAAGTATCTCGAAGGATTCTTGTTGTTTTGGACCCCAATTAAACTTAACTTTCTTACGGGTCAAGGAAGTTAATGGTGAGGCTATCCTTGAGAAGTTTTCAATGAATCTCCTATAATAACCTGCTAACCCTAGAAAGCTACGGATTTCGGTTGGAGTCTTGGGCGTGTCCCAATTCATAACAGCTTCTACTTTGGCCGGGTCCACCTGGATGCCTTTCTCACTAACGACATGTCCAAGAAATTGGACTTGGCGAAGCCAAAACTCGCACTTGGAGAATTTAGCATACAACTTCTCCTGTCGTAGTAACCCTAAAATGCACCGAAGATGCTTCTCGTGATCATCCTTATTACGAGAATAGATAAGTATATCATCTATGAAGACGATGACAAACTTGTCTAAGTATGGTTTGCAGACTCTATTCATGAGGTCCATGAATGCTGCTGGAGCGTTAGTGAGTCCAAAGGGCATCACTAAAAATTCGAAGTGTCCATACCTCGTCCTGAATGCTGTCTTAGATACATCTTCAGTTCTAACCTTAAGTTGATGATATCCGGATCTCAAATCAATTTTTGAAAAGAAGCTCGCTCCTTGGAGCTGATCAAATAAATCATCGATCCTGGGTAGAGGATAACGATTCTTAATTGTTACCTTGTTTAGCTCACGGTAATCAATGCATAGACGCATTGATCCGTCCTTCTTTTTCACAAATAATATTGGAGCTCCCCAAGGGGAAGAACTAGGTTGTATGAAACCTTTCTCCAATAATTCATCCAATTGAGTTCGGAGCTCTTTCATTTCCGTAGGCGCTAGGCGATAAGGAGCTCGTGCTATAGGTGCTGATCCTGGTATAATGTCTATCCTGAACTCTACTTGCCTCTCAGGAGGTAATCCAGGCAATTCGTCAGGAAAGACATCAGGGTATTCAGAGATAATCGGAATGTCTTCAATTTTTGGCTTAGGTTCATTCATAGTCACTTGCGCCATGTAAATGACACGTCCACTTTTCATACACTGTGCTAACTTGAGAATAGACATATTGCTAGGCAATCCATATTGAGTGTCTCCCTGAATGGCGACTGATTCACCAGAAGGGGTTTTGATAATAACTAGCTTTTTATCACAGGCAATTTGGGCTTGGTTATGCGATAACCAATCCATGCCTAAAACTATATCAAACCCAGCCAATTTCATTGGCAAGAGAGATAGCGGAAAAGAGTGATTCTTAATGGATATGGAACATCCATTAAGAAGAGTGGAAACTGTTTCTAAGGTACCATCGGCAAGTTCTACCTCGTATTTTATGTCTAGAGTCTTAATAGGCAGATTCAATGACTTACAGAATTTATGGTCTACAAAAGACTTATCAGCACCGGAATCAAATAAGACTCTAGCATAATTATTATTTACGAGGAAGGTACCTGTTATGACATTCTCGTCATTCACTGCTTCTTTTGCTTGCAACTGAAAAACTCTTGCATTGTTTTTCTTTGCTTCCTCTGTCTTCTTTGCATTCTTGGGGCAATTGGTTTTGATGTGCCCCTTTTCATTACAACCGTAGCAGGTTGCGTCCTTTATATTTCGGCACTCAACAGACTTGTGCCCTTTCTTTTTGCAGATCCCACAAGGTTTAGCTTGCGGATCTTGATTGCATTTCCCAAAATGCCTTTTATTACAAGTCTTACATCTGGGCTTGTCACTCGACTGCCCCTTTTTGGAACTAGAGTTCCCTTTGCTCTTTTTGTTTGACTGAGGAGACTTGTCTTCCTCTCGTTTCCTCTTTCCTTCATCGTTTGCCCTCTTCGCCCTACTCCTCGCAACATCTAAAGTGAGGGATAAGGATAGATCCACAGCGGATCTATAAGTGGCTGGCTTTGAGGCCTTAACATTTCCCTTTACTTCAGGGGCCAAGCCACCAATGAAACGCGCGATGCGTTTGGGTTCGGGAGTGACTAAGTATGGTACCAATCTTGACATAGAGTTGAAATTAGTCACATAGGATCTACAATCTAGATCCTTCATTACTAGGGTGAGGAAATCCGATTCAATCCTCTCAACCTCATGTTGAGGGCAGTAGGTATCCTTTACAAGATCTACAAACTTTTCCCATGAAAGATTATACAAGTGAACCTTCCCAGTAGACTGTACTAGGGCTTTCCACCACGTAAGGGCATCACCTTTGAAAGACTGTGATACAAACATCACTACATCCTCCTTAGCACATCCGCTAATGTCTATTATGGTTTCCATCTCGTCTAACCATTTTATACAATCAATTGCCCCCTTTTCTCCAGTAAAGTCCCTAGGCTTACAGGAGACAAAATACTTGTAGGTACAACCCTTGGCGTACCTAGAAGTTGGCTTGGGGACTAATTGCTTCTTGGTTTTATCACTCCGGTTAGTTGAGTGCTGAGACTCACTTTTCTTATTAGAGTGGGGATGAGAATGGGATTTCGAGTGAGTTTGAGACCTAACGATACTAGGTTCTTTAAACTTAGCATCTACCGCTTGAGAAACTGCTGCGGTGATCATTGCCTGCAGATCTGCACCAGTGATATTAATTCTGGTTTTGTCGCCCTCTGAAGGATGACTGCTTGCTTCGTCCGAGCCAACCATTTTTGAATACTATATCAAACATAGATGATATATTTAATTTACATATTATATCATCACATTGATGAGTAGATGGTAATGGTATTATTAAACCATATAAACCAAAAATAATAATCATAGAGATGTTCGTATTATACAAAGTTCGTCTTAAGGGACATTTAAAATAGCTTAGAAAAGCTTGTCACACGGACGATTTTACTATAACCAAAGATCCTCTGGTTCAATGATTATTTAAGGGTCGAACAAAGTTCATCGCCTTTTTGACAAGAATTTCACAAATAGAACTTTCATTGTCTTCATTACACCTTTGCTTATATGCATACATCTCTAATGGATGTGTGGTGTATACATCATAGTGATGTTTATAGCCATGATTCATGATGATCATATAGGCTAAAATAGTGATTTGGAAAAATCCAAATTTTTAGGAAGATTGTGTGATTTCTCGTACCGCACAAATGCAGGATTGTTAACATGTTTTCAGATGTTAACGGGGAGTCATTATCTTAAAAAGGTTATACCATCATAGCCATTAAATATTTTGGCTAGGTTATACCTCTAAGAGTTTATTAGACAGATTAAATAAAATTGAAATGAAGTAGTATGGCATAATATATTAAAACCAAAATAACTGCATTAAAACCATGATACGGTTACAATATTGCCCGAAAAGGGACTTTGAGAAAACAACACAAATCGCCCTCACAGGGGTTTATTGAAAAACATTGCCCACGCAGGGGCGTACTGAAAAACACTGCCCACGCAGGGGCATACTGAAATGGAAATAAGTCCGCGCAGGGACTTAATACATGGAAATCAAACAAACGTCCACGCAGGGACTTTATTACAAACAAGCAAAACGAGCAAAACAACCTAACATCACCCTATTTCTTCTTACCCTTGAGAAGGTTCATGAGGCCTTTCACAAAACCAGAGTGTTTTTTTCTTATTTTCGTCAGCCTTATGTTCAACCCTCTCCAACCTCTCTAAAATCTCCTGAGTTTGCGGCTGCTGATACGGTTTGGTACTAAAAAGATATGTAGAACTCATTTTATGCATGAAAAGGGGTAAAACCGGTATTTACCAAAATTAAGCTATAACCCTATGTTATGCTCAATCTAAAAATAATTAAAAATCTTTAATATTCCCAAAATATTATTTCACATCAGTAAGTATGAGGTTTGGTGTCAAAAATAAGGTTTATATAGGCTTCATACTAATTATGCCCTTTAATTACTAAAAAGTCCCTTAATTACGTTATTGAGCATAACTCCCATTTTAGACCTCCAATTGGTGTCAAATTTTTAGGACATGTCTAAATATCAGTAGCAAAGGTTTTAATCCAATCACATTGTTAAAAATCTCAGTTGTAAGTAAAAAGGGCGTTTATGGCATTATTAAGCATAATTACGATCAAGTGCATATAATTCAAACCATTAGGTACTATGCAATATAATTCCAGGGGATTATACTACTAAGTAATGTGGTCCTAATGGAAGCTTAAAAACATGGGTGCATTAAGCTTAAACGGGTCAGAACTGAAAGTCAAGCAAAAGTCAAACTTTTGTGACTTTCTGTTAATAATTGACCTTAGACTAGTAATTGTCGGGTTAGGACTGATAAAACATGTTTTAATATTAATTACCAAGTTGTTAGAATGTTAAAATATAATTTAGAACCTTTGGTTTATTAATTTTAATCATATCTACACATTCTGCCCAGTTTGACTTTTTGTCAAACTACTTTGACCCGACAATTTACCAGTCAAACGAGATAATTAGGAGGTGCCCTTTTAAGGGTTAATCACCTACACTAATGTGGTCTTAAAACCACTTTCAATTAGATCAGTGGTTAAACCACATGTAATTAAAACGAAAGTCAAACCAATATTAAGATAAGTTTGACTTTAAAGTAATTAGACTAAATTAGACGACTAAACAAGTAATTAGAAGCTTACTTAAGGTCCTAGCAATCTTTTCTACACTTGATTATCCTCTTCAATCAGTTGGAAGCTCCAGAACAAGTCCCACAAGTGATTGTTGCAATATGTGTGTCAAGAACATGAGACTAAGGTCCTTTATATAGCAATGTCCAAGGTCTTTGATCATTTCCAGGTGTAATAGGAAGCTCCAAGATTGATCCAAGTGTCCTAGCTACTCATTTAAACCGACTTACAAGCCCCTAGGTCGTTACAAACTAGGTTAAGGCGGTGGAACATGCAAACCCGCAGCTGCCACTCATATTCTGCCCAGTAAAGCCAGTCGCGTAGCGCGACGGCTAAGGGTCTCATGGTCGCGCTACGCGACCCCCTATGTTACCAGCTCAACAAGTTTCAAAGCTGGCAGTTTCAGCCCCTTGACGTTTTTAACCCCTTTCAATCATGATTTTTGGCAAAGGAGACCCTTGTAATTATTTTCTTGGGGCCCAAGGATATATAAACAAACTCCGTTAGGCTCGGGTTCGTTAAATATCACTATGAAAGCAAGTTTCGTCAAGTTTACACTTTTGGCCCAAAGTCTTGAAATCACGCCTAACGATATCGAAACCACATGAAATTTATACCACTTATTCTTAAGAGTATATTTGAATGTATCGAAGCCTCGGTTTCGTTAAAAGGTCGCTCAGAGGTCAGGATTGACATGTTGACACGTTTAACCCTTGTATTATAATAATCTTTCGATTATTTTTGTATACGGCTTCTAACACCCAATCGATCACTCATTCAAGAATATATTCATCGTGTTAGGTCATTCAGAGGCACAAGTTTGGCATGTTGACACTTTTAGTCCTTGTGGTTTCATAGTTTCGTTATTCGACAACTTTGGCCTTTCAAATGAAATCTTTCACACCTTTGGAGTTTATGACACGTGTCTATATATAATTGGGCACGTTTTTCCGTGGTGTTACAGTTTAACTCATGGTTATGTTCCAGAATGTCTGTTACAGTTCAAATCGACATACTTTCACAGTTTGTCAAATTTAGTCCCTGTAAGCGATTTAACTTGATTTTGCCATACCAAAGCCTTCAAAACTTATTTCTAAGTTATGTAAAGGTTATTTAAGGTATGTGAAGCCTATTTCACTATCCTGGAGTGTTTGTTGCATTACACTGGTTATATTTACGCATCAGTGCGCGTATAACCTTCCAGAAAGCGATTTAAAGCTTGAAATCGAACAAGAATTGATATGTGCAAAGGATACACATATTTATACATGTCCCAAGTATAAAATAAAATATTTCATTGATACAGTATTTGTTTGATGGCCGTGGAGGCACAGGTGTCACAAAACTCTCCTCGCATGTTGCTTATACCATCATAACCATGACCCCTGATCTGTTTAAACAAAAACAAACAATAAAATACAATTATACGACATATAATCTTTATTATAGTTTATGTAATGAAATTATGAAACATATAACTTACTTGATCTATGCTTAAATGGTTATCAGCTAATAAAGATACAATGGCTTCTTTAAGAGTTAAAGAATATGTATTTCTCACATGAGCAACTCCAATTAAACTCTCTTTAACAACTCCGACCTTATCGATTTTGTTTCATGTTGAAGAAATTGAAGCCAAAGTAATAATTGGACTTGGAGTTGGTCCGATATCTTCATTTTCTTGCATATCAATATCATTCTTTGAACTTGGACCAATATCTTCATTTTCTTGCTTATCGTCAATAATATTTGAACTAGGAGTTGCACCCAAATCATCATTTTCTTGGAATTTTCGTTTAAAAAGACTACTAATGAGAGTTTATTTTTTCATCTTTCATCTTTCAACTTCCAAATTCCCTAATTTTATAAGACAAATAAAATTAAACAATAAGCCCTAAATCAATTTCACATAAACCCTAAAAGCTATAACAAATTAACAATTGCACATAACAGTCATAACTATAAAATTAAACAATAAGCCCTAAATCAATTTCACATTAAACAATAAGCCCTAAATCAATTTCACATAAACCCTAAATCAATTTCTCATAAACCCGATTGGAATTTGGAAAAACACTTACCTGAGGATGGACTGGCAGTGGCAGACGATGATGGACTGGAGTGGTGGAGTGGAACGGCGGCAGCAAAAGGGCGGACGAATGGACGATGATGGACTGGAGTGGCTCCTGTGCGCTGCTTCTTTTTTTCTTCGGTCCTGCACTCCTGCTCCTGCTACGCTACTTCTTCTAATCTTCTCTTCTTTTTGGGCTTTTTCTTTGTAGAAATATTGGATTGTTGGGTATGGGGTTGGGACTTGGGCTATGATAATTGGGCTTTATAAGTATTAGGTAATTAGTTAGGTAGAATAAAAATTTTTGGGCTTACAAAAGGGGTAACATAAAATTTATTAAGGGGCAACGAAATCCGAAAAACACAAAAAAAAATTTTTTTTTTTACACTATCGCGGCCGAGCCAAGGGGCAACGCGGGCTACCCTTGACATAGGGGTATGTCCGCCCCTACCCCGTTGCCGCCCCCAACACCATTCCCCCTCGTCGTCCTATCCGTCTCCCTTTGGACGATTGAGACGTCCACTAGTAGACAAAAAATATAAGCGTTGGAATGTGTGGACCGTTGCAAAAAAAATAAATATAATAATTTATATTCCAAAAATAAAACCAACATCTATTTTTTTATAAATCCAACCCAAACATTTCATTTTTTACCCACTTCACCCTCATCTCTCTCTCAACTTTTATAAACCATCATTATACTTTTATAAAAAAAAAATAGGCATGTCTTCATCTTCTTCTTCAACGTGGTATTCGTCATCTTTGGGTGAGAGCGAAACATTTTTTGCAAACGTCATTATGTACGCAGCTTAGATGTTCATGGAGGAGGACGAAGAGGCTGAAACGTCGTCACAATGGCAAACTAGGAGAGCCGCCTTAAACCGAAACCGAGAAGGTATTTTAATTTGGAACAACAAGATTTAAACGGATTCTTTCAACGTAACGAGTACACATATCAAAACCTACAAGCGGACTTGGTGGAGTACATTTGGAACAACGCACAAAACGAACCTAACGACCACATGCCGGATGAAGACTAGTAGTTTTTAATATTCTTTTAAGAGTATGTTGTTTTTTTTTTTAATATTTGGTTTATAATATTATGTAATTTTAGTTTATATTAATTTTAGTTTTATGTAATATTTGGTTTATAATATTATGTAATGTTTGGTTTTTAATATTTATGATTTTATTTTTACATCTTATTTAATAAATGTTAAAAATAGATAAATTAAAAAAAATTAAGATGGTGGGGTAGACTCATCCTCAATTTCCAGTGTTTCTACCTTGAAGGGGCATCCTCCAAGCACTATAATGTGGCACCTACATGGCGGATCATCCTCCAAGGGATGAACCTCTACCATACCGCATAGCCTTATGAACCAGTGTCAAAGCTTTATAGCGTCAGGGGGAGCCTCGGGTCTCCTGATTTTTCATTTCGTATTGTGATTTTACTGAAAATTTCCGTATTTTTATATAGTTTTTATAAAACGCTTGTTGGATGACCATTTACCATCGTTTCATCAAGGATCAATGTCCATATAAGGTTTTTTTTTTTCCAAAATCCTCTTTGCCCTCCTCTTTGCCCTCAAATGGGCAAACTTCCTTATAGGCTTAGATAGGAATTTGACCACATTTAACCTTACCTACCATTTTTGTATATATGTTGGTCGCACGAGCCATGGTTATCAGACGAAAAGCAATGGCGAAGCTTGAGATTTCCGACCAGAGGGTTGAAAACGTATATACCAAAATATTTCTATAAAATCACGGGGGTTAAAAACGTATATACCCAAAACTTTCTATACGAAAACTAAATACTCTCTATAATTTAACGAAAAGTTGGGGGGGGGGGGTCGGCCGCCCCTACTATCCTATGCCCATGACGAAAAGGCTTATGGGTGGTCGACCAATGAAATGAATTACACCATCACACAAAATATCATATCCAAGATGACCAAACTTGGAGTCTACATTGTAGAATAAATTGTAATTTCTTAGAATAAATGGCTTACCTAAACATTTTCGCATCCCGCGAGCGACTTAAAATATTGTTTCTATTTGATTTTTATCAAAATAAAGGTATTTCGGGTCCGTTTTACGTATACGAGGTGTATTTTAGGACGTATAGGATATATTTAAAGGTTCTAGAATATTTAGGAGGATTGTTATACTAATGTCACACCCCGATATTTCCACGTTTGACCGGTAGGCCCGGTAGGGGAGTATCGTGACGTAGTTGATATCATCATAGTCAAACAACACAATATATAAATGCACAGCGGAAACAAAAGATAAATATATTACAATCCGAATATAAAGTAATATCAAGTATTATAACGGAAAGTAAAGGATCCACAGGCGGATCTTAAAACTTAAACATTGTTCAACAGACTTTAGACGCCTAGAACTTGCAAGATTCCTTATTAACGCCCTGAGCTTCCAGCCAATTACGTTCAGTACCTGTCACTTAACCTCTTTGGAAAATACGTCAGTTTACACTAGTAAATACACTCAACCGACTCATTTGGAAATGTTTATGAAAATTGGTTTAGGTGCACAAGGCACGAAAATATGTTGACACTTTGATTAAAATGCTCAAGGAAAAATTAATCTTTTATACTTGGGACAAACTATATCTCATGTTATCAGTTTTACATAACTTGCTCTACATACGGGGCCCGGTTCTATGCCGGTTCAAGATTAACTGACACACCACTATTCCCTTATTGGGAATCCCATATTGGGTATAATTAATTAATAAACATATGGCATCTGTCAGGTGTATGCCTACACCCCGTGCTTAGGTCGTGGCCATTGCATTTAAAGAGTCAAGGATATCCAGGACACGGTCGCATTAATCCCCAATGTTTCAGTCAAGCAATACGAATTAAAACAGGTTATTTGGATTTCCCAACTTATTGGTCTTTGAATACCATACCTGACCATGCGGTATTTATATTACCGTATCCCAAGCCCGTAATAGGGAAAATAAGTTAAGAGTATTTACCTGAGCTAGCTCCTGTCTTAAATAGCAAGAATTATAATAACTCAGCCGTATTCACTTAAGTAGGCGTAGGTACAATTTACCGGAAGGCTCTAGTATGGAATGATGGCATAAATAACCAATTAGAATACTAACGGGTCTTTAATTAAGCCTAAACTTAGACCGGTTAGTTTTAAAGAAAGGTACGGTCCAAACGCATGATAAGGCGAAGACCGGTTTAGAATGTGGTTTTGACCCAGAAATCTTGTAGGCTTGTTTAATATGGGTAACTTAAACACATTCTGGATTTTGAGACAAAAAGGATATGGTTTGACCCGTTTCGGCTAATATATGCAAACTAGTCACATAAGCCGATCCGAACGCGGCAAGTGCGTAACGAGTAACCAAAAGAGTCATATACAGGTTTCCTAAGTTAATATGCCTTAAATATGTTGTGATATCAGTATGATACCTTCCATTATGCCCAAAACGAGTTTAATCCCAATTTAAGCCCCGTATGGGTATTTTGGTCATTTTAAAGATTATAAAAGATGTTAATTGAAATTCTGAGATTCGGGTCCGAATACATCAGTAAAATAACTTATTTTATTAGTCCATATCAGTTGGTAATAGGTCTTAGGTGACAAAATGGTTTTAAACCCAAACTATGCGTTTAATACGCGTAAAAAGCTATTTTAAGCGATTTCCGGGTTATACAGGAAATCTGAGTTTTCTGATCAGGTTATAAAGTTCAAAATACTTTATTTATCATATAAAATCAGTAGCAATTGGATTGGTGTCAAAATATTATGTAGAACTCATTTTATGACCGAAAAGGGTATAATCGGTATTTACCGAATCAACGCCATAACCTTAGGTTATGATCCGTTTAAAAATGATTAAAAATCTTTAAAAATCTCAAAATATTATATTACATCAGTGGGTAAAAGGTTTGGTGTCAAAAATTGGGTTTAGATAGGCTTTATGCTAATTGCGCCGTTTAATTACTAAAAGGCGTTATAATTACGCTAATGAGCATAACTCCTAATCTAGACCTCCAACTGATGTGAAATTTTAGGGACATGTTTATAAATCAGTAGCAAAGATTATTGTCCTTTCACATTTCTTAAATTCTCGTTTTATGGTCAAAAGGGCATTATGGTCAACATTAGGCATTTAACGGAAACGAGTAAACGAACCGGACAATCAACGATCCAACCACAGAGGGTTATTCTAACATGTAACCTGGTCCTAAGGAAGCTCTAAGGCATTTCCAAACTCTACTATAACGGGTCAGAACGGAAGTCAAAGTTTTGCGACTTTCGGTTCCGAACCGGGTCTAAACATAAAATTGTCGGGTCGAACATGCTTAGACATGTTCTTACATTAATTACTAAGTTATAAGAGTAATAAGACAGGTTGCAAAGCTTCTACATTGTTAATTATGTTTTAAATCGCAAATTAGGATCCTGTTGACTTTTTATAAACAACTTTGACCCGACATTTGATCTAGTTAGAACGGGAATCAGAGGGTGCCCTTTTAAGGGTTTATTGCCCTCATAATTACCAACTTATAACTACCTTCAATTCGACTAATCACAGGACCATTAATGATTAATCGATAAGTCAACCGTTAATTACGACAGTTTGACTTTTAAGCTAAAACTAAGTAAAAACTCAACTAGGAAAGGTTAAGCATACTTACCAACGTCTAATGCACTATTAGAGATGGCTTGGGTCTGCTCTTATGCTCCAGGAAGCTCCAAGAAAGCAGATGGGATGAATGATCACAAAGTTGCAACCAAAGGGCCTTTTTATTGTGATTTTGATCCATTAAGATCATGACAAATCATGCTATACATGATCCCTGATGATTAACAAGTGTCCCTAAGGCCTAAGAAATAGTTTAGGCGGCTCTTGGAAGTGTTTAAGGGTAGTAGATGTCGCTTACATGGGCTGAACAGCCAACAAAACGAGTTTCTGCATCTGGGAGCAGCTTACGGACCGTAAGGGTCCAGCCTTACGGTCCGTAAGGACCTGGCCAGCAAAACAGAACTTTCATAAAATGACACATTTGGCCCCTGAACCTTCCAAACTTGATTTTAAGGTGCTTTCTTGCACTTGTAACCCCCAAACTTGACTTTTAAGGACTTCAAGTCATAAACTAACTTTGTTAGGTCCCCGGTTATTCATACGATCACCGAAAAGTCTTGAATTTCGATGTTGACACTTTTAACCCCTCGCATACGAATTTTATCATAACTTTCTCATACGATAACGAAACTTGGTGAAATTTTTATCACTTATTCTTGTGAGCATAATTAATCATTACAAAGCTTTGGGTTCGCTAAAAGGTCACTCAGATGTATACTTTAAACATGTTGACACGTTTAACCCCTGTAGTTTGTAATCTCTCACCTTCTTTCACAATTTGCTTCGTATGATCCATGAATCATTCGTTTAAGGGTATAAACATCATGTAGGGTTATTGTAAAGTATATTTATCCATTGTTGACATTTTGAACCCTTATATTCACATACTTTCCTTGTTTGTCAACTTTAGTCCCTCTAGAGTGTTCTTTTACACGTTCAAAGCTTATGACACGTGTCAATATATTATAGGACGTGAATTTTCGAGGTGTTACATCCTCACCCCCTTAAAAGAAATCTCGACCTCGAGATTTGTTAAAATGCTGGAAGTACTTTTTGTCGCACAACAGACTTAACTTCTCTAACATATCTGGAGTCTTTCCAAGCTCCTAAAGTGACCCCTATATTAGGTACATGTATTCCTTTGGAGCTTCTCAACCTGTCGATCCTCAATCAATACAGGATGCTCATCACATCATAAATCTGCATATCATTATGTGATAGTGCTTCTTGACTTATTGGCGAAACACACCCTTCAGTCACTAGTGTGCAATGTATTGCGAGCTCCGCCAAGCTCCTTAAATAGGTTTTAGCTTATAAGCTACTTGATCTTGAAACATTCGATTTCCTTCGAACGATTCTATATATTCAGATCTTGACTAGCCTGATATTTTAACAAATTTGGCACACCCTTCCTGGGTGATATCTTTTGTTGAACCTTATTCCTTAACAAGAATTTAGGAGGGTTGATACTTTCATTAATCCTTGACTTCCTGTCGTATACTGGCAACTTACAGATAATTAGGGATTTGTATGATCTTATTCGTTGTTTCCAATGCAACTTTCAGATCCTGATAAGTGGACTTACCAATCTATTGTCCCAACAATAGATGTTTAACATTCCATCTATACGAGGTCTCCAAAGGAGCCACCTTGATACTTATATAACAATTGCTATAGAAAAACTCATTTTACGGTGAGATGGTTATTTCACCCACTGCTTAAAACTAATCTCAAAGAATGATTAATCCTTACAGCTAGTCGAACTAATCGACGATCCTGGGCAGTTAATGGAGATTCTTAATTGTTGCCTAAATAGGGTTGCGAAATTCAATGCATAAGCAAGATGAACCGTCTTTATTATTTACAAAAATAATCGGAGTTCTTAAAACTTTGAATTTTTTTTTTTTTGCTTTATGAAACCTTCTCTAAAAACTTATTGATTTGGCTCTTAGTTCTTCTTATTCCGTTGGTACTAACATATATAAGGCTTTTACAATAACTGCAGCCCTAAGCGGGATGTTTGTCCTAACATCCACTTGCCTCTCAGGAGGTAAACATGGTAATTCTTATAAAGAAGATAATTATGACACACAAAGATGTCAGAGATTTCCGCATTCTCAGGCTTTGGTTCGTCTATCGATGTCGATGTCAGATAAATGACACATTCTCTTTACAATTGCAAAGATGCCCTAAGTAGAGATACTTATAAGGACATTTCATATTGGATATCTTCTTTGAATACTACTAGTCGACTTTAGTACGATATGACCATTGGGATATCTCAGGGGTTCCATGCATTAAACCTCCATACTGATCAGGCATGGAAGCAATCTATGGGACACACTAAGATACGCCAATCATCATATGTCACTTTTATCACACATAGTTTGGCATTCGCAGGCGATAGAAAACAATGAGAAAAATAAAATAAAATAATATATATTGTCGTACTCTTTTTTTTTTGGGGGGGGGGGGGGGGAAGAGTACTCCAGATTCTTATGAAAGGATTATCTCCGAGGATGGGAGAGAGGGTCATTAAAGATTCCATTGGTAAATTATACCTTATTTTTAATATCTGAAGTTCTTATGAATGTAATCAAAAGTTTGCTAAGCTTATGGTTTACTAAAGGTTTATTATCCCTTGCATTAACGTAAGATACTTAGCAGATACAATCGATGCTAAAAGGTAAGGACGTACCAAATGCTAATATTGATATGCACTGTCTCTGGCATTCAACCGGTAGTTCAGGCGTTTCTTTTCTTATCCTTCCCAGACTTAGCTGCTCCTTCCTTGGCAGCCTCAGGGCAATTAGTACTGATGTGGCCCTTTTCGCCACAGTTGAAACAGTTTGCATTATTTATGTCCCTACATTCATGGGACTGGTGGCCAGTTCTTTTACAGATGCCACATTGCTTTATCTTTTGGTTTGATCGACACTGTCCCCAGTGTCTTCTTTTGCAGGTTTTGCATGTAGGCTTCTTGTTGGAATCCTGTTGGTTATTGTTGAACTCGGATTTGCTCTTCTTAGGATTCTGGGAGTTATCCTCCTCCCTTTGTCTTTTCTCATTAGATTCATTCTTGATTGACTTTTGTCTCACTATATCTAGAGTGAGAGACAAGGATAAATCTACAGCTGATCTGAAGGTGATTGGCCTTGAAGCCTTAACATTCCCTTTTATTTCGGGCGCCAAACCACCGATGAAACGCGCAATGCGTTTTGGTTCAGGGGTAATTAAATAGGGTACCAATCTAGATAGGGAGTTGTAGTCGGTAACATATTGCTGACAATTTAGGTTCTTCGTTGTGAGAGCCAGAAAATTCGTCTCCACCTTTTCCACTTCGTGTTGTGGACAATAGTTCTCTTTGATAAGAGCAGCGAACTGATCCCAAGTCATGTTGTACAAAGGGATCTTCCCCGTAGCTTGGATCAGTGACCTCCACCAAGCTAGAGCTTCTCCTTTAAAAGATTGTGAAACAAATTTCACAACATCTTGTTCCGCACAACCGCTGATGTCAACAACAGTGTCCATCTCCTCGAGCCATGTCATGCAATCGATGGCTCCTTCTTCTCCTGTAAAGTCTCTGGGCTTGCAGGAGACAAAATATTTATATGAGCAAGTCTTAACTGGTGCCTCTTGATGAAGCACAACCTGTCTAGACGGAACACTCATCTGGTTTGACGAGTTATGAACATCGTCTTCCTTTGACTCATGTGATTTAGAAAGGGGCTTACTACGAGCCACAGATAGAGTCTTAGAGTGTGTATCACTTGATTCATCATACTGTCTGTCGAGAGCTCGTGTAACGGCATCATCTATTAATGCCTGTAGTTCCACACCAGTTATATTAACTCTGGTAGCATCATTATTTCCCCTCAGGTGGCTGTTGACCTCATCCGATCCAACCATGTAGTTTGATGACTACATAAATATTGACGATGATTCATTCAGAGGTTATTATGGATTCATCACTTTTGACGATTCATCAACCATGGTAATATAAACCATATTGGTTAATTTGTTAGTTATAATTAATTATCATTTTCATTATAATTTATCCTAGTTATAAAACATTAAGGATATTAAGGTGGCGCAAATGCCTAGTCACAAGGACAGTTTTAAATTTTCAAGCCATGGTTTCAGAGAATCGAGGCATTAAGGTTTGAACATATTTCATTACCTTTTCTGGACAGAGAGTCAAAGACATCAACTGTCTTTTGTCCCTTAGGACAATAAGTATGGCCCGTAGGCATTTCATCACTTATGGATGTTTATAATATGATCATCTTCATTTGATGATATTAGTCAGGATCGCATTGATCATACAAACTATTATGCTTGGACGTAGTCCAACATCTTTAGACGGGGGTCAGAGACCACCACGGTCGTTGTCTTATCGGACAACAAGTTTGGCCCGTAGGCACTTCATCACTAAGGGATGATTATTTCAAATAAAGGAATTTAGATTAACCCCCTTTAAAGATGGTCTGTGTGACTTTAACGATTCACAGTTTACCAAAAATGTTAACATACTTACAGATGTTAACAAGGATTGGAATCTTTTAGATAAGTTTTACCGTCTTGGCCATGTCTACAATGACAATTAGGCTAGGTTTTACCTTTAAGATTCTTTTAATATTTAACGTAGAACAATCCTAAATTGAGATGTTAACAAGCATCTGAATCTACTTGGGGAACTACCATCTTGGCCCTGTCTTAAGTGACATATGGCTAGGTCTTGTCCTTTTTAAATTTTGCCATTTTATTATAATGGTAGATCTTATAATATAGGAATGATAATTTATATATAATTGTTCCATTAAAATTTAAACAAGTATATGGTTGCCCTAAACGGGACTTCTAACAGAAAATGACTTGCCCATGCAAGGGCTAATCAGAAAATAACAAAGGAACCAAATAAGGACAAAATAAAACGAATTAGAATTTGTCCTATGTTCTTGTCTAGACTCAAGAATGTGCAACTGTGTAACTGAGATTAAACACAAAAGGCTAGCGTTTAATTCACTCAGTGTTGGCTCTGATACCAACCTGTCACACCCCGATATTTCCACGTTTGACCGGTGGGCCCGGTAGGGGAGTATCGTGACGTAGTTGATATCATCATAGTCAAACAACACAATATATAAATGCACAGCGGAAGCAAAAGATAAATATATTACAATCCGAATATAAAGTAATATCAAGTATTACAACGGAAAGTAAATGATCCACATGCGGATCTTAAAACTTAAACATTGTTCAACAGACTTTAGACGCCTAGAACTTGCAAGATTCCTTATTAACGCCCTGAGCTTCCAGCCAATTACGTTCAGTACCTGTCACTTAACCTCTTTGGAAAATACGTCAGTTTACACTGGTAAATACACTCAACCGACTCATTTGGAAATGTTTATGAAAATTGGTTTAGGTGCACAAGGCACGAAAATATGTTGACACTTTGATTAAAATGCTCAAGGCAAAATTAATCTTTTATACTTGGGACAAACTATATCTCATGTTATCAGTTTTACATAACTTGCTCTACATACGGGGCCCGATTCTATGACGGTTCAAGATTAACCGACACACCACTATTCCCTTATTGGGAATCCCAGATTGGGTATAATTAATTAATAAACATATGGCATCTGTCAGGTGTATGCCTACACCCCGTGCTTAGGTCGTGGCCATTGCATTTAAAGAGTCAAGGATATCCAGGACACGGTCGCATTAATCCCCAATGTTTCAGTCAAACAATACGAATTAAAACAGGTTATTTGGATTTCCCAACTTATTGGTCTTTGAATCCCATACCTGACCATGCGGTATTTATATTACCGTATCCCAAGCCCGTAATAGGGAAAATAAGTTAAGAGTATTTACCTGAGCTAGCTCCTGTCTTAAATAGCAAGAATTATAATAACTCAGCCGTATTCACTTAAGTAAGCGTAGGTACAATTTACCGGAAGGCTCTAGTCTGGAATGATGGCATAAATAACCAATTAGAATACTAACGGGTCTTTAATTAAGCCTAAACTTAGACCGGTTAGTTTTAAAGAAAGATACGGTCCAAACGCATGATAAGGCGAAGACCGGTTTAGAATGTGGTTTTGACCCGGCAAGCTTGTAGGCTTGTTTAATATGGGTAACTTAAACACATTCTGGATTTTGAGACAAAAAGGATATGGTTTGACCCGTTTCGGCTAATATATGCAAACTAGTCACATAAGCCGATCCGAACGCGGCAAGTGCGTAACGAGTAACCAAAAGAGTCATATACAGGTTTCCTAAGTTAATATGCCTTAAATATGTTGTGATATCAGTAGGATACCTTCCATTATGCCCAAAACGAGTTTAATCGCAATTTAAGCCCCGTAGGGGTATTTTGGTCATTTTAAAGATTATAAAAGAGGTTAATTGAAATTCTGAGATTCGGGTCCGAATACATCAGTAAAATAACTTATTTTATTAGTCCATATCAGTTGGTAATAGGTATTAGGTGACAAAATGGTTTTAAACCCAAACTATGCGTTTAATACGCGTAAAAAGCTATTTTAAGCGATTTCCGGGTTATACAAGAAATCTGAGTTTTCTGATCAGGTTATAAAGTTCAAAATACTTTATTTATCATATAAAATCAGTAGCAATTGGATTGGTGTCAAAATATTATGTAGAACTCATTTTATGACCGAAAAGGGTATAATCGGTATTTACCGAATCAACGCCATAACCTTAGGTTATGATCCGTTTAAAAATGATTAAAAATATTTAAAAATCTCAAAATATTATATTACATCAGTGGGTAAAAGGTTTGGTGTCAAAAATTGGGTTTAGATAGGCTTTATGCTAATTGCGCCGTTTAATTACTAAAAGGCGTTATAATTACGCTAATGAGCATAACTCCTAATCTAGACCTCCAACTGATGTGAAATTTTAGGGACATGTTTATAAATCAGTAGCAAAGATTATTGTCCTTTCACATTTCTTAAATTCTCGTTTTATGGTCAAAAGGGCATTATGGTCAACATTAGGCATTTAACGGAAACGAGTAAACGAACCGGACAATCAACGATCCAACCACAGAGGGTTATTCTAACATGTAACCTGGTCCTAAGGAAGCTCTAAGGCATTTCCAAACTCTACTAAAACGGGTCAGAACTGAAGTCAAAGTTTTGCGACTTTCGGTTCCGAACCGGGTCTAAACATAAAATTGTCGGGTCGAACATGCTTAGACATGTTCTTACATTAATTACTAAGTTATAAGAGTAATAAGACAGGTTGCAAAGCTTCTACATTGTTAATTATGTTTTAAATCACAAATTAGGATCCTGTTGACTTTTTATAAACAACTTTGACCCGACATTTGATCTAGTTAGAACGGGAATCAGAGGGTGCCCTTTTAAGGGTTTATTGCCCTCATAATTACCAACTTATAACTACCTTCAATTCGACTAATCACTGGACCATTAATGATTAATCGATAAGTCAACCGTTAATTACGACGATTTGACTTTTAAGCTAAAACTAAGTAAAAACTCAACTAGGAAAGGTTAAGCATACTTACTAACGTCTAATGCACTATTAGAGATGGCTTGGGTCTGCTCTTATGCTCCAGGAAGCTCCAAGAAAGCAGATGGGATGAATGATCACAAAGTTGCAACCAAAGGGCCTTTTTATAGTGATTTTGATCCATTAAGATCATGACAGACCATGCTATACATGATCCCTGATGATTAACAAGTGTCCCTAAGGCCTAAGAAATAGTTTAGGCGGCTCTTGGAAGTGTTTAAGGGTAGTAGATGTCGCTTACATGGGCTGAACAGCCAACAAAACGAGTTTCTGCATCTGGGAGCAGCTTACGGACCGTAAGGGTCCAGCCTTACGGTCCGTAAGGACCTGGCCAGCAAAACAGAACTTTCATAAAATGACACATTTGGCCCCTGAACCTTCCAAACTTGATTTTAAGGTGCTTTCTTGCACTTGTAACCCCCAAACTTGACTTTTAAGGACTCCAAGTCATAAACTAACTTTGTTAGGTCCCCGGTTATTCATACGATCACCGAAAAGTCTTGAATTTCGTTGTTGACGCTTTTAACCCCTCGCATACGAATTTTATCATAACTTTCTCATACGATAACGAAACTTGGTGAAATTTTTATCACTTATTCTTGTGAGCATAATTAATCATTACAAAGCTTCGGGTTCGCTAAAAGGTCACTCAGATGTATACTTTAAACATGTTGACACATTTAACCCTTGTAGTTTGTAACCTCTCACCTTCTTTCACAATTTGCTTCGTATGATCCATGAATCATTCGTTTAAGGGTATAAACATCATGTTGGGTTATTGTAAAGTATATTTATCCATTGTTGACATTTTGAACCCTTATATTCACATACTTTCCTTGTTTGTCAACTTTAGTCCCTCTAGAGTGTTCTTTTACACGTTCAAAGCTTATGACACGTGTCAATATATTATAGGACGTGAATTTTCGAGGTGTTACAACTAATGTTCAATGTAATCCATATATACTTCTTATTAATTGATACAACAAGTTACAAGTAGCAACAGAAATAAAGAGAGAATTAAAACTTTTCAACTAAGAGATCACAATACAGCATACCACATTCGTTTATTATATATTATAAAACTTCGGACCCTCGTGAGAGGGAGCTTCTTCGGTCATTAGAGAAACTAACGTTTCATTTCCACGGGACCAACCGGTGGCATCACGACTCCTTGACTTTGCTTCGACATATTCTCTTGCCATCCTAAATATCACACGAAACCGACCATAAAAACACAAACTATCTTTTAATAGCACATGTTATATTGGTTGACTTTTTAAGTCTCATCATATTCCCACCCCCCTCAAAAAAATATATATTATTTTTACATCCTTTTCACTCTCTCTCTCCCCCCCTCTCTCTCTCTCTCTCTCTCTATATATATATATATATATATAGGCCAGTTAACGTACATTACGTTCGCGATGCATTAGCAACATGCGAATTGAGTTTATAACATGCGATTTCCCTTTTGTTTATCACATGCTATTTCAAACAGAACTTGTACATGCGACTTTAGGCAATTGTTTAACATGCGATTCCTGTTTTTTCCTTATGCCCATGCGATTTCATAATTCTTTAACACATGCGATTTTCATTTTTTTGTAACATAACGTACAATTTTACCATCGCGTACGTAATGTACGTTTAAGGCATATTGTACGATATACTTTATATATATATATATATGTATATATATATATGTATGCATATAAAGAGAGAGAGAGAGAGATAGAGAGGAGGTGTGTGTGAATTAATACCTTTTTTAAGGTTGTAATGTAGAGATGGAGAGAAATATATTACCATAAGACGGATTAAGTCCACGGTACTTAAGCTCACGATACTCTTGACAAAGGGCACATGGCTTGCAAAAAAAATGGACAAGACAATCGTTGCAGGGTTGCTTGGGCAACGAGTATTGATTTCTTAATTTTGTACGATTCAGGCATGAGAATAAGCATTCGAATCCCGTGACGCTAAATATAAAATAAACACTCCCGTTTGCACAACAAGCTGTTTTTACAAGTTAAAAAAAAAGCTAATTATTCTTCAAAGTAAATCAAATAACGACATTTAAGAGTATCCATAAAGTGTTATTTGAAATTTAATTATCACATTTCTTTATTTAAAAAAAAATCATAAACATGTTTAGTTTTTTTAAATATTTATAGTACAGGTTACAGCCCATACATACAATTTTTTTACAGTAGTTTTTTTGTTTAAATATTGCAGTAGTTTTTTAAAAAAAAAATATTACAGTAGTTTAAAAAAAAATTACATTACAGCCCATACAGACAATTTTTTAGAGTTTTAATTTTTTTAAGGTTATGTTTCTGCTCGTTTATCATTAAAATTAAAATATTTTGAAATATGCAAATATGATTAGTTTTATACTTTATTTTTCACCTACATGCTAGATTTTTTGTCAATAGTCTACTTTTTATTGACTATATACTTTATTATAGTTAATTGTTTTGGCATATCTACTTTATTTCATATATTTTTCTCTTAGGTACTTTGGAAATTATAAATGATTAAATTATTACGAAGAAAAATAATCTAAATCATCTAATTTTTTTATCGATATATTGTTTGAATTCGTGCGAAAACTGGTCATATGTATATTACTTACAAGTGGTTCCTTTGTCGACAATCTCAGCAATTCTTCCAAAAGAAATGCACGGACACCACCATGTCAAGCAACCTGTGCATGGTTCCAAAAAACTGCATGAGTTGCAACTACAAGACCAACCACAATAAGGAGAGCTAAAAGTAGTGGAGCAATGAGCCGAGTCCAAGCTTGACCAGGCTTGAGTTCAAGCTCGGTTTGGGCTCGGCTCGGTTATTATATTCTAATTAATTTATATTAATTATAATTAATATTGTATATATAATTTAGTATTTTTCCTAAATTTATAAATATCAATCATTAGTATTTAAATATATATTTAATATATTAATAAAAATATATATATAAACAGCAGGCTCGTTTAGGCTCACGAGCCAGCTTGAGCTCGATAAGCGAAGCTCGGGCTCGGACTCGTTTATTAAACGAGCTTGTTTTTTAGGCTCGGCTTTGTCCTTTTTTTTAGGCGATCTCGAGTAGCTCGGCTCGTTTGCACGCTTAGCTAAAAAACTAAAAACGTGCTTACTCAGCATCCACTTCACAAAAACACCCTTCTTCAAAAACACCTAAAACCATCTTTTTACCTTTAAGTTTAACCACTATTCCACTCTCTCTATATATTTAATCTCACCTCAATGATCACTTTTTTAGTGCGGACCTAGGAATTATTTTACGGGAGTGCGAACGAGAGGTTTAACCATTTTTTAAGATGTGCGCTCAGGATTTTACCCAATAAAATACATTAATTTATTTTCAAGAGGTACGCCCGTCCATCCAACTCTCTACCTAGTTCCGTCCCTGCAATTTTTTCTTGTTTTTGTTAAGAACTACAACCAAAACCGACCGCAGAAAACGAGTTCCACAATAATAAAAGCTGATGATGTGGCGTTTTTAAAACTAAAAACATGAAAAAAAAACATCCTATTATAAATACTATATATATATATATATATATATATGTTGTAGGCTTACAAGTAGAGCAATCTTTGCCGCAGTCACAAAGGCCGGTGGACCATTCGCCGGAAGTGGTCATATCTGACCGATCAGTCGGTGGTTTGAACTTTGAAGTGGTGGTGAATCATTTAGGTGTTGTGCACAACTTATTTATAGCCACATCATGTATATACCTATTCTGTCTTTTACGTGGACATATTTTATTATGAATATGCATGATGGCACGTGTCTCTACATAAAATAAACATCATGATTTTAAGTCCCTCCGTATAGTGGGGCTTGGTATAGCATCAATACCGCTACGGGGCGTTATAGGCTGGATCTTCTTCTCCTTTGCAAAAATTTTCACGGGAGCCATACCCTTCACCATTTGTTTTCCTTTCACACACATATATATATATATATCAATATATGTATAATTGAAAGGGTATAACCCCACTACACACTCAGGTTATATAACCCCTCATAACACCCCCTCCCCTTTCTTACACATTGCCACTTGTCACATAACCCTCCACTATTATACTCCATTGGGCCTTATGACTACACATTGCCTCATCATCATCATAGTGATTAGTAAATCCCATCAATAGCAAAACTAAGGTAGAGTCTGAAGATGGTAAGATGTAAACAACATTACCTCTACCCCGAAGGAATAGAGAGGTTGCTTCCAGTGAGACCCCCGACTCGATAGTAGCTTTGCATCAAGCCTTGGACATAAGACACATGACACTCAACAATCGAGACAAAGGCCAATTAATGTATGTATCCCAATGTCTTTCAGCTATCAACGCCACCACATGATGCATGATCAATCGTCCGTCAATCCGTCACTTTTAACGTTATTTTCACGAATAACTTTAAAATTAATGCAATTTCACTTTTTTCCACTGAGGGCCCACACACACACACACATATGTGTTTGTGTGTATATATATATATATAGGGAGAAGATCATGCGAGAACCACCTCTTATTGCGAGAACCGCGAGAACCAATGTGAACACACCAAAAATGCCTAAAAATAGCTAAAAATCACACAAAAATTTTTTTTTTTATTTTTTTAATATTTTTTAGGATAAAATCGCTACTTTTCGAACCCAAAAAAAAAAAATTATTTTTTTTTAAAATTTTTTTTTTTTTTTTTTAAAAAAAAAGTTTTTTTTTTTTTATTCGAAAAGTGGCGATTTTAACCTAAAAAATATTAAAAAAATCAAAAAAAAATTTTTGGATTTTTTTTGGATTTTTTTTAGATTTTTTTAGGTTTTTTGGGGGTTTAGTTTTTAGCATTTTAGCTTGGGGGGGGGGGGGGGGTTTAGGTTTTTGGGGGGGGGTGGGGGAGGGGGGTTTAGGCTTTTTTTTTGGGGGGGGGGGGGGGGTTAGGTTTTTTTTTTGGGGGGGGGGGGGGGTGGGGGGTTTAGGTTTTTGGGTGGGGGGGGGTGGGGGTTAGGTTTTTTTTTAGGTTTTTTAGCTATTTTAGGTTGTGTTCACATTGGTTCTCATGGTTCTCACAATAAGAGTGGTTCTCGCATGAGCCCCTCCCTATATATATATATAGAGAGAGAGAGAGAGAGAGAGTTGGGTTCATTTCTGAACTCTAAATAATTGCAGAACTTTCAGAACTCCTAATAATTGCAGAACTTTCAGAAGTGAAAGCTAGTGATAGCAATTTGGTTAAAAACAACTAAAAGCATCTCCAAAATTTCTTTTAATAATTTAGCAAGTGACATCATTTCGGTTACAAATACATTCGAGCATCTTCATTGCTAATGAAGAGCCGGCACACTGGCACTGGACAAACGACTAAAAAGGGGATGCAAGAATTAGAGGTGGCATATGCTTCTAGTAATGGACGTTCATGCGTTCACTAATTAACTGGTTTAAACTTCTCCTGTTACTTCTTTTAAAAATGATGATTTTATCCTTACAACTAAAGGGAAAAAAATGTGTACGACATGGTTTAAAAGAAATTTGTTATAATCTTCACATTTTTTTATATCTTTTCTTTCTTTTTCGAGTAAATTATCATTTTAGTCCCTAAGGTTTGGTTCAAATTGTCATTTTAGTTCAAATAATTTTATTTCTCCTCTGTGTCCCTGACTTTTCCATTTTCTTGCTATTTTGATCACATTGTCTAACTCAGTCTAAAATCTGGTTATAACCAGGGGTATTTTTGGCATAACTGTTGTGTAGTGATAACCAGAGGTAGTTTACAACATAATTTATAAACCTCATAATAATTTAATGCCAAAAATACCCCTGATTATAACATGGTTTTTAGACTAAGTTAGGCAATGTGATCAAAATGGTAATAAAAAGGAAAAGTCAGGGACCCAAAGGAGAAAAAAAACTATTTTGACTAAAATGACAATTTGAACAAAAACTCAGGGACTAAAATGGCAATTTACTCTTCTTTTTCTTATATTTTCTTTTATTTCTTTTTCTTTTTAACTTCAAATTTTTAGGCCACTTACAATTTAGTTGGTTAATTGGATTTTAATAATCTCATCTAGAGTTGGTTGGTCACTGGCAGTCCCACCATTGAATATTAATACTGACGGTCTCACCTTTTAAGTATTTTTTTTTCTCACTGGAACTCCGTTAAAAAAAGTTAACGGGCTTAAGTTTTTGTTTGGAGCACTGTTTCTAGGTAAGTTCTAAATCAATCGACTCGTGTTCTCGATCACTTTTTTAGTGCGACCTAGGTATTATTTTACGGGAGTGCGAACGAGAGGTTTAACCAATTTTTAAGATGTGCGCTCATGATTTTACCCAATAAAATACATTAATTTATTTTCAAGAGGTACGTCCGTCCATCCAACTCACTACCTAGTTCCGTCCCTCGGTCCCTGCATTTTTTCTTGTTTTTGTTAAGAACTACAACCAAAACCGACCGCAGAAAACGAGTTCCACAATAATAAAAGCTGATGATGTGGCGTTTTTAAAACTAAAAACATGAAAAAAAACATCCTATTATAAATACTATATATATATATATATATATATATATATGTTGTAGGCTTACAAGTAGAGCAATCTTTGCCGCAGTCACAAAGGCCGGTGGACCATTCGCCGGAAGTGGTCATATCTGACCGATCAGTCGGTGGTTTGAACTTTGAAGTGGTGGTGAATCATTTAGGTGTTGTGCACAACTTATTTATAGCCACATCATGTATATACCTATTCTGTCTTTTACGTGGACATATTATACTACATCTTAAAATAGAAAGTCGGTGATGCCGACAAATGACACTTTTGCCCTTTTGTCTTCACATGTACTATATATCATTTTCTTTTGTCTTTTGTCGTTTGTTTGCTTTCTTCCCAGATACACAAAACACAGACAAATAAAACCCTAGCTCCTTCTCCCCTTCAAACACCGTCATCCCCTCCTCCTCCTCCCATCGCCGCCGTCCAACTACACCACTAATCCAGACGATTACAATCTTCTAGAAGCAGTCGGTTACGGCGCCAGTGCCACCGTCTACCGAGCGATCTATCTTCCGTCTAATCATGTTGTTGCCGTTAAGTGTTTGGATCTCGAACGCATCAACAGTAATCTGGTATTTCTCTTACTAATTACTTACTTATTGTTCATGTTTTCATTTCATTTTGCTAATTAATTAATTAATTCAGCTATTTAAATTAGGGCGTTTTTGCTGCGTTTTGATTGAATTGAATTGATTTCGTGTTTCATTTAGGTTTGTGTTAGTGATCGTAATTCGTATGCACGGATATGTGTTGACTTTTTAGTTTTTACTAATTCAACATCATGATATGTTTTTGTGTGACATTAATTGTGGAGTTGAAATTGAAATTATGCTTAAAGTGTTTAATATTATGGAATTATTATTGATCTTAGAAGTTGAAGCTTGAGTCATTAGGTATATGAAAGACTTGAAATTGTATCGGTTCGAGTTTAAGTTGCTGTAGTCCGAGTAGATGTGTATGTGTAGTGAAGTTTATGAAGTTTTATTTGTGATCTGTAGATAATTATTTGTTATAAAGATTTGCCTTTTGAGCTTACTTAAGTGTAAAATCATTAACTGCATAAAAATTAGGGCTAGCCACCGTAGTTACGTGATAATATTGTTGAATTTTGCTGCAAGAAAGAGATTATAAGGTAAAAAATAAGTGTTACGGTTAAATGCTGAGCTGTTGATAATATCTAGGCGTTTGAAAGAAAATTAATTAATGTTAATTTTCACTAAATTTAGGAATATAAGTTTATTATCAGAATCTGATTGATTCTCTTCATGTCAAGCCGGCATCTCCTCCTCCCCTTCACACACCGTCGATCCCCTCTTTCTTCCTCGCCGTCGCTGGTGCTGCTGCCCTCCGGTTCGCCGTCGATGCTGCTGCTGCCCTCCGCCACGCCACGCCACCCTGTCGCTGCTGCTGCTCTCTCCCTTGCCACGCCGTCGATCTCCTCCCTTCTCCCTTGCTACTTCACCGAATCAAGTATGTTTCTTTATCTTCAAGAATTGTTTTTTCCTTTTTTAATGTTATGATATGTACAGACAATCCATGTGTCAAAATCGATACTTTGGTATATTTTAGTATATTTGCATTTTAGACAAGTTCATTTTCTTGCTTAGAGTTATTGATTGATTGAAACATATAAACATGTCCGCTGCATTTGGTGTATGCTTATATTATTCGACTGTTTCTCCTAGAATGTTTAGGGAATGTATGTTCTACACACTTCTATTTCCCCCTTCGTATTAGTGTATGCTTATATTATCCGCTGCATTTGGTGTATACTTGGTATGGCTGGTAATTCCATTCAATTTGCTGCACTATAAGTTCGTCCCAATGTTTGCATATTAGTTTGTTTTCACCTTAAAGTTTGACTATTATTAAGTTAATGATTATTGCTTGATGCATTGAGTTGAAATGGAATTTGATTATATGAATACAGGTGGTGTAGGTTTACCTATGTATATTAGAGCAATACGAGTTAATATAACTTTCGACGCCGCCGCAACGCGCGGCGGGTCAAAATCCTAGTTTTATTATGAATATGCATGATGGCACGTGTCTCTACATAAAATAAACATCATGATTTTAAGTCCCTCCGTATAGTGGGGCTTGGTATAGTATCAATACCGCTACGGGGCGTTATAGGCTGGATCTTCTTCTCCTTTGCAAAAATTTTCACGGGAGCCATACCCTTCACCATTTGTTTTCCTTTCACACACACACACACATATATATATATATATCAATATATGTATCAATATCTATACTATCTATAAAAGGAGCTTAGAGCATGACCTCACTTTGCTTACGTGTCATGATATTAGGTATGCCACATAGGCTGCCACATAGACTCCGCTGATGTCATAAATCTGATGTCATAAATCTGATTTTTTTTAATATATATGTATATACAATCTGATATTTAAATTAAAAACTTGTCTTTTTTTAGGAGGCAAATTTCAAAATGCAAATTCAAAATTCAAAATCAAATCATAATTTCAATCCTGTCTCTCTCAAATATAGTCCACCATCATTTTTAAAATTCAAACCATCATCTTCAACCTTCTCTCTCTAAAACTCATTTTCAAAAATTTCAAATCTAGAACTCTCTCTAAATCGATTGTTATTCAAGACTGGTAATTTGTTCAATATCTGCAACTCGATATCGATTCACAGCTGGTACAACAAAACAACTCGATTGGTATATCTTTTGGATTTTGATCGACTGAGAAATCTTATCTCTCTCTCTTCCGATCTTCAATCTCCGTCTCCAAGGTATAATCTTGTCTCATTGTTTTTATGTTTTTCTTTAATGTATCACAATTTGTGTTCATCTTTCTTTGAACTTCAATCAAAACCCTAATGGGTTTAATTATTTTAAAATCACTTTGATTATAAAAAAAATTGATTGTTTTCTTTTCAATTTATTTGCCATTGGATCGCTCCAGGATCCTATTCACCTCAGCCGCAATCCATTATTTTTGGCATCGGAGAGGATGTGGATCATCAAGCACCGCTTGGAGATTGTTTGTTAAAGATCTCCAGATTTAGGTGCAATGGTGAGTGCTCGTGATTTCATATTCAAACCTATCTCTATCCCTTTTAAGTCTATGCTAATTTTTGACGTTTTTTTTTACAATATAATGACATGGAACATTTTATAGAGGTTTGATTTATTAAGAAATTGAAGTATCTAAGGTTAGGATAGATTAATAGATGTTGCTATTGGTATTTGATATTTTGATGATGTTTTGGTGAACTAGGGTTTTTGGAATTGGGGAATTAGGGTTCGTAATATGAATATGTTGATTGTAAGGCAAGGCTGCAACATCCCATTTTTTTTAATTAGAAATTTGAATCCATACAAGTATCAACAGGGATTTATGTTTTTTTTTTTCCTTTTTAGAAGAAATCCAAGCATTTTAAAATACATATTTAATGGATGTGCAGATTGAATACAATTGGACATTAAACATCAGGCCTCATTTTGTAACAAGTTTGTTCCTGGACTCCTTAACTATACTCTTTTTCCTCTTTTAGAAATTTTCATGTGTGTATTTTTGTCGGATATGTTGCTTCAGATGGCCTTAAACATTGTATGTTTGAAGTATCATGTTTGAAGTATCTTTAGCTGACCTCCGAAACGACGAGGATTACACCTATAGAAAAAACCGTTTGAGAGCCGATGATGTCCAAGGAAATAACTTCTTGACCAATTTCAGGTTATGATATAATATCTGAATACATTGTTTTTTATTATTTTTACTTCTGCAAATTCATTTATGATTTCCTGTGTCGTTCTAGGGCATGGGCTTCACTACCGACAAAGTGAGATATCTTGTGAATAAAGGATAGTCTTTCATTGAGGCTCATGTTGACGTGAAAACTATTGATAACTACACTTTAAGAATACCAAAACACTCACCATCACTTTAAGAAAGGACATTTTCTCCTGGTGTATTTGTTTTTTCAATAAGAAAATGACTATTCGTAAGAAGTTGAGATACGGTCTTCTTGAGCGTGACAAGGTAGGCAACCTTATTAATTACTTTCTATTTTTTTATAATTGATTAGTTGTTTTATTCTGGTGTGCTAATATCTATATCTATCTACTTATCTATAAGAGGAGAAGTAATGCAGATGTAAATTTGGGTACTTGTCAAGACCACTTAGCTCAAGCAACAACAACTGGTATTACACAAACCCCACTGATCCTTTTTTTAGTTTTCTAATATTTGGATATGAAACTTTGTATAAAAGGGTGTTTGTGCAGGGGCGTTATGGTAATTAACTATTTTTAAAGAGGAATATGGTATGATCAATGATATGTGTGTTAAGTTTAATAAGTTATGTATGAGTTGATGTATTGGCCTAAAATATCATTTATGTGTTTGGTTCTAAGCCAAAAGATTAGCTCAACTTAGGATTAACTTATTAAACTTAACATCTCAAAGATATAATAAGACGCAATCATGTAAGAATTGTCCACTGGTAAGCAAAATTATGTTTTTATGATACTGATAATGACTCTATGTTTTTAATTATGATTTTTATGTTTTTGAAGGGGTTTTCCTGTTTGGTTGAAGTATGTTCTTAAAATTAGCTTCTGAATTGATAGTGAACCTTTCAAGGTCATCTTCTACCCCTACTTATGAACTTTGATGGGAATGAGTCTTGCTTATTCTTCATGCAGAATTGAAGATCAATAAGGGTGGATGTTGATATTGAGGACTCATTGGCATATCCAAAGCTTGAAAGTGATGTAAAGGAAAATTAACCATCTATTAGTTATCATAATTGCTTCTACTCTCATTGTAATTCAACATAATGACTAACATGTTTAATTACAAGATATGATGTTGAGATTTTGCAACTGTTTTTACCTTCTTACTTGGTGTATATGAGTTTTGAAGAAATGTTTTGGTTAGTTATGAATTTCACTTTTCTCACTGTTTCTATCTTTTTTCCCTTCTTTTTTTTTCAGTTTAAACCAGACGAGATGAAAGCCATAAGTGAAGAATTCGAAGAAGCTTGTACCCTTGTACCAACAGGTTTATTCCTCGCAGGTGCAGAATAAATGGTTTACCCAGTTAAAGAAAAAATTATAAATAATGAAAGCATTAATCTAAAGCTTATGCATTATTAATAGATGGTGGACAACTTTCAATATATTTGAGCTATTCCTTTTTAACTATGTTTTATTTGACCCGTTTAAGATTAAAAAAAACCAAAGCAACCCATTGATAAGCTATGGGTCGAAACTGCCACCTAATCATATAAATACATGTGCTAGACTGTTGCATATTCAGGGTGATCTATTACATTTAGTTACTTCTTTTTATGTTATTAGGGTTATTATACTTTCTGTTTAACTAATGAATCAGGGTTTTTGTTCTTGTAGTGCCCGTGCGTTTATCACCCTCGGAACTTGGCAAACATGCAGTTGAGCTAGAGAAAAGAACAATTTAGTTAACCAAAGAAGAATGTATGATATAAAGAGTGCACGTCCCTTTTTTAAAAGTATTATGAAAGGTGTACTTGATAAATAAGTTTATATGTAAAATAGATGCAATTTCTTGTCGTAATTAAAGGCTTAAAGCTTATCTGGCTGTACATAGAGGCGCACGCCTTGGCTTTTGTGACCAAAACGCCTCAGAGTGCCTTGCACTTTTTTTAAACAAGCTTGTAGACTAATATCAATACTGCCAATAAATTGTACTGATGTAAATTTGGGATATTGAAACTGAAAATCTTTACAGTTTTATTTCATATTCAAAGTGTTGTTATGTTGCAGGAAAAGAGATGTAAAGAATGCAAGCAATAGAAGTCAGCAGGTTTTATTAGTGCCAGTGCTCTTGGAATGGCTTGTGGCCCTGCAACTGCTGACGTGTTACAAGTTAAGTTCAAGGCTTACAAGATCACTATTTGATATGGCTCTCGGTCTCATTTAAAGAACTTGGTCACCTCTCTCAAGGAGATGATCATGTTCCTGAACGTAGCACAAGTATGCTGTCATCTCTCTCAAGGAGATGATCATGTTCCTAATCGGCTATGCGAACCGGATACTTAAGATACATGGACAGGTACATCAATAATGCGTAATAAATAAGGTAAATTTGTTACCACTTTTTGTTCTATTAAAAAATTTTGCTATTTGTTTTCAAAAGAAATTTACTTAAGGTAGATCTGTACAGGGTAAACTTTTACAAACACGACCATTAATGTTTATCTCTTTTTGTCGTGTCTTTCGACTTCCACGTGCCTGAGATTTTGATAAGTTTGTAGAGTGCATCCGCCACTTCCCAACCCATATTATAACTTAACTAAAATCCTTTGGGTCTTAATGTGAATCTCAGTTATAGTGATATAGATGATGATACTAAAATCACCAACAATAACCATAGTTGGTTTTTATCCAAATGCCATTATTTTCGCCAAAGTAAGATAGAAAAGAGACTTAAACCAATTTATTTATCCATGGTTTATTCATTATATTATATAGTACGGGTCAATTTTAAATCATTCTATAGTACAAGTCAATTTATTTATTTAAAAAACGCGTGATGCATATGTAATTGTGACTTAACTTTGAATGTAGTTGTTTGATAGCTCCTTCAAAGAATGTCTTCGACAAGGTGAATTCTCTGTGACGTGTTGGAAGGATTTATAACTGGAAAATAGATTGAAGATTCACAGTCGGTTAGTGTTGCTCATAAGTTGGCCTCTTTCTTACTGTAATACCAATTTAGTGTTGCTCATAATTTTTATTGTATTATATGTTAGTTGATTCAACCAAGAGAACAAGCCTTTTTTAGTCAAAGATTCATTTTTTTACTTTAACAAAGTAGACCGGCTATATCTTGCATTTGATGAGGTATTGGTGCTATTTTATATATAACAAACTTTTATATCTCGCATTTGATTTTCTTATAGTTTTTGTTTAATGTCTAGCCCTAGATCAAGTTGTTCCAGTTCTCATTTATCTCTTTATCCTTCGACGAGACAGGCACACACATAAGGTCTACTGCCGAAATTTAAAGCAAGTAATAGCAGCCCGTCGTTTACTTCTATCGAGAAATCAGGACATATCGATCCAGGAGGGCATCATGGAGGATCATATCTTCTATTGACCAAAAGAAAGAGAGCCGTGGGAATGAAGATCATGTCAAGCTAATTAAGGACTATAGGGCGAGAAACGAGACCGAACTAAGCAAAATTTATGACGGATCATATGTTTAACATTGTTTTATAAAGATATGTAATTAAACACAACGAATTTAAATAATATATTATAATATGTTTTTTAGTATTTGATTCCGATCGTTATTAGAACATTAACAATGGACCTTTACTGAATTTTACACTAACAATGTGTCAAAAAAAATTAACATCATATATAAGAAGTTATTAGACAACATAAAATTAGGTCATGCTTTCATTTTCGACAAAATATTATCAATTACTTACCTTATTTCTATATCAAACATGTACACTAAAACAAATTGTCTTTAACATTGTTTTATAAAGATATGTAACTAAACATAAAGAATTTAAATAATATATTATAATATGTTTTTTAGTATTTGCTTCCAATCGTTATTAAAACAAACCCGTGTGTTCACACGGGTGTACAACTAGTATGTATAATTGAAAGGGAGGTTATATAACCTCTCATAACACCCCCTCCCCTTTCTTACACATTGCCACTTGTCACATAACCCTCCACTATTATACTCCATTGGGCCTTATGACTACACATTGCCTCATCATCATCATACTGATTAGTAAATCTCACCAATAGCAAAACTAAGGTAGAGTCTGAAGATGGTAAGATGTAGACAACCTTACCTCTACCCCGAAGGAATAGAGAGGTTGCTATCCAGTGAGACCCCCACTCGATAGTAGCTTTGCATCAAGCCTTGGACATAAGACACATGACACTCAACAATCGAGACAAAGGCCAATATGTATCCCAATGTCTTTCAGCTATCAACGCCATCACATGATGCATGATCAATCGTCTGTCAGTCCGTCACTTTTAACGTTATTTTCACGAATAACTTTAAAATTAATGCAATTTCACTTTTTTCTACTGAGGGCCCACACACACACACATATATGTGTGTGTGTGTGTATATATATATATATATATAGAGAGAGAGAGAGAGAGAGAGAGTTGGGTTCATTTCTGAACTCTAAATAATTGCAGAACTTTCAGAACTCCTAATAATTGCAGAACTTTCAGAACTCTAAATAATTATAGAACTTTTAGTGAAAGCTAGTGATAGCAATTTGGTTAAAAACAACTAAAAGCATCTCCAAAATTTCTTTTAATAATTTAGCAAGTGACATCATTTCGGTTACAAATACATTCGAGCATCTTCATTGCTAATGAAGAGCCGGCACACTGGCACTGGACAAACGACTAAAAAGGGGATGCAAGAATTAGAGGTGGCATATGCTTCTAGTAATGGACGTTCATGCGTTCACTAATTAACTGGTTTAAACTTCTCCTGTTACTTCTTTTAAAAATGATGATTTTATCCTTACAACTAAAGGGAAAAAAATGTGTACGACATGGTTTAAAAGATTTTTTTTTTTTTTTTTTACAAAGCAATGGCAGGTAGTCGGGCAACAAGTTGTGCCGCAATCCTTTTTTTTTACAAAGAAATTTGTCATAATCTTCACATTTTTTTTATATCTTTTCTTTCTTTTTCGAGTAAATTATCATTTTAGTCTCTCAGGTTTGGTTCAAATTGTCATTTTAATTCAAATAAATTTTTTTCTCCTCTGTGTCCCTGACTTTTCCATTTTCTTGCTATTTTGATCACATTGTCTAACTCAGTCTAAAATCTGGTTATAACCAGGGGTATTTTTTGGCTTAACTGTTGTGTAGTGATAACCAGAGGTAGTTTACAACATAATTTATAAACCTCATAATAATTTAATGCCAAAAATACCCCTGATTATAACCTGGTTTTTAGACTAAGTTAGACAATGTGATCAAAATGGTAAGAAAAATGAAAAGTCAGGGACACAGAGGAGAAAAAAAACTATTTTGACTAAAATGACAATTTGAACAAAAACTCAGGGACTAAAATGGCAATTTACTCTTCTTTTTCTTTTTTCTTTTTAACTTCAAATTTTTAGGCCACTTACAATTTAGTTGGTTAATTGGATTTTAATAATCTCATCTAGAGTTAGTTGGTCACTGGCAGTCCCACCATTGAATATTAATACTGACGGTCTCACTTTTTAAGTATTTTTTTCTCACTGGAACTCCGTTAAAAAAGTTAACGGGGTTAAGTTTTTTTTTCCGAATTTCAAACTGTTGTTTTAGGGCTTTTGATCAGAACGAGAACACGAGTCGATTGATGTAAAACTTACCTAGAAACAGTGCTCCAAACAACTTGTTTTTGTTAATTGGAAGTTTAAACACCGGAATTGAAGCACCGTTTCGAGGTAAGTTTTACATGGATCGACTCATATCCTTGTTTTGATCAAAACTCATAAAACATCAGTTTGAAATTCGAAAAAAACATAACTCTGTTAGCTTTTTTTAATAGGTTGACCTCACAACATGTTTCTTCATTTCCTATTCATTGCCTCAGTTCCTTGCTCATTGTATCTTGTTTTGTTATATAGTGACTCGTCTCCGTCAAGGGTTTGAGTCCTGCTGTGGACTGTGAAGTATAATTAGAAGTAGATTAGTTGGGTGTGTGTGTGTCAGTATGTGAGGTAGTGGAGAGTTCAAATGAGAAGAATTTTTTTGTAAGAATAAAAAAGAAGAAATTTTAACCAATAAGAATGCTTTATTTTACTTCATTTAATATAAGTATTTAATATTACTATAAGGGTACATTGGTAAATCTACATAGGTCATTAATGTGTAGTTTTCCTCTTTAATAGCTAACTAAGGGGCTGTTTGGCAACATCTGAATGATTAAGTGCTGAACCAATAAGAGGTCTGAAGCATTAAGTGCTGAACCAGTAAGAGGTCTGAACCATTAAGAGTCGGTATAATGCTTAACCGTTCAGAGGCAAATGTCTGACCAATTCAAATTATAGGTCTTAACCATTCAGACTCTGTATAAAACTTAACCATTCAGAGGCAAATGTCTGAACCATTCAGACATCTGCTTACGAAACAAACAGTCTGAACAATTAAGTGTTGAACCAATAAAAGGTCTGAACCATTAAGAGTATTGGACTGCATTCTTAGACTAGGGTTTATTAGTATAAGCCCACGGGCTCGGTTAGGTTTCTAGGGTTCCTTGTGATCTCTATATATTGTAATCAAACATATCAATAATATCAATCAAGTCTTTCATATTCTTACATGGTATCAGAGCCAACCTACGCTCTATATCGTTTACGCCGCGTCACACACAAATAACAAAACCCTAATCATCACCACTTGAGAAAAACCCTAGACAGGGCGGCATGCCGCCACTGCCGCCGCCCTGTCCGGCCCCCGTTCGTTTCCTATCATTCTTTTTTTTTCTTATTTCACGTTCTTAATAAAGTCTCAATTACGGTTCCAAACAATATCCCCTGTTCGCCACACTGATCTGAAAATTGAGCGTGCTTGCTCCGCTGTGCAGTCTCGGTCATCCCGTTGTTTTCTTTTTGAAGACACAAAGCAATTGCCATTCAAAATAAAACAAAAGCACGATAGTTTTTTTCTTTTGGTGACATGTTGTTAACATCACATATGACTTTCATGCACAACTTTTTGTGCTAAATTTCGTTTTGTGATTCAGCATTATCGAACACGCCAAATAAAAATAATAATTGGTTTTATTATCGAGCAAGAATTTCTGAATTTGTTTTACGGTCGCTGATCCCGTCACGAGCCCTAAATAGGACTATAGTCCCATGCCGTTGTCGCCGGTGATTTTTGAGCCGCTACGCCACGCCATTCTTTTGTAGGACTACGGTCCTCTGGCGACGCCGTTTAGTTGAGCCGCTCTTTCTAGCAGGACTATGGTCCACTAGCCGCCAGCCGTGTTGCCGCATCACATGCTGGACTACGGTTCGCAACCGTGCCGTTCATTGTCAGCGTGGCCATCAATCTTAGACCACGGTTTGATCACTTAGATCTACGGATCTATATTCTCTCTCTTGTTGCCTCTTGACCATGATCACCGGCCTTCGCCCTCTATCTTTCTTGGGTCTACGGATCTCACTTCTTTTCGAAGTCCTCGCATGACTACGGTCATCAGTGTACCGTTCGACACACAGCTGCACGACCACGGTCGCTAGATGTCTATTTGTTTCTTTTCTTTCTTTCGTTATCCGGTCCACGGTCCGCCGCCACCGATCTCGGCCTATCAAACCACGGTTTGATCAGATCTCTTTCCTTGATCTACGGATCTCACTTCTTTTTTAAGTCGCGCCTGACCACGGTCACCGGCCTTCACCATTTCTCTTAGACACACTGCGCTCAACCATGGTCGTCGGTTGTCTTCTACAGCCTTTCTTCCTTGTTCGTCTTGCCATGGCCGACTGGGATCTTGCTTGTCATGTGTTATTATTCCGGGAACTAAGAAACTAAAGCAGTGGAAGCCGTACACCGATTTAACGTGAAGTAGAATACGGATTGTTATTTCTTCTGGCAAAACCAAGTTTTTTTGGCAGAAATTTGGACCTACGAGTCAAGAACCGAGATTGAGACCAGTTTATTTTTATTGTTTTGTTTGTTTTTTTTTCAGTCTCAACGTCCGACTTTCTACCGCTCAGACTGCGGGGGAGTTTTGGACTGCATTCTTAGACTAGGGTTTATTAGTGTAAGCCCACGGGCTCGGTTAGGTTTCTAGGGTTTTTGTGATCTCTATATATTGTAATAAAACATATCAATAATATCAATCAAGTCTTTCATATTCTTACAAAGAGCCTCATTAAGGGGTAAACAAACAGCCCCTAAATTAATTTTTTTGTAACTTATCTTCAAAATATATATTTTTTCAAAAGAAATAAAATAAAATAATTTAAAGTGTAGGATAAATTACGAGTTGTGTAAGATAAATTACGAATTGTGTAGCATAAATTTCAACGTGTATGATGAATTCGAAATATGTAGGATAACTTTTGATATGTGTAGGCAAAAAAAGTTAGTGTGGAGGACAATAGTCTTTATGACTAATTAATTAGTAAAAAATGATAATAAATGATATAAGTGAAAAAACTTTTTAATGTTTTACAAAATTACCCTTTGTTCTTTTTGTTCTCAATTAAATTTTCTTCTCAAATGAACCTTCTCCATGTGAGATATTATCCTAAAAAAACTGGATCTTTTAATCTCACTAGCTCACTACAGTCACTAAAATCGTCAGTTTACCCGTCGTCAACGCCATCGAGCATACTCTTAGTCTGCCCCAACATGAGTGAGGTTTTCAAGTTCTTCTCCCAATATTACCCCATGTCAAAAAAAAAATTATATACATGTTCTTGATCAAATATTTGTAGTAGCTCGTGTTAAAATTTTATTTAGAGGCAATGAATTCGTATTGTTGTTGTCTCAAATCAACCAATTCAAGTCTTTTTCTTTTTTTGTTGTTTTCAATAACTGGTCATATATTTAGGTATTTGTCTCGATTAGAAATAAAACATGTAACATGTTCAATGAATAATTCATCTATGATGTAACATGTTCAATCAACAGTTATTGGTCTTCGTCTTTTTCATACACGAATTAGCTAGCCTTAGCGTCAAATGTGTGTAAACATCTCCTGGAATCGCAGATTAGGCAATAGTTTCCTAAATAAAACTTTTGTTGTTTTGGTCGAGGTTAGAGGAGTGGCGAGTAGCTTTAGAGGGCCAGGGCCTACGGATTAGTCGATCTAAGACTGAGTATCTACACTGTGATTTTAGTGGTGTAGCCGATGATGATGACACCCAAATCACCATTGAGGATCAATTGGTCCCACAGGTAACTAAATTTAAATATTTGGGGTCGTTTGTACAAAGAGATGGTGACATAGATAGTGATGTAACCCATCGCATACAAGATGGCTGGTGTAGATGGAGGGCAGCCAGTGGGGTATTGTGCGATAGGAGGTTCCCAACTAAACTAAAGGGAAAATTTTACAGAGTAGCAGTTAGGCCTGCTATGCTATATGGAACAGACTGTTGGGCTATCAAGAAGACACAAGCGCGCAAGATGGAGGTAGCAGAGATGAGGATGCTGAGGTGGATGTGTGGTCACACGAGGTTAGATCGTATAAGAAATGAGGTTTTTTAGGAAAAGATTAGGGGTGGCTAGTATATCAGATAAGATTAAGGATGGGAGATTGAGATGGTTTGGGCATGTGAAGCGGAGACAAACGACGGCACCAGTTAGAATAGTGGAAACTCTTATTGTGGAGGGGAGAAGAGGAAGAGGCAGACCCAAACTGACATGGGATGAGCAGATTAGGTATGATTTACTAAAGTTGCATCTTTCTGAGGACATGGTCCAAGATAGGACTGCGTGGAGACATAGGATTAGGGTTAAGGACTTTTAGGGGATATTGCAGAATGGTCTTAGGTGTATTTCAGGGACGTAGGTTTTCTTATTCTTTAAGTGACCTTACCGGTGATTGCATTCCTGTGTTCATGCCCAAATGTTGTATGATATTATACATGATTTACATTGATAACTTTCTTGGTATTGCTGACTTCTTATTTCTATGTTCTTTGACTTGGTGTGTTGGTATGATGTTCGTTTTGGAGCCGAGGGTCTCTCTGGAAGCAGCCTCTCTATCGCTAGGGATAGAGGCAAGGTCTGTCTACATCCCACCCTCCCCAGACCTTATAAGTAGCTTTCCTATTTGTGAGATTTACTGGGTATGGTTGTTGTTGTTGTTTTGGTCGAAATGTGATTCAACATATAGACATGTGCCATATGAATGTTTAATACCTAAATAAAATATTGAGTATTAAAATTAAAGAGAAGCTAAAAAATTTAGATTATAACTAATGTGTATAGAATTATACATCTTTATTCCATAGCTATATCCTCGTTTTGAGTATGTTTATTGGAAATTTCACGAAACTTGTCTAAATTGTGGATTTCAAGGTTTGGTTGATGATTCAACAAATATACGAATAGAATTCGAATATTTCATCAAAGAGTGAAAGATTTGACGTATGCATATTGTGAATTTCCAGGTTTAGTTGATGATTCAACAAATATACAAAAAGAATTAGAATGCTTCATCAAAGAGTGAAAGATTTGGCGTATGCTGTGCAGAAGCAAGGCGGTGCCTTACATAGGAAGGAGCACATCGCGCCCAACATGAACGCAATCGTGCCCCACATGAGCACGATCGTACTTGTGATCTCACCTTTGACGTAGTTTGATGAACCGTAGACTATGCATGTTGAAGAGCCACAACCAATTAAATTTGTAGATTGGTCTTCTTGTAAACATGACCGCGACCACCTAGGCATGAGCATGCCAACCCAAGAGGCATGACCATCCTCGTGTCATGTTGTATGAAAACAACAATGTTATGCTTATTGGCAGGGCCGACTATTGGGACATTGAAATCAAGCAGCCGCTTGAGGCCACCATTATTCCAAGGCCTCTGAATTTGAAATTACATTTTATGGATAATTTGTTTTGGGCTTGGGCTGATGTGTATTAAAGAAACTAAATGAGAAGGAATAATAATAGAAATAGTGTCAGGGTTATTAGTGGCGGAGTTTGACCAAAAGTTACAAAGGGCGGAAAATCATAGGACCCAATTTATATATTGTATAAATATTTAGGCAAAATAATTGGGGGGACAATCCTATATAATTTTAAAATTTTCGAACAACAAAATAGGAAATTTTACACTTCTAACCGAAATATTTGGGGGGCGGGTGCACCCCCCACTTTACACTAAGCTACGTCTCTGAGGGTTATGTTTGCTTTTAGGCTTAGAAGTTAAGTTATCTGTTTAATCGATTACTTTTATTGTTCATTATTATAACAACTTTTGTTAGTTAATTAGATTTTAGATTAGTCACTTGATTATTCAGTTAGTTGATTTTTTTTTTTTTTTTTTTTGAAAATAATTGTTTAGGTCCAATCGTTAGACTATTGACTTATGCACTAAATTTGCTAATCGTTTACATCATAATAGTTTAAACATGATTCAACTGATTTTGTTCAAGGCTTGTTTACTTTATTCAAAAAGGTCTCATAATTTTATTTCGTTTTAGGCCACTAAAAACGTCAAGCCGGCCCTGCTTATTGGACTTTGTTTATATGTATTGATCTGTACTTCGAATCTTTTTATTTTCTTCATCAAAATGTATAAGGTATGTGGACACTTGTCAAAATTGTTGCTATGTATTCATATTTTTATTCATTGTTTTGGCTCGTCATATTCGCATCATCTAATTATACTAACATTAACATTAGGTCTTGTGTAATGGGGCTTTATATCACGGGAACAAGGGCCAAAGCGTCGCCCAACACCACTACTGGGGGCACTATGAGGGTGAAATATTTTGGAGCCGCGATACACATAGCGGCGTTAATCCTCTGTACAATGTTTCCCCCACTCACACACACATATATATACATACATATGTATGTATAATTGAAGGGTTATATAACCCCCTTACCACTACACCCTCTTGTGATATAAAACCCCATAAAGCCCCTCTCTTAAGCATTTCACCACTTGTCGTATAACGTCCCCAAAGGGGCTTTAAGCGTAAAGAAAGTCACGTAGATAATGGTTGGTTTGCAAAGGGCATGGCAACGTGGGTGGTGACCAGAAGGCTGTGGCACATATCAAATACACGACTATTAAGTGGAATATTTTTCAAGAGGATTACATTGTTTCAATATGTTTGTTTTTTGCTTTGTTTATTCAATTATTCTTTCCACTTGATGATTGTGGACTAGAGTTTTGTTAGATTTGATGAAAAAAACCCTACAATGGATACTTAGTTTTGATTAAAGTTGTGATTTTTCATGTTTAATTAATTATGTTTTTATTCTTGGTATCATATGCATGTGTGTAGGTAAGGTTTTATGCAACCAAGTGGCAATTCAAATTTTATAGTTCCTTGAGTATGATATTGATATGATGTTAAAGTTACTTGGCAACACATATGCAACCACTGAGTTCGTTATCGGTAAAACATGACATTTTGGACAATGAAACCAATAAAATTAACCAATTATTTTTTGTAACGCCCAACCAGGTTAGGCTGATGTGTCACTTGTACAGTTATCAAAAATCAGTCAATTCATATATTTTAATGATTATAATAGGCAAATTGGATTCAAATAATCCCAATTTCTCAATTTGACCGATAATAATCCCAACTCAGTTATTTGCCGATAATAATCCGAACTGGTCCACTTTGGGCCGATAATAGTCCGCTTTTAAAAATAGCTTAACGGAGTTAAGTTTTTTTTCGAATTACAAACCTATGTTTTAGGGATTTTGATCAGAACGAGTATACGAGTCGATTTATGTAAAACTTACCTCGAAACGGTGCTCCAAACGGCTTGATTTTTCTTAATTGGAAGTTTAAACACCCGAATTGAAGCACGGTTTTCGTCGTTTGGGGCAGTATTTCGAGGTAAATTTTACATCAATCAACTCGTATCCCCGTTCTAATCAAAAGCCCTAAATCATCGGTTTGTAATTCGGAAAACAAAACTTAACTCTGTTAAGTTATTTTTAACGCAGACTATTATCGGCCAAAAGTGAACTAGTTTGGATTATTATCGGCAAATAACCGAGTTGAGATTATTATTGGTAAAATAGAGAAGGTCGGGATGCCACAATTATTTGGGATTAACAGAGAACGAAAGGATAGCTTGGGATCTTGATAATTGGATGTTGGAGCATCTGGGTTGAGGTTCGAATGCTTAAGTCAAGGTCGAGAAGATTACAGCTGAAGAGTCGTTAGGGTTTTTATGATTTAGTAATAGATCTAAATATATTGTCTCATCGTAGGAGGAGTGGTGTAAATTTGTAATTATGTAAGTTTGTGTGTTGTTTAGCACTCGGTTTTCAGGTGTGGTTGGTTTTTGATGAAGTTCTTAAAAAAACACTCCCACATCTTCCCAAAGTCATGCAATGTAATGTACACGGATGATGGAGGAGGAGCTTAAAAGATGGAAGATGACCACAAAAAAATAGGAAAGGAGAATGCAAAATATCATGAAATTATAATTTTCATGATCAGAATCAACCTCACTGTCTTGCTCTCCCTCTTTTTAGCTAGATTTTTCTGTATATACTTATTATACAAATATTATGTATTTAACTTTATTGTAATTAAAACTAGCAGTTTTCCACCGCGCTGCGCGGCGAAAATTCAGTTGGTATTGGTTCCCTTTGTTTCGGTAACGACACTCGCTATAGCAACTTAAAGGTAAAACTAAAAATAAAGCCGTGGTATGCCTAAACGGACATTGACACGTGTTTTAATCCATTGAAAACCATAAAAAAGAATACTGGTTCCGGTATTACCGACATCGGTATTGATGTTATTTAGCTGAAATCGGTTCAGTTCGTCACTTATCAATATTCGTATAGTTAATGATACAAAAAATACGTTTTTTAATATTGTTATCTGCACACGTATAGTTTTAAGATATGAAAATAAATTACTGTTCATTGTCAGTTTCTGTTCGATTTAGTACGATAGCGGCACGGTATTCATGTTCAACAAAAAAATTTATCGCAGTGTTGGAAAAAATTAATATAGTTGTGGAGTTAGATTTATATAAAAAGTGAATCTACGCAAGTTATAAGTTTAACAAAATACTTAAAATATTACGATCAAGTTAAAAAGAATACTTTAAAAAAATCAAATTAAAATGAATACTTTAAAAAAAAATTCACTGTTTATCCTCAATTCAAATTCATATAGATAACTAGTGTTTTTGACCGCGCCTTGCGGCGGTACGGTACCGTACCGTGAGCACTGTATCGATATCGCTTTGGTTTTCTATAGTAACAGTACGATACATGCACTAAGTATAGAAATCAACTTGTGTTATACATCGATCCAAAACGATAGAAGCGAACACTGGTACTGGCACCAATGATGTTCAAACGGTATCGACCGGTTCAGATCGTCACGGTACCAATATTTATATCCCCTCGTGGATAGAGTTGTATGAATGAAAAATTATCGAAACCAAAAACAATAAAAGTGAGTATGGTCTTGGTATTAATGTTGTTCAGTATGATACGATGTAGGTTTATTGAAAGCAAAAGCAATAAAGACATAATAGTATTGAAACTGATATTGTTCCTTCAGTTTTGGCACGGTTAACTGCGGTAGCGGCACAATATCGACTATTATACATGAAACCATAAAAATAGATACAAGTATCATCACTGATCTTGTTCGGTTTGGTAAGGTACGATATGATAGCGATACGGTGTCAGTTTATCGAAAGCCAAAAAAACAATAAAACTAAATACCAGCTTCGATACAGATGTTGTTCGGTCGTTTCAGCTTAGTCTGGTAGGATAGCGGCACAATATCCGTTTTCAATAAAAGTTATATCACAATGTTGAAAAAGTTAAACGTAGAACAAATAATAAATTATCATTCATCGTCCATTTTGGTTCGGTTTAATACGACGATGACACGGTATCCATTCTCAATAAAACTTATATAGCAATATTGAAAAAAATATGTAAACATAGTTACGAAGTAAGATTTTTTTTTTAAAAAACGATTAACAAATAAAACTTATTAGAAAAAAATTAAACTAAATTATAAATAAAGTTCATAAAAAATAAATACTAAAAACATAGAATAAATAAATGCTAAAAATAGAAAAAGTATACAAATACTAAAAAAATATAGATTACTGTTCATGAAGACTTTATATTAATATGTATAATATAATAATAATTATATTTAGTTTACGATATTTTTTGTTAATTTAATTTTCAGAAATTATAATTTTAGTTTATTTTTTGATCGTTTTATTAGAATTTATTTATTTGTTTACAAAATTATATAATGTTGCCGATGGAATATCGGTAATCCTCGTCTAAAATTAGTTGCTTCGTCGGTAATCATCAGTGATAGTCAGTTTGAACGACTTTACAAACGTTGTCAGTGATCCGTCAGTAAAGAGAGTGGTGATTCATTGCAAATGAGATCACCTACTACTCTACAAGTAATATTATGAAGGGTGGTTCTTGATAGATTTCCCTTAGACTAGAAGGTATGGGGGCCGGCTGAGGCCCGGCTAGGACCGGCGCCGGTCCCCCACACCGCCCCCCTCCATCCCACCCGTCATCCCTAGCGGCCCAAAGCCGGTCTCGCCGTGCCCCTTTTGAACAATATAGCCGTTACTAACGGCTAGATTAATAAAAAAAATTAAAAAAAAAAACCTTTTTCAATTTAAATATATACCCATTCTTTATACCATTTCCTCAATATTTCACCCATTCTTCTCCTATTCTCATCCATTTTTATAAAAAAAACACTCCCATTTTTATACCAATCTTTTATAAAAAAAATCTCTTCATCCACAATGGCATCTAATCCTTGGTGGTCCGGCTCTTCTTCGGACGAAGAGAAGATGTTTTTCGCAAACGCTGTGGTAAAGGCGGCGCAGATTCTTTTGGAAGAGGAAGAGGACTCGTCTGAAAACGTTATTATCAGACGAATACAGGTTAACAGAGACTGCGAAGGAGCGCACGAGAAATTGGTTAACGATTATTTTTCGGATGCACCCCTTTACAACGCCGACACTTTCAAACGAAGGTTCCGAATGAGTCGCCGTTTATTCACACGGATTGCTGATGATTTGGCGGGGCTAGACCCGTTTTTCACTCAATGACCCGATGCTCGGAATTATGAAGGGTTCACCACGTTACAAAAGTGTACTGCGGCCATTCGCCAACTGGCGTACGGGACAGTGGCCGACGCGTTGGACGAGTACTTACAGATGTCGGCAAGAACCGCGCGGGAATGTTTGTATCGGTTTTGCCATAATGTGGTGAAACTGTATAGCAAAAAATATTTGCGGAAACCAAACGCGTATGATGTTCAACAGTTGTACCAAGCTCATGAAGCAAGGCACGAGTTTCCGGGAATGCTTGGTAGCATTGATTGTATGCATTGGGCGTGGCATAACTGCCCGACTGGGTGGCGAGGCCAATACACGCGAGGTGATCATGGCTATCCAACCTTAATACTTGAGGCCGTGGCGTCACAAGATTTGTGGATCTGACATTCTTTCTTTGGGCTCCCTAGTTCACTCAACGACCTCAACGTACTATACCAATCGACGATCTTTAGCGATGTCGTTAATGGAATCGGTCCGGACACCCGTTTTACAGTTTCAGGGGTTGAGTATAGACACGGGTATTATCTTGCTGACGGAATATATCCGTCTTGGTCTACAATTGTCAAGACTATTTCATATCCTGAGGACGAAAAAAGGAAAAAATTCGCCAAGCGTCAAGAAGGTGCAAGAAAAGACATCGAACGTTGTTTTGGTGTTTTAAAAAAAAAATGGGCCGTCCTTGAACAACCGGCACATGCGTTCACACCGAAGCGGTTGCGCCTTTGTATGTACGCTTGCATTTTGCTCCATAACATGATTATTGAAGACGAAGGTCGGGCGATTTGTGAGTATGATGAGAATGCATCTTACGGGAATATTGTCCCGGTAGATCCAACGCAACAGGATTTAAACTCGTTCGCGCTAACCAACGACTTCACGCATATAAACCTTCAACAGGATTTGGTAGAACATATTTGGAACAACGTTAACGTAACGGACGGTGACGAAGACGAAGACGAGTAGTGTAGTTTTTTTTTAGGAAATGTAATATTTTTTTTATTTTTCGGAAATGTATTTTTTTTTAGGAAATGTAATTTTTTTTTATGTTATGAAATGAATTTATTTATGTTGTTTTATGTTGTATTTGTTAATTTTTATAAAGTTTTTATTAAGTTAATAAAGTAAAACTTAGAAAATTATAAAATAATGAGGTGGGGTAGCCCCATCCTCCATCCCCCTCAAATATGAAGGATGCCCATCCCCCACGAGCCGGTGATGTGGCGCCTACGTGGCGGCCCATCCTCGTGGGGATGGGCCTCACCATACCCGTTAGTCTTAGCATCGTCCTTTACTGACATATATAGCCGTTAATGATACTCATTTATATTTTAGTGAAAATTTAAATTCATAATGATATTCTAACAAAAGATTTAGATTAAACACATTAAAAAATGAAACCCAATTAAAGTTATAAAAAAATATCCCTGCACAAAAAGAGCCAAAATCAACCATGTACATTCATTTTTAAAACATTTCATAAACAAACATTTATATATTATTTTAAAACCAATAAATTCAGAACATACGATCAAACTGTAACAAGATATATATTATTATGCACTCAACACTTCATTATTAACGTTTCATTCCTGCTGGAGCATATGGTGGCGTCACAACGGCTTGATGATGGTTTTGTCTCTCCATGTTTCCATGCCATCCTAAATATATATTGCAAAATTAATTAAATCTATAGCCACACATTAAAATCTTAATTCACACCCTCTATACGGGTCGTATAGGGTTATACGGCCCGTATAGAATAATCTAACATGACAAATATTGGGTCGTATAATGTTAGACGGCTCGTATAGATGGAGAAAATATTGGGTCGTATAACATTATATACGGGCCGTATAATATAATACGGGTCATATAACATTATATGAGATTTTGACCATATAACATTATATGGGTCGTATAATGTTTTACGGCTCTTATACATAGAGACAAAAAAACATTCTCTAACATTTTTTTGTGCAAGATTCTCCTATACAGTCTGTATAACTTCTATACGAGTTGTATAGCAATAGGGGTGTGAAAATAAGATTTTATAGTTGTTAGTTTGAGATATGGAGATTTATAACACGTTACCAAGAGACATATCAAATCCACGGTGCTTAAGCTCGCGATACTCTTGGCACATGGCGCATGGCTCGCAACAAAAATGGAGAAGGCAGTCGTTGCAGGGTTGCTCAGGCAACATGTATTGTTGTCTCATTTTAGACCGATATGAACAACTATATATAAATTGACATCCTGTGAGTAGCAAAAGTATGGTGTAAAGAGCCCCATGCACGGCGCTAGCTGCGTTTGCACATCGACTCAAACTTATTAGTGATCAAAAAATTAGAATTGCCCGGTTTCTAATTCAGTCGGTTTTGATGAAAGTTTATACGTTAAAACGTTACAGTTTTTAAAAAAAAGGACAAATTAAATCAGTAAGGTCAGTAGGTTGTAATGGTTTGATAATAGTTTTTGGCAGTTAGGTGATATATGCCATTTTTTAAAATTTTTATATTCAAAATTTTTAATTTGTACGGTGAAACTTATTAGAGCATTCACATCTCATCCACCATTTCTTTTTCTTACCCTATAATTTAGCTAAAAACATAAATTTTAAAATTTATCTCTCATTTAATCCCCCCCCCCCCCCCCAACTTAGCGTCCCATCCACCATTTTACCTTCCTCATAAACACTTATTTTGTTATATTTCTCGTTTTTATACAGTCACAATAATTTGTTTTGTTGGATAATAAATAGTAGTTTTTCATATTTAAAAAGTTAGCGTAGCAACCTTTTAAAATTTAGGTTTAGGGGGTGGGTTGTAGTGTGTTTTTATAAGCTTTTTTTTTTTTTAATTTGAAGATGGTGGATGGTTTGATGGATGGAATGTGAATGCTCTTAGTAATAAAAAAAATTAGAAATGGTTAGCTCTAGTTCAATTGGTTTTGATGAAAATTCTATGTCAAATCGTAAACTATAGTTTCAAAAGGCGACAAGTCAAATCAATCGAGTCAGTAAGTTTTAACGGTCATTTTTTTTTTGAACGGTGACTTTCTTTTTGAGTGACCCAATGTCACCAGGGGCGCAGCATGTAAGGGGCGGGGGGGGGGGGGGGGGGGGGGGGGGACGTCCGCCCCCCGTGATTTTTCGCTCAGTAGTGTTATATATGTAGTTTTCGTATAGAAATTTGTGGGTATATACGTTTTCACCCCCCCCCCCCGGTTCTATATAAATTTTTGGGTATTCTATAGAAATTTTTTGGTATATATGTTTTCACCCCCCCGGCCGAAAAATCCAAGCTTCGCCACTGAATGTCACACCGCCTAAACGGCGGCCCTAGCCAAGATCTGCATGAACCATTTTTTAACCATCATTTGATTATTCAATCTTGGCAGTTTGGTGGCATGAACCATTTTTTAATTTTTATTTTCGAAATCATTAATTTGCATAATAATTTTTCAATGATATAAATGGTTCATGAATATAATGCATATATCCAACTCAAAGAAACACTTACAAGTAGTTCCCTTATCTAAGATTTCAGCGATTTGTCCGAACGGAATGCATGGACACCAACATGTAAGGCAACCTACATTATCATAGAAGTGTAACGATCAAAACAATAATACAACTATTTTGGTTAACCTTTTAACGGGTTATAATTCGCTTATATGTACAAAATACTTAATTGATGCATAATTAAAGTAAGTCACAAGCTTACAATTTGAGACATCAGAGGTGCAGTCACAAAGGCCAGAGGACCATTGGCTAGGATACATCATAGACTGTGGTGGTGGTGCTACTGATTGATTGTATGGTGCCTGTGCGGGTTGACCGTATGGTGGTGGTGCTGACGCCGGCATTGGTTGACCGAATGCTGGTTGTGAGTAATCGGAGTTAGTAGGGTACATGATTATAAATTAGTAATGAGATTTGCTTGTTTGAATAAATTGGTTGGAAACTTGGAATGAAGGATATGCTTTATAGGCACCAAGGTGGTGATTTGTGTTTGTAAAGTCAACCTATGTATCTCTATCACATATAGGGATTAAATTATGTGTTAGACTGAGTCAAAATCTGGTAGAGTTTTTGAATTTGTTTATCAAATTAGGTTTTTGTGACTTCCTTAGCTAAAACCTACCTATTTAATATATATGGGTGTATGTATTTGCTACCAAATCAACTTTAAGTTTCTACAGTAGAAACTCTATAAAATAATACACTTGGGACCACCAAAATTTATTAATTAAAAGAGTTATTAATTAATCGATAAATTAATAATTATTAATTTATATATTAATTAATATTTTATTAATTTATAGTAGAATACTTAGTTTACAAACACCTTTCAAGCTTCCACTTAATTATTGTATACAATGCATAATTATATGGATGTTCGTGCAAATACAATTGCGAACTGCTTTCGTCATTGTAAAGCGGCAATCACATTGAACAATTTCTTGTTGAGCTATGAGAAAACAACACCAGAAGTTCTTACCATGCTAAGGAAAATTAGAGACGAGATTCAAGGGGAAATTGATTTCAACAAAAAACAAAAGACAATTGAGTCATTTTTCAAGAAACCTTCATAAATCATTCATGTAATATGCTATATATAAGGAATTATTAATTTATATTTTATATGGGGTCTAAAGAAATTATCAAAAATGTATTATCTTATAATTTTAGCGAATTATTAATTTAGCACCCTATCCCCGAGTCGGGACCGGCAAAAAATATTATCTTAGAGAGTTTATTAAATAATCGAGTATTAATTTATCGAGTTTCTACTGTATATAAGTGTATATGCATATGCTATTCTATGATGATGTACATAAAAAGTTTTGGATTGAACACCTACATCTATTTATACCTAATAAATAAATATGTGGTTGCGTACATGTCACAGTTATATGAGGACAAGATTCTTTTTTCTGTTTCTTTTATTTCACGCATTCGTATTTTATTTTTTAATTAAGAAAGATAATCATATTTTCTAAATTCCATTATATAACTTATAAATCTTAATCCATTAAATACCTCATTAATTTAACTTGTATGATAAACTAGTTTCTAACCATGTATATAGAGAGTGAGATCAAATACGAATTCAAATTATTCTACAAAGCATGAGAAGTGATAACAAAACCACCTTTATTGTTAACTTTTTCTTTAATCTAATTCCACTTTTATTTGTAATTCAAATAAATTTTATATATTTTTTTACCTTTTCAGAAAAACTAAATCATAAATTGAAAATTTATTATTTTTAAGTATAGTATTGCTATATAATTATTATAAAAAATATGTTTTGAGAATACGATAATTTATTGTGCGTTATTTCTCTCATGATTTTCTAAATATATGAAAATGGGCAAATATGCATATACATGTGCATGTAAATGCACATACGCATTTAAATAAAAGACTATCAACACCATATTTAAGAAGAAATTGAAATCTACATATATTCTACTTAATTTATAACATAGACAGTAGACAACAGGGGTCGACTCCAATTATTTAAGGGGTTAAGCTATGGCTTGGAGTCCCCCAAACCCCAAATAAAAGAACTATATATTGTATTGTAGTTTCATTAAAAAAGAAGTTGATGAATATGATCTATATATAGAACGGCAATTGCAATCCTCTAGTCGATGATGAATACGATCTATCTATTCTAATAAAGTAGAATCTAAGTAATTATCAGGTGTTATTTGGACATATTATTAGGTCTCATTTTTTAGGGAAAGGATTCTAAGGTGCTGTTTGTTTTTTTGGCCAGAAGCACTTCTGGCCACTTATGTCTGCGTCGCGTAGACACGTGCAGACCTTTGGGTCCTGCAGCTTGTTTGTTTTCCAGAAGCACTTCTCACATTTTACCTCTTCCCCACGCAGACATAAGCCCACCTCTTCTCATCTCTTCTCTCTTTCAAAACACAGACCACTCTCCACCGCCACTCTCTGCATCCCCGCCACCACCTCCACCACCACATCTCCGCCACCACCTCCACCAATACTCGAAACTCCCAAAATTTCCGATCTAAAACTCGAACCCGCGAACCACCTCTACCATCTTCAACATCAACAGCCACAGAATCATCATCTTCATCAACAGTGAGTCCACCATCAACATCAATTTTTCAGAAGAAAAAAAAAGATGAAAGAGACGGGGGTTTACCGGTGAGACTTCTCTCCTCGTCTGTTCTACTCCTTCTCTCATTCTTCATACGCCGTATGCCACCACCAAAGGGTGGTGGCCGGTTGTACTCTGTTCCGGTGGGGGACCAAGGTGAAAGAAGGAGATTAGAGGGTGGGTTCTTGGAGTGAGGGCTAGGGTTTGCGGTGGTGCTTGGCTTCGCGGCAGGAGACGGGGGGCAGTGGTGCTTGACGGTGGTTGTTGGTTGTGGTGGTGGTAGGTGGACGGTGGAGGAGGTGGGGGCGGATGGTTGTGGTACGTGGTGGTGGTAGATGAAGGCAGAGAGAGAGAGATGAGTGTTTTGTGTGTGTGTTGTGAAGTGGTTTTTGTAGAAGTAAAAAAAACAAACCCTCTTCTCCTTGCAGACTGCAGACCTTTGGTCCACCTCTTCTCCTGTAGATGCCTACAGATGTGGTCCGCAGACTACAGACCTTTTGGATCTAAAAAAACAAACACCACCTAAGTCATTAGACTTAGAGGTTATTTGGAAACCTCTGTGCACGTAAGTATTTAATCATTAAAATGTCAAATTGAGTAAGAAACTATGAATTAGTAAGAGACCTGACTTGGTTTGACCTGACTAGTTGGTAGTGGAGGAGGTGGTGGTGGGTCAAGGAGGTGGTGCGTGAGTGGCCGGTTGAGGGTTCTGAACACAGTTGAACGGATGAATGGGTAAAATTTCCATTCAATATCATTTCGAGACTTAATGGGTAAGAGGCTTACTGACAGAAATTTACTTAGCAAACGCCAATTATTTAATTTTATTTGTATTTTTAATTTATAGATAAACACTTATACAGTTATACTTGTACGTTTATTTAGTAGCAGTGTTGTAAAAATCGGGACTAGTCGGTGATTAATCGCTAGTCGGCCGGTAACTGAGTCATTTTTCGTTAATCGGTCCACTAATCACTAATGGGCTCTCATCGGCCCTAGTCGGCCCTAGTCAGTTGGCCAAAAACCTGTAAATTTTGGCCAGTGTCCAATTAAATCATGTGGATTCAGGCATTTAATCTTGTATACTTAATAAAATGAGTTGAGGAGAGGTTAAAACATCTCTACTTAAAATATTTACCTATAAAAATGTGTATGTGTATGCATAAAGCTGAAAATTACATATAAAAATCTTAATCCAGTTAATCCTGATTAATCCCGATTAATCGCTAGTCGGTACCTCACCGACCGACTAGTGTCTAGCGCTTTTTACAACCTTGCTTAGTATTGATTCAAAAGATCTAAATTTTATAAGTTTTATCACTCTTAAAATTACTTTTTTTTCAAATATTGTAATATTTTAAGACTTGATTTGTAACTCTAAATATTATCCACTTCAATTATCAGTTTCCAAATCTTAAAAGCAGGGGCGGACCTAGTGTATACCGGGGGTAGCCTCCGCTATGGCTTGGCTCGGAAAAATTTGACGTTTTTAGTGTAAATTTTGGAAAAATTTGATGTTTTTTCGATTTCGTTACGGCTTATTTATAAAACGTTACGGCTTGGCGTGAATCCAAGATCCGCCACTGCTTAAAAGCTTATATAATGTAGTTAGTATAAGCTATTAAACTATTAAATATGTATAAGTGGTTTAACAATATAAAATTTTTAAATTCGGTCTGTTAAATTATTAAATATGTATAAGTGTTTTAACAATATAAAATTTTTTAATTCGGTTTCTAGATTATTGAATGTTTTTATAAACATGCGTATTATAATTTTAACATATCTAAACTACAATTTTTTTATCAAAAAACATTTATTCAGGCTAGGCAATACACAGGTTTCTAACCTAGTTTACATATAATATAATAATAACGAACAGGGATCTAAACATAAGATTAGTGAAATGTTTGTTTAGGCCCACTCGGGATTTAAGGCGCAAAACGTTGTATTATTACATAAAAACCCCTATTTATTTATTTCTGAATTAATTACACGGTTAGTCTATGTGGTATGTCCGTATTACGACTTTGATACATATTTATTAGAAACTACACAATTGGTCCCAATTTATGCGTAGACGTGACAGGATTGGTCCCCGACCATATATGAATTTTAATAGTTTTCGGAATTAGTTACACGGTTAGTCCCTAGCAAAGGACCAACCAAGTTATGTTATCATAATTTGGACCGGTTACGTAGTTTCCAATAAATATGTATCAAAGTCATAATATGTAATTAAACCTTGATTTATTTATTTTTACAAAAAGACTTATTACTATATATTAATAAACGAATTATTATTACTATTACTATATATTATTACTATATATTACTATATATTAATAAACGAATTGAAATGAATAGTGATTTTAATATTACTATAATATATAGTTTTTTAATATTTTATTATTTTAATATTATAATAATAGTTATTTTTTTTACTTTTTAATTTTACTATATATTAATAAACGAATTGAAATAAATAGTGATTTTAATATTATAATAATATATAGTTTTTTAATACTTTTATTATTTTAATATTATAATAATAGTTATTTTCTTTACTTTTTAATTTTAATCCTTTTTTTTAATATCAGGGTTGTGATAAGCTTGGTGTCAATCGGTATTTTGTGTCGAAAATACCGGGACGGTCCTGTTCGGTATCAGTACATAAAGGTAAAAACCGGCACTAATACAGAAAACGCCAAAAGTTGGTGCCGAATTGATATTGGAAATCTTTTAGTTCGGGAAATTCAGTTCTGCTACCCGGTACCATTTGCTCATCCCTGATCACGGTTACCATACGAACAACGGTATCGTACAACTTTTTTTTGTTGATTTTCTTCAACTTTTAATTTTTTTCTTTTTTTAGTTTCAGGGGTAGGGATTAGTTCGATGCCAACCGATACAGAATCGGTACTGATACCAAAAATACCGGTTACGGTACCGATATATGAAGGTAAAAAACGGTAGTGAACCGGTACCAGGAACGCCAAAAGTCGGTACCGAATTGGTACTTAAGATCTTTCGGTTCGGCAAATTTGGTACCAGTACCCAGAACAATTTGCTCATCTCTGACCACTGGTTTCATACGAACAACATCATTACCATACAAATTTTTTTGGTTGATTTTCTTTCGGTTATCTTTTAGTGTTTTTTTCTACATTTTCTTTTTATTTTTGTTAGCAGTTCCGTTCGCAACACGCTCGTAGTAATTTCAAAACACATGTAAACACAGTCTAATAACAAAAGAAATTCGTCGCAACGCAGAGAACTTCTTTAAGCCTAGTTTAAAAAAAATCCCAGGAGAAAGGTTCTATGCTGAATGACATTATAATTTTTTTTTCAAACAAATTGCGTAGCATACTCATTATTTTATTATTTGATTATATTAATTATAATTTTGACATATTTAATCTTCTGATTGACCGAGTGAACTTTATAGGAAATTGTTCATGAATATGCATCAAAAATTCAAAACAACATTGACATTGCTTTCCTATTATTCTGAGTGAGAGATCAATTGATTTTTCTTTTTTATGGGTAATTTTTATTTTTCACAAACCCTAACTTTTATACAAATATATGTTATGCTATATACAAACTATCTTGTAGAGTTAAATAATCACTAATACCATTACAATACTTTATGATACTTTCATACTTTTGATCAGATGATGTTCTTAGGTCTTATAAAACAACTTGTCTATCTGATCTTTTATCAGATTATGATCCTGGATTTTATTAAACAACTTGTTAGAGACTCATTATCAAATAAAAAATATATTTATAATTCGATATATAAGGATTTAAAACAGTACTCGTGAATTATGTGACATTGTTTATAAGGTTGCTAATATATAATCCAAGGTTTTATCTAGTTGACCAGACAACTAGGAATACAGTTGTTGTACGTCATTTAATTATAAAAATATTATTATAAAAGAATTTCGTAGTGACTTCTTACATAAAATAATAGCTTTTTTAGTAGATAAGATGTTGGTTTTGAATCATTCAAACAAATATTTATTTTATTTATTTATTTATTATCTGTGTACCTGTGTTTACAGTTATATGTATGTCGTGCTCATGGTTTCTTTCTTATTACTTTCTAAGAAATAGATTTTGTATTTTGAAATGTTTTTTAATGAGTTGACTTCGCACTATATATTTATAAGAGTTAAATGTCATTTTAGTACCTGTGGTTTGGGTCATTTTGCCAGTTTAGTCCAAAGGTTTCATTTTTAACCTGTGGGTCCAAAAATGTTTCACTGTTGCCATTTTAGTCCACTGGGTTAACTTCATCCATTATTTCTGTTAACGAGAAGAGCGATTCGGTCATTTTGTATGGCCGAATTGCCTTTCTAGTTGACAGAATTACATATAAAATGACCGAATTGCCCTTCTGGTTAACAGAAAAAATGGATGAAGTTAACCCAGTGGACTAAAATGGCAACGGTGAAACCTTTTTGGATCCACGGGTTAAAAATGAAACATTTGGACTAAACTGGCAAAATGACTAAAACCATAGGGACTAAAATGGCATTTAACTCTATTTATAATCACAAGGATGCACGAAACTAAACTTTATAACAGTTTTTTTTAACGTCAAACTAATATACTCATAAATATTTTTATACATACACCTTACCGGATTTGAATCATCCACCTCTTTGATAAATAGGATACACCTTATCATCACATCATGTCTTTTATGAATTGAAATTTATTACATAAGAAACAACCTTAGGAGACTAACTTACTAAGAGAATCAAAGATGTTTTGTACAATATTGTTGTTTGTTTTTTCACCTAGATTTGAGTATAACATTCCATCAACTTTTATATATGTAGTTACAAATGATTTGATATGAATATAACATTAATCTGATGGGCCTAGGCCCTAGAGGGATAGTCCAAACTTTAAAAAGGCAAAAAATAGTAAAATTGGTATTTGGTAATTGGTACTTTGGTAGATAGATGCTGGGTCATTTAAACACTAGAAATAAAAGTGTACCAAGTACTAACTACTAAGGCCCAGTCCGTCACTGTTAGGGTGAACGGAGTCGTCGGTAAACACGAGCGGTAATGCGGTATACCGATCGGTAACACCGCTGCCGTCTGTGTTTACCGACCGGTTTCACAAGCAATCGGTAAAGGTTTACCGATGGGCGAGAGCCATTTTTTGACCGTTGGAGTTTAAGGGTAACGGCTATATAGCCATTTGAAACACCATGATGCTGAACTTGGCTACACATCATCATCATCATCATCAACATCTTCTGGTTTTTCCGGTGGTCCAACGGCGGCAGCTGGCGGTGGGTTGTCATGTGCTACGGCGAAAAGGGTCACCGGAAAATCATTGAGATATGGGATTGGAGGGTATCGAAGTGAGGAAGATCTTGTGGGAAATGAAGCTGAGTTGAGGGTTTGTGTTGAATTTGTTTGATTGTTTTAGGATGAAGTTATCTTATCAATACTTGTACATTATGCAATGAAGTTTAATACAATGGTTTTTTTATTTAAAAATAAAAAAAATAGTTTACCTAATCCAAGATAGGTAAACCACCGTCAACGTTTTTGAGCATTAGGTAAACAAATTAGATGAATTGACGTGGCACTATTTGATTGGATGAATGGAGAGTTTACATATTCAAAGTGTCTAACCACTCCCTTCACCCTTAGCTATTTGAGTTGCTCCCTAGAAAGTTGAATAAAGTGAGATCTTAAACTTAAACGAAGGATATCGGAATTCTTTTAAATTAGAGTAAATTACAAAAATCGTCATTTATGTTTGTATCATATTGCAAAGTATGTCATTTGCTTTCAATAATTACAAAAACCATACTTTATGTTTGCAAATTTGCACGATTCATCATTTATCCTAAACTCAGTTTATTTTCATGGTTAAAACTGACCAAGTGGACCTCATTTGATGGTAATTAGACATTTTACAATTTTAACTTATAAATTAAAAAAATTAAAAAGAATAACATATCCTCTCTCTCAACTCTTATTCATTTTCTCTCTGTTAACTCTCTCTCTCTCTCTCTATAACTTCATATCTATCTCCTCCCTCTTTCTTTCTCTCTCTCTCTCTCTCTCTCTCTCTCATACACACCCATCACTACAGCCTCTGAGCAGCTTTAGGGTTTTACCGATATACAACAGCCTATGAGCAAACATCGAGTACGTTTTTTGTACATTTTAAAGACAAAAGACACACTTTGTAATCTGGTGTCAACATAAAGGACGATTTTTGTAATTTACACTTTAAATTAAACGAGCTTGAGCTTAGTCAAACTTTACTTTTTGTTTATAAATGACCAATTTAATTAGAACATAACATAACATCAAAACACGAGATTGGACGAAATCGCTCTGACTTTTCTTTTCATAAACCAAAGCATATGAATTACAATAACCCTACCATCTATTTGTATCAACTAAACATCTTGGAAAGCAAAAAATCTTAACCACTCAAATAACTAGCTAAAGACCCATTCTTGACTCAAAACTCTAAAAATATGTTTTTAATGACCCATTATAAGATATATATTTTTAAATTGTTTTTTAAACATTTTTTTTATATTTTTTAGTTTTTTTTATTTTTTTATTAAAAATGTTTCTACATATATTTATAAGGAAAAGCGCCGAAAAAATTATAGAAAAAGTTGATTTTTAACATGTTAAGTTGAATTTTTAAAAGTGTTCCGCGGTTCCTCACTTTTTTAGTGTTCCTTAATAAACTCTCCCATATATATATATATATATATATATATATATATATATATAGGGCCAGGATAATTTCAGAACCATAAATAACTACAGAACTTTCAGAACTCCTAATAAACAATCATTTTATATATAAGTTTTTGTATTTAGGATCTTTTTATCATTTATTATATGTATTTTTACGATTACATACATGTTAAGAGTAATTTTATCATTTTTTATATGTAATTTTATAATTACACATATGTAAACTAGTTTTTTTTACATATATGTAACTAGTTATGACACATATTATATATATATATATATAGGGTCGGAATTTAGAAAAAACGGTAGAAAGTGTGAGAACGGTGAGAACGCTTATCAATCGTCCGATCAAAACAATCTATGGACTAGATTGGCGCGGTGGCATTTTCGTAAATAACATCAATTTTATTACGTGGACGCGCTTCAATAAGGGTAAAAGCGTCTTTTGACTACTCCAAACAAAACGCCATCTCATGAAAATAAAACGCCAAAACAAAAATCACACATCATTCTTCTAAAACGCCATTAGATATAAAACGCCAAACTTAAATTATAGTAAAATCCCGCATAAGAAACCGCCAAAAAAATCCTATATATACAACAACTCAAACCTTCAATTAAAAAACACAAACAAAAACCCCAAACGCCATATTTAATATATACCATTCGACTGATAAACGCCAGAAAACCCAAACATCAAATATATTGTTGTCAATAAAGTGTAGCTGTATGGTGTGGACAACATTGTCAGTTATCTTTCTTAACTGAGGATTAACAATGTTATCCAACACCATACAGCAACACTTTATTGATTTTAGCATGATCAAAATTTACAGTTTTAAGATGGTTTATTTTGGGGCGTTCTTTTTCTCGGTAAAACGCCAAAAAAGATAACATTTTGGCTGAAAGGGTGTAAACTCAATAACATTTTACTGCATGAGATGGACAAAAATTATAGAAAAAGAGGCTGATTTCATACGAAAGTCGAAACAGCCAGTGAAGATGCTTCAAAAGAAGAAACAAACTGGTGACAGTAAAGATTTGAAGATCAATATTTTTTTGTTTAATTTTCTTTTTGAGTTGATTGTTATTTAATTAACAACGCCATATCTAATAAAAACGCCAAAAGGGCAAATGTCTTGCACCTTTGGCGTTTATCAAACCATCATAAAATTACTTTGGACAAGTATTATAAAAAAAACTTTTTTTATGTATTCTATTTTTATTTTCCTTTTCAGTTGATTGTTGTATAATAAAAACGCCAAAACAGCCAAAATGCTTGTTTAAACGATTTCATCCCGTTAAACGCCCACCAAAACTCCAAAACTATAATAAAATTAGTTTGAAAAAGTATTATAAAAAACCTAAAAAAATAAAAAATAAAAAACAAACTTTAAAATGTAACTAGAAACAGTAACTTCAAACCAGAAAAACTGAAGATAGGGAAAATTTATTATATTAGAATCTAAAACGCCAAACTTGAAAGATGGGACGTGTTACAGACTTCAGAGATAAAGCCTGTCAAAAACAATAATTACAAACAGTAATTGAAAAGACGAATACTTTATTATAATAACACACCGCCTAACTTAGGCGCCAAAAAGAGATCCTATAAAATGATACATCTGAGCAACTTCCATTTGATCAAACAAAAAAAATAATAATAATAAACAAACGCTAATACTACTAAATACCACTCACTGTAAAACGCCAAAAAAATCAAAGATGTCTAATATGCTTTCTTGGATATTCAGTATTGTTATTCGTCAAGTTTCACTGAATGAATTGTTAGCAGAGGCGAGTAACTCAGAAAGATTTTGCTGCATGAGATGGACAAAAATTCAAGAAAAAGATACTAATGCCAGTCATATGGCATTTTGTATTTCTTGTTCTTGAAGAAGGCTTGGATGAGGATTGAGGAGAAGAGATCAATGACACTGAAGAGTGGGATGATGATAAAGATGAAGATCAACATGAAAAAAAAAGCGAAAAACCCACCCACACGTCATAGATCTATGTCCACAAAAAAAGCAACTTCAACAGACGAGCAGACAAAAAAATCAAATCGATGGGTTTGTTAAGTTTTACATAAAATGTCATATTTTGGTGTCAGTTCTTGTACTATTAAAGAACAAAGAGACTGATGACAGTGAATATTGTGAAGAGAGATCAGATTAGGATTTTTAATTTATTTTCTTCGCTTGTATTTTTTTTTCTACAGTGGCTGAAATATAATCCAACAATTGTAAAATGCCAAGATAACCCAAACGCCAAAATGTTTATAAGAAATAATAGAACAATGGGCCAACTTGTTTAAAACGCCTTGAAAAACGCCATTCAAATGGATTTCCTGACCTCTGGGTTACAATGGCAAACGATTTGAATAAACGCCATAAACGCCAAAATGTTAATAAGATGAAACCATTAAACGCCATTAAATATTGAATTTGGTTAACGTCAAAAATCTTAAAAACCAACAATATTGGGAAAAGCGGAAATGGAAAAGCAGAAGATGAAAGGACAAAAAAGCCCCTCCGCCCTTTTCTAAGCGGCGTGCCACGTGTTAGGCCAGGAAACGTTCTCACCGTTTTCACACTTTTGAGTGTTTTATCCTGATCCCGTTTCTATATATATATATATATATATATATATGAATAAAATAAATACAAAAAATCTCTTTATCTGTTGTCACCCTTCCAAACAACCTTTTGCCCTCAATCACCATGTTTAATATAATCTAACTAGTATAATAAAATAAACTAATTTTGGGACACGTGTCATTCATTGAACGTATTATTAAATTTATATTTATCTAAATAAATAAATAATAAATTAATATTAAATCTTATCATACTTTAATAAAATATTAACCTCAAATCTAAATTGTTAATTTAATATATTTTTAAAACAAATATCTCTCTTATCTACTTATCTTATATTAAATATATAAATAATAAATTAATATTAAATGTTATTCTAATTATTTAGAAACATAACTTTTTTTTATTATTTGGTATACAAAATTATGTTTATTCAACTCGAGTAAAACGTGAGGTTTTTAAGGATATATATTTTTTTATTATTTGGTAGATTTTTCAACCCGACTATACACAGGTTTTTTTAAAGATACGACGTTTTTAGTATTTAATATATAAAATTACATTTATTTAAGATATAATTTTTTTTATTATTTGGTAGATTTTTCAACCCGACTATACACGGGTTTTTTTAAAGATACGACGTTTTTAGTATTTAATATACAAAAATACATTTATTTAACCTGTGTAATACACATGGTTTTTAAAGATATAACTATTTTTTATATCTATTCAACACGTGTAATATACGAGGTTTTTAAGGATGTAATTTTTTATCATTTGGTAGATTTATTCAACCCGATTATAGATGGGTTTTTTTAAAGATACGACGTTTTTAGTATTTAGTATACAAAATTACATTTATTTAATCTGTGTAATACACATGGTTTTTAAAGATAACTTTTTTATTATTTGATATCTAAAATTACATTTATTTAACCCGTACAATATACGAGGTTCATAAAGATATAAGTTTTTATTATTTAATATATAAAATTACATTTATTCAACCCGTATAATACACGGAGTTCTAACCTAGTTACTTCGTATTTACAAGTTAAAACCAAATTAGACAAATTGCATCTTTTAATGATTGACACGTATATTACAAGTTACAACAAAGATTTTAGTCATATAATGTTCCCTTAATTACGGGAACTTTAATTTTAAAATAAGGAACACAACATGCCATGTCGGATATCATAGATTGAATAATAATATTTAGATACAATTGCAACTTTTCCATTTGGAAATCAACACTAATAACGGCGAATAATAAGGGTAAGGCAGGGTGACCAATTTGCGCACCACTACCAATTTTGAACAACTTTTTAAATCAAGGATGGGCTGCAAAGTAGCCCAATAGTCCCACCAATGGTGCATTTATATACGTCGTTGGCTCCGTTTCTTGAAAGAAGGGTCTAGAGTCGGGAAACGCGTCAGTGGTGTTGGGCCCACCAACTACGGCTCCAACCAGTACGTTTGGGTTTGGGTCTGGGCTAAAGAAGTAACGGGACCCGGCCTGGCAGCCTATGTGGGCTGGATGGACTCTAACCGAGGGTAGCGAGCTACCCCTGTGGTGAATCCTTTGTGGGTATCGTGGACCATATCCTACCATATACGACATTCTCATCGGATTATCTCCTAGAATATAGTTCACCTATGAATCAAACAACAAATGTATAGTAATTTAGAATGGATAGTACAAGTTTTCATGCACGATATACTAGGGGTGTTAAACAGTTAAACCAGACTAATTTTGCCGGTTTGAGATTCAAACAATTCAGTTTTTAATGTTTGATGGTGTAACGGTTCAGTCCAGTTTGAAAGTTGGAACCTTCGATGTAAATGATCCGGACATCTAAAATTTACTATTCATATGTGTTATTAAAAATATAAATTAATATATTATAATAGACGTAGTGCGAAGTTCATTGGAGAACATGAAAAAAGTGGGGAACCGGGGAAATGTGCATTTAACATGTCAAATAAATCATAAAAATCCAATTTAAAATGCTAAAAAAAATCAAAATCTTTTTCGAAGCTTTTGCATATAAAGATGTGTAGAAGTTATTCCAATAAAAAATCATTTTATAGAAAATACTTTTTTTACTGTTTTTTAAACAATTATTTTTATATTTTTAGTTTTTAAATTTTTTATTAAAAAAGTTTCTACATTTATTTATATGCAAAAGCTCCGAAAAACACATTTAAAAAATGATTTTTAACATGTTAAATACATGGTTCTCCACTTTTTTTAGAGTTCCCAAGTGGACCCTATATATATTAAAATTATAATCATGAACCATCTTTATCAATTTAAATAGTCCAGACCATCAAACCAATACAACGGACCGTCTGGCCGGCGGCTCACACAACCGCTATGGTTTGTTGTTTCTTGAAACCGTAGCTAACGGTTTGGTCCAGATTTTTTGTCAAACTGGTCGAACAGAACAGTAAACAGATGAGTTTGATTTGATGGAAACAGTCAATTCATTATGAGGGGCGGTCCAAAGGATTCCCATGGGCCATGACTCGAGGGAATGTTTGTGTAAAACGTTAGAAAACATTATGACTCAAGGGAATGTTTGTGTAAAACGTTAGAAAATAGTCTAAATTCAAAATGGGCCCGGAATTAATTGCAGCCATCCATCTGGCAACAACCCATGTCATGTGAATGGGCCCGATATTAATGGATAATTTCAATGCGCCCATGACGCCTCAATCAAATCCATAATTCCATCATAAAATTCCATTTGTTTTCATTTTCTTTAAAAAAAACTACTTTTTACCATAAATTCCATCATAAAATTCCTTTTATTTTCATTTTCTTAAAAAAACTAATTTTTAGATTTTTATAGAAATGTTTATATAAAAATAGTGTTTAAGTTTTAACTAACCTGACGTCTAGCCAAACTTTTGAGAAGAGCAGGGGAAGCTGTTTTATCGCCACATGGCACAACACGATTGGCGTGACTTAGGTAGTTGGAATAGGCCAACAGTAGGAAAGACAGTGAAGTCACATGTTGCATATTACTTCCTCCCGCCTTAAATATTAATCCACCTGGTTATATATCACCAAATCAAAAATTCAGAAATTAATTATCTCAAAACCGGTTCGGGTCAAAAGAAGGAAAAAAACCTGGTGAGTATTGAACTTGAAGATGTGCGGTTCCGGGCAATATCGAGCATATGAAAGCATCGGCGTTGTCCTGGAATGATTTTAAATTGGGCGATTTTCCCATCAATACTTCCTGTACAAATGTTTATTCACCAGAATTATTAATTGTTCACATAACATTAGTGTTAAATGGGTCGTGTTCACATGTTCAACCCGAATTGACATGAACATGTTTAAACTAACATAAACATACAGATTTCATGTTAGGTTTGTGTTGTGTCTTTGTATCGTGTTATAAATTCAAGTAAAATGTCATTTTCGTCCGTGAGGTTTGGCCAGTTTTGCGACTTTCATTCAAAGGTTTGTTTTTCCGAATCTAGATCCATAAGGTTTGAAATCTTGCCATTTTTACTTGTTAACAAACATTTGGACAAAAGTGGCAAAACTGGCCAAACCTCAAGAACAAAAATAACATATTCACACCCCTACATGCCTTGGGCCGCGTCATAAACGCATACCCCTATACGATATTTGTGTGTGTGTACTGTATAGCAATATCATATAGCAAAATGCACATAGAAATACAGTAAAAGTTTCATATTGACATATCAAACTTATAAAACTAAACTTTTAATGATGCTTTTGGTCACATAAAATAAAACAAAAATGGATGATTTTTCATATCAAATTGAAGTGAGGTCACTATCTGCCTAAGCTTTATGAAGGTATACTAATTACATCTATCCATAAAGTATGGAAACTAGAAAGGAAGTGTGAAGTGTCACTACAATCCTGTTGCCCCTTTTATTGCCTTTATGCACATGCATTGTTGCAGAAAACTACTGGCCATAGATGGGTCCCACCACATTACTCTCAGAAACCTAAACATTGAAGGGGGTACATAACTATTGCATGAGTCCATTCTATTTGAGAGTAAAGACCTAATAGATGTAGTCCCTGCATTTGTTGCATATAGAGGACACTGTTTCTTGATCAAGGACATGGTCTTATTGTATAAAGAAACTAGACCAATAGACCCACATTTCTTAATTTGTCTAAATGCATATTATGGCATTTGATGATTTGAGAACTAGAAAGTTGTATTTGTCATAGCTTTTGAGGGTAATCAACTTGTTAGTTATTATTATGTTTCTGGATCATAGATAAATGGTTTAGAAATGGTCACATTAAGATTGGTCCCACCTAAGCATGTTTATATGTAGAGTTCCCTTATCCACAACCAATGCATAAGTAGCACATGAATTTGTATTTAGGTACACGAGTGAAAACTTCCCAACTCATCTTGCATTGCTTCCACCTAGGGGTGCAAACAAGCCAAGCAGCTCGCGAGCTGCTCGAGATCGGCTCGAAAAAAGGTCAAAACGAGCCGAGCTTGAGCCTAAAATAATGTTTGTTTATTTATCGAGCCCGAGCTCAAGCCTAGCATGTGAAGCTCGTCAAGACTTAGTTTAATATTAGTTTCTATTAATATTTAATTACCCTTGTTTAAAGTTGTTAGCCCGAACCTAAAAAGCTTTATTTATCGAGTCCACGAGCCTAAATGAGTGTATTACTTGTATTATTTTTGTTGAATATATTAATTAATAGACAATAAACTAGCCGAACTCGAGCTTAAGAAACTACCAACAAGCCGAGCTCGAGCTCTCATAAGTTAATCGAGCTTGAGCTCGAGCCTGGTCGAGCTCAGACTCGGCTCGACTCGTTTGCACCACTACTTCCACCCAAGAATGCTTAGCTGTGGTTATGGTTGCTTAACAAGCAAGTTGAGCCAGCTTTAGCTCGGGCTCAAAGCTAAACAAGCCAGCTCAGCTCGGCTTGAAACTCTTGACGAGCTGATATTTGAGCTTAAGGTTGGCTAGGATAAATCTCAAGGCAGCCCGTGGCTTGAAAACTCTTGACGAGCTGATATTTGATCTTAAGCTTGGCTAGGATAAATCTCAATGCAGCTCATGGCTTGACAAGCCAGCTTGCTTATCTTTAAAATTTCAAAAAAAAATTGTAAATATTCCTGAATATGTAGATAGATAGATATAAAAGTTAGCTTCTTACATGGCCTACTTAACTTGAGCAAGCGAAACGAGCTCGCTCGCTCGCCTCGTCTCAATTAATTACTAGTTAAGTAGGAGGAGTTATTTTTGAGCTATTTGAACAGTACTAACTCTGAAATTTTCACCTCATCTACACCCAATGCACCCAAAATACGTTGATGGTTTGTGAGTAACATCTATTCAATGAACCTGATGATATTGGATTGAACTAAGATGTAACAAGTGACAGGCAAGCAAAATCTACTTTTTGACAACATGACCGATTATTGAGTGAAAATGGGGAAGAACCCACTTAGGAATGAGGCCCGCTTGTGTTTTTAACTTTAGAAATAAACATGATTTACACCATAGAAACTAAACAACCATGTGACTAGCTGACACAAAGGTGTTATGGAGTATATCAAATATTAGAATAGACACAGAAGAGGAATATCGAGCCACATACATAAGACAAGGCATTTGATAAGATCAGTCATAAATTAGAAAAAAGAAAATCAAAGTCCAGATTGTTTCAAACTTCAAGGTTGTATTCTCACTAATTCTAATAAATAAATTCAATAATCATACTTGAAAATTATGAGAATAATCGATTTGTGGTATACGGGGAGATATATTGAAAACTTATAGTTAGGGAGAAAACCTTGTAAACTCCTGCATAACAGTTTTTTTGAAAAAAAAAAAACACATGTATTATACATATTTTTAAAAAGTTTTGAGCAAAAAAATAAATAAATAAAAAAAGGTGCCAAGCCAATGCTTAAAAAAAAGTTTTTATGTAACATATCTAACACTCGCGTTAAACAGAAACTTGTTTTTTTTTCAAAAAGCGCCGAGTCATTTAAAAAAAATTGTGTAACACTGCGTAACTCAATTGTTACATATGTACAGAAACTTTTTTTGAAAAACATTGGCTCGACGCTTTTTTGATTTTTTTCAAAACCCTTACATAATATTACATGTGTTAATTTTTTTCCCTTAAATGAGATTATATATTGCATACGACTAATATCTTGCCAAGTTACATCACAACAGAAGGTAGACGGGCAACAAACTGCGCCGCCACCCCTTTCTGAATTGCAAAAAAAATTGTACATGGGAGTTTCCCGGGTTTTCTCCCAATACTTACATTTGTGGTATATTAATATAATGGACATATGTTGTATTTTTATTATATATTCCGGTATGTAGTAGATACGCTTTGGAATTTACAAAACTGAATATATGAGAAAAGTAATGGATAAAACTAATAAAAGAATTTTTTTTAGATTTATATGTTTATGACTGTAAAGGTAAAAAAACAAAACGTACTATTGTGCATACCTTTGAAATAAGAACATTGATGCCAGCATGTTTGTTATCCCACCCAAATTCATTAATGGTGTCTCCTGCCCTCAAGATGACCTGATTTCGTACTATGTACTCCCTATATTGCCGTCTTCTTGATGCTTTTTGTAACCATGCTGCTGCCCATAACAATTCATCCTGATAAAATCAACCCGTTAAAAAATGTTGCATACTAAAAATAAAAATATAATAATACAAATTTAATCATAGTCTCTTGATGTGTATAATTCATGTATAGTCACTTGATTTCGCAAAAATGACAATGCAACATGTATAGATGTCACATGGTCACTTTATAAATCAATAAAAAGATGACATGTATCCAATTAAGGCGTTTATAATTTGTAACCCCTCGAATTACACAGTATTGTTTTTTAACAAAAAAAAAAAGCTAATTACAAACTAACTACGCGATCACAGATAGAGTAAAAGCCCAACTTGAAGCAAAATTATATTATCAAAATATACATCGATATATTTTAAATACATTTTCTTAAAATATATCAGATTGACCAAACTTGTTAACTAAAATATCGATCAAATTTATTTTTAAGATATCATTTTGACCGGTACACTTTTCTATGGCATGAAAAACACAATCACAACTGAACATGGGGCACTTGGCGCAAATCTTGGCAAGATTTACACGAATTTGTTTACAAAAATGTTTTGCAACCGTTAGACCAAAAACAAAAACATAAAAAAAACAAAAACAGTCGTACGTCCATTTTTGCACCAATGGCACAAAATTTGATAATTTTGGGACAAGTGACGTATTTTGGTTGAATGTAATCATTTGTAAAGATCAAGTTGAAAGAAAAATTTAAAACTCAAGGACGGTAATCAAGTTTGGTCAAATGACTACTTTCGTGATTTTATTTACTTGACATCAATTACTGTTTATAAATGTAATGGCATAAATACTATTTTAATATATTAAATTCATATAAATTACTACTTATTCCTATAAAATAATACCTCGTAGCCATTGTTGTCACAGTAAAAAGGGCAAACAGCAGAGCTCAAGTAATCGCTATATGCACCTCTGTAAGTGTCAGCAAACCGGAAAACCTATCAAAGATCAAAGTAAATGAAGGGTATGTAAAATTGCTTTGGAAAGCGTTAAAGATAACAGGAATATGTCCAACTTCGGCCATATCACTTTGGGGCCCAATTGCTATAAATGAGTGTCAAAAATCATATTAGATTTTTACTTTTGAAAAAAAATACCAATTTAAAGATGAACACAATCACACATTAATAAGCAAACTTTTATTCTATCATCTTTTATTGTAACATTGTTGGTCTCAATCTCGTATAAAATGTAAGAAAAAACCTTAAAACTGAACTTCGATTAGGCGCATGTGAGTATGTGTGTATTATTCACAACATAACATTATAAAACTTTGATTTGTATCCTTGACCAAGGTGTAAAGGCTGCATTAGCCTTAAAACAGTGAAAACACATGGAAAACACTAAGCAATCAATTGTGTAACAAGAATGTAATGCTTTTAGCTTTAAAAGGAAGTTAGTTAACGGAATTTTAATAAATGGCATCCCATGTGAATAAAGTATGTCACATTAGACATAAGATTTGTCTTTTTTTAAAAGTAACTTTCACTATTCGTCCTCATTATACTATGTCTCATTGAATTAATTAATTAAATAGTGAAAATACAAAACATAAGTTTCATGGTAATTATTTTTGTACTGTTTAAAATAAAATATATTGCTTCTCAACCCAAAAAAGATCCTCAATACCTTTTTCAAATCTAAGAAAATCTTCTTATATAAATTAAATGTAATCTAATGTTTATTAGATATTTCTGAAAGGTGTGTTCATAAACCATTGAAAACCGGTTAGTTCAAACCAATACAAATCCGCCAGTTTAGTCGGTTTGATATCTAAACGTCTCAATTCACAATTCTCTTAGGCAGGTTTGGCAGTTTCACAGTCCGGTCAGGTTTTTCGAACCCACAATGAATCCGAACTAGCATTTTAACCTTTGTTATTTATATTTTTCATTTTCATAATATGTACTTATCAAGAATCACTTTTTACCCTTATAAACTTTTTGATAAAAACAAATGATTTTGAAAAAATATATATATAGGGCGTGTTTGGGATTCCTTTTCCACTTCTCCTTCTTCAAAAGTCCTTTTCAAAACAATAAGCAAGAAATTCTTACTTCTCCATTTTGACTTATTCAAGGCATAATTGGAGCTAAAAGAACTAATTTCATGGTGTTTGGGATTCCTTTTCTCTTCAAAAGGACTTCTCAGTGCATGTTTGGGATTCCTTCTCCTTCTCAAAAAGACTTTTGGGGCTAAAAGGACTTTTGAAAATGAATCCCAAACACCCACATAGTTCAAACCACCAAAAGTAAACCATCAAACCGATTGGCTTTTCATGTCCCCAACCCGGCCAACCTGGTTTGACACTCCTCAAAAACATAGTTAACAATTCGAGACAATTTTTTAATATACGAGCCTAACTTATTGCGTATATCCTAGTTCCGGTTAATTTTATATAACTAAGTTAATATAATTGCTTTTTTTTGACCGATAAATTTCTTTATACGTGTTATTTGTGTGACTTGACCTTGAACCCAAGACCTCGAGGTGTTTAAAGGCTTTTGCGTTTATAGAATACTTTACCTTTACTTTCAAGAAATAATAAGACCACATTTAATAACGTAACAAACAAACCAAGTAACTAATTGACACGTATGAAAACCATATGAACCGTTACTTTACCCTTGTAACAAACTGCCAAAAATAAAAGCGCACCTTAACAGCACGGTTAAGAAGAATCCTAGAGTACACAGGATCACGTGACCGGAAAACAATCGAAGCAGCGGCCAAAGCAGCAGCAGTCTCCCCTGCCACCTCAGATCCAGGGTGGTTCCGATCAACCTTATACACCGTCCGCAACGTATCCATATCCTCCGGCCTCTCCCAACAGTTATGGTCCGAAAGAGGATCCCCTACTTGAACGTAAACGACGCCGTCTGTGGCAGTTGCTTTTAGTAAGTAATCTGTTCCCCATTTCACTGCCCTAATTGCGTTTCCGAGCTCTGCGCCCATTAATCGGCCGAAATCGATTACGCTCCATGCCAGCATTGTTGTTGTGAACGCCATTGGGAAGTTGAACTTTATGTTGTCTCCGGCGTCGTAGTATCCGCCTCTTAGATCGACCTGTAAGGTTTTTGTTTGTGAGGTTTTGAACGAAAATATCAAACAAAAACAGAACGAAAAAGCACAAATGCACCTCTGTGATACCGAAATTTATAGGTAAAAACAGATTTAGATTATGAACTCGTGATTATAACCTAAACGAAGCTTATCGGATGATAAAAGCTTGAAGAGAAACAAGATCAAACGCACAAATGCACTTATGTAGTACCAAAACTCAGAGGAAAACACACGTTTGAATAATGAGCTCGAGATTTTAACCTAACGAAGCTAATCAAATGATGAAAATTGTACAGAAACAGAAATAAATGCACACAAATGCACCTCTGTAATACCAAAACTTACAGAAAAAACAGACTTAAACGAAGCTTATCAGATGATAAAATGTTGCAGAAAATCCGAATGAAACGCACAACTAGACGACTGCACTACAGAATTTCACAGAAAAAACATATTTTCATGAACGCACGATTTTGACCTAAAACGAAGATTATCAGTTAACAAACGCTTAAAACGTCAAAAGTAAACCTACATTTCGCTAAACGATTAGATGCATTTTATAAACTACTAAACAAAAACAAAATCAGACGCACAATTGCACCTCTGTAACACCAAAACTCACAGAAAAAACTCATTCAAATCATGAATACACGCACGATTTTGACCTAAACGAAGATTATCAGTTAATAAACGAGTAAAACGTCAAAACTAAACCTACATTTTGTTAAAACGGTTTAAATACACGTAAAATACGACAGAAAACGTAAACAGTTACTTACTCCGGCGGAAGCTCCGTCGTGCATGGCGGAATGACTCCGCCACGTGACGCGTTGATCCGGCGGAAGTCTGCCGGAACGTTGACCTTCGAAGAACAGAATGCATTTCCGGAGAGCATCAGAGTAGTCATGTGCGGTGACAGAGGCGGAGAAGATGAGGAGGAGAGTGAAAATGGCGAAAACCGCCGGAGAAGTTGCAGGTTTTGGCGCCATTTTGAACTGCGGGAGTGAGAGATGATGATGGATGAGAAAAGTGAAGCGGCGTCGTTTGGTTTTATAGAGAGAAAAAGTAATTCATTGGATGCTTTGAGTATGGGCCAATGAGAGTGAAACACGTGACAGGGTCCGAAAGGATGGGTGTGTGTGGGTTAAGATACCGATGAGCAGTTGGGTTTTGGTTTGACTTGTGCAGTTGTGTAGTGTGTGGATTGACCGTTCGGGTCGGGTTAGTTTCACAGGGTCCTCACGGTTGTTAATTGGGTGGTTAAATGGATCGTGTTCGTGACTTTCTTTTTGGAACGGCAGAATCTTCTTTGTAGGGGGGGGGGGGGGCGTTTAGGGTAGTGGCTTCGGGTACCCTTATCCGCAGGCGCACACTGTTGCCGACCGGCGGGTAAGGGTTGTTCTTTGTTCAAGCCGCAAGGTTAAATATGAAGGTAGGAGAGATAGAGAATAGAGAGAGTTGTGTGTATGGAGAGAGAGATAATATACCGTCACCAACCGACGAGTCTGGGCAGGGCACCCCTTCCCCTGTAGTTGGCGGATCAAATTTAACATGAACTCCAAAAATTGACACGAACCCAAAAATAATGCCAGGTATATGACCCCGAACAAGACATGGACATTAATGGTTGGACATAAACACAACTCGTTTACATAAAATTTAGTTTATAAGATTTGGTATTTGTTAGATGTCTTTAAAAAATCAAACATATATTTGACTAAACATGTTAGACGCGTCAACTCACGAAACGTCAGTCATCCGAACACGATACACTTAGCTAAAGGCACTTATGGATTTAACTTGAATTTGATCCGAACTCGTTTAGACTAAACCCCTAACTAAAAAATTTTGTGTGAGGTCCGTTGTGTAGTCGAAAATCCACAAACGTAGACGATATATCATAAGTAACCAATTTGACGTATTTTCAATTTCGTTACCTCTTTTTCTTAAACGTTACCCCTATGAAGATTTTATAGATCCGCTACTGGTGTAGAACAAAGCATTCTTAAACGTAACCCCTATGATGATTTTATAGATCCGCTACAGGTGTAGAACAAAGCAAAATCTTCGTATTTTATAGATGCATGTCATCGTGTTATATAAACAAACCCATAGTATATTATAAGTAACCGTTACCACTATGTTCCATTCATAACTAACCCGAACTTGTGTATACATATACATTCACAGCCGTGATATATTATAAGTAACCGTTAAGTTAGTCCCCACACAATATAGTGCCGTTAAGGCGTTAACTACCATCCAAGGATTTAGGGCAATCATTTTCATGGTAAATGAAGAGAAGAGGTGGAATGGTGATGAGTGGCGTAAATGAGGGTGGGGGCATTTAAGACATTTTTACCTAATTTGCCTTTTGCCTTGCGCCCCTCTACCCTTCACGGTTTCACCGCCTTTTTATGATATTCACTTGAAAATTTGTGCACTTTCCTCCCCTTTTTATTTATTTTTTTGGCTTATTCTCAAAAACAGAAATAATCCAATTATTCCTTTATAAATGTCTGACACAAGATTATATTATTGTATTTTTATTCATTAAATTATAACTTTTTTAAAGAATCAAACCTCTTTTTTTCACATTGTATATGTGGTCAAATCTTTTATTTATTTTGTGACACATGTGTATTAACTTTAAGACTATGTTAAGGAGAACAAATGAACAAACTACAAGAGTATAAGACTGTGTAGGGTTCATTAAGGTTTTATTGATGAAAAAATGATGTTATGTGTAATGGCGAATCTATAAATTATTTTCTAGGGGAGGAAATGAAGGGTTTAACTAAAATTTTAAGGGGTGTGATCTGGATTATTACCTATATTACACAATAAAATGTAAGAGGGTGCCCGCTCACCCAAAGCTTCCACTTGGGTCTGCGGCCCTGATCACGTGGCCTAAACCTATGTGTTCGTATAATACGTTTGTTATTTTCACAACGACCAAAACATGAGATTAAAAAGTGGTCAACAACAGTACGCAAGATCACAGTCGTACTGTGAACCTACTGCCAAGCCATGGGTCAAACTCCGAAACATCGACCTTATGATCAGCAAGATCATGTATGAAGGAACTAACTTACTCATCCACAATCGAAATGTGAAGCGATTGTGTCATGTATGAAGGAAATTAAACCAAGGTTTATCAACATACTCAAAGCCAATATGGAACTAACTTAAGAGGTTGGTTATACAAAATAAAAATAATTTTCTGTTATTTATAAAACTCTATAAGTGACCTTTGTCTAAAAACTCCTGTCACGAATCTTTGTAACTTAACTAGTTGGATGCCCCGCCCGCGTTGCGGGGCGCTAAGCCGAATATTTCTTAGTTTAATAACATGTACGCATGTATTTTAGTTACTTGTGCATACTACTCATAACACGATCTAAACAAAATTATATCGACTCAACCAATTAAACCAAAACACTATCATAGTTTTGCTAAAAAAAAGATGGCAAGCCTGAGCTGGGGGCAAAATAGTAAATTATCATAAACAATGAGCGAGTGTCAGACACCTGCTTGACAAAAAAGTTAGATTGAGTAAACCAAGTAAAATAAAAACTACTATAGTTTTGAGAAAAAACATTTAAAACGATAGCAAATGATTTTAAACTGAGGGCAAATTCGTAATTTTTAGCTGGGGGGCAAAACCAAAAATTTGTTTTGAACGGGGAAAAAATCATAGTTTTGAACTAAGGGCGAAATCGTAATTTTTAGCTGTGGACAAAAGCATAAATTTATTTTGAACTAAGGGCAAAACGTAATTTTGAACTGAGAACGAAATCATAATTTTTAAAAGGGGCAATTATAATTATATTATATTATACTAACATTAATTAAATTAAACTAAAAGAAAGAATTGGGCAGCCGCCCATTTAACCCAATGGACGGCAACAACTGTTACCCCTCATGGGGTTTGTAGATGTAGAATAGTTGGTGGTGTGGTAAACAGTGGCGGAACTAGCCCAAAAAATTAGGGGTATCCTAATTTTTTTTAGGATCAGGGGTATCATTTATATGACGGAACGGAGTTAAGAGATATTTTTACACTACGGAAATGGAGTTAAGGCGTATTTTTACACTACGAAGACGAGGTTGAGGGGTAGCCCGTGCTACCCCTAGTAAGCTTCTAAGTCCGCTCTGGTGGTAAGAGCATTCACATTCCTTCATCTATCTCCACTTTTATAATTACACTATATTTTTTTTCCTTTATCAATTAAATAATATTTTTATTCATTTATTATTATCTTTTATCTTCTCAACTCACAACCACTTTAAAAAAAATAGGAAAAATTACAAGTTTTGTCCTTTATCTTTATACCGCTTTCCAGGTGGTGTCCTTTTTAACGAATGTTGACAGGCGGTGTCCTTTACCAGGTATTTTGTTGCAAGTTTAGTCCTTTACACCCAACCCATTTAAAAAACTCTGTTAATTGTTGACAGGCGGTGCCCTATGCTAGGTATTTTGTTGCAAGTTTAGTCCTTTACACCCAACAATTAACAGGGTTTTTTAACTTGGTTGGGTGTAAAGGACAAAACTTGCAACAAAATACCTAGTAAAGGACACCGCCTGTCAACATTCGTTAAAAAAGACACCGCCTGAAAAATGGTATAAAGATAAAGGACAAAACTTGTAATTTTTCCAAAAAAAATATTTAAAAAATAATAAGAGTGAACAATGTCCCCCCAAATATACAGATGAAAATAACATTTTTTTTCTTTTCTCTACTCACAATCACTCAAAACCTTAATACGGGTGAACAATGTCCCCCCAAATATATAGATGAAAATAACATTTTTTCTCTTCTCTACTCACAATCACTCAAAACCATTTTTTTATAATACGCATAACTCAATCACGTAGAAATACGGAATAGGATGTGAATGCTCTAACGCTAACAACTATGAATACAATATAATATTGTTATGGGATTCTTCTACTCAAGTCTAAAGTGAGATCGTCATATCAATATATTGCTTTAATGTACTCTAAAAACTCGATCTACGGATACACATAGTAGTATATTTATGTGTTTTTAACATGGCAAGTAAAGGTCTTTGTAAAAGCGTCTATGAATATGTAGTATCTACGCTTTTAACCTTTTGATACAAATGAAAGAATTCAAAAATTGTTTCAGAAACTTATGTCACTTGTTTAAGAGTTCATTTCATATGGTTATGTATATGCATATCTATTTTTATATTGTACATAGAGTAAATTGCCATTTTAGTCCCTGAGTTTTGTCCAAATTTGTCATTTTAGTCCAAATAGTTTTTTTTTTTTTTTGCCTCTGGGTCCCTGACTTTTACATTTTGTTGCCATTTTGATCATTTTATCTAACTCCATCAAAAAACCCAGTTTGTAACAGGGGTATTTTAGGGACTTCCTTAAAAAATGTTTTCAGTTGCCATTTTGATCCAATTCCAAAAAATAAAAAAAAATCCAAAAAATCAAAAAATTTCTAAAAAATTCAAAAAAATCTAAAAATAAAAAAAAATCTAAAAAATCATAAAAATTCTAAAAAATCCAAAAATCATTAAATGTTTCGGCACGAACCGTTTCGACCCGTACCGTATCGAACCGAACCGTTTCGAACCCACGCGAACCGTTTCGAACCCGTACCGTATCAAACCGTACCGTTTCGACGCGAACCGTTTCGAACCGTACCGTTTCGACCCGTACCGTATCGAACCGAACCGTTTCGACGCGAAACGGTTCGATACGGTACGGGTCGAAACGGTTCGGTTCGAAACGGTACGGATCGAAACGGTTCGTGCCGAAACATTTAATGATTTTTGGATTTTTTTAGAATTTTTTTGATTTTTTAGAATTTTTTTTATTTTTATATTTTTTTTGAATTTTTTACAATTTTTATGATTTTTTAGAATTTTTTGAAATTTTTTTGATTTTTTGGATTTTTTTTTATTTTTTGGAATTGGATCAAAATGGCAACTGAAAACATTTTTTAAGGAAATACCCCTGTTACAAACTGGGTTTTTGGATGGAGTTAGACAAAATGATCAAAATGGCAACAAAATGTAAAAGTCAGGGACCCAGAGGCAAAAAAAAACTATTTGAACTAAAATGACAAATTTGAACAAAACTCAGGGACTAAAATGGCAATTTACTCTTGTACATATATGGGCACACAAAATATCATTGGGTTTCCCAAAAGATCCAAAACAACTATAATTAGTATTTTTATGGCAAAATTTAGTTCAACGTCACTTGTTTCACCTAGATGGTGAATAATATTCTACTTTACTTTTTTATGTAATAGCATTGCATATCTTAAATAGTTAAATGTCTTGTTTTTCCACACCAAATTGCTCATATAGTTGTCTCTTTAATCGTTCCATATATTAAAATCTCACTAACGTGATTCTTATAAAAGTGATTATAAATATTTATAAGTTGCAAAAAGAATAATCGAAACTCGTAATATGTTCGAATAAACTCAAGTTTAATTCCTCTTCTCAAATCTTTCATCTTAATACAAAGAGTAAACTGCCAAAACGCTCCCTAAGGTTTGGTCAATTTTGCCAATTTAGTCCAAAATTCAAAAATTTTGAATCTGGTCACTGTGTTTTCAATTTTGTTATCATTTTCATCCAAAATCAAAATCTGGTTAGATTTTTCAGTTAATATCCAATTTTTTTGTCTTTTTTCTTCTCTTTATATGAAGGACAAAATAGTCAGATTTTTTAATTTGTTATATTAAATGTTAAAAGACCATTTTGCCCTTCGTTAAAAAGGAAGAAAAAAACAAAAAAAAAAAAAAAAAACTGGATGTTAACTGAAAAATCTTATTAATTTGTTTTTAAGTTCATACCAAACCAGTAGCATACCCTTTATTTTTTTTTACTCGAGTCACTTTTTGAATATGTGTGATACTGATGAATGGGACCCACTAATCCTATGTTACACATAAAAAAAATTACGAGTATCAAACAATAGATAACACAAAAAAAATTCTTTGTTATACTTTTTCGGGTTTTTAGGCCCCGCTTCCAGTATGCGCATATAATGTATATATGTGTGGGCGCTGGGTAGCAAAAGTGAAAGTGCACTAATTTTAACGTTATTTTACTAACTTTATGAAAATAATGTTAAAAGAGGGGAATGATTAATCATGAATCATGTGGTGGCGTTGATAGCCGAAAGACAAGAGAGTACATGCACTAATTGGCCTTTGTCTTAATTGTCGAGTGTTATGTGCCTTATGTCCAAGGTTTGATACAAAACTACCATCGAGCTGGGGGTCTCACTGGAAGCAGACTCTCTATTCCTACGGGGTAGAGGTAAGACTGTCTACATCTTACCCTTCCCAAACCCTACTTTAGCTTTGCTATTGGTGAGATTTAATGATAATACAACAGTTGTGTCTCCCGATACACCAAGCACATAATAATCTAGTTCTATCAGGTCAAATATTCTGATTGACTGAAAAGGATAATATAAGATAATTTAAACTAGCAACCGTACAATGTTTGAAATGCTTCAAGTAACATAAGGTTATTATAAAATAATACACATATGTGTGGGTGTGTGTGGTGGGGGATGGAGTACAAGATGCGATCTAGTAATGGTGGCTTGTAAATTACATTGTTCGGATACAAAGAATCTAAAGATTAATCCGAGAAGATAACTTATCATCACACACCAAGTGGCCATGCTAGCAGCTTTTGTTCCAAAATAATATTTATTATATATATTAGATTAATAAATAAAACATATTAGTTTATATAATAATACCTTAAATGGTAGCTGTACATGGAGAACAATATATTAAGACCCGAATATATAAAAATCGAGGTTTATTTGTAGAATATGCATTATATGTAGGTTTTAAGCCTCTTTTGTAGAATATGCATTATTACGATATGAAAGTAATATGTAAGTTTTAAGCCTCTTAAGTCTTACCCATGCCTTGGGTTACAAAAACAAGTAAAGTAGTACATGTAATTTTGCAAAGAAGTAAGTTCATCCTCAAGCAAAGCATTAGCGTACCATGTTTGAAGTTTGTTTGAACCACAATATGTTATGAAGCAAACATGTAAACTATTTCATATGTTTATTGATAATGATAGTGATTTCAATACGTATTTATAGATAATGATTTTAATAAGTTACACCTATCAACAATATGCATTTTAATACAATTAATGTTATATGCATTTTAATACAATTAGAGGCTGTTTGACAACTTCTGAATGGTTAAATGCTAAACCACTAAGAGGTCTGAACCAGTAAAGGTCTGAACCATTAAGAGTCAGTATAATACTTAACCGTTCAGAGGCAAATATCTAACCAATTCAGATTAGAGGTCTTAACCATTCAGACTCAGTATAATGCTTAACCATTCAGAGACAAATGTTTGAACTATTCAGACATCTGCCCGCAAAACAAACAGTCTGAAGCATTAAGTGCTGAACCAGTAAAAGGCCCGAATCATTAAGAGCCTCACTAAAGGTAAACAAACAACCCCTTAATGTTATATATAGGAAGGTTCAAGTAAGACTCATAAACTTATAAGAACTAGATGAAAACCAATCAATTTAAAACCAATTCATAAATGTATGTAACCTCTATTTTAGATAAATCTTAGAAGTGTGAATTTGTAAAAGATAACACTTTTTTAATAATCACCTATAAAAGTCAAATAAGAATATTTTAATAATCCTTAAATTTCAACAAATTAATATGTAAACTGTTTATTAAAGAGATTGTGTTTGAGTAACCCATGTACTAAATGAGACATGTTTATTAAAGAGATTGTGTTTTGTGTAGCCCATGTACTAAATGAGACATGTTTGAGTTTTTTTTAAAGGAAAACTTCATTAAAACACGACCAATCCGAAGAAAAAGAAATAGGCGGCCAAACCGGCTACGAAGAATTATACAAATTTACACCAATTTACCCAAGACATATCATTATACTTCGACCTACTCTTAAACCAAAGAAATCCTACCGATTTGATCGCACTAAAAACCTCCTCTGCTTTCGGATTCTTACCCGAGAAGACAAGCTCATTTCTAGCCTTGCAAATTTGCCAGCAAGTGATAAGAGCAATACCTTTGTAAGCAAGCAAAGCCTTTCCTTTTAACCCGTTGTACATAAAGACATGTTTGAGTTGAGTAGTTTAATGAATAGTTATTTTAACCAAGCTAAAATCAAATTATTATAATTGTGTCTTTTCTTTCATGACGTGTAAGAATTACCGTCACAGAGAATTAGAGGATTATAATAAAAGTCACATTTCAAGATTCCTCATTAAACAACATTCTCAGACCGGAAGGTATGGAGTGGGAATGATGGGTCGTCACGTCACCTGCCACATCACCAGGAGTGAGGATGGGCCTAAAGGGGATGGACCAAGGGGGTGGAGGGTGGGGCTAAATATATATATATATATATATATATAGAGAGAGAGAGAGAGAGAAAGTATAATGTACAAAACGCCTTAACCTACATTAACGTACGCGACAAAAAACATAACGTGCGTGATTATTTTTCTTACCATCATAACGTGCGTGATTATACTTTCCATGCGTGATTATCACCCCCATGCGTGATTATCACCAAAAAATGGATCCCATGCGTTATTTTGTGTCTTATGCGTGATTAGTGCCCTGATCCGACGGTTACTGGTGTCGCGTACGTGAAGTACGATAAGGCTTAATGTATGTTAACCTCACTCTCTCTCTCTCTCTCTCTCTCTCTCTCTCTATATATATATATATATATATATATATATATATATATATATATATGTATGTATGTATGTATGTATAGGTATATGTGTTAAGAGGTGGCCCGACGAGTTCGTCTGCTAGGCGACGGAGACGACGGATGGACCACAGGGGGCGGTGTTCCGGGGCGGCGCCGGGCCTCGCCGTGCCTTTGTCGTCCCCCATACATTCTAGTCTCATTGACAAAAAAACCGACGACATGCATATCTTTCTTTATATATTTTTGTTAGAGTTAATAGCCAAAATGGTCCATGAGGTTTGCTCACTTTTGCCGCTTTAGTCCAAAATCCAAAATTTTTAAATCTGGGTCCCTGAGGTTTCGCTTTTATTGCCATTTTAGTCCAAAATTCAAAAAAAACCATTTTTTGACTGTTGCAACCTGTCTATTTTGTCCTTTTGTTCAGGGGTATTTTGGTCATTTTGCACACCATCCCCACTACCCACCCCCACCCCTTTTCTTCTTTTTTCCCCTTCTGCCTTCACAATAAACCCAGCAGACACCCTCACCGACTCACTCCCTTCTCTCTCTCTCTCTGCTCACCGGTCACCGGAGCCGGCGGCGCCGATACACCCACACACCCCACCCCGCCTGCATCCTCTCTAAAATACACACACCTGGTCGCACCCCCATCTCTATCTCTCTCGTTTTTCTGGTGTTGTGGTTGTTGTTAATGATATTGATGGCGGCGCTGGAGGTGTTTGGGTTACGAAGATGATGATTACAGTAGTGGAGGTGTTTGGTTGGGTGCGGTAGCGGCGGCGGTAGTGGAGGTGTTTCCATCACCATCTCTGATCGTCAACCAGAACGCCACAATATACCACCACTGTCACACCCCCAAATTCCACCTGCGGAATACCGTCCGCTTGAGGGCGTGACCGACCAGGATCCAGCCACCAATTATACTGAGCATTGGATAATAGTAAGGGTGATCACCAACCATAATGGTTAGTAAACACCATAGTTTAAAGTTCAAATGTTTAGGTTCAAATAACAGTTAAGCAAGTAGCGGAAGCATAGGTAAAATAGTTTAAACAAAGTTCATAGTTTAAATTAATTAGAACCCAACATGCGGGTTTAGGCGACCACTACACTTCCCAAGCTGCAAGCTCCTGAGTCACTGGGTACCTGCAAAGCATGCAGTAAGGGGTCAACAATAATGCTGAGTGAGTTCACTAGTTGTCTAGTTTTAATTACCAAAAACTTGTTTCACCAGTTAATTTATCCGTTTATACATGCCATGGGGAGCTACCCCAAAAGTTAGCGACTAAACTGTTTTTCCAATACCGAACACTAGGTGACCGTTGCGTATCCGCAGAGTGCCCCGATGTCAATGTTCTATCATCATTGACGGATGCCTGAGTACATTAGTTCACGACCGATCCCATACCTTGGCACGGTGTGAGGTTGGTAAGACCTAAATAGCGCTATCAACTAATAACCCGTTCGCCTGGCCCCGGCGACTAATCGGTATTATGTAGTAGGGACTTTAAGTGATAGAGTTTCGTTTAGTGCCGTTTGTTGCAATCCGTATAAACAGTAATTAACTAAAAGGTTCCCCATAACAAGGGAAGAAAAGTAAGTTGTATCCCTCATAAGGGGATAGTGTTGTTTTTAGTTCCGTTTCCCAAACCACCGGGAATACATGCTTTAGGTTGTGAACTCACCTTGGGTTGCTCGGTAGATTAATTACCCGGTTGATCACGTTGGTCACCACGTCCTAGCATGGTTACCGAATATGGGTCAAGTTGGGGTACAAGTAAACACGTATAGCAAACACGTACAGACACACATAGCATGCATTCATACAAACACTTGGGTCATTGGGCCTGCCCTATCATTCCACAAACAAACAGTACAGATACATATGCAGTCCAGTCAACAGATAGTCCAACAAGCTTTTGGCCCAATAACACTTAGGCAGCCCAGTCGAGACAAGGGCGGTTTCGACTCGAGAACACACAGTTGCGAGTCGCAACCGGATGTTTCGACTTGTCATGCTCTGGTTGCGAGTCGCAACCGGATGTTTCGACTTGTCATGTTTCGGTTGCGAGTCGTAACTGGATGTTTCGACTTGTTATGTTTCGGTTGCGAGTCGTAACTGGATGTTTCGACTTGTCATGCTCTGGTTGCGAGTCGTAACCGGATGTTTCGACTTGTCATGATTCGGTTGCGAGTCGTAACCGGGGGTTTCGAGTCGCAACCTCCGATACGTGCACAAGAATCCTTCTAGAACCTGTCCTACGTACTAGCCAATAGCATTTTGATTTCATGTAATTTTGTACTAACCAATAACATTGCACTAACATGTTTTATTGTCTAAATCAAAACAAAATCAGATCAAACAAGCATATTTGAATATTCATATCACCTTCAAACTTGTTCTTCATATGTTCATCATAAATACAAACTACCCATCACGCATAATCCTTCAAAACCGACCCGAAACATGTCATCCATCCTAGATCTTATACTTGCAATTCTAAAAGCATTTTCAGCCAAACAATTATCATCATTTATTCCACATGGTTCATTTTATACACATATTCATTTCATGGCCAAGAATCACATATACTAAATATCAAAAACCATTTTTAATCAAGCAACCAATAGATCATCATGCACCTTACTTAAACAACAATCTTAACATCAACCATACAAGAAAAGGCATATTCAACATGCATATAATTTAACAAGCAAACATATATAACATTTTCATCTCTACATTGCAAGGAACCACTAACCGGTTCAAGAGTGACACAAAGGTGTTCAAGTAGGTGACGGATTGAAGCCTTCGAGTGATGATTCCGAGCCAATCCAAGGGTGCTCTTGTTGCCGGATGGATCCGAGAAGGAGAGGAGGAGAGGGTGATGTTAGAACCTTAGGGTTTTGGGGGTTTTTAGAGAGAGAGAGAGAGAGAGAGAGTGTGTGAGATAGGAGAGTGTGAGAATGATGTTGCAAAATGGTGAAAGTTGTGAGGGTTGGCCGGTTATATACTTCAAGTGGGTAAGGGGTTTCCGGGTGGGCTAAGGTTACGGCCCAACCGGCCCATCGTTTCTTGTTTACTCGAGACCGAGTGGTCTCGAGTCGGGTTCGGTTCGGTTCACACTTATATATATGTATATATACATACATAATACACACACGACACAATCAAAAGATCACATAATGCACAACAATAAATAACAAGTTCTCATTTAATATTATATATATGCACATACATTCATTTAAAGACGAAAGTTGGCTCGGGAAAACCCGAAGTGTCACATTATCCCCAAGTTTTAAGAACTTTCGTCCCGAAAGTTAAAGCAGCCACTGACAAGCTAGTAAAAGTGAGAGCGTTTCAACGGGGTGTCACATCATCCCCCCGTTAATTTGGAATTTCGTCCCGAAATTCGGTTGTAGCTTCAGTGCTGGGGGTTTCATTTGGGAACAGTTGGGGATACTTGCGCTTCATCTGGTCTTCCCGCTCCCAGGTAAACTCTGGGCCACGGCGTGAGTTCCAACGAACTCGCACGAGGGGTATCTGGCTACGTTTGAGGGTTTTGATCTCATGATCCGTGATCTCAACCGGTTCCTCAGTAAAGTGTAGCTGTTCGTCAATAGTAAGTTCCTTGTAAGGAATGACGTGTGTTTCATCTGACAGGCACTTCTTCAGATTAGACACGTGGAAGACATTGTGCACAGCACTCAGTTCTTCAGGCAGATTCAACCTGTAAGCGGCCGTACCGATCTTTTCGGTAACTTCAAAGGGTCCGACATATCTTGGATTAAGCTTGCCCCGTTTTCCAAAACGAACCACACCCTTCCAGGGTGAGACCTTAAGTAGAGCCCGTTCACCAACCTGGAACTCTTGCGGTTTCCTGTCTTTGTCAGCGTAGTACTTTTGACGATCACGAGCTGCCGCCATGCGTTGCCTAATCTGGGCAATCTTTTCTGTGGTGTCGACTACATGTTCCGGGCCTGTGATTTGGCTGTCACCTACCTCCGCCCAGCAGAGAGGCGATCGACATTTACGACCGTACAATGCCTCAAAGGGTGCCGCCTGAATGCTGGTGTGGTAGCTGTTGTTGTAGGAGAATTCTACTAACGGTAGGTGCTTCTCCCAATTCTTGCCAAAATCGATCACACATGCCCTGAGCATGTCTTCGAGGGTTTGGATGGTGCGTTCAGACTGCCCATCCGTTTGCGGGTGATAAGCGGTGCTCATGTCTAAACGTGAGCCAAAAGATTTGTGCATGGCTTGCCACAACTCAGAAGTAAAACGCGCGTCTCGATCAGAAATAATAGAGGTAGGCACTCCGTGCTTCGAGACCACTTCTTTTAAGTATACCTCTGCTAGGGTAGAGAACTTGTCTGTTTCTTTGATAGCCAAAAAGTGTGCAGACTTAGTTAAGCGATCCACTATCACCCAAATGGTGTCATTTCCTCGTTGAGACCTAGGCAGGCCAGTAACAAAATCCATGGAAATCTGCTCCCATTTCCATTGCGGGATCTCTGGCTGTTGGAGTAGGCCTGATGGTTTCTGATACTCAGCCTTGACTCTTGCACAAGTTAAACATTTTCTGACATAGGTTGCTATGTGGGCTTTCATGCCAGGCCACCAATAGGTAGCCCTCAAGTCGTGGTACATCTTATCCGAACCTGGATGTACTGAGTAACGGGACTTATGAGCTTCATCCATCACCAGATCACGTAAATTTCCATAATGCGGAACCCATATGCGTCCGGCTACGTAGTAAGCACCGTCTCCTTTTTGTTCCAATCGTTGTCTCGATCCTCGCAGGGACTCAGCCCTGATGTTCTCGGCCTTCAATGCTTCAACCTGAGCATTCCGAATTTGATTAGGGAGGTTCGAGTGGATAGTGAGCTGTAAGGCACGAACACGCTTGGGTTTGGTCTCCTTTCTGCTGAGGGCATCGGCTACCACATTAGCCTTGCCTGGGTGATATTTGATTGCACACTCGTAGTCATTTAGGAGTTCGACCCATCGGCGTTGCCGCATATTCAACTCCTTTTGTCCCATTATGTGCTGGAGACTCTTGTGATCAGTGTAAATCGTGCACTTGGTTCCGTACAAGTAGTGTCTCCAAAGCTTGAGTGCGAAGACCACAGCTCCAAATTCTAAGTCATGCGTCGTATAGTTCCGTTCGTGGACCTTGAGTTGTCGCGAGGCGTAAGCGATAACTTTCTCGCGTTGCATCAATACACAGCCAAGTCCTTGAATAGAAGCGTCGCAGTAAACGACAAAGTCGTCGGTACCTTTAGGTAAAGAAAGAATAGGAGCACTACAAAGGTTCTTCTTTAGTTCCTGGAAGGCAGATTCCTGAGCCTCGCTCCATTTGTAAGCTACACCCTTCTGAGTGAGTGTCGTAAGTGGTTGAGCGATCTTAGAGAACCCCTTGATAAATCTTCGATAGTATCCTGCCAATCCCAAGAATTGGCGAACTTCGGTCGGAGTCTTGGGCACAGGCCAATTCTTAATGGACTCAATCTTAGCAGGGTCAACATGAATCCCTTCCTGATTGACGATGTGTCCAAGGAAATGGACTTCTCTAAGCCAGAAATCACATTTCGAGAATTTGGCGTACAGTTGCTCATTGCGAAGAAGTTCGAGAATAAGACGTAGGTGTTGTTCATGCTCCTCTTGGCTCTTCGAGTAGATTAAGATGTCGTCGATAAACACAATTACGAACTTATCGAGATAGGGTTTGCATACTCGGTTCATGAGATCCATGAAGATTGCAGGTGCGTTGGTCATTCCGAAGGGCATAACAAGGAATTCGTAGTGACCATAGCGGGTTCTGAAAGCAGTCTTAGAGATGTCCTCATCGCGGACTCTCAGCTGGTGATAACCCGATCGCAGATCGATCTTGGAATAATAACTCGACCCTTGCAGCTGGTCGAACAGGTCGTCGATACGGGGAAGTGGATAACGATTCTTGATGGTAACCTTGTTAAGTTCGCGGTAGTCAATGCACATTCGGAATGAGCCATCTTTCTTTTTGACGAAGAGCACTGGGGCTCCCCAGGGTGATGAACTAGGACGGATAAAACCTTTGTCCAAAAGTTCTTGTAGTTGAGTAGAAAGCTCCTTGAGCTCTGCGGGGGCTAATCGATAAGGTGCACGAGCTATAGGCGCTGCTCCGGGAGCTAGCTCGATTTGGAATTCGACCTGACGGTGAGGAGGGAGTCCAGGTAGTTCCTCCGGGAATACCTCAGGATAGTCGCGTACAACTGGAAAATCTTCAATCCTGTTTTCCATTTTCTGTGTGTCGGTAATGAGTGCTAAGATAGCGGTGTGCCCCTTTCGTAGATACTTCTGGGCCTTTAAGAATGAGATGATGCCTGTGACTTCTCCGCTCTTGTCGCCTTGAACTATAAGGGGTTTGCCAGGGGGACGGGGAATACGAATAGCTTTCTCTTGGCAGAGGATTTCAGCTCGATGTTGGGATAACCAATCCATACCAATAATGACGTCGAAGCTTCCAAGAACGATGGGGAAAAGATCGATACAGAAGGTCTGACCAGACAACTCTAATTTGCAGTCACGAATTATGTGTGAGGCCTCGAGGTTCCTACCATTAGCTATTTCAACGGTGTGCTTAGAGCTTAGCGGCGTAAGAGTGAGCTTAAGTTTCTTACTAATACGTAGGGATACATAACTAGCATCTGCTCCGGAATCAAATAGCATGGAAACATAACGATCATTAAGTAGGAACTTACCCGCTACAACGTTGGGGTCGTTCCTTGCTTCTCCGGCTCCAATCACAAAAGCTTTTCCTCTAGCACCATTTCCAGCATTGTTGTTATTGTTCCCAGCACCCTGATTGTTGTTGTTTTGATTCAGTTCAGGGCAATCCTTTCGCATGTGCCCCGTTGCTCCACACTTGAAGCATCCACGGTTGTTTCCTTGTTGCTGCTGTTGCTGTGGTTGTTGCTGATTCTGCCTAGCTGGGAACTGACTTCGGCAGTCTTTGGCTTCGTGCCCCATCTTGTTGCATCGCTGACACTGACCTTTTCCACATGGCCCACTGTGATGTCGGTTACATTTGTTACACTTAGGGTGGTTTCCTCGATAGCCACCCTGTTGCTGAGGGCCCTTGTTATTCTCAGTCTTCCTTTGTTGAACTGGGGCCGGAGCGGGGTTAGCATCCTTTCCCTGACTTCCATCCCACTTTCGCTTGTTATCGCCAGAAGTTCCAGCAGTAGCACCAATCCTCTTGGGCAGCTTGCCCTCTTCCACAGCCTGATTGGTGAGTTTGTGAGCAAGGCGAACCACGGGCTGTATGGTATTGAGGTTGGCTGAGGTCACATGACTTCTGATTTCGGGGACCAAGCCTTTGATGTACAACTCGATCCTTCGATACATAGGTTGGGACATGTTTGGGCAAAGTGCAGCATAGTCATTGCACTGCTTAGTGTAGGTCTCAATCTCTGACCCGACCATCTTGAGCGCATAGTACTCGTTCTCGAGTTTGTGGATGTCATCCCTGTGACAGTACTCCTCTTTGATCATGTCCTTGAAATCTTCCCATGCAGTAGCATTAGCAGTTTCCAGACCAAGCATCTGAATCTGTGCTTTCCACCATGATAGCGCGTTTCCTTCAAGCGTACCAGTCGCGTACTTAACCCAGTTAGCAGGGGGACACTCACAGACAGCAAAGACAGCTTCGGCCTTTTCGATCCAGTGTAGAAGGCCTATGGCACCCTCAATGCCGTTGAAAGGGAGAGGCTTGCCATCCATGAAGGTTTTGAAAGTACAAACACGTGGCTGTGCAGGCGCAGGCTGACCTCCAGGGTGAGCTGCGAAAGCTGCAGCCACCGTGTTGAGCAAGTTAGCGAATTGAGCCTGAGTCATGTTAACGTTTCCTCTTCCGCGTCCACTCATTGTCTTCATAACCAGAAAACACAGTATGAGTGTGATGTCGTAACATAGCGAGAATAAGACAGAAGAGAGATGTGTATCTATCTAATTAGGCACACTAGTATGTATAGCAGAGCAGAAAGCATAAGACAAATCAAGCAAGTAAACATAGGTCCGAGCTATGAGGTCAGATAAGTCGAGTCTTGCCCTTGGAGTGTAGTGTCGTCACGAGTCACGGGTTATAGTCTGGTTTTTCTCAAAAAGACTTTCCTTTTTAAAACCAAGTTCACTATAACCAATGGCTCTGATACCAATCTGTCACACCCCCAAATTCCACCTGCGGAATACCGTCCGCTTGAGGGCGTGACCGACCAGGATCCAGCCACCAATTATACTGAGCATTGGATAATAGTAAGGGTGATCACCAACCATAATGGTTAGTAAACACCATAGTTTAAAGTTCAAATGTTTAGGTTCAAATAACAGTTAAGCAAGTAGCGGAAGCATAGGTAAAATAGTTTAAACAAAGTTCATAGTTTAAATTAATTAGAACCCAACATGCGGGTTTAGGCGACCACTACACTTCCCAAGCTGCAAGCTCCTGAGTCACTGGGTACCTGCAAAGCATGCAGTAAGGGGTCAACAATAATGCTGAGTGAGTTCACTAGTTGTCTAGTTTTAATTACCAAAAACTTGTTTCACCAGTTAATTTATCCGTTTATACATGCCATGGGGAGCTACCCCAAAAGTTAGCGACTAAACTGTTTTTCCAATACCGAACACTAGGTGACCGTTGCGTATCCGCAGAGTGCCCCGATGTCAATGTTCTATCATCATTGACGGATGCCTGAGTACATTAGTTCACGACCGATCCCATACCTTGGCACGGTGTGAGGTTGGTAAGACCTAAATAGCGCTATCAACTAATAACCCGTTCGCCTGGCCCCGGCGACTAATCGGTATTATGTAGTAGGGACTTTAAGTGATAGAGTTTCGTTTAGTGCCGTTTGTTGCAATCCGTATAAACAGTAATTAACTAAAAGGTTCCCCATAACAAGGGAAGAAAAGTAAGTTGTATCCCTCATAAGGGGATAGTGTTGTTTTTAGTTCCGTTTCCCAAACCACCGGGAATACATGCTTTAGGTTGTGAACTCACCTTGGGTTGCTCGGTAGATTAATTACCCGGTTGATCACGTTGGTCACCACGTCCTAGCATGGTTACCGAATATGGGTCAAGTTGGGGTACAAGTAAACACGTATAGCAAACACGTACAGACACACATAGCATGCATTCATACAAACACTTGGGTCATTGGGCCTGCCCTATCATTCCACAAACAAACAGTACAGATACATATGCAGTCCAGTCAACAGATAGTCCAACAAGCTTTTGGCCCAATAACACTTAGGCAGCCCAGTCGAGACAAGGGCGGTTTCGACTCGAGAACACACAGTTGCGAGTCGCAACCGGATGTTTCGACTTGTCATGCTCTGGTTGCGAGTCGCAACCGGATGTTTCGACTTGTCATGTTTCGGTTGCGAGTCGTAACTGGATGTTTCGACTTGTCATGTTTCGGTTGCGAGTCGTAACTGGATGTTTCGACTTGTCATGCTCTGGTTGCGAGTCGTAACCGGATGTTTCGACTTGTCATGATTCGGTTGCGAGTCGTAACCGGGGGTTTCGAGTCGCAACCTCCGATACGTGCACAAGAATCCTTCTAGAACCTGTCCTACGTACTAGCCAATAGCATTTTGATTTCATGTAATTTTGTACTAACCAATAACATTGCACTAACATGTTTTATTGTCTAAATCAAAACAAAATCAGATCAAACAAGCATATTTGAATATTCATATCACCTTCAAACTTGTTCTTCATATGTTCATCATAAATACAAACTACCCATCACGCATAATCCTTCAAAACCGACCCGAAACATGTCATCCATCCTAGATCTTATACTTGCAATTCTAAAAGCATTTTCAGCCAAACAATTATCATCATTTATTCCACATGGTTCATTTTATACACATATTCATTTCATGGCCAAGAATCACATATACTAAATATCAAAAACCATTTTTAATCAAGCAACCAATAGATCATCATGCACCTTACTTAAACAACAATCTTAACATCAACCATACAAGAAAAGGCCTATTCAACATGCATATAATTTAACAAGCAAACATATATAACATTTTCATCTCTACATTGCAAGGAACCACTAACAGGTTCAAGAGTGACACAAAGGTGTTCAAGTAGGTGACGGATTGAAGCCTTCGAGTGATGATTCCGAGCCAATCCAAGGGTGCTCTTGTTGCCGGATGGATCCGAGAAGGAGAGGAGGAGAGGGTGATGTTAGAACCTTAGGGTTTTGGGGGTTTTTAGAGAGAGAGAGAGAGAGAGTGTGTGAGATAGGAGAGTGTGAGAATGATGTTGCAAAATGGTGAAAGTTGTGAGGGTTGGCCGGTTATATACTTCAAGTGGGTAAGGGGTTTCCGGGTGGGCTAAGGTTACGGCCCAACCGGCCCATCGTTTCTTGTTTACTCGAGACCGAGTGGTCTCGAGTCGGGTTCGGTTCGGTTCACACTTATATATATGTATATATACATACATAATACACACACGACACAATCAAAAGATCACATAATGCACAACAATAAATAACAAGTTCTCATTTAATATTATATATATGCACATACATTCATTTAAAGACGAAAGTTGGCTCGGGAAAACCCGAAGTGTCACATTATCCCCAAGTTTTAAGAACTTTCGTCCCGAAAGTTAAAGCAGCCACTGACAAGCTAGTAAAAGTGAGAGCGTTTCAACGGGGTGTCACATCATCCCCCCGTTAATTTGGAATTTCGTCCCGAAATTCGGTTGTAGCTTCAGTGCTGGGGGTTTCATTTGGGAACAGTTGGGGATACTTGCGCTTCATCTGGTCTTCCCGCTCCCAGGTAAACTCTGGGCCACGGCGTGAGTTCCAACGAACTCGCACGAGGGGTATCTGGCTACGTTTGAGGGTTTTGATCTCACGATCCGTGATCTCAACCGGTTCCTCAGTAAAGTGTAGCTGTTCGTCAATAGTAAGTTCCTTGTAAGGAATGACGTGTGTTTCATCTGACAGGCACTTCTTCAGATTAGACACGTGGAAGACATTGTGCACAGCACTCAGTTCTTCAGGCAGATTCAACCTGTAAGCGGCCGTACCGATCTTTTCGGTAACTTCAAAGGGTCCGACATATCTTGGATTAAGCTTGCCCCGTTTTCCAAAACGAACCACACCCTTCCAGGGTGAGACCTTAAGTAGAGCCCGTTCACCAACCTGGAACTCTTGCGGTTTCCTGTCTTTGTCAGCGTAGTACTTTTGACGATCACGAGCTGCCGCCATGCGTTGCCTAATCTGGGCAATCTTTTCTGTGGTGTCGACTACATGTTCCGGGCCTGTGATTTGGCTGTCACCTACCTCCGCCCAGCAGAGAGGCGATCGACATTTACGACCGTACAATGCCTCAAAGGGTGCCGCCTGAATGCTGGTGTGGTAGCTGTTGTTGTAGGAGAATTCTACTAACGGTAGGTGCTTCTCCCAATTCTTGCCAAAATCGATCACACATGCCCTGAGCATGTCTTCGAGGGTTTGGATGGTGCGTTCAGACTGCCCATCCGTTTGCGGGTGATAAGCGGTGCTCATGTCTAAACGTGAGCCAAAAGATTTGTGCATGGCTTGCCACAACTCAGAAGTAAAACGCGCGTCTCGATCAGAAATAATAGAGGTAGGCACTCCGTGCTTCGAGACCACTTCTTTTAAGTATACCTCTGCTAGGGTAGAGAACTTGTCTGTTTCTTTGATAGCCAAAAAGTGTGCAGACTTAGTTAAGCGATCCACTATCACCCAAATGGTGTCATTTCCTCGTTGAGACCTAGGCAGGCCAGTAACAAAATCCATGGAAATCTGCTCCCATTTCCATTGCGGGATCTCTGGCTGTTGGAGTAGGCCTGATGGTTTCTGATACTCAGCCTTGACTCTTGCACAAGTTAAACATTTTCTGACATAGGTTGCTATGTGGGCTTTCATGCCAGGCCACCAATAGGTAGCCCTCAAGTCGTGGTACATCTTATCCGAACCTGGATGTACTGAGTAACGGGACTTATGAGCTTCATCCATCACCAGATCACGTAAATTTCCATAATGCGGAACCCATATGCGTCCGGCTACGTAGTAAGCACCGTCTCCTTTTTGTTCCAATCGTTGTCTCGATCCTCGCAGGGACTCAGCCCTGATGTTCTCGGCCTTCAATGCTTCAACCTGAGCATTCCGAATTTGATTAGGGAGGTTCGAGTGGATAGTGAGCTGTAAGGCACGAACACGCTTGGGTTTGGTCTCCTTTCTGCTGAGGGCATCGGCTACCACATTAGCCTTGCCTGGGTGATATTTGATTGCACACTCGTAGTCATTTAGGAGTTCGACCCATCGGCGTTGCCGCATATTCAACTCCTTTTGTCCCATTATGTGCTGGAGACTCTTGTGATCAGTGTAAATCGTGCACTTGGTTCCGTACAAGTAGTGTCTCCAAAGCTTGAGTGCGAAGACCACAGCTCCAAATTCTAAGTCATGCGTCGTATAGTTCCGTTCGTGGACCTTGAGTTGTCGCGAGGCGTAAGCGATAACTTTCTCGCGTTGCATCAATACACAGCCAAGTCCTTGAATAGAAGCGTCGCAGTAAACGACAAAGTCGTCGGTACCTTTAGGTAAAGAAAGAATAGGAGCACTACAAAGGTTCTTCTTTAGTTCCTGGAAGGCAGATTCCTGAGCCTCGCTCCATTTGTAAGCTACACCCTTCTGAGTGAGTGTCGTAAGTGGTTGAGCGATCTTAGAGAACCCCTTGATAAATCTTCGATAGTATCCTGCCAATCCCAAGAATTGGCGAACTTCGGTCGGAGTCTTGGGCACAGGCCAATTCTTAATGGACTCAATCTTAGCAGGGTCAACATGAATCCCTTCCTGATTGACGATGTGTCCAAGGAAATGGACTTCTCTAAGCCAGAAATCACATTTCGAGAATTTGGCGTACAGTTGCTCATTGCGAAGAAGTTCGAGAATAAGACGTAGGTGTTGTTCATGCTCCTCTTGGCTCTTCGAGTAGATTAAGATGTCGTCGATAAACACAATTACGAACTTATCGAGATAGGGTTTGCATACTCGGTTCATGAGATCCATGAAGATTGCAGGTGCGTTGGTCATTCCGAAGGGCATAACAAGGAATTCGTAGTGACCATAGCGGGTTCTGAAAGCAGTCTTAGAGATGTCCTCATCGCGGACTCTCAGCTGGTGATAACCCGATCGCAGATCGATCTTGGAATAATAACTCGACCCTTGCAGCTGGTCGAACAGGTCGTCGATACGGGGAAGTGGATAACGATTCTTGATGGTAACCTTGTTAAGTTCGCGGTAGTCAATGCACATTCGGAATGAGCCATCTTTCTTTTTGACGAAGAGCACTGGGGCTCCCCAGGGTGATGAACTAGGACGGATAAAACCTTTGTCCAAAAGTTCTTGTAGTTGAGTAGAAAGCTCCTTGAGCTCTGCGGGGGCTAATCGATAAGGTGCACGAGCTATAGGCGCTGCTCCGGGAGCTAGCTCGATTTGGAATTCGACCTGACGGTGAGGAGGGAGTCCAGGTAGTTCCTCCGGGAATACCTCAGGATAGTCGCGTACAACTGGAAAATCTTCAATCCTGTTTTCCATTTTCTGTGTGTCGGTAATGAGTGCTAAGATAGCGGTGTGCCCCTTTCGTAGATACTTCTGGGCCTTTAAGAATGAGATGATGCCTGTGACTTCTCCGCTCTTGTCGCCTTGAACTATAAGGGGTTTGCCAGGGGGACGGGGAATACGAATAGCTTTCTCTTGGCAGAGGATTTCAGCTCGATGTTGGGATAACCAATCCATACCAATAATGACGTCGAAGCTTCCAAGAACGATGGGGAAAAGATCGATACAGAAGGTCTGACCAGACAACTCTAATTTGCAGTCACGAATTATGTGTGAGGCCTCGAGGTTCCTACCATTAGCTATTTCAACGGTGTGCTTAGAGCTTAGCGGCGTAAGAGTGAGCTTAAGTTTCTTACTAATACGTAGGGATACATAACTAGCATCTGCTCCGGAATCAAATAGCATGGAAACATAACGATCATTAAGTAGGAACTTACCCGCTACAACGTTGGGGTCGTTCCTTGCTTCTCCGGCTCCAATCACAAAAGCTTTTCCTCTAGCACCATTTCCAGCATTGTTGTTATTGTTCCCAGCACCCTGATTGTTGTTGTTTTGATTCAGTTCAGGGCAATCCTTTCGCATGTGCCCCGTTGCTCCACACTTGAAGCATCCACGGTTGTTTCCTTGTTGCTGCTGTTGCTGTGGTTGTTGCTGATTCTGCCTAGCTGGGAACTGACTTCGGCAGTCTTTGGCTTCGTGCCCCATCTTGTTGCATCGCTGACACTGACCTTTTCCACATGGCCCACTGTGATGTCGGTTACATTTGTTACACTTAGGGTGGTTTCCTCGATAGCCACCCTGTTGCTGAGGGCCCTTGTTGTTCTCAGTCTTCCTTTGTTGAACTGGGGCCGGAGCGGGGTTAGCATCCTTTCCCTGACTTCCATCCCACTTTCGCTTGTTATCGCCAGAAGTTCCAGCAGTAGCACCAATCCTCTTGGGCAGCTTGCCCTCTTCCACAGCCTGATTGGTGAGTTTGTGAGCAAGGCGAACCACGGGCTGTATGGTATTGAGGTTGGCTGAGGTCACATGACTTCTGATTTCGGGGACCAAGCCTTTGATGTACAACTCGATCCTTCGATACATAGGTTGGGACATGTTTGGGCAAAGTGCAGCATAGTCATTGGACTGCTTAGTGTAGGTCTCAATCTCTGATCCGACCATCTTGAGCGCATAGTACTCGTTCTCGAGTTTGTGGATGTCATCCCTGTGACAGTACTCCTCTTTGATCATGTCCTTGAAATCTTCCCATGCAGTAGCATTAGCAGTTTCCAGACCAAGCATCTGAATCTGTGCTTTCCACCATGATAGCGCGTTTCCTTCAAGCGTACCAGTCGCGTACTTAACCCAGTTAGCAGGGGGACACTCACAGACAGCAAAGACAGCTTCGGCCTTTTCGATCCAGTGTAGAAGGCCTATGGCACCCTCAGTGCCGTTGAAAGGGAGAGGCTTGCCATCCATGAAGGTTTTGAAAGTACAAACACGTGGCTGTGCAGGCGCAGGCTGACCTCCAGGGTGAGCTGCGAAAGCTGCAGCCACCGTGTTGAGCAAGTTAGCGAATTGAGCCTGAGTCATGTTAACGTTTCCTCTTCCGCGTCCACTCATTGTCTTCATAACCAGAAAACACAGTATGAGTGTGATGTCGTAACGTAGCGAGAATAAGACAGAAGAGAGATGTGTATCTATCTAATTAGGCACACTAGTATGTATAGCAGAGCAGAAAGCATAAGACAAATCAAGCAAGTAAACATAGGTCCGAGCTATGAGGTCAGATAAGTCGAGTCTTGCCCTTGGAGTGTAGTGTCGTCACGAGTCACGGGTTATAGTCTGGTTTTTCTCAAAAAGACTTTCCTTTTTAAAACCAAGTTCACTATAACCAATGGCTCTGATACCAATCTGTCACACCCCCAAATTCCACCTGCGGAATACCGTCCGCTTGAGGGCGTGACCGACCAGGATCCAGCCACCAATTATACTGAGCATTGGATAATAGTAAGGGTGATCACCAACCATAATGGTTAGTAAACACCATAGTTTAAAGTTCAAATGTTTAGGTTCAAATAACAGTTAAGCAAGTAGCGGAAGCATAGGTAAAATAGTTTAAACAAAGTTCATAGTTTAAATTAATTAGAACCCAACATGCGGGTTTAGGCGACCACTACACTTCCCAAGCTGCAAGCTCCTGAGTCACTGGGTACCTGCAAAGCATGCAGTAAGGGGTCAACAATAATGCTGAGTGAGTTCACTAGTTGTCCAGTTTTAATTACCAAAAACTTGTTTCACCAGTTAATTTATCCGTTTATACATGCCATGGGGAGCTACCCCAAAAGTTAGCGACTAAACTGTTTTTCCAATACCGAACACTAGGTGACCGTTGCGTATCCGCAGAGTGCCCCGATGTCAATGTTCTATCATCATTGACGGATGCCTGAGTACATTAGTTCACGACCGATCCCATACCTTGGCACGGTGTGAGGTTGGTAAGACCTAAATAGCGCTATCAACTAATAACCCGTTCGCCTGGCCCCGACGACTAATCGGTATTATGTAGTAGGGACTTTAAGTGATAGAGTTTCGTTTAGTGCCGTTTGTTGCAATCCGTATAAACAGTAATTAACTAAAAGGTTCCCCATAACAAGGGAAGAAAAGTAAGTTGTATCCCTCATAAGGGGATAGTGTTGTTTTTAGTTCCGTTTCCCAAACCACCGGGAATACATGCTTTAGGTTGTGAACTCACCTTGGGTTGCTCGGTAGATTAATTACCCGGTTGATCACGTTGGTCACCACGTCCTAGCATGGTTACCGAATATGGGTCAAGTTGGGGTACAAGTAAACACGTATAGCAAACACGTACAGACACACATAGCATGCATTCATACAAACACTTGGGTCATTGGGCCTGCCCTATCATTCCACAAACAAACAGTACAGATACATATGCAGTCCAGTCAACAGATAGTCCAACAAGCTTTTGGCCCAATAACACTTAGGCAGCCCAGTCGAGACAAGGGCGGTTTCGACTCGAGAACACACAGTTGCGAGTCGCAACCGGATGTTTCGACTTGTCATGCTCTGGTTGCGAGTCGCAACCGGATGTTTCGACTTGTCATGTTTCGGTTGCGAGTCGTAACTGGATGTTTCGACTTGTCATGTTTCGGTTGCGAGTCGTAACTGGATGTTTCGACTTGTCATGCTCTGGTTGCGAGTCGTAACCGGATGTTTCGACTTGTCATGATTCGGTTGCGAGTCGTAACCGGGGGTTTCGAGTCGCAACCTCCGATACGTGCACAAGAATCCTTCTAGAACCTGTCCTACGTACTAGCCAATAGCATTTTGATTTCATGTAATTTTGTACTAACCAATAACATTGCACTAACATGTTTTATTGTCTAAATCAAAACAAAATCAGATCAAACAAGCATATTTGAATATTCATATCACCTTCAAACTTGTTCTTCATATGTTCATCATAAATACAAACTACCCATCACGCATAATCCTTCAAAACCGACCCGAAACATGTCATCCATCCTAGATCTTATACTTGCAATTCTAAAAGCATTTTCAGCCAAACAATTATCATCATTTATTCCACATGGTTCATTTTATACACATATTCATTTCATGGCCAAGAATCACATATACTAAATATCAAAAACCATTTTTAATCAAGCAACCAATAGATCATCATGCACCTTACTTAAACAACAATCTTAACATCAACCATACAAGAAAAGGCATATTCAACATGCATATAATTTAACAAGCAAACATATATAACATTTTCATCTCTACATTGCAAGGAACCACTAACCGGTTCAAGAGTGACACAAAGGTGTTCAAGTAGGTGACGGATTGAAGCCTTCGAGTGATGATTCCGAGCCAATCCAAGGGTGCTCTTGTTGCCGGATGGATCCGAGAAGGAGAGGAGGAGAGGGTGATGTTAGAACCTTAGGGTTTTGGGGGTTTTTAGAGAGAGAGAGAGAGAGAGTGTGTGAGATAGGAGAGTGTGAGAATGATGTTGCAAAATGGTGAAAGTTGTGAGGGTTGGCCGGTTATATACTTCAAGTGGGTAAGGGGTTTCCGGGTGGGCTAAGGTTACGGCCCAACCGGCCCATCGTTTCTTGTTTACTCGAGACCGAGTGGTCTCGAGTCGGGTTCGGTTCGGTTCACACTTATATATATGTATATATACATACATAATACACACACGACACAATCAAAAGATCACATAATGCACAACAATAAATAACAAGTTCTCATTTAATATTATATATATGCACATACATTCATTTAAAGACGAAAGTTGGCTCGAGAAAACCCGAAGTGTCACATTATCCCCAAGTTTTAAGAACTTTCGTCCCGAAAGTTAAAGCAGCCACTGACAAGCTAGTAAAAGTGAGAGCGTTTCAACGGGGTGTCACATCATCCCCCCGTTAATTTGGAATTTCGTCCCGAAATTCGGTTGTAGCTTCAGTGCTGGGGGTTTCATTTGGGAACAGTTGGGGATACTTGCGCTTCATCTGGTCTTCCCGCTCCCAGGTAAACTCTGGGCCACGGCGTGAGTTCCAACGAACTCGCACGAGGGGTATCTGGCTACGTTTGAGGGTTTTGATCTCACGATCCGTGATCTGCAAAAATTTGTTCAGTTGTTTGGTTGGGTGCGGTTGTGGCTGCAAAAATTGAACCACGTCTCCTTGTGCGATCCTTCAGGTGGTTACTTTGGTTTGATTTGTTTAGAGATTACTTCAGGTGGTTTGATTTGTTTGTGAATTTGTGTTGCTTTGATTAAGTTATTTTTTATTTGATTTTGACATAAATAGATGTCTGTATGAAGAAGAAGAAATGGGCAGGGGAAATGGGGAATGAGATAGAGGGTGAGGAGTTAGTGGGGCCCAGATCCGGTTAGGGTTGTGGTGGTTGAATGTGACGGTGGAGGTGGTGGTTGTGGGCTGCAGATCCGGTTAGGGTTTGGGTTTGTTTGAAGAAGATGATGGTCTGCAGATGTTGATTGCTATGTTATAATAAAATTAAAATGACAAAAATGCCCCTGTATAAAAAGACAAAATAGGCTGGTTGCAACAGTCAAAAAAGGGGGTTTTTGAATTTTGGACTAAAATGGCAACAAAATGCAAACCTCAGGGACCCAGATTTAAAAATTTTGGATTTTGGACTAAAGTGGCAAAAATGAGCAAACCTCAGGGACCATTTTGGCTATTAACTCTTTTTGTTATTTACTTCGGGATTAATACAAGTTGATCATTTTATATCACTGCTAAGAAATGCATCATCTTTTAAATATTTCACTATGCATCATCTTTTAATAAAAATTGTTTCCAAATAACATTGTTTTTTTATTTCTTTCTATGAACGTGTATCATTTATTTATAGAAAACATGATAATATATATAAAAAAGGTTTGATATACTGGTAAATAATATTTTAAACGCAAGTTTTATTTTAGTTTAAGACTATTAGAACATGCGTAATGAACATAGTTTAAGGTATAGGTCCCAAAGTTTTAGTATCCATTTCTTTGGGGTCTAATTAAGCATACCTATTACTTTATTAAAAATTACAAGTTAGGATTTCACTATACTTTATCGCCTTTTATTATAATATTTATTATTATTGCGTACTAATCCAAACTATGTTAACATTTGGGGTGATGTTATTTTGTTGAACATGGGTAGTCAGATGCAATTGCGAGAAAGTTTGATGTTGAATCGAGAGTAGTTGAAAACATAAATTTAATTTGATATTGGGCTGAAATTGTGATTAAAAAAATGTGGGAGATGTTTGAATGATCAGGATAGATTTGGATTAGTCGAATATAGGAGGTAGGAAGATGTAGTGCTTGAACGGATAAGTGTGAAGAACAAGTTAAGATCACTGTAGCACTGCTAAAGTGCTACAGTAAGGCCATTTGTGTAAATAGCAATTCCCCCTTTCACGTTCGTCTAAAAACTTGGTTACTAGAGGATAAAGTTTTTCCATAATCAAGCTACGAAGTAATTCGAAACTGTGAGCTATTTTGAAAATATGGGAATGCAGTCATAGGTGGCGTCTGATGGACAACTCTATCCTGTATTATATTAATGACTGATAATCATATTTTATAATATGTTGTACAGGTTTGGTTATGAAGTGAAAACCGCTTGGTTACAGAGGTGAAAACTCTTCAGTTGCTGGTAGCTGACGCTAAAATTGAATCTGATTTTGCGTTTTCAGGTGACAATGAAGCCGCAGTTGATGCACTACTGGATATAGATCTACCTCACTCTATAAAGACGCCTTTTATGTTCATCACCCTCGATATACAGGTTCCCATCCTTAGTTTTTGAGCTCTTGATTTCCCTTTCGTTTGCTTTTTACTTTTACGCTTTTGGTTATTCATTATTTCATTGGCTATCTTTTTTGTTACTTTGGCATCATCTTTCCTAACCTTTTTTCCGACTTATTTTCTTTCATGGTCTAATATAATGCTACCTAGACGTACACCTTCTAAGCGAAGGCCAATCAGTACTGATGGTGATGATGGTGAACCATCAGTTGCCCATCATTCACGTAGGCTGTCGCGCCTTTTAGCAAGTGTTGCAGGTGGAACGTCTAATGCAGGTACATCATCTTCACAGTCAACAAGTGATCCTTCTAAGAAAAGGCCAATCAATACCGATGGTCATGTTGGTGAACCATCAGTTGGCCATCATTCACGTAGACTATCACGTCTTTTAGCAAGTGTCGCAGGTGAAACGTTTAATGTAGGTACATCGTCGTCACAGTCAACAAGTAGTCCTTCTAAGCAAAGCCCAATCAATACTGATGGCCATGTTGGTGAACCCTTAGTTGGCCATAATTCACGTAGGTTGTCGCGTCTTTTAGCGAGTGTTGCAGGTGAAACCTCTAATGCAGGTACATTATCTTCACAGTCAACAAGTACTTCTCAGTCAACTGGCGATGAAGCAACACCGCCATCAGAATACCTTGATGGGGGTGATTGCGAATACGTGTGTGAGTATTGTGGTGCTTTATTTTGGTTTGCGGAAAGACTTTTGTCTACACCTAGAAATCAAAGGCCCAAATACAATGTATGTTGTCAAGGTGGAGCTATTCGCCTTCCCTTTCCACTTGAACCACCTGCTGCCATTAAAGAGTTGTTTACTGATGCTCGGTTCATGGAAAATATACGGGCGTACAACAATATGTTTTCGATGACATCTTTTGGTGCTGATATTGATGACACCGTTAACGACGGTCGTGGCCCATATGTTTTCAAAGTTTCTTGTAAACTTTCGCATTGGTTAGGTTCCTTATGTCCACCAGACAATGAGAAGCCGCGGTTTCTACAAATGTATATATATGACACAGAAAATGAGGTCTCGAATCGGTTGCGGTTCTTCTCAGCCGCTTCCCAACTTTCATCTGATATTGTCACTACTATTTCCCAAACGCTTACATCATGTAACGGATATATTAAACTTTTCAAGAGTGCGATAGATTTATGCACTGGATCCAATGCTTATAATTTTGCTGTTCGACTATACAACGGTGGCAATCAGCGAAAATATGAGCCGCCTGCTCCTGGAACACTTGGCGGTATCATACGTGACAATAACCTCAATGCAACAACCTATGATATTGTTATCCACAACAAGGATGGCACAACACAAAGGGTTAGCAAGTTGCATTCGTCATATATGCCCCTGCAGTACCCGTTGCTTTTTCCGTATGCCGAGCAGGGATGGTCACCCGACCTACATTTGCGTTCAAATGTGGAATCTGAAGGAAAAAAGCTAAGTTCTCTTTTAGCACACATCCTACGATACTTCTCTCTTACAAAAACAAGTTATTAGATGATTAAGTTTGGTCTGCTCCATTTCGCATTTTTTGGTACCAGCTTTACTAGAGTTGTTTTGACACACTGGATGATGACATACAACGGGTGTCAAAGGTACCAAAAGAGGAAGCTTTTCATAATTAACATTAATAAAAGATACAATCTCGGGTAATTGTTCTGTCACCACACATGCAGGTCAACAAGTCAATGTACAATAGCTTTTTGCAACAAAGAGAGGCGTAAATAGAAATGAAAGCAATTCTATTTACAAAAGGTATTTGTGGAGAATGAGAACCGACCCATTTTGACATGTTTCGACTTATTGTTTTTGTTACCAAATATGCAGGTAAACAAGCCATTGTCCAATCGCTCTTTGCAACAAAAAAAAGGCGAGAATCCAAATACCAGCTTCATTATAGTTGTTTCAACAAGTTGGGTGATGACATACAACGGGTATGAAAGAAAGCTTTTCGTGACCTTGAAATTCTATCACACTAACAAGCCCTCGCTAACAAGCCACTTATTTACAGTTATCGAATTATGCATTACCTTCATGGGTTTAGGTTTTTTGCCAGTTTTAGAAGAATATACACATAAAAGTGGACGTATTGTGAGAAAGGGCTGTGCAACTTTGCTTCTGGTAAGTTTCCACTTATTTTTCCTAGACTGTTTACAAAACTGATTTCCTTTACTGTTATATAATAGAAGATACAGCTTCTTCGAGTTACAATGATCAAAAGATTGGTCTTCGGGTGCAAGCGCTGTGGTAAGGAAGGCGGGTGGAGCAATCACACTGGAGGAGATAAAGGTGGACCCCCAAAACTGTCAGAAGTTAGGATTAAGATGTTGCGTGCGAGTATTTGCCATGTTGATATCCTATGTCGCAATTGGATACCTACTGTATGTAACCCATCCAACGGACATCAAAATTAATTAAGATTTTAATGTAAGTATGTAAGTGCACCTCATTTAAACCATTTAGTGTTTACTTTTCATTTTTTAAGAAGGCTGATTGTGATTTTGGGGCTGCTAATAATTTAGGTACGTGTGATAACTTGAACCAGTGGGTTTAAAGACTAAGATGAAAGTGCAAAGGCCAAGAATCCAAGTTCAAAGCAACCAGCCAAGTATGCTTATAACCCTTTTTTGATCAATGCGAGATCAATAAGATCTCTCATCTTTGTGTTGTCTTTTTTTTCTTTTCCACCAGGAATACAACTGCGAAAAAAGCAGCAACAGGTGCTGCAGCAGCTACTAGGTCGGGGAAGCATGCTGCACCTTTGACCCCAAGAAAAAGAAGCGAAAGTAATTACAATCTCTGTTTGCTTTGGTTCGATTTCATTTTTATGTTTTTATTTATTGTATGATAAGTATAGTGGCGTCTTATAAGTGCGGCCAAATGAGTCGATGTTGCCATGGTTGTTTTAATACAAATGTTGCAAACTAAAGTTATTAAGTGGCTAAGGACAATTCTAAAGCCTACGTGTATGGTTATTTTGTGGGGAAACATTTGTCGTCTCGAATGTTTAGGTTTAATATCATGCATGAGCAAAAAACATTACTGATATCGGAGTTATACGAACTTACCAAACACTTTGTACCGCCGGCGCAACGCGCGGCAGGCTAAATTCTAGTTTGCTCTAAAAGGACAACATGCCTGCGACAATCATGGCATAATAGCTTTTGGTCAACAAATTGGTTTGTCCAAGTTGCCTTAACTTTTTTTTTTTTTATAGTAATCCATACGTCTTGTTTTTAAATTCCACGACTACACGTGCTTTTGAATCAAGTATGTCCTTGGGGTGTAAATTAGTCTTCGGCTCGAGCCCACTAAAATCGAATTTGGTTCGTTTAACATAAAAAAAGCTTAAGCTTAAATCTGACTCATTCCTAACTCTATTTAGAAACCCTGAGTCTGCCACATAAATAATGTTACGAACTCGAGCTCGACTCAATTTTTGTAATTACTTTTTATATATATAAAACATTTTTTAATATTATCAATTATAGTATAGTATATATGAATGAACTACTATAGAGGAACCGGGCTACGCGACGCGGTGGGGAGCATAGACACCAGTAATCAAGTAACATGCTTATTTTTTTTTAATTAAGAAAACTATATTAATATCATACACAAGTTAAAGAGAATAAAATATTTGTTTTTATGGGGTAACTTTTTGAAATATTAACGTATGGAAAAGGTGATCGTTTAACAATCGTGGTTGGTATGTTTTAAAAGCCCGTACCATAGGTTTCAAAAGTTATACTTACTTAAACTTTTAAAATTGTATAAAATATCTCTTTGTTCTTCTACGTATTATACATGTCGATAAAAATTGTATTACTATTGCTGCTATAAAAACTCGCATAGCTAGGCTTGAATCTCGAGTAGATCACGAGACAAAAAGGTAAATAACTAGGGGTGACGTTTATAGACCACACCCACCCACACAACCATAACCATCACAACAAAACTATTTTACACGACCACCAAATTTTTAGGGCCAACAATACCCACCTAATTATTTTTTCACAACCTATGGTTCCACATGTACAACTCGATTTCTCTCAAGAAGCTCTCAATAACTTCGAGTTGTTTGGATCGTATACCCTAAACGTATATTTTTTAGAAGCTCTCAATAAATGGATGAGTATTTATATTGTTTAGAAAAGAAATATATTTTTTAAATAAACTAGCCGTAGGCAACGACTACCCTAAACGTCAAGTCTCACCAGCCACCTCACCTCCCCCACCCCTTCCGCGCCGAACACCCGGCTTCAAAGCCATGCTAGTAGGGCAACGTCATGGCCAACGCTGACACGGTGTGGGTTAGCCAGCATTGTCTGGCTTCCCCCACCCCAACCAACGCCCCACACTCGCTAGTCTAACATGCCCCTTCCACGGTTAGGCATGCCCAAAGGAGGGCTTCCTTAATAAATTCGTTATATATCAAAATACAAATATATAGTAATTTAATAACATTAAAACATAGTAAAAGCAAAATGAACATAGCAAGTGTACTCACTTGAAAGGGAATATCACCAGTTGGCCATCTCTTGAATGTCAGGATTTGTATAAAACAATCCTCACTTCGTTTCTCGTGTCTTATCCATTTTGTAAGAGTTAATAATAATAATAACTAGTTGCTTTCCCCCCGCGCTTCGCGGCGGGATCTCGATCGGTATTGATTCGGTTTGTTTCCGTACCGACACAATCCATGCATTCGGTATAGCAATCAACATCTGCTCTACATCGACCGAAAACCATAAAACGAACACGGTGCCAATACCGATATTGTTCGGTCCGGTTATATATGGTATAATAAAGTACAGTAGCGATACAGTATCAGTTTATTGAAACTAAAAACATAAATATAAATATTGGTACCAAATATCGATGTTGTTCGTTTGATTTTACGTTCGGTACAGTAGCAACACGGTGTCTACTTTCAATAAGATTTACCAAAAATCATAAATATGAATACCATCACTTATGTTGTTTAGTCGGGTTTTTTTTCGTAGCAGCACGATATCCATTTTCAATAAGATTTATATCGAATGTTGGAAAAAATACATAGATGTGTATTTAGATTTTTTTTTTAAAGTTAATGTACGCAAATTATTAAAAAAATATATTAAATGAACAATACTTTAAAAAAGCTATTTATTTTCATGCTCCCTCTACTTTAATATATATAAATAAATAATATATGCGATAAAAAATATCTTTTAGTTGAATCAAAAGATTTAGGAATGGCAATGGGTCGGGTATTGGTAATCCCAGACCCGTATCCAGTTGTAATTCTTTGTCTCATACCCGGCCCGTTACCCGTCAGGTATTTTTCGGGTAATTACCCGTCGGGTATCGGGCATATCCGTGGGTATCGAGTATGCCCGTTAATTTCTTAAAAATACCTGTTGGGACAAATGTGCAATTTTTACTTTGATGTTTATATAATTTACTATTTTAATGACGATAACAAATGAAAATATGATTAACAACTTTCATATCATATTCAGACCACATATACTAAACGAAATTAAAACGATTACTTAATTAAGTAATTGTATCAGGACCACCTAATTGCATAAAACATCCACATAATAAAGGATGATATCTTCCATATCCAATATACATCCTCAAAAATAAGTTATATGTTCACTAAACACTTGCCATATACATATCCACATATAACTATAGAGAAGGTAATAAGTATATGTACTAAGTTTATATATATGGAAATCTATAATATGATACTTTCGGGTATTATTCGGGTAAATGGGCCGGGTATCGGGCGGGTATCACTAAATCCCATACCCGTACCCATACCCGAATTTTTTCTATTTTTAAGCCCGTACCCGGCCCATACCCATTGGGCTTCGGGTATACCCGGCCCATATGTTTTGGGTTTCGGGTATACTCGTCGGGCTTGGCCTTTTTTGTTATCCCTAAAAAGATTATAACAAACTAAAATATAAACATATTAGTTTAAATAAAAATATTTTAAGAATGGAACAATTAAAATAAAAAGAAATAAAGAATTAAGACACCACTAATAACTCTATAACTTTTAATTTATCTTTTACTGTTCATCAACACTTTGTAATAATATATATAACTAGTGATATTTCCCCGCGCTTCGCCGCGGGATTTCGATCGGTATCTGTTCGGTTAGTTACGGCATCGGCACTCGCTATAGTAATCGAAAGAAAAAACCTTACATCGATAGAAAACAATAAAAACGAATATCGGTACTGATGTTTTTCAGTTGTAATCGATTTAGTTGGTTTGGTTTCTATGCTTATTTTTTCAACACTGTCATATAAAATTTATTGAAAACGGCTATTGTGACACTATTGTACCAAACCAAATCGACACCAACTGAGTTGTTCGGTACCATTATTTATTTTTATTTTTTATTTTGCTTTCAATAAACTAAGATTGTATCACTACCATACCGAACCGAACAACATCGGTACATATATGTATTATCTTTTATGGTTTTTTGTTTGATAACATATATCATGCTGCTACCCTAGGGAACCGAACCCAAAGCGAACGAACAACATCGGTTCGGTACCAATGTTTATTTTAATGACTTTTCTTTCAAAAACTAACATCGCATCGCTTGCGTACCATACCAAACAACATCTATACTGAAACATGTATTCATTTTATGGTTTTCGGTTTCAATTTTTTCATTTATACAACTCTGTTTATAACGATAACTAAATATTTGTACCGGTACCGTGACAATTTGAACTGGCCGATATCGTTCGAACAACATCGGTGTCGGTACCGGTGTTTGTTTTTATCGTACCGGTACTGTAATGAACCAAACCAATATCGAATTGATAGTTAAATAAAATACTACTAACTAAAAAAAACAAATATCTAAGAATTAATATTTACTATTTATTATTAAAAAAATCAAATAATAATTAGTTACTATTTATTATTAAAAATTTAAATTAAACAATAATAAATAAAATATTATAAAAAACAAATCAAATACTTCAATTACTGTTCATGAGAACTATGTATTAATATATATAGTTGGACTCCCCCGCGCTTTGCGGCGGGCTTTCAGGCAGTATCGGTCAGGTTCATTACAGTACGATATTGGCATTTGGCATAGCAATCAATACGTGTTTTATATTGATTAAAAACTATAAAAACAGATATTTGTACCAGTGTTGTTCGGTCAGGGCTGGCACTCTATATATTACGATAATGATACCAAAAAATTTACATAATTTTGAATACAACTCTATGTTTAATTAATTGTATACAACCATGTCGATAAAACCTTAAAAACGAATATGGTAGATGTATCGGCATTGTTTGTCGGTATTTGTTTGGCTTGTGACAATAAAAAATATCAACTATATTTGACCCGTTCGAATAAAAAATTTATTGAATGGATAGTAAACTTGAAATTTTATAAAGCCTTATATATTAATAAAAAACGAAAAAGGGTAATCGACATCATTCTACAAAAGAAACTAAACCGTTGTTATACGGTACCAGTACTGTGTTGTTCGGACGGTACTGGTAATATTAAGAAAAATCATTAAAGTTAAAATTAAAATTCTAAATATGTTTAAGGTTAAAAGTATAATATAATAAAATCATGTAATATTAAAATATTAAAGAAAAACTATAAAATCATGTAATATTAAAATATTAAAGAAAAACTATATAATATCAAAATATTGAAAGTACTATTCATAGAGACTTGTAAATAATATGTATAATAATAATAATAATAATAATAATAATAATAATAATAATAATAATAATAACTAGTGGGGAACCCGCGCGTTGCAGCGGAGTCGATAATATGGGCCGAGAATATAATTCAGACCGAAAGACATTAAAAAATCGTACATACGTTGTGTGTGTATATATATAAAAGCACTCACGTTTCCCAGCTGCAACGCATAGAAAACCTTTATGATAAACAGGGAGACCTTTATGATAAACATTATATAGTATAGTAGGCTGGGCTCCACTTTTTAACCATTTTTATTGCTATCGATTCAGTCTGTTTCGGTATTGATACTCGCTATAACAACCAAAAGAGAAAACAATAAAAAAGTATACCGAACTGGTACCGATGTTTGGTTGCTATCGGTCCGGTTCATTTTGTTACCAGTACGGTAGTCACATCAATATAGACAACAAACACAAGTTATTTAAAGCATAAGGTTGCGATTATCGTTATATTGTCTTCATACTTTGAACTTAAACAGACGTCTTCAATCCATATTTGCAACCGGAACCGTAGAATTTGCGTAACAAAACATAGGTTTACCTTATTTGAAATCGTTGGATCATATGTTCATTCCACAAAAGAAACACAATTATTTTCTCTTCAAACCTGGCTTGTGGCAGCAGTATAAATCTTCTCTTCAATCCTCACAGATATTTTCTTAAGCTCCTGTAGTTCCTCGTCTTCAGATAATGGAAGATGCATCTTCAAGTTATCCACTCTACACATGTCAACCAAAACGATGCAAATATTTAGCAAAAAAGAAAACATCATTTTACAAAATAAAAGTGGAGTGAACCAGTCACACCAAACAATTGGCACTCAACAAGGTCAACATAACCAATTCATTTAGAGCACATAAAATAAGAAAATATAAATGATAATACAAGTGTACACATGTTTTTCACACTCCTTTCATGTGCATCTGCTTGCAGTTGAGCCCTCCTATTATCAGATTCCTTTGTGAGGTCACTAACAGCACCAGACATATTTTGAAGGTTCTTCATGTTCGAATTTTGACCAAAAACATATGTCATGGTGGATTGACCAATTAACTTCTGTGATGACTGCGGTAGACTTGAAAGTAGATTTTGCTGGCCTGTCGTCCTTTGCCATTGCAGGAGCTGCTGGTGGTTGTTCATTTCTTGCGTCACCTCAGAATCTATACGTTGGAGAAAAATCATATAATTACCATAAAAAAAGCATCAGTAAATTGTTAAACTAAATATACATACAAGAGGGTTCGTTTCAAAACCAATGTTGACAGCTGTGAGAACCGGATAAAAAGAGAAAGTGAGAGAGCATTAGTTTTCAGTTTTCACCCTACGCACAAAAAAAAAAAAAAAAAAAAAAAAAAGCAAACGTCCAACACACTAAAACTGCAATAATAAAAAAAATGAAGTATGCATAGCAGCCTAGCAGGTATATAGAAACTTAAAACCTAAGGCTGGGCTCCACTTTTTAACCATTTATATTGCTATCGATTCAGTCTGTTTCGGTATTGGGACTCACTGTAACAACCGAAAGAGAAAACAATAACAAAGTATACCGAACCAGTACCGATGTTGTTTGGTTGGTATCGGTCCGGTTCATTTCGTTACCAGTACGGTAGTCACATCAATATAGGCAACAAACACAAGTTATTTAAAGTATAAGGTTGCGATTATCGTTATATTAAAAATTAGAAGGTATATCACAAATATATGATGATGGCACTTGCTATAACAATTGAAAAGGAAACAAAAAAATAACAATTGATCGATAACAATAAAAACACATATAAATCGAAAGTAAAAAAAAGAATACTGAACCGGAAGACGTTCACTTGGTATCGGTCTGGTTCGTTTCGTTTCGTTTCGTTACGTATACAGTACCGACAATCGATATCGTTAAAGAACGCAAGTCGTTGAAGTGTTATGCATGTAGCGCCCACAAATCTGCATCGTTTATAGACGCTTAGTTCACATGAAAGACTATTTATTATGTTTTCTTTCTACCTTGTTCGTGTTCGGTCAGTTCATTTACAGCCCTACCTAAAAGTGTTTTGGGCCAGCCCGAAACTCAACAATTAATGACCCAAAACGCTAATATACTGTTTTGACCCGTTACCCACCCATCCAGCCCAGCCATTTTCCCACCTTTATTAGAAGCTGACACTGACCTGAAATTACCGGTTTGGTTAAGTTTGCGGCTTCTTATGGGAGTTGAATTAGCATCAGCAATCTCATACAAAAGTAATGCATCTATTGGCACATTGACTTTTCTCTTTCTTACTGAAGCAACCACCACTTGAAACAAACGGGTCAACGGGCTGCCCGCAGGCTTATGGTTCCTATAAAACCAGGTACCGGAGAAGAACGAAACTACACCCACTACCATGGCTAAAGTAGGTATACCAAAGCCCCAAATCCAACCCACGTAATCTTGTACCCAAACAATCAAAGAATGAGCAATGAGAGTGCCAATATTCATCATCTGGTAATACCAGTTAAAAAATGAACTTTTGACCTTTTTCTCGGTTTTATCATTGTCGTCAAATTGGTCTGCTCCGTAGGCTAAGATGCATGCCTTGATTCCTCTACTTGCTAGTGCCACTAAGTATATTGATGTGAAGCACATTAAGGTCTGAGCCTCTGATGCATCAAAACCATCTGTTGAGAAGAAACTTGACAACAATCCGTGTGCAGATGCTGATAATGTTAATAGTGCCATCCCCTAAAGTTTAAAATAAAACACAAAAAAGGATGGATATCAGAGGTGCAGAAACATAATTTTTTTTTTTTTTTGGGAATTGGATTACTAAAATCAAAGCTTTTGAAACGATGTGTTTTGTTTAAGGGCCAAACATGAAATTAGACAAAAGCCAGTTTCTTTTCATATACAATAAGCCATATCTAATATATTCTTGGGGTCAAGTTATTCTACAAAGGCTTCTTATTGTAAGAAGTGTAAGAAGGATTTATAGAGTGACAAGTGTCCAATAACCTAAAACTAAACCCACTACATCACCACCAAAAACCTAAACACCCACCCCCCCCCACCCAAAAACCTAAACCCCCCCCCCCCTACCCACCCAAAAACCTAAACCCCCCACCCCACCCCACCCCCCCCACCCCACCCCCCCGCAAAAAAAACAAAAAAAAAACTATACCTCACCAAAAAAACCCTCAAAAAACCTAACCCCCCCCCCCCCCCAACCTCCACCCCCCAAAAACCTAAAAAAAACCTAACCCCCCCCCCCCCCCCCCCACACCCCCCACCCTCCAAAAACCTAAAAAAACCTAACCCCCCCATCCCCCCACCCCCCAAAAACCTAAAAAAAAAATATAAAAAAAACTAAACACCCACCCCCACCCCCACCACCACCCAAAAACCTAAACCCCCACCCCCCACCCCCTCGGCAAAAAAAAAAAAAAAAAAAAAAAAAAAAAAATTTTTTTTTTTTTTTTTTTTTTTTTTTGGGGGTGGGTGATGTGGGGGGTAGGGGGGGGGGGTGGGGGGGTTGGTGGTGGTTGATGTTTAAGTTTTTTTTTTTTTTTTTTTTTTTTTTTTTTTTTTTTAGTGGGTTTTTTTGTGTAATGGGTTTTTTTAGGTTATTGGACACTTGTCACTCTATAAATCCTTCTTACACTTCTTACAATTAGGATCCTTTGTATTTGATCCTAATCCTATATTCTTGATGATTAAAATAACTTAAGTGGACTTACAGTGGCATACAAAATTGAAGAGCTATCATATACTATAGTCCAAAAACTCTATCTGGCTCCAGCCCAAGCTGTTATAATAATTATCATCATTTCCATACTTGTAATCTCTATATATCTTACCATCTGCACAACAACAAATGAATAAATAGAATTTCAATATTCAAAAACAACATTTTGATCAAAATATGATAAAGGTAGCTAAAGATCAGGATCTTTTTTACATCCCTTGGTCCCATACTTTGGGATTGAATCTAACATCCCATTTTTTATTTTGTTTCTTCCTGAAATCACCCAGCAAAATATTTTTGTCAAAATAATTGGCGTTCTTGAAAATGATTCCGCCACATAAACTTCAATAATCGGCGGCATTGAATCACATCCCAGAGCGTGCTTATTCTTTAAAAAAAACATTCCTACCACAAACCATTGATTCACAACTCATGCTCCAACTCTCAATATAAAATTTAAGAAACCAAACGTGCTTTGAGGAAACAATTAATACAAATAAAACCCTAACCAATAATTTACAGATAAAACTCGAACCCATGCAAATGTCTCCTACTGAAAGAGAGAATTCCCGAGTATGTAGAAGTGGGGACTGGAAGAGTAGGGGCTGATTCCATTAACTAAAGAATAGGGATCAAATAATTAGAAACAGTTTTCCAACCTAGTCTCGAATCAGTCACTTCCGTACGCAACTCTTGAACCAAACCATACACTTCTTCAATCTTCCCAGACCGACAAAGAATGTCAACAACACAAGCGTAATGCGCATATGTTTTGAATGTCTCTAGCTTGGTGAATATGAACCTGAAGAACACCAAGAACTAATTCGGGCTCGGGTTTTTTCGTTGTGGGGTTCGGGTTTTTCGTGAAAAGATTGAGGTTCCGGTTTTCGGGTTCAGGATAGAGAGATGAGGCCTTGAATGGTGACACAATAGATTGTGGATATTCCATGAAAACCTGCAAATTTTACAGAAATTTTACTCAACTGATAGTTAACTTTCACACAATTAAACAGCAAGAAGTTTAGATCATATTGGGTTTCTGAACAAATATTAATCAAATTCATAACCCTAAACATTAAATTATAACCAATTATGAAAAGTTAGAAACTTTTGAATGATCAAGAAACAACAGAATTTGGAGTCAAGTAACAAACTTTTTGCAGCAAGATTTCACAAACAACAATTTAGTCAACAACCCGAGTCAACAAATCAGGCAAACATCATAAACCCATGTAAAAAAGCTAATCGAAAATCAAACCTGAAAAAGTAGAACAGCAAGAACCCTAATCTTGATCTTGAACCCCAACTCCAATGTAGTCAAAAAAATGATCATAAACCTAAGTTTAAACCCAATAAATAAACAGAACCCATAACAATAAACTTAAAATCAAGAATCCAAGAGAGTAAAAATATAATTTTGAATCAAAGATTCATAAAAAAACAGAAAATTAGGGAACCTAAATACAAGAGCGTAATCAGCGCTTGACGCATGAACACCTCAATTACAACATTCAATCATCTTGAATACCTATTATAACCTAAAATTCGCAGGACGCTTGGTTGGGTAGGATAGAAACGCACGAACGCCTCAATTGCAACATTCAATCACCTTCAATACCATTGAATAGGGTGATGACCACATGAAACCTAATTTGATTGAATTAGTAATTGCGCTGACGGTTTGAATCATCTAACCATTCTTGATCGGCTCAAGACTTATTTGTGGGCGACTGACATTGAATTGAGGGTAAAATTGGGAGAAAGGGACGAAAGATCAAGGAACAAGCAAGACTCTTGATCTGCCATCTTAAAATTAAGGGGCAAAATTACATTTTAATCCTAGGGAAATGTATTATATAGTTATATAGATAATCACTTCATCAACTATATAGATGGTCATACGATGAATCAAACCAAAAACAATCGATAAAGTTAAATCCGCTAACAATAAAACCCAATATTATTTTGGTGTTAGAATTGTTCATTATTTGGTTTCAAACCATTTAAATCGAAAACCGAACAGAACCAACTTACATATTCGGTTTTCGCCTTGGTTTTAAACAGAAAACATATTAGTTATTGGGTTTCATTACCAAATAAACCGAATAACAAGTAATGGTTATTTAAGTTTTGTCACGTAACTCAGTTCAATTACAATTTCAGCTCAACCATGTTTAGCCTAGCCCACTCCAATAACAAACGTTGGTAAAAGAAAGTAAAACAAGCGTGTTCAGTTGAAACCGAAAAACAAATGCAATTGAAAATTTGGTTCTGGTTCAGTTTGGTTTTTGAGGTCGGTTTCGGGTGGGAATAAGGTATGCAGATAGATAATCAGGTGTTCCAATAGAATTCCCCTGTTAACAATGTCATGTTTAATTGTTTCAGATGACATGCTTGGTAACAAAGAGGAACACTTTCTTCTTTTGTTCTTCAATCTTTGCTAGTTATTAATGTTTTATTTTTTTCTTCTTTTAGAAAGGTTTGACCACCTCACGATTGTAATAAAACGAGACATAGTCCCAGATTGTCTAGAGAAGCGCTTTTATCATGTGTCATACGTTGGCCGGAATATATGGATGGAAAGCCCACATAGTTTGTTTGTTTGTTTTTATAATTTTACAGATGATTTAGAGAAACAGAGAATATGTTACGAGATTCTTCAAGAATTAGAAAAGGAGAAAATATGCAACGACAAGGGTGCTGGTCATTTCTCCCACGTGTGATCCAGAGGTCGATCTCGGGTGGGCATAAGATCCGTGGGCCCTATTGTCGGATATGTGACTCCATGGAAGATGTGATTAATGTAATCATGCCGTATCATGTGTCATAAAACGAAGCATAATCCCAGATTGTATAGAGAAGCGCTTTTATCATGTGTCATATAAGAAACATAATTTTACAAACGATTTAGAGAAACAGAGAATACGTTACGAGATTCTTCGAGAATTAGAAAAGGAGAAAATACAGAACGACAAGGGTGCTGGTTTTTTCTCCCACTGTGCAAACCTCACCATAACACATTGTAGACTGGTGGGCTTGGAGATCCGTGTGCCCTAGTGTCGGATATGTGACTCCATCGAAGATGTGATTAAGGTAAGCGTGCCGTAAAGTTACATCTGATTTTTAAAACATTCCCACTGACATAATATTCCACAAATTGAGAACCACATATTCGTGTGTAAAATCTCGGAAAGATGACCGAATAGAGATCTGAATATCCCCTTGGTAGTTGTTACCACATGACACATGATAAAAGCACTTCTCTAGACAATCTGGGATTATGTTCCGCAAATTGGGAACCACATATTCGTGTGTAAAAGCTCGGAAAGATGAGAGTATAGAGATCTGAATATCCCCTTGGTAGTTGTTACCACATGACACACGATAAAAGCGCTTCTTTAGATAATCTGGGATTATGTTCCGCAAATTGGGAACCACATATTCGTGTGTAAAAGCTCGGAAAGATAACCGAATAGAGATCTGAATATACCCTTGGTAGTTGTTACCACATGACACATGATAAAATCGCTTCTTTAGACAATATGGGATTATGTTCCGTTTTAGGTTTCATCATCACCTATAACAATGTCGATAAATGTTGATCGGAACACGCCGCTTCTTTAGACAATCTGGGATTATGTTCCATTGTAGATTGGTGGACTTGAATGGTTTTAATATATTTCTTCTTGGACTATCTAGTCTAATACTTGAAAATGGGTATGATTGTGTCAAGATCTTTATCTATCATGTCATCGACCAACTGTGCGGAAAGGAAAGAAACAAATATTTTTAGAGAAGCGTTTTTATCATGTGTCGTATGACTGTAATAAAACGGAAGCTATCAAAGCGGGGATGGGTACAGAACCCGACATGTCTTCCATATCAGCATTGTTTATCACCCTGTGTTTGCATTGGAAGCCCGACTAACAGTCTTGCAATTACTTCTTAATTAAATTGCTACAACCTTCCTTTTCCTTCAATTTCCAGAACATTCTCCCTAACATGATAAAAGCGCTTCTTTTGCTAGTGGGCTTGAATGATTTTAATATATTTCATCTTGGACTATCTAGTCTAACACTTGAAAATGGATATGATCGTGTCAAGATCCACAATCTATCATGTCATCGACCAACTGCTCGAAATCCCTTTCGTTTCTCGGGTTCGCATTCGACACAAGACACCAAAAAGTAAACTTCAAAAAATCAGTGCCTTGATACGCATCGTATAGGCCTATACGATGCGTATCAAGCCCGCCGCCAGACATAACCTTCACCTGTCAGTCTGCCATGTCTTTTACTTTATTTCAATATGCATAGCATAGGCCTATACGATGCGTATAGAATTGAAAAAGTGTGCGGATAGACAGGGGGTGCCATTAGAAAACCCCTTTTAGTATGGGATACATTTTTGTTTGTTGGGAGTAATAGCTACATGCATTTTTTTTATTTTACTTTTATATCTGGATATTTCTTTGGAGTTGGGGGTCTCATTGGAAGCAGTCTCTTTATCCCCAAAGATAGGGGTAAGACGAGCCTACATCTCACCATCCCCAGACCCTACAAATAGCTTTTGCTATGCGTGAGATTATACTGGATATGATTGATTGATTGAAAGTACTTAAAGGTGAATCTAACATGACACTCCAGAATTAAATGGGGGCTAAAGTACTACCCTAACATGCCCCTTCCACGGTTAGACTGTGGGGTATGGGGCGTAGGTTTGGGCGTTGGTTTGGGTTCAACGCCTGCTGCTCCACCCCAGGCAAGCGTTGGGCATGGCGTTGCCCCTTTGGTGTGGAGATTGAGCGTGGCGGGGGATGTGGGGGGGGGGGGGGCTAGGTGACATGGCTGACTTTGGTTGGCTGGTTCGATCTAGCCATTGGGGTAGCTGTTGCCATACAAATTTTTTTTTTCCACATGACTGGTCACGTCAAGCTAAGCCATGCCCCACACCCCTAGTTTTTGAGTATTATCTTGTGGATCTCACTCTCGCCACGTGTCGAACAATACCCGCAACCTAAACCCCTCCACACCCCATAGTCGCGCCCAAACGAGGCTTCCTTAACAACTACGCTATATATAAAATACAAGTAAATATATAGTAATTTAATAACATTAAAACATAGTAAAAGCAAAATGAACATAGCAAGTGTACTAACTTGAAAGGGAATATCACCACTTGCCATCTCTTGACTGTCAGGATTTTTATAAAACAATCCTCATTTCGTTTCTCGTGTCATTTCGTTTCTCGTGTCTTATCCATTTTGTAATAATAATAATAATAATAATAATAATAATAATAATAATAATAATAATAATAATAATAATAATAATAATAACTAGTAGGATTAACCCGCACTTTGTGCGGGGAATTAAGTCGGTATTGATTTTGTTAATTACGATAGAGTCACTTGTTATAGCAATCGAAACAAATACCCTAAATGTTCAAAATAGACAAGCAGGATCAAAATATATAAAAAATATAATGAAATTTTACAAAGAAAAAAAAATCTAATTATAATACGAAGAAGTTCAATAGGCACATAATATCTTTCATTTTTTATACGTTTCCATGCATGAAACATAACCTGTTTTTAGGTTTCCCCAAATAAATTAAGATGGCATGAAACTATGATCCAATAAAATGGAAATAGGTTCCATGACTAATATACTAATATGGAGAAATTGGAATTTGGGTTTTAAGAGGGTACATGGGCTTCTCTGGACTTTTGAAGCGGTCCCTGAATAAAACAAAAATTAAAGTGATTCCTAATCAGCTAACTGCCGTTAACGTTTAATCACTGTTTTTCCGTTATGTTTCAAATTAATAATAATAATAATAATAATAATAATAATAATAATAATAATAATAATAATAATAATAATAATCACTTCATCAACTATATAGATGGTCATACGTTGAATCAAACCAAAAACAATCGATAATGTTAAATCCGCTAACAATAAAACCAAATATTATTTTGGTGTTAGAAGTGTTCATTATTTGGTTTCAAACCATTTAAATCGAAAACCGAACAGAACCGACTTACATATTCGGTTTTCGCCTTGGTTTTAAACAGAAAACAAATTAGTTATTCTGTTTCATTACCAAATAAACCGAATAACAAGTAATGGTTATTTAAGTTTTGTCACTTAACTCAGTTCACTTACAATTTCAGCTCAACCATGTTTAGCCTAGCCCAATCCAATAGGTAAAAGAAAGTAAAACAGGCGTATTCAGTCGAAACCGAAAAACAAACGCAATTGAAAATTTGGTTCTGGTTCAGTTTGGTTTTTGGGGTTCAATTGAAAAAAAATCTTCAAACAAATAGACCAAACTTATGAACATGCTTATTGTTGCATAGATTTGATAGGGCCAAAACAATTTATATTTCAATAACAACTAATGGGCCTCCAGAAAGTGTTGGGCTTTGAGGTCCAAATTTCAACTTGTAAACACATCATTTGCAGTTTAACAAATTTGTCTATACATGATGCATGATCCGTGAGAACACACTATAATGCTATCAAGTGCATTTTGTGTTAAAATAAACATTTTAAATCATGGGCTACAACTATATGTATTAGAGTACACTGTTCACTCATTGCTATCCAAATGCTGATTAGGGAGGTTTCCTATATATCCATCAATCCACCTCTAGGTATTGTGTTTCCTTATAAGATAACTTAGGTGCTGTTTGTTTTTTCTGCGAGAAAAGGTCTGCGGACCACATCTGCAGACATCTACAGGAGAAGAGGTGGACCAAATGTCTGCAGTCTGCAAGGAGAAGAGGGTTTGTTTTTTTATATAAAAACATCTTCACACACACACTTCACACACAACACACACAAACCACAGATCTCTCTCTGCCTTATCTCTCTCTCTACAATCTGTCACCACCACCACCGCACCACCTGCCACCACCACAACCAACCTAAACCACTTCAGCCACCACCCACCACCCACCCCGCCGCAACCACCACCACCCCGTCGCAACCAGAGAGGAAGAAGGGGCCGGTGGGTTTCGATTTGGGGGTTTCTGAAGAGAGATAGAGAGATTGAGGGAGGAGAGAACGGGAAGGAGGGAGAGAACCGGAGAGGAAGAAGGAGGGAGAGAACCGGTGGGTTTCGATTTGGGGGTTTCTGAAGACGATCTTTTCCACCACCTCCTTCTCCGGCCGGTCTCATCTCAACCACCACCGGTACATCTCCGGCCGGTTCTTGTGAAGATGGAGGTGGTGATTGTTGAAGGTGGAGGTGATGGGTGTCGGAGGTGGAGGTCTCCGATGATGATGATGGTCTCCGATTGGGTTTTGTTTTAATTGATGGGTTTGGTGGTGGTGGGTTTTGACGATGGTGGTGGTGGAGGTGGTGGCGGAGATGTGGTGGCAGGTGGAGGTGGTGGCTGAGATGTGGTGGTGGAGGTGGTGGTGGGTTTTGACGATGGTGGTGGTGGAGGTGGTGGCTGAGATGTGGTGGTGGAGGTGGTGGCGGAGGTGGAGGTGGTGTCGGCAGGTGGAGGTGGTGTCGGCAGGTGGAGGTGGAGCTAGGGTTTTGGGGCAGATGAATGTTTTGAGGAGGGAGAAGAGGTCTGCAGAGGTTAGAAGACTTGTGGACAAGTCTGCTTGGAGAAGAGGTGAGGCAGACGTTTTTGGTATGCAGATCTTCAAGAAAACAAACAAGCTGCAGGAACCTTATGTCTGCGCACCTCTGCGCGACGCAGACATAAGTGCTCAGAAGAGCTTCTGGCCAAAAAACAAACACCACCTTACTATCATGGTCTTCTATGCGTTAGGCAGGGCCGGCCCTAGGGTGGGCGTGGAGGACCACCGGCCAGGGCCCGATATTTCGGAAGACACTATTTTTAGAAAAAAACCCGATATCTATACGTAAAAAATTTCTTTTTAATAGGGTATACCTATACAAATACCAACATAGGCTCACTTACAAAACTATTCTTATGCTTTAGATTAGTTAATAGCCCATTGGCATTAAGTTTAGACCTTTATTCTGCCCAATACCTAATTTCGTTAAGGCCTAAGGGCACGTTTTTTAGAGCTCGAACAGGGTACACGAATTCTCAGGGCTGGCCCTGGAGCTAGGCCACTATATATCGTTCTAGTGTTAAAGTGGAATATTGTGAAGTTGCTAATGTTGTTGTCGAGACATGTTGGATGCGTAATCTACTTCTTGAGTTTCATTATCATTTACTCCATACATCCATTGTCTACGGTGATAACGTTAATGTCGTCTACATGTCCACTGACCGGGTGAAACATCAATGCACCGAACGTATTGAGATTGAATATCATTTTTTAAGAAAAAGTGGTGATTGGTCAGCTTTGCGTTCTTCACGTTTCGCCCACTTCTCAATATGCTTACATCTTCACCAATTTGAATGTATGTCTTCCTTCCGTTCAAACTACATGACTGTATTAGATATTGTACATTATGGTTAAGTCCAGTAGGGTTTGTATTACGGTTTACCGGAGGAAAACACGCCTGTGTGGATCTAACAGGGGTTTCCCTGCTTGTTGGCTTAGGAGGTACTACTTTCATGGTGGGCCAGGCTGCGTTAAAGGCTGCTTCGGATAAAGTGACCAAAATCGAGAAAGCGTGCCATGACAACCAGCACGTGTTTATCCCATTTGCTTTTGATACTTTTGGTTTTCTGCCGCCAGAGGTTGTGGACCTACTTAGTCGAGTCCAAATGGTCATGCATAGTAATGCTATGACCCTGATATCTATGGACGTAGTTTTTAAAAGACTTAGTTTTGTTATTCAAAAAAGGGTAGCGACACAGCTTGTTGCCCGTTTACCAACTACCTCGATGCAAATTCATAACGCGAAAAATAATTGATATACTAGTGTACATTATCTCTTTGAGGACATAGAGAAATATACATAGAGACTAATTTGGATTTCGCCTTTTGAACCGAGTTGATAATTGGTGGCATCCGACTCGAACAGGTCCAGTAATTCATACTGTATATATTGTTTAAATATAATAAAATATAATATTAGGGGGAAGGATCCACTAAAAAGTGGATTTTGCCTAAGTAGCCTAACAAGGAATCTTAACCATTCATTTTTCAAATCAATGGTTAAGATGAAAGGGTAGGAGAAAGGAGGAGTGCAAGGGTATCTTGGGAAAATCATATTTATGGACTTTCTCTCTCCACATGCAAGGCACATGCATATTTCACCCCCATTTTTTAAACGTTCATAACTTTTTTATACGACATTATTTTTTCATAAAAATTTCACCATAAAATCGAGCGTCTTTTTATCTTTAATTTGAGTACCATATTGCTATATAAAATATGAAGACTCAAAAAACCCACTAAAATGTGTTGTATTTCTATGCTGTATAACATTTTTTATGCTGGATTTTTGTACTATATTTTTGTACTAAAAATTTTGTGCTGATTTTTTTTGTCTTAAATTTTTTTTTTCTCAATTTTTTGTGCTGGATTTTTTTGTACTACATTTTTTTTCTAAATTTTTTTGTGCTATATTTTTTGTACTAGATTTTTTGTGCTATATTTTTTTGTACTACATTTTTTGTGCTATATTTTTTGTACTAGATTTTTTGTGCTATATTTTTTTGTACTAGATTTTTTGTGCTAGATTTTTTTGTACTAGATTTTTTTTGTATTTTTAAAAAACAAAAAGGGTGCCACATGTCATTTTCACTCCTATTTATAAGGACCAAGATGCCCTTCATTCCTACTTATTAGGAGTGTCACATGTCATCATCACAATCCTTCTTAGGCTACTTAGGCAAAATCCACTTTTTAGTGGATCCTTCCCCATAATATTAGACTAAGAATTTATTTTTCTTTTTCACCTAGTTCAGTTAGTTCAAGTTAATCGAAATTCGATACGAATTTACGAGTCTATACATCTTCTCTCCTAGTTCAGCTGGTTCAAACTAAAATTAACCGAAATTAGAACCAAGATGAAATTTTGAGTTTGAGTTGGTTTTTCAAATTCGGTTTTGAATCCGACTCAAATTACATTAGCAACGATACCATAAGCAACTTATAATGGACAAGTAGTTAACTAAATCAATGACTTGCGGATAGGTAGGATGAAAATACAAATGAGGGGGTTTTTCCAGATTTATTGGGTTTTCTCCTAAATTGTTGTATAAGCGTTATTGTCTAGTGGAGATAGATATGATCAAAAGGTTCCGCTCTTGACACGATAGTACTCCAGCGCCAGTGATCCAAATTTACCGTTAAAAAAGTTAAATTTAATTACATGTCTATTAATGCCCCTGTTTGCGGTATGCGCATATATAATGTATATATGTGTGAGCCATTGGGGGGCAAAAGTGAGGGTGCAATAATTTTAGCGTTATTTTACTAATTTCGTGAAAATAACATTAAAAGCTGAGGACGGTTAATCATGCATCATATGGTGGCGTTGATAGCTGAAAGACAGAAGAGTACACGCACTAATCGGTCTTTGTCCCGATTGCTGAGTGTTATGTGCCTTATGTCTAAGGCTTGATGCAAAACTACTATCGAGCTGAGGGTCTCATTGGAATTAGTCTCTCTATTTCGACGAGATAGAGGTAAGGTTGTTTCCATCTTACCCTCCTCAGACCTTACCTTTTCTTGGCTATTGGTGGGATTTACAGAGTATGATAATAATGAAGATCATGATGATAATTACATGTCTATTAAAAAAGGTTGGCTGCAAAATTAGCCATATATCCCGGTAATAGGGTAGATAGGCCACAAAATCCGGTCCAGGGTTGACATGTTAGATGTAATCACGGCCAATCCCACATCATAATTGTTTTGCTCTATTTTTATTTTTATTTAATCTTAAATCAATAATTTCCATATTTTCTTAATAGAAAAAAAATGATCACTGGTCGGGTTGGTTTCTGGTTTTGGATTTTCATAATCAGACAGTTTTAGTTAAAAATGGTTTGGTTATTTTGATTATGGAAATATGGTTATGTTAATTTTTTTTTGAACGGCAAATTTCTTTTATTGCTTGTTGTCTGTGGGACTTGAACCCAAGATCTCTCCCTCTCGAAGTGTTTAAAGGTTTTACCTTTACCAATAGACCACCACCCTATTGGTATATGGTTATGTTAATTAGACAAATATTATTTTCCAATCAATTTCATTTCGCCTTAAATATTGAAACGACCCTAATACCGGGTTATTATCTTACAATCAAACAAGCAGGACCAAAGACATCCGGTACAATTTTCAAAAGGACTGTTATATGTTAATTGTCAACTGACAAGATATATTAGGGGAATGCATATGTATAGTCGTACACATGAATAATGTCTCTAACCATAGGTATTATGCGTCATGTGACAGTCCAGTCAGCAATGAGACATTATGAGACGTTTTTCTAAAATGGTGTAGTGGGGATGTGGGCATTGTGGGGCATTATGTTAAAAAGGGAGGTGTAAATAAAACTAAATAAAAAAAACATCAAAAAACTTTATTGGACAAACCTGTAAACACCGCCTGTGATTGGCCAAAAGAAACGAATAAAGGAGTGGAAAAAAGAACGCTTTGGGCAAATTTTTTGTAAAAAAACGCCCAGGGGGCGGTCATGGGGCGTTGGGGGCTTTTTTTGGGAAAAAAGCCCAAAAACCCCTCAGTACGAGTGGCGTCCGCCACTCGTTTCATTCTAACGAAACATGTCCTTTATTAAACTTTATTTATGTGTATTATCTTTATTATATATATATATATATATAGGGTAGGGTTCATGCGAGAACCACCCTTATTGCGAGAACCGCGAGAACCAATGTGAACAAGGGGCAATTTTGTAAATACCAAACAACTTTTAAAATATTGGACTTCAAGCACAAATTAAATTACATTTAATACAAACTTTCACGTCCACTCTCTCTAACCTCTGATTAGATCCAGATCTCTCAACATTTTCTCAACCTTCAACCTGAATCTCTCAACAGTTCGTCCCTGAATCTCTCAACAATATTCAACAGTTGATCGATTACATCATCGTCTCGAATACATCATCACTTCACTGTCATCAGTTCGGGATATTGAAGCATCTGGATTTAGATTTTACCTCAGATCTTAGATTTTACCTCAGATCTTAGATTTTACCAGTAGATAGTCATATAATCGAGGTTAGTTCCCAAAGTTCGTCCAAAATTAGTCGAATAATATATATTATGAACTTAATCATCGATCGTGCATTCTTCATCCATTCGTGATTAGGGCAACGTGATTATAAGCATTGTGGATTTTTAATCCGTTCGTAATTAGGGCAACATGATTATAAGAATAGATGATTCAATTAGTGTGTCATAGTGAATTTGAGCAAATAAAGTTAATAATATCATTCATGTGCATAGTGAATTTGTGCAGATTTGTTTAGGATATGTGTAGATGATTTTGTGTAATTAGTATATGCTGGTGTTGTTGTTTTAGGTAATGCACACGTGCATAGTGAACTTGGGCAGTTTTATGTAAGATACGTGATTTTGTGTAATTAGGATATGATGGTGTTATTGTGATTTTGTGTTATTAGAATATGATGATGTTATTGTTTCATGTGATGCACATGTGCATAGCGAACATGAGCAGTTTTGTTTAATATACGTGTTTATGATTTTATGTAATTAGATTCTGTTGATGTTGGTGTTTAAAGTGATGCATATGTGCATATTGAATTTGAGCACATAACAGTGAACTTCACATATGGATTGATTTTAAATATTATAAGAATATGTGATGCACATGTGCACATTGATTCACAAGTGCATAATGACATGTGATGCACATGTGCATATTGATGCACAAAGTGCATATAGATGCACAAATCCATATCGTTTATGGTAATGAAAAAAGGTGTTTAATGCACATACTAATTGAAATTGCATTTTGGTTATATTATGTTTCAATTATTACTGTAGGTAAAAAAACGGAAAAAAGCGAAGAAAATAACATTTGTGTTGAGATAGAATGACGAAGGGGCAATAAAACTGCCAGATGATAAGGAAGGTGAATACAAAAGTGTTAAACGAAAAACCAAAAAAGCTTGGTTGTTAGTCGATGATGCAGTTGGTAGTATATGCACATGTGCATCCAATTGTTACTTTCATGTTGAACGATGTTGTCTGATGTCATCTGCAGTTATTGCAGGAGAAAGAAATACAAGGAATAGGACAAGTAAAAAGCACGATGTGATGGATGACAAGGGCGACGAGACAGTGGAAAACTTCCACCATTAATGAAAGAAAGTTGCATAGAACGTGTTATATTGAAAATTATGGTTGTTTTTGTATGGTGGTTTATATGTTAGTTATTTTTTTATTGATAATTTATATTTGTTTATTGGACGATGACAACTATACGATCGTTAGTTTAGTAATTTGATGTAATATGGTATAGTATAAGTTGGAAATGCACATGTGCATAAGGTGAATTAGTATGCATAGTGGTGATATATGATGTGTTTCCGGATGATTATAATCAGTTTACAATGTTTTCAAATGTTATATGGTGGTTAGTATAGTATATGTTAGAAATACACAAGTGTTTATTATTGTGACATAAATGATTATGTTGCCCATGCACATGTGCATATTTATATATTATTATGCATAGTGGTAGTGTATGATGGTGTTTGGTATAGGATATGTAGTTTACAATGTTGTATGGTGTAGGTATAGTATATGTTGGAAATGCACAACTACCTATTGATGTGATATGATGAGTGGCATAGTTTATGTTGGCATTGCACATGTGTATAACGTAGAGGTAGTAATGTATAATGTTGTTTGACATATTATATGGTGGGAATGCATATGTGCATAATGTATACGTTGCAATGTATAATAGGTAGGTTGAAAATGTAGTACATGTAGTTAAAACATAATGGCATTAAAAACCGTGCATCGATAAGTTTAGATGGTATGGTTTCAATGTTGAAAATGCACGCGTTGGGTAATGCACATGTGCATGATGTTGAAACAGTGAACATGTTGGTAATTTATGTTAATTGGTCATGAATACAACAGTGAATACTACACCGCTAAGTAGATAAAAAATAAGTCTAAACAAGGAATGTAAACAAAAAAACAAGTGATAATCAATTTATAAGTAGTTCATGTATTTTTTGGTTGTCCTTCTTTTGAACATAATATGTCATTCTTTTGAACATAATATGTACCGATGTATACAATGCTCAATGTAGGATTGTTCCTATATATAAACAAAAAATAAAATGAATAAAAATACGATATAAATATCATAATTAATAAAACATATGGAATGTGTACGCACAATGTTTAAACGGTCACGATGTATACACGGTCAACAATTTATCGGTCAACCATGTATACATGGTCAACAGTTTATCGGTGATGATTATAGTGGGTCAACAATTTATCAGTGATGATTATAGTGGGTCAACAGTTTATCAGTGATAATTAAAAGTGATAATTATAGGGTATTAGAGTGATAATTATAAGGTGTTACCGTTACGATGCACATGTGCGTGGGAAATGTGCTGATGGTTAACATATGATTATAGGGAGATGATTAAAGGGTGTTGGCAATGTGATGCGCATGTGCACGGTAATGTATTAATGGTTAACAGTATGATCAGTTATGATTATGGGGTGTTGTTAACGTGATGCACATGTGCATGTTCATGTTAATGATGGTTAACAGTTTACGGATGACGAGTATGGGTGTTATCAACATAATGCACATGTGCACGATCGGTGACGAGTATGGGTGTTATCAACATAATGCACATGTGCATGATCGTTGTATTGATCAATCAGATAAACAAAAAAAATGAATAATGTTAAATAAACAATGATACAGGAACATAGAGTAATCAAGCAAATGCTAATTTTTTTTTGAACAGCAGCAAAACTTCTCATATCACAAAAGAAATACCAGCGATTAGCTGGTAGAACAACAACAAGGGGTAAAAATCTAAACAAGATAAAAAAAGTGCAGAACATACTCTGCACACACACAGCCATACAAAACATAAAATAACAAAAAAAAAAAAAACAAATTAACCCAGCCTTCCCAGCTATCAACACAGAACTTCGAACGATATTTTACCCATCCGAACGAGAGGTTAATAACATCCTCGGAAGCCGACTCCAAAGAACGATTGCCCCCCCCCCTTAAAGAGTCTGTTGTTACTATCCTTCCAAATTACCCATAAAGTGGAGTAAATTATACCCAAAAGCAATATACTATTGACATAAGAATCTAGTCGCGTATACTCCTGAACAAGCTGCTCCAGGGATGAGAGGCATGTAAGGTCCCAGTTACACCAAACAGAGATCTTCATCCACACTACCTTGGCTATCGGGCACTCAATAAAAACATGTGTGACCGACTCCGAAACCCCCGCACACTTTATGCAGCAACCAGTAATGGTACTAACCCCTCTCGCACGCAGATTTTCCCCAACCGGAACCCGATTCTGCAGCACCCTCTATATGAACCATTAACTTTAATAGGGACCCAGTTAAGCCACTCGGACACCTTAAATCCGACCCAAAACAAGCTTCTTCCAGGACTTTTCTAGCCGCTTGAACTGTGAACCCATCAGACTGACGAGGAGGGTATATATGTGATGAATCAGAAGATGCCATATGTATCACAAAGGGGTTACAAGTGAAATCATGTTTATTTGTAAGTAGATGACAAATAGCAATATAATCGGACTGAGTAATCGTATAAGGACACTTACAGTGGGAATTGGTAACAACATAGAAATTGGTAACAGAATGTATGTAATAAAAAAGTATGTAATTTGTTGTGATTACCGAATAAATGATGTATTCAACCGAGTAATCGTAGAAGGACGATCCGAATTAGTTATTGCAGTGGTGACTTATGAGCAGATGTATGAATGTCACTGGATGAGTTGTCGTCGGAGGAGTTGTCAGCGAAGGAGTTATCACGGTGGTGGTGCGGTGGTGTCGCGGTGGTGGTAGAGGTGATGTGTCGACGGCGGCGACGGTTGTCAGGGGAGTGGTAGCAGTGAACGATGATTTAAATGAGGATGTAAACCCTAACTATATGAACAGAACGAAGATGGAGGATGTAAACCCTGTTAGATGGAATTTCATTTTAATTACAAAAATGCCATGTGTTCACACTGGTTCTCGCGGTTCTCGCAATAAAGGGTGGTTCCTAACGGATCCTTATCCTATATATATATATATATATATATATATATATATATATATATATATTAGTTGCAAATGAAGCAAATAAAAGAGAGAATTGGAATTTCAGTTTAATTAAATACAAACTACCAATAAACATAGTTACGATCTATGACTTCTTGTTACCATTTGGATTTGAACCATGAATTTTATTACCACCAAAAACCGACAACCACACAACAGCCGACCCAAACAAAAATCCAAAAAGGCCAGCAGCAAAGGGAAAACAAACGCTACATTGTCTAAAATTTACACCATATCTCCCATTCTCTTCTTATATACATGTAGGGATGAGCGTGATACCTAGGGGTGCAAACGAGCCGAGCGGCTCGCGAGCTACTCAAGATCGGCTCGAGAAAAAGCTCGAAATGAGCCGAGCTTGAGCCTAAAACAAAGCTCGTTTGTTTATCGAGCCCGAACTCGAGCCTCGCATGTAAACCTCGTTAGGCTCGTCGAGCCTTATCGAGCCTTAGTGTAAACGAAACGAGTCGAGCCGAGCTTATTTAAACTTGTTTACAAGCCGATCTCGAACCTTAAAATAAGCTTATTTAGTAAATGAGCCCGAGCTTCACTTATCGAGCTCGCGAGCCTAAAAAGTCTATTATTTATATCATTTTTATTTAACATACTAATTAATAGATAATAAACGAGCTGAGCTCAAGCTTGAGAAAATACAAACGAGCCGAGCTCGAGCTTTGAAAACAAAGCTCGAATTGAGCCGAGCTCTCATAAGTTAATCGAGCTCGAGCCTAGTCGAGCTCGGGCTCGGCTCGTTTGCACCCCTAGCGGTACAAGTATCGTGCCAAACCGGTACCGGTATCGAAATTCGTCAAAACTGGGTATCGTTACTGTTATGGGTGGTTTTCTGCTCATATATCCTGACTAATATTCTGACTATGTTTCTTTGATTGTGATCAGAATACCGGATCAGGATATTGGTAACATCCTGTTACAGTATCCTGGTAATAAACTAATTAAACCACGTGCAGGTAAACAAGGCAAGTCTCTAACGTTCAGGTGGACTTTTTCTCCTTAAGACTCGGGCAAATCTGTTGAAATATGGACGTTGAAGACGGAAGACGTGGACTACAACGTTCACATAAGGAATATTCACAGGATCCCGGTTTTATAGGCTAGTTAGTTGTTTTCATTTTACTATAAATAGGAGTGATCGGATTAGATAAGAACACACACAATTCTCTCGAACTCTCTTTCTCCCTAGTTGCGAACATTCACTACACACTTACACTTGTATTCAAATCGCTTTGTAACACTTTGTTGATCCGTATCATATCCTGCACTGTATCCTGACATTCGAAGTTATAAGAAGAACAAGGCAACTGCGATTATCAGCTCCCGAGGTTTTGTACCGGCGATCTAGATTGATCAAGGGCTTTCCTCATAAACCCCGTGTCACCCTTTACATGTTTGCTCATTGTTTGATCCTAGATACAGCTCAATATCCTGAGCCGTATCCTGAAAACTGTCTTTGCAAACAACTTAATTGGCATATTTTTGATACACTTTCTTAGCACACTACCTCACTTAACTAATTTGATCACTTAATTACTTCGGTAATTTTTGACCAAAACAATTTGCCGCCCACCGTGGGACAAGTGGTGCTATTTCTACTAAAAGCTTTTGCAAAATCATTACTTGCTTCTCTATTTTCAAAACTTTTTGCTACACTATTTTCAATGGCCTCGAGATCAAACAGGAGCTCTTCCACCATATCTGCTACAACCTCTGCACCAATTGGTTCGGTGCTTCCACCACCTCCTCCGAGAACCCAAGCCTTTTCACTGCCTCAGGATGTTATCCCCGCTCGCAACATTCAGGGATCTGCTCCTGTTTTGGCCTCTAATGAAGAAATTCTAAATTTGTTTGGTAGTGTACAGGAACAGATGAGGCAGCAACAGGAGACCAACCAGATGCTGATGAGGGAGATACAACTCTTGAAATCCAGCTCAAGCAGGCCCGCTGAGGATACTGTCACTCCCTTGCAACCCAGAGCTTTGAACTTCAGTTCTGCAGTATATACTGAGGATAACATGGGGAATATTGTGCCTAGCCATTCCCAGAATCATACTCCAGAGATACCCTCTTCAGTCAGGGTGTCAACTGTGAGAAGCTCAGGATATGCTTCAGGATATGGCCAGAATCCTCAGACTGGTAATGTATCTAATAATAATACTATTGCTGCTAATGCTGTTGGATCTTTCCAGGATGCATGTATAACATCAGTATTTTCCAGGGAGCTTCAAAAATTGAAGGACATGATATCCAGTGTACCTGGCGTGGTCCAACCAATTCCAGAAGTATCCCAAGACAGCCACAGGATATCACGGTTCGCGTATCCCATCTGTGATGCTGAAATCCCAAAAAGATTTCAGACCCCCAACATGAAGCTCTATGATGGAACTACAGATCCTGAAGAGCATATTGCCCAATATAGGGAAAGGATGGAAATTAACCATATCCCTCCGGATCTCAAGGAAGCATGCCTATGCAAGGGTTTCTGTTCCACCTTAACATGATCAGCCTTAAAATGGCTCTTAAACGTTCCTCCTCACTCAATTACTTCATTTGTTCATTTAGTTAATTTATTTAATAGTCAATTTTCTTGCAGTCGAAGTTTTGAGAAACTAACCAGTGATCTTTACAGGATAACTCAAGGACCTCAGGAATCCTTGAGGGATTATGTGAACAAATTTAGTCGGGAATCCTTAGATATCCCGCATCTTGATGTTGCAACAGCTGTGCAGGCTTTCAAGATGGGGTTACAAAAAGATTCTCAATTTTACTAGGATCTTGAAATAAATCCTTGCCGGAATCTGGATGAAGCTCGAAACAGGGCTTTAAGATATATTCGGCCGGAGGATGAAAAAAAGATGCAAGAGAGGATAAATTCATCCACAACCTATGAGTCAACCAACAGGAAACCAGAATCCTCGTATAAACCATATCGCTCTAAGCCATATGGCAGAAATGACAGCAAAAAAGTGAATGCTGTTGAAGACGAGGATCCTGAGGAGTATCCTGAGTTGTCTGAATATTGTTTCTCTGTTAATATACCTGAACTGATGTATGCTATGCAGGGTTTAGGAGATAAAGCAAGATGGAACCGGAAGAATCAACAAAAAGCTGATTGGAAGGATAAGTCCAAATGGTGTGCCTTCCACGAGGATTTCGGACATGTTACTGAGGATTGCATCGCTCTAAGGAAAGAAATAAGCTATCTCTTGAGCAAGGGATATCTGAAGGACCTCCTGGGAAGAAACAAGAACAAGGGGCAGGATCCCGAGAAGGATCCTGAACGAGCGGCATCGCCTCCTGCGGATGCCAAAATAATTAACTTTATTTCAGGAGGATCCGACATCTGCGGGACGTCATATTCTGCGGCGAAAAGGCACGCGAAGGAAGCCAAGACAGAGAGGGGAGATAAGCCAACCAGGATGTCAACCCTCACAACTGATAAAGTGATCACGTTCGACAGCGATGATAGGGATACTGTCCAGGATCCTCACCATGATGCTTTGGTAATAACGTTATATGTTGCTAACCATTTCGTACGCAGGATATTGGTGGATAATGGCAGCTCCCTCAACATAATTCAGCTGGAAACGTTGAAGAGGATGAATGTATCCCCGATGGATATTACTTCAAAATCCACTGTGCTTGTTGGTTTCAGTGGAGAAGCCAGGAATACCGTATGGGAGTTAAAGTTGCCCGTGTATGTTGAAGGTGTCAACTCAATGCAGCGCTTTTATGTCATGGACTCTTTATCCTGCTATAATATTATTAGGTAGGCCTTGGATCCATGATATGAAAGCTGTGCCTGTTTTGGTCAAAAATCAGACGAGGATAATGCAACCAAACTCTTTGTTACGGGGTATGATGCTTGAATTGATGAACAATAATAAGGATCACTACGAAGTATGATGAACAAATGACACGATGATTTATACGGGGAAAAAGCCCTTGATCAAGAGTTGATCTCCGGCACAAAAAACCCCGGGTGATGGAAACTACCGATCACCAACTTAAATTAAACAAACAATCTGTTACAACTTCGGATGATAGCGAGCTAAGTACAAGGATCACTATAGTGTATCGTGTAGAAAATGTGTGTAATCGCCAAGTGTGTTAGCGAAAGTTGATGAGAGCAGTTGTATGAGTGTGTGTGTAGCCAAAAATAGCAAAAAGTGTTATTCTATTAGCTCGCTACCCCTTTTAAATTAGAAAATATCTAAATAACTAATTGTCCGCAAATGGTGCAAGTCCTCCACGACTCCACAACGTCCATTTCTGACCAAGCACGTGCGGAATAGGCGTGGAATATTCTTCAGGAACGTTACCAAGACTAAGTCCAAGCTGATATTCCTGCAAAACAATTACGAATTCAAAGCAGACAATAGTTAGTATAAGGATCCTTAGGAAGATCCATGATCCTGATCCTGAAGCACTTCTGAGGATCACTAACTGACACAGAAGTAAGGATCACCAAGCAGGATAATAATTGAGGATCACGGGTCATTTAGAAATCCACCCCTAACAATTGCCCCCAAAATACAAGGAGTTATATTGTAAATAAACGAGTTGTATTTTGTTGATCTTATCCGCAACAAACTAACGGATAACTAGCCGTTGAAGACGGACTAGCCATTGCAAACCTGACGTCACCGAAGTGACTATCCTGCAGAATCATAATTATAAATAGGAGTTAGAGATATGATCAATTTGCATTCAAATCCGAGAGAAACTCCCTTTAAATTCTCAGCCGAAGATCAATCAGGTATCTTTTCTCCTACTTCTCTTTCTCTTACTCTGTTTTTCTTTCTTTACCATCATCACATTAAGAATGCTGCTCCGGTCCTCCCCCGCCAAGGATCACCAGAAGGATAGCCCCTTGAAGAGTCAAGGAATCATCAAAGACTCAGCGAATGAGAGGTGTTGCTTTTCTGATCCGCAAATAGATAAGATCCAGCACTGCTTTCCGGCGAACGCCTTTTTCAAACCCTTTGATCCCACTATTCTGAGCGACTACATTTCTGAGACATGGGTTTCCTTTTCGGTTACCCCATTCACCATAGGATACACCTATCCTTTTCCAGCTTTTACCCAATCCTTTTTCTCCTTAACCGGCATCTCTTACATCCAAGCTATGCCGATGATCTGGAGGGTCTTATATACCCTTGAAAGGATCATAGAGCAGGAAGGGATTGATTTAGGAATGTCGGAACTGTCAGAGATGTATGATCTCACAACGTTTGGATCCCACCGATATCTGTTTAAGCGAAAACCCGGCGAAGAACATCCCATTTTTAAGGCCACCAAGAACGATACAAACTGGAAACGACGCTTTTTCTTTGTCAGAAGGGATACCATTCCAAACGGAGAGGATCTACCAAGGAAGTGGTCCACCCATGGTAGGACAGAGGATCCTGAGAAGGATCACCAGGTAATCTTGCTCTTGTGATAGGATCACTAATCCCCTTTTGTTTTATGTTATGCAGCTGTCACTGTTTCACACCTCATACCATCTCCTGATACTAAGGAAAGGCTTGCTGTTTTTAGAAGACTCGGTCCTGAAACAAGAACTTTTAAGACAATCACCCAGGATTCTCAAGAGGTATCCTCAGGCTCAGTCACCATGTCAAGTAAGTATCCTGCTTTTTATATAGTTAAAGATTTAAATAAATAGTTAAATAAGAATAGGGTAAGGATACTTATCTTGCTTTGAATGTGTAGGTGCCGGAAAAGCTTCCAAGCCTGCCTCCCAGTTCAACATGGCCGATCTTGACACTGTTCGATCCAGAAAGAAGAAGACCATTACCAGCCCTAGTGTCTCTATCCCCAAGGCACCCACTAAAGGAAGGGGTGGCAAGAAGAGGAAAAACTCTGAGATAGAGGACCTACAAGGCCTGCCACTGATCCGCCACCAGTTCCTTGAATACTTCAATGACGTGAGGATCACCAATTCTGCCTAGATATCCTACTTATTTGAGGATCACCTGATCTTGAACTGCTTCGTCTCTTTTGCAGAAATTTGCTGAGATTGAAGATTACGTGGGGAGTGTTGAGGAGCTGGATAAGAAGATTGCTGACCTCCAACAAGTTGCAGTGCTCAAGGATCTTAAGATCGCTGATCTCGAAAAAGCCCTTCAAGACGCCAAGACTAAGACAGCTAAAATCTTGATCGACATTGACTACGAGAAGCATGATCTCATAGAAGGTGCAAAGGTCTCCGCTGCCATCACAATGTATAAGACAAAACTGAAGATGGCCGAGGAGGCTCAAGATCCTGACTTCGACAGAAGCAGCTGGGATGTTGAGAGCTGAAAGGCGAGGTTAGCTGATCTGGAAGATGATGAGGAGGCTGAGGAGGTTTTGGCGATTGAGGCTGGAAGCAGTGGAAAGGATCTGGTGAAGGATACCGAAGCTGGAGGGGATGAAGATGCAGCGAAGGTGTAGGCTGCATGATTGGGCAATGATGGACATTCCTAGACGTAGCCGGAGCCCAATTTTTAAATTTGGTAGTAGTTTGTTTTTGTGGTTGTGTTGTTTTAAAACAATGATGGTCTGTATTTGAACAATAGTTTTAGGATTAAGGATCTAGGATCCTTTAGACAATAGGTAGGATTGCAAATGGTGGAGGGATCCTCTGTTTGGGGGATGAAGCCATTGTGATCCTGCCGTCTTTTGATTCCTGCACTTGAAAAACCTTATGAACAATGGACACCCTTTACCTACCCCAGCGGACGGGCCACGTATTGCTGGTAGATGCTCGGGGTAGGTAATTTTGACAACCTTAAAAGGGTTTAATCTTTTGTGAATAAAATGACTTTAACTTTTTAGCTATGTCCTGTGTTGATATCCTTGTTGTTATTTTATTTTTCAATTGTTTCGATGTACACTTGTCTGTGTAAGAAAAGTTAAACAAATTAGACAAAGAAAATATTTAGGATATGATTCAGGATCAAATATTCTATAGTTGAAAAATTCCAAAAAGTAGTATATTTTAAGGATCATGAGTTCAGTTGTCAAAGTATTAGGGTTATTCAAATAATCAGTGAATAAAATCAAAATAGTTAAGGATCATACCTGAGGATCCAAGTTAGGATCCTAACCCTTAATATTATAACCAGGATAACCATAGGACAAACCTTAGTAAGAAGTAAGGATCAAGGATCCTTGGTTGCTTAACTTTGAAGACCTGAAATAGAACATAACTCGGGACTAAGCCAATATAAGATAAAAGTTAGCAACTGGGGGCAAGCCCGAAGGATAACTGGGGACAAGCCCAAGGATAACTGGGGACAAGCCCAAGGATAACTGAGGACAAGCCCAAGGATCGTGTGTGAACTGGAGTATGGCCCTAACTGGCGACTATCCAAACTTAGTGGCATGAAAATGCCAAAACCTTAGCTAACGTGAAAACGTTAGAAACCTTAAGAACGGATGTATGGTACGTCTACCATTATACGTAGGATCCTAGGTATAGCCAGTACAATGGAATTATCAGCCCCTAAAACGAGTACTGGTCTCACTGCCATGAACTATACCAGGATCATCATGCGCTACTGGCGGAACTGGGGTCAAGCCCAAACAACTGGGGTCAAACCCAAGTAACTGGTTGCTTTTGTGGATAATCATCCTTTTGCTAAGAGTACCTGAACCTTCAAAACTCAAAATCATGTGAAAGGAGGATAAAGGATGCAGGATCCTTATCCTTTTGTGAGAAAGTAAGGAAATGAAATAGTTTAAGATTTGAATGTTACCCAAATGAGGATCATCTGTACTTTAAGGATCCTTTAAGGATATTTATCATGTGAGGATCATGTATCCTTATCACATGAAGTATTTCTTCAAATGGACTGCATTCCAGGCTCTAGGTAGCAAATCACCTTCCATTGTTAGCAATCGATATGCCCCCTTTCCTGCCTCAGCTTCAATCAAGTAAGGTCCTTCCCATTTTGGTGCCAACTTTCCATCAGCAGGATTGGTGGTATTCTGAAATGTTTTCCTTAGTACCATATCACCAACTTGGAATTTCCTGATCCTGACATTTTTGTTGTAGGCTCCAGCCATTCTTTGTTGATAACTGGCCATCCTTATCCTTGCCAAATCTCTGATTTCTTCTATAGTATCCAGGTCTTGAACCAAGTTCTCATCATTTTCCTCAGGATCACGAATACTTGTTCTAGCAGTTGGAACCACCATTTCTGTAGGGATCACTGATTCTGCCCCAAATACCAAAGAGAATGGAGTTTGGCCTGTAGCATTCTTAGGGGTTGTCCTATCAGCCCAAAGCACATAAGGTAGTTCTTCTGCCCATTTCCCTTTCTTGGATCCAAGCTTCTTCTTCAAATTGTTGATGATAATCTTATTGGAGGATTCTGCCTGACCATTAGCTTGTGGGTGGACTGGTGTTGATGTTATCATCTTAATCCCTCAGCTGTCACAAAAGTTAGTAGTTCTGCCCCCAATGAATTGGGAACCATTATCACATATAATTTCAGAAGGAATACCAAATCTAGTTATAATATTTCTTTTAATGAAGGATATAACTTCCTTTTCTCTGACTTGGGCAAAAGCTTCAGCCTCTATCCACTTGGAGAAGTAATCAGTCATAGCAAGCATGAACACTTTTCCATGAGGTGCCTTAGGGAGCTTACCAACTATATCCATGTCCCATCTCATGAATGGCCAAGTGGAGGATATAGGATGCAATAATTCAGCCGGTTGATGAAGGATATTGATGTGTCTCTGACAAGGATCACACTTCTTAGCATAATCCACAACATCTCTCTTCATAGTTGGCCAATAGTATCCTGTCCTCAGGATCCTTGAGAATAATGCCCTGCCCCCAGTGTGGTTTCCACAATCTCCTTCATGGAAGTGTTTTAAAACTTCTTGGATTTCAGGATCCTCAATGCATCTTAAATATGGTCCTGCCAGAGATCGTTTATACAACATATTATTTAAAATTGTGAATTGAGATACCTTAATTTTGAAAGCCCTAGGGTTTTCTCCTGTAGGAATCTCTCCATGTTGTATGTATCTCATGATTGGAAGGATCCATGATCCTGAATGAGATTGATTATCATCATTAGGGATGATTGCAGAATCCTCTCCTATCTCCATAGTCACATGATCCTCGATAGCTGGGGTCAGGATATGGATAATAGGGATCTTGATATCCTCCGGGATCTTCAAGGATGATCCTAAATTGGCTAATGCATCTACCTCTGCATTCTCTTCCCTTGGTACCTGTGTCAAACTAAAGGATACAAAAGAGAGTGCCAATTCTTTGACCATCTCCAAATATTTGATTAGCTTTTCACCTTTAACAGCATAGGATCCGTTAAAGTGATTAGTGATTAACAAAGAATCTACATGTACCTCAAGATACCTGATCCTCATATGCTTAGCAATTTGCAAACCAGCTATCAAGACTTCATATTCAGCCTCATTGTTAGTGGTTTGGAACTCACAAGCTATAGAGTGGGGTATTATGTCCCCCTGTGGCGATTTTAGTAGTATTCCAAGCCCTGTTCCTTTGACATTTGAGGATCCGTCCGTATAGAGTATCCAAGGATCCTTGGTCTCCTCTAGCAGCTGGACTTCTGACTCAGCTTCCTTTTGCAAATCACTACTGAAATCTGCCACAAAGTCGGCTAATGCTTGGGATTTAATGGCTGTCCTGGGCTCATATCTTATATCATATGCACTAAGCTTCACTGCCCACTTAGCCATCCTTCCTGACATTTCAGGTTTCCTGAGGACATTCTTAATTGGAAAATTAGTTTTGACGATAATGGCATGAGTTTCAAAATAATGTCTCAATTTAGTAGATGCCATAATTAATGCAAGGGTAAGTTTTTCTAAGTGTGAATACCTGGATTCAGCATCAAGTAAACTCTTACTTACATAATAGACAGGATGTTGTGTACCTTGGTGATCCTTAACAAGGACTGCACTTACTGCTTTTGAGGATACTGCAAGATATAAGGATAACACATCTCCTTTTTCTGGTTTCATCAAGGCCGGGGCCGAGGATAGGTAATCCTTAAGAGATCTTAAGGCATTTTCATGCTTCTCAGTCCACTCGAATTTCTTGTTCTTCCTTAGGATATCATAGAATTCCTTGCACTTTTCTGAGGATTTGGATATAAATCTGTTCAAGGCTGCGATCCTGCCAGTCAACCTTTGCACATCCTTAGCATTGGCAGGAGATTTGATATTCACAATAGCCCTGATTTGTTCTGGACTGGCTTCAGTGCCTCTCTTTGTCACCATATATCTTAAGAATTTACCTGCCTTTACACCAAAATGACACTTAGAAGGATTAAGTTTCATATTATATTTATCAAGGATATTGAACGCTTCTTCCAAGTCTCTTAGGTGATGCTCAGCCTTTTTTGATTTTACCACCATATCATCTATGTAAACCTCCATAGTTTATCCAATCTGATCCTTGAACATCATATTCACTAGCCTTTGATAAGTTGCACCTGCATTTCTTAGTCCGAATGGCATAGCAATATAACAGTATATACCAGTTGGAGTCATAAAGGCTGTATCCTCTTGATCGGATGGTTCCATCTGAATTTGTTGAAATCCAGATGAAGCATCCATGAAAGTTAACAGTTCATGACCCGCAGTTGCATCCACCATGGAGTCAATGTGGGGTAATGGGAAAGGATCCTTGGGACATGCCTTATTTAAATCGGTGAAATCGACACATACCCTCCACTTTCCGTTTTTCTTTTGAACAACAACCACATTGGCCAACCATCTTGGATACTTGACCTCTCTAATCATACCTGCTCGGAGTAATTTCTCTACCTCCTCCTGGATAATGGCATTTCTTTCTGGTGCAAATTTCCTCCTCTTTTGATGGATTGGTTTGAAGGACCTATCAATGCCAAGTTTGTGAGTGATTATATCTTTAGATATACCTGTCATGTCTTCGTGTTTCCATGCAAAGGTAGTCTTTCTCCTTTTGAGGAAGGATATGAGGTCTTCCTTTATTTCACCAAGGATCCCTGATCCTATATAAACTTTAGATTCAGGATCATCAGGATCCATAAGGATTTCTACTACATCCTGTTCTCTTGCCTCCAAGACATCCCTTGGAGGACGCTTTAATTGCTATTGCTCCCTTGACTTTGATGCTGGTTTCATTGATGAGGTGTAGCAGTTCTTAGCCTCTTGCTGATCACTATCAATCTTCACTATTCCCCAAGGACTAGGAAGCTTCACACATTGATGATAAGTGGACGAGACTGCCTTCATGTCATGTATCCAAGGCCTGCCAAGGATAACATTACAACAAGATAAACAGTCAATGTTAGGGGAGGATTTTCTAACAATTAGTGATCCTTATTCGTTATCCTAATTAGTGATCCTTACTTCTGTGACAGGTGGTGATCCTCAGAAGAGCTTCAGGATCAGGATCATGGATCACTTTAAGGATCCTCGTACTGACGATTGTTTATTTATGTTTTGTACTACCTCGCAGGTATAACAAGCTTGACCAAGTCTTGGCGACATTCCTGGAGAATATTCCCAAACTATTCTGCACGTGCTTGGCCAAAAATAGACGTTGTGGAGAACGTGGAGGCATGGCACGAAAGTCGGATAGTTAGTTTGGTAGTTAAATTTCTATTTTAAAGGGGTAACGAGCTAGTAGAAAAACACTTAGTCATTTTTACAGCTACACACACTCATATACCCGCACACTAAAAGCTCTCGACGAACATTCATTCGTTTTCACTCACATTTACACATTTCATGATAGTGATCCTTGTACCTAGCTCGTTACTATTCGAAGTTGTAAACATTTATTCGTTTATTTGAACTTGGTGATCGGTAGTTTCCATCACCCGGGGTTTTTTGTGCCGGAGATCAACTCTTGATCAAGGGCTTTTTCCCCGTATAAATCCTTGTGTCATTTCAGCAATTTACATTGAAGTGATCCTTGTTATTGTTCTACATTGTTAGCATCATACCCCGTAACATAGAGTTTGGTTGCAATATCCTCAACAGATTTTTTGACCAAAACAGTTTGGCGCCCACAGTGGGGCAATTGGTGCTTTGTCCTTAGAAAAATACGCATTTCTGTGCTCATTTCGGTTCACTACAACCAAGCAAATGGCTTCCTCAGCGAAGAATGCTTCAAATTTGATGCCATCATCCACTTCTTCACAAGGCGTCCCTCCTTTGCCTCCACCACCTTCTGGATCCCAGAAGAATGCTGAGAATGCTGCGAAGAAACCAACTCCCATTTTCTCAAAACCTCCAACTTCTTCTGCTTCTTACACTCCCACTACTAGTGACATGTTTACTTTGATTTTGCAGATGAAGGATCAGATACGGCAACAAGATAAGACCAATGAGAGGATTCTCAAAGAAATCGGAGATCTCAAGAAACAAAAGACAACGGCAGAGGATCATTCCCCACTGGTGTCAAAATCCTTGAATTTTGATACTCCAGTGATTACTTCTCAGCCACCAGTGGTTCCAGACATTCAATATGTGGGTGGACCAAAAGGAGTGCACTATGGAACAACAACAATGACCCAGGCATCAGGTTCATATTTCCAGCCAGCGGGATCCTATCCTCAGCATATGGGATCCCTCACGAATTCAGGAGGATATTCAGGATTGCAGCAGGTTCAAGGATCCTCCTTTGTTCCAGGATCATCCCAGGTTCAAGGATCCTCCTTTGTTCCAGGATCATCCCAGGTTCAAGGATCCTCCTTTGTTCCAGGATCATCCCAGGTTCAAGGATCCTCCTTTGTCCCAGGATCATCCCAGGTTCAAGGATCCTCCTTCGTTCCAGGATCGTCTCAGTTTCAAGGATCCTCCTTTGTTCCAGGATCATCCCAGGTTCAAGGATCCTCCTTTGTCCCAGGATCATCCCAGGTTCAAGGATCCTCCTTCGTTCCAGGATCGTCTCAGTTTCAGGGATCCTTCCAGATGCCAGGATCCTTGAGGAGTTTGCAAACAGGAAGTTTAGATGTCCACCAGGGAGATTTTATTCCAATGCAGACCAATGCTTCTACTGGTCCCTCGATCATTCCAGAGCCTCAACAATATGGATTAACATCCAATCTTCCTAATCTGAATCCGATGGGAGGTAACACTTTCGATAATTCTTATACTACTAACCATGGTCTTATGCAGGATCCAGGTATCAATCATGCCATGGCCAGAGAATTGCAAAAGTTAAAGGATATGATATCAAGTGTTCCAGGAGTGGTCAAACCTATCCCAGAGATTGCAGATGGGAGCCACAAGATATCTCGTTTTGCACCACCAATCTGTGATGCTGAGATACCCAAGAGATTCCATGTGCCAACAATGAAGCTGTATGATGGTTCGACAGATCCTGAGGAACACATAGCACAATACAGGGAGAGGATGGAGATCAATCCTATTCCAGAAAGGTTAAAGGAAGCATGCCTGTGCAAGGGATTCGGATCCACTCTTATAGGATCAGCTCTCAAATGGCTGCTAAGTCTTCCTCCCTATTCTATTACCTCATTTGCTAATCTAGTTAATCTATTTAATAATCAGTTTTCTTGTAGTAGGAAATTTGAACGATTAACTAGTGATCTATATAGGATAACCCAGGGTCATAATGAATCATTAAGGGATTACATTACCAAATTCAGTAAAGAATCCTTAGACATTCCCAACTTAGATATAGCCACGGCTGTTGAGGCCTTCAAAATGGGATTGCTTAGGGATTCATTGTTCTATGATGATCTTGTTATGACACCATGCAGGAACTTAGATGAGGTAAGAACACGAGCACTTAGATTCATCCGGCTAGAGGACGATAAGAGGATCCAGGAGAGGTTAGCAGGATCCTCAAAGAAGGATAAGCAAGGATCCACATTCAGGAACAACAAGTTCAAATCCTATAACAGATCTGATAACCAGAACGTGCATTCTGTTGATCAAGAAGAAGATGATGAAGATTATCCTCCAATTTCTGAATATTGTTTTTGTGTTGATAACAATGAATTAATCCTTGCTATGCAGAACCTAGGTGATAAAGCTAGATGGCCGAGAAAAAATGATAGGCCAGCTGCAACTAAGGATAAATCTAAGTGGTGTGCATATCATGAAGATTTTGGGCATCTCACAGAAGAATGCATTGCACTAAGAAAGGAAATTGGATACTTGTTGAGCAAAGGGCATTTAAAGGAATTGTTGGGAAGAAAAAAGTCAAGGACTCAGGATCCTGAAAGGATCCCTGAGAAGGCTCCAGCCCCTCCAGCAGATGCACAAGTGATAAACTTTATTTCTGGAGGATCAGACATCTGTGGCACATCCTTCTCAGCAGCTAAAAGGCATGCAAAGGAAACTAAAATGGATAATGGAGAAAGACCAGTTCGAACATCAAGTGTCTCAGAAGGAAAAGTCATAACCTTTGATGAGGATGATCGTGTTGATATCCAGGATCCTCATCACGATGGTTTAGTTATTACTCTTTTCATTTCTAACCATTTTGTTCGCAGGATCCTTATAGACGGAGGGAGTTCAGTGAACATTATCCAGCTTGATGTTCTAAAGAAGATGGGTATCCCTGAATCAGATATCATACCAAGATCCTCCGTGCTCGTGGGATTTAGTGGCGAAACCAAGAATACCCTGGGGGACATTAAACTCCCAATATACATTGAAGGCCTACACTCTTATCAAAAATTTTGTGTTATTGACTGTTTATCTTGTTGTAATGTTATCCTTGGCAGGACTTGGATACACGATATGAAAGCAGTCCCATCTACCTACCATCAATGTGTGAAGCTCCCTAGTCCTTGGGGAGTAGTGAAGATTGATAGTGATCAGCAGGAGGCTAAGAATTGCTACACTTCATCGATGAAACCAGCCTCGAAGTCAAGGGAGCAATAGCAATCAAAGTATCCTCCAAGGGATGTCTTGGAGGCAAGAGAGCAGGATGTGGTAGAAATCCTCATGGATCCTGATGATCCTGAATCCAAAATCTATATCGGATCAGGGATCCTTGGCGAAATGAAAGAAGACCTCGTATCCTTCCTCAAAAGGAGAAAGACTACCTTTGCATGGAAACACGAAGACATGACTGGTATATCCAAAGATGTAATCACTCACAAACTTGGGATTGATAGATCCTTCAAACCAATCCATCAAAGGAGAAGAAAGTTTGCACCGGTAAGGAATGCCATTATCCAGGAAGAGGTAGAGAAATTGCTCCGGGCAGGTATGATTAGAGAGGTCAAGTATCCAAGATGGTTGGCCAATGTGGTTGTTGTTCAAAAGAAAAACGGAAAGTGGAGGGTATGTGTCGATTTTACCGATTTAAATAAGGCATGTCCCAAGGATCCTTTCCCATTACCCCACATTGACTCCATGGTGGATGCAACTGCGGGTCATGAACTGTTAACTTTTATGGATGCTTCATCTGGATTCCAACAAATCCAAATGGAACCATCCGACCAAGAGGATACAACCTTCATGACTCCAACTGGTATATACTGCTATATTGCTATGCCGTTCGGACTAAGAAATGCAGGTGCAACATATCAAAGGCTGGTGAATATGATGTTCAAGGATCAGATTGGACAAACTATGGAGGTTTACATAGACGATATGGTGGTAAAATCCTTAAAAGCTGAGGATCACCTAAGAGACTTGGAGGAAGCATTCGATATCCTTGACAAATATAACATGAAACTTAATCCTTCAAAATGTCACTTTGGTGTTAAAGCAGGTAAATTCTTAGGATATATGGTGACAAAGAGAGGCATTGAAGCTAGCCTGGAACAGATCAAAGCAATAGTGAACATCAAATCCCCGGCCAATGCTAAGGATGTTCAAAGGCTAACAGGCAGGATAGCAGCCTTGAACAGATTTATATCCAAATCCTCAGAGAAGTGCAAAGAATTCTATGATATCCTAAGGAAGAACAAGAAATTTGAGTGGACTGAGAAGCATGAAAATGCTTTAAGAGCCCTCAAAGATTACCTATCCTCAGCCCCAGCCTTGATGAAGCCAGAAAAAGGCGATGTGCTATCCTTGTATCTTGCAGTATCCTCAAAAGCAGTAAGTGCGGTCCTTGTTAAGGATCATGAAGGTACACAACATCCTGTCTATTATGTAAGTAAAAGTTTACTTGATGCTGAATCCAGGTATTCACACCTTGAAAAGCTTATTCTTGCATTAATTATGGCATCTACTAAGTTAAGACATTATTTTGAAACTCATGTTATCATTGTTAAAACTAATTTTCCAATTAAGAATGTCCTCAGGAAACCAGAGATGTCAGGAAGGATGGCTAAGTGGGCAGTGAAGCTAAGTGCATATGATATAAGATATGAGCCTAGGACAGCCATCAAATCCCAAGCATTAGCTGACTTTGTGGCTGATTTTAGTAGTGATTTACAAGAAGAAGCTGAGTTAGAAGTCCAGCAGCTAGAGGAGACCAAGGATCCTTGGATACTCTACACTGATGGATCCTCAAATATCAAAGGCACAGGGCTTGGAATACTACTAAAATCGCCACAGGGGGACATAATACCCCACTCTATAGCTTGTGAGTTCCAAACCACTAACAATGAGGCTGAATATGAAGCCTTAATTGCTGGTTTGCAAATTGCAAAACATATGGGGATCAGGTATCTTGAGGTACATGTAGATTCATTGTTAATTACGAACCACTTTAATGGATCCTACGCTGTTAAAGGTGAAAAACTAACCAAATATTTAGAGATAGTCAAAAGTTTGGCACTCTCTTTTGTTTCCCTTAGTTTGACGCAGGTACCAAGGGAAGAAAATACAAAAGCTGATGCATTGGCTAATTTAGGATCATCCTTGAAGATCCCGGAGGATATCAAGATCCCTATTATCCATATCCTGAACCCGGCTATTGAGGATCTTGTGGCTATGGAGATAGGAAGTGATTCTGCAATGATCCCTAGTGAGGATACTCGATCCCATTCAGGATCAGGATCATGGATCTCACCAATTATGAGATACTTACAACATGGAGAGATTCCTACAGGAGAAAACCCTAGGGCTTTCAAATCTAAGGTATCTCAATTCACAATTATAAATAGTATGTTGTATAGACGATCTCTTGCAGGACCATACTTGAGATGCATTGAGGATCCTGAAGTCCAAGAAGTTTTAAAAGACTTCCATGAAGGAGATTGTGGAAACCACACTCGGGGCAGGGCATTATTTTCAAGGATCCTGAGGACAGGATACTACTGGCCAACCATGAAGAGAGATGCTGTGGAATATGCTAAAAGATGTGATCCTTGTCAGAGACACAACAATATCCTTCATCAACCAGCTGAATTATTGCATCCTATATCCTCCTCTTGGCCATTTATGAGATGGGGTATGGATATAGTTGGCAAGCTCCCTAAGGCACCTGGTGGGAAAGTATTCATGTTAGCTATGACTGATTACTTCTCCAAGTGGATAGAGGCTGAAGCTTTTGCCCAAGTCAGAGAAAAGGAAGTTATATCTTTCATTAAAAGAAATATTATAACTAGATTTGGAATTCCTTCTGAGATTATATGTGATAATGGTTCCCAATTTATTGGGGGCAGAACCACTAACTTTTGTGACAGCTGGGGGATTAAGATAATAACATCAACACCAGTCCACCCACAAGCTAATGGTCAGGCAGAATCATCCAACAAGATCATCATCAACAATTTGAAGAAGAAGCTTGGATCCAAGAAAGGGAAATGGGCAGAAGAACTACCCTATGTGCTTTGGGCTGATAGGACAACCCCCAAGAATGCTACTGGTCAAACGCCATTCTCTTTGGTGTTTGGGGCAGAATCAGTGATCCCAACAGAAATGGTGGTTCCAACTGCAAGAACAAGTACCCGTGATCCTGAGAAGAATGATGAGAACTTGGCTCAAGACCTGGATACTATTGAAGAAATCAGGGATATGGCTAGGATAAGGATGGCCAGTTATCAGCAAAGAATGGCTGGTGCTTACAACAAAAATGTCAGGATCAGGAGGTTTCAAGTTGGAGATATGGTATTAAGGAAAGCATTCCAAAATACCACCAATCCTGCTGATGGGAAATTGGCTCCAAAATGGGAAGGCCCTTATTTGATTGAAGCTGAAGCAGGAAATGGGGCATATAGATTGCTAACCATGGAAGGTGATTTGCTACCAAGAGCTTGGAATGCTGTCCACTTGAAGAAATATTTCATGTGAGCAGGATTCTCATGGCATAGATGATCCTCACGATAGGGATATCCTTAAAGGATCCTCAAAGTATCGGTGATCCTTACTTAGGTAATATCCTAAACTTGAACTATTTCATTTCTTTATTTTCTCATATAAGGATAAGGATCATGTATCCTTTATCCATCTCTCACGTGAGTTTAAGTTTTGAAAGTTCAGGTATCCTTAGCATAACATTGGTTATCTGCCGAAGCAATCCGTTCCTTGGGTTTAACCCCAGTTATTTGGGCTTGACCCCAGTTCCGCCTGTAGCGCACGATGATCCTGGTATAGTTCAAGGCATTGGGACCAGTACTCGTTTTAGGGGCTGATAATTCCATTGTACTGGCTATGCTTAGGATCCTACGTATAATGGTAGACGTACCATACATCCGTTCATAAGGTTCTAACGTTTTCACGTTAGCTAAGGTTTTGGCATATTCATGTCACTAAGTTTGGATAGTCGCCAGTCAGGGCCATACTCCAGTTTACATATGATCCTTGGGCTTGTCCCCAGTTATCCTTGGGCTTGTCCCCAGTTATCCTTGGGATTGTCCCCAGTTATCCTTGGGCTTGTCCCCAGTTGCTAACTCTTTTCTTATGTTGGCTTAGTCCCAAGTTATGATCTATTTCAGGTCCTTGAAGATAAGCAACTAGGGATCCTTGATCCTTACTTCTTTCTAAGGTTTATCTTATAGTTATCCTTATTATGGTTAGGATCCTAACTTGGACCCTCAGGTATGATCCTTAACTATTTTTAGCTCTATTCATTATTTATTTGAATAACCCTTAAAGTTTGACAACTAGACTTGTGATCCTTAAAACATATTGCTTTGTAAGATTCTTTAACTAAAGGATATCTGATCATGGATCATATCCTAAACATTTTAAGTCTGGCTTGTTCAAAATTGTTTATTCAATAAGTGTGTATCAAAACAAAGGAAAATCAAAGAAACATAAGGATAACAACACAAGATAAGTGACAAAAGGTTAAGATTTTATTTATTAACAAAAGACTAACCCTTAAAAGGTTGTCAAAATTACCTACCCGAGCATCTACCAGCAAAACGTGGCCCGTCCGCTGGGGTAGGTAAAGGGTGTCCATGATAATAAGTTCAAGAGTAGTGCAGGAATATAAAGGCGGCAGGATCACAATGGCTTCATCCCCCGAACAGAGGATCCCTCCACCAATTGCAATCCTGCCTATTGTCCAAAGGATCATCCATGATCCTTAATCCTAAAACCTATTGTTTAAGTACAAACCATTAAATTGTTTTAAACATCACAACCACAAAAACTACCACCAGATTTAAAAATTGGGCTCCGGCTACGTCTAGAAATGTCCTTCATCGCCCAATCATGCAGCCTAAACCTTCGCTGCATTGTCACCTCCAGCTCCACTTGTTTCACCACCTTCACCTTTGCCTCCAGCTTCAATTGTCAGGATCTCTTCAAACTCCTCAGCCTCTTCATCGTCCAGTTCAGCAAGCCTTGCCTTCCAACCTTCAATATCCCAGGTGCTCTTGTCAAAAGCAGGATCCTGAGCTTCCAAGGCCATTTGAAGCTTGATCTTGTACATTGTAATGGCGGCAGAGACTTTGGCATCTTCGGTGATCTCACTCTTCTCATAGTCAACATTAACCAGCACCTTGGCCATCTGCTGTTTGGTATCCCGGACTTCCTTCTGAAGATCAGCAATTGTGAGATCCTTTAACACCGCAACCTGCTGGAGATCGGCAATCTTCCTATCCTGATCCTCAACGTGGCCCACATAGTCCTCAATCTCAGCGAATTTCTGTAAAAAGGATAAGGTCAGGATCAAGTAATCAGCAGGATATACCAGCAGGATATGTCAACAGGATATACGAGCAAAGACAGTGATCCTCACCTCATTAAAGTACTCAAGGAATTGATGACGGATCAGAGGCAGACCCTGCAGATCCCCAGCTTCAGAGGCTTTTCTCTTCTTGATTGCCTTCCCTTTGAGGGGTGCCTTGGGGACCGAAGCTGTCGGACTGGTAGGACCTTTTCTCTTGGAGGATCTGACAGTGGTGAGATCAGCAACATTGAACTTGGAAGCGGACTTGGTGGATTTTCCAGCACCTACACAACCAAAACAAGATAAGTATCTTTTCTTAATTCATATTTCACTATTTATTTAAATTTTAAACAAGGATACTTACTTGACATTGTGACAGAGCATGATGATACCTCCTGTGAATCTTGGGTTGTTGTCTTGAAAGTTCTTGTCTCAGGATCAAGTTTCTTGAAAGCAAGGAGCCTCTCCTTAGCAGTAGGGGACAGTTTGAGGTGTGAGACGGTGATAGCTGCATAACAAGAAAGCAAAAATATAAATTATCCTTACATCAAAAGAAAGTTCCTGGTGATCCTTCTCAGGATCCTCCACCCTACCATGGGTAGCCCATTTTTTGGGTAGATCCTTTCCATCCTCGATGGAATCTCTCTTGATAAAAAAGAAACGCCGTTTCCAATTAGCATCATTCTTGGTGGCTTTGAAGATCGGGTGTTCCTCACCGGGTTTACGTTTAAACAAATAACGATGAGAACCAAAGGTGGTAAGATCATACAGCTCTCCCAGCTCTGCCATTCCTAGATCTATTCCCTCCTGATCGATGATCCTTTCAAGGGTGTACAAAACCCTCCAAATCATCGGCATGGCTTGGATATAAGAGATGCCGGTTAGGGAAAAGAAAGATTGGGTGAAGGCTGGAAAAGGATATGTATAGCCTATGGTGAAAGGAGTGACGGGGAAAGCAACCCACTTATCGGAGATATGATCGCTCAGGGCATTGGGGTCAAAAGGCCTAAATTCGGTGTTCGCCGGGAAGCAGTGGCGGATCCTATCTATCTGAGCATCATTGAAGAAGCAGCGTTCTTTAATGGAGTCTTCAATGATCCCCTGGCTTTTCGGAGGACTGTTCTTTGGGTGATCCTTGGCTGGGGAATTTCGGAGCAACATCTTTGATGGAAAGAGACGAAAACAGAGCAAGAGAGGGAAGAAGATAGAGAGAGAGAATACCTGATCGTCTTCGGAATGCAGATTATAAAGGGAGTCTCTCTGAAAATTTAAATGCATTTGATCCTATCTATATCTCTATTTATAATTATGATCCTGCAGGATTGTCACTTCTGTGACGTCATGATCGCAACGGCTAGTTCGATATCAATGGCTATATATCCGTTAGTTAGTTGCGGATAAGATCAAGAAAATATAACTCGCTTAATTTACAAATTACTCCTTATATTTTGGGGGCAATTGTTAGGGGAGGATTTTCTAACAATTAGTGATCCTTATTCGTTATCCTAATTAGTGATCCTTACTTCTGTGACAGGTGGTGATCCTCAGAAGAGCTTCAGGATCAGGATCATGGATCACTTTAAGGATCCTCGTACTGACGATTGTTTATTTATGTTTTGTACTACCTCGCAGGTATAACAAGCTTGACCAAGTCTTGGCGACATTCCTGGAGAATATTCCCAAACTATTCTGCACGTGCTTGGCCAAAAATAGACGTTGTGGAGAACGTGGAGGCATGGCACGAAAGTCGGATAGTTAGTTTGGTAGTTAAATTTCTATTTTAAAGGGGTAACGAGCTAGTAGAAAAACACTTAGTCATTTTTACAGCTACACACACTCATATACCCGCACACTAAAAGCTCTCGACGAACATTCATTCGTTTTCACTCACATTTACACATTTCATGACAGTGATCCTTGTACCTAGCTCGTTACTATTCGAAGTTGTAAACATTTATTCGTTTATTTGAACTTGGTGATCGGTAGTTTCCATCACCCGGGGTTTTTTGTGCCGGAGATCAACTCTTGATCAAGGGCTTTTTCCCCGTATAAATCCTTGTGTCATTTCAGCAATTTACATTGAAGTGATCCTTGTTATTATTCTACATTGTTAGCATCATACCCCGTAACATAGAGTTTGGTTGCAATATCCTCAACAGATTTTTTGACCAAAACAGTCAATAACACAAAACTTTTGGTAAGAATGTAGGCCTTCGATATAGATTGGGAGTTTAATGTCCCCCAGAGTATTCTTAGTCTCGCCACTGAATCCCACGAGCACAGAGGATCTTGGTATGATATCGGATTCAGGAATATTCATCTTCTTGAGGACATCAAGCTGGATAATGTTCACAGAGCTTCCTCCGTCTATAAGGATCCTGCGAACAAAATGGTTAGAAATAAAAAGAGTGATAACCAAACCATCATGATGAGGATCCTGAATGTCAACACGATCATCCTCATCAAAAGTTATAACTTTTCCTTCGGAGACACTGGATGTTCGAATGGGTCTATCTCCATTATCCATCTTGGTTTCCTTTGCATGTCTTTTAGCTGCAGAGAAGGATGTTCCACAAATGTCTGATCCTCCAGAAATAAAGTTTATAACTTGTGCATCTGCTGGAGGGGCTGGAGCTTTCTCTGGGATCCTTTCAGGATCCTGAGTCCTTGACTTCTTTCTCTCCAATAATTCTTTCAAGTGCCCCTTGCTCAACAAGTATCCAATTTCTTTTCTCAATGCGATGCATTCTTCTGTGAGATGCCCAAAATCTTCGTGATATGCACACCACTTTGACTTATCTTTAGTTGCAGCTGGTCTGTCATTTTTCCTGGGCCATCTAGCTTTATCACCTAAATTCTGCATCGCAAGGATTAGTTCATTGTTATCAACAGAAAAATAATATTCAGAAATTGGAGGATAATCCTCATCATCCTCTTCTTGTTCAACAGCATGCACATTCTGGTTGTCAGATTTGTTATAGGATCTGAACTTGTTGTTCTTGAATGAGGATCCTTGTTTCTCTTGCTTTGAGGATCCTGCTAACCTCTCCTGGATCCTTTTGTCATCCTCCAGCCGGATGAACCTGAGGGCCCGGGTTCTTACCTCATCTAGATTCCTGCATGGTGTCATAACAAGATCATCATAGAATAATGAATCCCTAAGCAATCCCATTTTAAAGGCTTCAACAGCCGTAGCTATATCCAGGTTAGGGATATCTAAGGATTCTTTACTAAATTTAGTGATATAATCCCTTAATGATTCATTATGACCTTGGGTTATCCTATACAGATCACTAGTTAAACGCTCGAATTTTCTACTACAAGAAAACTGGTTATTAAATAGGTTAACTAGATTAGCAAACGAGGTAATAGAGTAAGGGGAAGACTTAGCAGCCATTTAAGAGCCGATCCAGTAAGAGTGGATCCAAATCCCTTGCATAGACATGCTTCCTTTAACCTCTCTGGGATGGGATTGATCTCCATCCTTTCCCTGTATTGTGCTATGTGTTCTTCAGGATCTGTTGAACCGTCATACAACTTCATAGTAGGCACATGGAACCTCTTGGGTATCTCAGCATCACAGATTGGTGGTGCAAAATGAGATATCTTGTGGCTCCCATCTGCAATCTCCGGGATAGGCTTGACCACTCCTGGGACACTTGAGATCATATCCTTTAACTTTTGCAATTCTCTGGCCATGGCGTGATTGATACCTGTATCCTGCATAAGGCCATGGTTAGTGGTATAAGAATTATTGAAAGTGTTACCTCCCATTGGATTCAAATTAGGAAGAGCGGATGTGAATCCATATTGTTGAGGCTCTGGAATGACTGATGGACCACTAGAAGCAATGGTCTGCATTGGAATGAAATCTCCCTGATGGATATCGGAACTCCCTGATTGCGAACTCCTTAAGGATCCCTGAAACTGAGAGGATCCTTGGACCTGGGAGGATCCTGGGACATAGGAGGATCCTTGAACCTGGGAGGATCCTTGAACATAGGAGGATCCTTGAACCTGGGAGGATCCTTGAACATAGGAGGATCCTTGAACCTGGGAGGATCTTGGAACATAGGAGGATCCTTGAACCTGGGAGGATCCTTGAAACGGCCAGAATCCTTGAATCTGCTGCGCTCCTGAATATCCTCCTGAGCTTACGAAGGATCCTATATGCTGAGGATGGGATCCTGCTGGTTGGAAGTGTAACCCTGAAGCCTGAGTCATTGCTGATGATCCGTAATGCACTCCTTTTGGCCCTCCCACATACTGAATGTCTGGAACCGCTGAAGGCTGAGAAGTTATAACCGGAGTATCGAAATTCAAAGATCTGGGCATCAGTGGAGAATGATCCTCTGCCGATCTCTTCTGTTTCTTGATGTCTCCAATTTCTCTAAGAATCCTTTCATTGGTCTTATCCTGCTGCTGTATATGCTCCTTCATCTGCAAAATCAGAGTAAATAATTCACTAGTAGTAGGAGTATAAGAAGCAGAAGAAGTTGGAAGTTTTGAGAAAATGGGAGTTGGTTTCTTCTCGGCATTTTTCTGAGGTCCAGAAGGTGGTGGAGGCAAAGGTGGAATGCCCTGGGATGAATTGACTGCAGACATCGCACTGGATGTGTTCTTTGATGATGAAGCCATCTGCTTGGATGTAACGAACCGAAATGATCACAAGAATGAGAATTTCTTAGGAATGAAGCACCAATTGCCCCACGGTGGGCGCCAAACTGTTTTGGTCAAAAATCAGACGAGGATAATGCAACCAAACTCTTTGTTACGGGGTATGATGCTTGAATTGATGAACAATAATAAGGATCACTACGAAGTATGATGAACAAATGACACGATGATTTATACGGGGAAAAAGCCCTTGATCAAGAGTTGATCTCCGGCACAAAAAACCCCGGGTGATGGAAACTACCGATCACCAACTTAAATTAAACAAACAATCTGTTACAACTTCGGATGATAGCGAGCTAAGTACAAGGATCACTATAGTGTATCGTGTAGAAAATGTGTGTAATCGCCAAGTGTGTTAGCGAAAGTTGATGAGAGCAGTTGTATGAGTGTGTGTGTAGCCAAAAATAGCAAAAAGTGTTGTTCTATTAGCTCGCTACCCCTTTTAAATTAGAAAATATCTAAATAACTAATTGTCCGCAAATGGTGCAAGTCCTCCACGACTCCACAACGTCCATTTCTGACCAAGCACGTGCGGAATAGGCGTGGAATATTCTTCAGGAACGTTACCAAGACTAAGTCCAAGCTGATATTCCTGCAAAACAATTACGAATTCAAAGCAGACAATAGTTAGTATAAGGATCCTTAGGATGATCCATGATCCTGATCCTGAAGCACTTCTGAGGATCACTAACTGACACAGAAGTAAGGATCACCAAGCAGGATAATAATTGAGGATCACGGGTCATTTAGAAATCCACCCCTAACAGTGCCATCAACCTATCATCAATGCATCAAGATCCCTACCCCTTCGGGAGTAGTCAAGGCGGAAAGTGATCAGCAGGAAGCAAAGGAGTGTTATTCTTCTTTGATGAAATCCTCAACGAAGCCTAGTGCAGCATAGCAATTAAAGATGCGAGGCCAGGATATCATGGAGGCTTCAGAACAGGATGTGAAGAAAATTATACTGGATTAGGATAATCCGGATATCTCGGTGCTCGTGGGAACCAATATCCCTCAGGATATTGAAAACCAATTGACTAACTTTTTGAAATGCAGGATGTCAACATTCGCGTGGAAACACGAGGATATGACAGGTATTTCCAAGGATATTATAACCCACAAGCTCGGAATTGATAGGTCCTTCAAGCCTGTCCAACAGAAACGAAGGAAATTTGCTCCGGAGCGGAACACAATCATTCAGGAGGAAGTTGAAAGATTATTAAAGAGCCATATGATTAGGGAAGTGAAATTTCCCAAATGGCTGGCAAATGTAGTTGTGGTGCAAAAGAAAAATGGGAAATGGAGAGTCTGTGTAGATTACACAAACTTGAACAAAGCTTGTCCCAAGGACGCATTTCCTCTGCCTCATATTGATTCGATGGTGGATGCTACTGCTGGCCACGAGATGTTAACCTTCATGGATGCCTCCTCAAGATTCCAATAGATCCAAATGGAACCCTCGGATCAGGAGGATACTGCTTTCATGACACCGACAGGTATTTATTGTTATACTGCTATGCCTTTTGGTTTAAAAAATGCAGGTGCAACATACCAAAGATTGGTGAACATGATGTTTAATGACAAGCTAAGGGACACCATGGAGGTGTACATCGATGACATGGTAGTAAAATCTAAAAAGGTTGAGGATCATCTCCAGGATATTAAGGGAGCGTTCGATATGCTAGACCAATACAACATGAAACCAAATCCTGCCAAATGCCATTTTGGAGTGGGGGCAGGAAAGTTTCTAGGATACATGGTGACGAAAAGGGGGATAGAAGCAAGCCCGAAGCAGATTAAAGCTATCTTGGATATCAAGTCACCTTCAAATATGAAAGATGTTCAAAGATTAACAGGGCGAGTAGCAGCATTAAACAGATTTATCTCAAGATCCTTGGAAAAATGCAAGGAATTTTATGATATCCTGAATAAGAATAAGAAATTCAAATGGGGAGAAAAGCATGAAGCAGCCTTGCAGGACTTGAAGCAGTATCTTTCAACCGCGCCTCTATTGATGAAGCCTGGAGATGGTGAACCATTATCCCTGTATCTCACAGTATCAGGGAATGCAGTAAGTGTTGTCCTTGTAAAGGATCGTGAAGGTCAGCAGTATTTTGTCTATTATGTTAGTAAAAGTTTATTAGATGCTGAAACTAGATATTCTCATTTAGAAAAACTAATATTAGCCCTGGTTATGGCATCAGCAAAGCTTAGACATTACTTTGAAACACATAGGATTCATGTTAAAACCAATTATCCTGTTAAGAATGTGCTTAGGAAACCTGAGATGTCAGGTAGAATTTCTAAGTGGTCGGTAAAGTTAAGTGCCTATGATCTAGTATATGAACCTAGAAACGCCATAAAGTCTCAGGCTTTAGCTGACTTTGTGGCTGATTTCAGTAGTGGTATTCAAAATGAAGTAGACTTAGAAGTTCAACAGCTAGGAGAAACCTCAGAATCCTGGACATTATATACTGATGGTGCATCTAATATTAGAGGTTTAGGACTGGGTATACTACTAAAATCGCCACAGGGGGACATATTACCCCAGGCTATTAGATGTGAATTTCCTGCCACTAATAATGAAGCAGAATATGAGGCTTTGATCGCAGGATTAGAGTTGGCTAAAAACATGAATATGTTGATTCCTTGTTAATTACTAATCATTTTAATGGATCCTGTGCAGTTAAAGGTGAGAAGTTAATCGAATATCTCGATATTCTCAAAAAATTAGCAGGATATTTCGATGTTCTTACACTTGAACAGGTACCAAGAGAAGATAACGCTGAAGCGGATGCCTTGGCAAACCTAGGATCATCAGTCCGGATACCAGAAGGAACCCAAATACCAATACTTCACATCCTACATCCTATTGTGGATCTCTTCAAGACTCAGGATAAGGAGGTCACAAGCATTCAGGATCCTGGTCATGATCCTGATGAGGATACTGAGTCCTGGACGGCTCCGATCGTGAGATATCTCAAGGAAGGACACATCCCTAAGGATGAGAATCCTAAGGCTTTTAGAATGAAGGTATCATGATTCACTATTATAAATAATGTTTTGTACAAGAAATCTCTTGCAGGACCATACCTGAGATGCTTGGAGGATCCCGAAGCTAAAGAAGTGCTTCAGGATATACACGAAGGGGATTGTGGTAACCACAATGGGGGCAGGTCATTATTCTCAAAAGTATTAAGGACAGGATACTATTGGCCGACGATGAGGAAAGATGCTGCAGAATATGCTCGAAGATGTGACGCGTGTCAAAGACATAGTAATATATTCCATCAACCTGCTTAGCCACTTTATCCTATCGCTTCTCCTTGGCCATTCATGAAATGGGGAATGGATATAGTAGGAAAATTGACAAAGGCTCCAGAAGGAAAAGTCTTCATGCTGGCAATGACTGATTATTTCTCTAAGTGGGTTGAAGCTGAAGCATTTGTTCAAGTTAGAGACCAAGAAGTAGTATCCTTCATTAAGAGAAATATCCTGACTAGATTTAGAGTATCAGCTGAGATAATTTGTGACAATTATTCTCAATTTATAAGTAAGAGGACTACTAACTTTTGCAAGAGTTGGGTAATTAAAATGATCACATCCACACAGGTACATCCTCAAGCAAATGGACAAGCAGAATCCTCGAACAAGATAATTGTCAACAATTTGAAGAAAAGACTTGGAGCTAAGAAGGGAAGATGGGCAGAAGAATTACCCTTTGTTTTATGGGCTGATAGAACGACAGTAAAAAGTGCAACTGGCCAAACCCCATTTTCCTTAGTATTTGGAGTAGAAGCGGTAATCCCAACGGAAATGGTGATACCTACGGCGAGATCCAACCTCCGGGATTCTGAGCAGAATCCTGAAGCTCTTTGCCAAGAATTGAATACTATTGATGAAACAAGAGATGCGGCAAAGCTAAGAATGGCGGCATATCAACAGGGGATATCCAGAGCATATAACAAGAATACAAGGTCTAGAAGGTTTCAGGTTGGAGATTGGGTATTAAGAAAAGCTTTTCAGAATACTACTAATCATGCTGATGGAAAGTTGGCTCCAAAGTGTGAAGGACCTTATGAGATTGAATCAGAATCAGGAAAAGGAGCATACCGACTTAAGAATATGGAGGGGATATGCTACCAAGATCCTGGAATGCTATACATCTAAAGCTCTATTTCAAGTGAGTTTAGAATTCAATTTCTAACTCAGGATGGTATGAGTTCTATCTCTTTTAATGTATTTGATATTGTATATTCTTTTGAACCCAATACTGACTTAAGCATCGGTGGGGTGTTAGCCAAGCTAACACCCACCTTAGTTTACGGTTGTTTTGCAAGATATGTTTCGGGATATAGCTCCAGGATATACACTCAGGATACTTCAAAATATTAGAGGATTGGCCCCCTCTCTCACGTTTAAGGGATCTTGATCCCTTCACAGGTTTAAACACCCCGCCTGGAGCGCAAGTTATCAAGGGATAGTTCAAGATAGTGGGACCAGTCTATGTAAAAGTGGCTGAAAGGATCAAGATAGCGGGACCAGTCCATGTAAAAGTGGCTGAAGGGATAGTTCAAGATAGCGGGACCAGTCCATTTAAAGGTTTTCACCTTTCTAAGTCTTGGAGTTTATACACTCCCGCCTGTAGCGCACGAAAATTTGGGATTTTCCCAAGGATACTTAAGGGTTCACCCTCAGAACACTAATGATTTATCTCCAGGATATTTTAGGGTTTACCCCCTGTAACAAAAGAATTGTTCAAACAGTTGGAACTGATGTCCAGAAAATTTCTAAGTGTTCAAAGACATTATGCGCAGGGGACATTCCTACTAAGGCAATTGTGCAGAGCTCAAAGGATCAAGCCTGGACCTAAGTATCTCATACTGGGGACATCCTCGTTGGGAAAATTGCAAAAGGGTTGAATTTTGAAAGAAGGGTTACACTCTATTCCTGGTATGATCTTTCCTTTATAAACCCTATTTGAATCATTTGAATTTTTGAAACTATGTTTGACAAAAGCTTAAATATCCTGATTAGGATATATTCTCAGAATTTATTCTCAAAATATATTTTCAGAATATGTTTCAGGATATTTGGGATATGATACCTGAGTTAGAAACTAAAACTGTATTCTAGTCAAACAATTGTTATCAAAACAAACTTTGAAAAATAAACTGTCCTTTTTTCTTTAAAAACTTTGTCTAAATTGTTTGAATAATAAAAACCCTATTCGACGAAAGTCTTTATGGGATATTTGCGAGTATACTGATCATGATATTTTCAAAAGATAATTGTACTAAGTTTGGAACATTGGAATTCAAAATAAACAATGCACAACAAGAATTGAAAAACGACAATGAATAAGTCAAAAGGTAGTTATATTATTAACAAGAAAAGTTGTGCTTTTGGTTTCACCTCAAACTGAGATCCATCCACCAAAAGCACGATTAGTTTCTAATTATATTTACGCAATGGTTGAAGGTTTCATCTCAAACCGAGACCCATCCGCCTCAAACCGTTGTATTATTCAAAACAAATTATACTAATTGATGACCAAGGGCTTCATCCTGAAACCCAGGACCCATCCACCTTTGGCCATCATATTGTCTTAATGCAGGAAATGTAAATTGTTCAAAGATAGGAAAACTAAATTGTTCAACAACCCTAAGCATCAGAAAATAAAAAGTGGGCTCCGGCCTAGGCACAAACATCCATCATCGCCCACTCTACTGGCTCTAAGCAGCACCACCTTCTTCCACCATGGCTACACCTTCACCAGCATCCGGTCCAACATCCTTCCCGGCATCATTCCCAGCATCACCGCCATCATCCTGTATAGCATCAGCATCGGCCGCCTTGGTAGGTTCTTCAGTCACGAGCTTCACGGGAGGCTTCACAGGTTCGCCGCCGAGGTCTCTCAGTTTCGCCTCCCAAGCTTCCACGTTCCATGAAGGGTATTCAAGGCACATGGTTCTGGCCTCGTACGCCATTTTTAGCCTGGCTTGGAGGAGAGAGACAACGACGCAGCCCTTAAGGCTTTCCCGATAAGAGGCCATATCCTGTTTGTGCTGAACTTGAGCTGCGTCGTATTTGGCCTGGGCCTCTTGGGTGATCTTCTTGATGGTGGCCTGATGCTCCTGGGATATTGCCTTGTACTTGTCTTCGTAATGTTTAGACTTGGCGATGGCAATGGTTTCCTGGTCAGAAACGTTCGTCTCTGCCTTCTTCAACTTGATCTCCAACATCTTAACCAGCCCACATGAGTCTTCGTACAAATGCACCAACCGCTCAAGACCCTACAGTCGGGTGAACAGGTATCAATATGTGTACTCGGAATATATAACCAACATATATGTGCAGGATATTGGGTAAGAGTACTTACCTGGTTAAGAAAGCCGATCATGAACTTGCTGGATTCGGTGAATCCATGAATCTCATATGGAAAAACGTCGGAGGCAATTGGGGAATCTGGCTCCTTCCTTTTGCGGGAGCTTGAGGCACGTGTTTTCACGGTAGGAGAAGGCTTGGGTACGGTTGTTGCTTTGGAACTGGTCACTGATTTAGAAGCAGTAGAAACTTTGCTAGGCTCCATCTTCACCTGAGCAGGGCCGGGATAGCTGTCAAGCTCTTCAGGCTCGAAGGTCTCTGGAATCTTGACCGGTGCTACAAAACAGGGAAAATCTAAACCTTTGCTCGTATTTTATTTAACTAAATATAAGTGTGTGTGGAAGATTCTGATCCTTACCAGACATTTCAGATGAAGAGTACTGGCTTGAACTTGGAAGATGCGATGAAAAAGATCTGTCACTATCAGGCAATTGATAGATTTTCTTGATTCTTTCTTAGGACTTTTCAGTAGGCGGAGCCAATTCCTTGAAGTTTGCTGCGTAAAAACATAGGAATGTTAGTGTAGGATACATCATCAGGATATTTTTGGGGATATTTCAAACCCTAAACCCTACCGGAAGTCAACCATTTCACCGGAAGGCTATTGCCTTCGTCAATGGACTCCCGCTTAACGAAGAAAAATTTATGTTGCCACCCATCCTCGTTTCTACTGGCTTTGAGGATAAGTGTCACACCCTGACTTTTGCGGAAGCGTGATTATGGTGTGACTTTCTTAATACCATTGCATTCAATCATAACAACAACTATATGATAAAACCATAGATTCGTCATCTATTAAATAAGTTTAAATCATAACAACATAGTTTTGAAAACGTAAACTTCAAATTCAAGTTTTACAAACTATACAAATTGTTTATAAGTTCATTAAGGACTAATCAAAAGATATTGAATAACACCAGGGTTTGGAAGGCGTGTCTCGTCCAGGAATAAGACACACTGACCATACTCAAAGACCATGGATGACATCTTTTATCCTTAACGCAACATAAAAACTTCCAACGCCTACCAGATCCACTTACTAAATCCCTGAAATACATGTAGTTTGAAAACATCAACAAAAGTTGAGCGAGTTCATGTGTTTGTTTGTGTATGTATAAACCTTTGAAATCATTGTAAGTATGTATGTAAGTTTATAAGTCCCGGTATGAAAGCAACAAGGAAACAGATCAATTAATGTGTAGCTAATACATTAATATACGTGACATGGTGTAGGAAGACTCAAACCTACCAGAGTTTGTACCGGGCTTCCGACTGTAAGACATAGTCACCACATGGCCCATTCGGCGGACTCATGGATGGGGCTCGCTACACCCAAATAGATCTATTACTCCTGTCCCTCGGTCCTACTACGAGGATTAATGGCCTTAAGTATGCGCCTACCCATTCACATGATCTACTGTACTTTCCTTAGCTAACCATACCAATTGTATTTGTCTGTAAGCATTTGTAATCGTTTAAAACATGTACTTCACCCCCGAAGTTATAAAACTGAAAACAGTTAAGAGAAAAGGGGGACATGAACTCACAGTTTTACGTCTTCAGTAATCGTAACTCAAATCCCTTCAGCAAACATGATTGCCTACAATGTACTAACGTCTATTAGACGGACAGGTCGTGCCTTGTCTTAGTATTAACGTCTCTGAGTTACGCTTCTTTTATGTCTCCAATATTATTCCAAGTTATAATTACTTGTTAAAATAATAGTTATTTTATTATTAAATTATATTTAAGAATTTTGGAATAATTGATAAACAATATTTTTGTAATAATACTTCTCAAGTATTTATACTCGTATTTCCTTCCCAAGGATGGGGGGATCTCATACATGTATTTTCGTATTCTTGTATTTGTATATCTCGCCATGTATTGGCGTCGTATTTAGGTGTGTACGTATTTCCTTAATAAATATCCAATATATATTTCCAAAACAATATATTTTCAAGTCTCACTTTAGAAAATATATATAACTCATTTTGTCCAAAAATAATGTATTTCAAGAAAATATATATTTTTCTCAAAAATCATATATCTTCCAAATATTCTAAGAAAATATATTTTTACTTCCCAAAAATAATATATTTTCTCCTTGTCGAAAATATGATATAACTTGGTAATATTTACAAAAATCATATTTTCATTTCTTGTGTCCAAAATATTATTTACCAAAAAAAAATATACTTATAAATGTATTTTCCAGAATATTTTGTAAGTTACATTCTTTCATTCGGTTTTACAATATTATGCGTGTAACTTGTGTATTTATTCCTTGGGATTTTTGGTAATATTTTGGATTGTAATTTCTTGGTATTTGTTAAGTTATATTATTTCAAATCCTAAAATAATATAATTAATACACAAAGTATACAAATAATGACACACATGTGTCTTCTAAATATATACCTTTCAAATACATATTTAGTTATTTTTATTTACCAAAACCAACCTCCAATATTTGTATTTTTGTCTCAAAAATTATGGCAAAGTTTATATTGAAAATCATAGTTAAAATACACTTGTAAATATTTGTTAGAAAATATTTTTCTAAGTGTTTATATTTTTAGAAAATTTTGCCATAGTTTCCCCTAAAAATGGAGGTGTCTATGCTATCAAAGCATATCGTTTTCTTTTTAAAATCTTCACAAACAATCAACAACTTAACCAACACTTACCAAGTGCCAAAACAATGCTATTTACATAACAACATGAACTTGAACTTTCATAAAGACTTGTAGTAACTTGGTAGTGTGCTTAGTAGGTTTAGTTACCCTTTAAAGTGTGGTTGTTTATTTAAAAACCTCATTCTTGTATGATTTAGATATTTACAACTTGCAATCACAATTTCTAAAAATGTTTCTTTATGAGTTCTTCTTGTTACACAAGTGTTTATATACTTGTTTAACCACCAAAAATAAGGTTTGTTTATTTAAGAACCAAGATTTAGTAAAAATTCTATTTTTAGCTTGGTTTCTTTTAGAAATCATCCATAAATCTTTAGATCTACAAGTATTACTACTCATATTAATCATTATTTTTCAAGAAAACAATATATTCTTTCAAGTTCATGTCTTGCATGAGGATGATTTATAAATCTCTAACATTTTCATCCTCTCATCTTGCTAGATTATGTTTTTAATCATGATCTAGCAAGTTCATATAATGATCTACATCATTTACACAAGCAAACAACAATCATCAAGTATAAAAACACATAAATAACATGATTTCTTCATGATTTCTTATAATTTTATGCTTATGTTAATGTTTCATCTTCAAGTTTCTTAGTGTTTTTCAAGATTAACTTTATGTAACATCTTTTAACCACTTGAAATAGATGTAAAATAGAAGGATTAGTGTTCTTACCACTAGCACAAGGCTAGGGGTGATCAAAAGGATAAATGAAGTGGATAAAAGCAAACGGTGAAGGTCCTTCAACTTTCGAAAGCTCCAAGCTTCCTAACTTAGCTTTTTACACCTTAATATCACATGGGAATGAATGGAGGATGGTTGAAAATGGAGGTAGGGTGGTGATGTTGTGTGGTCGTGAATGGGAGAGGAGGAAAGGAAGAAGATGGGTGTGTTGTGAGAAATGAGATCTTGTTCCTTCATATTCTTCTTATATCCATGCTCATGGTTTATCCTTTGTGTATTATGTCTCCAAAGTACTACACAAGATCAATTAAGATCTCAAAACAAATCAAGAAAATCCCATGGTGGGACCCCATATGGAACCGTGAATGGGGGGGGGGGGGTATGCTTAGTTGGGATGTAATGGTAGGTTAATGGAACTAGTTAGATTTCATGTGTATAATTAGATGTTTTAGTTACTAGGTATTTATATAGGGTGTTTTGATGTTCAGGGATCAATAACTAGTTCAGAAACATTAAAACAATGCTTCTAGTATAATTTTGATGTTTCGGGTAGTGTCCGGTTGTTCGGTTAGATACCGGTTCGTTAAAGTGTCAAACTATACCGTTTAGTGTTCTTTATGTACCCTTTTGTGACACTTTTAATTCCCGATACCTAGGAAGGTATTCTGGACCAGTTAATCATTCTTCTGCATGATATAAGAATGTTAAATAACTGAATTATGCTGAATTCAGTACTTTAATTGAGTTTTAGGCACTTTCCGGCACTTAAACTATATATAGGAAGGCAGTTTTATGACCCTTACTTTCCTACACACTATACTAGTGTCATACTTGGTTCCTGGCTCATTCTGAGTCTCAATACAATGTCTGTATATCTACTGAACTTCGTCAGCATTTTCCCGGTTTGTCTGTTAACTGTGCTAACTGTGCTTTGTGCATCATTATGTCAATATGTTTGCATGCAGTCAATGAAATGTCGTTTACAATATGTGATGCACATGTAAGTTTAATGCAGAAATCAGAAAGCAATTCAAGTCATAAATTGTAAATCAGCACAGTCATTAAGCACTATCATCATTTAATAATTGTACGGATGCATGCAAATTTGACAGTTGTCACATTCTCCCCCTGTTAAGAAAATTTCGTCCTCGAAATTTGTACTACCTTAACTCCTTAGGGTTACATTATGCGTGTATATATATGAATAATATTGAGTTATATAACCACAAAACTGAATCAAATCTTATTCATATCAGGTGAGTCTAGGGATATATTTCAACAACAAGAACCCAATGGTTAAAAGGTATGCGTTCTAGCATTTGATGTCAAAGGACACGAGATGTATAGATTTATAATCTGGTGTAACTTAGTTAACGGAGGTGTGACAAAGGAGTTTTGACCCATGGATTCTCAAACAATCGGTCACAATATGCAAATGAGTTTTCACGAACCATAGCATCCGCTATATGAACTCAAAATCAACAACTTGAATATGAAAATGATCCGTCAACTTTCGAATAAATAAATGGTAAGGATTAGTGTGTTGACATTCTTGAATTTCGAAAATACACCGAATGAAATACAAGCGAATCTGGTGTATCATTGTCTTGATTCGTAGTTGCATCAGGAATGTTTAAATGACAAGTCAAACAAAAGTATATGTAGTTTTGTGTGAAACGATTTTCCATGATTAGCACAAGCTACAAATTTGTAATGACACCACTAGGTGTCGTGATTGACATATTTCAATAATAGCGGTGACCGAACAAGTTCACCGTGCTTGAAATCAAAGGAAAGTGTACTGAAATAACTCTGAAAATTTGATTTGAACAGCGTCATGGGGTTGTCAATCGAATATGGAACATCAAGGAACTACTGTTTCTAGTTAAATATGGAAAGCAATAAACACTGCAAGGTGTTTAATTTATGACGAAAGAATCGTTAGGAGGTACATTGTGATATGAAATGAATCTAGGTACCATTGTCTTAGCATACAGCTGTGTTGAGACCGCTTTAATTGTGATAAACAAAACGGATTTAGAACAAATAGATAGACAATTAAATCCGCGTATGAGGTGCATAACCAAATTAGCATAAACTTCAATTTTGTGAAAGCATCATCACAAGGTATCGAAACCAACAAGCGATTTGGTGGAGTCGTAGACCAATCAAGTCTACTACGACTCGAAACAAAAGAACTTTTGCAAAAATGTTTGAATATGATGCTCTCAATACATCATATGGCGTCTTAAATTCAATATGCGAAATGGATAAGTTCAAGCAATTGAACTTGGTTTCAGCATAACCCGACAATAAACGTATGTACCAACAAGGGAAATCTCAGCATGGTTACAAAAATAAACCATGAATGTAACTTGAAAGAAAAGAAGTTTCAAGAAAGTGTGTTGACTTGATACCAAAAGAGCCAACAATTACAATAATGTAGGTTATTCGAATCATAAACCAATAATTAGTTTTAGCAAAATAACATTTGAGCCTTGACGAAGCGCTTATTCGAAACGGAACCGTATGCATAACCAATGGTTCATGCATAACATATGAATTTCCAAGAAATGAAATGATGAGTATTTGCTAAAGTGAAGAAATGACTAAGTATTGAAGCAAATGTGTGTTCGCCCTCAGCGAAGAAAATTAACGCGATGCAACTACCATTAAGGGGAGTAGAGATGCAAACATCTACTCGCTAGAAGCAAAAGTGAAGATTTTAACAAAGGAAATTTGAGTACATTCTGTTTGGTTAACTGAAATAGCATGTATGACAGGATGATGGGGTTTGCTTGAATTAACAGGTGTGGCTCCCAAGTGACAATCTTTACGAGTTTTGATCTGGGTTCTCAAAGGATTAAGCACATGTTTTCTAGGTTCTCAAAGTCTCGTATTCTGTGTGAAACTATTTTCGGCATTGCGCTGGAAACACAATTTTTGTGTAGGTTTAAAACAAGTTATTGTCCCACAATTTCTCCGGTATACTTTCTTCCTGAATTTGCAGCTAACGACACTCGTTCATTGATCAGTCGTGAAATTAGTAGTTGGATCCTCACAGTTAGTTAAATAAATAATTCGTTAACCCTTAGCTAGAGTTACCGACTCGTATTGGTTAGTTCGTTCGGCTCCTGGTAGTTGATGCTCATTTGAAAATCATCGTCCTTCTTCTTGACGAGCAGAATTGGGGTTACCCAAAACGGGAAACTTGGTCTGTTAACTTCCTTCTCTATCAACTACTGAGGTTACACTGACAATGCTTGCATCTCCGAAAGTGTAAGTCGTTAAGGTGCATTGACTACAGGCGTGGCGCTGGAATCAAATCGATTCGAAATTCGACTTGTCGTTGAGGAGATAATTCTGGCAAGTCTTCGGGGAAGACTTCAGGGTATTCCCTTATCGCAGGGATATTTTCGAGTTTTGATTCTTCGGCTCCCTTGTCCATGACATGAGCCAAGAAAAACAACACATCCTTTACGCAACAACTTTCGTGCCTTCAAGCAATTAGCAATTTGTAGAGGCGTATCCTGCTTCATGAGTCACGATCGTTTCTTCGTTCGCCATAGGGATGCGGATATAAATCTCCACTCGATTGCTCGACAATCAATCCATCCCAATTTCCCTGTTGAAATTTCCCTTTAACTAGTTCTATCGAGTACGGGTTATCTTACTTACTTGCTACTAACCAAGTATACTCTCAAACTCTAGAGATGCGAAGCTAAAATTGGTAATAGTATCTAGTAGCACATATGCATAACGCTGACTAATATGGAACGTATGGATAACCTTGTTTGGATTCTGGCGTGTTTCCCTAGCTTCGCTATTGAGCTTTCATCCTTGTGCCTGATTCTTCTTAGGGCAGTATTTTCTGAAATGCTTTTTGCTCCCACAGTTAAGACAACCTTGAGCACGTTTTTGTTTGTCACTCGTCCTGCCTTGATAGTTGTCGTGTTCGTTGTTTCCTCCGTGATTCCTGCTCCCGTCTTGGTTTCCATTTCCACGTTCAGTACCTTGCCTACAAGTCTCCTTGACATGCCCCACTTTGCCACAGTTTTCACATTTTCCATATCTGCATCGCCCGATATGAAAATGTTGACAATTGTCACACTTAGGTAGGATACCCATGTACTCTTTCCCCTTTTTAGCCCTGTTCTTGCTATTCGCCCGAGTACCCTTCTTGAAGTTTGCAAATTTTCTCTTGTTATCTCCAGATGGCTCTACAGGTGTCTCCTTTTTCTCTTCCGAAGTGGAAAATTTTCCTTGTCTAACCGCTTCTTCTGTGAGCGCCACACTTATGTCGATAGTATCGGTGATCGTTGGAGGTTTAGATGTTGCCACCAGGCTTAGAATCTGAGGTGCGAATCCCCCGATGAAGCGTTCGATCCTCTTAAACTCTGGTTCCACTAGATGCGAAGCAACTTGTGATAAATCGTGAAATCTCTGCACATACTCAGTTATCTTTGAACCTTCCATTTTCAAGTTCCACAGTTCAGTCTCCAACTTCTGGACTTCTGCCCTCGAGCAATATCTCTTACGCATTAGTTCTTTCAGTCCGTCCCACGTCAAAGCATACGCAGCAGTCTCGCCCAACGTCTAAACATGAAGGTTCCACCATGACAGAGCCCCATCTAGAAATAGTCCAGCTATGTACGTGACCTGATGTTCTGGGGCGCATTTACTTAATCGCAAAACATAATCCGTCTTCTCAACCCAACGCACAAAAGCTATGGCACCCCCAGTGTCGTCGAAGTCTCGAGGTTTGTAGCTCAAGAACTGCTTGTAGGTGCAGCCGTTGGGTGGGTTATTTCCTGGGGTACCTCCGCCGCGTTCGGAGCGAATGGCCTCGTGCTGTGCAATGGCCTGTGAGATGCACTCTTGTAGTTCTGCCGCTGTCGTCGGCAGAGGGTTGTTGGTATCGACGTTCCTTGTATCGACATCTTCTAAGAAGAAGATCGGTTAGGTCAGGTCTTATTTGTTCAGGGAGTGCATATAGTTGTTTAGAGGTCATATGTACATACACATATTAGATTTTTATATCAACCAATCAAGCAATAGCATAATCATAGCATAACCAAGTAATTTGGGAATTATAGCAAGTAGGCACGTAGCATTATAATTATAGCACACACATGCATATCAACAATGTGCTTAACGAAGACATAGCGACTGAGCTTTCATTGGTTATTGGCCACAAAGTATTGTCGCATGTTAATGATGATTGGGCTTTCATTATTCTCCGACCCCAATTACAATGTCTTACAAACTGTATTACATCGAAAGGGACACAGGTCACCCTACCCTTGTCCAATAAGTATAGCAGTGTATCAAAGTCACGTAGTCAGAAGTGGTTTTCAAAAGTCTCCACGATCTCGGCTCATTAGAGTGTCTTTACTCGAAAGTAATGCAATCCGCATAAAAGCCAAACGCCAACTATATTGTTAACTGAGGTGGAGAGGGAAAGAAAAGCAAACTGTTAACATGCGCGAACTCCTCCTCGAGCTTGTATATATGTCGAAGTAATTAACTGATTTGCTGCTTGATAGTAAAGAGGTGAGCATCAAAACCTGGGGAAAGGTGTAATAGCAGCAGGTGAGAGTGCAAAAGGAGACAGTGATGAATGTGGAGGAGCAGAGTATACTGGCAATAGACAGGGTGGAGGACGTGGTGCCAGTTCAAGCTCCAAAACTCTACGACTCATATCCTCAAACTGTACCTGATGTTACAGGAGCAACTCATCCCGTGTGTAGCCTCCATAATGTGAGATATGGTAAGGGTCTAATATCAGCATAGTGTATGATAGGAACCATCGAAATGGCTCGTCCAGCGGTGTAGAGGTGAAAGTAGCAGACGGTGCGACCTGTGAGGTCGGGGAAAATGCTGCTGTAGCAAAAGGATCGTCATGCGGGTGCTGACCTGGAGTACCTTTCCGGGGTGTGGGTATGTCCTGAAAGAAAGCGATAGGCATACCGGTGCAATGGACGTCGGTCTCCATAGGAGCAATATCAGCGGGTGCAGGTGCGGGAACAAACATCTCAACCAAAAAGGAGATCATCAGGTGCAGGTACTGGGTCAGGTATAAGGGGTGCAATGTCTGGTAAACCAAATGAAACATGGTCAGGATCGGAAATCGGCTCAAGATCATTAGGCGCGTTATCAGGCTGACCCAAAAGGTGCAGGTGATGGTGCAGCAGTCATAGCGGTGTCGTCGTCTGAGTCAGTAGTAGAAAGCTGCAATCCGGCCGTCTGTAAGGCTGTAGATGTCACAGACTCAAAGGAGTCTGAAATCGAGTGTATACTAGAATCAGAGGATAGCTTGATAACAGGGGTCTCAGAAGTGAAATTTGTAATAATGTTCTCGTCTAACTTTCCATTATCATGGGCGTCATCAGGAGGACCCTCAATAAACATGTCAACGTCATCATCAACTATTCGTCGAGTAGCCAACCTTCGGAAGGAATGTCCACAGGAGGCGCATCATCGAGGATCGGAGCCATGGTGTGCTCACCATCGGGATGACCAGTGATGAGGTGGTCATGGACTGAAGCAAGGATGACAAAAAGATCCTCGTCGGGGAAGCCATCAGCAAGGGTAAATTATCACCAAAATCTGGTAGCGCGGACTGTTGGAAGTCGTCCTCGTCCTTGGTCAGCATATCAGGATCACTCTCGGTGTCTGACGTAAATATCACAGGTGCAATCTCATTATTTGTGGCGGCGGTCATAGGGTAGTCAACGTCTGGCAACTCGCTTTCTGGGGAAGGTGTCATGTGTGCCGGTACATAATAATCATAGCATGTATATTCATAGTAATCACTTAATATATTGCAAACAAGGATAATTAATTATGTAATCATGTATTCGCATTATTCTTCATGAACTTTTTATTCTTCCTAGTCTCCCAGACTAATTCAACTAGTCTCCCAAACTAACTACCTAGTCTCTCAGACTAAAACACCCAGTCTCTCAGACTGAAACACCCAGTCTCTCAGACTAAACTTCCCAGCTTCTCCAAACTGAATTACCCAGCCTCTCAGACTGAATCTCCTAGTCTCTCAGACTAACTCCCAGTTTCCCAAACTGAATTACCCAGTCTCTCAAACTGAATTATAAACATCAATTTTGAAATGTGTTTCGTGTCTTTTGTTTGTAAAAATGTTTGTTTCCTGGATCTGAGTGTTTTGTGTATGCAATGAAAACATGTTTGTAAAAACTTTTTTGTGAGAGCCCTAGTGATTGTAGTCTAGACTCGAGAAAGAATCCAAGTTCGCTACAATCGAAGCTCTGATACCAAGCTGTCACACCCTGACTTTTGCGGAAGCGTGATTATGGTGTGACTTTCTTAATACCATTGCATTCAATCATAACAACAACTATATGATAAAACCATAGATTCGTCTTCCATTAAATAAGTTTAAATCATAACAACATTGTTTTGAAAACGTAAACTTCAAATTCAAGTTTTACAAACTATACAAATTGTTTATGAGTTCATTAAGGACTCATCAAAAGATATTGAATAACACCAAGGTTTGGAAGGCGTGTCTCGTCCAGGAATAAGACTCACTGACCACACTCAAAGACCATGGATGCATCTTTTATCCTTAACGCAGCATAAAAACTTCCAACGCCCACCAGATCCACTTACTAAATCCCTGAAATACATGTAGTTTGAAAACATCAACAAAAGTTGAGCGAGTTCATGTGTTTGTTTGTGTATGTATAAACCTTTGAAATCGTTGTAAGTATGTATGTAAGTTTACAAGTCCCGGTATGAAAGCAACAAGGAAACAGATCAATTAATGTGTAGCTAATACATTAATATACGTGACATGGTGCAGGAACACTCAAACCTAGCAGACTTTGTACCTGGCTTCCGGCTGTAAGACATAGTCACCACATGGCCCATTCGGCGGACTCATGGATGGGGCTCGCTACACCCAAATAGATCTATTACTCCTGTCCCTCAGTCCTATTACGAGGATTAATGGCCTTAAGTATGCGCCTACCCATTCACATGATCTACTGTACTTTCCTTAGCTAACCATACCAATTGAATTTGTCTGTAAGCATTTGTAATCGTTTAAAACATGTACTTCACCCCCGAAGTTATAAAACTGAAAACAGTTAAGAGAAAAGGGGGACATGAACTCACAGTTTTGCGTCTTTAGTAATCGTAACTCAAATCCCTTCAGCAAACACGATTGCCTACAATGTACTAACGTCTATTAGACGGACAGGTCGTGCCTTGTCTTAGTATTAACGTCTCTGAGTTACGCTTCTTTTATGTCTCCAATATTATTCCAAGTTATAATTATTTGTTAAAATAATAATTATTTTATTTTTAAATTATATTTAAGAATTTTGGAATAATTGATAAACAATATTTTTGTAATAATACTTCTCAAGTATTTATACTCGTATTTCCTTCCCAAGGATGGGGGTATCTCATACATGTATTTTCGTATTCTTGTATTTGTATATCTCGCCATGTATTGGCGTCGTATTTAGGTGTGTACGTATTTCCTTAATAAATATCCAACATATATTTCCAAAACAATATATTTTCAAGTCTCACTTTAGAAAATATATATAACTCATTTTGTCCAAAAATAATGTATTTCAAGAAAATATATATTTTTCTCAAAAATCATATATCTTCCAAATATTCTAAGAAAAAATATTTTTACTTCCCAAAAATAATATATTTTCTCCTTGTCGAAAATATGATATAACTTGGTAATATTTACAAAAATCATATTTTCATTTCTTGTATCCAAAATATTATTTACCAAAAAAAATATACTTATAAATGTATTTTCTGGAATATTTTGTAAGTTACATTCTTTCGTTCGGTTTTACAATATTATGCGTGTAACTTGTGTATTTATTCCTTGGGATTTTTGGTAATATTTTGGATTGTAATTTCTTGGTATTTGTTAAGTTATATTATTTCAAATCCTAAAATAATATAATTAATACACACAGTATACAAATAATCACACACATGTGTCTTCTAAATATATACCTTTCAAATACATATTTAGTTATTTTTATTTACCAAAACCAACCTCCAATATTTGTATTTTTGTCACAAAAATTATGGCAAAGTTTATATTGAAAATCATAGTTAAAATACACTTGTAAATATTTGTTAGAAAATATTTTTCTAAGTGTTTATATTTTTAGAAAATTTTGCCATAGTTTCCCCTAAAAATGGAGGTGTCTATGCTATCAAAGCATATCGTTTTCTTTTTAAAATCTTCACAAACAATCAACAACTTAACCAACACTTACCAAGTGCCAAAACAATGCTATTTACATAACAACATGAACTTGAACTTTCATAAAGACTTGTAGTAACTTGGTAGTGTGCTTAGTAGGTTTAGTTACCCTTTAAAGTGTGGTTGTTTATTTAAAAACCTCATTCTTGTATGATTTAGATGTTTACAACTTGCAATCACAATTTCTAAAAATTTTCTTTATGAGTTCTTCTTGTTACACAAGTGTTTATATACTTGTTTAACCACCAAAAATAAGGTTTGTTTATGTAAGAACCAAGATTTAGTAAAAATTCTATTTTTAGCTTGGTTTCTTTTAGAAATCATCCATAAATCTTTAGATCTACAAGTATTACTACTCATATTAATCATTATTTTTCAAGAAAACAATATATTCTTTCAAGTTCATGTCTTGCATGAGGATGATTTATAAATCTCTAACATTTTCATCCTCTCATCTTGCTAGATTATGTTTTTAATCATGATCTAGCAAGTTCATATAATGATCTACATCATTTACACAAGCAAACAACAATCATCAAGTATAAAAACACATAAATAACATGATTTCTTCATGATTTCTTATAATTTTATGCTTATGTTAATGTTTCATCTTCAAGTTTCTTAGTGTTTTTCAAGATTAACTTTATGTAACATCTTTTAACCACTTGAAATAGATGTAAAATAGAAGGATTAGTGTTCTTACCACTAGCACAAGGCTAGGGGTGATCAAAAGGATAAATGAAGTGGATAAAAGCAAACGGTGAAGGTCCTTCAACTTTCGAAAGCTCCAAGCTTCCTAACTTAGCTTTTTACACCTTAATATCACATGGGAATGAATGGAGGATGGTTGAAAATGGAGGTAGGGTGGTGATGTTGTGTGGCCGTGAATGGGAGAGGAGGAAAGGAAGAAGATGGGTGTGTTGTGAGAAATGAGATCTTGTTCCTTCATATTCTTCTTATATCCATGCTCATGGTTTATCCTTTGTGTATTATGTCTCCAAAGTACTATACAAGATCAATTAAGATCTCAAAACAAATCAAGAAAATCCCATGGTGGGACCCCATATGGAACCGTGAATGTAGGGGGGGTATGCTTAGTTGGGTTGTAATGGTAGGTTAATGGAACTAGTTAGATTTCATGTGTATAATTAGATGTTTTAGTTACTAGGTATTTATATAGGGTGTTTTGATGTTCGGGGATCATAACTAGTTCAGAAACATTAAACAATGCTTCTAGTATAATTTTGATGTTTCGGGTAGTGTCCGGTTGTTCGGTTAGATACCGGTTCGTTAAAGTGTCAAACTATACCGTTTAGTGTTCTTTATGTACCCTTTTGTGACACTTTTAATTCCCGATACCTAGGAAGGTATTCTGGACCAGTTAATCATTCTTCTGCATTATATAAGAGTGTTAAATAGCTGAATTTTGCTGAATTATGCTGAATTCAGTACTTTAATTGAGTTTTAGGCACTTTCCGGCACTTAAACTATATATAGGAAGGCAGTTTTATGACCCTTACTTTCCTACACACTATACTAGTGTCATACTTGGTTCCTGGCTCATTCTGAGTCTCCCAATACAATGTATGTATATCTACTGAACTTCGTCAGCATTTTCCCGGTTTGTCTGTTAACTGTGCTAAATGTGCTTTGTGCATCATTTATGTCAATATGTTTGCCTGTAGTCAATGATATGTCGTTTACAATATGTGACACACATGTAAGTATAATGCAGAAATCAGAAAGCAATTCAAGTCATAAATTGTAAATCAGCACAGTCATTAAGCACTAATCATCATTTAATAATTGTACGGATGCATGCAAATTTGACAGTTGTCACAATAAGGGGGTTGTTGGAGGTTGAAAAAAGCAAGAAACGGCTGTTGCCGTGTGATCGAAGACGATAAGCGATCGGGAGGTCTTCAATGCAAAGGTCTGGGATGTGAAAGGTCTTAATCTGGTTAAGTGTAAGGAGTACCCTCCAGACCATGGGCATGGTTTGGGCGAAAGAGAGACCGGTGGTTCAGAAAAATTCCATGATGAATTCTGGAAAGGGGTATCGAAGGCCAAGAGAGAATGGATATGCTAAGAAGCAGATCCACTCATTAGATGAAACATCTGATCGGATGCTTCGGTCGAAAGGACGAATGATTGTCTTATCAGGAAAAGCGTCGGAGTTCCGTAATGTTGCAATATCGGCATTGTTAAAGGAGCACACTTCCTTCCCGGGATGACTGATTAAGTTCTGGTTGACGAACGGCGAAGGTGAATCGCCGGAATGCGATCGAGTTCTGGTAGCCATAAAACAAGATAAGCAGTAAAAGTTTCAAAAGAAAAGAAGAAAGAAAATACCTGAAATTTCTAGAGAGGATGAAGGGTTATCAACAAGGAAGAGAGAAGATATAGGGGCTAAATGGATAGCCATCGAGTTCAAAACGCGTTGGAAGTTGCAGCTTGTCACTTCAACTATCATTTCGACTTAATTACCTCGATTCGCGAGATAAGATTTTAAAATATATCCGTTGGAATTGGTATACCAACAGATATATTTTGGGGACAATTGTTATGGGTGGTTTTCTGCTCATATATCCTGACTAATATTCTGACTATGCTTCTTTTATTGTGATCAGGATACCGGATCAGGATATTGGTAACATCCTGATACAGTATCCTGGTAATAAACTAATTAAACCACGTGCAGGTAAACAAGGCAAGTCTCTAACGTTTAGGTGGACTTCTTCTCCTCAAAACTCGGGCAAATCTGTTGAAATATGGACGTTGAAGCCGGAAGACGTGGACTACAACGTTTACATAAGGAATATTCGCAGGATCCCGGTTTTATAGGCTAGGTAGTTGTTTTCATTTTACTATAAATAGGAGTGATAGGATCAGATAAGAACACACACAATTCTCTCGAACTCTCTTTCTCTCTAGCTGCGAACATTCACTACACACTTACACTTGTATTCAAATCGCTTTGTAACACTTAGTTGATCCGTATCATATCCTGCACTGTATCCTGACATTCGAAGTAATAAGAAGAACAAGGCATCTGCGATTGTCAGCTCCCGAGGTTTTGTGCCGGCGATCTAGATTGATCAGGGGCTTTCCTCGTAAACCCCGTGTCACCCTATACATTTTTGCTCATTGTTTGATCCTAGATACAACTCAATATCCTAAGCCGTATCCTGAAAACTGTCTTTGCAAACAACTTAATTGGCATATTTTTTATACACTTTCTTAGCACACTACCTCACTTAACTAATTTGATCACTTAATTGCTTCGGTAATTTTTAACCAAAACAGTTACCGGCACCGAAATATTCGGTACGGTTCGGTACCGGTATTTGAAGGTAAAATTCGGTATTTTACCGGTACCGTACCGAACCGGTACTGATACTGAAAGTACCGATATCGAAAATGCCAAAAAGTGGGTACCAATACCGAAAAATTTTGGTACGGGAAATTCAGCACCGGTACCCAATACCAAATGCTCATCCCTATGTACCTGAACTTAGACCTGTCGTGACTGGAAGCTGCTGGTATAGTCCTCCAAAGCTCGTGACCTTAGCAGGTCAGAGGGGAAGCAACTCAGAATGGTGACTTGTGTTCTTGAGAGAGAGAATGCGATTTTAGAGAGAGAATGTTGTTCTAGAGAGAGAGAGAGTTGGTGGCTGGAATGTCCACGCCAAAGTGAGTTGAATGAAATAAAGGATAGATCCTCTATTTTAGGCATGTTACACTTAACCCTAATGGGTGTGGTTGTGATGGTCCAGGCTGGCCCACTAGGCTTGTTCTCCTGTTTGAACTGTTAAGCTCCCGGCACGATTCCTGCTCTTAGCTTCTTGCTTCCCTGCTTTGTTGAGTGTGAGCCTCCGGGCACCCACGTCACCATGTATCAACGATAGAAGATACAGAAAGTGTATCAAAAGTTCTAAACTCGGAAATTGGCCAAACTTTTTAAGAAAATAAAGAAGATTATTAATACTCGAAAAGTAGATATCCAAATTATATGAAATTAAAAAAAAAAAAAAGCATGATACCTTTGTACGTTTCAAGTTATTATTGGTACACAAAATAGAATGTATTTCACACATTTAATTGTTACAGAGGAAAAAAATATTTGAAACTGACACATTTTAAACACTATAAAGAAGCAAGTGATATGTGCATATATGTGTTGTAAGTTAGGCTTAGGGTGTTTTTCAAAAAAAAAACTTTTGTGGTTCTCATTTATCCCTTATAGCTTATTTTGTAATTCAAAATTGGTTTGTAAATGTTGACTTATTATGGAAAAATCAACGACTCATAGAAAAGTACAATTTGTAAGTATTACATAGATAAATTCATGTATGAATAAGTAAGGCAGTTTGTATATGATTTTTCAATTTTCAATTTTCATTTTTGTCAGCATCAAGATTAAGACTTTGGTCAAAAACCGTTAGTTATAGACATTGGCAACGTATATACCTATACGAAAGTACTATTCATAACACTACGTATCGAAAAGTTTGGGGGTTCGGGCGCCCCCGGACATACCTTATCCTGCGCCCCTGGTTATAGACTTATGTCTTATATAGACTAATTTAATTTTATAGGCTGTTTGACAACTTTTGAATGGTTAAGTGCTGAACCAGTAAGATGTCAGATGTCTGAAGAGACATTATCCAAGTGAGGTGTATGTTTGAGGTGTGGGGAATATCTTTTGTTTTATTTTGGTACAATTATTAAAACCTATATAAAGAAGCAAGTTTTTGGTGCATCAGCACTTGTACATTTGGCTTTGGGTGGTTTTTAAAAAAAAATTGATTAAGGTACACCAATGTCAAACAAAGAGGCTAAAGGTTCCACCTCGGTGAAAGGTGTTTCGGGTGGGTGGTGGGTAGTGTTTCGGGTGGGTAGGGGTGTTTGGCTATATGTTTCGGGTGGGTAGGGGTGTTTGGCTAAATGCTAAAGACAAAAAATGTTTGATATTGTTGACCGACTTGTAGACTTTCCTTTATTTATATACTGACTTTGACTATGTGTGTGTCGCGAAAAGGAGGCGAAACACCTGAGGTGGTGGCGAAACACATGAGGCCCAAGACCTCTATGTTTCGTGTGCTACATTTGGGCTCCATGCTTGTATCATGGGCTTCTTGTAAAGTCCACATAGTATGTATTCGGAATCTTGAGCCCACTGGATATAGCTTATTTATATCCATACAAGAAAACAATTGTACAACCTAGAGATGAATGTCAAAATCATGATAGTGACGGCTCAGTTTTTTTTTACTTTGCCCATCAAAGTTGTTATTTTCATAGTTATACAATCACATCCAAACTACTTTACAACTCACTTTTGGTGTCGTTTAGATCCGGCTTTTTTTTCGGTGCGATGAGATAACTACGAGTCGGAAGGTTGGAGAAGAATACAAGGACGGATGCTCGCATGTAAGAACCCCGCTGCATTGCGGCGGGTACTAATTCCTAGTTTTTATTAATATTATGTCGTTTGGATCACTTAAAACTATGTCGCGTTTTGAATTAACTTGTACATATAAATACATAAAAAAATATTATTTTGCCAATACTTACATAAAATGGTATGTATTTTTAAATAAACAATAAATACATAACTTTGTGGCTTTCAATATTTTACCATTTATAAGAGTATCGGATACAATTTTGGTACAAAGTTACTGTGTTTTTGCACGAGAAGATGCAGCACTTGATAATGAGTCATGATTATGTGGGCCCATTTATATGGGCCGTAGATTAATGAGGATGTACAAACATTATCATGAAAATGGGTCACATATGCACTTGGGTAAGGTTGTTATAGGAATCCGTTAAACCTCTTTATACCTTTTAAAAACCCAACAAATTATTTGATAAAAAAGGTAATTGTAAAACATACATGTTTTAGAATATTATATTCACTACATATCATTGAAATATTCTAATGTCCCTTATGAGTTATGACAAAACAAAAAATATGTACCAACAAAAGTATATCTACGTGGATACATACACATGAATACGCACACACATACACTCTTATACACATAAACATATACACACTGATTGTTATAAGGCTATGTGTAGTCATAAAGCCCCTTAGGGGGCGTTATGCGACAAATGACGAAACGCGTAAAAGAGGAGCTTTATGGGGCTTTATATCACAAGAGGGTGTAGTGGGGTTATATATGTATGAGGTTTTATATATATGTATGTATATATATGTGTGAGTGGGGGAGGATGGGCCACGGCGTGATTTTCGTGAGGAGACAAAAAACCAGCCCATAGCGCTGGCCATAGCGGTGTGGCCGGGAGCTATGGGGCGTTATAGGGCAATCCGATGGTATATACGCCCCATTACGGACGGCATAAAAGACAACCTAATTGAAAATCCACTTCTACTTTTATATGGTTTTCTTACTTAAGTTAGTCAACGAATAAGCTCATAACAACTTAAAAATTATATGGTTTTCTTACTTAAGTTTCACGGATTTTTGGTTCATAAGGAAAGAGCGTAATTATAGAATTTTTAGAGTAGTGAACCATGCCACTTAGAAAGTTTGCGAGGAGATCATTACGACTTTGTTTAACTGGATCAAACATAGGTCGAAGCATAACAACTGGAGCTGGTCAGTTTGGGTTTCTAACCCTCTTCGGTTACACTTTGCCGTTTTTGTTTGGTTATTTTCATGTTGTTTTGTTTCTTGATGCATCTCTAATTCATGTTTTGTAATCCAGCTTTTCGCTGGAGGGCTCTTGCTAGCGTTTTTTTATAAGATGTTCCAAAAGAAAAAAAAAACTAACCCGACCCAAATTCCATCGAATTACAAGACCCGACTCGGTAGATTACTAATTGATATTATTTATTTTTTAACCCTTTACCATACTAAACCTTTTCTTTTACACTTTCATATTCTAGTTTAAAAAAAAAGTCAAAAACAAATTTAGTTTGACTTTGGGCCAACCTCTATTGCCAATTATGCCAATCTATAACAAGACACAATCATATCACTAAAGGACATTATAGTAATCTCACACCAACCCAAAAACACTACTTAAACCCTTCACTCCATCAAACCCTCAAAACTCATTTTCAAACTCTCAACAAAAAAAAAAAAAAAAAAAATGAAAACCCAAATCCCAATCATCATATTCCTCCTATCAACCACCTTAACAACCATAACCACCACCACCACTAGCAACCCCTTACCACCATCACCATCACCACAACCAAATGAGTCAAATGACAAAGATTTCATCCGTACAAGTTGCAAAACAACCTTGTACCCACAAACATGTTTCACCTCTCTATCCGGCTACTCCGTACAACAAGACCCGGGTCGGCTGGCTCGAGCCGCAATTGGCGTGACACTCTTCCAAGCCAGCCACATGGCTAAATACGTAGCCAACATATCGCGCCACGCGGACTACATCTGCAGCCCAAGAGCCGCAGCCGCGGTACACGATTGCTACTCCGTGTTCCGCGACGCGGTGGATGAAATCCGGGGGTCATTAAGCGAAATGAGAAGGCTGGGTGGGTCCCATGAGGGGATGAGGTTCCACCTCAGCAATGTGCAGACGTGGATGAGTGCGGCGTTGACGAATGTGGACACTTGTACGGATGGTTTTGATGATGTGGCGGATGATGTGAAGACAGATGTTTGTGAACGCGCGGTGAAGGTGAAAGAGGTGACTAGTAATGCGTTGGCGTTAATTAATAGTTTTGCGAGTTCGATTCAAACCCCGTGAGTGTGGATTAGTGACGGGTAATTAAAGTTTTGCTACTTGTGTCCAAAGTGAGTGAAAAATCGTTTGTGACTGATTGGATCAGTCAAAAATGTAATTAAATTAAGCATTAGAGATTTAGAAGGGATTGTTCAAATATCAATATTGTTTTCCAAAATTAAAAAAAGAAACTGATTTGTGTATTGTAGTTTATGGTTTTAATCTTCTATGGTGTGGTTTGTATATTTATTTTTTGTGTTAAATAAAATAGCTCTTGTATTCTTGTGTTATACAGACATTTCACCGTATGTTCGGGTTGTCCCTTTTACAAAACATAACCAAAATACCCCGTCATCCTTATAATGGAATCAATGGACTGGCACCTAAAAACGTTCAAGAACCCGAATACCCGATATGGGCTAAACACGCTCATTAGGGATGCTCTAATAACCTATAGTTATGTATCGATAACTTATTTATCGATTCAACAAAAATAGGAAAAAAGCTTAGGATGGATAGTTGAGTACATGGTCCTAAAGTATATTTTATCACATCATTGTTTTAAGTTGTCTCCAAAAAAAAAATCGAACATGACTAAAAAAACATAGGTCTAGCATCGCATGATAAATCATCTAATGTTATATATATTTACGGCATAATATAAGATGTTTGACACTTGAAGTGTGCCTCAGATTAATTAAGATTATGTTAATGACATGGACTAGCTTTAATTATAGATAATGTATACATATTTTTTACTTTTTTATAGCTCAATTATTTTGGTGATCTTTTAGAATGATTTGCGAACCTTGTGGGCCTAGTCTCTCCTTGTATGTATATATGTATGTACTTTTAATTTGCTAAGCTTTTTTAAGGTTTTACTTTAATCTTTTGTTTTTGTGAGATTTGTTACGTGAAACTAGTATAATAGCAAAGAAAGAAGAAAATAATAGGGAGAAGATATCTAATATTTCATTGATTGAGATGTATATTACAAGAGATACAAAATACTATATATAATTGAGGAAAACTTGTGGAACAAGGCTAATCTATTTTAGGTGTTGATAACCACATTAATAATAAATATATTCATAACACTCCCCCTTGGTTATCAACATAATACGCTTGATGTTGCCTCGTTAAAAACCTTGCTAGGAAAACCCGGTGGGACAAAACCATAGCTAAGGGAAAAAGAGTGCAGCGTGTAATGCGCATTATCTCCTCCTGATACTTCTGGATCAGGTATGTTGCCTCATTAAAAACCTTACTAAGAAAACTCATTGGGATAAAACTTAGTTAAGGAAAAAGAGTGCAACTTGAATAAATCACCCCCTCATTATAATATGTATCATTTAAGTAAAGTGTGTCAATCATCCTCGAAAGTTGCTCAAAACTTTTGTAGAATGATTTGTCGTTTGATTCCTTGAAGTGCAATCATTTATATTGAGTAATGTTGTAAAATCTTCATGTGAGACTTCTAGTGCTTCCTCTTGTGAACAAATACCATAAGATCCAAGACTATTTGTGTTACATTCTTTATATCTACAAGACTAACAGAACTAGCTTTCATGGGTTAGTAAAATATAGACACATATCATTCTTACCTTTAGGGTATCGACATATCTGCTTTACCATTCAAATGTGTCCTCATTGGACATGTGCTATATCATGTTGATAAATTCAAATAAAAAAATATATATTATCATGCATAGCTAGAAAGTTAAGTTAATGCACAATTGCACTTTAGCCATGGTACTTTTGAAATGAGAATCTCTACTTTGGTAGGAGATGATAATAATCATTTCTTATAAAAAGTGTCTGAACAACCTTTTACATACTATAAGGTTGAGCTCTCTACATACTAAAATGTCCCACCAACATCTTCTAGATGTAGTTTGATAGATGAATAAAAGTATGATTACAAATATACTCGAACTGCAAGTCGAGCAATAATTAGACTGTGCTAGGGTCATTAAAAAAATCCCCCTTCTAAAAGCTCGCCAGTTTCTCTTGATGATGCTAAGACATCATCACTGTAAATTGCGATTATAGTGAACTTTTAATAAAGAACATTTGATAAAGATGGATAATATTATCAAACTTATATTGCTCTTTATCAGAATATATCATGAGTTGTACAACACTCAACTTGTCTATTTTAGTTCATACTATCTTTAACTTTATAAAGATACATTCTTGAGGACTTGAAATCAATGCTTCAGGCATTTGCAATCATATACATACTTCTTTCAACTTTGAAAAACAATGTATGTGCATTCACTCTTTAGGAGTTCTATTAGATATACATCCTCATTGATTTCTATATCATATGCAAGGATGTCTTAAATATTTAATCCATATTGTACCATGCTTATACATTGTACATTAAGATGCCATAATAACCAGGCACAAGTTTTCTATGTATAGTTATTGGTGCACAAGAATTACATCCTTAAGATGTTTCAACTAACCTTATAAGCACTTAAATGCTTTACGATACTCATCAGGAGTTCCAATTATATTCAATGTATTCAAATATGAATTTGTATACAACGATCATATCGTTCTCGAGAACTCATTTTACATGATTTTTTTATAATTCAAATCCTTGAGAGACTTTCATGTAAACTTTTAGTATCAAGTGATACATAACATTCATAAGACGTATATCAACTCTCTCTTTATATTACCAGACTAATAAAATATTGAAAAGTCATTACATCCACCACTAGAGAATGTGTCCCATTATAATCAATCATGGGTTTTTGCGAAAATCCTTGTGCACCATATTTGCCTTATCTCATTTAATTTGATTTTCACATGATTCACATAAAAGACCCATTAATATCCAACATACTTTACAAATTCAGTTGTATGGACTGTTGGTCTGAAAACTTTCCATTTCATTAGAGAATTTAAATCTGCCATACTTTACGTCTTTCCATTCTGGCCAATCAGTTATATATTTTCATTCATAGGAAGATCTTAAATCTTGATCCTCGTCATTTCATCATTTCAAGCGCTATATTATATACAAAAGTATAACGACGTCAATTTTGTTTCGATTCCATACATATCTTAGACATGATACAACTTATCGAGATCTCTTTATTTTCAGGTACCTGAGGTTCTTCTTGAACCATCATGTCTATTGTCTCTTTAGGAGATGTTATTACTATAACCTCGACTTGACCATCTTAATTATTTGCTCCAATTTTCGAGGAATTTATTATTGGAATCAACTAGTCTACCACGCTTTAGGCGTGCAATAGACTTATTACAAACTCTGTGGTTGTCCTCTTGGGACACAAATATAACTGGAGCATAAGCAGTTGATTATGTGACTTACTTCGTCACTCTATTTAGGTCAGTGAACTTGCTGGTAATTTGTTCTTTAATATTGGTAAATGAATTATCCTTTGAACTTCTGGTTCACCGTTTATAGTCTAAGGATCAAGATGACATGATAATTCATTCCACTTTTCACTTTCCAACTGCTTGTTATCTCCCCCTAATGTTGGGAACATTCATTCACTAAAGTGAAAAACAATGAGCCATAAACAAATTTCTCACTAATGGCTTTAAGTATTCAATAATAGATGATTATTTATACCCAACATATTCTCAAACTTTTTAGAAGTCTCATCTTTGTGCGGTGTGATGGATGAGATTCAATATATGTCACACAACCAAAATCTTTGATGAGACATCTTTGGTTCCTGACCAAAAACCAACTGTATGGGGTGAACTATAACTTATTGGCTTGATGTGAATTAATGGTACTATATGTAAAATTACATGTACCTAAATAAACTTTTGCTCCTCTCATGATCATTGGCTTTGTAATCAATAGTAGACGTTTAGTGATCATCTAAAAAATAACACTTATTCCAATGATCGTTAATAACTTGGGAATCAAATTCATTATTACCAAATAGATATACTAATCTAGATTAATATGCTTGCTATCACATTAGATAAGCCACAATCGCACAAACTTCAGGTTGTGGATTCGATAACCATTTAGACGATGCATCGATTTAAAACACTAAAAGGTATCATGTTGGGATATGCATATCCTTTAATCAATTCTAGAATATCTAGGGATTCTCACCCTACTTTGGTTGGTAAATAATGAATTTCCCTTGAGAACAAATATTGCATGCAATTACCAACTTGAAGAATCTTCTAGTTCTTCAATACATTTCACATCATCATTGACACGGTGTGGTCTAACCGGTCATGCCAATTAATTAATTAATTATGATCCATAAACTTCTGGTTTATGATCAATAACATAAAATGTGAGATAACAATGTGTTGTCATTTCAAAGTATCATGCTATATTACTTTGTATCCTTTCTTCACATTATGTTCTCATATAATCACTTTCATAATTTGTCACATCTAGTGTTCAATCTCATTATGACATTTTTACAATTCTGATAGTTGATCTCATTATTAACCTAGCTATCATAACATCTGATGGTCAATCTCATTATCAAATTAGCTATCATAGTACTTCTGATGATCGATCTCATTATTAACATGACCACCATTACAAATTTCTCAATTATGTCCATGAAATTTTCAATGATCGTTATATAATCACATCTACTTCAGGGAATGGAATAACCAGGACAAACTTAATAGCTTTTCATTGTTTACTCAGCCACACGGATATAAAATCATTTCAGCCTGTTCATATTCTCTCAATAATATTGCTACTTCGGGAGCATATCTCACGTGTGATATATGGAAAAATTGTTATCTAGATTTTCTACATAAATAATCTTATCTTCACATGACATTAGTTGAGAAGTAATTACATATATGAGACGTACAATTTTATCGGTCTAAAATCTTATAACCTTTTATAACTTGATAATGAGATTTGGGAATACGACACTAAAGTGTCATATCTAAACATATTTATATGTTTTTATGAGAGTGATAATAAAACAACCAACTTTGGTTTTTATTATATATATTCAACACAATATATATAAATAAATGATAGCATGTAGAATACAATACAATGTATAGTATAAACTTAAATTATATAAAACACAATATAATATGTCACCATATAAAACACTTTATAGTAACATATAACCATATACTACTCCTCAAGTTAATTTATAAAATTGTCTCTACCACACAAACATTTAACATGTTCGAATCATATCAAAATTACACTTATAGATGGTATCCACGAATATAAAATATGATTAAATCCTTAGATCAAATTAATTCAAATTTAATGATTATCTATAACAAATATAGATTAGATAATATAATAGTTTCTCCATGATAAATTGTTATTTATTTCATGATCCATTAAGTAACTTTTGAAATTTGATTCTATAATTTATGAATTATCCTTTGATGAAAACACATTATTATGAGGTCACAAATATATGGAGTGAATAACTTTCTTGAAACCGTTTATCAAGATTTTAAATCCTTTTGAAAAGACTATGAATATTGTTAACTTTTAGGTCATGGTATGTACTCTAACATTTTGGGTGTTAATAATGACATAACATGTTAACCGAAATTGCAAACACTCCCTCCTAGTATTAAGGGGCATTAAATGGGTTATATGTTAACATGTTAACCGAGTGTTAATAGACCGAATTAATTATTCTTTTATTCTTTTATTTTTTTCAACCAAAAACTACACATAAAACATACAAGGACAATATTACATACCTTATATATTGTCTTTTATTAAAACATAAATACAGCAAAACATCAAGGTATGTAAAATGTATATTTTACATACCGAAACAAGTTCATATGTTTGAAAACGTATTAGTCTAAGTATTTTAATTAATTTGTTCAGCAAAAACACGACTCCAAATAAGGTGTCATATACATGATCATACCTATACTAACTATATAATTATTGTTATTTTATTATTTGGCATAATAAAGAAGAAGCAATATTTAATAATCGAAATATACACGTTAAACTATAACACGTGGCACATAATTGGTGTATTGGGAGCAATATTCAGCAAATAGTTTATAACGTGTTGATAACATAAAACATAAAAATATTTAACATAAAACATAAAGATATTTTATAACATAAAATTAATTTTGCAATATAACGTTAACATATTAGATTATATTGCTCTAACGTTATAAATTTTTATAATATGCTTATACTCGTGACAAGGATGCTCATCGTACACCATATGTACGTTATCATCAAATAAGGCATGTATATAATATTGTAATACATCTTGCTGACAATATTTTTTTTTTCAATCATATGTTTAATTTGTTAACAAGTATAAATAATATATATTTGAAAACCTATTTACATACCTTAAAAATCATTCAAATGACCAATATCACCGGAGCAGCAACCAACCAATATCTTTTTCTTCCCATGACTGGTGTAAACAAAACTTTCACCAGAACTCTCCATGTATCTCACAAACTCAAGAATGGTTTTGGGTATGATGAGTAACAAGGTTGGTGTTAGGATTTTCAACAGAGCAATGTCGTGCTGATAACGTGTTATGAAACTAGCCTAATAGCAAATAAAGAAGAAAATAATAGGGAGAAGAGATCTAATATTTCATTGATTGAGATGTATATTACAAGAGATACAAAAGACTATATATAATTGAGAAAAACTTGTGGAACAAGGCTAATCTATTTTAGGTGTTGATAACCACATTAATAATAAATATATTCATAACAACTTTTAATTTGCTAAGCTTTTTTTAAGTTTTTACTTTTAATCTTTTGCTTTTGTGAGATTTGTTTTTCTAACTTTGATGGGGGCAATTTCAATTAGTACTTTTGACCTTATAATAAACATAAATAAAAATGGTGAATGTTATAAAGGGGTGCACATGCACTCATGACTATTTTTTACTTTCTAAAACTAACAAAGCTGATATAGAACTAAGGGTGAACGGGGCATTATGCGGGGAGTGGTGCGGTGACCCAAGTCCCCGAGCGGGAACACCGCCGCCATCACTTCGGGGAGGGTATTCGGGGAGGGGGATCGGTGTATGTTCACCTCACAAAATTGCACAAGGATTGAGGATTTAAACGTTGGGCAACGGTCAAATGTTAAAAAAAAAAATTCAATTTTACCCAATATAAATAACCAACTTTAATCTAATTTTTTACCACACCCATTCTCAAACTTACTCTAAAAATCTATCAAATACAACACAAAGCCAAACCGAGCAATGGAGAACCAACCCCGCGAAGCCAAGAAAAAATCTAAGGGAAGCGGCTCGCAACCGTCTCGTGGTGGTTCGAGCGGTGCAAGTGCACATCCACAACCCCCTTTCGGATATACTTCACAACCCCCGTTTTTTTACCAACAACCTTCACACCCCTCCTTTTACAACACCCAACCACAACCCACTTTCGGCTATTTTAAAAATTTGTTATCAATGGATCCTCCTCAATCCCCCTCCTTCGACCCGTATGGTTTTCGTTCCCCACAAGTTCCGTCTCCACGAGAAAATGTTGAACGTCCTCTACCTATTCACGAGGACGAGGACGAGGAAGTAGTGCCCGAAACTCAAAATTTGGGCGACTATGAAGATGACACCGGCGACGATGAATATAATGTGGATGAAGACGCCGGAAACGAAGAAGATGACGCTCGGGATAAAAAGGGAAAAATGGAGCGCCAAAATTGGACAAAGGTCCAAGAAGAGGCGTTGGCGAAGGCGTGGGTACATTGCTCTACCAACAAAAAGAAGGGCAATCAACAAACCCGCGATAGTTTTTGGCGTAAGATTTTAGATCATTATAACGCCACCGTTGGTGGAAGTAACCGGACCGTGCATCAAGTACGGTCTAAATGGACCCCGATGATTACGAAGATAAACTTTTTCAACGGCCTATACCAACAAGCGGTAAAAATTATATTTTTTAACGTTGTATATTTTTTAATTTTTTTTACTAAGTTCATATGTTTTTAACACTTGTTATTTTATAATATGTAGGATCGCACACGAGGAAGCGGGTGTAGCGATCTCAACGTGATAAAAGTCGCTTTAAAGGAATTTAAAGATAGATATCCGAGCGGTTTTCAACATGTCGAGGCATAGGAGGTCGTTTGAAAACACGACAAATGGGCCCAAGTCCCATTGTTGGGTGAGGAAGGGGAAGGTTCGGCACAAAAAAGAAAGCCCGTTGAGGTGGACCCTTCCATACCCGATATGAACGAAGACCCCTCGCCACAAAGAACACAACGGCAAGACAAGCGTCAAGCGACATCGTCCGAGGGCTCGGCCGAGTTGGCGGCACAATTCAAAGAGTACACCGCCATGAAAGAAGCGAAGCACGCAATTGAATTGGAGGCGATTGAATTGAGGAAGAAAAGAGAGTCGGAGGCTCGCGAGCTCATAACGGAACAACGCGAGACGATGAGAAACTACGCGCACGATCGAGATATGAAAACATTCCTCAAGCCGCACGACAATGTTCCGCCGGAAATGTTGCCGTTCATCCTCGCCCGAAAGCGCGAGATCGCTAACAAGTACGGGTGGCCGTGCAATTTCTAAAATTTTTATGTAGTATTGCGATGTAATTTTTATTTTATTAAATGAAATGTAGTTTTTTATTTTATGAAATTATGTTTTACTTTTTATATTTTCTTAATTAAAAAAATAAAAAAAAACAAGTCCCCCAAGAGAGGAGTGCCGCCATCAAATTGAGGGTGTGAGGGGAGTTGACGTGGCGCGTGCTGATTGGCCGTGCGTAAGAGAGGGGACTCCCCTAAGAGAGGAGTGCCCCTCTCACCCTAAGGGTGAAGGGAGTGGTTACCTAATGGTATTAATGAAACTTTCAATTCACCTAATCACATAGTGGCATGTCAATTCATCTAAAATATTTACCTAATGCTAAAAAACATTGGCGGTGGTTTACCTAATGGGGTTTAGGTAAACTATTTAAAAAAAAAGGAAAAATGTGTGATTGGTTGAGAAGGAATGGACCCCACCACACACCCTTCCCTCCCTCTCTTTCCCACCAATAGACCTTCACCGAAATGCCCATCTAATCGGTAAGATCAAGATCGGTAAAGTGGTTGGCAGTGGTCTTGACTATCGGTAAAGGTGTTTACCGACATTTTACTGCTCCCCACTCCCTTCACCCTAATATACACCCTAATATATAAAATAATTTTGTCATTGATTGTATAACAAACTGACTATATCTTTTGCTATACTAGAGGGTAGGCCCGTGCGATGCACGGCATGACCAACAGTTAGTGTCCATTTTGTGGTGCGTTCGGGAAAAATGTTTATGCATGGATAAAAGGTAATTAGCCAAAAGACAATGTAAGAGAAGCCATACAAAACGTCATAAGAGCTTGTACCATAAGCCGGCCACACAAAATTTAAGGCGTGCATAGCACAGGAAACTTTGTTTGCGGAATGTGTTTAAGAACAAACATGTATGCCAAGTCTAAAAACATACATTACAGAAAAAAAAAACTTAAAGGAGTTCATAAAGCTTCCGGTTTTATTCAATAATTCACGAAATCTTCTGCCGCTAATGCATGCCCATGTAGCCGCCCTTCCCCTTAGTAGTTTCTTGTCTACAACATGTTTAAGCAAGTAAACATAAGCAACGACTATGAGTTAGTCAAATCAAATATCTTAACATATGTGCACGCATGACTCTCCATACATGACTAACCCATAAAAATCATTGAGAGAACTCACTACCATATGAAAACCTTAAATCATATTACAATATGCTACAATAAATTAAATAAAACCAGACTAAATTGTAACGGCCTAAAAACTTGAAATGAATATTATACGAACTTAAACATAGATAAATGAAGGTAAATGAACACACATAAACAAATTTTTAAGTGAACGAACGTTTATGAACATATATAAACTAACGAAGCATGTGTTCATGTTTGTTCATTTAATTAATGAACAAAAAAAATTGTTCATGTTCATTCGTTTATTAAGAACATCCGTATCGGTTCTCATGTAGCTCGTAAAAGGGAAAGGGTACGGGGGTTAAAAGAGTGAGAGTTACCTTTATATCACTGACGACATAGTCGGTGCTCATGTAGCGTCCATTGACACTTGTGACGTCCCACTTTCTGCAAACCATAACCGTTTTTATTCCTGGGATAACTACTTAAAATGCGTTTACACATCAGGGTGCACTGGTTACATTTCTTAAAAAAGAAAAGAGCAAATAATGATTAGTTGGAATAATACAGGGTCGCCGTTCCTTGATTAGCAGAAAGTGTTGGTTTAAAATCATGAACTCTTGAATCCTTTTGGAAACCAAAAACCATATAAGATAAGTTTTTTCTACAGCAATGGCCAATTCTAATGTAGCAGCCTATATCAATAGAAGGTTAATGTGGGAATAAAGAGGTTAGAAAAATTAGGAAAATTAATCACCATTCTGGCATAAGCAAACAGCAAAGTGTGCCATCTTCTCACCAAACTTGTCAACAATAATCTCAAGGGTGAGCACAAAATATTCGTTTTTGACTTCATTCATAAGCTGATAAATTCTGAAAATAAAAGATGTGAAAATGAAAATAAACATATTTGGGATAGGAGCGAATACAAAACAATATAGATAGTTACATACCATCAAGTGGTTATGGAAGTAGGGGCCTAATTTCACCAAGCTGAAAGATAATATATGAAGTATATAAATACTTTGTATTTTTTTCAATGAAAAAATAAATCAAACAATGAATTTTACCTTTGCTTTAATATGGCCCATCAGAAACATGCTGTACTAACATGGGCTCGATCTCATATTTATACAGTTCGGTATGTTTAATTTATCAGAGAGTTCCAATGGTAGAAAGTGCACCTGATTAGCATTAGCCAAAGTGAACAAACAAACAAAACATAATGAAAAATTTTACTACAAAAAACTCTGCATTTAAATTCTGCTTTTTATTTACCAGTAGTACTCTGCACTTAAAGTCTACACTTTATTTACCACTACCCCTTAAACATAATGAAATTTTTATAATCAATATTAACAAACATTTTTATAGCTAACAAAAGGGCAAAAAACCGTAAAATACGCGCCATTTGGGTGTTTCTTATAGTTTCTCTAGGCGCTGATTGAAAAAGCCCCAACACATGCGCTTTGGTGCGCCTCGCGCCTCAGTGGCGCGCTTTTTAAAACCAAGGCCAGAATGAAACTAAAATTAAATATAGGATCAAAATATTGGTTTGCAAACAGTTCGATCTTGAACCAGACCAGGGATAGAAGGCAGACAATTTGATCTTGAATCGCAACTGTCATGAAGGCCATATTGGCCGAAATTACTATGGGGTATAAAAGGCAATCCTAGAGTAAGGTAAAAAAAAAACAAAGTGTCAGCAATTATGGAATTTAGAAGTGGATGTGAAGTTAGCATCCACCTTGGTATTTTTCAACTATTCCAACTAATGAACTTCTTACTGCTTGTAAACCCAACGACTCTATAACTCTCTCCACAACTAAAACACGATCTTGTTTAAGCATCCTAGCCGGTAACCTACAATATTATTATAAAAAACGTCAAGAAATTTGTCAAAACACTTTTACTAATTGACTATTGTATAGTAAATTATTTACATACCTGCATTTTGCACTGAACCAGAGGTTCTCCTCAATGGTTAGATTACCATGAACGATATCATCTTGTGGCACAAAACCGATTATCTTCTTATATGAATGGATCGAGTCAGGTTTCCCGTTTATAAGAATTGAACCAGTTATTTTACACCCGTGTGCTTTTCCCGCCAGTGCAGAAAGAAATGTCGTCTTACCTGCCCCAGATGGGCCCATGACAACTGTAAAAGAGAGATACAATTAGTACATGTTCAGTAATGGTTATTTTACACCCGTGTGCTTTTCACAGGTTCGACAACTACACATGAGAAAAAAATGGACTTACAATGCTTCTCTTCTTGCCATCCCTGATTAAGAACCCTTTGCTCATAATTGAGTACGCTTGCTTCTTCGTTGTCCATTGCATTCTATTTTTCGACAATTTCAATTATGTTTTTCATTTATTCAAGTTCAAAATACCAAATGTTAGTTAGTAACAACCAATGTGCTGATTGAGATACGAAAAAATACAAAATAATTTACACATTATGTTACAGTCATCTGATAGTTTTAGATTTACAATTACAATACCAAGTTCAAAAACCATTTAAAACACATATGTTAAGCAGTAGCCGATGTACCTTCAGCTGGCCAGAAACGGTACTGGTCGTCTTTCGTTTTAGCTAGGATATCTGGAGCTGCTCCCTGCATGTATCAAGCATACCCAAGTGGCCAAGATCATATAAACCGAAAGCATGAAGCAAAATGACTTTCTACAGATATTAGGAATATACAAACCTGAATAAAAGTTGGAACGGGTTCGCGTCGAAACGGTTCGCGTCCCCGTTTCCACTCCCATCGGGTATCATGTATATATTTGTAGAAAAATTGTTCAAACATGAAAAAGTTGATATATCAGTCATTGACTATTTACCGCGTTATCGTTTAGTATAAAAAGGATCTTACTTGACGATTGTAATTGAATACGTAAGGCTGTGAAAGATCACAATCTTTATCCAACGCCACACCCAATTGTTCCAAGGTTACTCCATTATCCATGGTTCTAGCAACCGCGATATCTTCTTGCATTGTTATTGGATTCTTCGTTTTGAAGAACATGTAAAGAATACCATCCTGATTCATAATCTAATGTTGAACATAAGTATCGGTAATAAAAATGCTATATGAAAAAACGACAGATTATTTACAGGTTCTCCCTATGCTACTGATAACTCCTCAATTGCAGATGTAACCTAGCTGAGGTAGCAAATTTAGCGCTCTTGCATCCGTCACATCACTTAAACCAAAAATTGATTCATCAATCAAGAAATTAAGCATCAGAAACAACTAAATTCATGCATAATAAAAAATTACTTACAATCGTTGAAGGCTCCTGAACAAACTCAATGCTGGATCCAATATATTGACTATGTTAAGTCCGCTTGTGCACTGGAATTAAAAAAATCATTAGAGATTGTGATTAAAAATTATACATCATCTGAAATAAGTGCATACCGGTGGGCAAACTCTAATCTCGAATTAAAATCGTTGAATTTATTGGTTAAAGGGCTTACACATATGCATCCCTGTATAATGGGAAAATATTAATAATACTCACACATACATACGCGAGTAATCAAACCCAAAAACATACCTATGGAAGTCTCAATCGGAACCCTGAGTAGAAGATTTGGAAGATGATGATCGCCGGAACCCTAGCCTTGACCGGAAATTAAAATCGTTGAATTTATCGGTTAAAGGGCTTACACATATGCATCCCTGTATAATGGGAAAATATTAATAATACTCACACATACATACGCGCGTAATCAAACCCAAAAACATACCTCTGGAAGTCTCAATCGGAACCCTGAGTAGAAGATTTGGAAGATGATGATCGCTGAAACCCTAGCCTTGACCGGAACTGTGGGAGCCGGAGTTTGGAAGAGAAAGAGAGAGAAAATGTTTTAGAGAATGATTGGTCTTTGTATTTCATGAGATTTTGAAGAGAATGATCGGTCGTATGTGAATTTGGAGCATCACCAAACATGTGAATGTATTTAAGAGACTCATAATAATGAAGGTTGTAAAATAATTGATATAACTAAATTTTTAAGTATTTATTTTAATCAATATTATTTTAAGTATTGCATTTAAAACTTCATAAATGTTGCTTTTAAAATAGAACATGCAACTAAATTTTAGATTATATATAGAATATAGATACATGTATATGTATTTTACTTTCTAAAACTTACAAAGCTAATATAGCACTAATATATAAAATAATTTAAATATTGCCATTGATTTGTATAAAAAAAATGACTATATCTTTTGCTATGTACATGTGTGTATGTGTACTATGACAAAATAAGATGATATTTTAACAAACTTTATGAATATAAATAAATAAAACAAGAATAACAGAACATAAGACAAAGCTATTTCGCGTCTCATGTTATATTTAAATGGCAAACATAAAGCTATTGGAAGTTAGCTTGAAAAAAAACTTATGGACCAGATGAAACTTGCGGGCCTCTCACTCACAAAACGCCATATCCATTATCATCTTGGCCATCTCTCATCCACCACATCGTCTCTGAGGGTCAACGGACCTCATCACATATAACATGTTATTTAGTAACATATACTCAAAGCAACACGTAAAGAATGTATGCTACAATTATTGACAAATGTAAATGATGTTTTATGTGATTTTGTGTTATTTTTAAATCAACAAAAGTTACAAAATGTATTATTTTATGTTGTGGATGACTTTCACATAACCTATCATTTATTTAAATTATCATTGTCGCCTAATTAGTTTATACCATTACATAAAACAATGTAATTTTCAAATTCAGTGGTAGTAGTCATATGTTAGTGGTGGTGGTGGTAGTGGGAGTGGGAGTGACAGGAGTAGCAGTAGCAGAAGCACCAACAATAGTAGTAAGAGTTAACTGCTATTTTCGTCCTTATGGTTTGCCTAATTATGTCAGTTCAGACCAAATTTCAAATTTGTACCATTTCTGTCACTGACATTCTTGAAACATGTCAGTTCCGTCAAAAATATTAACGTCTGTCAAAACTTGCTAGCATAGTTGGACAAACCATAGGGACGGAACTGGCATAACAGACATTAGTTTTTTTGGACGAAATTGACATGTGTTTAAGAATGTCAGGAACGGAAATGGTAAAAATTTGAAATTTAGCCCGGACTAACATAATTGAACAAACCTCAAAGACAAATTGAACAAACCTCAAAGACAAAAATGACATTTAACTCTATTAATAACTTGCATCATACACAATTAGAATACATGTCAATTTAATATATATCTTAAGTTCTTAACACAATAAATCATATTAATATGTATTGGTGTATGGTTACATATTTATTTAAAAAATAATAAAAAATGTTGAGTTGTCTTGTGAATGAAAGTGATAGGGAGAGATAAAACAAAGCACAACATAATGTTTTTGGGAGAAGGTTTTTGGTGATTGATTTGAAGTGTGTTGTGTTCAAGCGATCAATTTGTCGTAGGGTTATGGACAACTTGTCTTTTTTATGAGGGGTTGGTTCTCGTCACGGGTTTGAGTTTCTTATCTATTGTTTATCAAAGAAATCTTGATTTCATTTTCTTAAAAAAAAGAATATCCATTTATTATGCATATTCCTTTTCCCTCTTCATTTTTATTTAAAATAATATTTTTTACTACAAATTACTGCATAATTGATGATTTTACTTAAATATCTACACAGTGTTTTTTTTTTCCTAATTTTACAATTTACATCAAAATTTATTCATTGACAAATGACAATGTTTCTCGTAACACATCTCTTGCTTGTGTGACTATGAATATAAAATTTTACTCCATGAAACGTTGTGAACCACATAAGTTTTAACTTAAAAATAGTTTCTAATTTAAGTAGAGTATGTTTGATATAAATTAACTAAAACGTGATCGTTTTGAAAGTTTCAGATAAAAACTTAGGTTGTAAAGTAGAGTTATTATTGTTACGCTATAGGTTTAAAGTAGCGTAATAATAACTACTCTAATTCAAACATAATTATTCTAGTACTTCACATCGAGCAAATTGTTTGTATTTTATTATCTATAATTCTATACATATGTGTTCTATATATATATATACACATACTAACATACACGTGTGTGTTTACTTTTGACAAAATTTGGAATATATTTCTATACTGAAATAAGGTTATGTTAGAAATAAACATCATATTGAAATATAAAAAAAATGGACAAATCTGACCAGAAGTATAATTGATGTGGTAGATTTATTACTTAATAGTAAGTCTCTAAACGAACCAAACGTTTGGCGGGAAGCTTGTTTGTGTCCATTCGTTTATTAAACGAACGATCACGAACAAGAAATTTCATTCGTTTAGTTAAATGAACGAACATGAACAGAGGTCTCGTTGGTTCAATTATGTTTGTGAACGTTCGATAACGTGTTCTTTTGTGTTCGATAGTTCATTAGTATTTTTAGTTTTATATTCTATTTAAATATTTCTAAACTTGACAAATAAAATATTAATAAGTGTCAGTGTATCATATGTTCTGTTCATGAACATTTGTTTGTGTTTCTTTTGTTTCCATTTGTGTTCATGAACATTAGTTTATGCTCATTTGTGTTCATCAACGTTCGTTTTCGTTCATTCATAAAATTAACAAACAAACACAGACGAACACGAACAAGTTCATTTCCTTAACAAACGAACACAAACATAAAATCTCGTTCAGTAAGTGTTCATTATCAGTTCTTGAACACATATATTTCTTAACAAACGAACATGAACAAAGTCGGTTCGTTTACAACCCTAGTTAAGAGAGGGACAACGTATCCACATCAATGCAAAGATGAAATATATTCAAATAGTTGGGGCCAAACAAGCATGAAGCATCTCCCAACTTACTAATCAATCGTTTAGAACAACGAAGAATGTGACGATATACAGAAAGTATATGACTGTATGTTAGAGCCATACGTTCATATATTATATCTATACACCCGTACATATTATATCAATGTTTTTTTTATTAATACTGTGATGTGGCTGTTGAACTTATGTGATATTAGAATCTTTGAGATGATCAAGTCGATTGGAATGATGGAAAATGGGAGGTGTGGCGAATAGCGATCACTCAACAAACGAGGAGAATCTTGAGATTAAAATATTGAGTTGATTATTTATTTAGTTTCTTTTAATCATTGTTTATTACATTGATTAAAATAATTTGTTTTTCTTAGTTTTATTTAGTTCCCTAGCCTCAGAGGCCGTTGAATTCCTGAACAAGGTCCAACAAGTCGTGAATAGTAATCTTTCGACCCTTAAAAGTCGCTTCGTCTTTAGTGGGATCGGTTTTGCAATTCAAAAGGGGTTTGTGACGCAACTTGTTACATGTTTACCTGTCATTTGTTTATAATAGTGATTGTGAGTGGAAGAAAGATAAAATATTACTATTTATCGGTAAATTTGGAGAAAACATTATACGCTCTTTATAATTTTTTATATTTTTTTTAAAGTGGTTGTGAGTGGAGAAGAGAAAAAAGGTAACAATAAAAGTATAAAACATATTATTTAAATTTAAAAAAAATGTAGTGTTTTTTAGTATAATTATACAGATGGAGAAGGAGATTCAATTGTGAATGCTCTTCGGGTTGATAATTTGTGAACAATCACAATGGAGAAGTAAACTGAAAATTTAATAGATTAATGCTCACACATGAACAATAATTATAATAAGTAGAAGAAAAACTATATGTGAACAATCACAAAACGAAAAGAAAGTTCATAGATTTCCAAGATGTTCACATGAAGAAAATTATAGTTTTTATATGCATTCTCGTGTAAACATTCAGATTTAAGAAAAACAAAAAAGCTTCTATATATTTGTTCATGTGAACAAATAAAACTTCAAAGTTTATTGGTGTAAGGTGTTCAAATATGATCGCTCAACTTTAGAAAACAAAAAAGGTTCTATATGTTTGCCTATGTGAATGAAGACAAATTTAAAGTGTTCACATGTGAATGGTGTCTTGACCTCCATGGTGATGACAACAGCCAAAGGTCACGAACATAAAATATAAACAAGTGTGACAAAAGAGAAAGATGTTTCTAATGCCGAACATATATGACAATTCGGAGTTAAGAACGACTAGAGTACTAGGTTATCATCATAAAGGTGTGAACAAAAGTGACAAACGATGGTTAAAGTTATGCAGTTACAACTATCGAGACCTTTAAAGATAATGTTGTCGGTTTGTGATAGATCAACATATTGGGTAATGGTCATTAAACACAAAAAAAGAAAAAAAACTTGAGAAATTTCAAAAGCTTCGTCTAGCATCTTTGCGCAACTTGTGATGGTTGGAATGAGTTTAGACTTATTGCATCTGACTCGTAATTTGCAAGACAAGTCAAATAGTACCAAGGATACGTAATGCATTACTCTCTACGACGATATGGTCATAAAACGGTGATGACAATGTTGGTGCATACATGTTCAAAGTAAAGGGTTTATTTTGATTATGTTGAAAAGTTAAACATATAGGCTAAATGCCAGTCTTAAGATGCCTATGTATTAATAAAATACGCATCCTATTTGCTAAGATCAAGCCATAGTACAACAAGTGAAAGGTCAAGCAGCAAAAAGATCAAAGGATAAACCAACAATCGCACGACCATTCCATGGTCCGGTTGTGGACATCCACCACTCTCTGTGAATATATCGGCCTGAAGCTTGGTAGGAACATATTTAGTGTGAAGAAGACCGGCATATACAAATTCTCTAATAAAATGATAGTCGATGTCAATATGCTTGGCCCTTTTATGTGACACCTGATTTTGTGAGAGAAATATGTTGATCAGTTCTGTTTAAACTAAATGGAAAACATGAATAACATACCTTTGATTGCATCAGTAGAGAATCCAGTCAGAGATCCAAATATTTAGTTCGACTTAGTTGTCAGTGTGATCTGGTTCCTCCTTAGGGTGTAAGGTGATGATGGTGATGAAACCGAAATTAGGGTGAGTTTCGGTTGTGGAGAGAGAGGGACGAAATTGTGATCTTATGTTGTTAGGTTGTGTGTCTAACCTTTGACCTCTCTAATAATCTCTTTATATATACACCCAAGAGGAAACCTAATTAGTTAATAAGGGTAATATGGTCCATCAACAATTACCAACTAATCATTAATAGGTTATTAATATATTTTGATCTATATTATATAAATGATAATGATGGCTACTAGATTAAATATAAATAAATAAATATTTAATCTTACAAAATAATGCGCTTTGGTTATCACAAATTATTTTCCGTAGTGTTGTTAGCCACGACTATGTATTCGGACTCACAATTGGACCGAGAAATCATCGGTTGCTTCTTAGCACTCCAAGAAACAAGGTTTCTACTGAGATAAATATAATATCCACAAGTAGATCAGGTTTCTATGCACTTAGCCCAATCAGCATCCGAATATCCCACTAGGCGGGTCGGCTTGTCAAATGTGAGACCATAAGAGATGGTGCCTTAAACGTAACGAATAATTCGTTTGACAAGCTGGAAATGAGAGGTAGTGGGTGTTTGGAGGAATTGACTTACCTGTTTAACACGTATGAGAGATCGGGCCAAGTGATTGTAAGATATTGTAGTGCACCCACCCACCAAAGATTGGTACATGGTAAGATCATGAAACAAAGTTCCTTTAGTTGTGGAAGGAATCAGTGGTGTTTGGAAGTGCACGAGAAAGAATATCATGTGTTTTTTTTTTTTTTTTTTTTTGCGTGGCTTAAGAAGAGCCCATTAGCGTTGTAAGTAACCTCTAGACCCAAAAAATAGTTGAGTGGTCCTAAATCTGCGATGACAAACTCATGATGAAGGCGGTTAATGAATTTTTTTAATAGCTACCTTATCATTTCCCGTTAGGATGATGTCATTTACATAGACAAGAAGATACAGAACAACCAAATTTTGTTTAAAAACAAACAAAGAGGTATCCGCGCGACTACAAATAAAGCCAAGTTGAACAAGAAATAAATTGAGTCGTTCAAACCAAGCGCAGAGTGTGGGGTAACAATCTGCTGAGCCGTGGAGAAAGTCTTGAATGACAAACCAAGACCACACAAGAACCAGTGGGTTTTGTCGAAATCATCAACGTGATGACCAATGGCAGATAGATAGTTGGTCATAAAGTGTCACACCCCGATTTCCACGTGTCACCGGTGGGCCCGGTGGGGGAGTATCGTGACGTGGTTGGCAACGTAATAGTCAAACAACACAATATAATAATGCACAGCGGAAGCAAATTTAAAAAAATAAGATACAACCGAATTTATTTATTGTAAACAAAGTCACAATTATCCGGTGTTTATCCACAGTAGGATCGAATAATAAAATATTGTTTATGGTTCAACAGACTTCGGCATCTTAAGTTTGCGAGACTTCTAGTGATGCTTAGGAGAATCCCAGCCTATTTCGCCTAGTACCTGCATTTAATCTTTTTGGGAAAATACGTCAGTTTACACTGGTAAATACATTCAACTGACTCATTTTATAAATGATTGAAAATTGGTTTGGATGCACATGGCATAAACATTTTTATTAACTTGGGAGAATTATCTAATATAATAATCTTGTGAACGATTTACATGTTACTTATGCGTTCAGTAGCCCGGAACGTATTCCGGGTTAAAGATCAATAGACACACCACTTATGTGAGTTATACACGGGAGTACGCCTACACCCCGTGCTCAGGTCGTGGCTATCTCGTAAGATAATGCCAGGGATATCCGGGACATGGTCATTAACCCCCCAAAGGCTGTAAAGTAAACACATCTGTTTAAAACGAGCCGATCAAATTATTCAATTAACCACTAAGCGTGGAAGATTTGATGCTCGATCAAGCGGTACGCTATGTACCGTAACCCAAGCCCGTATAGGGAAGATAAGTTAAAAGTATTTACCTTTGCAAGTATAAATCCTTAATCGAATAAATTGCAGATAGCTTTTACCGGTTCTCCTAATCTGGAACGAAGGTTTAATATAACCTATTAGAATACTAACGGATCTTTAATTAAGCTTAAGCTTAGACCGGTTAGTTTTAAGGATACGGTTCGTACGCACGATTAAGCGAAGACCGGATAGAATGTGATTTAGACCCGACAAGTTTGAGGACTTGTTTAATATGGGTTTATTATCCACATTCTGGATTTTGAGATAAAAATGATATCGTTTGACCCGTTTCGGCTAGTTTATGCAAACTAGTTACATAAACCGAACCGAACGCGTATAATGCATAACGGGTAACCGAAAGGGTCGCGAACAGGTTTCCTAAGTTAATACGCTTTAAATATGTTGTGATATCATTATGATATCTTCCATAATGCCCATAACGAGTTAAATCCCTAAATACGCCCCGTAGGGGTATTTTGGTCATTTTAAGGGTTATAAAAGAGATTTATAATACTTCTGAGATACGGGTCTGATTTAATCAGAAAAATTATCAATTTTAACAGGTTATGTCTAATGGTATTAAGTCTTACGTGGCAAGATGGCTTTAATACTAAACTACGCGTTTAATACGCGTATAAAGCCGTTTTAAGCGACGTACGGGTTAGAATACCAATCTGAGTTTTCTAATCAGCAAAACAGGTTCAAAATACTATATTTATTATTTTAAATCAGTGGCAATTGGATTGGTATCAATCGGATTCGAAAAACTCGTTTTATGGCTTAAAAGGGCATATTCGGTATTAACCGAATCAATGCGATAAGCCTAGCTTAAGACCAGCCTAAAAATAATTAAAAATCTTCAAAAATCCCAAAATATTATTTAACATCAGCGGGTAAAAGTTTTGGTACCGAAAATCGGGTTTAGATAGGCTATGCGCTAATCGCGTCGTTTAATTAATAAAAAGCTTATTATTTACGCTAACGCGCATATCTCCTAATCTAGACCTCCGCTTGTCGTGTAAATTTACGTACATGCTAAATAATCAGTAACTAAGATTATTGTATTTCCACATTTTCAAAATACTCGTTATAAGGTCATAAGGGCGTTATGGTCCAATTTACGCGATTAACGGAAACGTGTGCATGCAACGGATAATCAACGAAACAAGTTCAGAGACTTATACTAACATGCAACCCTACTCTAATGAAGCACTAAGGCATCTTTGAATCAACTAAAACGGGTCAGAACCGAAGTCAAAGCAAAAGTCAAGGTTTTGCGCCTTTCGGTTCCGAACCGGGTTTAAATAGAAATTTGTCGAGTCGGGCAAGCGCAAACAAGTTTTTATACTTATTATCAAGTTATATTAAGGTTAAAACAGGTTGCATACCTTTCGGATCATTAATTGTGCATTAAATCGCATTTTGTAATTCTGTTGACTTTTTCGGTCAACGTTTGACCCGACAAACGACCTAGTTAGGTCTGGAATTGGTACTTGCCCTTACAAGGGTTTAATACCCATATAATTACCTATCTAACGGTACTTTTAATTCGGGTTACGACTGAGCTATCGATAACTAAACCCGAAGTCAACCGTTTAATACGATATGTTGACTTTTAAGCTAAAAACTAAACTAGAATTAATTTAGAAGGGATTAGAGACTTACTAGATGATTAATGGATGACTAGGAAGGCCTTCAATCAGGTTGTAAGCTCCTCCAATGCTCAGATTCTTTGCAATTGATGTGTGGAATGAGTTGTGAATGAAAGGGTCCTTATATAGTGGGTTTACCACCACAATGCATTGACACAAGGGTCTATGATCCACCACAAATGATAAACACATGTCCCTAACATGTAGGGGGTGTCTAAGGGTCATGCATGTGCAAGAGAAACCGGCTGAAAGGGTCACAAGTGCATCAAACAGGCTGCTGCCTGTTTTTTCTGCATCTGCAGACCGGATGCGGCCCGCATTGAGTTTAAGCAAAACTAAAGCGGGCCGCTTTAGACCTAAAATTCAGATTTTTGTTGTTTGTTGTTGGATCGAAAGGGCAGCCGTTATAAACGACTTGTTGACTTAAATTATCAGTAGGGGGCCTCCCATAAGTGTCTATATGCTTGAACATACCCTACCATTATCCAATGTATCACTTGATTGCATATACAAGACCCGTAAATGACGGTTTATCGTTCATTTCAACATGGGATCACATCATGCATTTGAATTTTCCTTTAAAGGCAATAATTCCCTGAATTGAGGGTACATAGATGTGTAATTTAATATATCGGGTCTTGGGATTTATAATTGAGGTGTTCAGAGGTAACAATTTAACATGACGCCACTTTAAATCCCTCCGAAAACATCTTTATTAAATCCGAATTTCCAACGCGTTTTTGTCTTATATGACACGTGTCGTTTTAATATTAAACCCGAAATTTGCGAGGTGTTACATCCTCACCCCCTTAAAATAAATCTCGACCCGAGATTTACTGAAACAAGTAAGGGTACTTTTCTTTCATGGTGGATTCTAACTCCCACGTAAACTCGGGACCTCTTCGGGCATCCCATTTGACCTTGACAAAAGGTATATGCTTTCTTCGAAGCTTCCTCACCTGTCGATCTTCAATCGACAAAGGTTTTTCCACGAACGTTAAGCTCTTATCTATTTGCACATCTGTATGTGGCATGACATGTGAATCATCAGCGGAACACTTCTTTAGATTGCAAATGTGGAACACATTGTGAATTCCACTGAGCTCTTCCGGTAAGTTCAACTTGTAGGCAACTGACCCGACACGTTCGATAACCTCGAAAGGTCCTATGTATCTCGGGCTTAGTTTGCCTTTCTTACCAAATCGCATCACCCCTTTCCAAGGTGACACTTTAAGTAGGACTTTGTCACCTACTTCAAAGTGAAAATCCTTACGACTTGGATCCGCGTAACTCTTCTGCCTATTCCGGGCAGCTTGGAGATTGTTACGAATCTGGACAATCTTGTCCGTCGTTTCGAACACGATTTCTGGTCCTGATAACTGGACTTCTCCAACTTCCGCCCAACAAACTGGCGATCTACACTTTCTACCGTATAATGCCTCAAAAGGCGCAGCCTTTATGCTGGTATGATAGCTATTGTTGTAGGAGAATTCGATCAAGGGTAGATTCTTATCCCAGCTACCTCCCAAATCGATCGCACATGCACGCAGCATGTCTTCTAACGTTTGAATAGTACGCTCACTCTGACCGTCAGTCTGAGGATGGTAAGCCGTACTAAAGTTCAAACGTGTGCCCAAAGATTGCTGGAAGCTCTTCCAAAAATGTGACGTGTACCTAGTATCCCGGTCAGAGATAATAGCTACAGGTATGCCGTGTAGGGCTACAATCTTATCAACGTATAACTGGGCTAACATATCGGAGCTATAAGTCTCCTTGATGGGTAAGAAATGGGCTGACTTAGTCAGTCGGTCAACTATAACCCATATCGTATCATTGCCTTTCCTTGTCTTGGGTAACTTGGTAATGAAATCCATAGTTACCATTTCCCACTTCCACGTAGGAAGTTCAGGCTGTTGTAGCAAACCTGACGGTTTCTGATGCTCGGCTTTGACTTGCGCACATGTCAAGCATTTTGCTACATGGGCGGCCACAGACTTTTTCAAGCCTATCCACCAATAATTTACCTTTAAATCCTGGTACATCTTATCAGCTCCAGGATGAACGGAGTATTTGGAACTATGGGCTTCTTGGAGGATGACATCACGAAGTCCTCCAAAAATCGGAACCCATATTCGTCCGTTTAACCGTAAAATTCCGTCCTTGCTAAGAGTTAACTGCTCCTCAGTTACTCCTAACTTTTCATTAGGATAGTTAGCTTCCAACACAGCTTCCTTCTGTGCAGCTAACACCCTTTCTATCAAACTGTTCTTTACCTCCATACGCTTGGCGTTAATTCGAATGGGTTTAACCCTTTCCTTTCTGCTCAAGGCATCAGCGACTACATTCGCTTTGCCGGGATGGTATTTGATTTCACAATCATAATCATTTAAAGTTTCCATCCATCGGCGTTGCCTCATATTTAATTCCTTCTGGTTAAACAGATGCTGGAGGCTCTTGTGATCAGAAAAGATCACAAACCTGATTCCATAAAGATAATGCCTCCACAGTTTTAGTGCGAACACAACGGCACCCAATTCCAGGTCATGGGTGGTGTAATTCTTTTCGTGCACCTTTAACTGTCGTGATGCATAGGCAATCACCTTGCCTTTCTGCATAAGCACACACCCCATGCCAGTGTGTGATGCATCACAATAAACTACAAATTCTTCAGCGCCTTCCGGTAAGGTAAGCACAGGAGCGTTGCTCAACCTTTGTTTCAAAACATCGAAGGACTCTTGCTGCTTAGGGCCCCAAACGAACTTTACTTTCTTCTTGGTCAGGGAAGTTAGGGGCGCAGCAATCCTTGAAAAATTTTCAATAAAACGCCTGTAATAACCCGCCAATCCCAGGAAGCTACGAATCTCCGTAGGTGTCTTTGGCTCTTGCCAATTCATAACAGCTTCCACTTTAGCGGGATCCACCTGGATACCACGCTCACTGACCACATGTCCAAGGAATTGGACTTCTCGTAGCCAAAATTCACACTTAGAGAATTTGGCGTAGAGCTTCTCCTGACATAGAAGTTTGAGAATACAACGAAGGTGTTTCTCATGGTCAGCTTGGTTCTTAGAATAAATAAGGATGTCATCAATGAAGACGATAACAAATTTATCTAAGTAAGGCTTGCAGACACGATTCATGAGATCCATGAACGCGGCTGGTGCATTGGTGAGCCCAAAAGGCATCACTAGGAACTCGTAATGACCGTAGCGAGTCCTGAATGCAGTTTTGTGAACGTCTTCATCCATAACCTTCAACTGATGGTATCCTGACCTCAGATCAATCTTTGAGAAGTAACTTGCCCCTTGAAGCTGATCGAACAAATCGTCGATCCTGGGCAATGGATATCTATTCTTGATCGTGACTTTATTAAGCTCTCGATAGTCGATGCACAGACGCATCGACCCATCCTTCTTCTTGACAAACAGGATTGGCGCTCCCCAAGGAGATGAACTAGGTCGAATGAAACCCTTAGCTAGCAATTCATCTAGCTGCGTCCGCAACTCCTTCATTTCCGTGGGTGCCAATCTGTATGGAGCTCTAGCAACTGGTGCCGCTCCGGGGATGATATCGATCCTGAATTCGACTTGTCTATCTGGTGGTAGACCAGGTAGATCTTCAGGAAACACTTCTGGGTATTCCGAAATGACAGGGATGTCTTCTAACTTTGGTTTAGGCTCGTCAATGATCACTTGCGCCATGTAAATGACACATCCCTTTTTCAAACACTTTGAAGCCTTGAGCATAGTCACGTGCTCAGGCAGTCCGTACTGGGTATCTCCCCGAATGGTAAGTGATTCACCAGACGGAGTCTTTATCACTACTTGCTTCATGTTACAGACGATTTGGGCCTGGTTATGAGATAACCAGTCCATACCCAGAACTATGTCAAAACCGGCTAACTTAAAGGGAAGTAGAGATAGAGGAAAAGAATGGTTCTTAATGGATATAGCACATCCATCTAACTCAGTGGAGACGGCTTCAATGGTACCATCTGCTAACTCTACCTCATAATTCACTTTTAGGGTTTTGACAGGTAAATTCAACAATTTACAAAATTTATGATCTACGAAGGACTTATCTGCGCCTGAATCAAAAAGTACTCTTGCAAAAACATCGTTTACAAGGAAAGTACCTGTTATGACGTTATCATCCTTCACAGCTTCCTTCGCATCCACCCTGAAGACTCTGGCGTTAGTCTTCTTAGCCTCCTCAGGCTTCTTGTTGTACTTAGGGCAGTTAGTCTTTATGTGGCCCTTTTCATTGCAACGGTAGCACGTTGCATCTTTCATCTTCTTGCAATCCAAGGTTTTGTGTTCCTTGGACTTGCACAAACCGCAAGCAAAAGACCTTGACTCGTTATTCGAGTTTGATTCGAGTCTGCACTTTCCAAAGTGCTGTTTCTTGCAAGTTTTGCATGTGGGCTTCTCACCAGAGCGATGCCCATCCTTCTTCGAATCTGATCCCTTCTTGTGATCACCGCTCCCACGGTGTTTCTTGTTCGACCTACGCGAACCATCATCTTCATGCTTCCTCTTCTCGGCCACCTTATTCCTCTGCGATCTCTGCCGGACCGCATCCAGAGTGAGGGATAAGGAAAGGTCAGTTACAGACCTGAAGGTAACTGGCCGAGAAGCCTTTACACTGGACTTGATCTCGGGTTCCAAACCACCAATAAAGCGAGCAATTCTTTTTGGCTCCGGGGTTACCAGATAAGGTACCAACCGGGATAGTGTATTGAAGCTCGTCAGATAAGCTTGACAATCGAGGTTCTTCATTACCAGTGATAGGAAGTCATATTCTATCTTTTCCACCTCATGTTGAGGGCAGAAATTTTCCTTGATCAAGGCGATGAATTGATCCCACGTCATGCTATACAACGGGATCTTTCCGGAGGCCTCCATCAGAGATCTCCACCAAGCTAACGCCTCACCCTTGAAGGACTGTGAGACAAATTTAACCACATCACCTTCAGCGCATCCGCTGATGTCCACGACCGTGTCCATTTCATCTAGCCACGTCATGCAGTCTACGGCTCCTTTCTCTCCCGTAAAATCCCTGGGTTTGCAAGACACAAAGTACTTATATGTGCAACCCTTGTTACGGTGTCCCTGATGCAGTACCAACTGCTGAGATGGATTACTTTGGTGGTTGGTGGACTGGCGATCATCACCGTTTTTCTTTGGCACATCCTTTTTGGGAGGAGGCTTGTTATGAGCCTCTGAATGTGTCCTTGGCTTTGAATGGGATACAGAGTGAGTCCTACTTCGGGTACTACTGTATTCTTCATACTGTCTATCCAAAGCTTGAGTAACAGCACCGTCTATTATTGCTTTTAGCTCGGCACCCGTTAATGTAATCTGGGCGTTCTCATTCGGCTCCACAGGATGGCTATTAACTTCATTAGAGTTAGCCATTTGTATTGAACTGTTGCAGAAAACAAGGACAATAATTTATTTGGGAGTTTATTATGGAATTACCCCTTAGGGTAACTCGTTAACCATGGTAAACAGAGACCATATTTGGTTAACTTATTAATCGTATTAATTTAGGATTTTAATTAAATTTATCCTAAACATAAACAATAACAGTATATATTAGCACATAAGGCTTGGTCACATGGACAATTTAAATTATAAGCTATGACTTCATAGAATCAAGACTTTTAAGGTTTGAACCTAGTTCATTACCTTTATTAGACAGGGAGTCAAAGCTACTACTGTCTTTTGGCTCATATGGAAAGGAGCAGGGCCCGTAGGCATTATTTTACCACGTATGGTAAAAATATGATCATCTTAATTGATGATGTACCCAGGATTCAGAGATCATTAAACTGGGTTAGGAATCTTCTAAAGAATTCCTTTATAAAATGACGTATGTGATTTTAACGAATCACTTCTGCCAGGAGTGTTAACATGTTTTAAGATGTTAACAGGGAATTGAATCTTTTAAACAGGTCTTACCATTTTGGCCCGGTCTTATATTTGACACATGGCTAGGTTTCACACTTTAAGATCCTTAATTAAATAAATTTCATAGGCAGATTATTTTAAAATGAATGATTTTAATTTATTTATTTCATTTATAATTTATATATGCACATAATGGCAACCATGAAATTTATAAAACAAACATTCCATTAATTTTACGAAGGTTACATATTGCCCTAAACGGGTCTTTTCACACAAACAATTTCCCACGTAGGGGTCAAACAAGTACTTACCCGCGCAGGGGTTAAATTTAAAACATAAGTCCTCGCAGGGACTGATTACTTAAATAGATGTCCACGCAGGGACTAGGTACAAGGATAAATGTCCACGCAGGGACTACATACACACATAAATGTCCACGCAGGGACTTAATTTTAAAGTAGACATACACACATAAAGGATTTACTGATCCTTCTTGCTCTTTCCCTTGATTAAGTTCGTCAAGGTCTTGAACATCCCCTGGTTACGCCTTCGGTCTTCCCGTGCCTCATGCCGCACCTCCCTAATACTTTGTAGGATTTCCTGATGCAGTGGTGGCGACATCTGCAGAGACGGCGGGGGTTGTTGGTAGTACGGGGGTTGTGTAGGCATCTGGTATCCCTGTGCTGGGTAGCCTACTCCCCAAGGACCTCCATACGGTCCCTCCTGGTTAAGGGCGTTGTAATTGGTTGCTACCAAATACGGGTCGGCTTCAGCGTATCCGAGGTTAGGGTGAGTCGGTGGCTCAAACGGGTTGTACATCGAAGGACCCGTGTATGCTGGTATCTGATTATCGAAACCCATTGGTGGCGGTTGCTGCGCGTAGGGGTTTGATGGTCCACCTATCTGTGGAACTTCTGGAAGCGGCTGATAATTTCTGCCACTTGACTGTAGAGGAGAGTTGAGATGAAACTCTTCTCTTCGTGTGGACATCCGAGCTCCGGATCTCCTATGTCTTTGCGGCTGTGGAGGCGCCGGCTGAACTGGTGGCGGTGGAGGCGGTGGCGTAACTGCCTCAAACTGGTGATTCCCAGAGGAATCTTGATGATGCTGCTGATGCTCATGTGGCGAAGAATAGTGAGGCTGATGCTGCTCATGCGGCGACGAATGGTGAGAAGGTGTAAAATACCATTCGTGCCGAGTAAAGATAGCCTGGAAGCTATCTGGACCATTATAGGGTGGTCCGTGGTAAATGGAACTATCCGAGACCTCGATTGGGTGGTTGGGAGTTCCTGATGCATGTTCTTCGGGGTCTTCTTCCTCATCCATATCATTACCCCCAGAAAAATGGTCCTCCGGCCCCAATGGGTTAAAACCCACTGGTTCTTGTATATAATCCGCCGGGTTGAACTGGCCTTGAAAGATTGGAGTGGGGTCTCCGAAAGGACGGTGCGACATAGATCGCTGTAACGGTATGTGCGAATGGTGAGGGTCTCTAGGCTCATTTTCTGAATGTGGCCCATAGGAGTCTTGAGCGGGAGTCGTAGAGCTGTTTGAAACCGACCGTCTTGCCGGTTGAAATAGACCTCTCTGGTTCCGCCGAGTACCGTCACTCTCGGCGGGGATAGGAGCTTGTGTATTGGACGGCCCAGCTTCATGGTCGTTGGGGGCGGTGGTCGGCCCCTTTCCTCCTCGTCCTCGCATACGTAAAAATCTTGGAGGCATTTTCTTTGTTATACCTGTCAACAAAACATAAGATAACAAATAACAAAATATTAAGTTTTAAAGAACAAAACAAAAACCGAATAGGGTGGAATTTGTCTTATGTTATAAGTCTAGACTCGAAAGTTTAAATATGTGCAATTGTGTAACTGAGATTAAACACAAAAGGCTAGTGTTTAATTCACTCAGAGTTGGCTCTGATACCAACCTGTCACACCCCGATTTCCACGTGTCACCGGTGGGCCCGGTGGGGGAGTATCGTGACGTGGTTGGCAACGTAATAGTCAAACAACACAATATAATAATGCACAGCGGAAGCAAATTTAAAAAAATAAGATACAACCGAATTTATTTATTGTAAACAAAGTCACAATTATCCGGTGTTTATCCACAGTAGGATCGAATAATAAAATATTGTTTATGGTTCAACAGACTTCGGCATCTTAAGTTTGCGAGACTTCTAGTGATGCTTAGGAGAATCCCAGCCTATTTCGCCTAGTACCTGCATTTAATCTTTTTGGGAAAATACGTCAGTTTACACTGGTAAATACATTCAACTGACTCATTTTATAAATGATTGAAAATTGGTTTGGATGCACATGGCATAAACATTTTTATTAACTTGGGAGAATTATCTAATATAATAATCTTGTGAACGATTTACATGTTACTTATGCGTTCAGTAGCCCGGAACGTATTCCGGGTTAAAGATCAATAGACACACCACTTATGTGAGTTATACACGGGAGTACGCCTACACCCCGTGCTCAGGTCGTGGCTATCTCGTAAGATAATGCCAGGGATATCCGGGACATGGTCATTAACCCCCCAAAGGCTGTAAAGTAAACACATCTGTTTAAAACGAGCCGATCAAATTATTCAATTAACCACTAAGCGTGGAAGATTTGATGCTCGATCAAGCGGTACGCTATGTACCGTAACCCAAGCCCGTATAGGGAAGATAAGTTAAAAGTATTTACCTTTGCAAGTATAAATCCTTAATCGAATAAATTGCAGATAGCTTTTACCGGTTCTCCTAATCTGGAACGAAGGTTTAATATAACCTATTAGAATACTAACGGATCTTTAATTAAGCTTAAGCTTAGACCGGTTAGTTTTAAGGATACGGTTCGTACGCACGATTAAGCGAAGACCGGATAGAATGTGATTTAGACCCGACAAGTTTGAGGACTTGTTTAATATGGGTTTATTATCCACATTCTGGATTTTGAGATAAAAATGATATCGTTTGACCCGTTTCGGCTAGTTTATGCAAACTAGTTACATAAACCGAACCGAACGCGTATAATGCATAACGGGTAACCGAAAGGGTCGCGAACAGGTTTCCTAAGTTAATACGCTTTAAATATGTTGTGATATCATTATGATATCTTCCATAATGCCCATAACGAGTTAAATCCCTAAATACGCCCCGTAGGGGTATTTTGGTCATTTTAAGGGTTATAAAAGAGATTTATAATACTTCTGAGATACGGGTCTGATTTAATCAGAAAAATTATCAATTTTAACAGGTTATGTCTAATGGTATTAAGTCTTACGTGGCAAGATGGCTTTAATACTAAACTACGCGTTTAATACGCGTATAAAGCCGTTTTAAGCGACGTACGGGTTAGAATACCAATCTGAGTTTTCTAATCAGCAAAACAGGTTCAAAATACTATATTTATTATTTTAAATCAGTGGCAATTGGATTGGTATCAATCGGATTCGAAAAACTCGTTTTATGGCTTAAAAGGGCATATTCGGTATTAACCGAATCAATGCGATAAGCCTAGCTTAAGACCAGCCTAAAAATAATTAAAAATCTTCAAAAATCCCAAAATATTATTTAACATCAGCGGGTAAAAGTTTTGGTACCGAAAATCGGGTTTAGATAGGCTATGCGCTAATCGCGTCGTTTAATTAATAAAAAGCTTATTATTTACGCTAACGCGCATATCTCCTAATCTAGACCTCCGCTTGTCGTGTAAATTTACGTACATGCTAAATAATCAGTAACTAAGATTATTGTATTTCCACATTTTCAAAATACTCGTTATAAGGTCATAAGGGCGTTATGGTCCAATTTACGCGATTAACGGAAACGTGTGCATGCAACGGATAATCAACGAAACAAGTTCAGAGACTTATACTAACATGCAACCCTACTCTAATGAAGCACTAAGGCATCTTTGAATCAACTAAAACGGGTCAGAACCGAAGTCAAAGCAAAAGTCAAGGTTTTGCGCCTTTCGGTTCCGAACCGGGTTTAAATAGAAATTTGTCGAGTCGGGCAAGCGCAAACAAGTTTTTATACTTATTATCAAGTTATATTAAGGTTAAAACAGGTTGCATACCTTTCGGATCATTAATTGTGCATTAAATCGCATTTTGTAATTCTGTTGACTTTTTCGGTCAACGTTTGACCCGACAAACGACCTAGTTAGGTCTGGAATTGGTACTTGCCCTTACAAGGGTTTAATACCCATATAATTACCTATCTAACGGTACTTTTAATTCGGGTTACGACTGAGCTATCGATAACTAAACCCGAAGTCAACCGTTTAATACGATATGTTGACTTTTAAGCTAAAAACTAAACTAGAATTAATTTAGAAGGGATTAGAGACTTACTAGATGATTAATGGATGACTAGGAAGGCCTTCAATCAGGTTGTAAGCTCCTCCAATGCTCAGATTCTTTGCAATTGATGTGTGGAATGAGTTGTGAATGAAAGGGTCCTTATATAGTGGGTTTACCACCACAATGCATTGACACAAGGGTCTATGATCCACCACAAATGATAAACACATGTCCCTAACATGTAGGGGGTGTCTAAGGGTCATGCATGTGCAAGAGAAACCGGCTGAAAGGGTCACAAGTGCATCAAACAGGCTGCTGCCTGTTTTTTCTGCATCTGCAGACCGGATGCGGCCCGCATTGAGTTTAAGCAAAACTAAAGCGGGCCGCTTTAGACCTAAAATTCAGATTTTTGTTGTTTGTTGTTGGATCGAAAGGGCAGCCGTTATAAACGACTTGTTGACTTAAATTATCAGCAGGGGGCCTCCCATAAGTGTCTATATGCTTGAACATACCCTACCATTATCCAATGTATCACTTGATTGCATATACAAGACCCGTAAATGACGGTTTATCGTTCATTTCAACATGGGATCACATCATGCATTTGAATTTTCCTTTAAAGGCAATAATTCCCTGAATTGAGGGTACATAGATGTGTAATTTAATATATCGGGTCTTGGGATTTATAATTGAGGTGTTCAGAGGTAACAATTTAACATGACGCCACTTTAAATCCCTCCGAAAACATCTTTATTAAATCCGAATTTCCAACGCGTTTTTGTCTTATATGACACGTGTCGTTTTAATATTAAACCCGAAATTTGCGAGGTGTTACATAAAGCCTTTAAAATTTTCGACAATATAAGCAACGGATGACTCTGTGGCGGAGTGAATCACACAAGGTATGCGTGCATTCAAGGGAGTGATTGTTATCAGGGGCGGACTTAAGACAAAGCCAAGGTGGGCGGGCGCACCCCCGGGAAAAAAAATTTAGTGCCAAGTTCTGTCGAAAATCCCATCCTCACCCCTTGGAATTTTCCGTCCGCACCCCTTAGGTAAAAAGTGTTATCAATTTATATTTTAAATTTTTTTAGTAAACTCTTATTTTTTTTAAATACTACCTAAATTATATAACTTTTAATACCTAAATAACTAAACTCAAATTCCCAATACCTTTAACTAGCCCACTACTAAGTTTTAGCCCAATAAACAAACCCAACAAATCAACAATATTTCAAACTAAAATAAAATAAACAAGCCCAAAACCCTTACATATTCTCTCCCGCTCTCTCTATACCACCGTAATCAACCACCGTTCCACCGCCGATCGAACACGGGTAAATTTCTTTATTATTTTTGATGAATTTTGGTTGATATTAGCCGTATACTAACCATGACAGTAGACGTGTGCTTCGTTTTATTTTTCATTATGTTATATGGTGGGTTATATTTTGTTAGTGATGATATTTTGCTTTTTTTTATAGCCGCATGCACCACACAATAGATCTGGTGGGTTATATTTGTTAGTGAAGAATGTTTGGCTTTTTTCTTTTTATGGTGTATATGTTGTTTAGATGATTTTTAGGGTTATTTACATTATGATTTCTAGGGCTTGAATAGTTGATATATTATGTAATATGTTATGGAGCCATGTTTTGGATAGATTTTAAAAAATGAATACTCGTAGGGTGACGTTTTAATTATGTTTGTAACAAGGTTTGACATATTTTTTATGATTATATGAATTTAGTTCGATGTTCTTTTATTTTACATGACCCGACCCGACCCGATACGAACCGATTTTTTACTTATATGCCTTGGGACATAAAATTTTTAAAAATGTTCCGCACCCCATTGAAAAATTTCTGGGTCCGCCACTGATTGTTATATACGACTTCAAAAGTAGTCCAAAATAAATATTAAATATATTGTAACCCACATGCATTAGTCAATTTATACAATAAAACTTACAAGGATTAACACGGAACTTACAGTTCTCAAACATATAATCTAATCTAATCTAATCTAGGGAAATGATCAAATAGGAAGTTTATTTTGGCTAGGAAGTGTAGGAAGCAATAAGATTAGGACATGTGGCAGCATTTAAAATAAAGAAAAAGGGTATTTTAGTCAGTCCAACCATTTCTTCTTCCTTTTCAAAACCCAGTAACTTCAAAACCCACCATCTTCAACCATTTCTTCACTTTCTATCTCAATAATTACTACATTATAGTGCGATTTTCATCACCAATCAATGATTCAAACACCCGATCAACGTGTTCTTCAGCTTTTTTGAAGAAAACCCTGTTTAATTTCATACAAAATCTCGTTTTTTCTGGTGATTTTGAAGATAATCACTCGATCCGTTCGATTCGAGCGCTGATAAGTGTTTCAATCATTCAAAATTCGTCAATTGTTGAAGAAATCACTTCGATCCATGTAAGAAATTCTTTAATTTCATTTTTACGATTTGGGTTTTTGATTTAGTCATTGCGTTTTACGATCTTGGCGGGGTCCAAGGGGCAGAGCCCCTGGCTGGGATTGAGCTGCCAGGTCAGCTCGGAAAATTTAATAAAAATGCATCAGAAAAATTAATTTTCTGTAAATTGCCTCTGGAAACTGCATTCGTAAACTGCATTGGTTCAGACAGTTCACAGCACAGACAATTCACAGCACAGACAAAACTATTGTCATGGTTCAATGCGTTTTAGAGAGAACACTTGCTTTGGTGTTTTTAGGCAATTGCGTTTTAGAACTAAAACATTTTTATGTGTTTTCTGGCTATTGCGTTTTAGAAAAACACATTCTTGAAGTGTTTTTGGTGCATTGCGTTTTAGGTAAAACACCTTTTTAGGTGTTTTCAGTCCATTGCGTTTTACAGAGAACACTTTCTTTTGTTTTTTAGGCAATTGCGTTTTAGAATGAGTCATTTTAAGTGTTTTCTGGCCATTGCGTTTTACAAATAAGACATTTTTTGTGTTTTTTGTGCATTGCGTTTTAGGTAAAACATTTTTTTATGTGTTTTCAGTCCATTGCATTTTAGAAAACAGACATTTTAAGTGTTTTCTGGCCATTGCGTTTTAGAAATAAGACATTTGTATGTGTTTTTGGTGCATTGCGTTTTAGGTAAAAACACATTTTTATGTGTTTTTAGTCCATTGCGTTTTAGAAAGTACATTTTCTTTTGAGCTTTTAGGCTATTGCGTTTTAGAAATAAGACATTTCTTTGTGTTTTCTGGCCATTGCGTTTTACAAATAAGACATTTCTTTGTGTTTTTTGTGCATTGCGTTTTAGAAAAATGTCATTTTTTAGATTTTTTTTTCATTGCGTTTTACGTAACTGAGGGTTTTTCTATTGCGTTTTACACCACTGGGTTTTTAATTTTTTTTTTTGAAAATATAGCAATAGTATACTCGTTTTTTTGGTGCAATTTTTATAAAAAAAATAATGTCGTATGAAAGAGTTATTAACGTTTAAAAAAATGGGGGGGGGGGAATTGGACGAGAGAGAAACTATTGTCTTGCATTGACTAGAATACCCCTAAACAAACTCACGCGCCTCTTTTCTTCCCTTCAATTTCCATCATTTAATCTTAGCCCTTGATTAACTAAATGGATGGTCAAGATCACTTCCTAGCCTTCTTAGCCAAATAAACTTCCTATTGTATCTCCACCCATCTAATCTAATCTAAATATGATAATAGATCAAGTGAATGAATAGTGCCACATAGGTGGTTGGCAGTATTCTATTGGACCATATTTTTCTTACCACGTGTTTTTTTTACATCCCCTGAGTTGCCACACATCAGTTCAAATCATCTACATAAAAACCCACCGCCACTGCAGATGAAAACTGAGAGAGAACTGAAGGCGGCAAAAGAGCGATAGAGAGGGGGTAAGGCATGTGTCTTTTCACCCACGTGTCAAGAAGCCCAAACCCTTTACTAAATACGCTTTCAGAATCCAGTTTCCAGAAGAGAGAACCTGAAGAAAGGAGGGTCTGCTATAGAGAGAGAGATAGACGGAGTAGGCTTCTGGCAGGCCTCCGGCGGCAGCAACAATGGTTAAACGGTCCGAATGATGGTGGATTCAATTGACATTAGGGTTCAGGTGTTTAGAAACGACGATGATGGTGGATCTGAATATTGAACACGGTGACGTTTGTTAGGGTTCCGCCATACACGGCGGGGGAGATGGTGGGTCACCGACGACATCATGAAGATCCGCTGATGAACCAGGAACCGGAACTCCGGTGGATCTGAGGTAAGCGATCAGCGACATCATGGAGATCCGCTGATGAACCAGGAACCGGAACTCCGGTGGATCTGGTGACTGAGGTAAGCGCCTTTCCCTTTTTCTTTGCTTGCCACGTTTATTCAATCCATGCCCTTGGTACAGGTCATATTATGGACAGAGGAGAAAGGCCGCAAAGAAAAGAGACGGAAGGTGGAAGTTCAACCCAAAATCTCTGAAAGAGCTGAAGGAAACGTGTTTTGATTCTAATTTTGCAATTTTTCAGAGTTGGATGCTATATTAATCATAGGTAGTGTTAATGTGGGATGTTTGGTGGGGATCTTTGTTGTTGCTATGAGTGAAGGTCAAAACCTTACACCATTACAGGTCACATTACTCATCTATTTCATCACCCACAACCTTAATTTTGATGTTATTGTCATGTTTGAAGCTCCAATCCACTGTGTTTGGTGCAGCATTGAATAGGAAATCTTCATTTTTACAGTTGGTTTTTGTTTATGTTTATGGGTTTCTAATTAATGATACTATTATAGTTCAGGAAATGATTTGCTTGGTTTGTTGATTATGCATAAAGTCTCATGCATATAGTATTCAGCCCATCAAAGCTACTGCCACACTGACACCTTATAGTGTTTTGAGTAAGTGTTTTTAACATGCTTTCTATGTGTTTGATGAAATGCCAAAGCCAGTTTTTTAGTGTTTTGTATCAATTAAAATTTGCTTACTTGGGTTTTTTTTTGTAGAGCCCAGCATTAATGGTATGTCTTTTTGAAGATTCTATTGTTGTTGCTGTGTATACATGTGGGTTATGTATAAGATTTAAATTGGTGTTGGGGTAATATTATAGATTCACTTAGGGCCTGTTTGGTTGACAGGAATCCATAGGATTTCAAGGGAATTGAAATTTGAATTCCATTCCTTTGTGTGTTTGGTTGGACAAATAAGTTGAAGGGAATTGAATTTCAATTCCAACAAAATCCCTTATTTAATGTAATTCAAATTCCTTCTAAATTTCAAATGAAAATTTAAAAAACCACGGGAATGTTTCCAAAGTTACGGAAATACCCCTTGCCTCTTTCATTTTTGTCTAAAAACCAAAAAATAATAAAAAAATAATAAAAAATCTAAAAAATAATAAAAAATAATAATAAAAAATCCAAAAAATTCTAAAAAATAAAAAAAAACAAAATATTCTAAAAATAAAAAAAAATCCAAAAAAATAATAAAAAAATCCAAAAAATTCTAAAAAATAAAAAAAAACTCTAAAAAATCAAAAAAATAATAAAAAATCTAAAAAATAAAAAAATAATAAAAATTCTAAAAAAGCAAAAATAAATTTAAAAAATAGAAAAAATCTAAAAAATCCAAAAAATAATAAAAAATCCACAAAATAAAAAAAAAACCCAAAAAATTCTCAAATTCTAAAAAACCAAAAAAAATTTAAAAAATAAAAAAAAATCTAAAAAATCCTAAAAAATAATAAACAAATCCAAAAAATTCTAAAAAATAAAAATATTCTAAATACTCAAAAAAATAATAAAAAATTCTAAATATTCTAAAAAATCAAATAAATAATAAAAATAAAAAAAATATATAAAAAATCCAAAAAATTCTAAAAAAATCAAAAAAATTCTATAAAATCAAAAAATAATAAAAATCCAAAAAATTCTAAAAAATAAAAAAAATCTAAAAAATAATAAAAAAATCCAAAAAATTCTGAAAAATCAAAAAATTCTAAAAAAAAATAATAAAAATCCAAAAAAACTAAAAAATAAAAAAATAAAAAAAATTAATAATAAATATAAAAAACCCAAAAAAATTCTAAAAAACCAAAAATAAATTTAAAAAATAAAAAAAAAATCCAAAAAATATCAAAAAAGACACATCGCTTGAATTTTGTCAGCCATTAAAGGACTCATACCGACATGTTCAGTCACATAACTGTCTTACCAAAAGAATAGCGTGACCGTTTGTTCATTATCCCGACACGCAGCAATAAATAAATCCACCGATCCACTGGACACGATAATTTTCAGAAAGTACATGACCCCAAACTTTCAGGTCACTTATTTTTAAGAGTAAATTACAAGTTTTGTCCTTTATGTTTGCATCAAATTTCAGGCGCTGTCCTTTACCTTTAAAATTGTCAGGCGGTGTCCTTTATGTTTCAAAATCTTGCACGTTATGTCCTTTAAGGCAAACCCAGTTAATTTTTTTGGTTAAATGAAGGCATGTGCAGGGCACATGAGGGTAGAAATGTCATTTCATCTCATCAGGGACCATTGTGTTAAAGAATTTGTCTTCAAGGACTATTGTGAAACTACAAAAAAAATATTTACTCTAAATATAAAGGACTAATGTGCAAATCACTTAATATTTACTCTAACTATATCATCATCACCAGATATCTGCAACACTGTAATTAGGGTTTCTGATGAAAACTGTATCATCATCACGAAAACTGAACAGGTGAAGACGAAGAAAAGCAACGAATTCTCTTAGAAGCAGGAGGCGATGCTGATGAAGAAGAAGAAGGTATCGTATGATCTTCGAAAAACGAATTTCATACAGCGATTCGATTCAATCAACCGCAAAATCCCCAAATTCTAGGTTTTCTTCACTAGATCTGTATTGATCTTCAATTATTGATCAGATTTCGATTCAATAAACACAAAACCCCCAAATTTTTGGTCAATTAGGGTGACGGTGACGGTGGAGGGTGGTGGAGATGGCGGTGACGGGTTGATTCACCCAACCAGATTCACTCCCATTGATCGATACTGTGTTTGGATCTCACAGTGTCAGTCACTCAGTCGGTCAGTTAGGGTTTCAACTTTCAAACACAAAATGTCGGTGGTGAAAGATCAGAACGAACGAGAACGAGAGTGTGCAGTTGATGATGATGATGAGTGGGGAGATCTGATCACGACTCCGAATCGGTTGATTCCGAATGAGTATTTTGTTTTGAAGGCGGAGGAAATGGAGTGTGGAGTGGATGATGATGATGATGATGAGGAGGAGGAGAGGAGGAGAGCTAGGGTTTGTGAAGATGGTGATGTGAAGGTTATATTGTTTGTAATCTACTGTTATGATTCCTAATAGTCAGGTAATATTGTTTGTAATCTCGTTAATCTGGAATTTAAGATACATATTTTGTTATTTTTTGTTGGGATTTTGGATTTGGTTGTCTGTGGCAGCTGGTGGATGGTGGTTGTAGGGGTGGCCGGTGGAGATGGCGGTTGCAGTGGTGGATAGTGTGGTTGATGGTGGTAGAGATCGATAGAGAAGCAGATAGCTAGAGAGATGATGATATATATAAATAAATAATAGTAATAATAATAATAGTATTTTTTTAATAATAATAATATTAAATATATAGGTAAAAAGACAAAAATACCCTTGGGTGATCAGATTTAACCAAAAAAATTAACTGGGTTTCCCTTAAAGGACATAACGTGCAAGATTTTGAAACATAAAGGACACCGCCTGACAATTTTAAAGGTAAAGGACAGCGCCTGAAATTTGATGCAAACATAAAGGACAAAACTTGTAATTTACTCTATTTTTAATATAGAATCATTGTTGGAGGACCACTTCATTTGTATTAGTACTATAATTGGTAATAGGGCTAGCATTCAGTCTCACTATGCACATGGATACCCACAACAACAGAGTTGAACTCATCTTATATCACATGCCTATGAGTCAAATGTATCGCTGTATCTTTGGAGACCGGCACAACATAAAAGTAAAAAAAATAAAAAAAAATCTAAAAAATCCAAAAAATTCTGAAAAATAAAAAAAATCTAGAAATCAAAAAAATAATAAAAATCCAAAAAAATAATAAAAAATCTATACAATTCTAAAAAATCAAAAAAATAATAAAAAATCCAACAAATTCTAAAAAATAAAAAAAAACAATAAAAATCCAAATAATTTAAGAAAAACAAAAAAATTCTGAAAAATCCAAAAAATAAAAAAAAAAATCCAAAAAACTCTAAAAAATCAAAAAAATTCTAGAAAATAAAAAAAAATAATAAAAAATCTAAAAAAACAAAAAAATCCTAAAAAACCAAAAAAAAAATAAATAATAAAAAAAACTAAAAAATAAAAACATAATAAAAAATCCAAAAAAATCAGAAATTCAAAAAAATTCAAAAAAATAATTTTTTGAATTTTTTTGATTTTTTAGGATTTTTTGGGTTTTTTATTATTTTTTAGAATTTTTTGATTTTTTAGAATTTTTTGGATTTTTATTATTTTTTAGATTTTTTTTGAATTTTTAGGATTTTTTTTTATTTTTTAGAATTTTTTTTTGAATTTTTTTATTTTTTGGGTTTTTCATTATTTTTTAGATTTTTTTTTGAATTTTTAGAATTTATTATTATTTTTTAGATTTTTTTTGACTTTTTAGGATTTTTTGGGGTTTTTTATTATTTTTTAGAATTTTTTTGATTTTTTTAGAATTTTTTTGATTTTTTTTATTTTTTTTAGATTTTTTGGATTTTTTATTATTTTTTTAGATTTTTTTTATTTTTAAGAAATTTTTTTGATTTTTTAGAATTTTTTGAACTTTTTATTATTTTTTAGATTTTTTTTATTTTTTTGATACTTTTGAATTTTTTGGATTTTTTAGAATTTTTTATTATTTTTAGAATTTTTTTGGATTTTTTTGATTTTTTTTTGAATTTTTATCTAAGATAGTTGTTTTTAAAACTTTTGCCAATTGTTTATAACTAAGGGTAATTTTGTCTTTTTAGGTATTTTTATATTCTAATTCAATTAATACATTTATCAACCAAACACATCTATGGATTTCAAAGGAATCCATCAAATTCCAATTCAAATTCCAATTTCCATAGGGATTCCAATTCCAATTCCTACACATTCCGCGAACCTAACGCCCCCTTATGAATAGTTACCGTATTGTTTTCTAATGATTATATAGAACAACTCTAGCATCTTTACTCCAAAAAGAACAATCGGAACTCCATGTAACTACAATTTTAGTCAAAACATAGAATTGCAAAGAAAATACTGATTAATGTTATGATGTCCAAATTTATGTTATAAGTTATTATATGGGCAATTCTGCTTGGAGTCTTTTTCATGGTGGGACTGAAATATAAACTCTTGGCTGTATGCTGCATGTTTAATTAATAGCTTATTTTGAGAACCAACTTTCAAAAAGAAAATGTACATTTTCCTGTTTCAAATTGTTCAATTATGCTTATTTATTATCCCCACACGCTTCCAGTTTCTGTTACCACCGATTAAGCTTATTATAAATCTACCTTTGCAGCGCAAAACTTTCACGTGCAACGCTAAGATAATAGAAATTATGACAAGGAAAAATTGGTATTAGAATGCATGGCCAGGTTGCTTGAAAACAATATACAAAACCTGGGACCAGATGGGGATGCCCAACGGATGGAAAAGGTGACACTCCCAAATGCATGTAAGTTCCAACGTTATAAGCAATGTTTTAAAGCTGGTTACCGGTTGAACCTTTCGGTAGAACCGGTTAAACTTACACCCAGCTGAATCGCCCGATACACCCGGTTAAACCTTTTTTAGTCCAATCCGGTACGGTATAAAAACTGGATTTTAAAACATCGGTTATAAGCACTTGTCTATAAAACATACAACTTAACATAAGTAAACTAACAGGCATCTTAATACAGGTTAAAAAGCGAACTGCGCTTTGGCGAAAACGGATCATTAAAAAAACTATCAATGGGTTGGAGCAAAATGAGTTTGGGTGAAACCGGATTATTAAAAAAACAATCAACTTAGTTCAGGTTAGAACTCCTTTGGAGTAAGATGAGTTCATGTCTAAACGGTTCATTTTTAAAAAAACTATCGGTTTGGTTAGGATCAAAATGGGTTTGGAACAAAATGAATTCGGGTCAAAACAGTTCATTTAAAAAAAATTGTTTTTAAATAACCTTGTACTATTTAAATCTACTCATAGCCCATTCCGGTAAAACATTAGATGTGCTTTGTACTCAAGTGATAGATGCTCAAATGGTTGAGTATTTAAGGAAAAGGTTTGTTAACGGTAAATAGACTTATGAAGGACCAAAAAACTATTTTAACCATTGCTTTCGTATGCTAAAATTTGCAGATGAGGGTGTCAACAATACGAAGAAGACCATGTACCAAGATGCATGAAGCATAAGGAAATCAAATCTTTCGAAAGCTAAGAAAAATACTTTTGCGATGCATGTTAACAATTATGTACTTAGAATATGTTTAAACCTGGCTATCTTTTGTAAAACATTAAATACTATAAGTAGTTTTATGTACTTATTTGGTTAAAATTACCTGCCTTTTGTAAAAAAAAAAATCTGTTACTACGAGTAGTTTAAAACCACACTCATCTACAGAGAATTTACATTCACAACAACGCAAATTGTTACAAACTTTTTAATCCATCAAGCGTGTATCAACCGATTGAATTAAGATTGGTTGAAATGGACATTCATGGTGTTTTTTTTTTTTTTGAACTGCTAAGTGTGTCTACAAGATTTTTCGGGTGCGGAGACACATTCACACCCCCCTATTGCGGGGAGGCCCGTTGCCCCACTCCGGCCAGACGTGAGTGTCTTAATCGTGCCTCCGCTGGCATCAGAGAGTGGTCGGCGTCCAGGGAGAAAACCCCACAGATACCTCACCCCAACCAAGGGTTTGACGAGTTGATTGCCACCACAGAGGGGAGTAAACCGCCTCAAGTGGGGATCGAACACGGGTATCATGGGGAAAAACCCAGGTGTCTCACCCATGCTCAAGCCGGGAATCGAACCGGCGCCTCCAAAGGAGACAACCGGCCCAACAACCAGCTGAGCTGGGATCTGATTGAGCATGATTGCTATGTAAATAGATACTTTGATAATTATGATGAATTCTTGTTCGAATGTTATTTGATGGCAATTTAATACTGGGAATCGACAAAGCTCATGGTTTTGGTATATAATATATACTAGGTTAGAATCCCGTGTATTACACGGGTTGCATAATTTTATATAATAGATAATAAAAAGATATATCTTTAAAAAACTCGTATATTGCACGTGCTGAAAAAATATAATATCTTATGTTAACATAAATAGTCATCAAGATTTATCATTTAAAAAAATGAACATTGATGTACTATTTAATTATTATAACATTTTACTCTATTTTTTTATTTTGCATAAATTTAATTTTATATAATAAATAATAAAAAAGATATATTTAAAAAAAAAACTCATATATTGCACGTGTTGTATAAAATATAATGTCATATGTTAACACATACAGTCGTAAAGATTCATCTTTTAAAATGAACTTTGATGTACAATTTACTTATTATAACATTTTACTTCGCTTTTTTATTTATTATTAAGTTAAAAACACATGTATTACATATTTACATGAGGTTGAATCTCGTTTTTATGATACATTCAAATTATGAGATACAATTATTTTAGTTAGTTTTTACGCACCTTCATGCTTATTTGTTTATTTCATTCATAAAACACCCGTCTTAAATTTGTATTCAAGAGAGTTTACGGTACAAAAAAGGTGGAGATCAATCCCCACGTTTTATATATTTCATCATTTTTATGAATTATATCGTAAAATCGAGAAATAAATTCTCTTTGAATGAAGTATAGAATTGTTATATTTAAAAATGGTGTTCTTTATACATGTTGATGCAATGTGCGACAAATGATGGGTTCAAAGCTTACAATTATAGTGATGTTCTTTATATCTAAAAATGATGGGTTTAAAGTTTACAATTTAGAAGCATATGCCTATTATTATGGTGATGCGTTTAAAAACACCTACAATTTGATAGAAGCATATGACCTAGAATAATAATTTAATTCTAGTGAAAAAAAAAACAATAATACAATTATTAAGTATATATCAAACAGGAACATTTGATTCCTAATTTACCATAATTTCAATCACATTTATTCTTAATTAATTTTTTTGTTTAAAATTACTATTATTATTTAGTATGATCATAATAAAAATAAACGTTTATATTCTTATCTAACTTTTTGTTTAAAATTAAAATTATTATTATTATTATTATTATTATTTAATATGCTCATAATAAAAACAAGCGTTTATCCTTATCTAAATATTTATTCTTATCTAGTATTTTTTAAAATTATTATTATTTAATATGAGAGATAAATAGGAAAATAAGGTGAGAAAGCACCAGAGAGTGACACGTGTCCAGAAAAGATTTTTGTTTATTAGTATTGGAAGATATGGATAGGCTTTTAGATGAGTTAGTCGTTTTTTCTTTGCAAAACAGGTTCGTTCCCGCCGCAACGCGCGGATGGGAACATCCTAGTTGATTTTAAAATGTGCACCATTGTTTCGTGATTATAAGTCTATAACCCACACCAAATAATGAAACCGTTCATAAGGCATGCTTCAAATGTTATCACCCATCAAAATAGGCGCTTTATGTTGTTCGTTTGTGTAAGATTAAGTTGGTTAAAAATGATCAAGACACCATTTTGAAGGATAAATTGGATATCTTCATGAACTGAATTTTTCTTCACATTGATTCATTCCACTAAACTCATTAAGAACAATTATACAACAACGTAGAGTAAATATGACATGATTAGCCCTCAAAAGTCAGTTTCACAAAATAAAAAATTAAAATGAAACAAGTTGTCAATCATACCTTAAAGTGTACTTTAATTTCAATGGTGAGTAGGGGTGTTCAAAACCAGATATCCAAAAATTCCGATATCCGAAATTTTCGGATACCAAATTTCACTATCCGAATCCGTATCCGAAAATTCGGATATCCGAAATTCAGATATCCGAAAATTCGGATATCCGATCGGATAATGAATCGGATATCCGAAAATTCAACTTTTTATTTAATTTTTATTTTTTTATTATTTTTTCATATTCAGAACCAGATATTTCGGAGAACCGGATATTTCGGATATTTTTCGGGTACTTCGGATATTTTCGGATATCCGAAAAAAAAATTTGGATATTTCGGATACCCGAAATATCCGAAAAAATTTAAAAAATCACTATCCAAATCCAAATCCAAATCCGAATCCGAAAAATTCAGATATCCAAACTTTCGGATATTTCGGATTCGGATATCGGGTATTTCGGATCGGATTTTCGGATACGGATAGTTTTGAACACCTGGTGAGATAATATTGTCATTGTCAAGATTTTATTAGAAATTGTTTTTGTCTTCTTAAGATCGCAATCACAAGATTAGATGGAGATCATAAGCTTCTATACAAATTATATAACTCAAAATTTTCTGATATTATAACATTAGAGTAATGATATTTAAAAACTAATATGAAATGCACACATCTTCTCAAACCTCTCACAAAACACACTCGAACTCTAGGAGGGGCGAACCCAGGTGAAGGTGTGGTGGGGGCGTTAAAAAAATTAGTGTATTTTATAGACAAAAATCTTGATTGCATCGCTTAAAAGTTTGGTTAAACCCCTCATTTGCACCCCCATAAAATAAATCTTGGGGTCATCCATTAGTTTTGATATACTAATTTTAGGTGAACTACATGCTCTGTGGCTCTCCGACAATACAACAAACTTCTCCTTGTAGCTTGTTAAAAAGATGATAAGCTAAGTTCTCATTTCTCATTATCAATTCAACTGAAGTAAACTTGTGTGTCTCAGATATACTAATATTTATTTGTTATTCTTGTGTGGTTAAAAGTTAATGATCTATGTGTGAAATGTGGACATGAGGGCCAAGTTGTTGTTGAGTTTGGGGGCTAAGTTGCAGATTGGATACATAGTCACATAATTCGCTAGTTGAGCCACGATCTCCGATCCAGTTCGAACGATCCCAATCGCGGTACGTTCGCGATCCCGGATCGACCCGGATCGCGATTTCAAAGTTAAAATTGACGTTCCCAACTCATCAATTCAATCGTATTACGTGCTATCGGGATCGCGATTTGCTTGAATTCGGAACGTGTATGCAAATACGTTGGAACGTCGAACCAAACCTGAAGATGGAAAGTCGGACAGAAAAAAAAAAAAAAACAATTTCTGCCTGAAACCAGGAATAGCAGCGATGCTTCCTGAGTTTTAAGCCTTCTAGGGTTTTAATATTATAAGTTTAGGTGTTTTAACTTTTAGCCCCTCTATCTTTCACTAGTTCACATTTAATCCCTAAAACTTGTAAAGTTTATATAAAAAGTGTAAAATTAGTTTGTGTATTTTAACATTTAACCCTCTCTATCTTCACTACTTTACATTTTATACTTAAACTTATAATAGCACTTAGTTATGTAATCTGTTTTGAAATTTGAAGTTTGAAGTTACTTATGAAATATGATCCAAAATAATAGCACTTAGTTTAATTGGTACATCGTACCGCATGATATGGTACATCGTACCGAAACGATCCGAAATGAGCCTACCCCCCTTCGTACCGGATTTTGGGGACCTAGCGAATTGCGATCCCGTACCACGTTCCCGTACCGGAGCGTACCGCGAACCATGTGACTATGATTGGATATCTCGAAGGACTAAATTATAACTTGGTTAGATATTTGAAGGGGTATGGTCCCAAATATCGCGTCAGCACGACCGCGAATGTCCATTACCCTCATTAAAAACCCCCAACAAGCAATTAACTATCCAGTGTCCGCGTAAGATACACGCGAACACTGCGGTCCAATCTGTCCAGTGATGAGAAGACTTACCTTAAGGACGGAAACTAATGTTACGCATAGCGATGCGGCCTCGCACCGCATCCTATGAACATTTTCGTCACGACAAGGGATCTGGACGAACAGTAACAGTCACTCAACAGGTGATGCGGCACAACACCGCATCCCTCACAAATCATGGATGGAACAACCAATGCGGGAACAACATCAATAACCGCAAGCAGCGATGCGGCCTGGCACCGCATCCTGCCTACAAAGCAAGTGGGTCTGACACCACAGTGCAAATGGCACTGGGAACAGTCGCCTACTAGCCCACGTAAGAACAACAGTCTGACACCACAGCCGGACGTGGCATTACCACAGCATCCGACAGGTCTGACACACCTGCAAATAGCTGTGCGAGGTCAGACTAGCTACTCAACTACCCTCCTTCACTCCTCGGCTATAAATACTCACCCCAAACCAGGTTTGAGGGATCACTTTCTAACTCTCTCACTACTACTACTATCATACTTTGCTTCTCAAGCAAATTACTGATTCTCACGCCGGAGAGTGGTAACAAGGAGCACCCCCCACCCCATCCTCCTTGTTACGAGTCACGGTTTGTTTCCTTGTGCAGGAAACCCACCACCAGACGATCCAGCCAACGATCCTCGGAAAGAAGGGATTAACCCTCTTGACGAGACCAGTGAGTTAACCCTGCCCGGTTAACCATTGTTTCATCATTGGCGCCCACCGCTACTCTTAGCACTTTTTTCCAATCATCCTTTTCTTTCCAAAGATGTCTGATCGTCAAAACAACACTACCGGGGATAACCTAAACCCCGCAAACCAAGGACCTGCGGGTACCATTCCCCTAGGCCCAAATGCCGAACACATTGGCCCATCAACGCAAGGGGGCGTATCCCTTACGTTTGGGCATGATCTTTCACAATACGCTGCGGTCATACCTCCAGGCATGAACCCTCATACCTGGTATGACCAACAAGCGGCCCTTCTAGCCGCAACGTACAACAGGGCTTGCGCCGACGAACAAGGAGGTATCGGACCTACCCCGATACCGCGTACACCTGCCGGTCGTATTTTACGATACGACGACAGGGCACCAACACATCCAGCCTCCAGAAGCAGGCAAGAGGACCGCGGCTCCTCCTATTGTGATGTCCGCACAATCAATGAGGACAATTCCTCATACGGGTCCCGCCGCAGGGACTCCGTACATAGCCGTTTAGGCTCTCAAGATGAAAGAAGGCGGCAGTCTACAATACGCCGCAACACAAACATTCATAGCCGTTTGGGACCACAGTCCCACCATGAAGGGTATGGCCATACTGATCCAGACGACAGTACATACCGCGGGGAGTCCCATGCCACTAACAGCAGACCAGGAGGACGCGATTATGTCCCTCCCACTCAACCCCGCACTACATACCTCCGCGCTGCGAAGCGCAACCAGGGCAAACCTTACAGGCCGAAATCTGCGGCCGAAAACTCTAAATTTGTCCCAGAGATCGCAAACGCCGATGTCACAACCACAAAATTCCCATTAAACATTGGGAAATACAACGGCTCGACCGACCCAGATGATCACAACAACATCTTCGTCGGTGCCGGATGTAACGGTCGGTGGGACGAACCTACCTGGTGCCATTTTTTCCCACAGACCCTAACGGGTCTGGCCAGGGCATGGTTCGATTCTCTCCCACCAGCGTCACTGACCTCATTCGAGGACCTACAACAAAAGTTCCTCGCACACTTCAGCCAGCAACGACGCCATGAACGTGATTCAATGGACGTCATGAACATCTGGCGTAGAGACAACGAATCGCTCGACGCGTTCGTTATCCGTTACAATAAAGAAATCCTAGAGATAGGCGACGTTGACAACCAGATGGCACGTAACCATTTCATTGTTGCAGTCAAAGACGAACAAATGGTTATGAACATTTCAGGCGGCAACGGCTTGCCTAAGAAGTGGGAAGATGTCATGGCTAAGGTCAAAACCTATGCCCAAACGCAGCGGTCTCTCAGACCGCACATGTCAAAGGCACAACCCCCGGCGGAAGGCCAGTCTTCCCGACAAGAATCCAAGCGCAACAATAAGCGCAACAGGGACACATGGAATCGCGGCAGCGATCCCAAACCATATGTCCCCCGGAACAACCAGCCCGACGCAAGGGCTACAATCAACGCCCAACGAGAAAACCGGGCGTCCAAGAAAGAGTCTCGGGACCGCAACTGGACCGAGATCAACCAGTCGCCAAGCGACGTTCTCCTCGCGGATGCACAGTTCCTGAGACCGGCCCAACCAATGAAGTCCAAAAAGAACCAAGATCCCGCACTCTGGTGCGAGTATCACAAGGACTCGGGCCACACCACGAACAACTGCATCAGTCTCCGACTGGAGATTGAGCGAGCCCTAAAGGAGGGGAAACTGCAACACCTTTTGACAGGCGCACAAAAAGCCACAAAGCGCATCACTTCCCACAACGAGGGCACCTCCTCGGGTAAAAGGGCCATGTACGTGGCCTCTACCCACATGATCAATGGAGGGAAAGGAAGACCGCGTAAGGCGGCGAGAAGACCGGACAATGACTGGAAGGACGAGCAAGTTGTCTTTCCAAAAGACCGAGGCGGACCGCGCGATAGGCGCGCCGTGGTTATCACTGGGCACCTAGCTCACTACTGCACCGAGCGATTGTTCATCGATCCGGGCAGTACGTCCGATATTATATACGAGCAGTGCTTCAACCAGTTCGATCAAGAAGACAAAGATCGACTGCAGCCAGCAGACTACCCGCTGGCTGGATTTTCAGGGGAAACCGTGTTCCCCCTGGGACAAATTACTTTCCCTGTGCGCCTCACCAACGGAAGGCACACAAGGACGGAGGAGGTAAACTTCATGGTTTTACCTCACACCTCAAAGTATGACGTGATTCTCGGGAGGGAGTCCCAAGGTGACTTCAACATGATAACATCCGTCCCCCACTCTGCCATCGGTTTTCCAACCGAAACGGGGATCGCGATAATATACGCCCAAAGAGAAGTCATGTCTACGGACGAACTGCGTCCGACAAAGGTAGCAAGGCCTACCCCCAACACTCAACCAGAAAAATGGGTCCTTAATGCAAGACACCCAGAACAAACAGTCACGTTGGGCCATGCCTTGACACCTACCATCAGAGCGCGCCTGAAGCAACTCCTCTTCAGAAACCAAGATATTTTCGCGTGGAAACCCGCAGATATGACAGGGGTACCACGCGAAATTGCGCAACACTTCTTGAATACCATGCCAGGTATCAAGCCCGTGATCCAAGGCCAACGCCACCTTGGATCAGCAAAAAACGCGGCGATGGAAGAGCAGGTACAGGAACTGCTCTCCGCAGGCATCCTGCGGGAAGTGAAGTACCAGACTTGGCTGTCCAACCCAGTCATGGTGGAAAAACCAAGCGGGGGCTGGCGCATGTGTGTCGATTACAAAGACCTCAATAAGGCCTGCCCCAAAGATTGTTACGCACTTCCAGAGATCGACGAGAAGGTCGATAACCTCGCACCATTTCGATGGAAGTGCTTCCTCGATTGTTACAAAGGCTATCACCAAGTACAAATGGCAATCGACGATGAAGATAAAACGGCATTCCGCACCCCCATCGGGAATTACTGCTACACCAAAATGCCGTTCGGGTTGCGCAATGCGGGCGCAACCTATCAAAAATTGATGAACGACACCTTTCGCGGTCAAATCAGCAAAAGTGTCGAAATCTATATGGACGACTTGGTCGTCATGAGCATGGAGGAAAACACCATGCTCGACGACATCGAAAGAACATTCCAAACTCTGCGAAGCGTTAACATGAAGCTCAATCCAGGGAAATGCTCGTTTGGAATGGAAGAAGGCAAATTCCTTGGATTCATTGTAACCAAAGATGGATTCAAGGTAAACCCGGAAAAAGTTCAGGCGATCGAGCGCATGCCATCGCCTTCTACGATGAAGGAAATGCAACGACTAGCCGGTAGGCTAGCCGCACTTAATAGATTCTTAGCCAACCATGCAGCTAAGTCTTACCCTTTCATCAAGACACTGCGGAGCTGTCTAAAAAAGGAACAATTCCAATGGACCGCAGAGGCCGAAAAAGCTTTCCGAGAAATGAAAGAGTGTTTGATCCAACTCCCAACCTTAACCGCACCACGAAAAGATGAGCCACTTATCTTATACCTGTCTGCCGCGGACAACGCGGTAGGCGCGGTACTTATAGTGGAGCGGGAAGGAGTCCAAACACCCATCTACTACATCAGCAAAATGCTCAACGACCCAGAGACAAGGTACTCCATCATGGAAAAATTGGTACTGGCACTAGTGCACGCATCGAGACGTTTACGACGTTACTTTGCAAACCACGTCATCACAGTGTTAACCAACTATAGGATCGGCCCGATCCTATCAAAACCCGACATCTCTGGGAGGTTAGCAAAATGGGCAATCGAGCTGGGCGCGCTTTCACTGAACTATAAGCCGCGCCCCGCAATCAAAGGCCAGGTCTTGGCTGGCTTTGTCGCTGAAATACCAGCTAACCGCATCCAAGAATGCGAAGAAGAACAAAACCCTGTTTCACAACCATCACCCACAGAAACTTGGGCACTATTCACAGATGGTGCATCCAACGAAGATGGTTCCGGCGCAGGTTTGCGACTTGTCAGTCCCGATGGCCAAGAGCTAACCTACGCAATACGCCTCGATTTCGAAAGTACAAATAATGAAGCGGAATATGAGGCTCTACTGGCAGGGTTGCGTTTAGCAGTTAAACTCGACGTCAAACATTTGGAAGCACACGTCGATTCACTACTAGTTGCAGGGCAGATACGCGGTGACTATACCGCAAAGGGGGATACCATGATCCTCTATCTCGAACAAGCCCTGCAACTGAAGTCAAAGTTTACCTCCTTCAATATTCGCCACATCAACAGGAGTGAAAATAAACCCGCGGACGCACTATCAAAACTTGCGTCCACCAGCTTCCAACACCTGGCAAAAGAGGTACGCATCGAAGTCCTGCAAAATCCTTCAGTACCCCTGCGCCAAGTCAATGTCACCCAATACGGTACATCATCCTGGATGACACCACTCATTGCATACTTACAATCAGGGGTTACTCCCGAAAGCAAAGCAGAGGCACGCAAGTTGCAATACAAAGCGTGTCATTACCAAATGGCAGACGGTATCTTATACCGTAAATCGTACCTGGGGCCACTCCTACGATGCGTCAACCCCCAAGATGCCACATACCTTATCAAAGAAATTCACGAGGGCATATGCGGCATTCACGCAGGACCACGCATGGTGGTGGCCAAAATCATGAATGCCAGCTACTATTGGCCGGGCATGCACCTAGATGCAGTCACAGTCTTACGCAAGTGTTTCAATTGTCAGCGACATGCTCCCAAGACCTTGCGTCCCAAGAACAACTTGATCCCCGTCACCGCCGCATGGCCATTCCAAAAATGGGCAATCGACGTGGTGGGACCATTTCCAGACGCACCAGGAGCAGTGAAATTTATCATAGTAGCGGTTGATTACTTTACAAAATGGGTAGAAGCAAAGCCACTTGCATCAACTACCGCTATGATAACAAGGAAATTCGTGTGGGAACATATCATCTGCCGTTTCGGTCTACCAATGTGTATCGTCACCGACAACGGTACCAACTTCGCTGCCGACGACTTTCAAAAATGGCTAAAAGAGCTCAATATTGAACACATATTCTCGTCTGTGGCTATTTATCAATTTATCAATTTATCAATTTAGGGTTGTTTTTCATTCATGTGTTTTCACTGTCTACAAGTCGCTATTTATAGGCAAAAATTATAATCACACCCCTTGATAATTTAGTTAAACCCCTGTTTGCACCCCAAAAAATAAACCTTAGGTCCTTTGATATACTCATTTTACGTGGATTACAAGCTTGGTGGTTCTCTGACAATACAACAAACTTCTCCTTGTAGTTTGTTAAAAAGATGATAAGCTAAGTTCTCATTTCCCATTATCAATTCACTGCTGTAAACTTGTGTATCTTGGATGTATTTACTAATATTTATTTGTTATTCTTGTGTAGTTAAAAGTTGACAATCTATGTGTGAAATGCCGGATAAGTTTGAGGGCTAAGTTGTTGTTGAGTTTGGGGGCTAAGTTTTAACTTGGATTTCTCGAAGGACTAAACCGTAACTTGATTAGATGTTTAAACCAAGTTATCAATTTAGGGTTATTTTTCATTCATGCGTTTTTAGTGTCCACCGGTCGCTACTCCTGTTGTCTTTCATATTGAGTCTCTTAGTGTTTTTAGCGTTCTTATTTTGCCTCTGTTGTCTTTCATATTGAGTCTCTTAGTGTTTTTGGCGTTCTTATTTTGCCTCGACTGTAGCGGGTTGTAGTCTCAGTTCTTGTATTGCTTTAAATCGTGTGATGTGAAGATTGTTAGTGCATTTTCGTTTCATATTTTGGGTAAATAGTATCGAAGGTTTGGTAGTTCTTGAGTTTGATCCATGGTTTTTACATAGTTGTACCCGAGAAATAATTCATGAGTAGATGAAAATTGTTTTAAGGAAACCATGTCAAACACGTGACATAATGCCCCGCTTGCGGTGTGCACATATAATATATATATGTGTAGTCGCTTAGGGGGCAAAAGTGAAATTGCACTAATTTTAACGTTATTTTACTATTTTCGTGAAAATAACGTTAAAAGCGACGGACGGTTAATCATGCATCATGTAGTGGCGTTGATAGCCGAAAGACAAGGGGGTACATGCACCAATCAGTCTTTTTCCCGATTGCTAAGTGTTATGTGCCTTATGTCCAAGGCTTGATGCAAAACTACAATCGAGCCGGGGGTCTCACTGGAAGCAGCCTCTCTATCCTACGGGGTAGAGGTAAGGCTGTCTACATCTTACCCTCCTCAGACCCTACCTTAGCTTTGCTATTGGTGGGATTTACTGAGTATGATGATGATGATGTCAAACACGTGACATAAGTTTTTGTTTGTTAAATCTTAGCAGATGAAGACATTGGTTTGACGATTTTTCCTTCGCGCTAATACATATATCATATTCATATTTTTTTTTGTAAGTGACATTGTACAACAAGAGAGCATTTTTATTTTTATTGTGTTTGAAAAATAATGTTTCCCGTCACGGTAACATATTAGTCCATCTTAGCAAAGTTAGCTAACTTTAGGGTGTTTACGGTCTCTTTTGGATAGTTTAGTCAAAAGTTCGCGGATAAACCACTAATTACGATTTAAGAAACGATAAAGCAAATCAACCGCTTTGGATGGGCCGACCACAATTGTATCTTTTTTTACGGTTTACTCATATATATATATATATTTTATCTTAACCATTAGCCTGTGTTAAAAAAATATCATAACGATAAAGTCGGTTTAAGATCATATTATATATACATGTAATCACATGTTCCAAAAGCTTACAAAATATCTAAATAACAAAGGCCAAACAACCGGTTATGAGGCTACACGGTCTCGTTTAACTAGAAGGTGCTAGTTAAACTCTCATCTCATTGTCATGTAGACGGTGAAGGTTTAACTAACCCACCATTTAACAAACACGGTGTATGTTTACTGAAAAATGTGTTGAGATGACACCACGTTATTGGTTAAAAATAATAAAAACAAACTCTCTCTCTCAATCTCACTCTCGTCTCTCTTTCTCTCTCTCTATATGTCTCCCTATAACACCCGTTAAACGCTATAAGGCTATTGGGTGTGAAGGAGGGTAGTCTTCAAAGGATAATCCGCAATGTAGGCGTCCACATAAGCGGGTGTGGAGATGAGCCTTAAAGGGATGGAATTATGGTGTAGGTATGGGCCTCAATATATATATATATATATATATAGAGAGAGAGAGAGAGAGAGAAAGTGTAATGTACAAAAGGGTTAATCATACTTCACGTACGCTAATATGCTGGCCGTCAGACCTGTTTGATTAAAGCGCGATTAAGATTTAATCATTAAGGGCAAATTAGACATTTTTCATTCTTGATCCAGGGTAATTCAGACATTTACTAAGAACAAGGAAATTATGCGAGTTCGTTATCTCCTGCATCCCGGTAATTACGATTCGTATCAGTTTCAATTAATTTCCATTTTTCAAATTATCAAATTAGCGGTTATTGGTGGGCGAGTAGGGTTTCATCACTTATTGTTTGTAATGGATCCACAGAGTAGTAATGCTCGAAACATAGATGATATCGAATTTGAAGATGCTGAGGTCGATACCGGTCATGATGATGCAGAGCAATATAGGAATCCGACATCAGACAACCACGTTCTTTTAGACGATCAGACTAGTAAGTTGTAAATTAAATGGTTTCAATTTTCCAGAATTCAACCAAATTATCGTTGTATGATGTGTTGTTTTTTATCTGCATCATTTTGACAATTATTAGTTTTTTTAAATGTATTTTTAATCACGCATGTTTTTTTTGAATTCAAGAGAAGTATACATTACTGGATGTTTTTTCCTTGTGCGGTATTAGGTTTTGAAGCGTTATTATGTTGGATGCGTTATTTATATTTGATGCGTTATTTTTCATGCAACTTTGTTATTTTTTGTTTCAATTTGCGTGATTTGTTCTTTCCCTGTATACTTATAATTTTTTTTGTTGTCATTTTTAAAATGTGTAGATGAAAGATTGTATATCCCAAAGGTAGCTTCATCATGTGTTCCTGTTATTGGAATGGAATTCTCTTCCCTAGAACAAGCATATGTTTTTTATCAGACATATGCCAAGAAGGCAGGGTTCTCTGCTCGAAAAGGAGGTGAACATCATGTTGGTGGTATTATCAAGACTAAATATTTTGTGTGTTCAAAGGAGGGGCATAAACCACAGGAATTTGATGATCCTTATTCTGTCACACCCCGAAATATCAGAGCGTTGGCGTGACTGGACTGATATCTTCATTGCACAGCGGAAGCAAATAAGCTAAGTCTTTTAGAAAATTGAACGCCACTAAGTACTCGACTCTTCATGGTCCTCCTATTCCAACCGTGCCTTGTCTTAGAAATGCAACCTGAGAAAGAAACATGCGAAAAAGTCAACATAAAGTTGAGCGAGTTCATAGTTTGTTTGTAAAAGATTTGAAATAAATCTTTTTGAATAACCGGTTTTTGAAGTATTATTGAGAAAACGAATTTAAAATCATTTTCTTGTCATGTTGTATGGAAACTTCGTATGAAAACATAGTATGCATCTTGCATAAATCAAGTATTCTTGTATGTATCATGTTTTCTTGTATAAATCAAGTATTCTTGTATGTATCATGTATTCTTGTATAAATCAAGTATTCTTGTATGTATCATGTTTTCTTGTATAAATCAAGTATTCTTGTATATATCATATTGTTAATGGGTTGCAAGGCCATTAACATGTGACACGACATAGGAAGTCACCAAACCATAGGCATTTTTCTAGTAGTCGATTCACGACTGAGACACAAAAACACTTCTCGGTACTAGTTGTCACCAAGAGTGGGGCTGCCCTGACACCCGTTAGATCTAACCTTTTGTTCTGCGGTCTAAGTATGTACACGATTAATGGTGCTTATGGTACCCTATTCGTGACACGATTTCTCGTATCATTCCTCAAAACGCATCATACTTGGTACTCGTTCTCACCAAGAGTGCTTCTTGTTTATGTATTCATCATATCAAGTATCAATTCTCAGTTCTTGTATTCATTATATCAAGTATCAATTCTCATTATATCAAGTATCAATTCTCATGTATTTTCCTATAGTTTAGAAAACTAGATTTCGTGTGTATGCATATTTCAAAAAAATACGCTTGTTTGAAAAACCGGTATAAAACATAAGCTTTTCGTAAACCATTTGTGTCAGTTAAAACTTGCTTGTAAAATGGTTTAGAAATATGTAATTCTTGTATGCTTTGCAAAAAGTGCATGTCTTTCCACCCCGAAAACATTTAGAAAAATGTAAAACTGTAAAAAGGTGGGGTTATGAACTCACCTGAATATTCCTGTGCAAAGCTAGCTAATTACGACTTCGTGATGTCGTTTCCAAGACTTGACTTGCTAGCGTGCGTTCTACAATATTCCTAACATGGAATATCTAATAAGTTTCTAAATAAACGCAGTAACTAAACTACGTGTCATCGAGCTCTACCGAATCGTTGACCGAACGATTTGACGGTAAATTGTCAACTTAAAAGAAGCAAAGAAGTTATACTTGTTAGCTCGTTTTTGAGAGGTCGTATGTTGATATATAGTACGCCGTTTAGGCGTTTGAAATAAATATAAAAAGTTATATTTATTTTATAGAAGTATCATCGAGTCGTTTGAAGTTTGAAATAAATATAAAACTATATTTATTTTTATAAGGGAATTCGTGTTACGCGATGTTTGAGATAAATAGATAAGTTATAACTATTTTATAAAAGAATCGTCGTTTTTGTTTGACGTTCGAAATAAATATATAAACTATATTTATTTTATAAAATGATACGAGTCGTTTAATGTTCGAAATAAATATAATAACTATATTTATTTTGTAAAATCATTTGCGTCATCGTTGTTCTTGTAAGTTATAAAGTGCCGTTGAAGTAATATGCTCATTCATTCTGGTTCTTATAAAAGTCGCTCGGTATCGAAAAACATGTTTTGTTTTTATGGATTTTCTCGAAAAACGGACAGAGTTTCCTCTGTTTTTGGACGCCCCCGACAACTAAAGTGTCGTGATTTTGCCAAAATTCAACAGTGTCAATCAAACAATAAGTGTGTATGTAATTTTTGTCAAAATGTGCCAAATATTAAATGTATATAACCACTAAATAAACGATGGTTCGAGCTCGTTCACGTGTAATGAATTATAAGTATATAAAAACAACGAAATCAATTCTTGTTGTTAATATTTTACCAATCTTCGTATCGAGTCGCCGAACGTGTTGACTGAGTTGACTGACTCGTTCAGCTGAGTTGACCGAGTTGACTCGGTCCGACCGAGTCGTCCCGAGCCGCTTCATAATCTGACCCGAAGCCGGCTGACTCGAACCAAGCTGTTGACCACTTGACCTGTTGTTGATTGTTTGTCCTGGACCCGAACCGAGTTAACTCGGTTTGACCGAGTTGACTCGACTGCCCGGGTTGACTCGCCTGCTTCCTGCGTAACCCGAACCGAAACCAAAGCCGAAACCAAAATCAAGCCTTGAACCGAAATAATCCTAAATCTTGAACCGAACGTACCTCGAATCGGAGCTCATGTCGTCGAGCCTAACCACCACCGTCACTGACTGAACTCGAACCCAAATCAGAACATCACAAGCATCATCGGAGATCCTGTCGGAGAACGAAACCACCACCGGATAAACGAATCGACCGGCGGTCCGAGACAAGGACCGCCGGACCGTCACCTGCGCTCCGTCTTTCTCCTTCGCCGATTCCCTCTCTCTTCTCGATTGTTCTCTCTCTCTCTCCTCTGTTTGTCTCCGCCGTCGCACCACCACCGGACTGTGGTGGTGGTGGTGGTCGGTCCTGTTGCTCGTAAGAGGGGGGGCTGTCGATGTGTGGCGTGGGTGTTTGAAAGCATGATGAAGGAGAATAAGCTTGATCTTATAAGTGGTTTTGTGTGTGTGTTGTTTGTTGCTAGGGAAGGTAATCGAGAGTGAGAGAAGATGGAGAGCTGCTCTTTATTTGTGTGTTATATGAGGGATAGGGTTGCAATTTATATTAAAATGAAAGGTTATTGTCTCTTGTGCAATAAGGTTACATTTAGGTAGATGTTTCATCCTTAGAGTTAAAGATCTTTTGTAAAGATTAATGTTGATTTGCTGGGATTTTGTATATCTTGTAAAGATTTGATAATCTTTTATAAGATTTCATAGAGATTGTACAGATTTTGTATGAAGATCTCTAATATATGGTGTGCAGGTTTAGGCTTGTGGGTTTTGGGCTTGGGCCCAGGGCCCACAAGCCCATCTCATGTGTAAGTGGCCCGTAATTCCTACGAGACCCGATATCGTGACCCAAACTCCATAAGCATGAACTATTCGTGTGACATCCATTTTTGTCGGTGTCGTCAGTTTTTCGTACGGTTTCAGTCCGTTGTCGCGTAATATTCAGCAGGTTTCCTGTAAATCACCACACGCGCACTGTATAGCCGAACAAACATTCCTGGGCACTCCAAGGGCTTGGTTAAGTTAATTAGCGTCGTAAACATTATTTAATGTCGCGTAAATCGCCTGTTAATCACGTGATTAAGGGCGTAAATTACCGGTTGTCACATATTCGAAGTTGTCTAAGCCATATAAACGTAGGAACAGACCGACTATTCGAACCGGCTGTAAAGCTCAAATTAAGCTTTGTTCGACGGATGGGGTGTTGTATAAGGTTGATAAGTTTGTTCAGTCGCATAATCATTCATTCGTGTGCCCAAAAGATATGCATTTATTACCAGCTTATAGACATCTTTCTGAAACACAAGAAGAGATGATATGGGAGCTTGGTACATTGAATCTTGGGCCAGTGAAAGCCTTTAATATAATGAGACAAAGATACGGAGGTTTTGAAAATGTAGGCGCAACTAAAGATGATTGCAAGAATTTTAGAGCTAGGATACATAGCTATATCGGGGAGTATGATGCAGATATGGTTATCAATAGGTTGACCGATAAAAAGCAGTTTATGGTTGATTATTCATTCGTTCATTCAGTCGATGAAAACAAACGATTAACTGGCCTGTTTTGGGCCGATGGGTTGTGCAAACGTAACTATGCTGAGTTTGGAGATGTCATATCGTTTGATGCTACATTTAAAACCAACAAGTTAGTCATCACTTCAATGTTTTTCCTGTTATTTTTTTTTATAATCTTATTGTTTTTTTATTCATTTTTCATTCCACATTTTGAAGGTATAAAATGGTTTTTGTACCTTTTACTGGTATTGATAATCACTGTCGGAATGTGACGCTTGGAACCGGGTTGTTAGCATCCGAAAGCATTGAATCATACAAGTGGCTTTTACAATCATTTTTCAACTCATTTGGTAAGTAGCCGAAGGTGGTTGTCATTGATCAGGATCCCGCGATGAAACAAGCTATCGAAGCAGTGTTCGATAAGAGTAGGCACAGATTATGTATGTGGCACATAATGAAGAAACTTGCTGATAAGGTTAGGCTCAAATACAATCTGCGTGATTATTATTACAACTGGCGTAATAATTATATTGATTTCTTATTTTTATTTGCCCATAGTAAAAAAAATTCATCATGCGTTATTATGTTCTACACTCATTTTTTTTATTGCCCTTGTTCAATAAGTTCCAATTCTTTGTTTTAATAGGTGGGACATGAGTTGTGCAATAACGAAGAGTTCAAGAGACGTATGTGTGACATTGTATGGACATATTCGATTGCGCCAGAAATGTTTGAGAGAGACTGGAAGCTGATAATGATTGAATTCGGTCTAACTGAGAATAAGTGGATTGATGATATGTTTGGCATGAGATCTTCGTGGATTCCAGCTTTCTATCGTCACGAGCCTATGTCTGGGCTTATGCGTACCACCTCTAGATCAGAGAGCGAAAACCATTTTTTCTGTCAAGTGGCGAATTCTCAACTTACCCTTGTTGAGTTCTTTAACCATTTTGATGGTGAAATGGACGTTCAAAGATTCAACCATCGGAAGAATGACCATATATCTAGAAATACAATCCCAGATAACTTTTCTGAATCTACTCTAGAGGATGATGCTATGAAAATTTACACCAGGTCAATTTTTGCTGATCAACAGTCAGAGTTACAAGGAACACTGTCTGAGTGCCTTCCTATGGAGACTAAAATTGAGGAACTATTTTTGAAGATAAGTATGAAGGATTGGAAAGCTCATGGCGACGGTTTATTAGAGGTAATACTATCTAGACCAGCTAATATGCGTTATTGCTTAACTATGTGCCCTTTTTTATTTGTTTTTTTTCTTTCTATTTTTGTTTAGGTTTGTTTCAAGAAGGGGGAGGATGTAATTGCATCATGCACTTGTTGCAGGTTTGAACAATATGGATTGTTGTGCAAACATATATATTTTGTGTTCAAGATGTTCAAAGTGAAGGAAATTCCCAACAAGTACGTTATGAGAAGATGGACTAAAGTGGTGCCGAATGATCTTAATAATACATTTTATTTAAGTGTTGATGATAATGATGCGCATAAAAAGGCCAAAGAGGTTGCGTATGAGATTATGCAGACCGGAGAGTATCTTATTGGTAACCTGATGAAAGATTTCGATCATCTACTTATAGTCAGGGATCAGATGAGGGAGATGAGAGAAATGGTTGATGAACTTCGCATAACCAAGCCCATCGACCCTAAGTTTGATAGATATTCAAGGTTAATTGGTTACGAGAAACCAAACACTGACGCTCCACCTACAGTCCGTGTGCCAACCGGTATTAGAAACAAAGGACGCGGTTCACATAAGCGGATTAAATCAAAAAAAGAGAAAATTATTAGTCTAAAAGGCAAGAGAAGTCGGACATGCAGTGTTTGCAATATCAAAGGTCATGATATTCGAACTTGCGAGGTGTTAAAGGGTAAAGCTACTGCTGCTGATAAGGATGCCAATAAGAAGGGGAGGAAAAGAAGAGCAATTCAGTTAGAGAAGGATCCTGGTTTAGTTGACGAAGAAGACGAGGAGGTTGAAACTGGTGACGAAGAGGAGTATGAGGAGGTTGACGAAGCAGAAGATAGTGATTCTGAATGGGAAGACGAGTAATTTTTGAACAACATTTGCATTCAGTTAAACATTCCATATTTCATGATTTTGTTAAGACAGAACTTTATGTAATCTATGACATTCACATCATTTTTTACCATGATATGCGTGATTAAATATCTCATTTGATTCCTTTTTACCCCTTTTGCGTGATTAATCATAACTATACACAGAACTATTTGAAATGGAGATCTCAAGTTGTAACGACTCTCATCAAAAGTCATAATTATTAAATTAATTTGACCAATAGGAAACTCTAATTGAGACACCCAAGTGATTCTGCGCAAACCCTGAAATTTTCATAATTTTCAGAATCAGGATTAGGGCCCCTAAAACTCAGGGGGGGCATTCCCTACTTGACGATTATCCGAATTACGTGCTCTCCAAGTTGAAATTTCAGAAAATGTCGACTCATCAGAGCTAGTCCCACACGTGGCAACAATTTAAGCATGAAGTGTACCTTACGGACCGTAAGGTCACCAAGCTTACGGTCCGTATGCTGCCTTACGGACCTCAACATCAGCAAGCTTACGGTCCGTAAGCTAGTCAAGTTTTGTGTATAAATAGCAGACATTGGCACTTGCTTCTGTACGTTCGTTCGACGAAGAAATTCACAAAATACACCGAGTTCTGTCCTATTTACTTCAAATAAAACACCCTAAACCCTAATCAAGTATAGCGGGGTGCTGCAGAACAGGGTATTAACACAATCGCTGCTACGATTCATCTATCCGACGATCAATGTATCCAATGAATGTTTAAGTGCCGCCCACATTAGGGTTATACTTTATCGTTCGTCATTAATTTGACGGATTGTCGTTAATTCGATAGGTAAAGTATTATACTTTATCATTCGTTGTTAATTCAACGGATCATCGTTAATTCGATGGGTAAAGTATTATACCTTGTCGTTCGTTGTTAATTCAACGGATCATCGTTAATTCGATGGACAAAGTATTGCATTTGTCATTCGTTGTGAGAATTTGATCTCGTAAGTTATCGTAAATGCTGGATTGATTACTAATTCCAAATTGTGTGCTTGTTATTGAAATTAGGATAAAAGGCTAATCAGTAGGCTAGGCTCTGCCCGTATAAATCTGCAATGTGAGTCATTCTTCTTTTCTCACAGTTTGTGAGTTATTCTCTCTTTTTATCAAAGTGCTTTATACAACTATTCTCACCGTTTGTGAGTTATTTTTATTAAATATTTTACAATACTCCAAATTATTTCAAGATTATAATTACAGGGACTAAGTCGTGGATATCTTGAATTACTGGTTAGTGGGGTATTGTGCACATTACTAATTTCTCCCAGTTAGGTTCATTGACCTACTCGGGATAATCACTGTTGGGTTCATTGACCTACAGCGATAATCGTCACTATTTAGGTTCATTGATCTAAATAGTGGTATGACCATCGTCACCATTGTGACATGTCACCATTGTGACAGAATGCCAGATAAAAATAAGATATAAGCCATTGTAATCGCTCTTATGCTGTAATTGATAACTATGCATCATTATGCAAAATAGAATGATTCACTCAGTATTTCCCGCTGACAAAACCTTTTTCAAACATGTTTCAGGTGATCTGTTGTAAATCAGGAAAAGTGTTGTGGAGCATTTCAAGCTTAAGATAGTGGCTCAATATAAAATAAATAAATGATTTTGTAATATCACACTTTTATAGTAAAAATATAATATTGTAAATTATTGGTGTTTTATCCCGAATTGTGAAATAAATAATCGGGGAAAAATTTTTAGCTTTAAGCGATCCTGTTTCCGCTGTTAAACTCAATTAAATCAATACCGCAGTATTTTCTGCCACGGCTCTTGAAACGGGTCAAACCGGGTCGTGGGCCGTGACAGAAAAAGGTGGTATCAGAGCCACTGGGTTAAGCTAATTAAGTATTTAGAAATACTTAATTTTTCCTGATTACTATT